>CM076849.1:58585086-59910086 GCA_039519185.1 Astragalus membranaceus
TTCTAGCACACATCAAAGCCTCTAAAGTAGTCCAATGAAGCCGACTGCGATGGCGTAGATTCAACATTAATTGGAGGGTTACAACTTTCTTGTTGAGTTGGATCATGTTCACCTTCTTGTGAACTAGGCACTGGGGAATTACAAGCAGCATCCATCATTTTTGTATCCTGTGACATGAACAAGATATGTGAGATTCGTATTAATATTTATGGAAATTTTGAAATTGAAATTAATACTAGAATTGACTCCATGTGTCAGTGTGCATCTTGTGAAATGCTAAAAGAATTTCCAGATGGACTAAAGAAATAAAAAGAGTACCTCCAGGCTCCTGCCTCCAAATTAAGAGAAGATAACACCTTGAAAAGGGAAATTTTAAAAACTTCACTGACTTTGTATACTCAAATCAGCAGAATCCATAAATCTTACTTTCTTTACCTGCCACAACACAACAACACCACTTAATATTGATCAAGTTCTATAAATGCCACAACACCACTTAAACATCAACAAATATGTTTTAGTCATTCTTGACAAACACTGCAATGAGTACATAACACTCATGTACACACCCATCCTTGCAAAACAAGTAGTTTTGCTACTAATTAAGTTGTATGTTTGCTGCAGAAGCAAACAATTTGCTATTTTCATCCCTAATAAAAGTTGATGCCCTCTACAGGTATCCTTGCTCAGAGGGGGGCTGCTAGCTGATGCCTGTTATAATTAAATCAAGCATTTGAAGGAAATTATGTACCAATTAAAAACACTAGCCTATAAAAGGCCTTCTATGTACCTGTTAATGTATCAATATGATGTAGAAACAGAGAAAAAGAATTCTCTTCCTCACCATTGTGTCTGTTATGGTGTGTGTGAGTTGAGTTTTATTATGACCTTTTGAAATCAATGCCCATTCCTAAGCCTTATATAAAGGAATTGCTACCAATTGCCAAAAATTAGTTTTAGAACTATTAGCAAAGAGCAGTGACACGATAGGAAAAGATTAGTTTACAAAATTCGAACTATTTTGCAGGAGCAGAACATGCATATGAAAATTTGCAGAAAAGTGAACATTTGCAAAGAGAAAACAACAAACGCAGAACCACAACACAGAACAACGAAAATAGCATCAAAAATTTGTAGAAAATTGAAAATTTCACCAAAGGAAAACAAACCCTAAGTTTCAAAATCAGTGAAGAAAGGGGGAAAACGAGAATGGGTGAAGAAATGGTAGAAAGGGAGGGAGGGGGAACAAATCAAATCAAATAGAAAGGGAGGGAAGGGAAACAAAATCAGACAGCAGAATATCATTGAAAGGAAACAAAAAATAGAAAGAGTACAGCAACCACAAACAACAAACACAAAACAAATCAAATAGAGAAGAGAGTGAGACCGAGAGAGAAGAGCGTGAGACCGTGAGACTGGAGAGGAGCACGGAGAGGAGAGGCGGAGAGCGCACGGAGAGGCGGAGAGCGCAGCGCACGGAGAGGAGAGGCGAGGTGGAGAGGAGCACGGAGAGGAGAGGCGGAGAGCGCACGGAGAGGCGGAGAGCGCAGCGCACGGAGAGGCGGAGAGCGCAACGCACGGAGAGGAGAGGCGGAGAGTCTGAGTCGCACGCAGAGGAGAGAGCCTGGAGAGGGAAGATGAGAGGCGCAGAACATTTAGGGTTTCTATTGTGGGATATATATATATATATATATATATATATATATATATATATATATATGGGTATTTAAGTAATTTAACTTCTAGCGGGGCGGGTTCGGGTTCGGGTTCGGACTGGGTATCACATTCCCCGTCCCCGTCCCCGTCCCCGACTCAGCAAAGCGGGGAAAACCCATCCCCGAACCCGAACCCGTTTAAACTGGATTTTCCCCGACAAAATCGGGGCGGGTTCGGGCGGGTATCCGCGGGTCCGGGTTTTACTGCCATGCCTAGTTGTGAATAGTTTGGATGACTATATTTTATTCTTTGGATGATTGTAGCTAATATGTTGAGTTTATTGAATGATTCTAATACGAGTAGACATAGCTAGAGAGTTAGTTATAATTAGTTGTAAATCACTTAAACGAGAAGGAAGAGTTAGTAATAAAGTTATAGGATGAGTTAGTGTCTAACGCGCTAATGGACTATAAAGACAGGTAACTCTAAATAATAAGAAGTTCATATTGTTTGAGACTTGACGGAAATCTAAGCATCGATTAATGTAGCCAAGACTGACTTGGAATCGTTAAAGTCATTAAGTGATTTGATGCACGTGTTTTGTTGTGATTGCTGGTTTGTTTGTGCGTATTGTTATCCTTCGTTGATGATTAAAGAGCTGGTTCATGTTGAAGAATCTTGTCGCAACATGGGCAAGAACTCGTTCCAGTATGGACGAGTTGTATCTTCGTGATCGAGATTTGTTGAAGGAACCTTGTCGCAGCATGGGTAAGGACTCGTCGCGGCATGGGCGAGTCGTACCTTAAAAGTAGAAGATTGTAAGAGGAACATTGTCGTAGTATGGGCAAGGACTCGTCGCAGTATGGGCGAGTCGTACCTCAATAGTTGAAATTTGTAGGAGGAACCTTGTCGTAGTATGGGTAAGGACTCGTCACAGTATGAGCGAGCCGTACCTCAAGGATGGTAAGGATGATAAGTGAGGTGGTAAGCAAACGATTATGGGATTTGGATTAGAGACGGCCACGACCCGGCCTTGCGGGTAGGCCCAGTGGGGAGGTCCTAAGTGGGGCACTGCTGGGGCGTTTCACAAAACACTGGGGTACCCTGACTAGACTCTATCTATTTCCTGGGATGTGAGGGAACTTGCATCCGCATACCCAGAGTTAGATGGATCCGGATTTTATTGTTGGAGTAGTGGGTAGAATCGTCTTGACGTTGCGCTAGATTTGGGATGACAACACTAGTTGATGATCGATCGAGCACGCGTTTCATGTTTGTCGCACTCACTGCTGTGGTACTCTCCGTGTTGACCGTACGCTACATTGAGGATGATGATCTCACTTGATGATTGACTGAGTATGCAGGTTATGTATGTCGTGTATACTGTTGTGATTTTTACAGTGTAATGTGATCTCATCACTTTTTACGTACGAGCCCTTCGTGGCTTCACCTTGTGACATGTTGTGTTTGTTTTGATATTGATTTGATGGATTGTGGTTGTCTTTGCTGTTTTAGTCTCGGTCTTATGTTACTTATATGGTTTGGACGTTCTTTCTCCTTCGTGCACCATTTTTTTAGATTGAGTTTCAGGTGTCATCAGAGTAGCCTTCTGCGATCGTGTAGTGGTGGAGATGTGATCACTACGGATTACCTAGTAACTTGCAGAATGATTCTACGCTTTGATGTGACTCTCTTTTCCGTTATTTGGATTAAAGGTTAATTGCTTTGATCATGTGACATCGATATTTGGGTTGTACTTTAATACTATATTTAAAGTCATTTTGTTACTGTATTAAAAGAGTTGTTTTATCGGTTTAATCTTTAATATTATTATAAATTTTGTTTATATGATTTGAGGATTTGACGACATCTTTTACTTACTAATTTGAGGATTTGAGGATTTGGCGAAAGGTATTTCAGAATGTGAACTGCTAATTTTATTCTGAAAAAATAAATTTACTCGTTTTTCGTACTTTTTCACTTATGATTACTTTCGGGTAAAGGGTGTCACAAAGGTCATTTCAAAAGCTGGTAAATACTTCCTAACTCTGTGTGTGCTTATGGCCAAAGCAACTATCGTTAGGAACCCAGTTATACTAACAAAGAACCTCAACTTGAGGACTTTGATGCTTGGAAGCGACTCATTAGATTTGGTTCTATGTTGCAGAGGAGAAATTCAGTGTAGAGCAATCATACAAATTGTAGGAAACATTAACAATATGAAAGGTGATTTAGAACTTTCTAGGTTTACAAAGGTCCTAGATCTAGAAATGTAGTGACTCATGTCATTGCTTAGCTTGCTAGTACCTCTAACCTCCCCTCCGGCTTGGCCTTTCCAAACAACGTGTACACTCGGGCATTTTATTGAAAGGGACACTTGTAACACCTAATGCTAGTATCTAAAATTAGGATAAATGCATAAATAGACGATAGATTATAAACAGAGAGTCTACATCCCTTTACATAGTTAAATTTGAAACATCCTTTTACATAGTTAAATCTGAAACTAAATTTAAGAGTACATAAGTTAGTGAGAAATGAACAAATGGAGAAATGTTTTAACATAATTTAAGAGAAAACTAAAGAAGATCGCCGCCTCGAGTGCCAAGACACTATTCTTTATCTGAAAACGGAGAAATGTTTTAACATAAGTTCAAAATGTAAACAGATAAAGAGAAAACTAAAGAAGATCGCCGCCTCGAGTGCCAAGACACTATTCTTTATCTGAAAACAAATGAACACTTAGTGAGAAATAAATCCCCGTAAATCTTATACACATAGAATTGGTAAATTTATTACTTATTTCAGTTCGTAGAAATATAGATGACATGTATCATTATTATCTTTTAGGCTAAATTGCAGTTTTGGCTATTTATCTTTGGGGTTGGTGTCACTTTGGCCCTTTATATTTTTTTTTCTCGTTTTCACCCCTCATGTTTTTCTTATGTGTCATTTTGGTCCCTGCCGTTAATTTTTTCTAACGGATGCCACGCTGGCAGTTAACTGCTGACGTGGCGTCATAAATGTCAGGGCTGACTTGGACCTGATTTGGTGATGTGGCACATAAGGGACCAAATTGAAACTTAAAAAGAACATGGGGGACCAAATTGAGACAAACACAAAACATTCATCTTCTTCCTCCAAACACCACCTCCATCTTCATCTTCTCCGGCGAGCCACCACCACCTCCGATGAGCCTCCGCCACCACCACCTCAAACAGTAACATCGCCTCTCTCTCTCTCTCACCCTGCCCCCCTCTCTCCCTTCGTCATTGAAAAACCCAAAAAACCGTAAAACGTGAATCTACATTTCCATTTCGTTCTCAATTCTTTATCATTTTTGTTGAAATATTTTGCTAACAATCAGTTACTGCACGCAAGTGGTTTGGTGAATTTTGGTTGAGTTTTGAATTAAGGTTTCCCCAATTTGCAAAACCCAAAACGCGTTTTCCTCTGAAAATCACGTTTTTGATTAAGTTCTTCCACTTTTTTGTGCGAATTGGTGATGGATTCTAGTTCCTTGTGAAATTTCGCATGAAATGCACTATTCATTTGCTTGATTTGGTGAAGAATTGAGAATTTTGGAAAATGTTGTTGTTCTTGGTGTTCTTGAGAGGAGAGAGAGAGAGAGAGAGAGAGGGAGAGAGAGAGAGAGAGAGAGAGAGAGAGAGAGAGAGAGAGAGAGAGAGAGAGAGAGAGAGAGAGAGAGAGAGAGAGAGAGAGAGAGAGAGAGAGGCGATGAGAATTTTGTGGTGGTGGTTGTAACACCCCTTTTCTAATAACCTTACTATTTAATAAAATCAGAGTTTCTTTTTTTTTTTGAAAACAATTTAAGCGAGTGCTACACTTACTCCATCAAAATCAAAAACTTCAACTTTCATAGTTCAATTAAAACCACATGATACATAGCACCATAACAAGAAAAACCGTTTAGTTCACATCAACTAAATACAGTCACTACCAGCAGCGGAATAATAATTAAGTTCGAAAACAAAATCAATACATCACCAAAAATGATCTAACAGTATAAAGACAATAACACTTAAGCATAAGGCGCCCCCGGTGCTACGTATCAGAGCATGACACTTCCTACCAAAAACGAAGGTGTAAAGGTAACCTTCACTCGTTATTACCTGCACGTTGCCGACATAAGAAGCAACATAAAAGCAGTAGGGTGAGTCTCTTTTCATAATTAATAACATATGGGAATTAAGCACTGCATAGAAAAAGGGAACCAGACACACTGATTCACAACAAAGGCAATAACCATATCACAGTTACATTCACCAAACAACAATGCAAAATGTATGGTTATGCATGAAATGCAACCCAAACTCCACGGGCACATGCATGTCGGATCCGTCACCAAATACAAATAGGCCGTAGCCTCTGCTCACCAATTAAAACTAGGCCGAAGCCTCTGCTCACCAATAATGCACATGTTTTATGAGATGCTATGGGAATGCATCACAACACACCACAATTCAATCAATTTCACCATTTAATTCATATTCTCACAATAGTGCATTAATCAGCTCACCAAATTAAAATTAGGCCGAAGCCTCTGCTCACCAATCTCACCATAGCACACTCACCAATTCAGCCCACCACTCACACCAACACCAATTTCAATTAGACCAATTTAGGATATTGACACGACATAGGGAAAGTAGATAAAAATTGCCATTTGGGCACTTGAACACCTCAGCCCAGAAACACCAGTAAAATAATTTATTTTTGCATAAAATTGTAACATTTGGATAGACACTGAAATTAGCTTCGAAACGCATTTTGAACCGTTAAATTTGGATAACCGAGTCAAAAGTTACATTAAAAACAAAATAGGAAAAATACTTAGACATCCTGGAAACTGGCGCATGGGCGCTGGGCACCCAGAGGCAACACAGAACTTGGCGCAGGGCGCTGGGCGCCCAGGAGCAACACAAAAACTTGGCGCATGGGCGCTGGCGCCCAGGAACAGCAACACGCGCACAGGCGCTGGCGCCCAGGAACAGCAACACGCGCATAGGCGCTGGCGCCCAGGAACTGGTGCAGGAACTGGCGCAGGAACTGGCGCAGGGGAACACAGCGCCCAGGCACTAGGCGCCTAAGGCCAACACGCAATAAAACTCATTTTACTTCGAAATTGATTTTGTACGAGCCAAATGCTCAGAATAAGAGAACCCAATAAAATTTTTGGCAAAAAATGACATGCACCTTTGGCGCCCATGGGCTAGGCGCCTAAGGCCAAGACGACCCACAACTCCTATGACTCCAAAAATGATTTTACACGAGCCATTTAGCTTGGACATAAAGACCCAGTATCAGTTTTTGCAAAATGGACAACAGAAATTTGGGGCCCTTGGCGCCCATGACACAAGCACTTAGCGCCAAAATTGGCAACACAGTGACACAGGAACAGCAACACAGTGACAACAGAATTGGAAAAACTGGCGCAGGCACACTGGCTGGGCGCCTGGCGCCCATGACTGAGGCGCAGAACAAAAAAAACAGCAACAATGCATATGGCGCCCAAGGCGCCTAGGAGCTTCAAAATTCAGAATTCTTCAATTTTAAACACCAAATTAAATTCACCAAACACCCAATCATATATGTATAATTCAATCATCATCATGATCCTCAATTTTCACCAAGTAAACACCAACAAATCATATTCTCAAACATGTGTCATACGATTCACTTAGCAACAATTCAATTCACCAATTTTACGATTTCAACATAAGCAATTCCTAATCAAGTATCACAACACTATAATTTAATCATCAACACAACAATTCGTTCATGGAAATTATTCTAGAACCCTAACCCTAAGCATCACTAATTCGCATAAGGTATTAAGAACAAAAAGAGGACCCCCTAACCTCTTAAAAGTCGAAATTGCTAGCCAAGCTCCAAGGAAAATGCAAGTCACCAACAAGCCTTCTCTTCCTCTTAGAGTACTTCGCCCCCCTTTTCTTCTTCTCCTCTTCCCTTCGCAACTCCTTCTCTTCTCACTCTCTCTTTTTACGTTTCTTTTCTTTCTTTTTGCAATTGAGACAAAAATGCCACTAAGTCACAAGACCCCTAGTGAGTCGAATCCTATGACTATCTAATGGGTCATGGGCTCACTTGTGGGTCATGGGCTCCGTGCACCATCTAATTCGAGACAACACCTCCTAATAATTAAAATAAAATAAATAAATTAAACCTTGAATTATTTATTTAAATTAAATAAATATTGTAAGCCTTAAATAACTTAATTAAATAATTAATTAAATTATTTTGGGGCGTTACAGTGGTGGTGGTGGTGGCGGCTCGCCGGAGGTGGTTGTGGCTCGCCGGAAAAGATGAAGATGGATGTGGTGTTTGGAGGAAGAAGATTAATGTTTTGTGTTTGTGTCAATTTGGTCCCCTATGTTCTTTTTAAGTTTCAATTTGGTCCCTTATGTGCCACATCACCAAATCAAGTCCAAGTCAGCCCTGACATTTAAGACGCCATGTCAGCAGTTAACTGCCACGACATGGACCAAAATGACACATAAAAAAACAAGAGGGGCGAAAACGAGAAAAAGAAAAAGATAAAGGGCCAAAGTGAGACCAATCCTAAAGATAAAGGGCCAAAACTGCAATTTAGTCTGTTTTGTATTATCAACGACTATTGTCGAATCCCGATGAGTCAAACTTTTCCTAACAATAATGTGTTGAACGAGACGTACACTCAAGGGTTTAAAAACATACCTGCTTCCATTAAACAGTATTGAGGTAATTTGAATAGGTTGGAAATTATTATTTCCTAAACAAAACTATCATAACTTTGGATGTTACGATCACTTACCTTAAATATATACACTTGATTCTCAAAATCGCTTAAATATTTCATCAAAGTCACTATTTGAAGCTACAAGTTCAATTGGGGTTTATAAGGGATAAAAATTGTTCACCATAGCCTGACGTGGCATTGCCACGTCCTAACAATGGAGACTAAGAAATTTAGTCTTTTTAACTCATGGTCGCCTAGCGAGTCAAAGCCATCATCGGGCTTGAAGATAATAATACCTACCAAAACAACCATCAGCTGATGATAGACTCGCATCATCTAGCGATGTAGCATATACTTATAAGGTTTAAATATATTGGCTTAATTACAGTTTTGGTCCCCCTATTATGACCAACTCACGATTTTGGTCTCTAAAGTTTTAATTTGACGATTTTGGTCCCCCTATTTTCCCAATTTGAAAAATCATAGTCCCCCTGTTCAATTTTGACTGACTTATCTTACGTGGCAGCCCACGTGGACTGCCACGTAGGCGCACCCCCACCCCCACCCCCCCCACCTACCCACTGTTCCTCTTCCCCACGGATCTCCCCCCTCCACTGTTCCCCTCCCCCCTCCCACCCCACCTCCGTGAACCCCACCCCCTCCCACCCCCACCTCCGCGAACCCCCCTCCACTGTTCCCCTTCCCCTCCCCCCTCCCACCCCACCTCCGTGAACCCCACCCCCTCCCACCCCCACCTCCGTGAACCCCCCCTCTCTCTCTCCTTCGCACCTCTCTCCTTCGCATCCCACCCCCCTCCACCTCTCCCCCGCCCACTGCAACTGCGATCCGCGAGAACGAGAGCGAGAGAACGGCGACGAGCGACGAGCGAGAGAGGGATGGAAAACGAGGTGGAAGAGAGGGACGGTAGGGCGGTGGTGAGAGGGAATCGGTGATTGAGAGCGGAGGGGGGGATCGGCGGGGAAGTGGAACAGTGGAGGGGGGTGGTCATAATAGGGGGACCAAAACTGTAGTTAAGCCAAATATATTTTTAGTTCCTATAAATATAGGGTAATTTGATTTTAGTAGCTACAATTTTTTTTTTGTTTAAATAACTCCTTGCAAATATCGACATTTTCATTTTTGGTGCATCTGTTAAAAGGCGTTGATGTATCTAACAAAAGTTCTATTTGGCTTTACCATGTGATTATTTTTTATTTCCTTTTATTTTAAATTGCCGACTTAGATTAACACATTAATTTCAAATTAAACTAGGGTTTCTTCATGATTCTTGAACAATGATTGTTCAACAACTTTTTCTCCCTCTATTTCTACTCTGATGCAAAAACTATTCGCCAACAAACTCATCACTGTTTCTTTGTCTTCACTTCTTCCCAGACCAAAATCCTAAAGCCCTCCCACAACAAACCACCTGTAAGTGTTTCACTACGCCAGATCTTGAGAAAAAGGACATCCTATTGGGTAGCGCTCTTGATGTAAACGCCACATTTGCTTAAAACGCGCAGGGAATGGGCAGCGCTCCTGCTGTAAGCGCTGCTCTTAGTTGAAACGTGCAGGGGCAATGGGCAGCGCTCCTGCTGTATGTGCTGCCTATAGGAGAACGCGTTGGGGCGATGGGCAACGCTTTTTAGGAAACACTGCCTATAGGAGAACGTGTTGGGGTGATGGGCAGCGCTTTTTAGGAAACGCTGCCTATAGGAGAACGAGGATGGGGTGATGGGCAGCGCTTTTTAGGGAGAAAGCTGCCTATTACGAGTACTTTATTTCAATTCCCTCGCGTTCCTTTCTTTCTCTCTAACGTTCAGACTTCTCAGAAATCCTTTCTTTCTCTTTTTCGCTCTCTGCTCAAGCTCAAGCTCTCTCCTCACGTCGTCGTTCCACTGTCGCTCCACCGTCGTCGTTCCACCGTCGTCGTTCCACTGTTGTTCCACTATTGTTCCACTGTCGTTCCACCGTGTTGGTTCGTTGTTGCAGCGCCGTCGTTCGTTCTCCCTACCTCTATCTATTTCTCCTCCGTAAGAAGGTGAGTTGGAATCATTCACCTTTTTTGTTGTTCTTTTGATATTATTTTATTAATTTGGCTTTGCATCTTCTTCATTTTCATATTATTTTTTGAAGGTTAGTAAGAGGAACCAACACACAGTGCTTGCGTGATTCCCATCTGGTATGGGTTTCGGTATTAATTTTTTCTTTTAATGTTTCATATTTTTCTGGCAATTTTAAGCTCTAATATGTACATAAAGTGGTTGATGAAATGTCTACTTCACAAATAAATTAATGGTGCTTACATATTTGTTCTATTTGCTCTTGCTGGATTGTTGTTGTTTAATGATAAAATCTGTCTTTCGTAGGTTTCATGTTGATAAAATGTCTTCAGCCCATGTCTATGTCAGGCTGCACAAAGGTCAGACCAAGTTAAGCTATGTGATTTTGGAAGTGCAAAAATGCTGGTGTGCTATAGCAATTTCTTTTCTTACGCCGGTATCTTCTCTGCTCAACAGGAAGTTGGGGAGCGCCCCCTCTTTTTGTAATTTTTTTTTTTTGAGATTTAAAACTGTGGAGGGGGAACTTCACAGCCCCGGCGAGAGAGCGCGGCAATCGGTCATCTCACCTTCCCAAGGAAATACTTTTCGTGAGAATCGAACCCGGGAGCAAACCGAGTCGATCCTTACGGACCATAGCCCGCTCACCACTAGGCCAAATCCATTGGGTCTCTTTTTGTAATTTTTGTATAATGTATCTTAGTATAATGTAATTTTTGGATTGGATTTATTTTG
The DNA here is from genome assembly GCA_039519185.1 of Astragalus membranaceus. Classification (NCBI taxonomy): domain Eukaryota; kingdom Viridiplantae; phylum Streptophyta; class Magnoliopsida; order Fabales; family Fabaceae; genus Astragalus; species Astragalus membranaceus. Next base: position 58,596,298 of record CM076849.1, read on the forward strand.
GTAGTAATAGTGTTAAATTTATTTTTTAATTTGTTGTTAGCTAGTTTATATATATATGTTGTTAAGTATTGGATTGACTGTATATGACCAGGAAAATTGCAAATGTAAAAAGGAAAACAAACAAAAACAGAAAAAAATTAAAAAAAAAATAAACAATGGGCAGCGCTTGTAGGCCAAAGCGCTACCTATTCCTAAAAAGCGCTAAGGGAATGAGCAGCGTTTTGGCCTACAAGCACTGCCATTGTGTTAGCGCATTTTGGGAATGAGCAACGCTTACGCTAAAAAGCGCTACCCATGATTATCAGTGAGCAGCGCTTTATAAGCGCTGTCAATTGTGGGAGTGGAATCAGCAGCGCCAAGTTTAGCAGCGCTCGAAAGCACTGCTCATGGCTAAAAAAAACGGTGCCACCCAAGTCTGTTGTAGTGTTTATTTTATTTTAAATTAAATGAAATGTTGGAACTCTAGAAAATCCTAAACTTAAAGAGGATTCTGCCTAAGAATGAATCAGACAGTACTCTTTGGGGGAATCCCTAAACTATTGTTCAAAAATAAGAAGCCCCTAAATCGGAGACCTTTTCTTCACTCTCCATTCCATTTCCCAACAATGTCAGCTTCTCTTACTTTCTCCAAACTCCCTTGTGACATCTATTCGGTGGCTCTCTTGTCTCGAAGGTTAATGTATTTATGTGGGAGATTTGGTTACTAAATCTATTGGCTATTTGGCCTGTTAATGTAGGCATGTTGGGCCCGTCACTCAATTATTACGCAAAGTTCCACCTTGACCAACAAAAAAAGAGTCGCACTCACGAAATAAGCCCATATAACCAATGGTGATAGGAATATACATGGATTTTTTGGTGGTGCAATGTAACGAGTCCCACATCGGGTGGACCAAGCCCGGTATGAGAGCTTATAAAGGTTGGGTAATCCTCCACTTATAGTCATGGTTTTAGGTGGAGTTAGGCTTAACTGGCGTGAGTCCGTTACATTGGTGTTTTCATTGAGAGGCTGACGGCTCTCGGACACGGAGGGTTCTGACCGGCGGCGTAACCCGTCGAGTAAAGTGCCATCGAGTGAAGTTCCGTGGGCCACCGAGGACATTGGCCTCGAAGGAGGGTGCTATGTAATGAGTCCCACATCGGGTAGACCAAGCCCGGTGTGAGAGCTTATAAAGGTTGGGTAATCCTCCACTTATAGCCATGGTTTTAGGTGGAGTTAGGCTTAACTGGCGTGAGTCAGTTAATGCAATATACATGGATTTATTAACTCTATTATAAACCAAAAAAGGAGGTTTCTTGCGTGGCAATAAATTACTAGCCAGAGCCAGTCAGACATGAATTTGAAATGTCATTGGACAAAGATTCCTGAGACATGACGCATCTAATTAAATTAAATAGCAACTCATATAAAATATTATTGATAAGGTTATAAATATTTCTTCTCATAGATTCAGTTTGATTGTAGAAACCCTAATTCAGCAAAATAGAGGCGACGCACACAGAGCCTCACAACTCAGATCTCGCTAACTTCAGTAAATGAGCATTTAGGTTAAAGTTAGATAGTTCAAGTTAGATTCAGTAAATGGGGCGTCTATTCAGTGGCTCTCTTGTCTCCAAGGTTTATGTATTTATGTGGGAGTTTGTTACAAAATTCATTAGCTATTTGGCATGTTATGTAGGCATGTCGGGCCCGTCATTCGATTGTTACGCAAAGTTCCACCTTGGAGGAAGATAGTTCAAGTTAGATTAAATAATGGGGCTTCTACATAACAATACCCCCACACATTTTTTCCATTCCGGATTTATGCTTTTTGACATAAATCCGGAATATATTTTTTTTTATTTCCGCCAGATTTATGTTTTTTGACATAATAAATCCAGAACTAAAAAATAACATACCAGATTTATGTCAAAAAAAACATAAATCTTTAATAGCGCTTATTTGAGTAAGCGCTATTAAAGGGTTAAAGATAAATGGGATTAAAATGAAATGTGGGGGGGGGGGGGGGGGTATGTGGCCCAAGTGGCGGGGTATGAAAATCATGTGGCTAATGTATTTATAATGTATTTATGTGGGAGTTTGTTACTGAATTCATTGGTTGTTTGGCCTGTTAATACAGGCCCGTTGAGCCCGTCGCTCGATTATTACACAAAGTTCCACTTGGGCAACAAAAAAGCCACACTCATGAAACAAGCCCATACAGCCAACGGTATTAGGAAAATACGTGGATTTATTAGCTTTATTATGAACCAAACAAGACCGTCGGACACATGACAATAAATTACTAGCCAAAGCTCGTCGGACATGAATTAATTTGAAATGTTATTGGAGGAAGATTCTGAGACATGACGTATCTAATTAAATTAAATCATATAAAATATTATTGATAAGGTTATAAATATTTCTCCTCATAGATTCACTTTGATTGTAAATTCTCAATACTTTGACAGTGCAGAAAGAGGCAACTAGATTAAACTTTTGTCATATGTTTCTTGCGATTCATATTTTGATATTTTATATTTTTTTTTATTCTTAATTATCTAGATGTCAAACTAACCAAAATTGATTTTGTGATTCTTGGATGGATTTGGCATAGGGTTTGGAAAAAATGGGAGACAATGATAATCCCTTAAAGATGGGAAACTGCGACAATAATTCTCAATGCTTCGACATCCGAGGTACATAGTTCTTTAGCCCTTCTTATGATCAATTTATACGATTTTAATCAGCTTGGAATTAATTTGTTGATTTTTTGCTTCTTCTACGATTTTAATTAGCTTGGAATTAATTTGTGGATTTTTTGTTTCTTCTTATTTTACAATTTTCATTTATTGATATGATTCTTGTGTGGGGTTAAATCGTGAATATGTGTGAAAGAAAAAAAAGTCATTTGGTTTCAGAGAGGTGGTTAACTACGGTCAAAGTGGTGGTTGACGGTTGTTGAAGTGGTGGTTGGTGGTGGTTGATGGTGGTGGTCAAAGTGGTGGTTGAGAGTGGCCGTCGATAGTGGTCAAGGTGGTGGTCGGTGGTGGTGAGGGTGGCAGTTGGTTGTGGTCAGATATATTGATGATTAGAGATGGATGAAACAAAAACAAAAACAAATTATAAAACCTACTTTTTTTTGTTTATGAGTTTTGATGGATAACTGTTTTGAAATTAAGAAAAAACCAACTCAACTCCATCTTACTCAAACATGTTTTGGTTTTGAAAACGACTTTTAAAACCAAACACCAAAAACTCAACCACCACAAACGGACCCTAAATTTTTATTTTTTTAGATTGCTGCAATTTTTTTTCTGCTGATTTGGCAATTTTTATTTACCATTTATAATTATGAACTTCTTTTGTTTTTGGAACAACATCCCATGAAAATAATTCAGTTAGAAAAAATTATTATAAACTTTCATAAACATTTTATTTTTTCTATTGTGAGAAGATTGAATAGGAGATGAAAAATATAAATCTTATGTTACCTAGTGATCATATTATAAAGATTTAAACAATATTTGATTTCAACTACATTTTTATCCAAATAACACAAATTTTATATTCTTTTATCTAATTACATTTTTTATCTTTTTCATTTTATCCAAATAACACAAATTTTATATATTTTTATATTTTAATTCTTTCATAATAAATATTATTTTGCCCGGCCCCTTAGTAATCTAGTAAAAAGTATGTGTTATTGGACTGAAAAATCACTAATCTAGTAAAAAGTATGTGTGATAATGTGTAGTTAATTACTACATTGTATTGAACCCCGGTTGAATTTTTTTTTTCTCAATTGGTTATTATTTATCATTGTAATTTTTAACCTTGATTTCTTGTATTATTGAAGGTGGCGCTTCTTCCACTGAAGTTGTTTATATCATTGCTCTGATCACTAATGGAAACAATGAAGCTCAGCCTAAGACAAGGCACATATAAGTAAGTGAAATTGCATATGTTTTTAATGAAAACTAAATACTATATATTTAAGCGTTAAATATGCATGTGGTCTAATAAAATTTGAGTTTTTGTTTTTAGTTCCTCAAAACATTTTCAACTACTTTTAATAACACTTCACGATTTTTAATAGCACTTTTTTGTTCTTTTATAAGCGCTGTTAAAAGTCATGAATCACTATTAAAAGTCATGAGAGACTAAAATTGTTGAAAAAAAATAAAATGTATGGACTAAAAGTAAATGAAATTTTTTTGAGAGACTAAAACCAAAAAACCCAAATTTTAGAGTGACCAAAAAACCATCTAACCCTAAATTCAATAACTGAATGTTTTTTTGGGAACACTAATTGAATGTTTTACATTTAAATTTCCAGCTTTTGTTTAATATATTAAAATTATATGTAAGGAATCTTATATATATTTTGGATGCTTTCTTTATACAGAATAGAAAAGGAAATCCAGAAAACAATCCTAAGCAAGGGAAGGATGGTTATATGCAGAAGGCTTTAAAATTAGTAGGCCGTTATATGCAGAAGGAATATAAAGGAGCTATCATTTGTGAAAGATTAATTTCTACCATGCCATGCTGAGGATGTACGAAGTATGTGTTCTTTTTTTTTTTCATCGATGTGTTTTTTATTATGTCTGCACACAGTGGAAAATCTTGAGTTTGAACTTGGATAGCCACAAACAATATCCAATCTAACAACATTAACTTTTTCAATTGTGTTAGGCCTTACGAATTGTATGTGCTTTATTCTATATAATTGCTCAATTGTGACACATGCACTAATTAACGTACATTTTCTTTTATGCTTATTCACAGTTAAATTACAAATCACTTCTTTTTTTTAAGCCACAATTAAATGTTTTTATTAATAAAATAAAGAGAAGACATGAGAACACAAGTGGGGACTAGACCAAAACCCTTGGCAATGAAAACAATAATAGAGAGCCCAACAAAGGCCCCTAAAATAAACAACCAAAGAGTTCTAATAAAAGATATTCCAAGGCGACCAGGACAGCCCAAGAAAGAGCAGGGCAACACCAGAATAGCCCCCACAACCTCCACCCACTGCCTACTGCGCACACATCCAAACCACCACAGCCATAATCACCTCACTATCCTCACATTAAGCGCACTCCCAAAGATCGAGGTTAGAGATGGAGGCCAAGAGACGATTGGGAAGGGCTCAGAAGCTGAAGGCAAAGGTAGGAGCCCAGCGAAGAGAACTGCTAACTGTAATCAAGGGACCCAAACTCCGAAGCAGGGCAGCACCTGCATGCCCCCACACACCACCACCCACCGCCAATTGAGAGCCACACCACAACACCCAGCATCACCTCACTATCCTCACATTAAGCTCACTCCAACTGATCGAGGTTAGAGGTGGAGGCCAGGAGAGGGGAAGGGCTCTGGAGCTGAAGGCAGAGGGGAGGAGCCCGTCAGAAAGAACCGCAAACAGCAGTCAGGGCACCCACCGAATCAGCACACCCCTGTCTTCCGGCGTCGAAACACTAGCCACCACCGCGAAGCCGTGTCACCGGCCAACACCGCGACACAACCGAGCTTGACCGAGGTTGTCGATCACCAGCCACCACCGCGGTGTTGTGCCACAGGCCAACACCGTGACACAACCAAGCATGACGCTACTCAGTGACATTCAGCTAGTGCCAGCGACGAAAGACGAAAAAGCGGCCTCGGAGGCGGATGCTGCCGTGATCGCGGATCCAAGAGCGATCCACCAGCCACCATCCCGCTCAAATCATCAAACCACCGTGAAACAGAAGCACACCACGTACCTCCTAAAACGGGTAGATCCACCAAAAAGCAGATCCAAACCAGCAGCGCCACGGGGCAGAGACAATGAACGGCACAGAGGAAGCAAGATCACTTTGCGACCCACGAAAAGAACAACAAAACGCTGAGACCCAGATCATCAAACGCAGAACCAATCGCACAACCTAGATTCCGAAAATCGCAAACGCAAATCCGGTCAACAACCATCGCTGGACAGTCGCACAAAACCCAGCACCGAATCAACAACCATCGCGGAACCAAACCACCAGATTCCGAAAATCGAACGCAAATCCGAATCAACCACCAGTGCTGGACAATCGCACAGAAAGCATAGACGGGGACTCAGACTGTAAGGGGGAAGAAGCCCACCGCGGCGGCGGTCGCGCTCTCGCCTCTTCTTCGGCTTTGAAATAGTCATCGCTAGACAGTCGAAGAACCGAATCAACAACCATCGCAGAACCAAACCTAGATTCCGAAAATCGAACGCCAATCCGAACCCAGAACCGAATCGCAGAACCAAACCCAGATTCCGAAAATCGAACGCAAATCCGACTCAACCACCATCGCTGGACGCACGAATCAAATCGCAGGCGGTCGCACTCTCGATGGAGAAAGCAGCGACGGAGACTCAGATTGGAAGGGGGAAGAAGCCCACGGGGGAGCCCCCCCCCCCAACAACGGCAGCGGCGGTAGGTCGCCCCTAAGGAAGATTACCTACTAATTAGTTGTCAATCACTTCTGATATTATTATATTTTTTGGAATTAATAGAAGTTGTCGATCCCATTCTAGTGTCAAGGGGAAAGGATCTCGATAACTTTTAAAGTTGCTCTTTAACGTAAATAAAGTATGATTTTTTATAATTTAATTGATATAAAATTTTGCTATTGCACTTACAAAACTATTACCGTAAAATGATGATTTTGTTAAAAACCCATTATTAATCACGTTGTCCATTAACAATTATTTGGATATTCAGATTTATTACCCAGATTTAAGGACGGAGTATTTGTATGAGGAGGAGGTTTTAAGCAGTTTGGTAAATAATGAAGACAGTAGGGTTCAAAAAGTACCACCCCCAAGGTAAATAAAGCTATTTTGAAGTTGGATGTCTTCTAATTTGATTTAATTGTACTAACTTTAATTTTCACTTTTTTGTTTTCTATTAGTAATATTTGTTATATTAATTTGTTATATACTGCATATATATGATTGTAGCAATATTAGTTCAAAAAAGACTACCGAAAGTGAGAAGAAAAAGGCTGCACTTAGAGTAAAATCAGTTCCTACAACAAGGATCAGAAGAAAATGTTCAAGTAAGAAGGAAGAACGTAAAAAATACACCTTTGACATGTTTTTTTCAATTAACTTAGTTAATTGTACTCCATCCGATCTCATTTATAAGCAAAAAATGCACTTGTTAAATTCATTCAATAACTGATGTACCTAAACCAGATACATATGTTATTCAATGAACTTAGAAAGTGTACTTTTTGCTTATAAATGAGGCCGGAGGTAGTATATAGTTATCTTGTAAAAAGAATGTTGCTGCATGTCATATTTTTTTCTTCTTAACATATGCAAATTGTATCCACTAATTTTGCGAATTACAATCTCTACGTCAAACCTTGCAAGCTATTCTTAGTAGGGTCTCTTCTCTCAACCACGTTTTTTCCACCAATGCAGTGTCAGCAATTGCTACACCGTTTGGAGTTATACATTTCTTATTATACAAATATTGAAATTGTATCAATTAACTTAGAGATCACACAATTAAAGTTATCATTGGTGCATAAGTGTATTTTTAATTCTTTATGCATGTCATATGTACACATGTATGCAATTTTATGATGTAAGCTTCCTTATACTAATTGTCTAAACTTCATTTCCTTTATAGTTAAAGACGGCGCTTCTTCAGGCAGAGTTGTCAAGGACGTTGCATCAACTGAGGCATCAACTCCTCAATTTTCAGCAGTTGGTTAATTTAATGTTGCTCTTTAGCCTTGATAAATTTTGACTCTTTAAAAATTTTATTTAAATAATGATTTTTCTATGATCTCATTATTTTTTGAGTTGTTGTTTAACAATTATTTCTCTATATAGGTTTTATACGTAGATAAGTATGGGATTGTACATTTAACGATCAATGAGGTTTTCAGCAATGTGGCAAGAAATGAAGACATAAGTGGGGCCCAACAAGCATTGGGAGAAAGATCAAATCCTCGGACAAGGATGAGAAGAAATTGCTCAATCAAGAATGGAGAAGGTTCTTATATTACTTTGGACACTGAAGCAAGTCCTACAGGGAAGAGATCTAATACCAGGAAGAAGAGAAAAGGTTCTTGAATAACTTGGCCTGTGGGGTCTCTATTTGGGATCTGGATCCCCTACTGCGGTATAATAGTTTTGCGCCAACGGAGACGATTAGATCTAGAGAGAGAAGTTTTCTCTTTCTAGATCTGACGGTTTCTGCTGGGGCAACACTATTCTGTATGCAGTAGAGAATCTTGGCTAGTGTGTGTGTGCATGTGTGTCTATATATATGACGACTCAGGTGAAAATATTTGGTTATTATGAGAAGCGAGAATATTTGATCATAGCAGTTGAATTAAAATTAACGGTTTAGATTACGCCATTAATTATAAGGTTTTTCATGATCTTTATTTAAAAAGGAAACAATTATACAAGATCTTATAATTAATGGCGTAATCTGAACCGTTAATTTTAATTCAACGGTTATAAATAAATGTTCGCATTTCTCATAATAAACAAGTGTTTTCACTCGAGTCGTCATCTATATATATATATATATATATGTGTGTGTGTGTGTGTGTGTGTGTGTGTGTGTGTGTGTGCGCATTTGATGAAAAAAATGTATACTTTTATATAAGGTAAACTTTACTCTACTAATTTCTTAAACTAATTTCCTTTATTGTTGAAGGTAGTGATTATTCAAGCAGTGCTTTCAAGTACATTGCTCCAAGAAATTCCTGTATGTGCAATCTATGTCCAGTGATTGAGTTTACACATTTTCATTTTCATCTTTGGTTTAACATATTGTAATTCCTTCCAAAAGAACCTTATATATTAGAGGTGTTACATTTTTTTACAGAAGAAAAAACCTCATACAAATGACAAGTCTAAACAGGGAAATGCTACTCCAACTGAGAAGGTTAAACTATTCATAGGCCTCTCCCAAATACTCCCATGCTTGAGAAAAACAAAAAAGTATTTCTAGGAATAATGTTTAGTCTAGAAACTTTTTTCCCATTTTTGTGGAAATGTGATGCCTCCCATAAATGGTGGTAATGTTTGTATAGGGTGGTTTCAATTTTTAGCACAAAATTACCTTCCCATCCCCCACTCACCCTACAGAGTCACAGGTATGTGTTTTACTTTTTTTTAATGTATTCTTGCTTGGCTTTTTTTTAATGTATTCATAGCTTTCCTATATATATATATATATATATATATATATATATATATATATATATATATATATATATATATATATATATATATATATATATGTATAAAAGTTTTTTTTTACAAAAAACAAATATAGAAAAAGATTATTACAAAAAAAAATTATAAGTTAATAATTACTTTAATTTTGTACTTTTATTTCACAATTGAAAATTTAGAAAGTTAAAATAACATTTCATATAAAAGGAGTATTTTGATAATTACAAAGTTTATCCCCAGGAATATATGGTACGAACCAAACAAGTTTATAAATTGTTCCCACGAATTAGATTCCTGAACCATATACTCGGGAATCACATTTCAAGTCATTGGATTCCCAAGCATGTGATTCATTGGAATGTAATTTCTAACCGGGAAACAAACGCTCCCTTAGGGTATGCCAGCATCCCTGGGAAGGATCTCAAAGATGTTGAAAGAAGGCTTCAAATAGTGGCTCCCACTACTTTTTTATTCGAATTCGAATTCAAAAGTCATTTAAGAAATGTTTCTCCGAGGCATCTGATAGTGATTTTTTTGATGCAGGCAAGAGATACAACAATGAAGGACCAAGGTATGCATGCACTCATCTAAAATTCTTAAATTTGAAAAGTATTTTAAAGTTCCCTATGATCCTTTACACATGGAAAGAACTGATAGATCAAAGCTTCTGAAGTTCTCAAGAGAGAAATACAAACTAGCTAGAGAGAGATTTCATGCCATGCCCATGGTTTCTTTCTTATTGAAACTACCCCAAATTGAACCACCCTTTCCGAAATCTCCACCCTTACCAAATGCATCTTTCGCTTTAGAAAAGTACATCCCATAACCTGAATGGCTCTTACCCTTTAAATATAACCTAGCTTGTAAGAAGAAAAGAAGAAAAAGTAAATCGGGAAATTCACTTTCTCTCTTTTTACTTATATTGTGGATAAGATGGTTTGTGTGGGTGTGAGTGTGTGTTGGATATTTGAAATGCCAACTATACCCTTACCCTTTCTCTTAATCACTAATTGCTCCTACATTTCACTAAATCATTTGGTAATTAACACACTAATGTACATAAATTTTAAATTTAGGAAACAATTAATAAAATTATCAACCAAGCACCATTTCAAAAATAATTAAATGGTTCAAGCATCAAAGTAATTAAAATAATTACTTTGGGATGAAAAAGTGAGTTTCTATGACAAAAAAAGTAAAGAAAAGAAGAAAAGAAGGGTATAGTTAACTCACTTACAAGCCAAACTAGGCCAAAACACTTGGGGACCTAACTTAGAAAAGAAGTAATTAAAATAATTACTTTGGGATGAAACTCACTTACAAGCCAAACTAGGCCAAAACACTTGATAGTTAACTTCTATAGCTCTTTCTAATGTAGCACTAGTTTTCTTGCACAACTCTTGCAACTAAAAAACCCTAAGAACCTACTTAGGTAACTTCTTTAACAATGCATCACAACTATGCCTTGTTAAGAAGGTACTTGTATACAAAACATTTTAGGTTAAGGATGAAAATACAATAGCTTGTGAAAAATAATGAAGTCAATTGATCCAAAGCTATGAGCACACTCAGAAAATTTCCCAAAGAAATGTTCTATGCAGTGAGTGTACTGTATAAGAGAAGGTAGATGCTTTTGAAGCTTCTAAGAAGCTACTTCCGAAGATAGGCAATCTTGCGTATATTCTCTCTTGGCTTGAATGAGGCAGTCCATGGTGTATTTATATTGCTTGGACCTCAAAATTAAGAGCCGTTGGAAGAGGCCTTAATGGTCAATAGAGTCGTTGCTGCTTTATGCTGAAAAGCGGGTGTACTCTCCTGCACTGTTGCAGAAACACTGTACTTACAGTAGAGTCTCCTAGCTTTTATCAAATGTGTCTTCTAACCTCGAATTTAACACAATTAAAGTTTCTAATAAATGATTCCATATCCTCTAAGGTATTTTTTGACCTTTATGTATGATTCTGAACTCCAAGAAGATATGTTTATGTATCTTCTGTCACTTTAGAAGCTACTAATGTATCTTCCGATCTTGAGTCTTCTGTCATTCCAGAAGTTTTTTCCAATGCCTTCTATCTTTGTCATACATCATAATATGTGTCTTCTAATCCTAGAAGCTACTTGACTTGGCCCTTCTTAACTTGAGAAGCTATATGGCTTATGTCTTCTTATCTTGAGAAGCTTCTTGCTATTGCCTACTCTTCTTGAGAGGCTTCTTGAAGAGTATATTCTTATGTTAAGAAGCCACTATAGTTGTCTTTGTTTCCAATCTTCTTACGAACTCTAAGACCTTCATTCTTAGCTTCTAAGGCTTCAAAATACCTTCTCATGTGTTGCATTCTTTGCACACTATATTCTTGAGCGTTGATTAATTGATTCTTGTACTTAGATCATTCAAGACGATTCATTAGAACACTAATGAATCGGAAAACTTAGACACTTGTCAAAAAGGATTGTTTTCATCAAAACTCATCTTAGGGATTTTTCGTCAACATCATTGTAAGTTAAACACCTAGCTAGGGTACCATATGAGAGTTGCTTGTATAACTCATCACTTAAGATGGTATAAAACATAGCTCAATATTTCAATTTTTGATCCTGACTCGAAGATGGATCCCAAAGGTAATCCTCAATATCTTTCCGCCAATCATCTGGCTCTATTTCATTTGGCTCAAGCATTTTCACCAAATATTCAGTATTTTCACATGGTATTTGAGCCAGTTCTCATCTTCTGACCTCGTCTCTGCTTCAACAACGCTGCCGGCGGCGGCATTTGTCGCCGGCAGTCGACAACACCACCTTTACTTCTGCCGCCATGTTCCTCTTTCTGGCGTGTTTCTCGACCATAAACACCTCCTACCGCCGTGTTCCTTATTCCGATGTGTTTTTGATCAGAACCACTTCCTACCGCTGTGTTCCTCTTTTCGGCATGTTTGCCAACAAGAAACACCACATGTCACTGTGTTCCTCTTTTCGGCGTGTTTTCCAGCAAGAAACCCCCACCAGTGGCGCAATCCTCTGATATGTCCAACAGCGGAATCACTGCCACCAAACGCCCTCCCACGCTTCCGACGAGTTCATCCAGCCACGCGTGGCGGCTCCCCTCTAGCGGCGCTTTCACCCACTGAATTAGTTTTTTCTCCTGGTCGTGGTGTTTCCAAAAATTCATTTTATCTGCTCCAAGCTTAGAGCATTTAGTTGCTCCAGCTTGAGGGATAGTGTTGGAATTAGTGTTGCTTGAAACATAATTAAGAGTGTTGGAAATAGGATATAATTAATGTTGCACACTCCAAGTACAATTAGAATTCATTGTGTCCTAGAGTTCATGCATTTTCTAGATTCATTGTATCTAGGAGTTAGTGCTAGTCTTAATTTCTCTTCTTGAAAATTGTACCCATCATATATATAAATAGAAGCTTTGGCTAAGTGTGCTGATAACTAAAAAGATAACTCAAGCATCACTCAAGCATTTTCACCAAATATTTAGTCTTATTAAGACTTATTATGGTCTACCCATGCATCTTTTCATTTCCATTTAATTATAAACCTTAAAGTAGCCACAATGAATAATACTATTGTCGTTCAAACTCTTTTTTAGTTTTTTCTAGTTGTAGGATCGGCCAGAGGTTTGATGTAACATCCCAAAGTAATTATTTTAATTACTTTGATGCTTGAACCATTTAATTATTTTTGAAATGGTGCTTGGTTGATAATTTTATTAATTGTTTCCTAAATTTAAAATTTATGTACATTAGTGTGTTAATTACCAAATGATTTAGTGAAATGTAGGAGCAATTAGTGATTAAGAGAAAGGGTAAGGGTATAGTTGGCATTTCAAATATCCAACACACACTCACACCCACACAAACCATCTTATCCACAATATAAGTAAAAAGAGAGAAAGTGAGTTGAGAGAGAAGAGAGTTTCGAAGGAGAGAAAGAAGAGGAGAAAAGGGAAATCTAGCATGCCACATCCATCAACATCAAGAAACACCACACTCTTCCATCTTTGATTCTGAAATTAGTACAAGTTTTCCTAGTTCTAATCACTTCTCAAATATTTGGACTCAAGATACTCCACTTCTCCTTCCTTTCCTTTCTCCATTTTCGAATTTCAAGATCACTTTGGAGCTTGAATGGGGAGATTGTTCAGTTGCTAGTTAGTACTAAGGGTTGATTAACACTTATTGGAAGCTACATCGCTGACTGGAAGCTCAAGATAAGGGTTTTAGAGCTTAGGTTTCGAATTGGGTGTCGAGGAGCGAATTTTGGGTGCGTTGGAGTGAAATTTGTGCTTCAAAGTCTCGATTTCGTTATTTGTTGTTGTTGCTTCCACACATTCGAGGTGAGTTCTTACTCCGTTCTAAGTCTTTGGTTATGAAAATTGTGTTGCTTGTGGTTGATCTCGTGTGACTTATGTTTTTCTTGAAAAACTTAGTTTCTTTTTCGAAAAGCGTCAAGAAGAGTCGTTGATGAACTTCGCTACAAAATTCTATAACGTGAATTGTTTGTATAAAATGGTTAATTGATGCTGCATTGATGGTGCTTGAGTCTGTTATGAACTGTGGTTGAGTTAGGAATTGGGCTTGACAGGTACCGGAATCGAGCGGAATAGCTAATTTCGCTAAAAAAGGAAAATTTTCAAAGCTGTCAAACAGGCCCGGTCCGTGCGCCCCCATGCCCAGATAGTGCGCCTGGGTCTGATACTCATGTTGCAATTTTTTTTGGAGTTATCCCGGACCGTGCGCCAATGAGCCCGAACCGAGCCCCTACTTCTGATCCACTTTTTAAAACACGTCCAATGCTATTCCTTTTGGTTTCAAACCTCTCCCTATCCTTTTCTTAACCATTCCCATTGATGATTAAATATGTTTGCACTCTGAATTGGTATTTCCATGAAGCGAAATGTATGATATATTATTATAGTGTCGAAACCATTTGACTAGTTATGTATCGAGAGAGAACATAACATGGTTTAAAGAATAAAAAGGACCTGGTGTCCACAAAAAGGATTTGGTATCCACAAAAGGACTTGGTATCCACAAAAGGATTTGGTATCCAACCTCCCCCCAAAGGATTTGGTATCCACATGAAAGGATTTGGTATCCTATTAATCGGATTTTGGGGTCCGAATGAAAGATTAAGTAAACACCGTTAGTAGAGTTGTGAGGGGTCATGAAAGAGCTCACTGAGATTATTATCTCACTGTTTATGTTTGTGGTGTTTACAGATAAATAGGGAAAAGCAAAGGAAAAGAAGAATTAGTAGCAACTGATCTAAGTCATGGAGACTTGAGGGATCTTGGAGATCCGATAATTACCTTGCTTAGTTCCCTAGGTTTATTATGTACTTTCGATATTATGACTTGGATTGTGTATCAAAGTTGGTATCGTTTATTTAATTCTAGTTGAGATATTGAACAATAGGTGGATAATGACTTTGGACCTTTGGTTTATATTTGTTGAGTAACCCTTTTTGAACATGTGATGGTTTAAAGGGATAAGTGGATGAGTTTTCATCAATGCTTAGTTATGTTCAATGTCTTAATTTAGAATTAGCACTCTGATGTATGTTGAATATGTGCTTTCCGATATTTCTTCCGAGGTCAAAATATTAGGGTGTTACATTTTGGTATCAGAGCAGTTCGATCTAGTCCGGCTTAGTTTAGTTAGGGTTGATTTATTCCTCGAGCAATTCTTATGTTCCTTCTTATTATGCTAAGAGACATTGAGATTGATCAACTCAATACTTGGTGCATTGTTTGCAGAATTATGGCAGGAGGATCAAGGAACAATCAACCAATCGATCCACATTTCGCGTGGATGCAGACTGTGATAGAGAGGCGACAAAAACTGATGCAGCATATGCTTGACTTCCAACAAAATGCTCATCCTCAACCCATCAGGTTCCCGGGCCACCGGTGAACCCACGCCAAATTTATTCTGAAATTCTAAAGATGAAACCCTCTGAGTATAAGGGAGGACCAGGAGTAATGGAGGCTCAACATTGACTAGATGATATTGAGAAAATCTTCCGCACAATGCAAACCAATGACGAAGAGAAAGTGAGACTAGCTGCTCACATGCTGAAAGGAGAGGCGAGCAATTGGTGGATAAACGCTCAAGCCATGATGGTGACTATGGAACCTCCTCAAACTTGGGAAAACTTTCGTGGATGTTTTTGGAACAGTTTTTCCCTACTGCAGTAAGGGCCGAGAAGGAGAATGAGTTCCTAACTTTGACACAGGGTAGTTCAACCGTGGGACAGTACACCGTGAAGTTCGAGGAGCTGTATCCATTTTTCAGATTAGCTAGCTATGCTCCAGATGACGGGTGGAAGACTGATAAACTCCAATTTAGTGCATTTATTAGAGACATTTTTGAGTCACGTTTAGAGCAATTATTAATAGTTATATAAATCATTGGCTTAAATTTGCTCTTTATTTTGCAGAAAGAAAAATAATATAAAAAATTATAATATTCCAATTTAGAGCCAAATATATATATATATATATATATATATATATATATATATATATATATATATATATATATATATATATTCGGCTTGCATTACAATTGAAGGGCCGGCTATACAAAGAAAGGCCGCATAGCTCAAGTGGAATTAAAAAGAAATGGCCCATGGCCAATTGAAATTGAAGAAAGAGTGAAGAAACCTGCAGCACACGTGATTCAAGGAACCCTAGGCAAGCATTATAAATAGATAGAAGTCGTAATTGACGGTGAGGAGAGAAGTGCCGCACACAATGGTTTCACGCAAACAGTCGCGCCGACAAGGAGAAAGAAGAGTATTTGGTATCCGTTCTTGACACTGTGAGAGAGCTTTGGAGCAAAAACAGAGATTGAATACAAGATTAGAATTTACTCTATTTTCGGGTTATTTTTATCTTTTGTAATTCATGGCTCCAAATTTTATTCCAATGTTCTTAACTAGTATGGATAGCTAAATCCTCTTCTAGGGTCTTAGGTGGATCTTGATTGATTAGAGACCTTTTTATGTTTTAATTCATTCTTTGAATTCCTAATTTTATTTCAATTAATATTATCCTATTGCTCGTAACACCACGGTATATTTAAACAGTAAAAATACCCAAGTGTACCAAAGTATAAACATCAGAGATAATAATTCCTGTTCAGACACTGAATACCACTATAAAATTTTTGCTGAATTACAACATAATCATCTTATACACAAATAAGACCATACGGTACTCAGACCATAAACTGTCAGCAACTGTGGTAATCAGAGTCATACAAGAAAGCGGAAAGAAAGATAAACAAAACACTAATGCCATAGTGTTGCGGTACATAGACAATAGAAGGAAAATAAACTTAAACATAGACTAAGTCATCGTCCTTCACCCGGGGCCACCTACTCGTGCCTCTGAGGTTTCTTCTGTCCCTGTTTATCTGTAAAACAACAACATTTAAACAGTGAGATACAATCTCAGTGAGTTCTACCGAGACCCCTACTAACACTCTCGTTCCGTTTAAAACATTTTTACGACGTGACACGACACCGACCGCAATCCACTTGCTAATCCCGGTGAACTAACTTCCTAGGCCTTTCTACGAACCACCGACCGCAATCCACTTGCTAATCCCGATGAACGTAGTACAAACTTTTTGACACAACACCGACCGCAATCCACTTGCTAATCCCGGCGAACCCCACAACCAGTAGTGTTTCCTAGTGGCACAGAGCCTAGGGTAAGGGTTCATGACTTCCCCGCCTAGTATGTCAACATGGGTCGTCACCCAAACTCGATATAATATATATATATATATATATATATATATATATATATATATATATATATCTATAGTACTATGAACCCACGGTCCATCAAATCAAACAATCAAATGAAACGCTTTAATCCACATTTTATAAAACCAAGTTCACACTCGCACTCTAATTCACCTCTTTTCGACACAATTTACAACTTCGAAAACAGTTTATTTTGCCTTAAAACTAGAATACTCAGTTAGGCCTCTGAATAAGCTTTCCAACGCATTTTAGAACACCTCAATCGGGTTCCCGGATCAAAAGATATCGCGAAAACAAAAACAGTGTACAGTTGCTGAAAATCTGCAAAGTGTCGTGACGCGGACTGCTACCGTCGCGACGCGAAAAACGACAGAAACATTTTGCGTGACAAAACTGCACTTGGTCGCAACGCGATGCCCTGCGGGTCGCGACGCGATGGGGGTCTGTCTGGTGCAGATTTTGCGATTTTCGCGAAATCCGCTATTCCGCTCAATTCCGATTTTAGTTCCGATCGAAAACAGATCCAACAACCAATATAATGAATCCAATACAAACCACACAATCAATCAATCCAATCCAAAACGTAATTTAAACGGATTTTTATCCAAAACGATATTTTTCGAATAACGGTTTTTGACTCAAAATTTCTCGGAACCAATCAACGCACAAATTATACCAAAACGGAATAAACCTAAACGTGAGTAAAACTCACCCTTGAAGCGAGAGTCGTTGCCGAGCCGAAATCACCGACGTGTCGAAATCACCGAATCGAACCCAAACAACACCGAACCGCTCCTAACTTCGTTTCGAATTCCCAAACGCGTTCCACCGCTCTTGGCTTCGATCCTAACCATGAATCAATCATTAATTCCAGCTCACAACTTGAGATTTCAACAAATCAATTCCAAAAAGCCCTAGAAATTCGTAGGCCATGAGAAGAGGGAAAAATTGAGGGGAAACTTACCAAGTTATAGGGTTTTGTAGAGGAGAGGGAGATGATGATTGTGCTGAATTTTGGAGGGATGGGGTTCTCTCTTCTTCTTTCCTCTTCTTCTTTCTCTTCTTTTCTTTCTCTTTTCTCTTCTTTTCTTCCTCTGTTTCTTTTCTCTCTCTCTCTCGTGGACTCTTCTTTCTTTTCTTTCTCTTTTCTTTAAACACACACACACACACACACACACACACACACACACACACACACACACACACACACACACACACACACACACACACACACACACACACACACACACACACACACACACA
Source organism: Astragalus membranaceus (assembly GCA_039519185.1). Taxonomy (NCBI): domain Eukaryota; kingdom Viridiplantae; phylum Streptophyta; class Magnoliopsida; order Fabales; family Fabaceae; genus Astragalus; species Astragalus membranaceus. The sequence continues at coordinate 58,614,558 of CM076849.1, forward strand.
CATATTTAATTAATAAATAAGTGGTAGCGTGGTCCAATTACCGTATTGATCTTAATCCCGTATTTCGATTTCGAAACTTCCTTGACCCGTATTATCCGGTTAACGATCTAATGTCATTCAAATAATAATTTTAGTACTCAATAAATTTACCAGTCGAGTACTAAATTATTCCTATTGGGTTAACATCCAAATAATTCGCCTAATTATTTTGAGGATGTTACATTGCTCTTATCACATAATTAGGATTGACTACCCTATGCATGTTCATAATCAATTAGTTGATCAGCGACCGTACTGCAATTAGTTGGTGGACCTATAGGATAATTGGGGCTATAATTAATGCATGACCAAATATTAATTTAGTCTTCCAATCATTCAACATTTTTGCTCTTTATGTTTTTCTTGATTTAAATTCTTGCATGGCCAAACAATGGTTAATTTAGGAAAAAGAATATTAATCCCGAATGACCAAACAGATTAATAGCTTTAGTAAAGGGATTGGTAATTGAATAAAATAAAGGAATTCAGGTAGAATTAGACATAGGGGAATCGAAGCTTGCAAGTGAAACCGTGACCCTAGGCCTCTCTCCATTGATTCAACCTTTCATTTTAATTCTGGGTATTTATTGTTTTATTTGTTTCCGTTACAACTTTCAAATATTCGTTCGTCTAAACAATAACAAATTTTGATTAGTTTGCTACTTATTAATTAATCCCTGTGGAGACGATATTTTTTATACTACTTCTGCGATAGAGTACACTTGCTCTAAGTGTGTCATTACGCAACAAGTTTTTGGCGCCGATGCCGGGGATTTATTTAATAATATTAAACGAAAAAGATTTTTTATTGGTTTAGACATTTATTTTATTTCTTGTTTTAATTTAATAAAAAGGAAAAAAAAATTATATTTAGTTTTATTTTATTAGTTAGTTTTATTTTTCTTACTATTACTCGTGCATGCTCACCCGCTCCCAGGAGCCTATTTTCGTTTTTGATCCAGAAATTGAAAGAACTGCTCGAAGGATAAGAAAAGAGACAAGAGTGATGGCTGCCAATCCGAGAAGAACTCTTCGGGACTACTTTACTCCCACAGCGAATATCACTACTAGCATAGTCAATCCACCTGCGCAAGCTACTAACTTTGAGCTCAAACCCAGTTTGATTCAAATGGTTCAGAATTCGACTATGTTCAGAGGTGCACCAACAGAAGACCCGCACACCGATCTTAGAAACTTCTTGAGGGTGGCAGACTCAGTAATTTGTAATGGTGTCACTCCTGATGCCATTAGAGTGAGATTGTTTCCATGGTCATTGGCTGACAAGGCATATGCTTGGCTAGACTCTCAACCTACTGAGTCCATTACCACTTGGGATCAACTGAAGCAAAAATTCTTGACCAAATATTTGTTACCAAGTGGCTTCAGTCTCAAGAGGGGGGGGGGTGAATTGAGATTAAAAAACTTTTCAGATCTTTCGAAAACTTTTTCCCCTTTTCAATGACTTAGATCAATTTTCGCGCAGGTTAAGTGGAAGCGAAGGAATTAGAATATAGAGCAGTAAAGCCGTATAACAGTAAAGCAGGAAAGCAGTAAAGCAGTAAAGCACGCAGAGATTTATCCTGGTTCGGTCACCTCCTAGTGACCTACGTCCAGTCCTCACACCCTTGTGAGGTTTTCCACTAACCAAAACAACAAGGCTTCCAGGTGCCTTGGAAAACCTTTACAGACTCAGGCACTCTCCCCCTAGGATACCCCACCTATGGAGAGCCCTCAAATCTATTACAATAATAACAAGAGATACCCCACCCCTATTACAATCAGCTGCCCCAGAAAGATACCCCACTTCCTAGTACAAACAGCTACCCTAGAGAGATACCCCACTCCCTAGTACAAAATACAACCAATAAACAGTAACAAACGTAAAGACAGAAATACCTCTAGTGTAGGCAGATAATACAACTTGAAGAACGCAACCCCAACTAACTCTTAGCGAAAGATCAGCTCTGACGGACCAGTGGTACGAGAAGAGCAAAAATAAAATATGAAGAGTTTTTCTCAAATGTGATTCTGAATCGTGAAGATGGGTTGGTAAGAAATGGAGGCTATGAGGCCTCTATTTATAGGCTATGAAAAAATAAGGTTTACGTTAAAAAAGATGTAGGAATCGATTCTTTGTTTAAAACATTGGATCTAGGAATCGATTCTTCTTTTAATTAAAAATCGATTTTGACTTGCTTTGAAAAGAGGTGGCAATCGATTCTTGAGATCCAGGAGGGCTAGGAATCGATTCTTATACTCAATGTAATTTGTATGAATCGATTCTTGGCTTTCCTGAGACATGTAGGAATCGATTCTTTTGCTAAGTGAAAGATAGTGTGAATCGATTCTTTCCTTTTTGAAAAATACTTGTGAATCGATTATGCACTTTGGTAAAAATAATATGAATCGATTCTTTCCTTTTAAAGACACTTGAGAATCAATTTTTATGCTTAGTATAAAATAGTATTAATCGATTCTTCCTTTTTAGAAATAATTAGGAATCGATTTGCATACTTAGTGAAGCTAGTATGAATCGATTCTTTAGCTTTTGTATTGACCTGAAAATCGATTTTTATGTATAGAATAAAATAGAGAAAATCGATTTTATGCTTTTCAAAAATGCTTCTTGTGTTTACGTGTGCATGCATGCATTTTGAAAACTTGTGTGAGTGTGTGAGACTTTGAGAGACGAGCTGACCTTCGGAAGAGCTTACACTTTTTCCTACGACACACCCAAACCCTAAGGACTACCCTTAAACTTGAATCTTCAATCCTTGAGCTTGATTGTCTTGGATTGACTTTGATGTTTTGTCACTTTCATTAACTTTGGCCATCAACTTTGGCTTTGGCCTTTTTACTATTATCAACTTTAACTTTTGTCTTTTTCATCATCAAAACCTCTTAACCACTTCATCATCAAAACTTAGCCTGCAACACAAGATATCTACAATATTTTCTTCCAACTTAGCCTGCACAGGGCCGGCCAGCAACTTCAACTGAAGAGGCCAATTATGTTCATAATTCCAACCAGACCAGAATGACCCTTATTCAAACACTTACAATCCGGGTTGGAGAAATCACCCTAATTTCTCTTGGGGAGGACAACAAAAGGAGCAAAGCTCAAACTCCTATAAGCCTCCACATGTGAAAAGGCAAGAGGAGAAAAAGTTGGATACCAATTATGTGTTGACAAGGTTTATGCAGTAGACAAGTGAAAAAATTGGAAGCTTGGAGGGTCAAATTGGAGCCATGAACAACGAATTTGGAAGCCTGAAGGGTCAAATCTCATTACTGTGTTGTCTCAGAGGCCTAATCCAAGAAATGAGCATTGCAAGGCTGTCACTCTTAGGAGTGGCAAGGAGCTGGTTCAAGAAAACAATCAAGATGGGCGGGCGCCCGAGAAAGAAATACAAGCTCGTACTGAGGGGAGCACTTCTGAGGAAAGCAAAGGTAAATGTTCATTATCCTCTGTAATACCCCAATTTTGTCCGCCCAAGTCAAAAAACATTTTTCAGAAAAATAGAAGCAATAAGGTAATTCATAATGTGGAAAACAGTGGATTGGTGCATTTATGTGTGTTCGTCCCTTGTTTCGCATTTTTATTTGAATTACGCGCGCGCTAGTAGTAACTGCGTGAGCTGCCCTGTGCCCCCGTCATTTGGCACGTGTCTGTATTTTCATCAAAAAAAGGCCATTTATTGATCATTATTAATTATTGGCACCCAAAAACATTTTTCTTAATTTTTAGGAATTTTAGGAAATAAAATAGTACATATTTTTGCATTTTTGGGCATTTAAATAAAACGATTTAATTATTTTTGGACCAAGACCAGGTCAAGGACCTGTACCCTTAACCCTATTTTTACCTCACATCACATATGAGCCTCCATTCCCAAAATAGGACAAGTTTTTCACACAAGCTCTCCCTCCCTCTCATATGCGAATCCACACCCTACTCCCTCACCCTCATTTTTTGTGTTTTCTCACTACCCACAATCCAAGTGATCTCTAATCCTAGCCCTTCATTTAAATTTAAAACCCAATCCTAGAGCTCCTAGTGAAGAACAATGACCTAATTACCCCTAGACCAAAAACAACTCTATAAATACCCTCCCATTTCCACACATGAGCAATCTTTTGCCTCACAATTCACTCACACAACCCTCACACAATTTTCCCTTCTCCATTTCCTCTCTTTGGCCGAACCCCCTACCCCCCAATTCCTCCTCCATTCTTTTTCAATTCACTCCCATTTTCTATCTCAAATCCACTCCTACTTCACATATCATCCTTCTCTTCTACTAAAACCTAATTGTTCAACAACTAACCTCAAGAATCAAGGCAAGGGGCGCAAGTTTCATTGAGGTTTGTGGAGGATTTATTTGATTTGTGGTCTTGTTCTTCATATCACTCCCTTCATAGCTTGGATTCAAGGTAAAACTTCAAAACTCTTGCATTTTCTTCATTTTTGCATAATCTCTCTTCTCCTCATTTCAACTCCTTCATATATTGTTGTTGTTGCTTTGAGGAGCCATCTCAAACACTATTGACAAGCACTTAGGGAGGCTTGGGTGTTTGAGGTGGCTCCTTGGCTTTGAATGAGTTGTTCTTGTGTTTTCTTGCATTTTCTTGTATTTTGAATACTCCATGTGCATTCGGCCATGAACTCTATTTAAGGGTTCTTGTGTGTTCTTGTTCATTTTATGATTTGGGTTTGAATAATTGTTGATCTTGGACCATACATAGCCTTGGGTTTGGGCAAGGAAAATAGGGTTCATGTTGCTTGTTTTGTTTTCTTTAATTTTGAATGAATAAATGCATGATTTGGCTAATGTTTGTTTTAGGAACTTGCATGATAGATTAGGTCCTCTTCTTTTGTGTTTTGTGTGTTAATTTGTCAATTTTTGCATGAAATAAGTTGATGATTCCATGCTTGTATGCATTCGGCCATGACTAGGGTTTTTACCCCTTTGATTGCTTGAAGATTGTCATTTTAATTGTGGTTGAGTAAATGCAAGTTGTGTCATTGTGTTTTTTAACTTTTTACCATTTCATTAACTTTTTACTTTTACCATCTCATTCACTTTTATCACTTATTTCATTAAACTTTTTACCACTTTGCATTATTTTCTTTTACTACATTGCATCAAAACTTCTTACTATAACTCATCTAACCTTTTACCACTTTGAACCATGAATCATTTACCTAAAAACCCAAAGACATTTCGCATACTTCATGCATCCTCTTACTTATTCTTCCATATTCATTTCTAACTTACATATTCACATGTCCATGCATACTCAAATGTTCATACCTTACACAATAATTATGCTCATGCATTCATAGTCTTGTATGCTCAATCTTTCATTCATGCATAGTCTTATATGCTTATTCATTCATGCATAGTCTTGTATGCTCATGCATTCACATTCTTGCCTAATCATGCCTCATTGCTCACATGTTCATTCACCTAACCTAGAATACTCTATGCCTATGATCAATTGTATTCCTTTGTTCTTGATGCCATTTGAATGTCTTGACTTAATTGTGCACAAACCCTTCTACACAATCATGTGCCCTTATAAGACTACCAACATGTGTAGCATAGAGGCATATGTGCCCCTCTTGAGATTGCTTCCAACTTGTGTAGCAATTCCCCTTCACACACAAACACAATTGTTTTTGAGAATTTTGTCTTGCATCTTTGACAATTGAATTCTTTGATTATATTGGCATGCTTAATCTTAGTTAGTGATCTACATGTTTATGACTGCTTGATTGTTGAGTATGTTTGAGCTTCATTCATTCATTTTGCATTTGGTTTTGGACATAGAATTCGATTGAAAATGATTTACCTATTTTCTGAAACTCTTTTCCAAACCAATTAATTTTCAAAGCATTTTCAATAAACAAAAATGAGCAAGTAGTGGAGGTCACCCATAACCTTTGTTAGTTTGATCTCTATGAACGCTCTTCAATTTCACATGAGTACTTAGCGATGATTACCCATAACCTTTGTTAGTTTAATCATTCGCTAATGCTCGTCCTACTTCGAAAACCTTTTCGAAAATATAATAAAACCAAGTTGTTACTAATAGTCAATCAGAGCCTTTGTTCGTCTGACTAGAGGTAACAACTCTTTTTGAGTATTTAGCAGTGATTACCCATAGCCTTTGTTAGTTTAATCACTCGCTAATGCTCGTCCTATAGCCTTACGTAGTTCTCCTTTGTCTAGACTGTCTGGATTTTCATTTGCAGGTGGGGTAGTTTTGAGGAAATGCCCTTCGCACACACACACTTATACCTTGAGATGATATGTGTTGATAGAAAAAAGGCCATAACCCAGGTCTTCTAAGATACCTTAGGATGAGTGGATTCGAGTAGTGGGAGCCCATCAGGACCTTTGTCCGTTTGGCTACTCGCGAAAGTTTCAATCAGAGTTGTGCTCTTCCATGATGCTTCGTACCTAGCAGTTTGCTGCATTTACAGGGATTTTCATGAGAGAGACTGGGGCTCTGATGACCTTTGTGAGGGTGCGAATAGAGCCACATGAAAATTACCTCTAAAGTGCCTTAGAGCCTAGGTTCCCCCAGCTTTTGTAGGACACAAGGGCATACAAATTGTATGTTGCATTGTAGTTTAGGCATGTCTTTCCTAAAAAGAAAAAAGAAGAAGATTTTCAAAAGAGAAAAAGAAGAAAGAGTTGCCGTTGTAGCCTTTCTTTTGCCGGTCCGTACGAAGTGACATATGACCCACTTTATTTTCAAAAAAGGGAGAAAGAGTTACCGCTGTAGCCTTTCTCTTACCGGTCCATATGAAATAACGTACGGCCCGCATTTTTCATAATTTTTTTTGAATCACTGCCAATAAGGACTTTTCTCTAAGTTGCATAGGCATAAAACATCATCATCATTTGCATACATCCCCGCATTGCATAAAACATAAGTTTCTGCAACTCATGCACGCATCATTGCATCTCACTAAAGTTTGTTTGCCGAGAATCACAAAGTAATATCTTGTCATAGGCACGGTGTGGAATCAAAAGTGAAACATCGTACACTCCGAGGTGTTTGTTTAAGTTTGAATGCATGGAATGTGCTTTGTTTCGCTTATTGATTCTAACCTTGTTGTGTTTCAAAGAAAAATAATCAAAATCCACCGTTAAACCTATGGCAAGACATAGTACACCGTGATTCCCGGCACTAAGACAAACAGGAAATCATACATATTGCATTGCACTTGCATTCAAACAAGTATTAGTGCATACCGTCTTTTATCAAAAAAAAAAAAATCAAAAAATCAAGAAAAATCAAAAATTGTTATTTTCCACAAGTTTTTAGAAAACATACTACATGCATTTTTTCTTTGCATTACAAAAATAATCAAATAAACATTTCATGTTGCATGAATTTTTATGACCACGAGAGAGTTAAAAGCTTTATTTTGGAGAGAATCCATGCATGCTAAAGTCAAAATCAAATTTTGTACTGTACACTCCAAATGAAAAGCTTATAATTCCCCGACGCGATAAATCCACATTCATCTAGTTGCATTCTCATTTCATTCACATTTATTCATTTGCATTCTCATTTCATTCGCATTCTCATTCCATGCGTATTTATCCATTTTACATTCTCATTCATTTGCATATTTACATCATGCATAAAAAAAATGAGCATAATTCTAGAGAAACAATAATAATTCTAAAAAAATTGTGATGAGAGGTGAGACGTTCTTGCGAGTTTTTTTTATTCATCTTTGGAAAAGTTTATTCTTACTTAGTTGCAAACTCAAGGTGTTTCAAGGCACTCGGTTTTTCAAATCGGCAGTTTGTTCACATTTTTCAACAAAGCATTGCATCTCACCCACCCCATGATGAATGACCGAAATGGTCCACAAAAATTTTTCTTTCACGTTTTAACTAATGTTAACTCTCTGCGAAGCATTCGTGTAGTAAATTCTGTGTGACATGTGTCTTTATTTTTGTTTGAGTCAGTTAGCATCCCTACATTGTCATCATCCCTCGCCCAAGTCTAACCCCACCCCGACCACCCATAAAGTACATATCCCCCAGATTAGTGCATAGTTGGCTTTTTGGTTGGTCCCCCTAATGAAATACCACTCTTGGTCCTCCATACTGGGGCAAATTTGTCGTCACTAGATATCTTGTTAACATTGTATTCCTTTGGTGCAAGTCTTTTTAAAAGTAAAGAAAATCAAAAAAGCTCGTTAGGTCGAAAACTCATAAGAGCGGCCTAAGCAAAAATTAGAGCATGAAAAGAAATAAAGAAAAAAGAGCAAATATATGAAAGTAAATAAATTATTGTCCTTGGGTTAATTTTTGAGAAAACAAGCAATCATGATTTTGAAATGAAGTTTGGCCATCATTCCATATCCAAAAACACCTTAAGCCAAAAATCCCAAAAATCTCAATCACCCTAGACAAGGATCAATCTCACATCAAAAATTGTGTATCACCTTTATCGGCTCACTTAGCTCAAAAGAAAGAGAAAGAAAAATCACACCAAAAAAAAGAAGAAAGTGGAAAAAGAGAGGATTGAAAAGGAAAAATTCTGAAAAAAGAAGCAAAAGTAGTAGAAATGGTGAGCTGATACCATTAAACGCATGCGAGATCCTTGTCTGAAAAAAACCCTCAAACACTTCCTTTGGCCTATCCTCCATAAACGCTTGACTACGTTACAACACTGAAACAGGTTCATTTTACCGTGAGGCACATAAGAGGTTCTCATCTCAATAAAACCTCAAACACCTCATTGAGCCTAATAACTCATTCTTTCATAAACCATTAACCTAGCCAAATCATACCACTAAAAAAAACATCCATTCCATCAATCATCAAATACTTCTTTCAGCCCAATTATCCCTCCCTTCATAAATCATTAACCATTAGCCACATCACAACTCCAAAAATCCATTCTGATCAATGACCAGTTGCTCCCGTTTTCTCAAAGTTTTAATCTTAGGACAAATAAGTTTATTTATTTACAATATGTTTGCTAAAAAAAAAAAACAAAAAAAATCTCTCAAGAAAAAAAAACTCAAAAGAAAAAAAAAATCAAAAAGGGTTTGCACCCCAAGATTCATTCAAGCTGCATTGACATAAACGCAAGGTCTAGTGATCACCAAGTGTAGCTTTCACCATAGCAAACTCAAGACTATCATAGTCTGAGAGTCATTCTAAAGACAACCAAAAGGTTAACGCTAGGATCTTCACCTAGATCCTAAAGTGGGGTACTCCTTTCACCATTTGTTCCACATGAGCTCCGGGAATATGTCCAGCATCCATCCCACACCGCACCCAGTCTATACATCCATACCAGACCATCTCCAAAAAACCAATAACCCTAACTCCGCCACCTTTCCTACTCTCACTAAAGGCAACCATTCAAAATACCATTCCAAGTGGGGCAACCTTGCCGCTCTTCACTCCACCTACAAATGGGGAAACTGACCCTACACCCATCTCATCCCCTTTGCCATACTCACATCCATAAAACCATACCGGGGCAATTTCTCAATTCATTGTCCTACATGCTACTACTCTAGTCGGGGCAACCTTGTCCTTACCATAATTAGGGTAAAACCAAACTCCGTGGGTTGAGGAAAAGTCTTTTGCCTTCCACCTTTCATTCCAAAGCCAATTCATCATCTTCTACACCCCCAGCCTGTCACCACTAGACAGGGGCAAGTTATTCACTCACCGTCATCAAATCTAAAATTGGGGGACAGTCCTGCATTTCTTGGCTTGGAAAAACCTACCTTTCAAAGACCAGTCAGTCATTCACCCCTTCATGTGCCACAAATAACCTCACCTTAGGCCTTTAGAACCCCAAGTTAACTGACTCATTCATCTATACTTGCACTACCATACATCTTTACTAAACAATGCTTCATAGAGAGAGAACACAAGTTGATAATGTGATATTGAGAATCCGTGTAGTTAACTTTGTGGACCTAAACCTCGATCATCATGGGTAATGGAAGATAAAATAAGCGAGCTTGCAAATACGGTCAAGTACTTTTCCACATCAGTGTCTGTAAATAACAACATTGGGATTGCCGAAGTTTGAATCCAATCTCATCTTTCCAAAGAATGATCAATATTCCTCTCCACATCTCGCATCCAAAGTCTCACATCTCATCACTACAAAAAATGTTTTTGCACCCAATCATTCATATCATATCATATCGTCGCATCATGGCATTAGCATTCAATCATTTCAGTTGCATTTCATGCATTTATTATGTAACAAGAAAAAAAAACAAAAGAAAAATCATTCCACCAGATACCAATCATTGCACGTACGCGTGCACCATTAATTGCATTGCCAAAGAAGAAGCTGAAAGAATCATGAGAGATGTGCATGAAGGCTCATTTGGAACTCATTCCAGTGGGCACACCATGGCTAGAAAAATCTCAAGGGTGGGTTACTACTGGTTGCAGATGGAATCAGACTGCTACAGCTTTGTAAGAAAGTGCCATAAATGCCAGATCTATGCCGGTCACATTCATGTACCGCCTGCTTCCTTGAATGTTCTGACTGCATCTTGGCCGTCCTCAATGTGGGGGATGGATGTTAGCGGTCCTATCGAGTCTAAAGCGTCAAACGGGTATTGCTTCATTCTGGTCGCCATTGACTACTTCACCAAGTGGGTTGAAGCTGCCTCGTATTCCAGTACAACTAACGCTGTGGTTGCCAAGTTGGTAAAGAAAGATCTGATTTGCCGTTACGGTCTTCCAAACAAGATCATCACCAATAACGACAGCAACCTGAACAGCAAAATGATGAAGGACCTGTGCAAAGAATTCAAAATTCAGCGTCATAATTCCTCTCCTTACCGCCCGAAGATGAATGGGGCAGTCGAAGCAGCCAACAAGAACATCAAGAAGATTGTGCAAAAGATGGTGGTAACCTATAAGGATTGGCATGAGATGGTTCCCTTTGCTTTGCATGGCTACCGAACTTCAGTACGCACTTCAACTGGGGCAACCCCTTTCTCTTTGGTATATGGGTCGGAAGCAGTCCTCCCTATTGAGGTTGAGATACCCTCCCTGCGGATCTTGATGGAAACCAAGTTAGAAGAAGCAGAATGGGTTCAGGCCCGTCTAGATCAGTTGAACCTCATTGAGGAAAAAAGGATTGTTGCCTTGTATTATGGGCAGTTGTATCAACAAAGGATGAGAACGGCATTCGACAAGAAAGTCCGGCCTCGAGAATTCAAGCAGGGAGATCTTGTGCTCAAAAAGATATTGCCCATCCAAAGTGACCCCCGTGGGAAGTGGACTCCAAGCTATGATGGACCATATGTTGTCAAGAAAGGCTTCTCTGGAGGAGCACTGATACTTACCAACATGGACGGCGAAGATCTCAAGAACCCAGTCAATTCAGACTCTGTGAAGAAGTATTATGCCTGAAAGAAATAGACAAAAAAAGAGATAGATGAGTCAAGTAAGAGTTAGCTCGCTAGGTTGAAAACCCGAAAGGGCGGCCTAGGCAAAATCAGAGCGACCCGGTCGATTGAAAATCCGCAAAGGGCGATCCAGGCAAAAATTAGGGTCAGAAAACTTGGACTTGAAAAATAAACAAAGGCATACAGCACTTCCAAGGACTTGGATAAGGGGATGATCTGAACCAGCAAAAAGATAAGCCAAAAGAGCAAAAGAGCAAAAGAGCAAAAGAGCAAAAGAGCAAAAGGAAAAAACAAACGATCAGAAAAAAAGAAAGCTGATCAAAGAATGAAAAAGCAAAGAAAAACAAACAGTCAGAAAAAAGAAAGCTGACCAAAGAAAAATCAAAGAGACGAAGAATCAAGAATAGCATCTCATTGCATTCATCATTCCACTAAAATCTTTGCATCGCACGCATTTGCATAAAGTACATTTGCAAGGCATACATTTGCATTGCATTCATGGCATGTCAAAAACAAAAATCAAAGAATAAAGCGCATCGCATGAACATCCATGTTCTTGCCAAATTGTTTTGCATCCAAATAAGTTGTTAATGCTCACTCGAAGCCTTTGCTTGTTTGACCATTAACGGCCAAGTTAGTAGTGTTGATCACTCGAAACCGTTGTTTGTTTGATCCTCATGAAAGTTTGTCCTGGGACCCAAGTACCCCTGCAATCGGTGGGATTCATTTATCCCCGGACCCAAGTGTCATTGCAATCATAGGGATCTGCTAATCTCCCTTGGACCCAAGTGTCCCCCTTAACCATTTGGATTTAAGTAATCCCTTCGAGTACGCGCACTCCCCAAAAGTTAACTCTCAAGCAAGTCGTCGGCAGTCGTCGAAACTCGTGTTCGTCAGATCACCGCAAAGATAGCCGAAGAGAAAGAAAAGTCATGCGTCCTGGACAGGCACCTTGGGTCGGTGCGGAAGCATTGACCAAATGAAGCAAACCTTGGATTTTCGAATCCCCTATGGACCCACGTGTCCCCCAGAAAGATTGACTTCACCTTGTATTCGAGCTGCAGGTAAGTCCATTTGACCTCAATAGGTCCAGTCGAGGAGGATAGCTGTGTTGGCCTAAAACATGGCGCAGTCCTAGGGAAATATCGAGATCTAGACTTGATATAGTACCCTCCCCCGGTCGCTCGCAAGACCACCCCTTTTGAGCCCACGTGCTCCCAGGCCCAAGTGCAAACTCGGATCGTTCACGATTCGTTAAAAGGCTTTAGGCAGCCTCCTTCACCGGCTTAACGAGGGTCGGCACCCTTTTTACTGCTTTCCTTTTTATTGCTTTCTTTATTGCTTTCCGCTGGCTTATTGAGGGTCGGCACCAATTAGTTTCCTGTTTTGTTGGCTTAATGAGGGCTGACAATTCGTTTACCGCTTTCCGTTGGCTTAATGAGGGCTGACACCCATCTATTCCAAAAAAAAAAGCAAAAAGAAGAAAACAAGAAAAAAAATATAGAAAGAGAAGAGAATGAAAAGTCAAACAGAAAAAGCATCCCACCAAAAATCAATCATTGCATTCATGTGCACCCAAATACCCAAGTGCATGCATTTCATGCACCATCCAAGAGAAAAGTTACTTCGGACCAGAGAGTCCCAAAAATCTCATTTTTAGAAAATCACCATGACACTGAGTTAGTAAACTCCATCAACCCCGAGTTAGTAAACTCCATCAACCCCGAGTTAGTAAACTCCATCAACACAGAGTTAGTGAACTCCCACCGAGTTAGTGAACTCCTTCCATAGATCACAACATCGTGTACGAGCGCGCGATGGATCCATCCGACTTCGTTAAGTCCTTCGGATTAGTTGTGTCAGCCTAAGGCATAGCGTAAATCCATTGATCGAATCAGTTCCGGACCTGATGTTGATCGGCCGCTCGAAAAGGCCACCCCCAGAGCTCGGACTCGACAAGAGTACGTTAGAAGGTTTTAGGCAACCTCCGAATTCCATCAACCCTGAGTTAGTAAACTCCATCAACCCCGAGTTAGTAAACTCCATCAACCCCGAGTTAGTAAACTCCATCAACACAGAGTTAGTGAACTCCCACCGAGTTAGTGAACTCCTTCCATAGATCACAACATCGTGTACGAGCGCGCGATGGATCCATCCGACTTCGTTAAGTCCTTCGGATTAGTTGTGTCAGCCTAAGGCATAGCGTAAATCCATTGATCGAATCAGTTCCGGACCTGATGTTGATCGGCCGCTCGAAAAGGCCACCCCCAGAGCTCGGACTCGACAAGAGTACGTTAGAAGGTTTTAGGCAACCTCCGAATTCCCAATTTACCGCTTTCCCCAATTTACTGCTTTCTCGTTAATGCGACAAGTGTTAACCCCCTTTCTAAAAAGGAAAATAACAAAAAGAAAATTTGAACGTTTCTGAAGCGGACAAAATTAGTATTATTTCTATATCTTTATTTCCATTTCACCAACAAATATGAAAAGGCCAATTCATATTTCTTGGCGAAATGCGAAATAAAGAGGGGCGGCTGTAATACCTCAACTTTGTCCGCCCAAGTCAAAAAACATTTTTCAGAAAAATAGAAGCAATAAGGTAATTCATAATGTGTGGAAAACAGCGGATTGGTGCATTTATGTGTGTTCGTCCCCTATTTCACATTTTTATTTGAATTACGCGCGCGCGCCAGTAGTAACTGCGTGAGCTGCCCTGTGCCCCCGTCATTTGGCACGTGTCTGTATTTTCATCAAAAAAAGGCCATTTATTGATCATTATTAATTATTGGCACCCAAAAACATTTTTCTTAATTTTTAGGAATTTTAGGAAATAAAATAGTACATATTTTTGCATTTTTGGGCATTTAAATAAAAGCGAATTTATTTTTTTTGGACCAAGACCAGGTCAAGGACGTGGCATACATGTTACTCTACCAAGGGTAATTTTTGTATAATTTTTGGAAAGAAAGTCCTAGTCCAAAATAATTAAAAATGCATTTTCCCCATTTTTAGTGCATAAAAAACCCAAAAAAGACCATTAAATATTCCCCAATTACTAAATGACAATTTTTATTGCCTAGAATAATTAGAGGGAATATTTTATGGTGCTCAAAAATATGTGACACTTTTTAATAGGTGCACTTTCACTTCCATGCCCAAAATTCAAAAACTCAAAAAGAAGGAAGTGTCCTCAATAAGACAAAAGACCAAAAACAAGTTTTTTTCCCTCTCTCTCTCTCTCCCCCCACAATTTTGAAATTCTCTCTCTCTCTCCCCCCCCACAATTTCGAAATTCACTCTCTCTCTCTCTCCACAATTTCTTCCATACTCTTCTATTCCTTATTCCTTAAGAATATGCTTTGTACTATCCTTAACTTTTCCCTTTTGGTGACCATCACTCACTCCCACATAGATTTATGCCCTCTTTTGTAAATTACCCCACCCACTCACACTCACCTCTTCACAAGAAAATACAAAATTACTTCTTTGGTAACATTCCATCTCAATTATACCCTTAACCCTATTTTTACCTCACATCACATATGAGCCTCCATTCCCAAAATAGTAGTTCACTCCAATAAACCAGGGCTGCGTCCACTCCTCACACCCAATGAGTATTTCCACTATTTTCCAAATAGTTTGTGTAACACCCCGATAAATTCTAACTTGTAGAAACTACCGAAATGTACTACTGGCATACATCAGAGTGACTTTCCTTTTAAAATATTGAACACATTCTACACTTCGATGAAACTCATCAAACGCACTTACATATCTGAACATAATATAATCAAAGTCGGTCCTCACATAACTCAAACTAGTGTTCAATACTCAAAACCGAAAGTCTGCGGAAGCGATCTACAACTTCATGACATAAGTCGTACAATCGTATATCTAAGGTACCGAATACAAATATACAGAGATACAAAGGAAACTGAAATACAAGATACATAACATGACAAAAGGAATGTCGTCAGCAATTCTTCAAGCGTCTCCATAGCCGTGCCTCACGGTCTTCAACTTTCCCTGCTTAACTGAAAAACAACAACAATGGATTGGGTGAGACAACTTGTCTTAGTGAGTTCTATCGAGACCCCTTACTAACTCTCTCGGTTCAATTATGCTTGATTTCATGAATCGTAGCCCTTAAGTCGACTACGGGGAACATACAACGTGTACTCGTGGCCCTTCTAAGCGACACACAAGGCACACACAATGACAATGATTCTTAGCATATCACCGGGTCTTATTTTAAAGATTCCGGCAAACCCAGTCCCCGGCCATTTCTACTACCTTAGGGACAACAATGTAACGGGCCTAGGGGATAAGGCTCATGACTTCCTCTCCCACTAGTACGCTAATCCATGAACAGGGTCGTCACCCCAGCAATGATGTATATAATATATACCATGAACAATGAGCAGTAAACCGTGAACCGTGATCAGTGAACAATGAACTTAACTAAACCATGAGCTTATGCTTAACAGTGAACTTGTACTTAACTTAGTCTTGTACTAACATGATCTTATTATTAGGTGATCTCACACGGCTTACTAGGATTTACTCTTCTAACTTGTCCTGATAATAATCCAATCAGTCCAGCACAATATATCAATCACAATCATAGCATGACAATCAAATCCATAACACGTTCCGCATACCCGCATTGGGCCGTCAATAATCATTCAATCATGACATGAGGTTGTTATCATTAAACTTAAGCAATTCCAACGAATTATGGTTATTTTATCATTTCATAACATTGGGAAGGGATTAGGATAGGTTTGGAATCAATTAGGAAGCGTTTGGACACCTTTTAAAAATCTGGGTCAGACAGATACGCACGACCCGTGCTTAATGGCGCACGATCCGTGCGCGAAATGGAAATTTTACAGAAAGCATCAGAAGGATCCGCACGATCCATGTGCCAGGGAACACGATCCGTGCCTGATGCACTGTCCTGTAAAATGGCCATTTCGTGCTGTTGTTGACTCTGTCTCGTATCCAACTCTTTTCCCGATCGAAACCTAACTTATCAACCTTTAATAACAGAATATCATCCAGCCAAACACTCCATATATATATATATATATATATATATATATATATATATATATATCACTCATCATAGCAACCATAAATATCAAACACGATCTCAATCAAACAACAACATAACTCGGTATTTAAAACGGGTTTTCGCAAAGCGGCTTGTCACCAATGTTTCTGTTTTCAAAACGCGAGACTCAACCAGAACACATGATAATTTCCCTAGTGAGTATAGAACTCACCTTTTGATGATGACAACAAATCACACCGAGACTTCACGACCACGATCACACGGTAACTCCAAATTCTCCTAAACCGCTCTAATTAGCTTCCAACCGAAAACCCAGCCACTAAACTACTCTTTAGGTTGCTCCAATTTGTGTTTCAGGTACAGGGACTGGTTCTACAACTCTCCAACATAACATGCAAGGTTCATGTTTTTGTGTTTGGCATGGTGAAGCTTGGATATGCCTTCAATGGTGATTTATGGAGGAGGAGGAGGATGATGTCGAAATTAGGATCAATGGGAAGGGGAAGATGAGCTGAACACTATGGTGGCAAGGGATTGCACATGCATTTGGATCTGGGAAAAACTCCCCTCTCTTCCTTTCCCTCTCCCTCGCGCTCTCCTCTCCTCTCCCTCTCTATTTTTGCTGTTCCAGAATTTTGTAAAATGAAGAATGAAGTGTTTCTCTTTTGGATTTCAGCTGAAGGTGTACATATATACATGGGAATGCGCAAATACGATTATACCCCTCACTTAAACATTTCTTACCCAAATACTCCCATCAGCCCTAATTAATTTAACCATGACCAATTACTAATAAATCACACACAATATTTATAATAAGTCACTCAAGCAATTTATTTTCACAACATTTTATTTCCAACAATTTAATTAAATCACCAATAATTATTTCATGTCAAATAATTAAAATAGTGAAAATAGGGGATATTACAATCACCCCAACTTTTAAAAATTTTGTCCTCAAAATTGGACCTAATCAATTAATTTAGCACACAATATACCTTTCGTCGAATCATCGTCGGCTTTCCCTTTCTGAGCGTCCAACACAAATACTCTCGGAGCAGCCGCCCCCTCTCTATTCCTCTTCTTCACGGGACAATCCCTAGAGTAGTGTCCTTCCTCCTTGCAAAAGAAACAATGATCTGAGCCCATGCGACATTCTCCCCTATGAGGTTTTCCACACTTTGAACAATTTTCAGGCTTTGAGAACTCGGATGTCCGTACTTGCTTATCCTTGCCGAAGTTACCCCTTGACTCATCGTCTCGGTCTGCCCATTCGACCTCCTTCCTCTTATTCTGATTGGATACCTTTCTACTAGCATACAACCTCTTCAAATCACTTTCAGCTATATGAGCTTGCTGAACCATGGCCGCATAATTGGTATAAGCAAAAGAGCTTAGACTCTGAGCGATGTCCTCCCTTAATCCATACTTGAACCTTTCGGTTTTCCACTTGTCATTGGGAGCATACCCGGCCAAACCGAAGAATTGATATAACTCTTCAAACATAGCCGCGTACTGACCCACAGTTGAACTTCCCTGAGTGAGAGTCAGAAACTCATTCTCCTTGTCAAACCTCATAGCTGTCGGAAAGAACTGCTCCAAAAATACCTGCTTGAAATGTTCCCAAGTCTGGGGAGTACCCATAGTTGCCATCATGGCTTTGGCGTTAGTCCACCAGTTGTTAGCTTCTCCCTTAAGCATATGTGCCGCCAATCTCAGCTTGTCCTCATCAGGGACTTGCATAGCCACGAAAATCTTCTCTATGTCATCCATCCAATGCTGGGCTTCCATGACATCTGGTCCTCCTCGGAACTCGGACGGCTTCATTTTCAGGAATTCAGAGAAAACCTTCCTTGGGTCAACTTGAGGCTCAGGAACTTGCTGAGGCTGAGCTTGAGCATTCTGCTGTATTAGCAACATATCTTCCATCATCTTCTGTTGCCTCTCGATCACATTCTGCATCCATTCGGTATTCGTATCAACGGGGATGCTTCTCCTACTTCCACCAGCCATGATTCTGCAAAATATGCACAAAGTGTTTAGTTGATCAGGCTAAACGTCTAATAGCATATAAAGAGGAATCACACTTAGAGGACTTAAGAGACTCATGATTCTAAGCCCGACTAGGTCGAACTGCTCTGATACCAATTGTAACACCCCGATAAATTCTAACTTGTAGAAACTACCGAAATGTACTACTGGCATACATCAGAGTGACTTTCCTTTTAAATTCTAACCCCGATAAATTCATGACTAGAGACACAAAAAAGATTTGTAATACTCAGAAACAGCAGTCATGTGACTCGTGATAACAACAATAGAGGAAGAATCACTGGTGAAGGTTAGATTGGTAAAGTTTTATTCACCTCTGTTGAAAATGTGTTATAAAGTAGAAATTAAATATAACTCAACAAGTATTAGAGACATATTTGAAATAAATTTTTTGTGTGCATCAAAGTTTTTTTTTTTCTACTCTCTATTGTGCTGGATCTTTGATGCAACATATTTTTGATGTTAAAAATGATACCTATATTGTTGAACCAAGGATGATTATATTGGGTATCATATTTTTAAAACCATGATGATCCACCCTCTTTTTGCTAAGCTTTGCATTCTAATATTAATAAGGGGGATCACCAAGTAAGGGGGAGCATAGCATGAACTACTGTTTTTGATATATCATATGCTATGCAATGCTGCTTATTTATTATGCAAGTTTATAAAGTGCTTATGTTGTATGTATTCACCCCACCTCCTTTTTGATGAAAACAAAGGGGGAGAAATTGTATGCAAAAGGGAGAGAATATGCATGTTAAGGGAGAGAATATGCATGTTATTATTTAATGGGGGAGAAAATAAATTGCTGCTATCCTGCTGTCATACTGCTTATTTTGTTATGCTTATGCTTAGGGGGAGCTTCTGCCATTGTTTCTCTATTATGGTCTCCCTATGCATAATGTAATTTGTTATCATCAAAAAGGGGGAGTTTGTTGAACCAAGGACAAACACTCTTTGTTTTGTATGATAACAAATTACATTTAGTCTACTAATGGTTGCAGTGTATAAAAGTGCAGGGACAGAATAAAGTACAGGACATGAATCAAAGAGCAGGAAATATTAAAGTGGAGCAGCTTGGAGAAGAAGCCACCTCAGCAGTTCAAGACCTATTTGTTTATCCGCTTTCTTTAGGACACTGTGTAAGGTCCTATCACTGAAGGTCTATGACATTTTAGTAGCTGAGAGATGACTTTTGAAAACATGCATCATGCATCAAAATTAGGGTTTTGAAAATATGTTATGCATGCATGGCAAGCTTTGGAAAATATCTTATGCAAGCATGGCAAAGCCCTAAACCTAAAAATAATTTTGTGGAAAGCTAGAAATCGATTTCTATCATTTTCTAAATCATGAAATCGATTTCCTAGTCCTATTTTAAAGCTTGAAATCGATTTCCCTATCCAATGTTAAAACAAAGAATCGATTCACACCTATACTTAAGCCAAAGCCATGAATCGATTCTTACTATTTTGCATAAGCCTTGAAATCGATTGTCAAGCCATCCCATAGGCCATGAATCGATTCCTCATTGTTTTAACTAAGTGAAGAATCGATTTTCACCTATAAAGGATGTCCTGAAAATCGATTATTACATATTTCCTAAAAGGCAAGAATCGATTCCTCCTTGTTTGAAACTAAACTTGAAATCGATTACACACTTCTTTAAACTAAGCACATAATCGATTCATTTGATTTCTAAGGAACTAAGAATCGATTCTTCATTATTTTAACTAAACACAAAATCGATTCTTGTGATTTCTAAAAGGTTAAGAATCGATTATACACTTGTTACACTTCATCAAACAATCGATTCATCTTTGCAATAAATGTTTTTTTCAAATTTATACGTTTTCCTAAACCTATAAATAGGGAGGTGCTTCACACTCTTCAAACACACCTCACACCACAATTCACAACTCCTCTCTGCTTCTCACATACATTTTCTAGATCTGAGAAAGAGAGAAAATAGAGCTTCAACTTTCATATCATTTTCTATTTTCCATATCACTCATCTCTTAGTCACTATACTGTCATTATATCTGAGATGATTGGATCATAGATCTCTATTTGTATTCGTTACTCTATTTGTGGGGGTCACTTTGAAATCCTGGGATTTGTTCTTGGGTCTCTCAATCAGGAGATTGAGTTGGTTTGAAATCCTGGGAAGTTTTCTTGGGTCTCTCAATCAGGAGATTGAGTTGGTTTGAAATCCTGGGAGGTGATCTTGGGTCGTTCAATCGGGGAAGATTGAAGCGGTAGTGAAATCCTGGGAGGTGCTCTTGGGTCGTTCAATCAGGAGATTGAAACGGTGTTGAAATCCTTAGCTAGGTGCTCGGGTTCTCAGTTCGGGGGAATTGGGATTTGCTATCTGAAGTTGCCTGTTTGTAAAACATTCTTCATATAGTGGTTATCAGCAAAGTCCAAAGGTTGCAAAGCCGGAGGCCGAGGACGTAGGGCTTTTATCCCGAACCTCGTAAAATTCCTGGTGTATCTCTATCCCTCTCTCTTTACTTTATTTACTGTTTATATCTGTTTATAATATCACTACTCTGATCTGAATCTGTTAATCTGGTTGTATAACTATGTCCCTACTCTGATCTGAATCTGTCAATCTGATTATAGTTATACTCGTTGTACTACAGATCTGTTTATCTATCATCTTCTCTATCACTACTGTAGATCTGCTATATTCAATATCATTGCATTACTTATAAAACAGCCTTATTGTAAATATTGAATATAGAATAATATCTCATTGTGCCTAATCTGCCTACTTGCATATATCTGATAAGTTCAAATCTCTTTTTCCGCATTTGATTTAAACAAACTTATCATTTATTTTGAAAAGAATCCAAGAATTACACATAACCTTATTCACCCCCCCTCTAAGGTTATACTATAGTCTAACAAGCAATTCTTCAAGCGTCTCCATAGCCGTGCCTCACGGTCTTCAACTTTCCCTGCTTAACTGAAAAACAACAACAATGGATTGGGGTGAGACAACTTGTCTCAGTGAGTTCTATCGAGACCCCTTACTAACTCTCTCGGTTCAATTATGCTTGATTTCATGAATCGTAGCCCTTAAGTCGACTACGGGGAACATACAACGTGTACTCGTGGCCCTTCTAAGCGACACACAAGGCACACACAATGACAATGATTCTTAGCATATCACCGGGTCTTATTTTAAAGATTCCGGCAAACCCAGTCCCCGGCCATTTCTACTACCTTAGGGACAACAATGTAACGGGCCTAGGGGATAAGGCTCATGACTTCCTCTCCCACTAGTACGCTAATCCATGAACAGGGTTGTCACCCCAGCAATGATGTATATAATATATACCATGAACAATGAGCAGTAAACCGTGAACCGTGATCAGTGAACAATGAACTTAACTAAGCCATGAGCTTATGCTTAACAGTGAACTTGTACTTAACTTAGTCTTGTACTAACATGATCTTATTATTAGGTGATCTCACACGGCTTACTAGGATTTACTCTTCTAACTTGTCCTGATAATAATCCAATCAGTCCAGCACAATATATCAATCACAATCATAGCATGACAATCAAATCCATAACACGTTCCGTATACCCGCATTGGGCCGTCAATAATCATTCAATCATGACATGAGGTTGTTATCATTAAACTTAAGCAATTCCAACGAATTACGGTTATTTTATCATTTCATAACATTGGGAAGGGATTAGGATAGGTTTGGAATCAATTAGGAAGCGTTTGGACACCTTTTAAAAATCTGGGTCAGAC
The DNA here is from genome assembly GCA_039519185.1 of Astragalus membranaceus. Taxonomy (NCBI): domain Eukaryota; kingdom Viridiplantae; phylum Streptophyta; class Magnoliopsida; order Fabales; family Fabaceae; genus Astragalus; species Astragalus membranaceus. Next base: position 58,636,936 of record CM076849.1, read on the forward strand.
AGATACGCACGACCCGTGCTTAATGGCGCACGATCCGTGCGCGAAATGGAAATTTTACAGAAAGCATCAGAAGGATCCGCACGACCTGATGCACTGTCTTGTAAAATGGCCATTTCGTGCTGTTTTTGACTCTGTCTCGTATCCAACTCTTTTCCCGATCGAAACCTAACTTATCAACCTTTAATAACAGAATATCATCCAGCCAAACACTCCATATATATATATATCACTCATCATAGCAACCATAAATATCAAACACGATCTCAATCAAACAACAACATAACTCGGTATTTAAAACGGGTTTTCGCAAAGCGGCTTGTCACCAATGTTTCTGTTTTCAAAACGCGAGACTCAACCAGAACACATGATAATTTCCCTAGTGAGTATAGAACTCACCTTTTGATGATGACAACAAATCACACCGAGACTTCACGACCACGATCACACGGTAACTCCAAATTCTCCTAAACCGCTCTAATTAGCTTCCAACCGAAAACCCAGCCACTGAACTACTCTTTAGGTTGCTCCAATTTGTGTTTCAGGTACAGGGACTGGTCCTACAACTCTCCAACATAACATGCAAGGTTCATGTTTTTGTGTTTGGCTTGGTGAAGCTTGGATATGCCTTCAATGGTGATTTATGGAGGAGGAGGAGGATGATGTCGAAATTAGGATCAATGGGAAGGGGAAGATGAGCTGAACACTATGGTGGCAAGGGATTGCACATGCATTTGGATCTGGGAAAAACTCCCCTCTCTTCCTTTCCCTCTCCCTCGCGCTCTCCTCTCCTCTCCCTCTCTATTTTTGCTGTTCCAGAATTTTGTAAAATGAAGAATGAAGTGTTTCTCTTTTGGATTTCAGCTGAAGGTGTACATATATACATGGGAATGCGCAAATACGATTATACCCTGTTGCACCCCGAAAAATCCGGTTTGGACTTCTCGATGTACAACGTGGAAAGAGTTGTGGAGCCGCCACCAATATTTTAATTTAAAGACCAAAACGTTGAAAAAAGGTCTTTTTTACAAGGCGGGTGGTCTTTCGAAAACTAGAGATGTAGGTTCGGGGGTCGGTTAGGTACGGGGAAGGTATTAGCACCCCGCACCTCCTTTCTACCGAAAGGGAACCATTAACTTTGATGTGTGGCTTAGAAAAAGTTGACTTGAAATGATTTTTGTTCTACTTCTTTTCTTTTCTTTTTATTCCATTTATTTGAGAAATTGTTTTATTGAGAAGAAAAATATTTTTGGTATCTTTGAAAAGCGGAACAAAACAAAGATTTTTAAAAGGGTGCTTGACGGGTTACGACCCGCTCCTACGTACCCTCTCTGGAAGAGGGATCAAAGCTACGTAGTTCTAGGGGTTTTTTTGAAAAGTGTGCTTGACGGGTTACGACCCGCTCCTACGTACCCTCTGTGGAAGAGGGATCAAAGCTACGTAGTTCTAGGGAACAAAGGTTTTTTTAAAAGGGTGCTTGACGGGTTACGACCCGCTCCTACGTACCCTCTCTGGAAGAGGGATCAAAGCTACGTAGTTCTAGGATTTTTTAAAAGTGTTCTTGACGGGTTACGACCCGCTCCTACGTACCCTCTCTGGAAGAGGGATCAAAGCTACGTAGTTCTAGGGAACAAAGGTTTTTTTTAAAAGGGTGCTTGACGGGTTACGACCCGCTCCTACGTACCCTCTCTGGAAGAGGGATCAAAGCTACGTAGTTCTAAGATTTTTTAAAAGTGTGCTTGACGGGTTACGACCCGCTCCTACGTACCCTCTCTGGAAGAGGGATCAAAGCTACGTAGTTCTAGGCTATTTTTGAAAAGTGTGCTTGACGGGTTACGACCCGCTCCTACGTACCCTCTCTGGAAGAGGGATCAAAGCTACGTAGTTCTAGGGTTATCTTTGAAAATCAAGACAAAACAAAGATTTTTTGAAAGAGTGCTTGACGGGTTACGACCCGCTCCTACGTACCCTCTCTGGAAGAGGGATCAAAGCTACGTAGTTCTAGGCTTTTTTTAAAAGGGTGCTTGACGGGTTACGACCCGCTCCTACGTACCCTCTCTGGAAGAGGGATCAAAGCTACGTAGTTCTAGGATTTTTTAAAAGTGTGCTTGACGGGTTACGACCCGCTCCTACGTACCCTCTCTAGAAGAGGGATCAAAGCTACGTAGTTCTAGGCTTTTTTTTTAAAAGTGTGCTTGACGGGTTACGACCCGCTCCTACGTACCCACTCTGGAAGAGGGATCAAAGCTACGTAGTTCTAGGCTTTTTTTGAAAAGTATGCTTGACGGGTTACGACCCGCTCCTACGTACCCTCTCTGGAAGAGGGATCAAAGCTACGTAGTTCTAGGGTTATCTTTGAAAATCAAGACAAAACAAAGATTTTTTGAAAGAGTGCTTGACGGGTTACGACCCGCTCCTACGTACCCTCTCTGGAAGAGGGATCAAAGCTACGTAGTTCTAGGCTTTTTTTAAAAGGGTGCTTGACGGGTTACGACCCGCTCCTACGTACCCTCTCTGGAAGAGGGATCAAAGCTACGTAGTTCTAGGCTTTTTTTAAAAGGGTGCTTGACGGGTTACGACCCGCTCCTACGTACCCTCTCTGGAAGAGGGATCAAAGCTACGTAGTTCTAGGATTTTTTAAAAGTGTGCTTGACGGGTTACGACCCGCTCCTACGTACCCTCTCTGGAAGAGGGATCAAAGCTACGTAGTTCTAGGCTTTTTTTTTAAAAGTGTGCTTGACGGGTTACGACCCGCTCCTACGTACCCTCTCTGGAAGAGGGATCAAAGCTACGTAGTTCTAGGCTTTTTTTGAAAAGTGTGCTTGACGGGTTACGACCCGCTCCTACGTACCCTCTCTGGAAGAGGGATCAAAGCTACGTAGTTCTAGGGTTATCTTTGAAAATCAAGACAAAACAAAGATTTTTTGAAAGAGTGCTTGACGGGTTACGACCCGCTCCTACGTACCCTCTCTGGAAGAGGGATCAAAGCTACGTAGTTCTAGGATTTTTTTAAAAGGGTGCTTGACGGGTTACGACCCGCTCCTACGTACCCTCTCTGGAAGAGGGATCAAAGCTACGTAGTTCTAGGCTTTTTTTTTAAAAGTGTGCTTGACGGGTTACGACCCGCTCCTACGTACCCTCTCTGGAAGAGGGATCAAAGCTACGTAGTTCTAGGCTTTCGGTTTTGGAAATGTTTTTGTGTTTTATCTTATTTAATTTTTTGGAGTTTTTGAAATAAGATTCAAGTATTCACGAATACCAAACAAGCAACGGCTTCGAGTGGCATTCATTACTAACTCGAAAGGAAAGAGTCGAAACCGGTAATCAAACAAACAAAGGCTTCGAGTGACTACAAGTAAAGACGTTTTATTATCTTTTTTTTGAAATCATTTTTGAAAAAGGTGAGCAGGGGTGATAATTACGTTGTTTTTGAAATTGGAATTTATTTATTTTTTAGTTAAGGTGTGGGAGCTTTCATGATAGCCAAACAAGCAAAGGCTTCGAGTGACTACCACTAATAACTCCTCATTAGCGATCAAACAAGCAAAGGCTTCGAGTGATGACTAATGATTTATTTAAGAAAAATGCCTTAGAGTTTTTGTTTGAGAAAACATTTGACTTGGGTTTGAAGCCTAGTTTTGGAAAAGAATTTGATTTGGAAAAAAAGTTTTGAAAGATAAGTAGAACATTTCCATCAACATATCAATTTCTAACCAAGATGCAATTCCCTTAATTACACTTCATACAAGCATTACAAATCCAAAAGACAAGCAATATGCATAAATATGTAATGTTCAAAACTAATTACAAGTTGCCACAATTGCAAAAGGTAACTTATTGAATCATTTTAGGATCAACAATAAAAACACAAGAGTTAAGTTTCTTTTGGTAATCCTTGACACTTATTAACAATGTACAAAGGCATAAGTGTCAAGTCTTATTACTAAATCATCAACAAGAAAGAAGTAATTGATCATGAGGTAAGGCGTAAAATGAAATGTTGAGTCACTTTAGGGGATCTCCAACACATGGGATATGTGTTAGGCATAAGTGCTAGATCATATCACCTAATCATCAACAAAGTATGCAAAGGGGAAAATGTTTTTGAGATTTTGGGTAAAAAGTAAAATGTTTTTAAGTTTTGGTAAAAGTTATTTGATGTAATGTGGTAAAAAGTTGAATGCATATGAATAGGATAAAAATGCATGTTGGTAGAATGATGAGAATGCAAATGGTAAATTTCAAATAAAGTGGTAAATGTTTATTGAAGTGGTAAAAGCTTTGTGTAAATTTGGAGTAAAGGGGTAAAAAGTAAAGGGTGAAAGTGTTTTTGGGATTTTGGGTAAAAAGTAAAATGTTTTTAAGTTTTGGTAAAAAGTAAAAATGTTTTTATCTATTGGTAAATTTTAAATGAATAGTAAAAGGTGAAATTGTAAAAAGTAAAAAAACACAATTCACACAAATTGCTCACACCATCAAAGATCAAACAACAAAGTTTTGAGCAAAAATTTGGTCACAAAAAGAGGCCCTTGGCCGAATGAACCACATGCATATTCAAGCACAAATTTCATCAAATTTTTGCCATCAAATCACATTAATTAACACATACATATAAATCCTAGGATCTACACATGCATTTCATACTCAATCAATTTCCATTTCATCATTTTTCAACATAAAAACAAGAGGGAACAAAAAGTATAGAAACCCTAATTCTACACTATCAAACCTTAGAGCATGAAGGACTAACTTAACCAATTTTATTCCATCAAACTTCAAGAAACAAGCAAGAAAACATGTTATTCAACAAGAGAGGCCCTAGGCCGAAGCAAAAAGGTAAGGAAAAATAAATTTTACTTGGTGAAAATTTCATAAAACAAAGTGCAAATCACAAGAACAACACATAATCAACACATAGTCACAAGAACAATTTATTTGGTGGGTGAGATGCCAACTCTCACCCACAACAGCCCCTAATCTACATTTAAATGATGTTATGAGATGCAAATATAAGTTGAAAAAGGATTTTGATGCAAGAAAGTGGATGAAAATGCAAAAGGTTTTAGGTTATACCTTAGTTCCAAGCTAAACAAGAGTAGAAATGAAAATCAAGAGTAACCAATCACCAACACTCCTCAAAAATCACCAACAACAGCCACGTAACCTTGAAGAAACAACCCCTTTGATGATGTAAATGTGGGATTAAGGATGAAAGAAGGAAGATATATGAATATGGAGTGAGTTTGAGGTGATTTGGTGGATGGAAGTTGAAAAGAAAATGGAGGAGGAGGGGTGAGGGGGCTACGGCCAAGGGGAGAAGGGAGGAGAGGAGTTGGTGTGCTAGGGTTTTTGAATGGAGAGTGAGGCCAAGAAGATGTGTGGGTTGATCATATGAAGATATATATAGTGCTCACTTATCATTAAGGGCTTCTAGGTCATTTTGATTTCCATTGTGCTCTAGGATTGCATCTAAATTTTGAACCAAGGGTCAAGATCAAATGTCACATGGATTAGGGGCAATTAGAAAGCACAAAGTGAGGAGAGAGAGGGCTGAGGGGTGTAGCTTAAGGAGGTGAGTGAAGGATAAGTTTAATTACAAAAATGTATTTTCTCATGAAGCATATTACAAGAGTGCCATTTTAATTCAAATGAAGGGTGAGGATTGCATTTAACACTTGAATGGAAGGCCATGATTTAAACACAATTTGCAATCAATAAAATAAACCAAACATGGGGGAAAAAGGGCTGGAATTCGCAGCCAAAGGAAAGAGAGTGAGTGGAATTGCAACTTGTACTATTGTACTACACTTGACCTTTCAAAATTCAAAGGGATATTCCTTATTCCCTTCTAGATAATTCTTCTAAATTCATACCATTTTGGGCAATGTCCCATGATTCAATGATTGGGATCTGAATTTTATGATCTCACCAATCCCAAAATTGATTCATTGACCCTACTTCAAAGGAAATGACCATTTTACCCTTTTGTTCAAAAACCGAATTTCATACCAAAAATATTCCAATGATGCACAAAAAAATACACAACTCCACTCACTTGGACTCACATAAATTCCTCAAGAGATGCATAATGGTTTTTACCGAGAAATTATTTATTTTAGTGAAATGACCAAAATGCCCTTTTGGTCTCAAAAACCCTAATTTTGCTCCGAACTTCATTTCCACTCTAACAATGATCCTGAGACCCTTTGGATGACTCTAAAACTCTAGAAATGCATGCATGATGAGAAAATAAGTCTTTTTGGTGAAATTACCAAAACACCCTTTGAACGAGGAAAAACCCTAGAAACCCTAGAAATGCTCTAAAGCTCTAAAATGCCATGCAATGCTTTTCTAACCCTAAAATGCATTCTGAAACTTCGAAGATGCAGGCATGATGTTCTTCCTAACCTCTAGGATGAATGTTAAGACTTGATTTATTTTTGATTGAAAATTAGGGTTTTGACCTAGGCCGGACAAAATTGGGGTATGACAGCTGCCCCTCTTTATTTGGATTTTGATAAGGAATATGAATTGGCCGAAGCATATTCCGAGGCAAAATAGAAATAAAGAATTCAGAAATTATACCAATTTTGTCTACTTAGGGAAACCCGAATTTTCCTCTTTTTCTTTTTCTATTTTTTGAATAGATGGGCTTGAGAACAAACGGGGAACGGTTAACACTTGGCGCATTAACCGAGAGAGAGAAAATGACGGACCACTCGGGATCTGAAGGAGCACTAAGGCTCTGAAGGACCACTCAGGGTCTGAAGGAGCACTAAGGCTCTGAAGGACCACTCAGGGTCTGAAGGAGCACTAAGGCTCTGAAGGACCGCTCAGGGTCTGAAGGAGCACTAAGACTCTGAAGGACCGCTCAGGGTCTGAAGGAGCACTAAGGCTCTGAAGGACCGCTCAGGGTCTGAAGGAGCACTAAGGCTCTGAAGGACCGCTCAGGGTCTGAAGGAGCACTAAGGCTCTAAAGGTCTAATTCGCAGTCGATGCTTGGCGCATTGATTGGAGTTAAACTGAAGTACCGACGAGGTCTGAAGGGCATGCCTAAGCCTGATGGACCAATGGGTCTGATGGAGCGCAAACTAGCAATGGTACTAGTAAAACGGTCTGCTTGGGGGGGGGGGCCTTTTCCGAGCGGCCATGATGGGTCAAGATCAGATCCGGAACTGATATGTTGACCATGAAGGACGTCCGCTGTGTCTTAGGCTGACACAACTAGTCTGAAGGACCACTTGGGGTCTGAAGGACTTACCCGCAGCTCGAATACGAGGTGAAGTCTGCTTTTGAAGGGACACTTGGGTCCTGAAGGGATTCACGAATCCTGTTGGTTGATGGGCACTTGGGCCTGAAGGGACACTTGGGTCCTGAATGGATTTACGAATCCTGCTGATTGGTTGAGATGGCCAATGCTGCCGCACTGGATTGAGGTACCTGCATACGTCAGCTGATGCAAGGAATGATGCAAGGAGTGTGGATGCATGTTATGCGAAGACATGTTATGCAGATGCATGCTATGCGATGAGTTTATTGAGATGATGAATGTTCATGAAATGCCCTTTATTCTTTTACTTTGGTTTTCGTCATGTGATGAATGCACAAGATGCGGTCATGCAAATGTAATGCAGATGTATGCTACGTAGATGCATGTGACGCTGATGCCTACAATGCTGGATTTATGGTCCGACAAGCCTGGTTTATGGAGCAATATGTGTCTGCATATTGGTCTGATTTATGGACCCCAAAGGTCTGGTTTAAGGACACAAAGGTCTGGTTTATGGATCGCAATGACCTGATTTAAGGACACAAAGGTCTGGTTTATGGATTGCAATGATCTGGTTTAAGGACACAAAGGTCTGGTTTATGGATCGCAATGATCTGGTTTAAGGACACAAAGGTCTGGTTTAAGGATCGCAATGATCTGGTTTAAGGGCCGACATGCCTGAGTTATGGAGCAATATGTGTCTGCATATTGGTCTGGTTTATGGACCCTAAAGGTCTGGTTTAAGGACACAAAGGTCTGGTTTATGGATCACAATGATCTGGTTTAAGGACACAAAGGTCTGGTTTATGGATCACAATGATCTGGTTTAATGACACAAAGGTCTGGTTTATGGATCACAATGATCTGGTTTAAGGACACAAAGGTCTGGTTTATGGATCGCAATGATCTGGTTTAAGGGCCGACATGCCTGAGTTATGGAGCAATATGTGTCTGCATATTGGTCTGGTTTATGGACCCCAAAGGTCTGGTTTAAGGACACAAAGGTCTGGTTTATGGATCACAATGATCTGGTTTAAGGACACAAAGGTCTGGTTTGACCGCATGGAATGCCAGTGTATGCAATGGAAGGCTTCGTTTTGTTTTTTCTATGAGATGCATGATGCAAATGCCATGATTGCTATTTTCTTTTTCTTTCTCTTATGATGAATGCAAATGCCTGAATTTCTCTTTTTCTTTACTTTATTATCATTATTTTCCTGCCTGATAAATGCATGATTTTATGCATGATGAATGTAATGCATGACTGTGTTTGTTTATTCCCTTTTTTTTGCTTATTTTTTATTTTTGCTGGTTCAGCCAACCCGCGACACTCATGACACGAGACTGAGGAACCTGTTGGACTTGCGGGGCTCATGGGCCGAGTGCATGTTGGTCTTGACTTTGCTGGTTTAAAGCAATCGTGGATGTAGTTGCTCTCTCTTGCATGATTGACTGATTTTGAGAATGTGCTTTCTCTTATGACTCTTAAGAACTTCGTAATCCTTGTAATGCTCCATGATTTATGCACATGTTTTACAGTTCAGGATCACCATCATCATAAAACGTTTATTTTGAGCAGAAAAAGCAGAAAATAAAAGAGTGAACAGATACGAGAAATTTGAACTTTATTAATGTGGAAACCGGTCGCACAAGAAGTTACGCCGATTATTTATTACACTTGAAAGTTTAAACTGTAAAAAGACGCGAAAAAGGAGAGAAGCTGAATTCTGACTATCCGTCTCTGTGGAACAGTGCCAAACATCTATGTACTTGACCTTGATCACTCCCTCATCCAAGCTTGTAGGAGAGTTGTATGCCTTTCTTTACTTTTCATGCCTAAGTTTTCAGACCCTAATTTTTGCCTGGATCGCCCTTTGCGGGTTTTCAATCCACCGGGTCGCTCTGATTTTGCCTAGGCCGCCCTTTGTGGGTTTTCAACCTAGCGAGCTAATTCTTACTTGGCTTGTCTTTCTCTTTTTTCTCTATTTCTTTCAGGCATAATACTTCTTCACTTGATCTGAATTGGCTGGATTCCTGAGATCTTCGCCGTCTATGTTTATGAGTATCGGCGCTCCTCTGGAAAAAGCTTTCTTGACTTCATATGGACCGTCATAAATGGGTATCAACTTCCCACGGAGTCCGTCTGGATAGGTAGGATCTTTTTGAGTACAAGGTCTCCTTCGCCGAATTCTCCAGGTAGGATAGGCATGATGTTCTTCCTAACCTCTAGGATGAATGTTAAGACTTGATTTATTTTTGATTGAAAATTAGGGTTTTGACCTAGGCCGGACAAAATTGGGGTATGACATACCCCTCACTTAAACATTTCTTACCCAAATACTCCCATCAGCCCTAATTAATTTAACCATGACCAATTACTAATAAATCACACACAATATTTATAATAAGTCACTCAAGCAATTTATTTTCACAACATTTTATTTCCAACAATTTAATTAAATCACCAATAATTATTTCATGTCAAATAATTAAAATAGTGAAAATAGGGGATATTACAGTTTGCACTTACAAGCCAAACTAGGCCAAAACACTTGATAGTTAACTTCTATAGCTCTTTCTAATGTAGCACTTGTAACACCCCCTTCTATTTAATTACTAGTTAATAAAATCAGAGTTTCTTTTTCTTTTTAAATGACCGCAAGAGAGTGCTACACTAAACTCCATTTAAAGCAAACAACTTGAATTGATATACTTCCACAGAATAACAGCACGATACATTAGCACACAGTCAAGGGGCAAGCCCACAAATCTCCGGTTTAGTTTACACCAACTGAATTAAATCACCGTCACAGCGGAAAACAATAAGTTTGAACATAATTCGATACATCACCGAAATAGCAGTCTAACAACATCAAATAAAATGACAAGTAAACATAAGACGCCCCCCCCCCCCCGGTGCTACGTATCAGAGCGTGACTCATCCTACTAGAAGAAGGTATGAGGATAACCATCACTCGCTATCACCTGCACGTTGCCGACATAAGAAGCAACATAAAGGCAGTAGGGTGAGTCTCTTTACATAAATAATAACAAATAAGATGAGCATCATACTAGAGGAGGCAACTAGAAACACCAATACACAACTTCATAAGCATACATCATCATCTTACAACATATATATTATAATCACCCAGGCAACATCGTCAATAATAATCACCAAAAGACATCATCGTCAATAAACATAGGCACTAAGGCATCATCGTCAACAATCATGGAATAATGCATGAGATGTAACCCAACACCAAGGGCATAATGCATGATGGTACCATATTCATCACAATTAAGAGGCCGAGCCTATTCTTCACAGGAGGCCGAAGCCTATTCTTCACAAGAGGCCGAAGCCTATTCTTCACATTATGCACATGCCATGAGACTCTATATACACATGTGCATTTCATCAAAACACTCACCTGGAGTACTCATCATCATTATCATCAAACACTCATAGAGTGTATTCGTCATAATCATCAAAATCATATATATCACAACTTCTTCATAAACTTCACATTCAAAATTGGGGTAGCAACATCCTTAAATCTTAAGTAACAACACATTAAAATTTTAGTGATAAACCATTTACATTTCAGTAACTACACATTGAAAGTCTAAGTAGTAAATCATTTAAAATTAAGTAACTATATATTAACAATTTAAGTGACAACCTATTAGAAAAATTCGAGTAACAACTTATTTAAAGATAACAGCAAACAGCAACACTATCAATTGGTAGACAGCAACATTTTATAACAACCAGCATACTTTATTTTGATAAACCGCATACAACAACATTTTCTTGATAGACAGCATACAGCAACACTATTAAATTCTGGGCAGCAACATTTTCTTTTTATAAAACTGCATACAGCAGCATTTTCTTTGATAGACAGCATACAGCAACATTTTTAAATCCTGGACATCAACACTTTCTTTTTATAAAACTGCATACAACAACACTATTAATTTCGGGACAGCAGCATTTTCCTACAGCAGTGCACCTACTTCGGCGAATTAATTGAAATGGCAAACGACGTCGGATTTCAACAAAAGACCACTCATTGGAAAGCCCTCTGAGTGTAGTTTCTGCCCAAAATTTTCATTTTTCAAAATACACACCCAGGTGGTACAGTTTTACAGAATACTACCCTAAGGTACCAGAAATTGACAAAACTGTTTGCCCATCTTACACATCAATTTTCTTTCTCATTTCTTAATTAGATTTGATGAAACCAGTGCTCATTTTGAAGGGAATTGAGTCTACTTCCCAACTAAGCAAGAATCATTAAAAACGGAGTTCGAATGAGGACACAAAACTTGCCAAGACCGAACCTATACACAGATTGGTTCCAGAAATTTGACCCAACTCTGGAGACTCATAACTTGAGCTACACAGCTCCAAATTGAACGAAACTAGTGCCAAAACGACCGGCTTTAAGTCTATTTTCGAAAACAATCAGCCAAATAATTTTTGGATTAACCAAACAGTACCAGTTTTCAGAAAACCGAAACAGTATCAGAATGCACCAAAAACCCTAAGTGAATAGACTCATCATACTCAATCACCAACACCACAATTTCATCGAATTGAATAAAACCCCACACCAATTATCACTATGAATGCTAACCATCACGTTTTCCACCAAAAAAATACCATTTTAGTCATAACATCAAACACCTAGCATGCATCATTCATATTGTGTCCTACTCAACACCAATCAAGCAAGTCTTTGCACAAACACATTTTCAGCATGATAACAACATTAAAACACACCAACCATTCATGGAAATCACCCTAGAACCTAACCTAGACAACACTCATCACATACACTATTAAAGATGCAAAGGAGAGCCCCCTAACCTTAGATTTAGATGAGTAGAAACCTTAGGGAGATAGACACCAAGGATTGTAGCCTTCCTCTTCTTTCCCTTTCTTGCTTCCACGAGTTTCTCTCTCCCCTTCCTCCTTGAGGGCTTCGGCCACTCCTCTCCTCTCTCTCTCTCTTTTCTTTTCTTTTCTTTCTTTTGGTGATATGTGGGAAAATGAACTAACCCTAGCAACCCCTACATATTCGACCCTTAAGGATAAATGATGGGTCATGGGCCAACTAATGGATCATGGGCCCTTTATGTGCACCACCTAATTCATGACAACACCTCCTAAATAAATTAAAACCCTAAATTAATTAATATTAGCCCTCACCTTATAAATAGGTCCAATTACCTCATATATATATTTATTTTATTTTCTATCACCACATAATCCCCAATTGATTAAAATAAATAATTCAATTAGATGACTAATTAAATTTGGGGCGTTACAGCACTAGTTTTCTTGCACAACTCTTGCAACTAAAAAACCCGAAGAACCTACTTAGGTAACTTCTTTAACAATGCATCACAACTATGCCTTGTTAAGAAGGTACTTGTATACAAAACAGTTTAGGTTAAGGATGAAAATACAATAGCTTGTGAAAAATAATGAAGTCAATTGATCCAAAGCTATGAGCACACTCAGAAAATTTCCCAAAGAAATGTTCTATGCAGTGAGTGTACTGTATAAGAGAAGGTAGATGCTTTTGAAGCTTCTAAGAAGCTACTTCCGAAGATAGGCAATCTTGCGTATATTCTCTCTTGGCTTGAATGAGGCAAGCCATGGTGTATTTATATTGCTTGGACCTCAAAATTAAGAGCCGTTGGAAGAGGCCTTAATGGTCAATAGAGTCGTTGCTGCTTTATGCTGAAAAGCGGGTGTACTCTCCTGCACTGTTGCAGAAACACTGTACTTACAGCAGAGTCTCCTAGCTTTTATCAAATGTGTCTTCTAACCTCGAATTTAACACAATTAAAGTTTCTAATAAATGATTCCATATCCTCTAAGGTATTTTTTGACCTTCATGTATGATTCTGAACTCCAAGAAGATATGTTTATGTATCTTCTGTCACTTTAGAAGCTACTAATGTATCTTCTGATCTTGAGTCTTCTGTCATTCCAGAAGTTTTTTCCAATGCCTTCTATCTTTGTGATACATCATAATATGTGTCTTCTAATCCTAGAAGCTACTTGACTTGGCCCTTCTTAACTTGAGAAGCTATATGGCTTATGTCTTCTTATCTTGAGAAGCTTCTTGCTATTGCCTACTCTTCTTGAGAGGCTTCTTGAAGAGTATATTCTTATGTTAAGAAGCCACTATAGTTGTCTTTGTTTCCAATCTTCTTACGAACTCTAAGACCTTCATTCTTAGCTTCTAAGGCTTCAAAATACCTTCTCATGTGTTGCATTCTTTGCCCACTATATTCTTGAGCATTGATTAATTGATTCTTGTACTTAGATCATTCAAGACGATTCATTAGAACACTAATGAATCAGAAAACTTAGACACTTGTCAAAAAGGATTGTTTTCATCAAAACTCATCTTAGGGATTTTTCCTCAACATCATTGTAACTTAAACACCTAGCTAGGGTACCATATGAGAGTTGCTTGTATAACTCATCACTTAAGATGGTATAAAACATAGCTCAATATTTCAATTTTTGATCCTGACTCGAAGATGGATCTCAAAGGTAATCCTCAATATCTTTCCGCCAATCACCTGGCTCTATTTCATCTGGCTCAAGCATTTTCACCAAATATTCAGTATTTTCACATGGTATTTGAGCCAGTTCTCATCTTCTGACCTCGTCTCTGCTTCAACAACGCTGCCGGCGGCGGCATTTGTCGCCGGCAGTCGACAACACCACCTTTACTTCTGCCGCCATGTTCCTCTTTCTGGCGTGTTTCTCGACCATAAACACCTCCTACCGCCGTGTTCCTTATTCCGATGTGTTTTCGATCAGAACCACTTCCTACCGCTGTGTTCCTCTTTTCGGCATGTTTGCCAACAAGAAACACCACATGTCACCGTGTTCCTCTTTTCGGCGTGTTTTCCAGCAAGAAACCCCCACCAGTGGCGCAATCCTCTGATATGTCCAACAGCGGAATCACTGCCACCAGACGCCCTCCCACGCTTCCGACGAGTTCATCCAGCCACGCGTGGCGGCTCCCCTCTAGCGGCGCTTTCACCCACTGAATTAGTTTTTTCTCCTGGTCGTGGTGTTTCCAAAAATTCATTTTATCTGCTCCAAGCTTAGAAATAGGATATAATTAATGTTGCATACTCCAAGTACAATTAGAATTCATTGTATCCTAGAGTTCGTGCATTTTCTAGATTCATTGTATCTAGGAGTTAGTGCTAGTCTTAATTTCTCTTCTTGAAAATTGTACCCATCATATATATAAATAGAAGCTTTGGCTAAGTGTGCTGATAACTAAAAAGATAACTCAAGCATTTTCACCAAATATTTAGTCTTATTAAGACTTATTATGGTCTACCCATGCATCTTTTCATTTCCATTTAATTATAAACCTTAAAGTAGCCACAATGAATAATACTATTGTCGTTCAAACTCTTTTTTAGTTTTTTCTAGTTGCAGGATCGGCCAGAGGTTTGATGTAACATCCCAAAGTAATTATTTTAATTACTTTGATGCTTGAACCATTTAATTATTTTTGAAATGGTGCTTGGTTGATAATTTTATTAATTGTTTCCTAAATTTAAAATTTATGTACATTAGTGTGTTAATTACCAAATGATTTAGTGAAATGTAGGAGCAATTAGTGATTAAGAGAAAGGGTAAGGGTATAGTTGGCATTTCAAATATCCAACACACACTCACACCCACACAAACCATCTTATCCACAATATAAGTAAAAAGAGAGAAAGTGAGTTGAGAGAGAAGAGAGTTTCGAAGGAGAGAAAGAAGAGGAGAAAAGGGAAATCTAGCATGCCACATCCATCAACATCAAGAAACACCACACTCTTCCATCTTTGATTCTGAAATTAGTACAAGTTTTCCTAGTTCTAATCACTTCTCAAATATTTGGACTCAAGATACTCCACTTCTCCTTCCTTTCCTTTCTCCATTTTCGAATTTCAAGATCACTTTGGAGCTTGAATGGGGAGATTGTTCAGTTGCTAGTTAGTACTAAGGGTTGATTAACACTTATTGGAAGCTACATCGCTGACTGGAAGCTCAAGATAAGGGTTTTAGAGCTTAGGTTTCGAATTGGGTGTCGAGGAGCAAATTTTGGGTGCGTTGGAGTGAAATTTGTGCTTCAAAGTCTCGATTTCGTTATTTGTTGTTGTTGCTTCCACACATTCGAGGTGAGTTCTTACTCCGTTCTAAGTCTTTGGTTATGAAAATTGTGTTGCTTGTGGATGATCTCGTGTGACTTGTGTTTTTCTTGAAAAACTAAGTTTCTTTTTCGAAAAGCGTCAAGAAGAGTCGTTGATGAACTTCGCTACAAAATGCTATAACGTGAATTGTTTGTATAAAATGGTTAATTGATGCTGCATTGATGGTGCTTGAGTCTGTTATGAACTGTGGTTGAGTTAGGAATTGGGCTTGACAGGTACCGGAATCGAGCGGAATAGCTAATTTCGCTAAAACAGGAAAATTTTCAAAGCTGTCAAACAGGCCCGGTCCGTGCGCCCCCATGCCCAGATCGTGCGCCTGGGTCTGATACTCATGTTGTAAATTTTTTTGGAGTTATCCCGGACCGTGCGCCAATGAGCCCGAGCTGAGCCCCTACTTCTGATCCACTTTTTAAAACACGTCCAATGCTATTCCTTTTGGTTTCAAACCTCTCCCTATCCTTTTCTTAACCATTCCCATTGATGATTAAATATGTTTGCACTCCGAATTGGTATTTCCATGAAGCGAAATGTATGATATATCATTATAGTGTCGAAACCATTTGACTAGTTATGTATCGAGAGAGAACATAACATGGTTTAAAGAATAAAAAGGACTTGGTGTCCACAAAAAGGATTTGGTATCCACAAAAGGACTTGGTATCCACAAAAGGATTTGGTATCCAACCTCCCCCCAAAGGATTTGGTATCCACATGAAAGGATTTGGCATCCTATTAATCGGATTTTGGGGTCCGAATGAAAGATTAAGTAAACACCGTTAATAGAGTTGTGAGGGGTCATGAAAGAGCTCACTGAGATTATTATCTCACTGTTTATGTTTGTGGTGTTTACAGATAAATAGGGAAAAGCAAAGGAAAAGAAGAATTAGTAGCAACTGATCTAAGTCATGGAGACTTGAGGGATCTTGGAGATCCGATAATTACCTTGCTTAGTTCCCTAGGTTTATTATGTACTTTCGATATTATGACTTGGATTGTGTATCAAAGTTGGTATCGTTTATTTAATTCTAGTTGAGATATTGAACAATAGGTGGATAATGACTTTGGACCTTTGGTTTATATTTGTTGAGTAACCCCTTTTGAACATGTGATGGTTTAAAGGGATAAGTGGATGAGTTTTCATCAATGCTTAGTTATGTTCAATGTCTTAATTTAGAATTAGCACTCTGATGTATGTTGAATATGTGCTTTCCGATATTTTTTCCAAGGTCAAAATATTAGGGTGTTACATTTTGGTATCAGAGCAGTTCGACCTAGTCCGGCTTAGTTTAGTTAGGGTTGATTTATTCCTCGAGCAATTCTTATGTTCCTTCTTATTATGCTAAGAGACATTGAGCTTGATCAACTCAATACTTGGTGCATTGTCTGCAGAATTATGGCAGGAGGATCAAGGAACAATCAACCAATCAGTCCGCATTTCGCGTGGATGCAGACTATGATAGAGAGGCGACAAAAACTGATGCAGCATATGCTTGACTTCCAACAAAATGCTCATCCTCAACCCATCAGGTGCCCGGGCCACCGGTGAACCCACGCCAAATTTATTCTGAAATTCTAAAGATGAAACCCTCTGAGTATAAGGGAGGACCAGGAGTAATGGAGGCTCAACATTGACTAGATGATATTGAGAAAATATTCCGCACAATGCAAACCAATGACGAAGAGAAAGTGAAACTAGCTGCTCACATGCTGAAAGGAGAGGCGAGCAATTGGTGGACAAACGCTCAAGCCATGATGGTGACTATGGAACCTCCTCAAACTTGGGAAAACTTTCGCGGATGTTTTTGGAACAGTTTTTCCCTACTGCAGTAAGGGCCGCGAAGGAGAATGAGTTCCTAACTTTGACACAGGGTAGTTCAACCGTGGGACAGTACACCGTGAAGTTCGAGGAGCTGTATCCATTTTTTAGATTAGCTAGCTATGCTCCAGATGACGGGTGGAAGACTGATAAACTCCAATTTAGTGCATTTATTAGAGACATTTTTGAGTCACGTTTAGAGCAATTATTAATAGTTATATAAATCATTGGCTTAAAGTTGCTCTTTATTTTGCAGAAAGAAAAATAATATAAAAAATTATAATATTCCAATTTAGAGCCAAATATATATATATATATATATATATATATATATATATATATTCGGCTTGCATTACAATTGAAGGGCCGGCTATACAAAGAAAGGCCGCATGGCTCAAGTGGAATTAAAAAGAAATGGCCCATGGCCAATTGAAATTGAAGAAAGAGTGAAGAAAGCTGCAGCACACGTGATTCAAGGAACCCTAGGCAAGCATTATAAATAGATAGAAGTCGTAATTGACGGTGAGGAGAGAAGTTCCGCACACAACGGTTTCACGCAAACAGTCGCGCCGGCAAGGAGAAAGAAGAGTATTTGGTATCCGTTCTTGACACTGTGAGAGAGCTTTGGAGCAAAAACAGAGATTGAATACAAGATTAGAATTTACTCTATTTTCGGGTTATTTTTATCTTTTGTAATTCATGGCTCCAAATTTTATTCCAATGTTCTTGACTAGTATGGATAGCTAAATCCTCTTCTAGGGTCTTAGGTGGATCTTGCTTGATTAGAGACCTTTGTATGTTTTAATTCATTCTTTGAATTCCTAATTTTATTTCAATTAATATTATCCTATTGCTCTTATCACATAATTAGGATTGACTACCCTATGCATGTTCATAATCAATTAGTTGATCAGCAACCGTACTGCAATTAGTTGGTGGACCTATAGGATAATTGGGGCTATAATTAATGCATGACCAAATATTAATTTAGTCTTCCAATCATTCAACATTTTTGCTCTTTATGCTTTTCTTGATTTAAATTCTTGCATGACCAAACAAGGGTTAATTTAGGAAAAAGAATATTAATCCCGAATGACCAAACGGATTAATAGCTTTAGTAAATGGATTGGTAATTGAATAAAATAAAGGAATTCAGGTAGAATTAGACATAGGGGAATCGAAGCATGCAAGTGAAACCGTGACCCTAGGCCTCTCTCCATTGATTCAACCTTTCATTTTAATTCTGGGTATTTATTGTTTTATTTGTTTCCGTTACAACTTTCAAATATTCGTTCGTCTAAACAATAACAAATTTTGATTAGTTTGCTACTTATTAATTAATCCCTGTGGAGACGATATTTTTTATACTGCTTCTGCGATAGAGTACACTTGCTCTAAGTGTGTCATTACGCAACAAGTTTTTGGCGCCGATGCCGGGGATTTATTTAATAATATTAAAGGAAAAAGATTTTTTATTGGTTTAGACATTTATTTTATTTCTTGTTTTAATTTAATAAAAAGGAAAAAAAATTATATTTAGTTTTATTTTATTAGTTAGTTTTATTTTTCTTACTATTACTCGTGCATGCTCACCCGCTCCCAGGAGCCTATTTTCGTTTTTGATCCAGAAATTGAAAGAACTGCTCGAAGGATAAGAAAAGAGACAAGAGTGATGGCTGCCAATCCGAGAAGAACTCTTCGGGACTACTTTACTCCCACAGCGAATATCACTACAAGCATAGTCAATCCACCTGCGCAAGCTACTAACTTTGAGCTCAAACCCAGCTTGATTCAAATGGTTCAGAATTCGACTATGTTCAGAGGTGCACCAACAGAAGACCCGCACACCGATCTTAGAAACTTCTTGAGGGTGGCAGACTCAGTAATTTGTAATGGTGTCACTCCTGATGCCATTAGAGTGAGATTGTTTCCATGGTCATTGGCTGACAAGGCATATGCTTGGCTAGACTCTCAACCTGCTGAATCATTACCACTTGGGATCAACTGAAGCAAAAATTCTTGACCAAATATTTTCCTCCAGGTAAGACTACTAAGATCCGAGGTGCAATAATCAGTTTTGCTCAACTCGAGTAAGAATCTTTACATGAAGCTTGGGAAAGATTTCAAGACTTACTCCGAAGTTGTCCACATCATGGATTTGAGAAGTGGCAATTGCTTGAATATTTTTGCAACAGATTATCTTCTCAAAATAGGGGAATTGTTAATATGGCTTGTGGAGGATCTCTAATGAATGGAGAACCTGCGACAGTATATGGCTTAATTGCAGAGATAGCGGCCGATAATGCCCAATGGGAGACAAGTGACAGACACATCAAGAAATCAGCTGGGATGTACAAGGTTGAAGATGACACTAGTGTTAACATAAAGCTGGATGCTCTCTCTAAACTGGTGCAATGTTTGATGAAGGTACAAGCTCAATCTACTCCAATAGTTACCTCCACTAGTGACATCACGAATAATCTCTGGGGAGGCCTACCTGAAGAAGTCAACTATCTTGGTCAGAATAAAAGTGAGTTAAGGCCTGGTATGCAAGATTCTTTAGTTAGATACATGGAAAAAGTTGGACACCCGTGCATGCGTGTTTTAGCCAATTACATGGACAGGACTGATGAGAGGTTGCAATCCATTGAAGAATTGATAAAAGCACAGGGCCGGCCAACAACTTCAACTGAAGAGGCCAATTATGTTCATAATTCCAACCAGACCAGAATGACCCTTATTCAAACACTTACAATCCGGGTTGGAGAAATCACCCTAATTTCTCTTGGGGAGGACAACAAAAGGAGCAAATCTCGAACTCCTATAAGCCTCCACATGTGAAAAGGCAAGAGGAGAAAAAGTTGGATACCAATTATGTGTTGACAAGGTTTATGCAGCAGACAAGTGAAAAAATTGGAAGCTTGGAGGGTCAAATTGGAGCCACGAACAACGAATTTGGAAGCCTGAAGGGTCAAATCTCATTACTGTGTTGTCTCAAAGGCCTAATCCAAGAAATGAGCATTGCAAGGCCGTCACTCTTACGAGTGGCAAGGAGCTGGTTCAAGAAAACAATCAAGATTGGCGGGCGCCAGAGAAAGAAATACAAGCTCGTACTGAGGGGAGCACTTCTGAGGAAAGCAAAAAGGAAAGAGAAAAATATGAGCAAGCAAAGGTAAATGTTCATTATCCTCTGTAATACCCCAATTTTGTCCGCCCAAGTCAAAAAACATTTTTCAGAAAAATAGAAGTAATAAGGTAATTCATAATGTGTGGAAAACAGTGGATTGGTGCATTTATGTGTGTTCGTCTCCTATTTCGCAATTTTATTTGAATTATGCGCGTGCGCCAGTAGTAACTGCGTGAGCTGTCCTGTGCCCCCGTCATTTGGCACGTGTCTGTATTTTCATCAAAAAAAGGCCATTTATTGATCATTATTAATTATTGGCACCCAAAAACATTTTTCTTAATTTTTAGGAATTTTAGGAAATAAAATAGTACATATTTTTGCATTTTTGGGCATTTAAATAAAAGCGAATTAATTATTTTTGGACCAAGACCAGGTCAAGGACGTGGCATACATGTTACTCTACCAAGGGTAATTTTTGTATAATTTTTGGAAAGAAAGTCGTAGTCCAAAATAATTAAAAATGCATTTTCCCCATTTTTAGTGCATAAAAAACCCAAAAAAGACCATTAAATATTCCCCAATTACTAAATGACAATTTTTATTGCCTAGAATAATTAGAGGGAATATTTTATGGTGCTCAAAAATATGTGACACTTTTTAATAGGTGCACCTTCACTTCCATGCCCAAAATTCAAAAACTCAAAAAGAAGGAAGTGTCCTCAATAAGACAAAAGACCAAAAACAAGTTTTTTTTCCTCTCTCTCTCTCTCCCCCCCACAATTTCGAAATTCTCTCTCTCTCTCTCCCCCCCCCCCACAATTTCGAAATTCCCTCTCTCTCTCTCTCTCCACAATTTCTTCCACACTCTTCTATTCCTTATTCCTTAAGAATATGCTTTGTACTATCCTTAACTTTTCCCTTTTGGTGACCATCACTCACTCCCAGATAGATTTATGCCCTCTTTTGTAAATTACCCCACCCACTCACACTCACCTCTTCACAAGAAAATACAAAATTACTTCTTTGGTAACATTCCATCTCAATTATACCCTTAACCCTATTTTTACCTCACATCACATATGAGCCTCCATTCCCAAAATAAGACAAGTTTTTCACACAAGCTCTCCCTCCCTCTCATATGCGAATCCACACCCTACTCCCTCACCCTCATTTTTTGTGTTTTCTCACTACCCACAATCCAAGTGATCTCTAATCCTAGCCCTTCATTTAAATTTAAAACCCAATCCTAGAGCACCTAGTGAAGAACAATGACCTAATTACCCCTAGACCTAAAACAACTCTATAAATACCCTCCCATTTCCACACATGAGCAATCTTTTGCCTCACAATTCACTCACACAACCCTCACACAATTTTCCCTTCTCCATTTCCTCTCTTTGGCCGAACCCCCTACCCCCCAATTCCTCCTCCATTCTTTTTCAATTCACTCCCATTTTCTATCTCATATCCACTCCTACTTCACAAATATGTCATCCTTCTCTTCTAATAAAACCTAATTGTTCATCAACTAACCTCAAGAATCAAGGCAAGGGGCGCAAGTTTCATTGAGGTTTGTGGAGGATTTAGTTGATTTGTGGTCTTGTTCTTCATATCACTCCCTTCATAGCTTGGATTCAAGGTAAAACTTCAAAACTCTTGCATTTTCTTCATTTTTGCATAATCTCTCTTCTCCTCATCTCAACTCCTTCATATATTGTTGTTGTTGCTTTGAGGAGCCATCTCAAACACTATTGACAAGCACTTAGGGAGGCTTGGGTGTTTGAGGTGGCTCCTTGGCTTTGAAGGAGTTGTTCTTGTGTTTTCTTGCATTTTCTTGTATTTTGAATACTCCATGTGCATTCGGCCATGAACTCTATTTTAGGGTTCTTGTGTGTTCTTGTTCATTTTATGATTTGGGTTTGAATAATTGTTGATCTTGGACCATACATAGCCTTGGGTTTGGGCAAGGAAAATAGGGTTCATGTTGCTTGTTTTTTTTCTTTAATTTTGAATGAATAAATGCATGATTTGGCTAATGTTTGTTTTAGGAACTTGCATGATAGATTAGGTCATCTTCTTTTGTGTTATTTTGTGTGTTAATTTGTCAATTTTTGCATGAAATAAGTTGATGATTCCATGCTTGTATGCATTCGGCCATGACTAGGGTTTTTACCCCTTTGATTGCTTGAAGATTGTCATTTTGATTGTGGTTGAGTAAATGCAAGTTGTGTCATTGTGTTTTTTAACTTTTTACCATTTCATTAACTTTTTACTTTTACCATCTTATTCACTTTTATCACTTATTTCATTAAACTTTTTACCACTTTGCATTCTTTTCTTTTACTACATTGCATCAAAACTTCTTACTATAACTCATCTAACCTTTTACCACTTTGAACCATGAATCATTTACCTAAAAACCCAAAGACATTTCGCATACTTCATGCATCCTCTTACTTATTCTTCCATATTCATGTCTAACTTACATATTCACATGTCCATGCATACTCAAATGTTCATACCTTACACAATAATTATGCTCATGCATTCATAGTCTTGTATGCTCAATCTTTCATTCATGCATAGTCTTATATGCTTATTCATTCATCCATAGTCTTGTATGCTCATGCATTCACATGCTTGCCTAATCATGCCTCATTGCTCACATGTTCATTCACCTAACCTAGAATACTCTATGCCTATGATCAATTGTATTCCTTTGTTCTTGATGCCATTTGAATGTCTTGACTTAATTG
The DNA here is from genome assembly GCA_039519185.1 of Astragalus membranaceus. NCBI lineage: Eukaryota > Viridiplantae > Streptophyta > Magnoliopsida > Fabales > Fabaceae > Astragalus > Astragalus membranaceus. The sequence goes on from CM076849.1 coordinate 58,660,155, forward strand.
TGCACAAACCCTTCTACACAATCATGTGCCCTTATAAGACTACCAACATGTGTAGCATAGAGGCATATGTTCCCCTCTTGAGATTGCTTCCAACTTGTGTAGCAATTCCCCTTCACACACAAACACAATTGTTTTTGAGAATTTTGTCTTGCATCTTTGACAATTGAATTCTTTGATTATATTGGCATGCTTAATCTTAGTTAGTGATCTACATGTTTATGACTGCTTGATTGTTGAGTATGTTTGAGCTTCATTCATTCATTTTGCATTTGGTTTTGGACATAGAATTCGATTGAAAATGATTTACCTATTTTCTGAAACTCTTTTCTAAACCAATTAATTTTCAAAGCATTTTCAATAAACAAAAATGAGCAAGTAGTGGAGGTCACCCATAACCTTTGTTAGTTTGATCTCTATGAACGCTCTTCAATTTCACATGAGTACTTAGCGATGATTACCCATAACCTTTGTTAGTTTAATCATTCGCTAATGCTCGTCCTACTTCGAAAACCTTTTCGAAAATATAATAAAAGCAAGTTGTTACTAATAGTCAATCAGAGCCTTTGTTCGTCTGACTAGAGGTAACAACTCTTTTTGAGTATTTAGCAGTGATTACCCATAGACTTTGTTAGTTTAATCACTCGCTAATGCTCGTCCTATTGCGAAAACTCACCAAAAGATAAAAAAACAAAAACCTTTCAGAAGAAGACAAAGGAGAACTACGTAAGCTTTGAGTTCTCCATCGCACCGGGAGATACGTAGGAGCGGGTCGTAACCCCCGTCAAGCACTTTTTCTCTAAAAAACCCTTTTTGTTCTCCTTTCTTTCACATAAATAAGATTTTCACCAAGTCTCTTTCAATGCATTTTTTTTAATAAGAAGTAGGGAGGCAAGATTAAAGTATTTTCAAACCAACACACTAAAACCACACTTTTAATTAAAGGTTCCCTCTCAGTAGAGAGGATGTGTGGGGTGCTCGTACCTTCCCCACGCATAACCGACCCCCGAACCCAAATCTTCAGTTTTCCAAGGCCAATCGCTTTCCAAAAAAGGTTTTCCTAATATTTTCCTAAATAAATATTGGTGGCGACTCCGTTGTTTTAAAGAAAGTTGTAAACGAGAACAGTTCTCTCCCAAGGACTTTTTCGGGTGCAACATCCTCAAAGACTTAAAAATGAGCAGTATGATAAGCAATTTGCTAAATTTCTTGAAATATTTAGAAATTTGCATATCAACATTCCTTTTGCTGAAGCTATTGCTCAAATGCCTAAATATTCCAAATTTTTAAATTTTTAAAAGAAATTATTTCTAACAAAAGGAAGTTAGAAGGCTTTAAGACAGTTAGGCTTAATGAGGAATGTTCAGTTATAGTTCTAAAAGAGTTACCGCCTAAGCTTAAAGATCCAGGTAGTTTTACTATCCCCTGCACAATTGGTAACTCTCATTTTGAAAAGGCTTTATGTGATTTAGGAGCAAGTATAAATTTGATGCCTTTTATGTTTTTAGAAAGCTTGGTTTGCAGGAACCACATCCTACCAACATCACTTTGCAGCTAGCTGATAGATCCATTGCCCACACTCGTGGAGTGGTGGAACATGTTTTAGTTAAAGCCTCTTCCTTCAAAGTAAAATATGCTTTCTTGCACCCCCTTCCTCTTTGCCTGTGATTATTTCTGCAGATTTGACAGACACCATGGAGGATAAGCTTTTGAGGGTATTAAGGGCCAACAAAGAGGCCTTTGGTTGGTCTATTCATGATATAAAAGGCATTAGCCCCTCAATTTGCACTCACAAGATTTATATGGAGGATGATTACCAACCTCGGAGACTACCTCAACGCCGCCTCAATCCTAACATGAAAGAGGTGGTAAAACAGGAAGTGATTAAGCTTCTTGACGCAGGTATTGTTGTGCAAAAATGTGTGCAAATATACACAGTCTAACAAGTAATAAAGTAGTAAGTAAAGATCGTTTCCTCGAGGATTAAGGTTCAATTGCTAAGTCTATGGAATAGCGTTGCTTTAATGAATAAACGTAACCAAATAATTAAGTGAAGTTTGTTGTGCAATAATTAACGCAAGTGAAATGAGAGTAATAAGATATGAACGAGTAAAGATACGAGAGATGGTAATAGTCAAGAATAGGATCAATAAACAAAACTTATAGTCACAGTGCTGTGATCAATGCTGTGATAGCACTCAGTGCGCAGAATGAAAGTGGATATTCCTATCGCTAAGAAACGTGATGTCGTCAAGGTTTCCTTATTCCTAAGCACCCATTGAGGTTCATCACGTAGGTTGAAAAGCTTGTTTCAGTTCACACTATAGCCCTAACTTCATATTCCTATCCTTCGTTAGGAAAGAATAATATTCCTACCATTCTTCAAACTATATTAACTTGTGAAATCGGTGAGTTAATCCCTTTTCAGATATTAAAACACGTTACCCTAAACAAAGTGATCAAGTTCGAAAAGGGTTTATAACAGTAAGCACACACAAGCTAATGAGGCATCACAAATCAATCACATAAAAGCGACTAAAATAATATGTTCATATCACCTTCGTCTTGACTACCAAAGAATTTAGCTCATGATGAGCTTGGACATGATAAAACAACTTAAAGTTACCGTAAACAGATTCATTAACATAGGAAAAGCACTTAAGGGTTGAGTTACACCAACGAGCAAGAAGGTGTCACGCAACTACTAACGAGCGGTGCTATCGAAATGCTAAGAGTACTGACTAACAGGGATCTTGTGGTTGAGTGTGGAGGATGATGGCTGCAACTGGTTGAGTATGGTGTTTTGTGGAGGTAGGCGGCCCGTGCCCTGAACTCGTTCTCTCTTTTTCTCCAAGGATTTGCTTATCGAGAGTTCCTCTTGTTCACTAGGGTAGATGCATATATATGGGTCTTGGTAGCGCGGCGCGCCTCCTCTTGGGCCTTGCACTCGGTTTGTTGTAACAAACCCTAGAAGTCACGCTAACTTCTTGCTTACGGTTGCTCCTTGCTTGCTGGAAGATAAAGTTTCCTTTTCTGCTGCGCTGCGTGAGGCGCTTCGCCTAGTTGTGCTTCTATCAATCGCAGCGATGCTGCCGCGGCACCCGTCATTGCACCTGCCTTAGCACTGAAATACTTAAGACTGTCCTGCACACTGAGCACACAGATTAAATTCTACAAAATTGGCACTTGCGTGCCCAAATTATACTTAACATCCATGAGTTCATTTGTGTCTAATATGAAGATATCTACTACAATTTAAAGCATAATTTACTTATGGATCAAGATAATTCCCATTTGACTGAGTGCAAATAACTCACATTTCTGTGAGTTATCAGGTATCATCTATCCTATCTCTAATAGTAAGTGGGTAAGTCCTGTTCAATGTGTTCCTAAAAAGGGAGGTACTACTGTGATGGAGAATGATAAAAATGAATTAATTGCAGTTAGGAAAACTACTGGGTGGCGTATGTGCATTGATTATAGAAAATTAAATGATGCCACCCGGAAAGATCACTTCCCCTTCCCTTTATTGATCAAATGCTTGAGAGAGTTGTATGTCATGATTATTACTGTTGTTTGGATGGATATTCCGGTTATTTGCAAATACCAGTGGCTTCTGAAGATCAAGAAAAGACTAACTTCCACCAAAGTAAAGCCTTTCACCTATTTCAAAAATACAAGAGTTAAGTGTCTACTAGGGGGGCTAGGCTATTTCCTTCACAGCTTCTATGTTCACACCACTTCTGGTTATCCTCACTGGGTTCTGTCTTGAAAATTTTTTTTGTATATGCTCTCACAGGTGCTATCCTAGCACTACATATCAAGGATGCTACCCTAGCACTAGTGCTACAGAAAAATATACATAGCAGTAAAACACAAAAAAAAAAAATTTGATTAATGATTGGGATATTGGGAGAACATACGCTTTGACAAGGGATAAAATTGCTCCACCCCCCCCCCCAACTTAAGCGGAGACAGTGTCCTCACTGTCAACCACCAGGCGAAGGATGGGTTGGCAACAAAAAGAAACATAAGAAGAGAAAATAGAAATTACTGCATTATTTCTTCTGTTTCTTCTTGTCTTCTTCGTCCTTATCCTCTTGCTCGTCTTCGTCAGTACTTTCTTCTATCAACACTCTTTTCCGGCGAGGTGGTCTGGTTGCACACATTTTCCTCCTGGTCCATGTGGACTTAGGAGGCAGTTGAAATGGCACCTTGGCAGCGCTTGCTGCAACAGAGCCCTTCCTTGTCTTGCACGGGGAGGATGATGTGGCAGCACTCTTCCCAGCACTCGCGGGCGTTGCAGGGGCTGCACTCTTGTCCTGGTCATTCTTGGACTTCCTTTCTCTTTCGACATCACCACTACCTTCCTCTTTTCCTTCTGAGTTCACTCCTCCCACTGAACTGACTGGGGAGGAGCTACTGGTGCTCCCTCTTGTGCTGGCTTCCTCATCTTCCTCAGACTCAATCACCACAGTCTCTTTTGGGGGTGCTGCCGTAGCCTTGGCAGCACCAGTTGTGCTCTTCCTTTTTCTTTCATGAGTTACAATTTCGACTGGCTCCTTTTCTTGTGCTTCCTGTTTCTTGGCAACAGTAGGGTTGTTTTGTTGGTTGGGCCTGGTGGGTGTTGTGTTTGCAGCAGGTTTGGTGTGAGCTTGACCGCTAGGGCCAGCCTCAGGAAGTACCCAAACAGGGAACACGGAGGCTGGCATATCAGTCGTGCCCTGCTCCTTTGTGGACCAATCATGGGCTGCTTTTAGAAACATCCACATTGCCTCCTGCTTGAGGATGTGCTGCTGTAGCAGCAGCACCACTTCAGATAACCCAGCATGGGTTTCCTCAGCAGGATCTTTCTGACTTTCCTTAAACGTTGCCTCCTTCTTCTCTTCCTCCTTCTTTCTTTCATCTTCCTTACTGTCCTCATCACATGACAGCACCACCTCAGGGTCCAGGGGAAAGTGTTCCTCTTCTTCGTCAAACCTGGGCAGATCCTCGGCTTCACAGAGTAATCAGATCAGATTGGGGTAGAATAGTGCACCCACACTTCTTCTGGCGCACGCCAGGATCTCTCTTTCGATCAACTGACCCAAGTTAAATTGCTTGGAACCCAGCATGGCCTTGAGCAGAAACATTCTCTCCTTGTGCCAGTAGAGGTTGTGTTTTGTTGGGAGTATGGTACTCATCACCCACAGCGACAGAGATTTCAAGAACGGCTTCAACATTGTTCTTTTTACTTTGAACGCGCTAGAGTCTTCTTTGATCCACTCTGTGCCGGGAATGCAGAGCACTCTCAACAGACTAGCCATGTCCCAGTCTGATGCGCTGGCCATCATGCTTTCCAGCGTGTCCTCCACCTCTGGCAGACCCAACACGTCATTAATTCTTTCAGCAACGAAGGAGACCAACCGTCCTCGCACCACAGAGAAGGTGGGCTCGGGTTTTCCCTTGAGCTTTTCAGGGACGCCAGGATAGAACTCCCTAGTGAGTCCAGGGAGTATGTACGGTGGTTGCTTGGTCAGAGCCTCCCATTGTAGGTCTCGGAAGATTTCTATTGAGGCTGTGGTTATGGATTTGGGTGCTATGCCTCTCTCTGGAATTGGGTTGCGGTTCTGGGTGGAAGTGGTGTATAGCTCTATGGCGTATTTGCTTGGTAGCCGGCCGAGGGTGTCTGTAGGCACTGGCTTTGATTTGGGATTCTGCGATTTGGAGGATGGAGATTTGGTTTTGGGTGCCATGGGTTTTTAGGGTTCAGGACAGGGGGAAACTTCTATGTATCGGTAGTGAAGGAAGATGATTTGCGGTTATCACTGCGTGGTGGTGAAGGTGGTTGCTATTTAATTATGGTGGAGCGGTTTCGGTTGGGGGACGTGGGAGGTGACGGTTTGGTATTCGGCACTGGGGAGTTATGGTGTGGGGAGTGGTGAACGTGGGGAGAAGAGAATTTATGCAGTTAATGGGTGTGAGGTGTTATAGGAGTTATAGGATAGGCGTGGAGGGGAAGTTGAAGCGATGGTCGGCGTGCTGGATAAGACAGCACAGCACGACGCTGATGCAAGCTGTCAGTGCCCAACTGCCCTCTGCGCGCGCTTGTGTGCCTCTGGGGCCAGCGCAGCACCTCTTAATGATTTTACAATTTCAAACATCCCTTCTTAGCGCTCTACATGAAACGGCACCTCGCAGTGCTACCAGCACTGCTACCAGGAGTACCCCTCAATGCTGCCAGCACAGGGCGATAGCTAAATCTCCCGCTGCACTTCTCTCAATATCCGTGCTTTCCCTTTATTCCTGAAACTTGGTAAAAAAACTGAAAATAAAAATTGTTGGCCTCTGGGCTGCCTCCTAGTAGCACTTGGTTTAAGAGTCCTCAGCCTGACTGAAAGGTTTTCATTAATTTGGGTGACTCAGGGGGGTGGATGCCTTTGTGCTGGGCACAGGCTCACCCAAGTACAACTTAACTCTCTGGCCATTCACCTTAAACTCGTTGCCATTTATTTCATTTTTTAATTCCACAGCCCCATAGGGGTGCACTTTGAGAATAGTGAATGGGCCAGACCATCTAGACTTCAGTTTTCCAGGGAATAGCTGTAGTCTAGAGTTGAATAGATGTACTTGGTAACCCTCCTTGAGTTCTCTTCTCAATATTTTAGCATCATGCCAAGATTTTGTTTTATCTTTGTATAATTTGGCATTTTCATAAGAAAAGTGTCTTAACTCCTCAAGCTCATTGAGCTGCAGCAATATGGCTTTGCCAGCTTGTTTTAGATCAAAGTTTAGCTTTTTGGTTGCCCAATAAGTCTTGTGCTACAATTCAATGGGCAAGTGGCAAGCCTTACCGAAAACCAATCTATAGGGAGACATACCCAGGGGTGTTTTGAAGGCTGTTCGATATGCCCAAAGAGCATCATCCAAATGGATGGACCAGTCCTTCCTTGATGGGTTCACCATTTTTTCTAAAATTCTTTTTATCTCCCTATTTGATAACTCAACTTGCCCACTTGTTTGAGGGTGGTAGGCTCTGGCAATCTTATGTTTGACTCCGTATTTTGCCAACAACCCTTCCATCAGTTTATTACAGAAGTGGTTGCCCTCATCACTGATGATAGCTCTAGGTGTGCCAAACCTTGTAAAATATTCTTTTGAATAAATTTCAGCACTACCCTTGCATCATTGGTGGGGAGAGCAAGTGCTTCTATCCATTTTGACACATAATCTACTGCTACCAGGATGTATAAGTTGCCAAAGGATGGTGGGAATGGTCGCATGAAATCGATACCCCAAACGTCGAATAGTTCAACCTCTAGGATATTGTTCAAGGGCATTTCATTTTTATTTGATATATTGCCCATCCTTTGGCACTTGTCACATCTTTTTGCATATTCATGGGCATCTTTAAAGATTGAGGGCCAGAAATAACCTGATTGCAGCACCTTTGCAGCGGTTCTTGCTCCTCCAAAATGGCCTCCACATGGCGAAGAGTGGCAATGCTTCAGAATGTCCTCTATCTCTGACTCAGCAACACATCTTCTGAGAAGTTTGGTCTGCGCATTTCTTGTATAGAAAGGGCTCATCCCAAAAATACTGCCTTGTGGAATGGAAGAACCCTTTTCTTTGCTGGGCTGTGAACTCTTCGGGCACCATATTGCTAACCAGATAGTTTACAAAATCAGCGTACCAAGGAGTTTCAGTACTGGAGCCTGTGTCCTTCCCAGCTATTGATATGGCCAGCAACTGCTCATCAGGGAAATGTTCCTTAACTTCTGTCTCAAAAGGAGGTGGGCTCACATTTGGAATTCTTGACAGGTGATCTGCAACCTGATTCTCCACTCCCTTTTTGTCCCTAATTTCCAAGTCAAACTCTTGGAGTAACAGCACCCACCGGATCAATCTTGGCTTAGCATCCTTGTTGGCAATTAGGTACTTGATAGCCGAATGGTCAGTATAAACAATTACCCTAGCTCCCACAAGGTATGATCTGAACTTGTCAAAGGCAAATACAACCGCCAGCAGCTCTTTCTCAGTGGTTGTATAGTTGAGTTGAGCATCTACTAGCGTCTTGCTGGCATAATGTATAGAGTGAAATACCTTTTCACGCCTCCGTCCCCGTACTGCTCCAATAGCATAATCACTGGCATCACACATTAGCTCAAAAGGTTTGGTCCAATCTGGTGCTATGATTACTGGTGCTGTCACCAGTGCTGCCTTTAGCTTATTGAATGCTGTCAAGCATTCTTCATCGAATTTGAAAGTAGACTCGTGCAGCAGCAGCATACAAAATGGTTTAGAGATTTTTGAGAAATCCTTTATAAACCTTCTGTAAAATCCAGCATGCCCTAGGAAACTTCTTATTCCCTTGACTGATGTGGGGGTGGCAACTTCTCAATCACTTCCACCTTTGCCTTGTCAACTTCTATGCCCTTTTTTGATATCTTGTATCCTAGTACAATCCCTTCTTGAACCATGAAGTGGCATTTCTCCCAATTCAGAACCAAGTTTGTCTCCTCACACATGTTCAGTATCTCTTCGAGATTAAGCAAGCATGCATGGAAGTTCTCCCCGAATACAGAGAAATCATCCATGAACACTTCCATGGATTTTTCAATGTATTCAGAAAAAATGGCCATCATGCACCTCTGGAAGGTGGCTGGAGCATTGCACAGCCCAAAAGGCATCCTTCTAAAAGCAAATGTGCCATAAGGGCAGGTGAATGTAGTTTTTCTTGGTCCTCAGGGGCTATAGCAATCTGATTATATCCTGAGTATCCGTGAAGGAAGCAGTAAAATTCTTTCCCAGCTAATCTGTCTAACATCTTATCAATGAAGGGGAGGGGGAAGTGGTCCTTCCTAGTGGCCTTATTTAGCTTCCTGTAGTCCATGCAGATCCTCCAACCAGTTACTGTCCTGGTGGGAATTAGTTCATTCTTTTCATTTTTTTACTACAGTAATTCCTCCTCTCTTCGGGACACATTGCACAGGGCTCACCCAAGTGCTGTCAGCAACTGGATATATGATCCCTGCATCTAACCATTTAATCATTTCTTTTCTCACGACTTCCTTCATGATAGGGTTAAGCCTTCTTTGTGCTTCAATGCTGTTTTCGGAGCTTTCCTCCAAGCAAATTATGTGCATACATAAAGCGGGGCTTAACCCTTTGATATCAGCCATTTGCCAACCAATGGCTCTCTTATGTTTCCTCAGGACAGCAACCAACTCTTCTTCTTGCGGTACACTTAACTCAGCAGCTATGATTACGGGCAGGGTGTCTTCTTCTCCCAGGTAGGCATACTTCAAACGAGGAGGGAGTTGCTTCAATTCAAGCTCAGGTGGCTTCTCAATGGATGGTATGTTATCCTTGAAGCCTTCTGCAGTCAGCTCTAGTGATTCGTACCTCTTTGTCCATCTTGGGACGTTTGGTTTATCTTCCTTGGTTTCAACTGACCCCTCTTCCTGTAGCTCTTTTTTCTCCACATGCTTCAGCTCTTGCTTTAGTAAATCCTGCTGTGACAGCAGTTGCTTTTGGACCAAGCTGTCCAGTTCAGAAACCAAATTGCATTCTCCACTGCTGGTGCTGTCATCAGGGTACTTCATAGCATTGAGAACACTGAAGGTAACCTCCTGGTCATTCACTCTCATGGTAAGATCTCCCTTGTGTAAATCGATCAAGGTCCTACCTGTGGCCAAAAACGGTCTTCTAAGGATAATTGGCACATCCTTGTGATAAGTCTATTTTTAGAGTCTTTTTAATAGTTATTTTTCTTAAGTTTATTTGGTATTTTAATTATATTTTTAAGCTATTTTACTACAAATGTTTACTTTTTATTTTCAGGTGTTATTTTGAAGCAAAAGAGAAAATATGAGGAAAAATGAAGAAACAAAGAAAATATTTGAGGAGGAACAATTTTTAAGACCGCTTGGCACTCAACAGGGCGCCCTTGGCGCCAAGCAGCAAAACTGGCGCAGCACAGGGCGCCAAGCAGCAAAAACTGGCGCAGAGCCTGCGCACGACCCTGGCACATAGGCGCACGACCCTGGTGCAAAACTGGCGCAGAGCAGCGAAAGTTGACTGGCCAGGGCGCACGACCCTGGCACATAGGCGCACGACCCATGCTTGCCAGCAACGCAGAACAGCTGTTGCCAGCACAAGGCGCACAACCCAGGCTCCATAGGCGCACAACCCTAGTGCAAAACTGGCGCAGAACAGCCAAAATTGACTGGCCAGAGCGCACGACCCAGGCACATGGGCGCACGACCCTGGCGCCAGACAAGTCAATTTTGGCTGCACCCACTTGCTGATGGCTATCTTTGCCAACTTGATTTGCCACTTTTTTTTGGACCATTTTGCCCCTCCACTCAAGTGCCTTGGCCCTCATATTTTCCTATAAATAGGACATTGGTCCTCACTTGTAACTAAGCTTGAATTTTGTTAGAAAATCAATGACAAGGTTTCCTCTAAGATTCATGACTTCAATTTACTCTTCATGCTTTTTATGATTCTTGCTCTTTTAAATTCTCGCTCTTTTACTTTCTCGCTCTTTTACTTTCTCGCTCTTTTATTTTCTCGCTATTTACTTTCTCGCCCTTTTATTTTCCAAGTCATTTACTTTCCTTGCTATTTACTTTCTTGCCCTTTTATTTTCCAAGTCATTTACTTTCCTTGCTATTTACTTTCTTGCCCTTTTATTTTCCAAGTCATTTACTTTCCTTGCTATTTACTTTCTTGCACTTTTATTTTCTTGTCATTTACAATTCCGCTATTTATGATTTTGCAATTTACCGCTTTCTTTTATTTCTCGCTATTTAATTTCATGTCTTTTCTTCTTCTTCTTCTCTCATATTTAATATGAGTGAGTAGATACAAAGTCTTGGGTTATTGGGAGTAATCCAATGATAGGTCCCTAATAATTCCCAAGACTATTCTCCACTCCAAATTGTTTTATATTTCAATCTAATTTTATTGCCCTTCAAATCTTATTTTAAACATCAAACGAAGAACCGAAAGGTGAAGTATTGATGTTGGATCTATGAAATTAGACAAGGGAATCAACACATGATAATAGTTTTGAAACTCTTGAGACATTATAAAGGTGTTATGCTTAATGGGTTTTGGTGACAATCAACCATGAGAATAGGCTTGATTGTTAGTTCAAAACACGCTCTTGTACTCCGAAAGGAGACATTAGTTATATTCGCTGCTTTGTCTTTGAAATATATTACTCTTATAATTTGTTGAATAGTCTAAAGAAATTATTTTGGTTCCTTATTGTTGTGATAAAACTATAAACCTGAAATTTTTTGTTTTTATTTCTAAATTTTACAACTCCTAAAAACCATTTCGTCTAGCTAATCAACTTTGGAAAATTAAATTGGTAATCACTTAGGCTCTCCCTGTGGATCGTTAACTCTTTTATTACGCGATATGACCGTGCACTTGCGGCCTATCAAGTTTTTGGCGCCGTTGCCGGGGAGGCAGTGATATTAATTAAGTTTTTCGAAAACCGGTTAGACTGAAGTTTTATTTTCTTTATTTTTACTTTTTCTTCTCTTGTCCCGCGAATGCGAAGAACCAGAAGTTTCGGTGAAACTGTTCAACAAATTCCCGAAATCGAAAGGTTCTTACATAGAAGGAGGAGAGAAATTCTCGATAACCAAATGGTGGCTAATGAAAATCGTGCTCTCAAAGAGTACGCAACACCTTCAGCGGAACCATCGGCTGTCATTGTACATCCAAATGTGGAAGCAAATAATTTTGAACTCAAATCATCTCTGCTTTCAATGGTTCAACAAAACCAATTTTCTGGTTCTCCCACGGAGGACCCAAATCTTCATATTTCAATTTTTTTGGAATACTGTGGAACTCTCAAATTAAACGGGGTACCTCAATAATAAACAGTTATAATAATAGTGCAAAATATAAAGAGAGAAGGGATAGAGGGACACAGATATTTAGCGAGGTTCGGGATAAAACCCCTACGTCCCCGGCCTTAGGCTTTTCAACCCTTGGACTTAGCAACCACTATATTGAAGAGAGTTTAATACAAACAGTCGACTTCAACACTAGTGAATCTCAATTCCCTTGAACTGAGAACTGTTGCGCCCGAAAAATCCGGTTTGGGACTTTTCGTTTGACAACGTGGAAAAAGTTTGGAGCCACCACCAATATTTTAATTTTAAGACCAAAACATTGAAAAAAAGTCTTTGAAAAGGCGCCTGGTCTTTGGAAAACTAGAGATGTAGGTTCGGGGGTCGGTTAAGTACGGGGAAGGTATTAGCACCCCGCACCTCCTTTCTACCGAAAAGGAACCATTAACTTGATGTGTGGTTTGGACAAAAGTTTGAGCTTGAAAGCGGTTTATTCTACTTCTTTTCTTTTCTTTAGGAGTTTGTTTTATTGAAAACGAAGGGGAAAGGGATATTTTTGGTATCTTTGAAAATCAGGACAAAACAAAGATTTTTTAAGAGTGTGCTTGACGGGACAGGACCCCGCTCCTACGTACCCTCACTGGAAGAGGGATCAAAGCTACGTAGTTCTCGGGGTTATCTTTGAAAATAAGGATAAAACAAAGATTTTTTAAAAGTGTGTGCTTGACGGGACAGGACCCCGCTCCTACGTATCTCCCGGTGCGATGGAGAATTCAAAGCTACGTAGTTCTCGGGTTATCTTTGAAAATCAGGATAAAACAAAGATTTTTTTTAAAAGTGTGCTTGACAGGACAGGACCCCGTTCCTACGTACCCTCACTGGAAGAGGGATCAAAGCTACGTAGTTCTCGGGGTTATCTTTGAAAATCAGGATAAAACAAAGATTTTTTAAAAGTGTGTGCTTGACGGGACAGGACCCCGCTCCTACGTATCTCCCGGTGCGATGGAGAATTCAAAGCTACGTAGTTCTCGGGTTTTGGTTTTGAAAAAGGATTGAGCTTTCGCGAAGACCGAACAACAACGGTTAGAATGGTCTCGCTACTAACTCCTTTTGAAAACAACATCATCATTAACAACCTAATCGGCAACGGCGCGATTGGTGTTTAATGACAATTGGTTTATTTTTGAGAAATGAATAAGTTTTCGAAAATGGGATAGATCTTTTGCGAAGACCCAACAACAACGGTTAGAATGGTCTCGCTACTAACTCCTTTTGAAAACAATATCATCATTAACGACCTAATCGGCAACGGCACGATTGGTGTTTAATGACGATTGATTTATTTTTGTTTTGAAAGTAAAAGTTTCTTTTTGTTTTGAAATGATTTTAGGAAATGGGTTTTAGAAAAGGAGTAGAACATTTCAAGTCAATTCTAAATCCATAACCAAATGCAAATGAATGAATAATACTCAAGCAAACATGAACATATCATTCATTAACCAAGATTAAACATGCCCATACAATCAAAGGATTCAATTATTAAAGATGCAAAACAAAGTTCTCAAAGTAATTGTGTGTGTGTAAGAAGAATTGTATTTACCCTAATGGCTCTATGCTACAACATGCGTGTAGACTTACGTCTCCATTAGGAGGTCATACAAGTGGAGAGGAGGGCACACAATCAAGTCAAGACATTTACATGGCATCAAGAACAAGTGAATACAATTGATTGTAAACATAGAGTATTCTAAGTTAAATGATTGAATATGTAAGCAAGGATGCATGATTAGGTAAGCATGTAAGTGCATGAGTGTACAAGGAATGGATGCATAGCACTTTATTTATGAATGGATGGCATACAAGGATGCATAAGAGGATGCAAGAGATATAAGCATATGAGGATGCATGAGAGTGTCACATAAACTAAGTATGAATGAAGATGCATGAATGTAAAAATGTTTTGGGTATTTTTGCAAGTTGATAAGTTGTAAAACTTTAAATAAGAAGTTAGTGAAAAGTAAAGTAAAAATGCATGAAGTAAATGGTAATTATTTAATGAGATGGTAAAGTAAAAATGCTTGAGGTAAATGGTAATTATTTAATGAGATGGTAAAGTAAAAATGCATGAGGTAAATGGGAAGTGGTAAAATCTTTTTAGGTTTTAGTAAAAAGTTAATGAAGTGGTAAAAACCAAAGTAGTAAAATATTTTTATGTTTTGGTAAAAAGTTAATGAATGGTAAAGTAAAAAGTAAGTAAGTGGTTAAAAATAAAAAAACACATTGACACAATTGCATTCATTTACACAAGATCAAACAACCAAACAAGCACAAAAATAGGCACAAAATAGGCCTCTAAGGCCGAAACCACAACATGCCCAAATCATCAAATTATTTCATGTCAAGATTCACAATCAACATGTAGAACAAAGCACATGACCAAACCCTAAATTTTTATGATATGCGAAATGCTAAAGCCCATAAACAACAATTTTATTTATGAAATCTAGTGCAAAATATGTAAAGATGCAAGGGAAATTATTCAAGCACAAGAACAACTCCTTCAAGGCCAAGGACCCATCTCAAACACCCAAGGCTCCCAATGTCCTTGTCCAATAATGTTTGAAATGAGTCCTCAAAGCTTCTTTCAAGAAGGAAAGAGGAGTAGAAGAGAGATTACATAATGAAAATTAAAGAAAATGCAAGGGTTTGTGAGCTTACCTCTAGATCTTGCTTGAAATGAAGAAGAAGATCAAAATAGAAACCAAGAACACTTGAACCTCCTCTTGAATCCCACGAAAATCACTTGATATTGAAGGATTTGATGATGAACTTTGAAGATAATGCAAGATTAGAAGTGGATCTAGTGTAGGAAACAAGAATAATGAAGTTTGGATGGTTGAAAATTGAAGAATTGGTGGTGGAAATGGTGGGAGGTGGTCTTGGGTTTGAGAGGGGAGGAGGAGAGGAATTGTGGTCTGATTGTGTGCTAGGGTAAAATGAGAATCCTCCTCCCTATGGTCTCTTATTTTGGGTTTTATATGAGGTGCAAAATTAAGGGTATATAGGACATTGTGCTTTTGCAAACCATTGAGATTTGAGATAGAATTTGAATCAAGGGCCAAGATTGCAATGCACATGGATTAGGGACAAAGAGAAAACACAAATGAGTGAGGAATGGCTGGTCATACACGAAAATTAGGAGTTTTTGTTGCACAAAAATTGTTAAGGGCAATTAGGGTTTTGTACACAAAGTTATAGCCTAGGATTTGATCTAGAATTTTAATCAATGGCTAGGAATACAACTCACATGGATCAAGGGCATGAAGAAACACAAAATGAGGTGAAAAATAGCTGGAAAATTCGGAGCAAATGAGGCCATGGTGCCCAAGTTTGTGCAAGCTTGCCAAAAGATAGTACATTTTGTCTTATATGAGGACACTTCCTTATTTTACCATTTTTGATTATTCTTTTCATGATAATTCCACATTATTCATGCCACCATATCCTAGGAATCAATCATTGGGCCCAAAATTCCATGATATCACCATTCCCAAAATTGATTTGATACCTCACCTTGAAGGAAATTCCCATTTTGCCCTTTTCTTTGAAGTTTGACTTTTTATGCAAAAACTTATCAATGCATGCGCATAAAAAATATGACCCAACTCATTTTGATCCAAATGCATTCTTCTGATATTGAAATATGATTTTTGGTGAGAAATTGCTTAATTTTGGAAATGACCAAAAATACCCTTTTTGCTCCGAAAACCCTAATTTTGCTCCAAAATGCATTTCGACCCTAAAAATGATTTTAAAAGCTGTGGAATGACTTTTAGGACCCAAAATGCAATGCATAATGCTCTTCACTCTTCAATTTATTTATTTTTGTGGAAAATTAGGGTTTTGACCTAAGCTGGACAAAATTGGGGTATGACAAGAACCCAAGCACCCGCTAAGGATTTCAAAACCAACTCAATCACCCGATTGAGAGACCCAAGTAAAGCTTCTCAGGATTTCAAGTAAACCACAAAAACAATATAAGGTTTACACAATTGAGATCTAGAGATCCAATCACTTCTTAGAATGTGTCAGTTTAGAACTAAGAGAGATGAATGATCTTAGGATTTTTAGATGCTCTAAAAATGATATGGAATATGATCTTGCTCTTGCAAAAGCTTCTCAATTGATATAACAATGAGAGCTTGGATTTGCAATAAAGCTTTCAAAAGGATGTATATGATTTTGAAAACAAAAAGCCTTTTTGAAACAAGATTTCAAAACAATGAAGAACAATGTATTCTTTAGATCTATAAAAACATAAAAGCCTTTTGGAAATTGATATGACAATTTAGAACACAAAAGTTTTTATAAAATAAAACTATGAAGAGCAATATAGATCTAAGAATTCGTGAGAGAGAGAGCAAAGAATAGAGAAATTGTGAGATGAAGAGATGTGGATTGGATGATTTGAGAAATGAAATCACACTCCTATTTAAAGTGATAGGAGAGGTTTGACTTTGCAAAAAACATTTATTGCTTGATGTAATCGATTATATGGTTTTACAAAGGAGTATGCATAATCGATTATATATATGGATATGGAAAGTTTCTTTGGCTTGATAATCGATTATCTTGGTAGTGGGAATGAGGGATAATCGATTATAGGTGTCAAGGATGGCTCAGGATGTCTTGATAATCGATTGTCAAGAAAGGAAGGAAGCCAATATGCATGTAATCGATTATGCATCTCAAAAAGGAAACTTTGGCTTGCAATATAATCGATTATATACTTCTTAAGGAGGCTATGATAATCGATTATACTCTTTAGAAAATGTTAGAAATGATTTCATGCTTTCCACAAAACTATTTTTAGGGTTTAGGCTTTCAACAAAAATAGTTTTAGGGTTTTATGTTTCTATCAAATGTATGCATGCAATTTTGGAATGCTTTTCAAAAACTCTTTTGATGCACCATGCATGCTTTGGAAGAGTTCATCTCTCTCAATAACTAAAGTGTCACACACTTTAGGTGATAGGACCTTTACAAAGTGTCCTAAATAAGGCTTAGACACAAATTAGGGTTTTGAACTTCATATGTTGCTTCTTCTTCAAGCTTCTCTTCTTTTGTGTCTTCTTCTCTTTAAATTAAGTCCTGCACTTTGCTCAACTTGAAACATTAGTAGATATGATGTAATTTGTTATCATACAAAATAAAGAAGTGTTTACCCTTGGTTCAACATCCATTACCAGCTGGGGCCAATTAAAACAAGCCTTTCTTACTAGGTTCTTTCCCCCAAGTAAAACAGCTCAAATGAGAAGTCAAATTACTCGATTTTCTCAAAACGACGGGGAATCTCTTTATGATGCTTGGGAACGTTTCAAAGAAATGTTAAGGCTATGCTCCCATCATGGACTAGAGAAATGGCTCGTTGTTCACACATTTTATAATGGATTACAATATGCAACTAGAATGACTGTTGATGCAGCTGCAGGTGGAGCTTTGATGAACAAAAATTTTACTGAAGCTTATGCACTCATTGAAGATATGGCTCAAAACCATTGTCAATGGGCAAGTGAGCAAGCCATAGCTGATAAACCAGCATCATCAAAAGAGCCAGGTAAATATGAAATATCTGTTGTTGATCATCTTGCCTCAAAAGTGGACGCACTTTTTCAAAAATTTGAAAAATTAAATGTAAGTGCCGTCTCAAAAACTTTTTCTCCTACTACTCCACCATGTGAATTATGTGGGGTTGTTGGCCATATTGGAGCTGAATGCCAGCTTGAGGCATCTAGTACTGCAAATGAGCATATTAACTATGCTAAAAAAGAAGATCCGTTTTCAAATACTTATAATTCTGGGTGGAGAAATCATCCAAATTTTTCTTATAAAAATCCTCCACCCAATCCAGCACCTAGACCACCTCCTGTCTTTCAAAATCAAAGCGTTTTTAACAACCCACAAAACAACCCGCAAAAGTCGAACTTGGAATTTTTGATGGAAAAATTTGTGTCATCTCAAACAAAACAAAATGAAGAATTCAAAAATCAAACTGGTTATTTGAATGACACACTTATCAAATTAGAATCAAAAATCGACTCTATTGCCGCTCATAGTGAGATGCTTGAAAATCAAATAACTCAAGTGGCAACACAGGTGGCTTCATCCTCTAAATCTTCGGGGGTATTTCCCGGACAGCCTGAACAAAATCTAAATGGCCAAATATATGTCGTCACCCTTAGAAGAGGAAAACAATTAGAGGAACCAAGAGCAAACCAAGGAAAAATTGTGAGTGAAAAACATAATTTACCATGTGAGCAAGAAGAGAAAGAAAAAGAGAAAGAACCAGAAAAAGAAAAAAAGAAAGAACCAGAAAAAGAAAGAGAAGAACCAAACATGCCCCCACCACCATACGAAGCATCTCCTTTATCTTATTTTTCACCTTCCTTTGTGAAAATAACATTTGATCTGGGGGGAATTGAAAATAAGATCTTATTGCTTTTACAACTTCCATTTTACAAGCCATGGGATCCATGAATATGTTTTCATTTTTCATGTGTCACTTGGTCTTTATGCTTCAAGCAATGGGACCCAGGAATAACTTTCCAAAGGGCAAAGGTCAAGCTAATGACCATAAACGAGCGCTGCGTGGGAGGCAACCCACTGGTTTACCTATGTTTTGTTTTCCTGGAAAAAGCAGAAAAGCTACAAAATGCCAATCAATGTGAGCTTTCTTACCCCTCTCATA
Organism: Astragalus membranaceus; assembly: GCA_039519185.1. Lineage (NCBI taxonomy): Eukaryota > Viridiplantae > Streptophyta > Magnoliopsida > Fabales > Fabaceae > Astragalus > Astragalus membranaceus. Next base: position 58,678,755 of record CM076849.1, read on the forward strand.
TATTCTATTCTGATTTACATTGAGGACAATGTTTGGTCCAAGCATGGGGGGGTATTTTATTGCTTTTCTTGGGTATGTCTTTATTGCTTTGCTGAGTTTTTATCTTTTTGTACTTTGAGTTGTATCTGCTCCCTCCATCATGAAACTTTGTGAACCCTAAGCATGTTTTAGATAAGCCTTTTCTGGACAAAATTTTTTTCAAATTTTCATTAGCAATCATCTAGGTGGACTGGTTGGGAACAACAAAATTGTATCATGATTCGATTTCTACTTCTAGGGCTTTTTCACACACCCACTATTGAGACTTTTTTTTCAGTTATTAATACAATTAGAAGGACTGAAAAGAAAATACTAACCTGGTTCTCTTGGTGACATTCACTGGATGCGCGGTTACTGGAGAAAAACGTCTGAGTTGGGGTATTCAAAAATAAAATAAAATAAAATAATAATAATAAAATAAAAATGCAAAACCAATTCAAATGCAAAAATTGGTGCATTTTAAATGTCAAAATGAATGGTTAGCATATAAAATCAAAAAAAAAATGCTTGAATGCCCAACATATAAAGACCCTCCTTTGAGACCCGGTCTTAGTGAATGAAGGACCCAAGCTTAAGAATGTTGGGGAACCGGTTCTATGATGACATTGATATCCTCTCTAGAGTATTGATACTTTAAAACTGTCTCCCAATTCCACAAGAAGCCCGGATAGTAGTTCTCAAACCAAAGTGTTAGAATTGCCCCACAGTTCACATAAGGTTTTGATATGAAAATAAATTCCCTTCAGAATTGGCCTAAAGATTTACACTGTTTTTGCTTGAGGGCAAGCAAAGGTTCAAGCATAGGGGAGTTTGATAAGTCTATTTTTAGAGTCTTTTTAATAGTTATTTTTCTTAAGTTTATTTGGTATTTTAATTATATTTTTGAGCTATTTTACTACAAATGTTTACTTTTTATTTTCAGGTGTTATTTTGAAGCAAAAGAGAAAATATGAGAAAAAATGAAGAAACAAAGAAAATATTTGAGGAGGAACAATTTTTAAGACCGCTTGGCACTCAACAGGGCGCCAAGCAGCAAAACTGGCGCAGCACAGGGGGCCAAGGGCGCCAAGCAGCAAAAACTGGCGCAGAGCCTGCGCACGACCCTGGCACATAGGCGCACGACCCTGGTGCAAAACTGGCGCAGAGCAACCAAATTTGACTCGCCAGGGCGCACGACCCTGGCACATAGGCGCATGACCCATGCTTGCCAGCAACGCAGAACAGCTGTTGCCATCACAAGGCGCACAACCCAGGCTCCATAGGCGCACGACCCTGGTGCAAAACTGGCGCAGAGCAGCCAAAATTGACTGGCCAGGGCGCACGACCCAGGCACATGGGCGCACGACCCTGGCGCCAGACAAGTCAATTTTGGCTGCACCCACTTGCTGATGGCTATCTTTGCCAACTTGATTTGCCACTTTTTTTGGACCATTTTGCCCCTCCACTCAAGTGCCTTGGCCCTCATATTTTCCTATAAATAGGACCTTGGTCCTCACTTGTAACTAAGCTTGAATTTTGTTAGAAAATCAATGACAAGGTTTCCTCTAAGATTCATGACTTCAATTTACTTTTCATGCTTTTTATGATTCTTGCTCTTTTAAATTCTCGCTCTTTTACTTTCTCGCTCTTTTACTTTCTCGCTCTTTTATTTTCTCGCTATTTACTTTCTCGCCCTTTTATTTTCCAAGTCATTTACTTTCCTTGCTATTTACTTTCTTGCCCTTTTATTTTCCAAGTCATTTACTTTCCTTGCTATTTACTTTCTTGCCCTTTTATTTTCCAAGTCATTTACTTTCCTTGCTATTTACTTTCTTGCACTTTTATTTTCTTGTCATTTACAATTCCGCTATTTATGATTTTGCAATTTACCGCTTTCTTTTATTTCTCGCTATTTAATTTCATGTCTTTTCTTCTTCTTCTTCTTCTCTCATATTTAATATGAGTGAGTAGATACAAAGTCTTGGGTTATTGGGAGTAATCCAATGATAGGTCCCTAATAATTCCCAAGACTATTCTCCACTCCAAATTGTTTTATATTTCAATCTAATTTTATTGCCCTTCAAATCTTAATTTAAACATCAAACGAAGAACCGAAAGGTGAAGAATTGATGTTGGATCTATGAAATTAGACAAGGGAATCAACACATGAGAATAGTTTTGAAACTCTTGAGACATTATAAAGGTGTTATGCTTAATGGGTTTTGGTGAGAATCAACCATGAGAATAGGCTTGATTGTTAGTTCAAAACACGCTCTTGTACTCCGAAAGGAGACATTAGTTATATTCGCTGCATTGTCTTTGAAATATATTACTCTTATAATTTGTTGAATAGTCTAAAGAAATTAATATGGTTCCTTATTGTTGTGATAAAACTATAAACCTGAGATTGTTTGTTTTTATTTCTAAATTTTACAACTCCTAAAAACTATTCCTTCTAGCTAATCAACTTTGGAAAATTAAATTGGTAATCACTTAGGCTCTCCATGTGGGTCGATAACTCTTTTATTACGCGATAAGACCGTGCACTTGCGGCCTATCACCTTGTCAGCCTCAAAATCAAATATTATAAAATCGACAGTAAAAACAAATTTATCTACTTTAATCAAAACATCCTCAATTTTTCCTTCCGGGTAGACAGTAGATCTGTCTACTAATGCGAGTGTTACTGTGGTGGGTCTTGCTTCACCAATGCCTAGTTTTTTAAAAATGGATTTGGACATCAAGTTGATGCTTGCACCCAAATCACACAAGGCCCTACCACAGTAATTACCCCCAATGGAGCAAGGGATAGTGAAACTACCTGGATCTTTGAGTTTCTGAGGTACCTTACTCTGCAAAAGCATGTTTGTTTCCTGTGTCATAGCCACTGTCTCGAACTCACCAAGCCTCCTTCTCTTGGCTAGCATATCCTTCATGAACTTGGTGTAGTTAGGCATTTGTTGTAAAGCTTCCACCAATGGAATGTTGATGTGAAGCTGCTTCAGAATCTCCATGAATTTTCCAAACTGTTTGTCTTGATTGGCCTTCTTTAACCTTTGGGGAAAGGGTGGAGGAGGCCGCTCAGGAATAAACTTCTGGGGCATTTTTACTGCTGGAGTTGCAGTTTTTGCAGTGGTATCAGAGTTCTCATCAGCAGGTGCTGCACCAGTGCTGGCAGCATCTAGGATAGCACCTGTATTAACCATTGTAGGCAAGGTAGCAGTTTCCTTGCCGCTTCTGAGTGTGATGGCCTTGACTTGCTCATTACCAGCTGGGTTTGCCTGCTCAGTGGTGCTTGGCAAAGATCCACTTGGTCTAGTTGTAATTGCGGTTGCAATTTGGCCAATTTGATTCTCTAAATTCTTGATAGCAGCCCCTTGGCTTTGGTACTGTGCTTTAGTTTCACTCATGAATGCTTTGAGTGCCTCGGCTAAGGAGTTGTCAGCATTGGCTTTTGGAGCGGGCTGTGCAGGGAATCCTGGAGGTGTAGCAGGTTTGGCTTGACTAGCAGCAGCATTTGGATCCTTCCATGAAAAGTTGGGATGGTTCCTCCACCCTGGGTTGTATGTGTTGGAGTAGGGGTTGTTGTTCTTGCAGAAATTTCCAATATAGTTGACAGAGACTAGGTTTCCTGGGCATTCTTTGAACAAATGTCCCCCATTGCAGTAGACACAATTTGGTGTATTAGACTTTTCTGTCGATGCTGTCTCTGCAGATGCTGTGGCAGCAGCAACGGTAGATGGGGCTGGTGCAGAAGTGGTACACAGGCTTTTTAGCATGTTGGTTAGACTGGCCACTTGTGCAGACAGTGCAGTTATTTCAGACACCTCATGGATTCCAGCTACCTTCTTGGCAGCACTGACTCTGGCAGTGGGCCATTGATAACTGTTTGCAGCTATAGTCTCCACCAAGTCGTATGCTTCATTGTAAGAGTGATTCAGAATGGCCCCTCCTGCAATCCAACAACAGCCTTGATTGGGAAATCAAGCCATTGTAGAATGTCTCTAATTGTATAGCGAAAGGGATGCCATGATGTGGGCATTTTCTGAGCACATCCTTGAATCTCTCTCAGGCCTCATATAATGATTCTTCTTCTTGTTGCCTGAATGATGTGATGTCGTTTCTCATTCTTGCATTCTTGATCGGAGGGAAATATTTTACCAAGAACTTCTCGGCCATCTTGTTCCAGCTGTCTACTGAATTGGGCTCTAGGGAATTCAGCCAAGCTTTGGCTCTGTCCTTTAATGAGTTTGGGAAGAGTCTTAGCCTGAATGCATCCTCTGTTACCCCGGGCATTTTAAAATTGTTGCAGACTTCGAGGAACTGTCTTAAATGCAAGTGAGGGTCTTCAGTGGGTCCTCCTGCGAATTGGCCTACTGTTTGCAACATTTGGAACATCATAGGCTTGAATTCGAAGGATGCTGCCCCGATGGCAGGTGTCACAATACCAGTTTCCATGGTGGTGGGATCGAATATAGCATAATCCCTCATTGGCCGCTCTCTATCATTGGCCATTTCAATGTTTGTTAGTACCACAACTTCATCTTCATGATCTGCCATTGGAATGGCTTCTGCTACTGACATTACAAGTCTTTCTCGAACCTCTCTTCTCAATCTCCTTACTGTTCTTTCAATTTCGGGGTCTATGTGATGCTCTGGCTGATGGGCTCTGCGCATACACTTCTCTTAAAACTAAAATTCACAATGAAGAGGATGAGAAAATAAAAGCTCACTAAAACAAATACTATTTAAGACATAGTGATTAAATCCGTTAATCCCCGGCAACGGCACCAAAAACTGGTTGTGCAAAAACGTGTGCAAGTATACACAGTCTAACAAGTAATAAAGTAGTAAGTAAAGATCGTTCCATCGAGGATTAAGGTTCAATTGCTAAGTCTATGGAATAGCGTTGCTTTAATGAGTAAACATAACCAAATAATTAAGTGATGTTTGTTGTGCAATAATTAACGCAAGTGAAATGAGAGTAATAAGATATGAACGAGTAAAGATACGAGAGATGGTAATAGTCAACACTAGGATCAATAAACAAAAAATTATAGTCACGGTGCTGTGATCGATGCTGTGATAGCACTCAGTGCACAGAATGAAAGTGGATATTCCTATCGCTAAGAAACGTGATGTCGTCAAGGTTTCCTTATTCCTAAGCACCCATTGAGGTTCATCACGTAGGTTGAAAAGCTTGTTTCAGTTCACACTATAGCCCTAACTTCATATTCCTATCCTTCGTTAGGAAAGAATAATATTCCTATCATTCTTCAAACTATATTAACTTGTGAAATCGGTGAGTTAATCCCTTTTCAGATATTAAAACACGTTACCCTAAACAAAGTGATCAAGTTCGAAAAGGGTTTATAACAGTAAACACACACAAGCTAATGAGGCATCACAAATCAATCACATAAAAGCGACTAAAAGAATATGTTCATATCACCTTCGTCTTGACTACCAAAGAATTTAGCTCATGATGAGCTTGGACATGATAAAACAACTTAAAGTTACCGTAAACAGATTCATCAACATAGGAAAAGCACTTAAGGGTTGAGTTACACCAACGAGCATGAAGGTGTCATGCAACTACTAACGAGCGGTGCTATCGGAATGCTACGAGTACTGGCTAACAGGGATCTTGTGGTTGAGTGTGGAGCATGATGGCTGCAACTGGTTGAGTATGGTGTTTTGTGGAGGTAGGCGGCCCGTGTCCTGAACTCGTTCTCTCTTTTTCTCCAAGGATTTGCGTATCGAGAGTGCCTCTTGTTCACTTGGGTAGATGCATATATATGGGCCTTGGTAGCGCGGCGCGCCTCCTCTTGGGCCTTGCACTCAGTTTGTTGTAACAAACCCTAGAAGTCACGCTAACTTCTTGCTTACAGTTGCTCCTTGCTTGCTGGAAGATAAAGAGTCCTTTTCGGCTGCGCTGCGTGAGGCGCTTCGCCTAGTTGTGCTTCTATCAATCGCAGCGATGCTGCCGCGGCACGCGTCATAGCACCTGCCTTAGCACTGAAATACTTAAGACTGTCCTGCACACTGAGCACACAAATTAAATTCCACAAAATTGGCACTTGCGTGCCCAAATTATACTTAACATCCACGAGTTCATTTGTGTATAATATGAAGATATCTACTACAATTTAAAGCATAATTTACTTATGGATCAAGATAATTCCCATTTGACTGAGTGCAAATAACTCACATTTCTGTGAGTTATCAGGTATCATCTATCCTATCTCTAATAGTAAGTGGGTAAGTCTTGTTCAATGTGTTCCTAAAAAGGGAGGTACTACTATGATGGAGAATGATAAAAATGAATTTATTGCAGTTAGGAAAACTACCGGGTGGCGTATGTGCATTGATTATAGAAAATTAAATGATGCCACCCGGAAAGATCACTTCCCCTTCCCTTTATTGATCAAATGCTTGAGAGAGTGGCAGGTCATGATTATTATTGTTGTTTGGATGGATATTCCGGTTATTTGCAAATACCAGTGGCTTCTTAAGATCAAGAAAATACTACTTTTACTTGCCCATATGGAACATTTGCATATAAAGGATGTCATTCGATTTATGTAATGCCCCTGCCACTTTCCAAAGATGCATGATGGCTATTTTTTCTGACTTGGATGAAAAATTCATTGAGATATTCATGGATGATTTTACCGTCTTTGGATCCTCTTATGAGGATTGTTTACATAACTTGAATTCAGTGTTGCAGAGATGCAGGGAAACCAATTTAGTGCTCAATTGGGAGAAGTGCCAATTTATGGTACAAGATTGCATTATTCTAGGACATAAGGTGTCCACTAGAGGCATTGAAGTTGATTCTGCAAAGGTTGAGGTAATTGCAAAGTTGCCCCCATCCAATTTTGTTAAGGGAGTCCGTAGTTTTCTAGGCCATGCTGACTTCTATAGGAGGTTTGTTAAAGACTTCTCAAAAATTGCAAAGGCTATGACTGACCTCTTGGTTAAGGAGGCCACTTTTGATTTTTCTGACACTTATTTGAAAGCTTTTAATTGTTTAAAGGAAAAATTAATTAGTGCCCCAGTTGTTGTTGCCCCGATTGGTCGCTTCCCTTTGAAATTATGTGTGATGCTAACGATACTGCTGTGGGGGCTGTTTTGGGGCAAAGAAAGAATAAGGTATTCTATACCATTTACTACGCTAGTCGCATTGTTGATGATGCTCAAAGAAATTATACTACCACAGAAAAAGAGTTGCTAGCTGTAGTATTTGCTTTTGATAAGTTTCGACATTACCTTGTTCTTTCTAAAGATATTGTTTATACTGATCATGCTGCTATTAGATATTTTCTTGGAAAACAGGATGCCAAACCCAGGTTAATCAGGTGGATTTTGTTGCTACAAGAGTTGACTTGGTGATTAGAGACAAGAAAGGCTCAGAGAACTTTGTAGCTGACCACCTCTCAAGGCTTGACCATAGTGTGATGCAGGCCTCAAATGATGGGGAGATCAAGGAGGTTTTCCCTGATGAGCAACTTTTAGCTATTTCTACAATTCCTTGGTTTGCAGATATTGTCACTACTTGGTGGGTAAGGTTGTTCCCCCTGATTTTTCTTTTCAGCAAAAGAAGAAATTAATTTCTGATGCTAGACACTACTTGTGGGATGACCCTTACCTATTTAAAGTATATGGAGACAAGGTAATTAGGCGTTGTGTGCCTATGGAAGAGGTAACTTCTATCCTTGAGCATTGTCATTCTAGAGAGGTAGGTGGCCACTTTGCCCCTAATAGAACCGCATATAAAGTTTTGCAATGTGGTTTTTACTGGCATACTTTATTTAAAGATGCTCATGACTTTGTGAAAGCTTGTGATAGTTGTCAAAGGAGTAGCAATATTTCTAGGCGTCAAGAGATGCCCTTAAACAATATTTTGGTTTGTGAGATATTTGATGTATGGGTATTGACTTTATGGGGCCCTTCCCTAAATATTTTTCAAATCAATATATTCTTGTTGCTGTAGATTATGTGTCTAAGTGGGTGGAAGCTGTAGCCTTACCCATTAATGATGCTCGGGTGGTGGTGAAATTTTTAAAGAAAAACATTTTCTCCAGATTTGGCACTCCCCGAGCCATTATTCGTGATGGTGGCACTCATTTTTGTAATAAACAATTTGAAAATCTTTTGAGCAAATATGGTGTCACTCATAAGGTAGCAACTCCTTACCACCCACAAACTAGTGGGCAAGTTGAAATTTCAAACAGAGAGCTGAAAAGGATTTTAGAGAAGACAGTTAGTGCATCAAGAAAAGATTGGTCTTTGAAACTTGATGATGCACTATGGTCCTATAGAACTGCTTTTAAAACCCCCATTGGGATGTCTCCTTACCGTCTTGTTTTTGGAAAATCATGTCATTTGCCTGTTGAATTAGAGCATAAAGAACTTTCGGCTTTAAAATTTCTAAACTTTGATGCTCAGCTTACAGGTGAAAATAGGTTGCTGCAGCTCGATGAATTGGATGAGCTCCGTCTGGGAGCTTATGAGAATGCCAAGTTATATAAGGAGCGGATTAAAAAGTGGCATGATAAGCGCATCCAGCAGCGTGAATTCCATGTAGGTGAGAAAGTTTTAATTTATAACTCGCGTTTGCGTCTTTTTCCAGGAAAGCTGCGCTCAAGGTGGTATGGCCCCTACACTATTAATCAAGTGTTTCCTTATGGAGTGCTTGAGGTATCCCATGAAGATGGCACCATTTTTAAGGTCAATGGGCAGCGTGTGAAGCATTTTGAGGAAGGGCTGAGTCAAGTGAGCTATGTCACTGCCCTCAAGGATTGACTTTAGTACCGTCAGGCTCGGGACTTTAAACAAGCGCTTCGCAGGAGGCAACCTGTGTTTTATTTTCTCTCATTTGTGTTTTGTTTTTATTTTTTTTAGGAATTAGCTCAGTCTGCAAGCTCTCTAAGGGAAGTCACTCTTACTCTATCTCTCTCTCTCATTTGTTTCTTTTGGTTTCTATTTGATCATTTCGCACTGAGGACCATGCTTCATGCTAGTGTGGGGGAGGAGAGCTATTTTGTCACTTGATCTTTATTAATGCACATACCCACCGTATATGTTGATAGCATTTTTCTGGATTATTAGCGACTTATGCTTCAAGTTGAAAAAAATAGAGATTTTGCCTTTAAGGGATCCCATAATTAATTTACTTGACAGACTTGTGCTTAATTGTAACTGTGAGGATGTCCTTAGGAAGCTGATAATTAGCATTTGTCCATGTTGAGTACTTTTTGTGAACTAGCTTCTAAATGTGAGATCTGAGCCTTCATAAGGGGATTGATTCTAAATCATAAATTTTTACCCCTTTTCTTTCTATGAGTGTGTTTCCCAATTTGCTACATTCTAGAATTTGTCTTTTGACCATCTCAAGGCGAAAATTGATTTGCATCATGTAAAAAGATTTGGGGAATTTAGGTATTTTTCTGGCCTCAGAGTTGTTTGTCGAATTTATCCCTTAGTTACCCCCTTTGAGCCTATCTGTTATATTTTTTCTTTGGTACCCAGATATAATTTTTTCCTTTTTTTGTGGTAACCATTTGAAATTAAATGTGGGGCAACTATTGAAAATTACAATTTTGTCCTATATTTTAGTTGTCTTTATTGTCAGGACTGAAATTTCGTCCTATACTTTAGTTGTCTATCTTGTCAGGATAAAAAAAAGGAGTGAATCATGTGCTTACAATAATATTCTCCTACAAAGGAAACAAAATATGAGTTTTCATGTACTTACCTTTCCCTCCAAAAAAATGAAAAAAAAATAGGAAGAAAATTTGAAAAAAAAAAAGCAAGAAGGAGGAAAAAACACATCAAAAGAATGAAAGAGCCAAAGGGTAAATCCAAAAAAAAACAACAACAAAAGAATCTACTCAAGAGAAAAAGCAAATCAAAAAGAGTTGACTCAATAGAAAAAAAAAGAAGAGTGAAGAATGGAAGTGAAATTAATTTGGAGTTTGGACAAAAATTGTAAAATAGATAGGAGCTCCATATTTGGTTTCAAAGTTTACTATTTATTTCTTTTTTTAGCCCTTTGATTATCCCTTCCTTCTTATTTCCTACCCTGCATGAATTCGCCCTGGCCCATTACAACCCATGAAACCCCATCTTTTGCAAGCATGTGAACTATTTAGTGGAGATTTGGTCAAATTACAAGCTTATGGTAATGTGCATTTTGTGGAAACTTGAGTGTATATTTCCCTAGTCCCTAAACACTTAGAGAGATTGTGAGCGAGTGTCATTGTTCACAGAAATGTATTCTTCAGGGACATGAGCCTCTAATTGGGCAACCTTTTGACACCTCATATGTGTTATATTGTCTATTGTCTGTCATTGTTCTTCTGATTTTGGGTCTCTTATTTGCCTGAATCTATTATTTATTTGAAAATTTTATTAAGCCAGGAAATTTGCTTGAGGACAAGCAAAAGTTAAGTGTGGGGGAGTTGATAAACTCCAATTTAGTGCATTTATTAGAGACATTTTTGAGTCACTTTTAGAGCAATTATTAATAGTTATATAAGTCATTGGCTTAAATTTACTCTTTATTTTGCAGAAAGAAAAATAATATAAAAAATGATAATATTCCAATTTCGAGCCATATATATATATATTCGGCTTGCATTACAATTGAAGGGCCGGCTATACAAAGAAAGGCTGCATGGCCCAAGTGGAATTAAAAAGAAATGGCCCATGGCCAATTGAAATTGAAGAAAGAGTGAAAAAAGCTGCAGCACACGTGATTCAAGGAACCCTAGGAAAGCACTAAAAATAGATAGAAGCCGTAATTGACGGTGAGGAGAGAAGCGCCGCACACAACAGTTTCACGCAAACAGTCGCGCCGGTAAGGAGAAAGAAGAGTATTTGGTATCCGTTCTTGACACTGTGAGGGAGCTTTGGAGCAAAAACAGAGATTGAATACAAGATCAGAATTTACTCTATTTCCGGGTTATTTTTATCTTTTGTAATTCATGACTCCAAATTTTATTCCAATGTTCTTGACTAGTTTGGATAGCTAAATCCTCTTCTAGGGTCTTAGGTGGATCTTGCTTGATTAGAGACCTTTTTATGTTTTAATTCATACTTTGAATTCCTAATTTTTATTTCAATTAATATTATCCTATTGCTCTTATCACATAATTAGGATTGACTAGCCTATGCATGTTCATAATCAATTAGTTGATCAGCGACCGTACTGCAATTAGTTGGTGGATCTATAGGATAATTGGGGCTATAATTAATGCATGACCAAACTTTAATTTAATCTTCCAATCATTCAACCTTTTTGCTCTTTATACTTTTCTTAAACTTAAATTCTTGCATGACCAAACAAGGGTTAATTTAGGAAAAAGAATATTAATCCCGAATGACCAAACGGATTAATAGCTTTAGTAAAGGGATTGGTAATTGAATAAAATATAGGAATTCAGCTAGAATTAGACATAGGGGAATCGAAGCTTGCAAGTGAAACCGTGACCCTAGGCCTCTCTCCATTGGTTCAACCTTTCATTTTAATTCTGGTTATTTGTTGTTTTATTTGTTTCCGTTACAACTTTCAAATATTCGTTCGTCTAAACAATAACAAATTTTGATTAGTTTGGTACTTATTAATTAATCCCTGTGGAGACGATATTTTTTATACTACTTCTGCGATAGAGTACACTTGCACTAAGTGTGTCTTTGACGCAACAAAGACGGAAAGATACAAGTTTGGGCTCCGAGAAGATATTGCTCAGAGTCTAAGTTCCTTTGCTTGCACTAGCTATGCAGCTATGGTATACAACAAGCTCACATTGACGAAACTGATTTGAAAAGATTGTATGCTAGTAGAAGAGAATATGGACACAACAAAAGGAATGCAGAATCATCTAAAACTCAAATGGGTCCTAAGAGTGGTATCAACAAGGGTAAGCAGGTACAAAGGTTTAACTATCCAAAGTCCAATGCATGTTCCAGATGTGGAAAGTACCATAAGGGCGAGTGTCACTGCAAGACCAATCTTTGTTTCTACTGCAAGAAGGAAGGGCATTATATCAATAATTGTTCAGAAAAGAAGAAGAATGAAGCCGGACACACCACTACAACACATGGAAGGGTTTACACCTTAGATGCACAGAAGGCCAAGACTTCAGATAATCTGCTGAGGGGTATGGGATCTCTCTTTTATAAACCTGTCAATATTTTATATGATTCAGGTGCCACCCATTGTTTTATATCACAAGTGTCCCACCCTTGGTTGGGTTTAGCTTTAACTCCGCTACCCCACCCGATTACTATTTTAACTGCTACTGAGGGTAGTGCTCAAACCCAAGCTCTGTGTGAAAATTGCCTGCTCGCTATAGGAGACAGAAATTTTGTAGTAGATTTCATTTGTTTGCCTATGAGGGGTATGGACGTCGTATTGTCTGCTAATCATGTTACGATAGATTGCTTCAACTGCACAATTGGTTTTGCTCTTGAATTGGTAGAGTTGCCAAAGACTTTCTCTGAAGCTGTTATTTCATTCACCTCAACCAGTCAGTGCTTCTTCCAAGGAGCTGAAGCTTATGTTATGATGCTGTCATCAGCTACCAAAACAGGTTTAGACTTAACCACTGTTCAAGTAGTTAATGAATTTCTTGATGTTTTTCCTGATGAAGTGACTTCTTTACCTCTGGATCGTGAGGTAGAGTTCTCAATAGAATTGGTTTCGGGCACATGACCAATTTTCATTGCTCCTTACCGAATGTCTCCTTTGGAGTTGAGAGAGCTTAAAACCCAACTTGAAGAATTTATTACTAAGCAGTTTATCCCACCGAGTGCTTCGCCATGGGGTGCTCCAGTGTTACTTGTAAAGAAGAAAGTAACTTCGAGGAGCCACGGTATTTTCCAAGATCGATTTGAGGTCGGGTTATCAACAAATTAAAGTTAGGGCTTTAGATATTCCGAAGACAGCTTTCCGTACAAGATATGGACACTACGAGTTTGTCGTGATGCCCTTCGGACTAACTAATGCTCCGACTGTATTCATGGATTACATGAACCGAGTCTTTCATCCCCACCTTGACCAGTTTGTACTGGTATTTATTGATGATATCATGGTCTACTCTAAGACCATTGAGGAGCATGTGCAACATCTCCGAATTGTTCTTAATGTACTCCGGGAGAAGAAATTGTATGCTAAATCAACCAAGTGTGACTTCTGGATGCCAGAAGTGAAATTCCTCGGGTATGTTATATCCCAATCAGGAGTTGCGGTGGATCCTAGCAAACTTGAGGCAGTGATAAATTGGGATCGACTATCTACGGTCACAGAAGTTAGGAGTTTTTTGGGGCTAGCAGGATATTACCGGAGGTTTATCCAAGGATTCTCACAGTTGGTTCTTTTACTCACTCGGTTAACTCGTAAGGGTAAATCGTTTGTATGGGACGCCTATTGTGAAGAATGTTTCTTAGAGTTGAAAGCCCGTTTAACTTCTGCACCAATCCTAATTCTTCCAGATCCGTCCCTGGGATTTCAGATTTATTGTGACGCCTCTAGGATGGGTTTAGGATGTGTCCTTATGCAAAACCATCAAGTTGTACCTTATGCCTCCCGACAGTTGAAGGCCCACGAAGAAAACTACCATACTCATGATTTAGAGTTAGCGGCGATTGTGTATGCCCTAAAAATTTGGAGACATTACCTTTATGGTTCTCGTTTCGAAGTTTTTAGTGATCACAAGAGTTTGAAGTATCTGTTCGATCAGAAGGAGTTGAATAACATACAAAGGAGATGGGTAGAATTTCTTAAAGACTACGACTTTGAGTTGAAGTATCACCCTGGAAAAGTCAATGTGGTAGCAGATGCATTAAGCAGGAAGTCTCTTCACACCGTCGAGTTAATGATGCATGAGATGGCTCTCTTGGAATATTTTAGGGATCTCAATTTGAAGGTGAGACCTAAAAGAAACCGTTTAGTGTTGAGTCATATTCAAATTTTGTGTTCCTTGAAAAATTTGATCTGATCATCCCAAGAGATTGATGTAGAACTTTAAGCTCAAAGAGGATTACCTGGTTTCACTGAGGATGGTGACAGTGTGATTTGCTTCAATGGTAGAATTTGTGTGCCCAATGATGAAGACATTAAGAAGCAAGTGTTAGAAGAAGCTCATAAAAGTCAATATTCCATACACCCTGGGTCTACCAAGATGTATCGAGATTTGAAGTAATTGTATTGGTGGCCAGGAATGAAAACGGAGATTGCAGAGTTCGTGTCTCGATGCTTAACTTGTCAAAGGGTTAAGATAGAGCACCAAAAGCCTTCAGGCAAGTTGCAACCGTTGAATATACCTGAATGGAAATGGGGAAGTATTTCTATGGATTTCGTGATGGAGCTTCCACGGTCCCAAGCCGGTAATGATTCTATATGGGTGGTTGTAGATCGTTTTACCAAGTCGGCTCATTTCATTCCGGTTTGTTCTAACAATACAGTTTCCAAGCTGGCAGATGAGTACCTCAAGCATATATTAAAACTTCATGGGATTCCAACTAGTATTGTTTCCGTCCGTGATCCAAAGTTTGCTTCAAAATTCTGGAGAACTTTGAACACGGCCTTGGGAACTAAAGTTTTCAAGAGTATAGCTTATCATCCATAGACAGATGACCAGACAGAAAGGACTATTCAGACCCTGGAGGACATGCTTCGGGCCTGTGTGCTTGATAGTGGTGGCAGATGGGAGAATCATCTTCCATTGGTGGAGTTCACCTATAATAACAATTATCATTCCAGCATCAGATTAGCTCCATATGAGGCATTGTACGGGAGCAAGTGTCGGACACCGCTTTGTTGGTGGGATGAAGGTGAAAGAAGGCTATTGGGACCGTATTTGGTTTAGGAAACTACGGAAAAGATCCACCAAATCAAGGAGAGAATGAAGGCAGCTCAGAGTCGTCAAAAGAGTTACGCCGACAAAACGGAGGAGACCATTAGAATTTGATGAAGGAGATCATGTTTTCCTCAAGGTTACTCCTACTAAGAAACATGGGAACTCGAGGATGATATGCGGACACCCTATCCGTATCTTTTTCAATGAGGTAAGACTTGACAAATTTTTGAGGACAAATGTTTTTCAAGTTGGGGGTGTATTGTAACATCCCAAAGTAATTATTTTAATTACTTTGATGCTTGAACCATTTAATTACTTTTGAAATGGTTCTTCATTGATAATTTATTAATTGATTTCCTAAATTTAAAGATTATGTACATTAGTGTGTTAATTACCAAATGATTTAGTGAAATGTAGGAGCAATTAGTGATTAAGAGAAAGGGTAAGGGTACAGTTGGCATTTCAAATATCCAACACACACTCACACCCACACAAACCATCTTATCCACAATATAAGTAAAAAGAGAGAAAGTGAGTTGAGAGAGAAGAGAGTTTCGAAGGAGAGAAAGAAGAGGAGAAAAGGGAAATCTAGCATGCCACATCCATCAACATCAAGAAACACCACACTCTTCCATCTTTGATTCTGAAATTAGTACAAGTTTTCCTAGTTCTAATCACTTCTCAAATATTTGGACTCAAGATACTCCACTTCTCCTTCCTTTCCTTTCTCCATTTTCGAATTTCAAGATCACTTTGGAGCTTGAATGGGGAGATTTTCCAGTTGCTAGTTAGTACTAAGGGTTGATTAACACTTATGGAAGCTACATCGCTGACTGGAAGCTCAAGATAAGGGTTTTAGAGCTTAGGTTTCGAATTGGGTGTCGAGGAGCGAATTTTGGGTGCGTTGGAGTGAAATTTGTGCTTCAAAGTCTCGATTTCGTTATTTGTTGTTGTTGCTTCCACACATTCGAGGTGAGTTCTTACTCCGTTCTAAGTCTTTGGTTATGAAAATTGTGTTGCTTGTGGTTGATCTCGTGTGACTTGTGTTTTTCTTGAAAAACTTAGTTTCTTTTTCGAAAAGCGTCAAGAAGAGTCGTTGATGAACTTCGCTAGAAAATGCTATAACGTGAATTGTTTGTATAAAATGGTTAATTGATGCTGCATTGATGGTGCTTGAGACTGTTATGGACTGTGGTTGAGTTAGGAATTGGGCTTGACAGGTACCGGAATCGAGCGGAATAGCTAATTTCGCTAAAACAGGAAAATTTTCAAAGCTGTCAAACAGGCTCGGTCCGTGCGCCCCCATGCCCAGATCGTGCGCCTGGGTCTGATACTCATGTTGCAAATTTTTTTGGAGTTATCCCGGACCGTGCGCCAATGAGCCCGAACCGAGCCCCTACTTCTGATCCACTTTTTAAAACACGTCCAATGCTATTCCTTTTGGTTTCAAACCTCTCCCTATCCTTTTCTTAACCATTCCCATTGATGATTAAATATGTTTGCACTCCGAATTGGTATTTCCATGAAGCGAAATGTATGATATATTATTATAGTGTCGAAACCATTTGACTAGTTATGTATCGAGAGAGAACATAACATGGTTTAAAGAATAAAAAGGACTTGGTGTCCACAAAAAGGATTTGGTATCCACAAAAGGACTTGGTATCCACAAAAGCATTTGGTATCCAACCTCCCCCCAAAGGATTTGGTATCCACATGAAAGGATTTGGTATCCTATTAATCGGATTTTGGGGTCCGAATGAAAGATTGAGTAAACACCGTTAGTAGAGTTGTGAGGGGTCATGAAAGAGCTCACTGAGATTATTATCTCACCGTTTATGTTTGTGGTGTTTACAGATAGACAGGGAAAAGCAAAGGAAAAGAAGAATTAGTAGCAACTGATCTAAGTCATGGAGACTTGAGGGATCTTGGAGATCCGATAATTACCTTGCTTAGTTCCCTAGGTTTATTATGTACTTTCGATATTATGACTTGGATTGTGTATCAAAGTTGGTATCGTTTATTTAATTCTAGTTGAGATATTGAACAATAGGTGGATAATGACTTTGGACCTTTGGTTTATATTTGTTGAGTAACCCTTTTTGAACTTGTGATGGTTTAAAGGGATAAGTGGATGAGTTTTCATCAATGCTTAGTTATGTTCAATGTCTTAATTTAGAATTTGCACTCTGATGTATGTTGAATATGTGCTTTCCGATATTTCTTCCAAGGTCAAAATATTAGGGTGTTACATTTTGGTATCAGAGCAGTTCGACCTAGTCCGGCTTAGTTTAGTTAGGGTTGATTTATTCCTCGAGCAATTCTTATGTTCCTTCTTATTATGCTAAGAGACATTGATCTTGATCAACTCAATACTTGGTGATTGTTTGCAGAATTATGGCAGGAGGATCAAGGAACAATCAACCAATCGATCCGCATTTCGCGTGGATGCAGACTATGATAGAGAGGCGACAAAAACTGATGCAGCATATGCTTGACTTCCAACAAAATGCTCATCCTCAACCCATCAGGTGCCCGGGCCACCGGTGAACCCACGCCAAATTTATTCTGAAATTCTAAAGATGAAACCCTCTGAGTATAAGGGAGGACCAGGAGTAATGGAGGCTCAACATTGACTAGATGATATTGAGAAAATCTTCCGCACAATGCAAACCAATGACGAAGAGAAAGTGAGACTAGCTGCTCACATGCTGAAAGGAGAGGCGAGCAATTGGTGGACAAACGCTCAAGCCATGATGGTGACTATGGAACCTCCTCAAACTTGGGAAAACTTTCGCGGATGTTTTTGGAACAGTTTTTCCCTACTGCAGTAAGGGCCGAGAAGGAGAATGAGTTCCTAACTTTGACATAGGGTAGTTCAACCGTGGGACAGTACACCGTGAAGTTCGAGGAGCTGTATCCATTTTTCAGATTAGCTAGCTATGCTCCAGATGACGGGTGGAAGACTGATAAACTCCAATTTAGAGCATTTATTAGAGACATTTTTGAGTCACGTTTAGAGCAATTATTAATAGTTATATAAATCATTGGCTTAAATTTGCTCTTTATTTTGCAGAAAGAAAAATAATATAAAAAATTATAATATTCCAATTTGGAGCCAAATATATATATATATATATATATATATATATATATATATATATATATATATATATATATATATTCGGCTTGCATTACAATTGAAGGGCCAGCTATACAAAGAAAGGCCGCATGGCTCGAGTGGAGTTAAAAAGAAATGGCCCATGGCCAATTGAAATTGAAGAAAGAGTGAAGAAAGCTGCAGCACACGTGATTCAAGGAACCCTAGGCAAGCATTATAAATAGATAGAAGTGCCGCACACAACGGTTTCACGCAAACAGTCGCGCCGGCAAGGAGAAAGAAGAGTATTTGGTATCCGTTCTTGACACTGTGAGAGACCTTTGGAGCAAAAACAGAGATTGAATACAAGATTAGAATTTACTCTATTTTCGGGTTATTTTTATCTTTTGTAATTCATGACTCCAAATTTTATTCCAATGTTCTTGACTAGTATGGATAGCTAAATCCTCTTCTAGGGTCTTAGGTGGATCTTGCTTGATTAGAGACATTTTTATGTTTTAATTCATTCTTTGAATTCCTAATTTTATTTCAATTAATATTATCCTATTGCTCTTATCACATAATTAGGATTGACTACCCTATGCATGTTCATAATCAATTAGTTGATCAGCGACCGTACTGCAATTAGTTGGTGGACCTATAGGATAATTGGGGCTATAATTAATGCATGACCAAATATTAATTTAGTCTTCCAATCATTCAACATTTTTTCTCTTTATGCTTTTCTTGGCTTAAATTCTTGCATGACCAAACAAGGGTTAATTTAGGAAAAAGAATATTAATCCCGAATGACCAAACGGATTAATAGCTTTAGTAAAGGGATTGGTAATTGAATAAAATAAAGGAATTCAGGTAGAATTAGACATAGGGGAATCGAAGCTTGCAAGTGAAACCGTGACCCTAGGCCTCTCTCCATTGATTCAACCTTTCATTTTAATTCTGGGTATTTATTGTTTTATTTGTTTCCGTTACAACTTTCAAATATTCGTTCGTCTAAACAATAACAAATTTTGATTAGTTTGCTACTTATTAATTAATCCCTGTGGAGACGATATTTTTTATACTACTTCTGCGATAGAGTACACTTGCTCTAAGTGTGTCATTACGCAACAAGTTTTTGGCGCCGATGCCAGGGATTTATTTAATAATATTAAACGAAAAAGATTTTTTATTGGTTTAGACATTTATTTTATTTCTTGTTTTAATTTAATAAAAAGGAAAAAAAATTATATTTAGTTAGTTTTATTTTTCTTTCTATTACTCGTGCATGCTCACCCGCTCCCAGGAGCCTATTTTCGTTTTTGATCCAGAAATTGAAAGAACTGCTCGAAGGATAAGAAAAGAGACAAGAGTGATGGCTGCCAATCCGAGAAGAACTCTTCGGGACTACTTTACTCCCACAGCGAATATCACTACAAGCATAGTCAATCCACCTGCGCAAGCTACTAACTTTGAGCTCAAACCCAGCTTGACTCAAATGGTTCAGAATTCGACTATGTTCAGAGGTGCACCAACAGAAGACCCGCACACCGATCTTAGAAACTTCTTGAGGGTGGCAGACTCAGTAATTTGTAATGGTGTCACTCCTGATGCCATTAGAGTGAGATTGTTTCCATGGTCATTGGCTGACAAGGCATATGCTTGGCTAGACTCTCAACCTGCTGAGTCATTACCACTTGGGATCAACTGAAGCAAAAATTCTTGACCAAATATTTTCCTCCAGGTAAGACTACTAAGATCCGAGGTGCAATAATCAGTTTTGCTCAACTCGAGTAAGAATCTTTACATGAAGCTTGGGAAAGATTTCAAGACTTACTCCGAAGTTGTCCACATCATGGATTTGAGAAGTGGCAATTGCTTGAATATTTTTGCAACAGATTATCTTCTCAAAATCGGGGAATTGTTAATATGGTTTGTGGAGGCTCTCTAATGAATGGAGAACCTGCGACAGTATATGACTTAATTGCAGAGATAGCAGCCGATAATGCCCAATGGGAGACAAGTGACAGACACATCAAGAAATCAGCTGGGATGTACAAGGTTGAAGATGACACTAGTGTTAACATAAAGCTGAATGCTCTCTCTAAACTGGTGCAATCTTTGATGAAGGTACAAGCTCAATCTACTCCAATAGTTACCTCCACTAGTGACATCACGAATAATCTCTGGGGAGGCCTAACTGAAGAAGTCAACTATCTTGGTCAGAATAAAAGTGAGTTAAGGCCTGGTATGCAAGATTCTTTAGTTAGATACATGGAAAAAGTTGGACACCCGTGCATGCGTGTTTTAGCCAATTACATGGACAGGACTGATGAGACGTTGCAATCCATTGAAGAATTGATAAAAGCACAGGGCCGGCCAACAATTTCAACTGAAGAGGCCAATTATGTTCATAATTCCAACCAGACCAGAATGACCCTTATTCAAACACTTACAATCCGGGTTGGAGAAATCACCCTAATTTCTCTTGGGGAGGACAACAAAAGGAGCAAAGCTCGAACTCCTATAAGCCTCCACATGTGAAAAGGCAAGAGGAGAAAAAGTTGGATACCAATTATGTGTTGACAAGGTTTATGCAGCAGACAAGAGGAGCAAAGCTCGAACTCCTATAAGCCTTCGCATTTTTATTTGAATTACGCGCGCGCGCCAGTAGTAACTGCGTGAGCTGCCCTGTGCCCCCGTCATTTGGCACGTGTCTGTATTTACATCAAAAAAAGGCCATTTATTGATCATTATTAATTATTGGCACCCAAAAACATTTTTCTTAATTTTTAGGAATTTTAGGAAATAAAATAGTACATATTTTTGCATTTTTGGGCATTTAAATAAAAGCGAATTAATTATTTTTGGACCAAGACCAGGTCAAGGACGTGGCATACATGTTACTCTACCAAGGGTAATTTTTGTATACTTTTTGGAAAGAAAGTCCTAGTCCAAAATAATTAAAAATGCATTTTCCCCATTTTTAGTGCATAAAAAACCCAAAAAAGACCATTAAATATTCCCCAATTACTAAATGACAATTTTTATTGCCTAGAATAATTAGAGGGAATATTTTATGGTGCTCAAAAATATGTGACACTTTTTAATAGGTGCACCTTCACTTCCATGCCCAAAATTCAAAAACTCAAAAAGAAGGAAGTGTCCTCAATAAGACAAAATACCAAAAACAAGTTTTCCTAGTTCTAATCACTTCTCAAAGATTTGAACTCAAGATACTCCACTTCCCCTTCATTTCCTTTCTCCATTTTCGAATTTCAAGAACACTTTAGAGCTTGAATGGGGAGATTGTTCAGTTGCAAATTAGTACTTAGGGTTGATTAACACTTATTGGAAGCTACATCGCTGATTGGAAGCTCAAGATAAGGGTTTTAGAGCTTAGGTTTCGAATTGGGTATCGAGGAGCGAGTTTTGGGTGCGTTGGAGTGAAATTTGTGCTTCAATGTCTCGATTTCCTTATTTGTTGTTGTTGCTTCCACACATTCGAGGTGAGTTCTTACTCCGCTCTAGGTCTTTGGTTATGAAAATTGTGTTGCTTGTGGTTGATCTCGTGTGACTTGTCTTTTTCTCGAATAACTCAGTTTCATTTTCGAACATCGTCAAGAAGAGTCGTTAATGAATTTCGGTACGAAATGCTATAACGTGAATTGTTTGTATGAATTGGTTAATTGATGATGCTTGAGTCTGTTATGAACTGTGGTTGAGTTAGGAATTGGGCGTGACAGGTACTGGAATCAAACGGAATGGCTAATTTCGCTAAAACATGAAAATTTTCAAAGCTGTGAAACAGGACCGGTCCGTGCGCCCCTCGGCCCGGACCGTGTGCCTGGGTCTAATACTCATGTTGCAAATTTTTTTGCAGTGAGCCCGGACCGTGCGCCAATAAGCCCAGATCGGGCCCTACTTTTGATCCACTTTTTAAAACACGTCCAATGCTAATCCTTTTGGTTCCAAACCTCTCCCTATCCATTTCTTCACCCTTCCCATTGATGATTGAATATGTTTGCACTCCGAATTGTTATTTCCATAAAGCGAAATGAATGATATATAATTATAGTGTCGAAACCGTTTGACTAGTTATGTATCGAGAGAGAACATAACATGGTTTAATGAATAAAAAGGACTTGGTGTCCACAAAAAGGATTTGGTATCCACAAAAGGACTTGGTGCACAAAAGGATTTGGTATACACCCCATCCCCCCAAAGGATTTGGTATCCACATGAAAGGATTTGGTATCCTATTAATTAGATTTTGGGGTCCGAATGAAAGATTAATAAAACACCGCGAGTAGAGTTGTGAGGGGTCACGAAAGAGCTCCCTGAGATTATTATCTCACTATTTATGTTTGTGGTGTTTACAGATAAACAGGGAAAAGCAAAGGAAAAGAAGAATGAGTAGCAACTGATCTAAGTCATGGAGAATTGATGGATCTTGGAGATCCGATAATTACCTTGCTTATTTCCCTAGGTTTATTATGTACTTTCGATATTATGACTTGGATCGTGTATCAAAGTTGTGTATCGTTTATTTAATTCTAGTTGAGATATTGAACAATAGGTGGATAATGACTATGGACCTTTGGTTTATAGTTGTTGAGTAACCCTTTTTGAACTTGTGATGGTTTAAAGGGATAAGTGGATCAGTTTTCATCAATGTTTAGTTATGTTCAATGTCTTAATTTAGAATTAGCACTCTGATGTATGCTGAATATGTGCTTTCCGATATTTCTTCCAAGGTCGAATATTAGGCTGTTACATTTGAAACTATGATTCCTCTGTTTCTTCATGCAATTGCAGCAAGGACGAAACTATGTTCCTCGACTATGGGTTCCCTAACTTCTCCAGAGAGTGTTAAAATAGATGAGAGGGACGCGTGATGTGACTATCTAAGGGCATAAAACATAAAGAATGTGATAAAAGGACAGAAAAGTAACGACTTTGCAAAAGTTAGTGGGGGTAAAACCCCTTCGCTCCTATTTCCACGATGTTCTTCTACTCGCTGACCATAACCGCTTCAACGCTTTGTCCATGTGCATTGAATACTTGTGCTCCAAGCAAGCTTTCCATGCCTCGGGTACAATCTTCCTCGGCCATGTTTCTTTCTCGGCCTTCCACCGTTGGTTCCTTAGCTGATCTGCCCTGTAGTCGAGGCACCCTCCAAACAGAGCTTCACCTTTCGTCGGTACACTTTATCATCTCCTCTGTGCTCATGCCATTTTAATACATCCTTTTACTCTCAATCTGAGCTTTCCATCGTGGTTATCTTTCCGACAAGCACTTATTTTATCAGAACCCAAATGCCACCATAATTCGCCTTATACGAATTCGGCTTTACCCTACCCTCAGTTCTTCTTTTTCCCTCAGCCAACAACTTAGATTATTTTGGGTGTCAACAAATGCCCCCCTTTTTTGCGTTGTTGTCCGACCGAGTGGATGAGACTGACGGTGCGAAAAATGAAACGCCGCATTATTGTAGTTATCGTGACTAGCTATTACGTCACTGATTAGACTGTGACGTCCTATCTTCCGCAAACCGATGCAGCGAAGCGAAAGTTCCCTAGGTAGCACTCATTGCACCTTATAGCTATAAATAGCTATATTATCAACCATCCTAGGCTACGGTTGCTTTCATTTCTCTGCTGAAACTTTACCGTTCCCTTTATAACATTCCCCGCCTAGTTTGTTAACCTCGTGGGTCGTCACCCACACTCGATATAATTTATATATGCACCCGCATTGGGCCGTCTCCTATATTCGGTATAATTTATATATCTAAACCTCAACATTATTTGATGAAATATTTATTCATCCCTTTATTAATCTCTCAGACATTTAGTCTGTTACTCGACACGAAGTCATGATATTTTATTCTTAACTCGGACACGAAGTCCATTCTTTCATGTAATACTTGTCCTCTCACGTGTACTATATTTCGGTTTTTCGAGACGGTTAAAACCTCAAGAACATTTTTCATAAACCTCTTAAAACATAGCCAAAATCATGGCATTGTAACAATAATTTCATTGGAAAAGGGTTAGGAAAGGATTAGAAGAGGATTTGAATCGAAAGGAAGCGTTTCGGGCAAATTTCAAAAATGGGGACAGGACACTGCACACGGTCCGTGCGCCCATACGCACAGGTCGTGCGTGTCTATTAGCAAGGGGTTTTCTCCCGTTTTCGCATTTTTCGTCATTCCGATCAATTCCGATACCTGTTCCAGTCCAGTCTCAACATAAAAACAGTCCAAAAACACATTCAAACAATAATGATCATCAATCATCAATTCATCAATACATATCCAATCATGTTCATCAACAATCAAAAATGGTTTTGATATCGAATACGATTTTAACGGTTTTTCAAACGAAACATTTCTTGACAAACCGAGACATTAACTTTAACCGATCAAACATTAACCGTACATTTGGTAATCAATTTGTTGCGTTAAAAACACACTTAGAGCAAGTGTACTCTATCGCAGAAGTAGTATAAAAAAAATATCGTCTCCACAGGGATTAATTAATAAGTACCAAACTACTCGAGATTAATTATTATTTAGACGAAAGAATGTTTGGTTGTTATAAAACTAAAATAAAAAGAAATAAATAGCAATAATTAAAATGTAAAGTTTAACCAATGGAGAGAAGTCTAGGGTCACGGTTTCACTTGCAAGTTTCGATTCCTCTATGTCTAATTCTACCTGAATCCCCTTATTTTATTCAATTACCAATCCCTTTACTAAAGCTATTAACCCGTTTGGTCATTCGCGATTAATATTCTTTTCCCTAAATTAACCCTAGTTTGGTCATGCTAGAATTTAAATCGAAGGAAAGCATAAGGTACAAAAAGGTTGAATGATTGGAAGACTAAATTAAAGTTTGGTCATTCATTAATTATAGTCTCAATTATCCTATAGGTCCACCAACTAATTGCAGTACGGTCGCTGATCAACTAATTGATTATGAACATGAAAAGGGTTGTCAATCCTAATTATGTGATAAAAGCAATAGGATAATATTAATTGAAATAAAAATTAGGGACTCAAAGTATAAATTAAAACACAAAAAGGTCTCTAATCAAGCAAGATTCACCTAGACCCTAGAAGAGGATTTAGCTATCCATAGTGTTCAAGAACAATGAAATAAAATTAGGAGCCATAAATTACAGAGATAAAAATAACCCGGAATAGAGAAATTTCTGATCCTGCAAATTTCGTCTCCTTTTTCTGCTCCAGAGCTCTCTCACGGTGTCAAGAACGGGTACCCAAAACCTCTCCCCTACTTCCGGCGATTCTGTTTGTTTATTCTTTTTGTTGTGCGGCTACTGTTGGTTCGTTTTTTTCTCACTTGTGCGGCTACTGTTTCCTTTATCTAATTGCCGTGGCTACTGTTTTCTTGCTCCCCACTTCTTGCTTTTAAAATCTCAATATCAATACCCAAGATCTCCTTTAATTAATTGTGTGCGGCTCCTTTTGTTTCCTCTTCACGTTCCAGCCTTCTTTTCTTTCTCCCCAAGCTTAGGTAGTATCTTATCTCAATTCAATTCATGGGCCGGATCACTTCCACACCAATGGGCCATGTGGACTTTGCTAAATTCAATGGGCCGGATCTCCTTTAAAATTGAATATTCATCTTTTCCATATTTTCTTCCTTTCTACAAAATAAATAGCAAATTAAGTTAATGATTTATATAATTAGTATATAATTGCTCTAAAAGTAACCTAAAAATATCTCTAAAAATGCACTAAATTGGAGTTTATCAACTCCCCCGCACTTAACATTTGCTTGTCCTCAAGCAAATTTTCTGGCTCAATAAAATTTTCAAACAAGTAATAGAGACAGCCACATAAGGGACCCAAAGTTAGAAGCACAATGACAGACAATAAACAATATAACACATATGAGGTGTCAAAAGGTTGCCCAATTAGAGGCTCATGTCCCTGAAGAATACATTTCTGTGAACAAAGGCACTCGCTCACAATCTCTCTAAGTGTTTAGGGACTAGGGAAATATACACTCAAGTTTCCACAAAATGCACATTACCATAAGCTTGTAATTTGACCAAATCTCCACTAAATAGTTCACATGCATGCAAAAGATTGGGTGTTAAGGGTTGTAATGGGGCCAGGGTGAATTCATGCAGGGTAGGAAATAAGAAGCAAGGGATAGTCAAAGGGCTAAAAACAAGAAATGAATAGTAACATTTGAAATCAAATATGGAGCTCCTATCTATTTTACAATTTTTGCCCAAACTCCAAGTTAATTTCAGTTTCATTCTTCGCCCTTCTTTTTTCTATTAAGTCGACTCTTTTTGATTTGCTTTTTCTCTTGAGTAGACTCTCTTGTTCTTTTTTTTTTTTTTTTGGATTTGCCCTTTGGCTCTTTCATTCTTTTGATGTGCCTTTTTCTCCTTCTTTCTTTCCGTTTTTTTTTTTTTTGAGGAAGAGGTAAGTACATGAAAACTCATATTTTGATTCCTTGTAGGAGAATGTTCTTGTAAGCACATGATTCGCTCTTTTTTTTTTCCTGACAAGATAGACAATTAAAGTATAGGACACAATTTCAGTCCTAGCAATATAGACAACTAAAAATATAGGACGAAATTGTAATTTTCAATAGTTGCTCCACATTTAATTTCAAATGGTTACCATGAAAAAAAAAAAAAAAATTATATCTGGGTACCAAAGAAAAAAATATAACAATTAAGCTCAAAGGGGGCAACTAAGGGATAAATTCAACAAACAACTCTGAGGCCAGAAAAATACCTAAATTACCCAAATCTTTTTACATGATGCAAATCAATTTTCGCATTGAAATGATCAAAAGACAAATTCTAGATTGTAGCAAATTGGGAAACACACTCATAGAAAGAAAAGGGGTAAAAATTTATGATTTAGTATCAATCCCCTTATGAAGGCTCAGATCTCACATTTAGAAGCTAATTCACAAAAAGTACTCAACAGGGACAAATGCTAATTATCGGCTTCCTATGGACAACCTCATAGTTACAATTAAGCACAAGTCTGTCAAGTAAATTAATTATGGGATCCCCTAAAGGCAAAATCTCTATTTTTTTTTTAACTTTTAGCATAATTCATTCAAAACAAGCCAGAAAAAAATGCTATCAACATATATGGTGGGTAGGTGCATTAATAGAGATCAAGTGACAAAAAAAATAAACTCTCCTCCCCCACACTAGCATGAAGCATGGTCCTCAATGCAAAATGATCAAATAGACACCAAAAGAAATAAATGAGAGAGAGAGAGTAATAGTGACTTCCCTGAGAGAGCTTGTAGTCCGAGCTTATCCCTAAAAACAAAACAAAACAAAAATGAGAGAAAATAAAGCACAGGTTGCCTCCTGCAAAGCGCTTGTTTAACGCCCCGAGCCTGACGGTACTAGAGTCAGTCCTTGAGGGCAGTGACATAGCTCACTTGACTCAACCCTTCCTCAAAATGCTTCACACGCTGCCCATTGACCTTAAAAATGGTGCCATCTTCATGAGATACCTCAAGCACTCCATAAGGAAAAACTTGAGTAACAGTGTAGGGTCCATACCACCTTGAGCGTAACTTTCCTGGGAAAAGACGCAAACGTGAGTTATAAATTAAAACTTTTTCACCAACATGGAATTCACGCTGCTGGATGCGCTTATCATGCCACTTTTTAGTCCGCTCCTTATATAACTTGGCATTCTCATAAGCTCCCAGACGGAGCTCATCCAATTCATCGAGCTGCAGCAACCTATTTTCACCTGTAAGCTGAGCATCAAAGTTTAGAAATTTTAAAGCCCAAAGTGCTTTATGCTCTAATTCAACAGGCAAATGACATGCTTTTCCAAAAACAAGACGGTAAGGAGACATCCCAATGGGGGTTTTAAAAGCAGTTCTATAGGCCCATAGTGCATCATCAAGTTTCAAAGACCAATCTTTTCTTGATGCACTAACTGTCTTCTCTAAAATCCTTTTCAGCTCTCTGTTTGAAATTTCAACTTGCCCACTAGTTTGTGGGTGGTAAGGAGTTGCTACCTTATGAGTGACACCATATTTGCTCAAAAGATTTTCAAAATGTTTATTGCAAAAATGGGTGCCACCATCACTAATAATTGCTCGGGGAGTGCCAAATCTTGTAAAAATATTTTTCTTTAAAAATCTCACTACCACCCGAGCATCATTAGTAGGTAAGGCTACAGCTTCTACCCACTTAGACACATAATCTACAGCAACAAGAATATATTGATTTGAAAAAGATTTAGGGAAGGGCCCCATAAAGTCAATACCCCATACATCAAATATCTCACAAACCAAAATGTTGTTTAAAGGCATCTCTTGACGCCTAGAAATATTGCCACTCCTTTGACAACTATCACAAGCTTTCACAAATTCATGAGCATCTTTAAATATAGTAGGCCAATAAAAACCACATTGTAACACTTTATATGCAGTTCTATTTGGGCCAAAGTGGCCACCTACCTCTCTAGAGTGACAATGCTCAAGGATAGAAGTTACCTCATCCATAGGCACACAACGCCTAATAACCTTGTCTCCACATACTTTAAATAGGTAAGGGTCATCCCACAAGTACTGTCTAGCATCAGAAATTAATTTCTTCTTTTGCTGAAAAGAAAAATCAGGGGGAACAACCTTACCCACCAAGTAGTTGACAATGTCTGCAAACCAAGGAATAGTAGAAACAGCTAAAAGTCTCTCATCAGGGAAAACCTCCTTGATCTCCCCATCATTTGAGGCCTGCATCACACTATGGTCAAGCCTTGAGAGGTGGTCAGCTACAAAGTTCTCTGAGCCTTTCTTGTCTCTAATCTCCAAGTCAAACTCTTGTAGCAACAAGATCCACCTGATTAACCTGGGTTTTGCATCCTGCTTTCCAAGCAAATATCTAATGGCAGCATGGTCAGTATAAACAATAACTTTAGAAAGAACAAGGTAATGACGAAACTTGTCAAATGCAAATACTACAGCTAGTAACTCTTTCTCTGTGGTAGTGTAATTTCTTTGAGCATCATCAAGAGTACGACTAGCATAGTAAATGGTATAAAATACCTTATTCTTTCTTTGCCCCAAAACAGCCCCCACAGCAGTATCGCTAGCATCACACATAATTTCAAAGGGAAGCGACCAATCGGGGGCAACAACAACAGGGGCACTAATTAATTTTTCCTTTAAACAATTAAAAGCCTTCAAACAAGTGTCAGAAAAATCAAAAGCGGCCTCCTTAACCAAGAGGTCAGTCATAGGCTTTGCAATTTTTGAGAAGTCTTTAACAAACCTCCTATAGAATCCGGCATGGCCTAGAAAACTACGGACCCCCTTAACAGAATTGGGTGGGGGCAACTTTGCAATTACCTCAACCTTTGCAGGATCAACTTCAATGCCTCTAGTGGACACCTTATGTCCTAGAATAATGCAATCTTGTACCATAAATTGGCACTTCTCCCAATTGAGCACTAAATTGGTATCCCTGCATCTCTGCAACACTGAATTCAAGTTATGTAAACAATCCTCATAAGAGGATCCAAAGACGGTAAAATCATCCATGAATATCTCAATGCATTTTTCAACCAAGTCAGAGAAGATAGCCATCATGCATCTTTGGAAAGTGGCAGGGGCATTACATAAACCGAATGGCATCCTTTTATATGCAAATGTTCCATATGGGCAAGTAAAAGTAGTTTTTTCTTGATCTTCAGAAGCCACTGGTATTTGTAAATAACCGGAATATCCATCCAAACAACAATAATAATCATGACCTGCCACTCTCTCAAGCATTTGATCAATAAAGGGAAGGGGGAAGTGATCTTTTCGGGTGGCATCATTTAATTTTCTATAATCAATGCACATACGCCACCCGGTAGTTTTCCTAACTGCAATTAATTCATTTTTATCGTTCTCCATTACAGTAGTACCTCCCTTTTTAGGAACACATTGAACAGGACTTACCCACTTACTATCAGAGATAGGATAGATGATACCTGCATCAAGAAGCTTAATCACTTCCTTTTTGACCACCTCTTTCATGTTGGGATTGAGGCGGCGTTGAGGTAGTGCCCGGGGTTGGTAATCATCCTCCATGTAGATCTTGTGGGTGCAAATTGAGGGACTAATGCCTTTTATATCATGAATAGACCATCCAAAGGCTTCTTTGTTGGCCCTTAATACCCTCAAAAGCTTATCCTCCATGGTATCTGTCAAATCTGCAGAAATAATCACAGGCAAAGAGGAAGGGGGATGCAAGAAAGCATATTTTACATTTGAAGGAAGAGGCTTTAATTCAAGCTCAGGAGCCTTTTCAATTGAAGGTTTGGGATTTGGAGTATTACCCCATTCCAATTCCTCAAATCTATGGTTACTCCAATTTTTGTGAGGGTGGTGAGCCTGCAAAAACATTAAGAACTCTTCTTCCTCACCACCCTGCAATATGCCAAGTCCCTGCAAAGTAAGTACTTTTTCTAGAGGGTCCTGAATTCTAAAATCATCAAAACTTTCAGAGGTAACCACATCATTAATATCCATAGCTTGAATAAAATTACAAGAAGCAAATGAGGAGGGATTTTTTAATGAGTTCAAGACTTGAAATACAACTTCCTCATCTCCAAATCTTAAAGTCAATTTTCCCTGCTGAACATCAATTAAGCTTTTTCCTGTAGCTAAGAACGGACGCCCCAAAATAATTGGGACTTCCTCATCTTCTTCCATATCCAATACAACAAAATCAGCAGGGAAAATAAACTTATCAACTTTAACTAAAACATCTTCTACCACTCCACGGGGGTGGGCAATGGATCTATCAGCTAGCTGCAAAGTGACGTTAGTAGGATGTGGTTCCTGCAAACCAAGCTTTCTAAAAACAGAAAAAGGCATCAAATTTATACTTGCTCCTAAATCACATAAAGCCTTTTCAAAATGAGAGTTACCAATTGTACAAGGAATAGTAAAACTACCTGGATCTTTAAGCTTAGGTGGTAACTTTTTTAGAACTATAGCAGAACATTCCTCATTAAGCCTAACTGTCTCAAAGCCTTCTAACTTCCTTTTGTTAGAAATAATTTCTTTTAAAAATTTGGCATATTTAGGCATTTGAGCAATAGCTTCAGCAAAAGGGATGTTGATATGCAATTTTCTAAATATTTCAAGAAATTTGGCAAATTGCTTATCATGCTGCTCATTTTTAAGTCTTTGAGGATAAGGAACATTTACCTTTGCTTGCTCATATTTTTCCCTTTCCTTTTTGCTTTCCTCAGAAGTGCTCCCCTCAGCGGGAGCTTGTATTTCTTTCTGGGGCGCCCGCCCGTCTTGACTGTTTTCTTGAACCAGCTCCTTGCCACTCCTAAGAGTGACAGCCTTGCACTGCTCATTTCTTGGATTAGGCTCAGTTTGGGTAGGCAGTGAGCCTTGAGGCCTTTGAGACAACACAGTAATGAGATTTGAGATTTGACTCTCCAGACTTCCAAATTTGTTGTTCATGGCTCCCATTTGACCCTTCAGGCTTCCAAATTCGTTGTTGATGGCTCCCATTTGGCCCTCCAGGCTTCCAATTCTTTCATTAATATCTGGCTTCTTTTCTTCCTGCCTTTGCACATGTGGAGGCTTATAGGAATTTGAGTTTTGCCCTTTTTGTTGTCCTCCCCAAGAGAAATTGGGGTGATTTCTCCAACCTGGATTGTAAGTGTTTGAATAAGGATCATTTTGGCTCCGGTTGGAGTTCTGAACATAATTGGCCTCCTCAGTTGAAGCAGTTGGTCGACCCTGTGCTTTTATCAGATCTTCAATAGATTGTAACCTCTCATCAGTCCTGTCCATGTAATTGGCTAGAACACCCATACAAGGATGTCCCACTTTTTCCATGTATCTAACTAAAGAATCTTGCATACCAGGTCTTAACTCACTTTTCTTATGGCTAAGATAGTTGACTTCTTCAGATAGACCTCCCCAGAGATTATCTGTGTTGTCACTAGTGGAGGGAACTATGGGGGAAGATTGAGCTTGTGCCTTCATCAAAGATTGCATCTGCTTAGATAGGGCATCCAACTTTATGTCAATACTAGTTTCAGCTTCCACCTTGTACATACCAGCTGCTTTCTTAAGGTGTCTGTCAGTTGTCTCCCATTGGGCATTATCAGCTGATATCTCTGCGATTAAGTCGTATACTGCTGCAGGCTCCCCATTCAATAGAGAACCCCCGCAGGCCATATTAACAATTCCCCTATTTTGAGAAGACAATCCGTTGCAAAAATATTCAAGTAGTTGCCACTTCTCAAATCCATGATGAGGACAACTTCGGAGTAAGTCTTGAAACCTTTCCCAAGCCTCATGTAATGATTCTTGCTCGACTTGAGCAAAGCTGATTATTGCACCTCGGATCTTAGTAGTCTTGCCTGGAGGAAAATATTTGGTCAAGAATTTTTGTTTCAGCTGGTCCCAACTGGTAATGGACTCAGCAGGTTGAGAGTCTAGCCAAGTAGATGCCTTGTCAGCCAATGACCATGGAAACAATCTCACTCTAATGGCATCAGGAGTGACACCATTACAAATTACTGAGTCTGCCACCCTCAAGAAGTTTCTAAGATGGGTATGCGGGTCTTCTGTTGGTGTACCTCTGAACATAGTGGAGTTCTGAACCATTTGAATCAAGCTTGGTTTGAGCTCAAAATTGGTGGCTTGCACAGTTGGGTTGACTATGCTTGTAGTGATATTCGCTGTGGGAGTGAAGTAGTCCCGAAGAGTTCTTCCCGGATTGGCAGCCATTACTCTTTTCTCTTTTCTTATCCTTCGAGCAGTTCTTTCAATTTCTGGATCAAAAACCAAAATAGGCTCCTGGGAGCGGGTGAGCATGCACGAGTAATAGTAATAAAAATTAAACTAACTAATAAAATAAAACTAAATATAATTTTTTTTTTCTTTTTATTAAATTAAAACAAGAATTAAAATAAATGTCTAAAGCAATAAAAAATCTTTTTCGTTTAATATTATTAAATTAATCCCCGGCAACGGCGCCAAAACAAGCCAGAAAAAAATGCTATCAACGGCGCCACGCGGGTATAGTGGTAAGTATTCCCGCCTGTCACGCGGGTGACCCGGGTTCGGTCCCCGGCAACGGCGCCAAAAACTTGTTGCGTTAAAAACACACTTAGAGCAACTGTACTCTATCGCAGAAGTAGTATAAAAAAAATATCGTCTCCACAGGGATTAATTAATAAGTACCAAACTACTCGAGATTAATTATTATTTAGACGAAAGAATGTTTGGTTGTTATAAAACTAAAATAAAAAGAAATAAATAGCAATAATTAAAATGTAAAGTTTAACCAATGGAGAGAAGTCTAGGGTCACGGTTTCACTTGCAAGTTTCGATTCCTCTATGTCTAATTCTACCTGAATCCCCTTATTTTATTCAATTACCAATCCCTTTACTAAAGCTATTAACCCGTTTGGTCATTCGCGATTAATATTCTTTTCCCTAAATTAACCCTAGTTTGGTCATGCTAGAATTTAAATCGAAGGAAAGCATAAGGTACAAAAAGGTTGAATGATTGGAAGACTAAATTAAAGTTTGGTCATTCATTAATTATAGTCTCAATTATCCTATAGGTCCACCAACTAATTGCAGTACGGTCGCTGATCAACTAATTGATTATGAACATGAAAAGGGTTGTCAATCCTAATTATGTGATAAAAGCAATAGGATAATATTAATTGAAATAAAAATTAGGGACTCAAAGTATAAATTAAAACACAAAAAGGTCTCTAATCAAGCAAGATTCACCTAGACCCTAGAAGAGGATTTAGCTATCCATAGTGTTCAAGAACAATGAAATAAAATTAGGAGCCATAAATTACAGAGATAAAAATAACCCGGAATAGAGAAATTTCTGATCCTGCAAATTTCGTCTCCTTTTTCTGCTCCAGAGCTCTCTCACGGTGTCAAGAACGGGTACCCAAAACCTCTCCCCTACTTCCGGCGATACTGTTTGTTTATTCTTTTTGTTGTGCGGCTACTGTTGGTTCGTTTTTTTCTCACTTGTGCGGCTACTGTTTCCTTTATCTAATTGCCGTGGCTACTGTTTTCTTGCTCCCCACTTCTTGCTTTTAAAATCTCAATATCAATACCCAAGATCTCCTTTAATTAATTGTGTGCGGCTCCTTTTGTTTCCTCTTCACGTTCCAGCCTTCTTTTCTTTCTCCCCAAGCTTAGGTAGTATCTTATCTCAATTCAATTCATGGGCCGGATCACTTCCACACCAATGGGCCATGTGGACTTTGCTAAATTCAATGGGCCGGATCTCCTTTAAAATTGAATATTCATCTTTTCCATATTTTCTTCCTTTCTACAAAATAAATAGCAAATTAAGTTAATGATTTATATAATTAGTATATAATTGCTCTAAAAGTAACCTAAAAATATCTCTAAAAATGCACTAAATTGGAGTTTATCACAATTCATTACCAACAATCGACACAACCCGTCGTTTTTGCCATTCAAAACAAATTGACATCGAAAACACTTTTAACGATATCGTACGAAAACATTTTCGACAACGAACCCAAAACCGAAACACATATCAACAAATCAAGTTCATTAACTAAAAACCTAAACGTGAGTAGAACTCACTGATTGTGATGAAAATCACAAATAACTGAGGATCCACCAAAACGCAATTTTCCACATAACCACACGAATGATCCCCGCATCAACGTCTACGCTCTGACAACACCCAAATCCGCTCCCAAAGCTTGCACTTTCCATAAGAACTCCCAATCAACCATAATACCTCTCTAAGTCACTATTCATCATCTTCAACCTCCAATTTAGCTTCAACACATAAACCCCAAATTTGATTTTCAAACCCTAACTCACCCAATCTTTGATTCCTTCACTCCAAGCTAGCAATCAGTCTTATATTTGAACTTCCCTAACCTCTAGAACACTTGTTGAAGAAAGAAACTCAAGATTCTCCCATTTTCTTCTCGAAATTCGAAAATGGCAAAGAGAGAGAGTGAGTTGTTGGTGATGATTCTTGTACCAAATTGAAGAGGATGTAACAAGGAATGGAATGGTGAAAAGAATGAGAATCTTCCATGAATGATCCTCCCTCCCTCTCTCCTCTTCTCCCTCTTCGTTTCCCTCTTTCTTTTCTCTCCCTTTTCTTCTTTTCTTTCTTTCTTTCTACGACTTCACTTCCTTTCTCTCTTTCCCTTTCTTTCATTTTTATTTTCTATTATAATATAAGTGAGGGTGTGGGGTAATTTACCTCTATGCCCTCACTCAACTCTAGTATCCCAAAAATACCCCTTTCTATCTATTAATATCTCAAAACTCTACACCAAATAATAATTAATCTAGCACTCAATTAATAAAATAATTAATTAAGCACTAAATTAATTTAATTGGGTTAAACATCAAAATAATTGACTTAATTATTTTGGGGATGTTACAAGTATAGGTTACCAAACCCGATCAATGGCAAATGGGTACCCTCCTCAAATTCAAAAATTGTGACACTAGATTTCTTTGCATCTGGCAAACACCGGAGGCGACATCTGAGGAATACTTAAAATAGATTATTCACAATTAAGTGAACCGCCCTTTTTTTTTGACAGCAAGTGAACCGCCCTCTTGTCTCTTAGGCCATGCTCTTCTGAGCTTATTTTAGTGTCTCTACTAAGTTTTGCTGATCCCGGTCCATGCGCCCCTAGGCCCGGACCGTGTGCCTAGGTCTGATACTCATGTTGCAAGTTTTTTTGCAGTGAGCCCGGATCGTGCACCAATGAGCCCAGACCGGGCCCCTACTTCTGATCCACTTGTTAAAACACGTCCAACGCTATTCCTTTTGGTTCCGAACCTCTCCCTATCCTTTTCTTAACCGTTCCCATTGATGAGTGAATATGTTTGCACTCTAAATTGTTATTTCCATGAAGCGAAATGAATGATATATAATTATAGTGTCGAAACTGTTTGACTAGTTATGTATCGAGAGAGAACATAACATGGTTTAATGAATAAAAACGACTTAGTGTCCACAAAAATGATTTGGTATCCACAAAAGGACATGGTGCACAAAAGGATTTGGTATCACCCCCCCCCCAAAGGATTTGGTATCCTATTAATGATATTTTGGGGTCCGAATGAAAGATTAATAAAACACGATGAGTAGAGTTGTGAGGGGCCACGAAAGAGCTCACTGAGATTATTATCTCACTGTTTATGTTTGTGGTGTTTACAGATAGACAGGGAAAAGCAAAGGAAAGGAAGAATGAGTAGTATCTGATCTAAGTCATGGAGACTTGATGGATCTTGGAGATCCGATAATTACCTTGCTTAGTTCCCTAGGTTTATTATGTACTTTCGGTATTATGACTTGGATCGTGCATCAAAGTTGTGTATCGTTTATTTAATTCTAGTTGAGATATTGAACAATAGGTGGATAATGACTATGGACCTTTGGTTTATAGTTGTTGAGTAACCCTTTTTGAACTTGTGATGGTTTAAAGGGATAAGTGGATGAGTTTTCATCAATGTTTAGTTATGTTCAATGTCTTAATTTAGAATTAGCACTCTGATGTATGCTGAATATGTGCTTTCTGATATTTCTTCCAAGGACGAAATATTAGGGTGTTACATTTGAAACTATGACTCCTCTGTATCTTCAAGCAATTGCACCAAGGACAAAACTATGTTCCTCGACTATGGGTTCCTTAACTTCTCAAAAGAGTGTTAGAATAGATGAGAGGGACGCATGATGTGACTATCTAAGGGCATAAAACATAAAGAATGTGATAAAAGGACAGAAAAAGTAACGACTTTGCAAAAAATAGTAGATTGATTTGATTGCTCCTAAGCCCTAGAAAATCGGAGACACTCTTCCACGGCCTCACTAGCACAAGTTAGTGGGGTAAAACACCTTCGCTCCTATTTCCACGATGTTCTTCTATTCGCTAACCATAACCGCTTCAACGTTTTTTCATTTGCATTGAATACTTGTGCTCCAAGCAAGCTTTCCATGCCTCGGGTACAATCTTCCTCGGCCATGTTTCTTTCTCGGCCTTCGGCCGTTGGTTCCTTAGCTGATCTGCCCTGTAGTCGAGACACCCTCCAAACAGAGCTTCACCTTTCCTCGGTACACTTTATCATCTCCTCTGTGCTCATGCCATTTTAATACATCGTTTTACTCTCAATCTGAGCTTTCCATCGTGGTTATCTATCTGGCAAGCACTTATTTTATCAGAACCCAAAGGCCACCATAATTCGCCTTGTACGAATTCGGATTTACCCTAGCCTCAGTTTTCTCTTTTTCCCTCAGCCAACAACTTAGATTGTTTTGGGTGTCAACAAATGCCCCCTTTTTTGCGTTGTTGTCCGACCGAGTGGATGAGACTGACAGCGCGAAAAATGAAACGCCGCATTATTGTTGTTATCGTGACTAGCTGTTACGTCACTGATTAGACTGTGACGTCCTATCTTCCGCAAACAGATGCAGCGAAGCGAAAGTTCCCTAGGTAGCACTCATTGCACCTTATAGCTATAAATAGCTATATTATCAACCATCCTAGGCTACAGTTGCTTTCATTTCTCTGCTGAAACTTTACCGTTCCCTTTACAATTTTTCTTCACTTTCGAATTTGCATTAATCCATCACCATGTCTTCTAACCAATAACAAGTTGCTTCCTCCTCCGGACACGGACAACAAACTCCCTCTTCTAACATAGTCCCCTTTAGTATCTTCTCCTTTGCCGGGACTCTCACCACGCTTCTCCCCTGCACTTCCAACGTCGACCATGGCGTCAACGTAATTTAGGAACACTATAAACCCGAAAGCATACCCATTATTGTTTCTTGGTACACCGCGGGGGCCAAGGTTCATGACTTTTGAGGCTGGTCAAAGTGCTCTCCAAGTTGCTCCAAATGGGCTCGTAGGGGGTTCAACGCCAGAGGCGACACTTGGAAATCTAGGGGCAACCATGGGGGTTTCACATAATTTTGACATCTCTTCCCTTTGATGAGATTTTGGTCATTCACCCTTAATGCTTTCATCTTTCGGTGCGAAATCTTGACCCCCACGATACTCGATGTTGCCGCCATTTTGGGCCTTCCCGCCCACGGGTGTGAAATTCATGTCGATCCTAACTTCCCTAGTGACGACTTGGAGTACACCCATGACCCGACGTTCCATAACCTCCTGACTTGGAGTGCCAACAACTCTTGTACCGTAATAGATGCCGAGCACAACGCATTTTTAATGTATTTCTTCAACAAGTTATTCTTTGGCACTAACTCCTTCAGAGTCATCAAAGAGTTTCGCCCCTTTGTACGCATGCTACTCTCAGGCCAAGGCAACTTCTAGAGTTGTTTCTTCGCGGCCCTCCTTTTTTAAGGCATGGATAGCCTCCTGAGGCAAGTGAAGGACACAGGGCATTACGCCAAATATGTTTCCTGCAACTGTGGGCTCCATATTTCACCAACTTCTCCTCGGCGGATCCTTTCCAAACTCTATCGGCACCACCTCGGGTTTTGGGTTCCCACTTGGCATCAACATCTACGCTGCCCGTGGAGAGTCTGGAAGTCTTTCGGGTGCTTTTCGATATGAACCTCAGAGATTTTGACGGATACCCTGTTCTATGAAAAGGGATTCGTCCGCTATGGATTTTTTACCCACTCCGAGATGATCTTTCTGATGACGAACTCAACTACATGGTTCCCAACTAGAGAAAAATTCTTCCTGCCAGGGACCTCACTGCCGGTATCAAGCCTTCCTCCCGAAATAACTACCTTACCATGCCCTATCACCCCAATTTTGCAGCAAGACAGTTTGGCCTTGGGCAGCACATCCCAATACTTCATGAATCAATGGCACCCTCTCTGCATAGAAGGAAACTCCCTTTGATGGATCTTCAAATTGTTCTCAAAGACCATAACGATAAATTCTTGGTTTTTATTTGGGTATCTATCGAAGGAATGTCCGATAAACCAAAGGGTACATGAATTGGTGGCCGCTGATCAAGGAACGCACTTTCTCTGCTTCTGCAGCAGACTACATTAACTAGTACATAGGTGCAATAGGAGGTCTACCTGCTCAACCAACGACGGTGGCTGCTAGGAGGAGGAGGAGGAGGAGATCCTTTCGAGTCCTTCCCCTCAACAATGCTCCTCTCCTCGACTGAGATCAGCGGTTACCCCTGCACATGTCTCATGCAAAACTAAATTTAACCACATGTCTCATGTAAAACTTAAATTTAACCGAGTCTTTCCTTTTGCTTCTAATAACTTCATAATCCTCGGCTAACGGTACCCCCGGTTCAGCCCAAGAACCAACAATTTTCCTTCTTGACGACGACGATGAAGAAGACAATGTCCCCCTCTTTACAAGAAAACAGACCTGGAACCTACTGGCCCAATCGTCTCCTCATTCAAGTGCGCCACTTGCCTCTCCCGCTACAGAAGAACAACCTCCCCAACTGAAAAGACTACAGGTAAGCTCATCATCTACCTCTTATCTATCGCACCTGTTATCATTCCGCTTTAACACTTGGTGCCTACTGTAGAAAACCTACCAACCATCGGGGAAAGACTCTCCCCATCAGCCACGACAAAGTCCTAAACGAGGATCGATAAGTAGCATCTTCATTGGCTTAGTTACCCTTTTGACATTATCACTGATCCTAACCCATTCTTTTCTTTCAGGACCATGCTGAGGGAACGCAATCACCTGCAGCCCAGGCTTTGTTCGACAATGAAGCCTTAATTCCCTCTTTCCCTCCAGCTCACCAGGACACTATTCCTGAGCCGATTGTGACCGAAGAAGAATTGGCTCGCTATTTCTTGAGCCTGGACGCCCCTCTTGTGATGATCTCTCTCTTGGACACTGATCTACGGAAAGTCAAAGCTTCTCTGTCTGGGGAAATCCCCATCGATCCAACCCAGGTGGTCGAGCTTAGAGCCCCTCTCTTCAAGCTTACGGAGTATAATGATGTATTTGACCTGAACAAGAATTCCTTTCGACAAATAGCCCTTCAACTCGGTAACCTCCTCTATGTCAAACCCAAAACCACTAAAAGGGCTGCTCAAGCTTCTCTATAGTAATTATCAAGCCTCCGAGCTTTGAAAGATGGGTACATGACCACATTTCTTTGTCTTGGCTAGGAAAAATGTACCATACTGGCAAAGAAGGAGAGGATCGGTAGAAGTATCCAAACCATTGAAGAAACCATCGCATCTCGACAAGCATAACTGGCTTCACTCAATCCACAACACTTCGTAGCCACCTAAAAGCTCAATGACATTTCCTACAATCTCCAACAATTGTTCTGCCGCAGCTCATCCCTGGATCCAAAGCTGAATATCCTTAAACCCCAACTAGTAGGACTCGACCTCGACCTCCAGAGGAGCCGAGACGAAATAATGAGAGCGGTGGCAGCATGGGGCGATTTGCGCACCTCCTGCGAGAAATCCTTTGTCCCGGTAATCCCAAAAGTTGAA
The DNA here is from genome assembly GCA_039519185.1 of Astragalus membranaceus. Classification (NCBI taxonomy): domain Eukaryota; kingdom Viridiplantae; phylum Streptophyta; class Magnoliopsida; order Fabales; family Fabaceae; genus Astragalus; species Astragalus membranaceus. The sequence continues at coordinate 58,719,249 of CM076849.1, forward strand.
GACAATACGTCAGACCAAATTAGTGTTCATCCTGTAGTTGAAGATCAGTCTTCTCCCTCAGAACCTTCAAGACGAGAAGACACTTCTGTGGCCAACGTGCCAGATACCAGTGTCTCTGCTTAAGCTAAAGCGGAGGCATCAAAGGGGAGTTTACCAAACGAGCTCATGCCAGAAGTTGTTGGAGCATCAATTGAAGTGGCCGAGATGACTGCGGACGTGGAAGCAACTGAAATCCATGTTTACGTTCTGTCGTCCTCGGCAGAACTTAATTCAAAAGCTGCAACCATTGAAACCCCTTCAGCTGCCGAGGGGGTGGAGAGTATTAAGTGAGCATCCTTTCCAAAACATTGCACACACTAGCCTGCTAGTGTGTGGCGAGCCACTTTTGACATTACCTGTTTTAATTACTTCACCGGTTGCATACTTTCCCAAATAATAGGATAATATGCTTTTAAATACTTGCCATTGATTTTTCTTTCGAACTCCTCCCCTTCCAAGGATATTAATCTATAAGAACCCCCATCATAGACTTCACTAACAATATATGGCCATGTGGCACTCATTCATTGGACCACCCCATCTGAGCTTCATGCAAAGCGACCAATTTGAACAACTTGCTTGATGGGAGGTCTGCAACTAACCATGGTTAATTATCTCAGTTACATTTTCGCGCCAAAGGAAACCCTCCAAGGGAGGCAAGCTCTCATGCCTATAAATAGAAGCCATATCTTCACTTAGAAATCATCCTTCATCCATTTCTTAAAGGATCACTTAAGTTTAGTTTTATTTTCAGTTTAGTTTAGTTTTATTTACGTTTCTGAAGAGAAGGAAGGTAAGGAGGTGCTTGACAACCACTCCCTTCACTTCTACTAGGAGGAAACTTGTGTAAGGATATCATCTTGTACTTCAACTTGGAAATCTCATGCATAAGTTCTTCTACTTGAGTAATCTCTATCTCTTTTAGTTCTTTTGCAATATTACTCATCTTGTTATGTTCCTTACAGATTCTTTCTATTTTATAATGAGTAATATGAGCTAATTTCCTTAAGTTGAGATGTTGTAAGCTTTGTAATGAACTTCTAAGTAAGTATATGTGGTTCAAGTAGTGTATGCATTTTAACTCTTGTGCAATACTTCTTTCAAAACTTATTCTGAATTTGATCACCTTAGAATAGGTAAACTTGTAACAGCAGACACGGGTTACATTTAAGACATCAAGAGTTGATAAGAATAAGTGTTTGTAACATCATCTTTGTTAAACTAGCTTTAATAAATAATTGCTTGTTAAAACCATGTTAAGTCCTAGACATAGGAGAACATAGTTCTTAGGGTGATACAGTGGGCGCTTAAGAGACAAGAGTGAACCTATTTAGCATGCCTAGACATAGGAAGCTTGTAATGAAACTCTAAAGAAAGTGACTGAAAAGCACACACTCATGCAGCTGCACTCAGTGTACCTACACTTCCTACACCACTAAAACTCTTAGAAGTAAGTTACTTGGTGAAAACATCTCAATTACTTTATCTAACTGATTTCCTTCACATATTTACTGCTTATATTGTTTAAATACAATTCATAAACTCCAACCAATTGTGAATAGTGTAGACACACTAAGTATACACTCTAAGCAACATAGAGTTTTCATAATCCCTGTGGGTTCGACCTTTTCTTATCATTATATTACTTATGTGACTATGTATACTTGCATACTATTTTCCACACCAAGTTTTTGGCGCCGTTGCCGGGGATTATTGTAAAATTTTAGTTGTTTAAAAGTGTTAATTTAGTGTTTTTATTTTTAGTACTGCTGGTATTCTGTTTTCTGTGCAAAGCATCTAGTGCAGATACACTTAGTGCAGAAGCACTAGTTTATGCCCAGAGATAGACCTCCAGAATTTGATTGTGATCCAGAAATTGAAAGAAGATTTAGGAGATTGCTAAGACAACAAAGACAAAGACAACAAGGCTGCAGAAGTATGTCTCACCACAGTGAAGATGCCTCAGTGAGAGGGGGACCAAATTCACAGCAACAACCTGAAGGTGAAGCAGATCACAGACAACAATTCATTCAAATGGGACCAATAGGTATGATTAATGATAGGGATAGACCTATGAGAGACTATGCTCAAATTAATCATCAACATATGCAAACTAGTATAGCTAGACCTCATATTGATGTTGTTCACTTTGAATTTAAACCCATGATGTTCCAAATGTTACAAACAATTGGTCAATTTGGTGGATCTCCTCATGAAGATCCCCATGAGCATTTAAAGCAATTCATAGAAGTTTGTAGTAACTTTATCATTCCTGGTATTTGTGAGGATGCATTTAGGCTTAAGTTATTTCCATACTCTCTGAAAGATAGGGCTAAATCATGGTTAAATTCTTTAGAGCCCAATTCTATTCATACATGGACTGAATTAGCTGAAAAATTCTTAAGAAAATATTTTCCTCCAATTAAAAATGCTAGGATGAGACATGATATTACATCTTTTAGGCAAAAATAATTTGAATCATTGTTTGAAGCATGGGAAAGATGGAAAGAGCTATTAAGAAAGTGTCCACATCATGGTTTACCTGTCATTATACAAATGGAAACATTTTACAATGGTCTAGAACCACAAACCAGAGTGATGCTTGATGCATCAGCTGGTGGTGTTCTCTTGAATATGTCTTATAATGAAGCATGTGATCTAATTGATAGGATAGCCACAAATAGTTCTAGTTGGCCCACTGAGAGGGCATGTGCCCAAAAGAAAACTTCTGGGGTACATGAGATTAGTGACATATCAGCTCTATCTGCTCAAGTAGCCTCTTTAACTAATATGATCAAACAGTTCACTAGTGCACCTACATCTAGTGTAGCCACTCTTAAGGAAAACACTGCAGCAGCCATAGAACAAGCCCCTTCAGGAACTACAAGTTGTGTTTATTGTGGGGGAGGCCATGTGTATGAAGAGTGTCCTAGCAACCCAATCTCTATCAATTATGTTGGTTACAATAGGAATAACAACCCTTACTCTAATACCTACAATCCAGGATGGAAAAACCACCCAAATTTTAGATGGAACAATGCCAGTGCTCCTGCACCAAGTGCACCTGCACCAGCTACTTCTCCTGATTTTCAATCTCAGAATCAACAAAAACCAAATCCACCTGCCACTGATAATTCTCTAGAAGGTTTGCTTAAATCATTCATTAGTGAAACTAGAACTGCTAGGCAAGCCCAAGATGCATCAATTAAGAATCTAGAGAACCAAGTAGGACAATTAGCAACTGCATTGTATCAAAGACCTGCAGGTGCATTGCCCTCAAATACAGAAGCATCAACTTCACAAAGGCAAGGTAAGGAACAGGTAAAGGCCATTTCTTTAAGAAGTGGTAAAGATTTAAAAGGAACAGATGAGATTGAAGGTAAAGATAAGGGAGAAAAAAATAAAAAAAATGAAAAAAATTCTCAAGATGCAGAAACACCTGATGCATCTGCATCTCATGCAACTCCAACTCCAGGGTTAGTTCCTGAATATCCCCCTCCCCCCTTTCCTCAAAGATTGAAAAAAATACATGGAGGAGAAGCAGTTCAGTAAGTTCTTAGATGTTTTAAAACAATTGCATATCAATGTTCCTTTAATAGAAGCACTACAACAAATGCCTAATTATGCTAAATTTATGAAAGATGTGCTTTCTAAGAGAAGGAGGTTAGGAGAATTTGAAACTGTTGTAATGTCAAAAGAATGCAGCTTAATCTTACAAAACAAGATTCCAAGAAAATTAAAAGATCCAGGTAGCTTTACAATTCCTTTTTCTATAGGTAAGTTCTACACTGGTACAACATTGTGTGAACTTAGGTGCAAGTATCAACTTGATGTCTAAGTCCATCTTTACCAAATTAGGAATTGGAAATGCTAAGCCTACTACCTTAACACTCTCTCTAGCTGATAGATCAATAGCATATCCAGAAGGAATCATTGAGGATATCTTGGTACAGGTTGACAAATTTGTGTTTCCTGCAGATTTTGTTATCCTTGATTTTATTGCAGATGAGGAAGTGCCTGTTATACTTGGAAGACCATTCTTAGCAACAGGAAAGACATTGATAGATGTGAAAAGAGGAGAATTGACCATGAGAGTAAATGATCAAGAGGTGAAATTTAATGTATTGAATGCTTTGAAGTATCCTACAGAGGAGAGTGAAGAGTGTTCAGCAATTTCTCTTGACCATTTGGTGGAGAAGCAATTCCACAAGCAATATGATCACCTTGCCAGAGTACTAGCACCAGATGCAGCTACACTGCCTGCAGGGGACATCATTGAGAATGGAATGCTAACGGAGAAAGAAAAAACACCCAAGGTATGGGCTAGAACTTATGAATCTCTTAAACTAGAAGATCCCAATCTTAGAAAGAATTTACCTTCTATAGAGCAACCTCCTAAGATTGAATTAAAAGAACTACCTAAACACTTAAAGTATGCTTTCTTAGGTGAAGATAATACACTTCCTGTAATTATTGCATCTGAATTATCTATACAACAGGAAATTGATCTTATTAACACCTTAAAAAAGCATAAGAAGGCCATAGGCTGGCAAATGGCAGATATTAAAGGGATTAGCCCCTCCATATGCATGCATAGGATAATTTTAGAAGAAAACTCTAAAAACAGCATAGAAGGGCAAAGAAGATTGAATCCCATAATGAAAGAGGTTATTAAGAAAGAAATAATAAAATGGCTAGATGCTGGTATTATCTACCCTATTTCTGATAGTTCATGGGTTAGTCTTGTGCAATGTGTTCCAAAGAATGGGGTGTAACAGTTATAGCCAATGAGAACAATGAATTAATCCCAACAAGAACTGTCACAGGATGGAGAATCTGTATGGATTACAGAAAACTCAATAAGGCCACAAAGAAAGACCATTTCCCTCTACCATTCATAGATCAAATGCTAGATAGGCTAGCAGGCAAGGAGTTCTATTGTTTTTTAGATGGTTATTCAGGATACAACCAAATAGCCATTGAACCAGAAGATCAACAAAAAACTATCTTCACTTGTCCTTATGGCACTTTTGCTTTTAGGAGAATGCCTTTTGGACTTTGTAATGCACCTGCCACCTTTCGGAGATGCATGATGTCCATTTTTTCTAACTTCATTGAGCAATCAATGGAAGTCTTCATGGATGACTTCTCAGTTTTTGGAGAAACCTTTTCATTGTGTCTATCCAACTTAGAGAAAATTCTCCAAAGGTGTGAAGACACCAATTTAGTGCTCAACTGGGAGAAATGTCATTTCATGGTGAAGGAAGGCATTGTGCTTGGTCATAAAATATCTAAAAAAGGTTTAGAAGTGGATAGAGCCAAAATAGAGGTCATTGAGAAACTACCACCTCCATCAACAATCAAAGGGATTAGAAGTTTTTTAGGTCATGCAGGTTTTTATAGGAGATTCATCAAAGACTTTTCAAACATTTCAAGACCATTGTGTATGCTTTTGCAACATGATGTGCCTTTTAATTTTGATGAAACTTGTATAGAAGCTTTTCAAAAACTGAAAAAAGCATTAGTAACAGCACCAATTGTAGTCACTCCAGATTGGAGTAAGCCTTTTGAACTCATGTGTGATGCTAGTGACTTTGCAGTAGGAGCAGTCCTAGGGCAAAGATATAACAAAGTGTTTAATTCTATCTATTATGCTAGCAAAACACTAATTGAGGCTCAAATGAACTACACTGTAACAGAGAAGGAACTATTAGCAGTGGTTTTTGCTTTTGAAAAATTTAGATCCTACTTGGTTGGCACCAAAGTAATTGTATACACTGACCATTCTGCCATCAAGTATCTAATTTCTAAAAAAGATGCAAAACCAAGGCTAATTAGATGGGTTCTCCTCCTTCAAGAATTTGATCTTGAAATTAGAGATAAGAAGGGGGTGGAGAACCAAGTGGCTGATCATCTCTCTAGACTAGAGAGTGATAATGCAGGTACAATTGAAGAAATCACGGAAAGTTTCCCTGATGAGAAATTGCTGGCAATTACCATGAATGTAGCCAGTGTTTCTACACTCAGTGTGGCCACACCTCATACACCTACACCATGGTATGCAAACATAGTAAACTACCTTGTAAGCAAAATTGTACCAAGTGACATGAGCTATCAACAGAAAAGGAGATTCTTCCATATAGTAAAGCAATACTATTGGGATGATCCCTACCTTTATAAGATGTGTCCAGATCAAATCATGAGAAAATGCATCTCTGAAGAAGAACAGCAAGCAGTGCCCATGCATTGCCATGCTACACCATATGGAGGTCACTTTGGAAGCCAAAGGACAGCAGCTAAGGTACTCCAATCAGGTTATTTCTGGCCTACTCTATTTAAAGATGCTTATTATATGGTCAAAACCTGTGATAAATGTCAAAGAAGTGGTAACATATCTGATAAACATGAAATGCCTAGAACTAATATTCGAGAAATAGAATTATTTGATGTTTGGGGTATGGATTTCATGGGACCTTTTCCACCTTCTTTTGGCAATGAGTACATCTTAGTAGCAGTAGACTATGTGTCCAAATGGGTTGAGGCTGTAGCACTCCCAAATAATGATGCCAAATCTGTAAGCAAATTTTTACAAAGAAACATATTTTCAAGATTTGGCACCCCAATGATGAAGGCTCTCATTTTTGCAATAAGCTCATTGAAAATCTTCTTGCAAAATATGGGATAACACACAAGATTGCTACTGCCTATCACCCACAAACAAGTGGACAAGCTGAAGTTTCAAATAGGGAAATAAAAAGAATGCTTGAAAAAATGGTTTGACCAAATAGGAAAGATTGGTCACTACACTTAGATGAAGCATTATGGGCATACAGAACAGCATATAAAACTCCATTAGGTATGTCCCCCTATAAGTTAGTCTATGGCAAAGCATGTCATCTCCCTGTTGAACTTGAGAACAAGTCATATTGGGCTATCAAAAAGCTAAATTTTGATCTCAGAAAGGCAGGTGAGCAAAGGTTTTTAGAGCTTAATGAATTAGAAGAACTTAGGCAATTCTCTTATGAGAATGCAGAGATCTATAAAGCAAAAACCAAAGCATGGCATGATAAGAAAATCCAAAGGAGAGAACTTAAAGAAGGAGGAATGGTTCTGTTGTGCAATTCTAGGTTGAAACTCTTCCCTGGAAAACTAAGATCAAGATGGTCAGGACCATTCAAACTAGTTAAAATCTACCCCCATGGTGCATTTGATCTATATGATGCAACCACTGATACCACTTTCAAAGTCAATGGACAAATAGTGAAAATGTACTATGGAGAACATGTGGTGAGAGATAAGGTCACCACTCATTTTGAAAAACCTTAATTCAAGGTACAAGTCAGGCTGTAAGACTCTTAAAACAAGCGCTTGAGGGAGGCAACCCATCACTATATATAGCTAATATTATTATTTTGTGCAATTTGATGTTTTGTGTATTTTGTAGAAAAACAGGACAACAGAGTAGCCAGTGTTGCTACACTTGGTGTTTCTACACCTGATGCAGCCACACTGCCTACACTAAAGTTAGTATTGTGACTGAAAGACTTGGATGAAAAATGTTCACTTGCCAACTCATCACATTAGTGGAAACTCTGATTAAGGGCTAGGGTGCAGCGTGTTAAGCCTAAACACTACACGTGTCGCCTTGCATGTCACTCTTCCCCACCTAACGGCTAGTTTCAACTAACCTTCCCACTAATTCACTCAAACCGCTCACATTCTCACAAAGCCACTCCTTCCATTCTCTCTCACAAAACCGATCATCTCTATTCTCTGTAAACACTCATCTTCAACCTCTAACAAAATCAATTCAAAAACCCTAAAAATCATCAATGGCGAACAAGCAATCGGCCACCAAATCACCAGGGAAAGTACCCAGTGCAGGTACTCTTGCAAAATCCAAGAAATCAAAAGCAACCACATCTATGGACGTAATTCCTGGGTGTGAACATTTCTGGAGCATGAAGTTCTTACCAGAGAGAGGTTTCAACTTCGCAAAGGCCCATCACTCATTCCACTCAACAGTCAACAATCTACATTGGGAGAGGTTTGTGCAACCTAGAGCCTACTACCTGGAGCAACTGGTTCGTGAATTCTACTCTGGAATTCAGAACACAAGAGGAGGGACCATTTTCTACTCAATGGTCAGAGAGGTAAAATAAAGAATCAGGTTTGTCAGAATTAAGAATACTGCAGAGCAGGAAGTGCAGGAACTCCTGGTGCAGAAACTTCAAGCAATATGGAAGTTTCAAAGAGAGCAGCATGACTGGTTAAAATTGAAGTTAGATGACCCTGAGGTAGAGGTAGAAGCTCCAGTTTTCCCTAGCTGGGTGATTGATGAAGAAGTAGAAGAAGAGGTAGAGGAGGAAGAGGAAGAAGTAACAGTAGAGAAAGAGAGAATAGCAAAGAGAAAGAGAGATACTCAGAAGGATAAGAAGGGGAAGAAACCAAGAGTAGAAGAGCCTGAGTTACTGTTGAGTGAGGAAGACACTGAGGAAGATGAGGAGGCAAGGCAAGCTGTGAAAGAAATAGAGAAAGATGTGGAGGAAGATGACTCTGAGTCAATGGCAGAAAGTGAAGAAGAAAATGGCAGTTCAACAATGGAGGATAGTGCAAGGAGGAAGTATGAAATCAGAAAGAAATCAGCAAACCAACCACAACCACAATCACCCCCATCACAACAATCCATTAGCCCTTCACCACAACCACAAAAATCCCCCACCACTCACCTATCACCTACTCAACCATCACCACAAGTCCAATCATCACCATCACCTCAGCCAGAAAAACAACCCACCCCTCCACCAGAAATAACCCCAACAACAGAAGAAAAAAAACCCAAGTCACTAGAGAAGCTACACCATTCCCATCCCAAACTCCAAAAGAAACATCTCCTACCCCTATCACAGAACAAGATACTGAGCCTACTAACCTTGTTGTTGAGAAAGTTCAAATGCAGGTAATCACTGAAGAGCCTGAGAAAGAGAGAGGCAAAGAAGGTTCTGAGCAGGAGAAGCAAGAAAAAGCTGTCAAGGAAGCTGCTGATGTGCCTACACCTAGTGCAGGAGCATCGAAGAAATCCAAAGTTATGGCAACTAGCCCTGCAGCAACAATTACTGCAGGTTTGAAAGCCTTGGCAGAGAAGAAAGAGATGCTAGGATACACTAGGAGGACAATGAAGCCTGCTCCAACAAAGAAGATGTGGACAATGAGCTCACTCTATGGTGTACAAGGTACAGGGGTACAAGCTGGTGAGAAGGAGGTAACTGAGGAAGCAACACCCAAAGAATGAGAGAAAGAAGCTGAGAAGGTAGCAGAGCAACAGCAAGAGGGAATTGAGCAGCAATCTGAGCAAACTCCAGTGCAGAGTGGTGTGCCTGCACTTGAAGTGTCTACACTGGCTACACCAGATGTTCCTACACAAGCTACACCTGAAGAGGCAGAAATGCCTGAGGCTAGTGTAGATGATCCTGGTATGCCTACCTCTGATGTGGCTGCTACCAAAACAAAGTCAAGGAAGATGAGAGCCAAACATAGCCCTGCTGTGAGAGCCAGTCCCAGATTCCAGAAGAAAGAGTAAAAGGATACTTTTAATGTTGTTTCCTATATTATATTTTGCTTTAGTACTTTACATTATGTGTTAAATATTATATGTTAACTTACTGCTATGTGCTAAATGTAACGCCCCAAAATAATTTAATTATTTATTTAATTAGGTTATTTAAGGGCTTACAATAATTATTTAAGTGAATTAATTAATTTGGAGTTATGTTATTTAAGAGGTGTATAAGTAATTAGGGAGTGGTGGAATTAAGTGAAATAGGAGGTGCAAATAGGGCCCAAGCATTATTGGGCCTAGGGTTAAATTGAATCAAAGAATGGGATTAGAGGAAGAGAAGGGGGTCAGCGCTGGGAATAGAGGAAACAGAAAGAAGAAAGGAGAAGAAAAAGAGAAAAAAGAAAGAAAGAGGAGAAAAGAGAAAGAAGGGGTGAGCTCGTGAGAGAGGAGAGAGAGAGGAGAGAGAAGCCGAAGCTGAGAGAGTGAGAGGGAGGAGGGCTCGCGATTTCCAGCAAGGAGAAAGGGAGGAGATTGGTTCATCTTAGCTTGGGCTTAGACCCACGGTTTGCGCAAAGTGGAGAGGAGGGGGCTGCTGCGTTTTCGTTTTGTGGCTTGTGCGTGGCTTAGTTCTTCGATTTATCAAGGTTAGGGGGCTCTACTTTATACCTATAATAATGCTTAAGATAGGTGATATATATAGGTTAGGTTGTAGGGATTGAATTGTTGAATTGAAGGTTAGGTTGTAGGAGTTTAGATTGTTGAATTAAGTTAGTTGAATGGTGAACAATTGCTACTGTTTTTGGTTGTTTTAGTGAGATAGGTTGAATCGTTGAATATTATGCTAGTATGTTGTTGATGGAATGAGTTATGTGAAATTGTTAAATAATTGTTATTGTTGAATTGTTGTTCTATTCGAATTGTCACTGTTTTGTGGTTCTAGTGACTTGTTGTTATAGTGAATTAGTTGAATTGTTGAATGTTGTTGTGTTGAATTATCTTGGTGAAGTATGTGGAGTGATGTGAATATGAACATGATAGGAATTGTACACACGAATTGTTTGATTAACTACTTCAATGAAAGGAATATGGTTATGTGTAAAATTGTGTTTTGATAATGGGTGGGAAGGATTGATGATGGGTTCGTGTCGAGTAAAATACTGAGTTTTTGATGTTTTCAGTGTGTGAAGGCTTCCTGCCATTTCGCGCCTCGTATGCGCTGCAGTCGCGCTCCAAGCGCGAGCGCTGCGCTGCCAACCAAAAGTTTCTGCCCAGTCGCGCTGAAGTCGCGCCTCCCAGCGCAGGTTGCTGTTTTCTCACTGTTTTTGACATAACTTTTGACTCGGGAGTCCGATTGAGACGTCCCGAGACGTTTTGGAAAGCTTATTCAGAGGGCCACCTGAATATTCTAGTTTTGGCCAATGAAAATTATTTCTGGGAAGAATTATGTAATTGTGGGCTTGATCCCTAAATACCACTTTTGGGAAATTGTTGTTCTCGGAGATTTTTGGAAAAATGTGTCACTTTGGAAAAAGGGTATTCCCCACTGATTATGGTGTTGGTTGTTGTTGGATGGGCGCCTGTGTGGCTGTCCCGGGTGATTAAAAAGAGTTTTATGAGTGTATTGACGAAAATGCCCTTAGTGGCCGTATTTGAGTATTTGGACGATGATGCCCTTAGTGGCTAGTTAATGACGATGATGCCCCTGGTGGCTAGTACCTTGATTAATGATGATGTGTTGATGATGTTTGGGACTTCGGTCCAAAGCGGTGTGATGCCCTTAAGGCTTATATGTTGATGATGTTTGGGACTTCGGTCCAAAGCGGTGTGATGCCCTAAGGCTTATATGTTGATGATGTTGAGTTAAAAAAATAAGAAGCGGTGAGTTTAATAATTATTATGGTTTATGTGTGGTGTTGTGGTGTATAGTCATAGTGTCACATGACTCATATTGCATAAAGCGGTGTGTAGGCTTCGGCCAAAGCGGTGCGGTGGCTTCGGCCAAAGCGGTGAGTGCCCTCCAGGCTAATAGCGGTGATGATGGATCCACATGCATGTTGCATTACATGCATTAGTCAAGCATTGATGAGTTTGTGGATGAATTATGAATATGATGATTGTGTTGATAATGTGGTGAGTTGTTATGAATTAGTGTTGCTTGCTGCCTTCCTTAATATAATGCTTGTCTTAATTATTATTATTTGTGTAAAGAGACTCACCCTACTGCCTTTGTTGCTTCTTATGTCGGCAACTTGCAGGTAATCGAGAGTGAGGGCATTCTTATGCCTCTTTCTAGTAGTGTGTCGGCTCTGATATGTAGCACCAGGGGGAGGGCGTAGTAGTACTGTTAATGTCATTTTGATGTATTAGATTGTTATAATGATGTATTGATACCATTCCGCTGTGTTGAGGATATTTTATTTATGTGCTGTAAACTAAAACAGGTGTTGTGGGCCCGTCCCTAAACTATCGTGCTATTGACTGTGGACTTCACGTCGCTTAATTATAAACTAGTTGTATGATTTTTATAAGCGTTGAAAATGTGACACCTTCTTCAATGATTTATATTCTTTTCGAAAAACTCTGATCTATATATTAAATAATAGTTAACTTAGAAGGGGGTGTTACAATAGTGGTATCAGAGCTGAAGTTCGGCCTGTCCGGCCAAGTTGTCCAGTGTCGAGTCTAGTTATCTCTCGAGTCTTAGTACTCGTTCTAACCATAATTTGTGTTTCCGTGATTAGCTGAATTGGTCAGACAGTATGATTGCTATCGTTGATACTGATGCTACTTGTTGTTTTGTTATTGTCGCATGCTGCGAACGTTTGAGTACCGTATTAACTGTTATGGCTGTAGTGTGTTGCCTGGTGTGTTTCTCTGTGTCCCTTGTCGATCTTCGACAGAGACTGTTGTTGTGAATTTGAGATGAATATGTGTAAGATTGATAAAGGGTTGTATTAATTGTGATGTTGTTGTGATGAGACTATTTTTGCACGCGTTGTTGTTCTACAAAAAGAGGTGCTGTTTTCATGTTGTAAATGTGCTTTCCTTTTCACTCGAGTTTGCTGTTGTTTTTGGATTACTCCTACTGCTGTTTGTGCAATTTAATGTTGCTGTTTTTTTTTTAACTGAATTTTCTGCTGTTTTATGACTAAAAGGGGCGTGGTTTATCGCTGTTTTTATAAGTAAAAAGGAGTACTGTTTTCCCAAATTGAATGCACTGAGTACTCAATTTGAGGCGTACCGTTTACTCAAACCTCACGAGAATGTTTACTAAAATTCGACGTGCATTTTCCCCAAAAATTAAAGTGTTGGTTATATTGCTTACAGTTGTTGCTTTGTTTTGAAAATAATAGTGTGCTGTTCTTATATTGTTTAAAGATGTCGTTTTGTTTTGAGATTAATAGTGTACCATTTTTATGTTGTTAATGTTGCCGTTTTTGCTGCGGTTGTTGCGCATAAAATAGGTTGCCTTACGTGTTGGCTTGCTCTATGTTCTTGAATTTCTTGGATGTGTGATGTTGTGATAATGTGATTACTATGAGTATAATTTCCGCGCCTAAATGATTACAATTACTAATTTCTTTTATTGTTATCAGTGAGATTATATATAATTTGTGCTAGGTGGTTTTGAAAACTTAGATTAAAATTGTGCACTTCTATTAAATTATTTTGTGCACTTCTAAAGTTAGACCAGTGGTGTTTGTATTCGTGTTTTAATTATATTTTGACGATGTGTAATTTTGAAAAGATTGTAATTTCTGTTACCTTCACTAATTGGTTACGTGAGTGGGAGGGACTGATCACCCCAAGTACTCACCACCGACGAAAGAGGCGACAATAACTGATGGTTTTGTTTTGAGTACTATTTGATTTGGATGTGTTAAGGAGCATCTTCACCTATGTTCGTTTCATTTATTTCGCTTGCTCAAATTTTTCTCAATATGTGATGTGGTGAACGTGTTTCGCTGTGAAGATACATATGTTTACTAAACAAGTAGTATAATTGGAAGTTATTTTATCTATGTATCTTGAATTGTGCTAAGTGCGTGCTAACAAAGTTTAAAATGATTATCTAATTTTGTAGATTCTTCTAAGTGAGCTTACGAAACTAAGTATTGAGCATATAAGTGTGTATGTGCATTGTGTTGTATTTTTCTAATAATGAGTCTAGAACCCTTATAGGAGCTTACTAGAAATAAACTTGATATATAGGACTGAAGTAAGCCTACTTGTGTCTTGATTTTACACTACGGTGTGCGATAACTTGTCCTGGTAGAAGTACATGTTTCATTTGACTTCCATGAAGAGTAGTAAAACCACATGCTAACTACTGCCTTCTGATAAATAGATTAAAAACGATGCCTGAGTGTTTAATTATTTAATTATGTGATTATTGTTTTTGAGGTTTCATTGTTTAATATGATTAGATCATTGGGTTTCAGGGCTATGTGTTGATTAGCAGATACCCCTAATTTAATTATGATATGTTATAAAGATTGTTTTCTTGAGTTGCATGATGATGCGAGAGTTGATTAGCAAATTCTAGATACTTATGTGTGTTGCAAGTGCTTGTGTGTTCTTCTATGTGTAGTCCTTGAGGGTAGGAATTTATCTTATACCTTATTGTAGTTTGTGTGTCATTCTTGAAACCGTAGTGGCGATTTATGCTTAGAATGAAAGTGCACAGTTATGTGACATAAGAGGTAGAGTCAATATATTAGGTTGAGACTCATGAGGAGAGGTAAGCGCATACGTTAGTGTTTCCCAGATCAAGGAATAGAACTTTGAAAGGGTTGTAGGTGGGTGTACTGAGGTTAATTTTAGGATTTAAGTCGTGTAAATTTTCGAAGAGATTAAGTGCGAACTAGATTCATCTTGTTGTTGGGATTAGCGTGATTTTCGAGGACGAAAATATTCTAAGTGGGGGAGAGTTGTAACGCCCCAAAATAATTTAATTATTTATTTAATTAGGTTATTTAAGGGCTTACAATAATTATTTAAGTGAATTAATTAATTTGGAGTTATGTTATTTAAGAGGTGTATAAGTAATTAGGGAGTGGTGGAATTAAGTGAAATAGGAGGTGCAAATAGGGCCCAAGCATTATTGGGCCTAGGGTTAAATTGAATCAAAGAATGGGATTAGAGGAAGAGAAGGGGGTCAGCGCTGGGAATAGAGGAAACAGAAAGAAGAAAGGAGAAGAAAAAGAGAAAAAAGAAAGAAAGAGGAGAAAAGAGAAAGAAGGGGTGAGCTCGTGAGAGAGAAGAGAGAGAGGAGAGAGAAGCCGAAGCTGAGAGAGTGAGAGGGAGGAGGGCTCGCGATTTCCAGCAAGGAGAAAGGGAGGAGATTGGTTCATCTTAGCTTGGGCTTAGACCCACGGTTTGCGCAAAGTGGAGAGGAGGGGGCTGCTGCGTTTTCGTTTTGTGGCTTGTGCGTGGCTTAGTTCTTCGATTTATCAAGGTTAGGGGGCTCTACTTTATACCTATAATAATGCTTAAGATAGGTGATATATATAGGTTAGGTTGTAGGGATTGAATTGTTGAATTGAAGGTTAGGTTGTAGGAGTTTAGATTGTTGAATTAAGTTAGTTGAATGGTGAACAATTGCTACTGTTTTTGGTTGTTTTAGTGAGATAGGTTGAATCGTTGAATATTATGCTAGTATGTTGTTGATGGAATGAGTTATGTGAAATTGTTAAATAATTGTTATTGTTGAATTGTTGTTCTATTCGAATTGTCACTGTTTTGTGGTTCTAGTGACTTGTTGTTATAGTGAATTAGTTGAATTGTTGAATGTTGTTGTGTTGAATTATCTTGGTGAAGTATGTGGAGTGATGTGAATATGAACATGATAGGAATTGTACACACGAATTGTTTGATTAACTACTTCAATGAAAGGAATATGGTTATGTGTAAAATTGTGTTTTGATAATGGGTGGGAAGGATTGATGATGGGTTCGTGTCGAGTAAAATACTGAGTTTTTGATGTTTTCAGTGTGTGAAGGCTTCCTGCCATTTCGCGCCTCGTATGCGCTGCAGTCGCGCTCCAAGCGCGAGCGCTGCGCTGCCAACCAAAAGTTTCTGCCCAGTCGCGCTGAAGTCGCGCCTCCCAGCGCAGGTTGCTGTTTTCTCACTGTTTTTGACATAACTTTTGACTCGGGAGTCCGATTGAGACGTCCCGAGACGTTTTGGAAAGCTTATTCAGAGGGCCACCTGAATATTCTATTTTTGGCCAATGAAAATTATTTCTGGGAAGAATTATGTAATTGTGGGCTTGATCCCTAAATACCACTTTTGGGAAATTGTTGTTCTCGGAGATTTTTGGAAAAATGTGTCACTTTGGAAAAAGGGTATTCCCCACTGATTATGGTGTTGGTTGTTGTTGGATGGGCGCCTGTGTGGCTGTCCCGGGTGATTAAAAAGAGTTTTATGAGTGTATTGACGAAAATGCCCTTAGTGGCCGTATTTGAGTATTTGGACGATGATGCCCTTAGTGGCTAGTTAATGACGATGATGCCCCTGGTGGCTAGTACTTTGATTAATGATGATGTGTTGATGATGTTTGGGACTTCGGTCCAAAGCGGTGTAATGCCCTTAAGGCTTATATGTTGATGATGTTTGGGACTTCGGTCCAAAGCGGTGTGATGCCCTAAGGCTTATATGTTGATGATGTTGAGTTAAAAAAATAAGAAGCGGTGAGTTTAATAATTATTATGGTTTATGTGTGGTGTTGTGGTGTATAGTCATAGTGTCGCATGACTCATATTGCATAAAGCGGTGTGTAGGCTTCGGCCAAAGCGGTGCGGTGGCTTCGGCCAAAGCGGTGAGTGCCCTCCAGGCTAATAGCGGTGATGATGGATCCACATGCATGTTGCATTACATGAATTAGTCAAGCATTGATGAGTTTGTGGATGAATTATGAATATGATGATTGTGTTGATAATGTGGTGAGTTGTTATGAATTAGTGTTGCTTGCTGCCTTCCTTAATATAATGCTTGTCTTAATTATTATTATTTGTGTAAAGAGACTCACCCTACTGCCTTTGTTGCTTCTTATGTCGGCAACTTGCAGGTAATCGAGAGTGAGGGCATTCTTATGCCTCTTTCTAGTAGTGTGTCGGCTCTGATATGTAGCACCAGGGGGAGGGCGTAGTAGTACTGTTAATGTCATTTTGATGTATTAGATTGTTATAATGATGTATTGATACCATTCCGCTGTGTTGAGGATATTTTATTTATGTGCTGTAAACTAAAACAGGTGTTGTGGGCCCGTCCCTAAACTATCGTGCTATTGACTGTGGACTTCACGTCGCTTAATTATAAACTAGTTGTATGATTTTTATAAGCGTTGAAAATGTGACACCTTCTTCAATGATTTATATTCTTTTCGAAAAACTCTGATCTATATATTAAATAATAGTTAACTTAGAAGGGGGTGTTACACTAAATACTTTTGATTATATCTCCCATGTTTTGGTTCCCCTGTTTACTCAACTTAGAGCAGTGAGGACACTGCTCATACTTAAGTTGGGGGAGTGGAGAATACTATGTGTTTTGTGTATGCACTATATTTTGCAACATGTTTTGTGCTTAAGTAATGATATATGACTGAATATATGTATGTATGACGTGTTTAAGTAAGTTATGTATATGTGTTTAAATAAGTTCTTATAATATGTTAAAAAGCATGTGAGTATGTAGTGTTAGTATGTTTTAAGTTTTAGATGTACTTAACAAAGCATGTGATAACATGATTAAATTGTGTTAACATGATGAATTAAGTGCATCAATTTCTGTTAGACTTAAATAAATATGAAACATGGTCAATTCATATTCTTCTCAAAAATTGAAGAAGTGCATCAATGAGTCAAATTTTTAAATGATGAAAAACCCTTGTTTTTCTAGAAATGATCAGTTTTATAAATACTTTGACACAACAAAATTGAGTTTTGAAAAGAACCATGCTAGATGAAAAGCTATCCAAAGCCAAGGAATTTTTGGAAATTTGAGGTCAAAATTTGATTTTTACTAAAAATATAGAAGAGTATAAGGAATTAAGTTTGGGGGAAAATTCCATGAATACAAAGGCCAAAGTGTGACAGCTTGGAGAGTTCACGCCACAAGTGTCAAAACCACTCAAAAATGTCAAAAACATTCCAAAAAGCTACACTTGCCTGAGTCATATAACTGAACCTGTCCCTTAAGTGCAATTGGTTTGAAAATAATGAACAAAGTTCAAAAAGAAAAAGAAAAAGAAAAGAAAAACAAACCAAAAAAAAGAAGAAAAATGCATGTGGAGGTCAGTGAGGAGGGCAGTGTACGCTACCAAAAATACTCAAAGAGTTCCAAGTGTGGCTACACAACGTGTACCAACACCACCTACATCAAAAGGCACCTACACTCAAAATAAGGTGTACCTACAATCGAGAAAAATGATGTCTTTGCACTCACTGCATTGCATCAACAAAAAGCAAACACCACAAATAGAAATAAGGCATTGGCTCAACAAGTTTGAAACACCAAGGCCCTTTGTTGTGCTTAAGAGTCCCCTAATTCTTGAAGAAATTGTTAGTCTAGTCCATATTTTGAAAAATCTCTAAGGGTGACCAAAAGAGTTCCATCTTTTTCAAAAAGCTGAGGAGAAACTCTTTGTTTAGTTATGGAACCAATTGAAACTCAATGGGCCGCACACTCACACAAATGAGTTTTTATAACTCTGAATGTTTTAAGAAGGCAAGGGGATAGAAAAGAGGTCGTGAAAGAGAAAACCTCATTAAGATACACTTCAAACACTCCTTGAAAAACATGAGTTGAGATGTCTTCATAATTATAGAAGTCTTGTATTTGCTCCTTGTCGTTGCTTGAGGACAAGCAACAATTTAAGTTTGGGGGTGTGATAACTCTATTTTATATAGAGTTATTCATACAATTAAACTTGGATTATTGCTTATCTTCAAGAACATTAATATATATATAAATATAGCTTATTTATTAAGAAACAAAATTTTAAAGATTCAAATGAATAAGGACAATGAATTAGGCAAAATGCATATATCTTGTTAGGTTTGATGTTTCTGTTCAGTGCAGCTACTTCAGGTGTGCCCACACTGCCTACACTAGGAGTGCTCACACTGCCTACACCTGCTAAACCAGCACTTTGGACCAAAACATCCAATGACCATTCCAATGCTTCAACACTTGATATGTGACGTCATGCCTAGTCATATGGAGCAGATCCACTTGCAGAATTCGGCGCCTACTATCAAAGACTAGTTGAGAAGCTCACTCACTCAAGGCCATGTGGCACTCATTCATTGGACCACCCCATGTGAGCTTCATGCAAAGCGACCAATTTGAACAACTTGCTTGATGAGAGGTCTGCAACTAACCATGGTTAATTATCTCAGTTACAATTTCGCGCCAAAGGAAACCCTCCAAGGGAGGCAAGCTCTCATGCCTATAAATAGAAGCCATATCTTCACTTAGAAATCATCCTTCATCCATTTCTTAAAGGATCGCTTAAGTTTAGTTTTATTTTCAGTTTAGTTTAGTTTTATTTACGTTTCTGAAGAGAAGGAAGGTAAGCAGGTGCTTGACAACCACTCCCTTCACTTATACTTGGAGGAAACTTGTGTAAAGATATCATCTTGTACTTCAACTTGGAAATCTCATGCAAAAGTTCTTCTACTTGAGTAATCTCTATCTCTTTTAGTTCTTTTGCAATATTACTCATCTTGTTATGTTCCTTACAGATTCTTTCTATTTTATAATGAGTAATATGAGCTAATTTCCTTAAGTTGAGATGTTGTAAGCTTTGTAATGAACTTCTAAGTAAGTATATGTGGTTCAAGTAGTGTATGCATTTTAACTCTTGTGCGATACTTCTTTCAAAACTTATTCTGAATTTGATCACCTTAGAATAGGTAAACTTGTAACAGCAGACATGGGTTACATTTAAGACATCAAGAGTTGATAAGAATAAGTGTTTGTAACATCGTCTTTGTTAAACTAGCTTTAATAAAGAATTGCTTGTTAAAACCATGTTAAGTCCTAGACATAGGAGAACATAGTTCTTAGGGTGATACAGTGGGCGCTTAAGAGACAAGAGTGAACCTATTTAGCATGCCTAGACATAGGAAGCTTGTAATGAAACTCTAAAGAAAGTGACTGAAAAGCACACACTCATGCAGCTGCACTCAGTGTACCTACACTTCCTACACCACTAAAACTCTTAGAAGTAAGTTACTTGGTGAAAACGTCTCAACTACTTTATCTAACTGATTTCCTTTACATATTTACTGTTTATATTGTTTAAATACAATTCATAAACTCCAACCAATTGTGAATAGTGTAGACACACTAAGTATACACTCTAAGCAACATAGAGTTTTCATAATCCCTGTGGGTTCGACATTTTATTATCATTATATTACTTGTGTGACTATGTATACTTGCATACTATTTTCCACACCAAGTTTTTGGCGCCGTTTGTAACAC
The DNA here is from genome assembly GCA_039519185.1 of Astragalus membranaceus. Taxonomy (NCBI): domain Eukaryota; kingdom Viridiplantae; phylum Streptophyta; class Magnoliopsida; order Fabales; family Fabaceae; genus Astragalus; species Astragalus membranaceus. The sequence continues at coordinate 58,739,341 of CM076849.1, forward strand.
CCCATTTTCATTTAAATGCTTATTTAATTATTTGTGTGATTTATTTGATTAGATTTATTTGGTGGATTTAATTAAATAGAGATTAAGTGGTAAAAATAATAATAGAATTAATTATTACTACATGATTAGTATGGGTTGGTCCATGAGGGGTTAGCATTAGCGAAACCTAAGTAGGAGGCCTTGAGTAAGGGGTGTCCAAGTTAATAAGTAAATAGCCCGTGATCCAAGCCCGCTAGCTAGGCGCATAGGAGAAGCGCCTAGGCTAGGGATTAGTGGATATGCGAATTAGAGTGAGAGGAAAAAGAAAAGGGAGCTTGCGAAATAGAGAGAGGAGAAGAGAGAAAGAAAACGGCGCACAAGGGAGAGGAGAAGGAGAGGAGGATTCGCAAATTTCAAGGAGGGGAAGGGCAAGCTAGAATTTCGTGGCATTCCTAAGGCTAGAGTTTCGAATTCTTCTAAAAGGTAATGGTGGGATTTAATTCAATATAAGGGTTTATGAGGGATCTACATGTGGGGTTTTAGGGTGTCTTGATCACCATATTGTTGTCTTGAAAAATCGCATGCCCTATGATTGTGTGCCTTGTTGAGTAATTTGATGTATGCTTGATTTCCTCACATTCCTATGCCTAAATGACATGTTGTTATGCTCATAATAATAATTGTTGCCATATGATGACTTGTTGTTGAGAATTTATGATTTTGCATGTCAAGTGTTTGAGCAAATGCATAAGTATGTGGTGTTGAAATTGTTGTTTGGGAATTGATCATGATGAGTCCTACTTTTTTATGGTCTTTGTGCATTTCTGGACACTGTTTCGGTCCTCCTAAAACTGGTACTGTTAGGTTGATCCAAAAATTATGTGGCTGATTGTTTTTGAAAATAGACTTAAAGCCGGTCGTTTTGGCATGGGTTTCGCTCAATTTAGAGTTGTGTAGCTCAAGTTATGAGTCACCGAAATTAGGTCAAATTTCTGGAATCAAACTGTGAGTAGGTTCGGTTTTTGTAGGCTTTGTGTTATCAATTGAACTCCGTTTTGAACGATTCTTGTTTCATTGGAAAGTAGACTTAATTCTCTACGAAATAGGCACTGGTTTCACGAAATTTCATTAAGAAATGAGAAAGAAAATTTGGTTTCAAGCTGGGTAGAGAGTTCTGTCCGATTTTGGTACCACAGTGTAATGTTTTGAAAAACTGTACCAACTGGATACTTATTTTGAAAAATAAAAATCATAGGCAGAAACTACACTCAGAGGGCTTTCCAATGAGTGGTCTTTTGTTGAAATCTGATGTCGTTTGCTATTTTAATTAATTCGCCGAAGTAGGTGTACTGCTGTAGGAATTCAGCACTTGTGCTGTGTTGCCATTCTGTGTTGTGTTGCTGTCTTCGGATCCCTACCCATGGGCGCCAAGCCCTATTCTGTTTCTCTTGGTGTTTTGGTCCGTGCCTTTGTTGGATGCCTTTCCTAATCATATTGAGTCATTCCATTCTTGCTCCTGTGCGAATTGTTCACTTTTGCGAAAATTTGGTTGGATCCCCTTCGCTGGGCGCCATTTTCAGGATGTCTTAGTTTTCTCCTAAACTGTTTTCGAAATAACTTTTGACTCGGGAGTCCGATTGAGGCGTTTCAAAATGTTTTGGAAAGCTTATCCAGGTGCCTAACTGGATACTCTAATTTTAAGGCATTCTGAACTATTTTTCTAACATTGTTCCCTGGAGTTGTTTTGGTGTCCCGAGATCCCCTTGAGGCGTCTCCGGTGTCTTTTTCAAAAAGTGGTCGTCAATTCTAAATGTTTTGGAAAAGTGATGTGATTTAGGCCTATGGCCAGTGACGTTGATGTGTGATTGTTGGACTACAGCGTTGTCTTTTGTTTTAGGCCCTTCGGCCAGTGATGTGAATTAGGCCTATGGCCAGTGACGTTGATGTGTGATTGTTTGACTGTTGTGCATACATCATTGAGTCGCATGCATACCATGAACATTAGGCCTTGTGCCAGCGACGAGAAAATTAGGCCTTTGGCCAGCGACGATATTTTAGGCCCTTGTGCCGGTGACGTAAATTAGGCCTTTGGCCGGTGACGTAGGTTGGTACCACATGCATGTGCATTGCTTGAGTCTCATATTGCATTCATATTGCACGACTGATTGAATGAAGTTGTTTGGCCATTGTGATGTGTTGTTGAAGTGATGTGTTGTTGTGAAAGTGACGTGTTAATGTATACTTAGCTGTTCTTAACTGTTAAGAATGATGTTGCTTGCTGTGATTAATTGATGTCTTGAGCTTTGTATGTGGTCTTTCATACACTTCTTATATTGTATGGAATCTCACCCCTTTTTGTGGTTGTTACTTTATAGGTGAGTCCGAGTGAAGATTGTAGTCTTCCTTTTGCCTGGTGTCGTCTGCTCTGATAGGTAGCACTTGGGGAAGGGTCGATTGTAACAGCCCAGGTCCAACGCATTGGCCACCCCGGCACTATTACCTCACGGTCTTCTCTACCCCTCTTGTAGAATTTTTGCCTTCCGTGGGAATCGAACCTTGCACCTGAGGCATAAGTGCAAGTTAAACACACCTCCCACTACCAATTGAGCGCGCGCTCAATTGGTAGTGGGAGGTGTGTTTAACTTGCACTTATGCCTCAGGTGCAAGGTTCGATTCCCACGGAAGGCAAAAATTCTACAAGAGGGGTAGAGAAGACCGTGAGGTAATAGTGCCGGGGTGGCCAATGCGTTGGACCTGGGCTGTTACATCGATTACTGTTAGTGCAGAAGCACTAGTTTATGCCCAGAGATAGACCACCAGAATTTGATTGTGATCCAGAAATTGAAAGAAGATTTAGGAGATTGCTAAGACAACAAAGACAAAGACAACAAGGCTGCAGAAGTATGTCTCACCACAGTGAAGATGCCTCAGTGAGAGGGGGACCAAATTCACAGCAACAACCTGAAGGTGAAGCAGATCACAGACAACAATTCATTCAAATGGGACCAATAGGTATGATTAATGATAGGGATAGACCTATGAGAGACTATGCTCAAATTAATCATCAACATATGCAAACTAGTATAACTAGACCTCATATTGATGCTGTTCACTTTGAATTTAAACCCATGATGTTCCAAATGTTACAAACAATTGGTCAATTTGGTGGATATCCTCATGAAGATCCCCATGAGCATTTAGAAAGTTTCACAAGAAACCATCTTTTGAAAAGATGGTTGAATCTCTAAATAGAAAGTTTGAGGAACTGCAAGGACGGATTGTTAAGTTGGAGGATGATACCGAGTGTTTGATGAGCGTATATGTCTCTTGTGGTGGAAATAATGAGGAGGAGGAGCTTTTTGCTGATAAAGGGGTTACTTTTAACGAAAAAGATGAAGGGGTGTTCATGACAATGTGGAAATTTCTTTACAAAGAAATGGAGACATACGCCACTCTATTGGAGCCGCTGCCGACAATGCTCAAGAGAGTGTCGTATTAAGAGAGTGCCGTATCAAGAGAATGAGAGTATTGGTAGAGGTGTGAAAAAGAAGAAGGGGAGAAGGGGTTTATATAGGAGAAACGAAGTCAAACGGTCAAAAGGCAAGATCCACCGGAAACGGCAGTTACCGGTGGATTTATGGGATTTGCGGCGGATTAGGGGATTTGCGGCGGACGGAGGGGGATTTGCGGCGGTTTTTGAAATTCAAAATTGGCAAATATCCGCCGGAAATAACCACCGGCGGATTGTTAAAATCTCGTAAAATTTTAACAATTTTTGTAATCCCAAATCCGCCGCAAAAACCGATAAATCCGCCGCAAAAACCAAGTCGAATATTGATCCGCCGCAAACGTCAATTATTCTGCCGGTAACGTTGCGGCGGATCCATATCCGCCGGAAATGCCTAGAATCCGCCGGAAAATTTGCGGCGGATCCATATCCGCCGGAAAGTCCTGGCCGGAAAAATCAATTATTCTTGTAGTGAACATGCAAGAGCCAAAACTCTCCAAAACTCCATTTTCTTCTACTTGAGCTTCACTATTCGAAAATGGTGGAAAGAAGGTGAAGAGTTCTTTGGTGATGAAATTAGTATCAGAATGTAGAGGAGAAAACAAGGATCATGATGGTATAAAGGAATTGGACATGCATCAAGAGGTGAAGGAATTCTCTCCTCTTTTTCCCTCTCTCTCTCTCTCTCTCAAATCTTCTCTCCCTCTCTCTCTTCTTTTCTTTCTGTTTTCAGCAACCTAATGAATGTGTCTTGGTGTGAAAGTGAGGAAGGAAATGAGGGCTTTCAGCTGAAGGGAAAAAGGAGTGCGAAAATACCCTTTTACCCCTACTCTTAATTGTACCCTATTGTCACTAATTCTCTACTCAATGTAACTTAATTCAACAACCAACAACTCATTTATTTCTTTCTAAATTTCTGGTTGTTGTTTTATGGAGGTGAGGAGTGTGTTTGGTATTTAATTCCAGCTGAAAGTTTACTGAAGTGTAAATGACCAAAATACCCCTCAACTTAACTTTCTTCTAATTCCACTTAAACTCATTTCTAATCAAACAAATATACAATAATTCATATAATTAAATAAATAATGCATGTAATTCATATAATTGGGTAATTTGACATTGCTTTCCCGACACAACTTAGCCATGACTCGACTTATCATTTAATTGACGACAAATCATAAGTTAATTTCGTTATGCGAAATTAACCGAACTAGGGATGTTACGAGAAACATCCAATTAAGTTATACATTGGACACATTTCAATTGTATAATTAAATTATGCCACTTTGTAGTACATGTGCAGTAGTGTACTACTCTAAACTCATTTATAAGCAAAAAACCTAATTTTACACATAGTAAAAATGTTAGTTATATTAGTTTAATATTCTTGATTTCATAAAAATAGTAAACTAATTTTACTAACATGCCCTCATTTTTTGGGAATGTGCAAGACTCATGGTAATAAAAGTAGAACTAAATAAGAGTAATTGTAGAATAATAGCATTAAAGAGTTAGTTGATATTTAGTTATATTTGAATCTAAAAAAATATGTGGAGCATTAATCACACAAATTGTAAAAAAAAAAAACATTAATCACAAAAGGATATTAATTGCCAAAATGCTCAGGAGATGACACATGGAAAGGTAATAAATGAGATTCATTCTCAAATGTTATATATATATAAGTTCAATTGGGTCTATAAGGGGTAAAAATTGTTTACCATCGTCTAACGTGGCATTGTTGCGCCCTAACAATGGAGACTAAGAAGTTTATTCTTTTTCACACATGGTCGCCTAGCGAGTCATAGCCATCGTCGGGCGACTAAAGATAGTAACGCCTACCAAAACCGACAACCATCGCCTGATGATAGACTCACGTCATCTAGTGATGGAGCATATAATTGCAAGGTTTAAGTATGTTTTTAGTCCCTATAAATGTAGGGTAATTTGATTTTAGTCCTTGCAATTTTTTTGATTAAATAACTCCCTGCAAATATCAACATTTTCTTTTTTGGTCCTTCTATTAACTTTTGTGTTAAACAGTGCTGATGCGTTTAACAGAAGTCCTATTTGGCTTTACTATATCATTATTTTTCATTTCCTTTTATTTTAAATTGTTGACTTTGATAACACATTAAATTCAAATCAAATTAGGGTTTTTTCATGGTTTTTGAACAACGGTTTTTCAACATTTTGATTCTTGAAGAATGATTCTTTTTTGATATAAACCAGGTATCCTCTGTGTGCAACAGCAAAGACTAATCCCTCGAGCCGGGTAAAACCACAATGGCCGGCAAAGCTCTCCCTCAAGAGATTTAACACTGCTGCATGTCCAAGACTAGAATTCGAAGCAAGGACCTTGGTTAAACTAGAAGAGACTATTACCATCTCATCCAAGTGTCGTTGGGTTTGAACAATGATTCTTCAACAACTTTATCTCCCTCAATTTTCTACTCTGATGCAAAAACTATTTGCCAACAAACTCATACCCTCTTCTGCTTCTTCTTCCCAGACCAAAATCCTAAAGCCCTCCCTCAACAAACCACTTGTAAGTGTTTATTTTATTTTAAATTTAATGGAATTTTGGAACTCAAGAAAATCCTAAATTTAAAAATGATAGAGAATGAATCAGACACTCTTTGAGGCAATCCCCTAAACCTACACTTGCAAAATGTTGGAACTCAAGAAATCCTAAACTGAAGACCTTTTCTTCACTCTCCATTCCGATTTCCAACAATGGAAGCCTCTCTTACGTTCTCCAGACTCCTCACCTCTCCCACCACTTCACACTTCCCAACTAAATCCCTCTCTTCCAAACTCTCCCTAACCCTCAAACTCAACAACTGCCATCCCAAACCCCTTAGATTCTCCACTTCCCCCAAACCCCTCTGATTCTCCACTTCCCGAATCCACCTTCTCCTACTTAGATTCCACCGGCGAGTTCAAAACAGTGATAGTCTCCTAACTCACAAAGGGAATGGACACCATAGTGTGCATTTCAGTTAACGATGCATTCGTGATGAAAGCTTGGAAGGAAGGTTTGAAGGTGAACGTGGAGTTGCTGCTTTTGTTTGTGTAACACCCCGTTAATTTCTATCTTGTAGAAATTACCGAAGCGCACTACTGGCATACATCAGAGTGACTTTCCTTTTAACATATTGAACACATTACTAAACTTCGATGAATCACTCATCAAACGTGCTTAAAATAACTGAACTGAATATAAATAAAGTCGGTCCTTACACCCTCAACTAGTGTTCAATACTCAAAACCGAAAGTCTGCGGAAGCGATTTACAACTTGAATTACATAAGTCGTACAATCGAGTAGTCTTAAGATACTGAATACAAAATACAGAGATACAAGGGAAACTGAAATATAAGACATAAAGAAATAAAGATAGCGGCTGCTCCTCAAGCATCTTCATAGCCATGCCTCACGGTCTTCAACTTTCCCTGCTTAACTGAAAACAACAACAATGGATTGGGTGAGACAACTTGTCTCAGTGAGTTCTATCGCGACCCCTTACTAATCCTCTCGGTTCAATTATGCTTGATTCATTATCTAAAACTCATAGTCCTCAAAGTTGACCATGTGGCTGAACTATGCTCAATCACTGAGCCTAACAATGAACTATGCTCAATCACTGAGCCTAACATGAACTATGCTCAATCACTGAGCCTAACCATGATTCTTAGCGTGTCACCGGTCACTTGGCATAATAAGCTTCCGGTGAACCCGTCCCCACTAATCACTAGTGAGTCCCTGATGGGGCCTAGGTTCATAAGGGTCATGACTCCCTCTCCCCCAGCACACTAATCTGAAAAGGGTCGTCACCCTGACAATGAACTGTGCTCAATCACTGAGCCTGAACAATGATACATATAGAATATACAATGACCATGAACAATGAAGACTGCTCAATCACTGAGCCTAACCTGAAAGCATACTCAATCACTGAGTCTTATCATGACCTAATCTTATTCTGAACATTAGGTGATCTAGTTATTAACTTAACCTTATAATTTGGTGATCTCACATGGATTACTAATGTTTGCTAACTTAACTTACTAACCTTACTCAAAGAGTCAGTCCAACACATATATCAATCACAACGTCATAACATGAAATCAATGGTCAATCACATGAGCATTCACTGCACCTGAACATGATCTAAACATAACCAATCACATGGCACTAATATAACTTGGATTCAATCACTGTCAAACACATAGGATTTCAGTGCTCCCATCCTTGGGGAGACTTGGAGAGTGGATTAGAAGGGACTTGGGACCATTCGGAATAGCTTAGGACATATTTTAAAAGTTGGCTTCAGAAGGATACGCACGGTCCGTGCGCTATGGCGCACGACCCGTGCGCGTTTTCAAAAACGGCACCATGAGGTTCAGAGTCTCACGCACGACCCGTGCGCCCATACACACGATCCGTGCGTGACTCTCTGTATTTCAGAAAAACTGTTTTCGCGTTTTCTTTTCTATTCCGATCGTTCCCATGTCCATTCCGATTCACATTCAAACTCGATAACACATCAATACAGACATGGAAACCAGTACATTCAGTACAATCAATAATATTCATTCAACAATCACACTCAATCATGCAATTTTAATCACAATTTCAGTCCAACGATTTATCAATCTCATGATTCAAACGATATTTTCGCAAAACGGTTTCGCACCGGATTTTCACAAATTCGCGACTCAATTAAAATGCAAAGGCTGAAAACAATCCTAGTGAGTATTAGAACTCACCTTTTCGTGACGACGATACACCCGACGCCGAAACTTCTCGAACACGAACTAACGGAATCCGCTCCTGCTGTTTCCAGCAACTAAACGCCAATTTGCAACAAGCGTAACTCACTCAAATCTCCACCAATCTTAGCAAAACGAGGGTCTACGGTGAAGGGAATTTTCTCTACTTTCTGATGGTGGAGGTTTCAGACACATGCATCCTATATCCAGAGAGTTACAACCGAAACAATGAAGCTGGGTCAAGACTGAAGCTGATTCTGGAAACGAAACTTAGGAAGGTGATATCTCTCTCATTTCTCAATGAAATCATGCGGTTCTAGTGTCTAAACTGGAGCATTTTCTGTCTAGTTTCCAAATAAATAAAAATCAACTGAATCAGAGGTCCGTACAAGGAGATACGAACGAAACACCGAAGGTAGGTAAAACGGGTTTTACCCAGAATTTTCTGTTGAACCTTTCTTCTCCCTCAAACTCGAATTTGCATGGCTTGTGTGAAGTGAGATGATCAGGGCTGAACCAGTGTGTGAAAGAGGCATCAATGGAAAGAGGAGATAAAATGTGAAAGAATGGTGGTGACACTTCTAACATGCATGGAGCTTTGAAGAAATGGTGCTCTCATCTCTCCAAGCTCTCCCTCCCTCTCTCATGAACTTGTTGCTGTTTCAGATTTTGTAGAATGAAGAAAGAAGTGTTTTTCTTTTTGGATTTCAGCTGAAGAATGGGGTTATATAGGAACTATGGGAATAGACACTTTTACCCTTCACTTATAATTTATATTCCTAATGACTCCTTTCAGCCCAAACTAATCCCACTTGACACAATTAAATTTAATTAACACCAAAATCCTCACAATAAGTATTTCAAGCAAATTCATTCTCAAATCATGAAATTTTCAATCACACAATAGATCACTAAAAATTAATTTACGCCAATTAATTTAATTAGCGAAAATTGGGGATATTACAATCACCCCAACTTTTTAAAAATTTTGTCCTCAAAATTGGACCAATCAAAATAATTAGCACACAATATACCTTTCGCTGATCCGGCATCGGCTTCGCCTTTCTGAGCGTCCAACACAAAGACCTTTCCGCTTGCGGAGTTAGAATTCCCTTCTCGATTCCTCTTCTTCACCGGGCATTCGTTAGCATAATGCCCTTCTTCCTTGCAGTAGTAACACATCGTCGATCCCTGGCGGCATTCTCCAGTGTGAGGCCTTCCACATTTCGGACACTTACCGGACCTTAGTAGTTCGGATGCTGTAGGTTGCTTCCCTTTGTTGTAGGTACTCCTCGGTTCATCACTCGGGGATGACAATTCCAAGGTTTTCCTCTTCTCCTTCCGATACGCTTTCCTTTCCTCATACATCTTGTTGAGATCTGCCTCTGCAACATAAGCTTGTTGCACCAATCCAGCATAACTGGTCATAGCATAAGAGCTAAGACCTTGGGCCACATCCGCACGAAGACCTGCTTTGTACATCTGCATCTTCCACTCATCATTAGGGGCATGCTTTGCCAATTGATAAAACTGCGACAGCCTTTCGAACTTGGCGGTGAACTCACCCACCGACATCTCACCTTGCCTCAAGTTAACAAACTCGGCTTGCTTGCTTAACTTCATCACCGGAGGGAAGAAGTGACCAGAAAACATTTCTTTGAAGTTGGCCCAGGTAACCGGAGTTCCCTGATTCACCATTAGTTCATGAGCATTGGTCCACCAGGTTTGAGCATCTTCCTCGAGCATATGGGCGGCAAAGAGAACCTTCTCTTCTTCACTGCATTGAAGAGTCCTAAAAATCTTCTCCATCGAATCCAACCAGAAATGTGATACCATTACCTCAGGTTCTCCCTTGAAACTTTGGGGATTCATCTTCTGGAAACGAAAGTAAGCCCTATTCGGATCTTCCAGAGGAGGTTGTTGAACATTCGGTTGCTGTTGATTCATCATTTCATGATGCATTTGGGCCATTTGAGCCATCTGTTGCTGCTGCATTTGCATCATGTCATTCATCATCTTTTGTTGCGTCTCGATGACATTCTGCATCCATTCGGTATTTGGGTCAACAGGGACGCTTCTCCTACTTCCACCAGCCATGATTCTGCGAAATATGCACAAAGTGTTTAGTTGATCAGGCTAAACGTCTAATAGCATACTAAGAGGAATCACACTTAGAGGACTTAAGAGACTCAAGATTCTAAGCCCGACTAGGTCGAACTGCTCTGATACCAATTGTAACACCCCGTTAATTTCTATCTTGTAGAAATTACCGAAGCGCACTACTGGCATACATCAGAGTGACTTTCCTTTTAACATATTGAACACATTACTAAACTTCGATGAATCACTCATCAAACGTGCTTAAAATAACTGAACTGAATATAAATAAAGTCGGTCCTTACACCCTCAACTAGTGTTCAATACTCAAAACCGAAAGTCTGCGGAAGCGATTTACAACTTGAATTACATAAGTCGTACAATCGAGTAGTCTTAAGATACTGAATACAAAATACAGAGATACAAGGGAAACTGAAATATAAGACATAAAGAAATAAAGATAGCGGCTGCTCCTCAAGCATCTTCATAGCCATGCCTCACGGTCTTCAACTTTCCCTGCTTAACTGAAAACAACAACAATGGATTGGGTGAGACAACTTGTCTCAGTGAGTTCTATCGCGACCCCTTACTAATCCTCTCGGTTCAATTATGCTTGATTCATTATCTAAAACTCATAGTCCTCAAAGTTGACCATGTGGCTGAACTATGCTCAATCACTGAGCCTAACAATGAACTATGCTCAATCACTGAGCCTAACATGAACTATGCTCAATCACTGAGCCTAACCATGATTCTTAGCGTGTCACCGGTCACTTGGCATAATAAGCTTCCGGTGAACCCGTCCCCACTAATCACTAGTGAGTCCCTGATGGGGCCTAGGTTCATAAGGGCCATGACTCCCTCTCCCCCAGCACACTAATCTGAAAAGGGTCGTCACCCTGACAATGAACTGTGCTCAATCACTGAGCCTGAACAATGATACATATAGAATATACAATGACCATGAACAATGAAGACTGCTCAATCACTGAGCCTAACCTGAAAGCATACTCAATCACTGAGTCTTATCATGACCTAATCTTATTCTGAACATTAGGTGATCTAGTTATTAACTTAACCTTATAATTTGGTGATCTCACATGGATTACTAATGTTTGCTAACTTAACTTACTAACCTTACTCAAAGAGTCAGTCCAACACATATATCAATCACAACGTCATAACATGAAATCAATGGTCAATCACATGAGCATTCACTGCACCTGAACATGATCTAAACATAACCAATCACATGGCACTAATATAACTTGGATTCAATCACTGTCAAACACATAGGATTTCAGTGCTCCCATCCTTGGGGAGACTTGGAGAGTGGATTAGAAGGGACTTGGGACCATTCGGAATAGCTTAGGACATATTTTAAAAGTTGGCTTCAGAAGGATACGCACGGTCCGTGCGCTATGGCGCACGACCCGTGCGCGTTTTCAAAAACGGCACCATGAGGTTCAGAGTCTCACACACGACCCGTGCGCCCATACACACGATCCGTGCGTGACTCTCTGTATTTCAGAAAAACTGTTTTCGCGTTTTCTTTTCTATTCCGATCGTTCCCATGTCCATTCCGATTCACATTCAAACTCGATAACACATCAATACAGACATGGAAACCAGTACATTCAGTACAATCAATAATATTCATTCAACAATCACACTCAATCATGCAATTTTAATCACAATTTCAGTCCAACGATTTATCAATCTCATGATTCAAACGATATTTTCGCAAAACGGTTTCGCACCGGATTTTCACAAATTCGCGACTCAATTAAAATGCAAAGGCTGAAAACAATCCTAGTGAGTATTAGAACTCACCTTTTCGTGACGACGATACACCCGACGCCGAAACTTCTCGAACACGAACTAACGGAATCCGCTCCTGCTGTTTCCAGCAACTAAACGCCAATTTGCAACAAGCGTAACTCACTCAAATCTCCACCAATCTTAGCAAAACGAGGGTCTACGGTGAAGGGAATTTTCTCTACTTTCTGATGGTGGAGGTTTCAGACACATGCATCCTATATCCAGAGAGTTACAACCGAAACAATGAAGCTGGGTCAAGACTGAAGCTGATTCTGGAAACGAAACTTAGGAAGGTGATATCTCTCTCATTTCTCAATGAAATCATGCGGTTCTAGTGTCTAAACTGGAGCATTTTCTGTCTAGTTTCCAAATAAATAAAAATCAACTGAATCAGAGGTCCGTACAAGGAGATACGAACGAAACACCGAAGGTAGGTAAAACGGGTTTTACCCAGAATTTTCTGTTGAACCTTTCTTCTCCCTCAAACTCGAATTTGCATGGCTTGTGTGAAGTGAGATGATCAGGGCTGAACCAGTGTGTGAAAGAGGCATCAATGGAAAGAGGAGATAAAATGTGAAAGAATGGTGGTGACACTTCTAACATGCATGGAGCTTTGAAGAAATGGTGCTCTCATCTCTCCAAGCTCTCCCTCCCTCTCTCATGAACTTGTTGCTGTTTCAGATTTTGTAGAATGAAGAAAGAAGTGTTTTTCTTTTTGGATTTCAGCTGAAGAATGGGGTTATATAGGAACTATGGGAATAGACACTTTTACCCTTCACTTATAATTTATATTCCTAATGACTCCTTTCAGCCCAAACTAATCCCACTTGACACAATTAAATTTAATTAACACCAAAATCCTCACAATAAGTATTTCAAGCAAATTCATTCTCAAATCATGAAATTTTCAATCACACAATAGATCACTAAAAATTAATTTACGCCAATTAATTTAATTAGCGAAAATTGGGGATATTACAGTTTGCCGGTAAAAGAACACTCACGAAGGCGATTGGGTGCAAAATTGATTTGAGTGATCAAGATTCAACTAGGGAGGGAGAATTGAAGAACATGGAATGGGTATGAGTCAGCTTTTTTAAAATAAAAGAAAATAAAAAGTAATGACATGTAAAGCTAAACATGCATTTCAGTTAACGACGCATTCGTGATGAAAGCTTGGAAGGAAGGTTTGAAGGTGAACGTGGAGGTGTTGCTTTTGTTTGCCGGTAAAAAAACATTCACGAAGGCGATTGGGTGCAAAATTGATTTGAGTGATCAAGATTCAACTAGGGAGGGAGAATTAAAGAACATGGAATGGGTATGAGTCAGCTTCTTTAAAATAAAAGAAAATAAAAGTAATGACATGTAAAGTTAAATAGGACATATGTTAGACAAGTTAGCCTTTTTTAAGAGGAAAGTTAACGAAAGGACTAAAAAAGAAAACATTAGTATTTATAGGGAGTGCTTTTAAAAAACGTTTTGCAGGGATAAATAGAATTACCTTATATTTGTAATGACCAGAAATATATTTAAACGTAATTGCAATTTCAGATACAGTGTTTGTCACTTGGTGAGGGGCTCAAGTCATCAGGCAAATACATAAATCAAAACCCAAAAAGGAAATTCCAACAAATTCCACAAAATAACACATCAAAATTCAATATATCATCATATAACCATGACCAAACATTCAATCCAACATACATTCATCATACAATCAATTAGATAGTTCAAGTTAGATTAAGCAATTCAGAGGCTCCCTTGTCTCGAAGTTTAATGTATTTATGTGGAAGTTTTTGTGACTGAATTCATTGACTATTTGGCCTGTTAATGTAGGCATGTCAGGCCCATCACTCGATTATTAGGCAAAGTGCCACCTTGACCAACAAAATAAAAGTCGGACGCACATACTAAAATAAGAGGTAAACGTTCATTGGTAGCATATTCGATCAACCGGGTTATTTTCTCACCGGCTACGGATCCCATGCTTCCTCCCATAAACTGAAAAATCACGCATCTAATTCTAGCTCATATAACCAATGGTGTTAGAATATACATGGATTTATTAAATTTATTATAAACCAAAAAAGGCATTTGCCCATGTGGAAATAAATTACTGAGCCAATCAGACATGAATTTGAAATGTCACTACAGGAAGATTCTTGAGACATGACGTATCTAGTTAAATTAAATAGCACCTCATATAAAATATTATTAATAAGGCTATAATATTTTTTCTCATAGATTCACTTTGTAGATTCACTTTGATTATAAAAAATTTTCTCAATACTTTGACGACGCCGAAACGAGTATTTAGGTTCAACTTAGATAGTTCAAGTTAGATTCAATAAATGGGGCTTCTATTCGGTGGCTCCCTTCTCTTGAAGGTTTGTGTGTTTATGTGGGAGTTTTGTTACAAAACTCATTAACTATTTGGCCCGTTGATGTAGGCATGCCGAGCCTGTCATTCGATTATTAAGCAAAGTTCCACCTTGGGGGAAGATAGTTAAAGTTAGATTCTCGAAAAACTTTCCATTTTACCCTTTAATTTTAGGCTAAATTATAGTTTTGGTCCCCCTATTTTCAAAAATTCAGATATTTGGTCCCCCTATTTTAAAACTCAGACATTTAGTCCCCCAATTTTAAAAAATCAAAGACATTTAGTCACAAGAGGAATTTTCAGTTTTTTATGGCTAATAATCAAAGACATTTGGTCCCCCAATTTTAAAAAATCAAAGACATTTGGTCCCTCTATGGACTAAATGTATTTGATTTTTTAAAATTGGGGGACCAAATGTCTGAGTTTTAAAAATAGAGGGACCAAATATCTGAATTTTTGAAAATAAGGGGACCAAAACTATAATTTAGCCATAATTTTATTAATACCCCTACACACACATTTTTATTCCGGATTTATGATTTTTGACATAAATCCGGAATGTATTTTTTGACTTCCGGATTTATGTCAAAAAACATAATTTTTATTGGGAAGTCTTTTAATTTTTATTTGAGCAAGCACTATTAAAGCGTCAAAGATAAATCCGGAACTACTACAGCAGTGTGGGAAGTGGTATTATTTATACTCTTTAATAGCGCTTACTTAAATAAGCGCTATTAAAAGACTTAGCAAATTTTTTTGACATCCAGATTTATGTTTTGAACATAAGATTTATGTTTTTGACATAAATCCAAAATGTATTTTTTTTAATTTTGGATTTATGTCAAAAACATAAATCCAGAAAATTCTTAAAATACCATCTCGGAATTATGTCTTACATAGATAATTCTAGAAAAAATAAAAAAAATGGAATTATTAATTAAATTTTGAATATTGTTGAAAAGGTAAAATGAGATTAAAATGAAATGCGGGGGTATGTGGCCCAAGTGGGGAGTATGTAAATCAAATGCCTAATGTATTTATGTGGGAGTTTGTTACTGAATTCATAGGCTACTTGGCCTGTTAATATAGGCCCGTTGGGCCGTTGCTCAATTATTATGCAAAGTTCCACTTGACCGACAAAAAAAGTTACACTCGCGAAACAAGCCCATACAGCCAACAATATTAGAAAAATACGTGGATTTATTAACTTTAGTATGCACCAAAAAGACCGTTGGACACGTGGCAATAAATTACTAGCCAAAGCCCGTCATACATGAATTTTAAATGTTATTGGAGGAACATTTTCGAGACATGATGTATCTAATTAAATTAAATCATATAAAATATTATTGATAAGGTTATAAATATTTCTCCTCATAGATTCACTTTGATTGTAAAATTGCTTTCTCAATACTTTGACGGCGAAGAAAGGTGCAATTAGGTTAAACTTTTGTCATATGTTTCTCGCGATTCATATTTTGATATTTTATATTCTTCTTGTTTCTTAATCATCTAGATGTCGAACTAACCAAAATTGATTTTGTGATTCTTGGATGGATTTGGTGTAGGGTTTGGAAAAAATGGGTGACAGTGATAATCCCCTAAAGATCGGTAACTGCGACAATAATGCTCAATGCTTCGATATCAGAGGTAAATAGTTCATTAGCCTTTCTTATGATCAATTTTTACGATTTTAATCAGCTTGGAATTAATTTGTGGATTTTTTTGTTTCTTCTACGATTTTAATCAGCTTAGAATTAATTTGTGGATTTTTTTGTTTCTTCTACGATTTTAATCAGCTTGGAATTAATTTGTGGATTTTTTTGTTTCTTCTTATTTTACAATTTTCATTTATTGATATGATTTCTTGTGTGGGGTTAAATCGTGAATATGTGTGAAAGAAACAAGTCATTTGGTTTCATTTAATTTTCACTTGAAAGTTTAATAAGTGAAATTTGAGAAATTAAATTTAAGATCCAAAGAGTGAAGCTGATTTCCTGTATGAAATCATCATCTTGTTGAAGATTTTGTTAAAACAAAAAGTATTCTTCCAAAAATTTCGAAAAAGGTGAAACATATGTATGTGTATGTAATGCTGTGGAAATGGGTGATTGTGCAATGCCCTAAAAATTGGTGGTGGTGACGATAAGGCTCAATGCTTCAATATCAGAGGCAAATCGTTCTTTAGCCCTTAATAAATAGTTTTCATGTTCACTCTATACGATTTTAACCAACTTTTTCAAAAAAAAATTGAACATATATGTTCTTGATATATATTCATTTTATATTCATTTTATAATATAAATATTATCTAATACATATTCATTTTCTCTGCAGAATTTCCTCTGCAGAAGAAAAAAATAAATGTTCTTGATATATATTCATTTTATAATATAAATATTATCTAATACATATTTATTCATGCAAGAAGCATACATGAACTTCCATTGCAGCAGTGACAAGCCGCGCCTCAGTAACACATTTGATTTGGGTTCGTTTCTTACTTGCACTTTTTGTAAAGATATTTTATGTGATTTTATATGTACATATACTGTTTTAATTAATTTGTTGCATATGTTGCAATATTTAAGTGGTGGCGTCGCATTTTTTTAATTTGAATTTATAATTATGCACTTCTTTTTGTTTTTGGAACAACGCCCCTTGAAAATATTTAAGTTAGAAAAATTATGATAAATTTCATAAATATTTTCTTTTTTCTATTGTGAGAAGATTGAATAGGAGATGAAAAGTATAAATTTTAAGTTACCTAGTAATCATATTATAGAGATTTAGACAATATTTGATTTCAACTATATTTTATTTATACTTTTATCTACCTTATTTTATCTAGTTACATTTTTATCTTTTTTATTTTATCCAAATAACACAAATTTTATATTTTTTTATTTTAATTCTTTGATAAAAAATATTATTTAGCCCCCTTAGTAAAAAAATTCAAGCTCCGCCGCTGTATATAGGACTGAAAAACCACTAATCTAGTGAAAAGTATGTGTGATAATGTGTAGTTGCTATTGAACCCTGTTGAATTTTTTTTCTCAATTGGTTATTATTTATCATTGTAATTTTTAACCTTGATTTCCTATGTTGTTGAAGGTGGCGCTTCTTCAACAGAAGTTGTCAATAACATTGCTCCGATCACTAATGGAAACACTGAAGCTCAGCCTAAGGCAAGGCGCATAAAAAAAATTGCATATGTTTTTGATGAAAACTAAATACTATAAATTCAAGGGTTAAATATGTTTGTGGTCCGATAAAATTTGAGTTTTTTGTTTTTAATCTCTCAAAAAAATTCACCTACTTTTAATAGCGTATTTTTGACTTTTTATAAGCGCTATTAAAAGTCATGAGGGATTAAAAAATAAAATGTTGGGGCCAAAAGTAAGTGAAAAATTTTTGAAAGATTAAAACCAAAAAGCAAAATTTTATAGGGATCAAAAACATATTTAACCCTAAATCCAATAGCCGAATGTTTTTTAGGAACAATAATTGAATGTTTTACATTTGAATTCCAGCTTTGGTTTAACGTCTTCAAATTACATGTAAGAAATCTTATATATATTTTGGATGCTTTCTTTGTACAGAATAGAAAAGGAAAAGGCTTTAATCAAAAATACAATCCTGAACAAGGGAAGGAAAAGGCTCTAAAATTAATAGGTCGTTATATGCAGAAAGAATATAAAGGAGCTATCGTTTGTGGAAAAATTAATTCCTACCATGCCATGCTGAGGATGTACGAAGTATGTGTTCTTTTTATTCATCGATGTGTGTTTTATTATGTCTGCATACAATGGAGACTTGAGTTTGAACTCGGATAACCACGAAAAATATCCAACCTAACAGCATTAACTTTGTCAATTGTGTTAGGCCTTACGAATTGTATGTTCTTTTATTCTATATAATTGCTCAATTGTGGGAAAGGGTTTCGATAACTTTTAATGTTGATCTTTCACAAAAATAAATTAAACCATGATTTTTATAACTTCAAATGATATAAAATTTAGCTATTGCTCTTACAAAATTATTACTGTAATTAAAATGATGATTTTGTTAAAAACCCATTATTAATCACGTTGTCCATTAACAAATATTTGGATATTCAGATATATTACCCAGATTTAAGGACGGAATATTTGTATGAGGAGGAGGTTTTAAGCAATTTGGTAAACAATGAAGATGTAAGTAGGGTTCAACAAGTACCACCACCAAGGTAAGTAAAACTATTTTGAAGTTGGAAGTCTTCTGATTTAATTGTACTAACTTTAATTTTCACTTTTTTTTTATCTTTTAGTAATATTTGTTATAAACTGCATATATATGATTGTAGCATTATTAGTTCAAAGAAGACAACCGAAAGTGATAAGAAAAAGACTGCACTTAGAGTAAAATCAGTTCCTACAAGAAGGATCAGAAATAGTTCCAATAAGAAGGAAGAAGGTAAAAATACACCTTTGACGTGTTTTTTCAGTTCACTTAGTTAACTGTACTCCCTCCGATCTTATTTATAAGCAAAAAACGCACTTTCTAAGTTCATTAAATAACTGATGTATCTAAACCAGATACATGTTTTTTTCTTATAAATGAGGCCAGAGATAGTATAGTTATCTTGTAAAAAGAATGTTGCTATATCATATTTTTCTCGTTAACACCGCTTCCTTATACTAATTTCTAAACTTCATTTCCTTTATAGATAAAGATGGTGCTTCTTCAGGCAGAGTTGTCAAGGACATTGCATCAAGTAATTCTAGACAAACTGGAGTAACCCAACCAAATTGTCTTATTTTAATTGAAACTAAAATTAGTATGAAAATATTAGTATAAAATTAGAGTTATCACTGCTGCATAAATGTATTATTAATGGTTTTAATGTATATGTATGAATGTACACATGTATGTATTTATATATGATATAAACTTATTTCTACTATTTCTATTTTTTTTTTCCTTTATTGTTGAAGGTGGTTCTTCTCCAAGCATAACTTTCAAGGACCCTTCTTCAACTAAATCTGGACAAATGGGAGTAACCCCACCAAATGAGAGTGAAAACAAAGAGAGGTTGATTTTTGGAAGAAAAAATGTATGTGAAAAATTGATCAGTATACAATTATTTTTTTGCTATAATTATCTCATAATTTTTTGAGTTGTTGTTTAACAATTATTTCTCTATTTAGGTTTTATACATAGATATGTATGGGATTGTACATACAACAGTAAATGTGGCAAGCAGTGAAAACATAAGTGAGGCTCAACGAGCACCACCACCAAGGTATAACAAAACATATAAGTTAGATGCCTTTCAATTACTATAATAATTTTCACCTTTTTTTTATCAATGTTTATATTATATAGTTTTTGATACATTGTTTATGATTGTAGCATTACTGAATGTAGAAATAATGAAGCTGGAGAAGGATCAAATCCTTCAACAAGGATGCGAAGAAAATGTTCAATCAAGAATGGAGAAGGATCTCATCTTACTTTGGACACTGAGGCCATTCCAACGGGCAAGAGATCTAATACAAGGAAGAGGAGAGAAGGTTCTTAAAGCTCATTAAAAATACACTTTTAAGATTATTTTTTTTAATATTATTTTAGTTAAAGTGAATTTAAAATTAGTATGAAAATATCCTTTGCATGAGATAAAATATAACATATTCCTAGAGATAGTCAGCGTTGATTTATTAGACAATATTTTTGTGAAACTCAGTTAATTATAAGTAAAAAAATACATGAAGTTGTTATGTCCTTGAAATTGTTTGAATTAACTTTGGGCGTTTTTGGATGAAGTGTTTTTTTGGGAATTGAAATATTTTACCTTAAAATTTTAATGTAAATATTTCAATTCTCTTCAAAAATTACACTACCACAAAAAAATTCTCATCCAAACACACCCTTAGAGATCACACAATAAAGTTATCAATGCTGCATAAATGCATAATTGTGTGTGTATTTATATCATAGGTAGAAATGTATGTTTTTTATACAATGTAAACTTTATTCTACTATTTTCTAAAATTAATTTTCTTTATTTTTGAAGGTAGTGAATATTCAAGTGTTTTCAAGTACATGGCTCCAAGAAATTCTGGAGAATCTGAAACAACCCCACCACAAAAGAGTAAAGACGAAAAGAAGTCAGAATCTGGTTGCAAATCTGTATGTGCAATATATATCCAATGATTGAATCTTATACATTTTCATTCATTTTCTGCTTTGGTATAACATATTATAATTGCTTCCAAAAGAACTTATATTAATTAGAGGTGTTACATTTTTTTACAGAAGAAGAAGAAAGAAGCTGATACAAAAAATGACAAGTCTAAACAAGGAAGTGCTACTCTATCTGATAAGATTAAACAATTCATAGGTCTCTTCATCTGCAAGGAATTTAATGGAGTTAAATCCCTTGGATCTGTCAAATCCTACTGTTATGAAAAGAAAAAGCTTGAAGTATGGCCTTTTATAATTTATGTAACTGATTAATTATCATGCATGCACTAATTATCATCTGTATTTGTTTATGGGTTTAAAGGACATATATCGTCGGTGCAAACTAGTTTTACACTATCATTCAATGAGAGCGAGCACATTATATTGCAGTTAATTTTAAGATGTGGTTAAAAGAGTCGTCTGATGTGGAACCTCATTGGATGTTAGTGTAAAACATGTTTACACCAACATTGTGTGACGTTTAAACTCTTTGTTTATTTATTGTTCACCATCCAAACAAAATCAATTCATATATTCTTATTTCGAATATTTACATTGAGTTGATCTTTATTTTTTGATAAATTGTAATTTTTTACGATTATTTTAATGCAGGTTCGATTCCAAAATGGTAGGACAAAATACATCGGATTAAAAGAGGCTGTGAACAACAGGGCAAAACAAGAAGATATATTCAAACTTCAAAGAGAAGCAAGATTAGCTCTAGCTGCGGCACGAAAAGCAAGGTACAATATAAGTACTACAAATATATAATCTATCTCAACATTTTAATGCAAATAGATAAATTTTCAACGGGACGTTGGCTTCGGGGTTTCAATCCAATGTGACAGTGTGATAGTATCTGAATGTGGTGTTTATTTGTCATTTTCGTTTAAGCCGAACAAAAAAGATAACTTTTCTAGTAATAGATTTAACCTTTTTTTTTTGTTTCTTTGTAAAAGTATATTTATTTACTTGATTTGTTATGAACTATGTACAATTACAGCGATAGTGCAACCCAAATCGATGATAAAGGAAATGAAAATGCTGAAGTGGGAGAAGGACCAATCCCACCATCAAAGAGAAGAAAAATCACATCCAATGGTAAGAGAGAATAATGATCATGATATGCTTTTTGCTTAATGTTTACAAGTATATATATATAACTCCTAAGTTTGCAATTAATTGATAATCATGATAAAATATCTTATATGTTGCTGAAGGACTTTGTTTGATAAAAAAAAAATTGTCGTGTATAATTAGGTCCGGAAAATGAAGTGGGAGGTGCAGCAGCAGCAGTTGCAAAGTAGTTAATTTGCTTGGGAAAAGTTCTTCAACCTCAGATACTCGTTGATGATTTTCACAAACTATTTTGTGACATTCTTAACTTTATTTGGTTATGTTGTTTTACTCTATTTGGGTAGTTGTTCTAACTGATTACAAAGTTTGACAGTTTGTTAAACTTGTCCATCTTTTTAAATAGACATATAACTTGGATTTTTTTTATATATTTGCTTATGGATATTTCTTTGACAAGTGTTGTTGCTTCACACCGTTCTTGTTATCATGATTTTGAAACAGGCCATTGCTCGGTCTCAAGTACATTTTGAGAAGGAAAGAATTATTTGAGTTTGATTGACTTCTAATGACGCTGGTGTGGTTGTCTTTGTCAAAACAGGACACACGATATTGTTTACGCAGTTTGGCCTAACTTTGCCTACGTCTGCGACTACAGAGTAGCTGTAGTTCCGTTTTATTGATTGTGTCTCGATGTCTTGAGTACAAACACTAAAGCATTTAAATAGGCTTTTCTCTGAGAAAACCTAACGGGTCTGGGCCAAATACATATAAATAAATCTACAAATATTCTACTATTTACAACTTCCTTATTTCCTTATTCACACCCCCCCTCAAATTGATGCGGGTCATCAAGGAGCATCAATTTGCTGACAAGAAACTGATGGCGTGGACAAGGAATAGCTTTGGTCAAAATATCTGCAACTTGAAATTGAGTAACGATATGAGGGATGGATATAACATGATTATCATAGGCTTCACGAATAGCATGACAATCAACTTCGATATGCTTAGTACGCTGATGAAAAACCGGATTTGCAACAATCTAAATGGCACTTGTCAGCATAGAGAGATGTCGGTTCGGTTTGAGGAAATTCAAGTTCACCCAAAAGACAACGAAGCCAAAATATTTCGGAACATGCCGTAGACATATCACGATACTTCGATTCGGTTGAGGACTTAGAGACTCTCGTTTGCTTTTTACTTTTCCATGAGATCAACGAAGAACCAAGAAACATGCACCAACCAGTGATAGAGCGGTGAGTGTCAGGACACCCAGCCCAATCAGCATCACTATAGGCACTCAACTTAAGAGGGGTTCCACTAGGAAAGAATAAACCCCGTTGAGAGGTACGTTTCAAGTAGCGAATTATACGACGAACCGCTGCCAAGTGAAGATGACGAGGAGAATGCATGAACTGAGTTACTTGCTGAACAGCAAATGAAATGTCGGGTCGTGTAATGGTCAAGTAGTTAAGACTACCCACGAGCTGTCGATACAATAAAGGATCAGTCAAAAGTTAACCCTCGTCACGGTGGTATTTAACATTATCTTCAAGAGGAGTATTCACAGGATTAGCAGATTGGAGGCCAGCCATAGCAATATGGTCGGTGGCATATTTATGCTGATGGAGAAATATACCCTTAGAGGTAGAATGAACCTCAAGTCCAAGAAAATAATGTAAAAGACCAAGGTCTTTCATTCGAAATGAGGCTTGAAGCTTTTGTTTAACTTCCTGTATGGATGCTGCATCAGAACCAGTAATGATCATATCATCAACATAAAGAAGGAGAAAAACAATGCACGTAGATGTGTGGTGAATGATCAAAGACGAATCATACTGACTTTGAGTAAAAGAGAACCCAAGTAGAGTGGAACGGAATTTTGCATACCAAGCTCTAGGCGCCTGTTTCAAACCATATAGAGAGCGTTTGAGCTTGCACACCCCCTTAGATGAAGAGAATAGGCCCTGAGGGGGAGTCATATAAATATCTTCAGTCAGGTCGCCATGAAGAAATGCATTCTTCACATCCATTTGGTGGAGAGACCACCCATGAGAAGCAGCTATAGAGAGCACCATTCTAACAGTAGTCATTTTAGCAACTGGTGCAAATGTCTCATCATAATCAATACCATATTCCTGCTTGTTGCCTAAGGCAACCAATCGAGCCTTGTACCGATTGAGAGATCCATCAGAATTCAATTTCACAGAATAAACCCATTTACAACCTATGGGTTTGATACCAGGAGGGCAAGGAACAATATCCCAAGTGAAATTGTCCTGAAGGGCCTGAAGTTCCTCATTCATGGCATTTACCCAAGAGACATCTTTAACAGCCTGCGAATAACAAGTAGGAATAGATGTGCCAGATAGAGAAGCAGTTAAAGCAGTATGTGAGGAATCAAACCTGTCTGGGGAATATCTATCAGGTGCTCGAGACGTTCTACTAGAACGTCGTGGTGCAGGCGGTACAGGATCAGGATCAGGTGGCGAATCAGCTTCGGAAGGGGAAGTGGGAACGAGTCCTGGTTGAAAACATTCTATAGGTGAACGCGGGGTAGAAAATTGGGGAAGTATAGCGATTTCATTCAATCCAGGAGAAGAGCAAGACAACATAAACTGATTATCAAAAAATGTCACATTCCTAGAAATGCGAAAACGATGGTTAGAGACATCATAACACACAAAACCCATGAGACTGACTATACCCCATAAATGCACATTGGACAGATTGTGCTCCAAGCTTATGTCTTTCAGTGTATGGGAGGTGAACAAAACATACACGCACACCCAAAAGTATGTAAACTACTGTAATCAGACTGAGTTTTAAAAAGGTGAAAGTAAGGAGAATCAAAACCAATCACCGTGGAAGGAAGACGGTTGATCAAAAAGACAGCTGTGGAAAGAGCCTTCACCCAAAATTTGGATGAAACGGAGGCCTGAAGAAGTAAGGTACGCGTCACATCCAACAAGTGACGATTCTTACGTTCTGCAACACCATTTTGCTTAGGGGTATTGGGACAAGATCGTTGAGAAAGTATACCTTTTTGCTGTAAGAACTCCTGAAACTCATGAGACATATACTCACCACCAGAATCAGACCGAAGAATTCTATTACTGGTTTGAAATTGATTTTCAACATACATCAGAAATTTCTTAAACTTAGAAAACACTTCAAATTTAGATTTAAGAAAATAAATCCAAGTAAAACGGCTATAATCATTGATAAAGGTGACAAAATATTTATAGTGAGCATGAGAAGCGACATGAGAGATTCCTCAAACATCACTATGAATCAACTCAAAACAAGTAGAAGAACGATGAGCACCAGACAGAAAAGGAAGTGTTTTACTTTTAGCTAATTTGCAAACAGAACATGAAATAGAGGTACTAGAATCTATCAGTTTAGTACCTAACAAGCCAATCTTAAATAAGTGAGACAAAACAACAGAGTTTGGATGGCCCAATTTCCTATGCCAATCCTCACATGCATTCAAGACACTATTACAAGCAAGAGATAAATGATTTGAAATAAACTGGAGTGGAAACACTCTTCCAACTTTAGACCCCTTCGCGATCACCTTCCCCGACACCCGATCCTGCACAAGACAACCATCCGAGTAAGATTAACATCACAACCTTCATCCACTAATTGACCAGCAAACAATAAATTTGAGGCAAGCCCGGGTGCTACCAGCACATTTCAAAAATTAGAATTTATGTCACCAACATTAGTTATAGGAAGGGTACTGCCATTAGCAATTTGAATTTTCTGATTACCAATATAAGAACGTAAATTGTGCACGAGTTCAGAGGAACCCGTCATGTGATTCGATGCACCAGAGTCAAGTAACCAAGATATGAAAGAAGACATACCAGTAATGCCCATGGCAAAAAGAGCAGATAGTACCATTTGTTGAATTAATTCTGGTTGTAGGGCACCACCATCAGATGCACCAGTGGTGGAAGGACCAGCGGTAGAGCTAGAAGTGGCATTGGAATGCCTGCACGCTTAGTCAGTCGTGGAGGACGCGTAGGACATGCAGAGATGATATGACCCTGCTGCTTGCAGTAATTGCAAAAGTTTTTAGGACAACTACGAGCAACATGTCCAAATTGTTTACAAGAGAAGCATTGAGTTTGTCGCATATCACGGCCCACACCTCTATTTTGCGCAGCATATGCAACTGTCACAGGTTCAGAATGGACGGGATCATTAAACATGGTTCCTTGAGTATTAAGACGCTGTTTTTCCCTGAGCACTTCACCAACACAGATATCCAAGGAAGGAACAGGGTTCCTATTCAGTAAAGCACCTCGAACGGCCTCAAACTCCAAACGAAGTTTCATGAAAAATTGATCCCGTTTACTAGTATCATATATGTCATACCCCAATTTTGTCCGGCTTAGGTCAAAACCCTAATTTTCCCCAAAAAATAAATAAATTGAGGAGTGAGGAGCATTATGCATTTCATTTTGGGTCTTAGAAGTCATTCCAAGGTCTTTAAAGTCATTTTTAGGGTTGGAGTGCACTTTTTAAGCAAATTAGGGTTTTAGGGTCAAAAAGGGCATTTTGGTCATTTTTCGTAAAAAGATGATTTTCTCGCAAAAAATGCACATCCACAAAAATTACATTTTTATTCTATCAAGGATAATTTTTGTACAATTTTTTAGAAAGAAAACCCTAGTCAAAATAATTAAAAATGTATTTTTCCATTTTTAGTGCATAGAAAAATAAAAAGGACCATTAAATATTCCTCAATTCTTAAGTGACAATTTTTATTGTCATGGGTGACTAGAGGGAATATTTTATGGTGCCCAAAAACATGTGCCACATTTTCAATAGTTGCATTCCCATTATTTCCCATGCCCAAAATTTCAAATTCAAAAAAACTCAAAAAAAGGGAAGTGTCCTCAATAAGACAAAATGTACTATTTTGTGCAAGCTTGCATTTTTTTTCCTTCCCTCCTCATGGCTGCGAATTCCAGCCCATTTTTACCTCATTTTGTGTTTCTTCATGCCCTTAATCCATGTGAGTTGTATTCCTAGCCATTGATTAAAATTCTAGATCAAATCCTAGGCTACAACTATGTGCAAATTGACCTAATTGCCCCCAACAAGTTTTGTGTACAAAAAACTCTTCAATTTCATATGACACCAGCTCATTCCCTTCCATTTGTGCTTTCTCATTGTCCCTAATCCATGTGCATTGCAATCTTGGCCCTTGATTCAAATTCTATCTCAAATCTCAATGGTTGGCAAAAGCACAATGTCCTATATACCCTTAATTTTGCATCTCATATAAAACCCAAAAATAAGAAACCAAAGGGGGGATCCTCATTTTACCCTAGCACAAAATCAGACCACAATTCCTCTCCTCCTCCCCTCTCAAACCCAAGACCACCTCCCACCATTTCCACCACCAATTCTTCAATTTTCAACCATCCAAACTTCATTATTCTTGATTCCTACACTAGATCCACTTCTAATCTTGCATTATCTTCAAAGTTCATCATCAAATCCTTCAATATCAAGTGATTTTCGTGGGATTCAAGAGGAGGTTCAAGTGTTCTTGTTTCTATTTTGATCTTCTTCTTCATTTCAAGCAAGATCTAGAGGTAAGCTCACAAACCCTTGCATTTTCTTTAATTTTCATTATGTAATCTCTCTTCTACTCCTCTTTCCTTCTTGAAAGAAGCTTTGAGGACTCATTTCAAACATTATTGGACAAGGACATTGGGAGCCTTGGGTGTTTGAGATGGGTCCTTGGCCTTGAAGGGAAGATTCTTGTGTTTGAATAATTTTCCTTGCATTTCTACACATTTTTCACTAAAGTTCATGAAATAAAACATCACTTTCTTTCAAAAAAGGTTTCGGCCATGTAGTGTTTTTAGTGGTTCATGCATTTCTTTGTTCATTTATGGTGTTTAAGTTAAATAAAAAAGTGGATCTAGCCAACTATGCCTTTAGGTTCATAGGTAGAAATTAGGGTTTTTATTGTTCTTGCATTTCCTTCGATTTTGAGTTGAAATAAATGATGGAATGACAATTGTTTGAGCATCAAATGTATGGGTAGATCCTAGGGTTTATGTTCATATGCTCATTGATGTGATTTGGTTGCAAGAACATGATGAAATTCGTGCTTGAGTTTTCCTTGCTATGTATTCGGCCATAAGGCCTATTTTTACCCTCTTTGATTGCTTGAAAATTGTCATTTTGATTGTGTTTGGGAAAGTGCAAGTTATGCAATTGTGTTTGTTTACTTTTTACCATTTTACTTTACCATTCATTAACTTTTTACCAAAACATAAAAATATTTTACTACTTTGGTTTTTACCACTTCATTAACTTTTTACTAAAACCTAAAAAGATTTTACCACTTCCCATTTACCTCATGCATTTTTACTTTACCATCTCATTAAATACTTCCCATTTACCTCATGCATTTTTACTTTACCATCTCATTAAATAATTACCATTTACCTCATGCATTTTTACTTTACCATCTCATTAAATAATTACCATTTACCTCATGCATTTTTACTTTACCATCTCATTAAATAATTACCATTTACTTCATGCATTTTTACTTTACTTTTCACTAACTTTTTACTTAAAGTTTTACAACTTATCAACTTGCAAAAATACCCAAAACATTTTCACATTCATGCATCTTCATTCATATTTAGTTTATGTGACATTCTCATGCATCTTCATATGCTTATATCTCTTGCATCCTCTTATGCATCCTTGTATGCCATCCATTCATAAATAAAGTGCTATGCATCCATTCCTTGTACACCCATGCACTTACATGCTTACCTAATCATGCATCATTGCTTACATACTCAATCATTTAACTTAGAATACTCTATGTTTACAATCAATTGTATTCACTTGTTCTTGATGCCATGTAAATGTCTTGACTTGATTGTGTGCCCTCCTCTCCACTTGTATGACCTCCTAATGGAGACGTAAGTCTACATGCATGTTGTAGCATAGAGCCATTAGGGTAAATACAATCCTTCTCACACACACACAATTACTTTGAGAACTTTGTTTTGCATCTTTAATAATTGAATCCTTTGATTGTATGGGCATGTTTAATCTTGGTTAATGAGTGATATGTTCATGTTTGCTTGAGTATTATTCATTCATTTGCATTTGGTTATGGATTTAGAATTGACTTGAAATGTTCTACTCCTTTTCTAAAACCCATTTCCTAAAATCATTTCAAAACAAAAAGAAACTTTTACTTTCAAAACAAAAATAAATCAATTGTCATTAAGCACCAATCGCGTCGTTGCCGATTAGGTCGTTAATGATGATGTTGTTTTCAAAAGGAGTTAGTAGCGAGACCATTCTAACCGTTGTTGTTCGGTCTTCGCAAAAGCTCTATCCCAGTTTCGAAAACTTATTCATTTTTCCAAAATAAATCAATTGTCATTAAACACCAATCGCGCCGTTGCCGATTAGGTCATTAATGATGATTTCATTTTCAAAAGAGTTAGTAGTGAGACCATTCTAACCGTTGTTGTTCGGTCTTCGTGAAAGCTTAATCCTTTTTCAAAACCAAAACCCGAGAACTACGTAGCTTTGATCCCTCTTCCGGTGAGGGTACGTAGGAGCGGGGTCCTGTCCCGTCAAGCACCCTTTTAAAAAATCTTTGTTTTGTTCCGCTTTTCAAAGATACCAAAAATATTCTTCTTCCCCCCGTTTTCAATAAAACAATTTCTCAAATAAAATAAAAAGAAAAGGAAAGAAAAGAAAAGTAGTAGAACAAACCGCTTTCAAACTCAAACTTTTGTCCAAACCACACATCAAGTTAATGGTTCCCTTTCGGTAGAAATGAGGTGCGGGGTGCTAATCCCTTCCCCGTACCTAACCGACCCCCGAACCTACATCTCTAGTTTTCAAAAGACCATCCGCCTTGTTTAAAAGACCTTTTTTCAATGTTTTGGTCTTAAAATTAAAATATTGGTGGCGGCTCCAAACTTCTTCCACGTTGTCAAACGAAAAGTCCCAAACCGGATTTTTCGGGCGCAACAGCTGGCGACTCCACTGGGGACACTTTTTTTAAAAAAAAAAAAGACGAGGGTCAAGCCTAGTTAACTTTGATGTGTGGTTTTAAAATTAATTGAGTTGAAAGCTTTGTTTTACTTCTTTTCTATTTGTTCACAATGCCATGTTCATGCATTCCTCAATTCCCATGTCCCCTATTCTCTGCTCCCTTTCTTAAGGTAAAAACATGCATTTCCTCCCATTCTATTATGATCCCTTCTTCTCCGCTCCCTTTCTTGAGGTAAGCAGTGCATATGACTGTTGCTGAAACCTAGGTTGGATTATTAGTATTGTGATATTGAACCCTAGGGTAGACGACATGTTATTACCTGCTATTATTTGGACTGTTCTGGGTTTTCCTTTGCAGGTGGGGTATATGTGGGTAGTTTTAGGCGGTATGCCCTTGCTGCACACACTCACACCTTATGCTTACTATGCTTTGAGAGGGGCCTAAAACCCAAGGTCTGACAAAACTTAGGAGAGTGGAAACGAGTAGTGACTGGCAATTGGACTGTTGTCCTTCCGACTCTCACGAAAGTTTCAGCCAGAGTATGCTATTTCATGATGCCTCACACCAGATGGCGTTCCATCGTTGTGGGTGCTATTGTGAAAGAGAATTAGCTCTGGTAGCCTGGTGAGGAAGTGACTAGAACCCGCATGGGAGGAACATTTGAGTTGTCCTAGAACTTAGGTCCCCACCTTCGTAGGACACAAGGGGCATACCAAATTGTGTGTTGCATGGTAATATAGACATGTTTTCAAAAAAGAGTAGGAGGTTTTTCAAATAAAAAGTAGAGAAAGAGCTGCCGTTGTAGCCTTTCTTTTGCTGGTCCGTACGAAGTGATATATGGCCCACTCTTTTAAAAAAAAGAGAGAACGAGCTGCCGTTGTAGCCTTTCTCTTACTTGGTCCATATGAAACCACGTACGGCCCGCATTTTTCAAAAAAAAAAGAAAAAAACTTGAACTAATGCCAATAAAGGTTTTGCCCTAATCTGCATATGCATAAAACATCGTCATCATTTTGCATGCATCCTCGCATTGCATTCAACATAAGCTTTTACAGCTCATGCATGCATCCTTGCATTTCTTCAAAGTTTGTTTGCCGAGAATCCCAAAGTGACAAAGAATCTTGCCATAGGCACGGTGTGGAATCAAAAGTGAAACAGCGTACACTCCGAGGTGTTTATTTAAGTTTGAATGCATGGAATGTGCTTTGTTTCGCTTATTGACTCTAACCTTGTTGCGTTTCAAAGAAAAAATAATCAAAATCCACCGTTAAATCTATGGCAAGACATAGTACACCGTGATTCCCGACACCAAGACAAACAGGAAATCATACATATTGCATTCCACTTGCATTCAAACAAGTATTAGCGCATACCGTCTTTTATCAAAAAAAAATATAAAAAAAAATCAAGAAAAATCAAAAATTGTTATTTTCCACAAGTTTTTAGAAAACATACTACATGCATTTTTTTTTCTTTGCATTACAAAAATAATCAAATAAACATCTCATGTTGCATGAATTTTTATGACCACCAGAGAGTTAAAAGCTTTATTTTGGAGAGAAGCCATGCATGCTAAAGTCAAAATCAAATTTTGTACTGTACTCTCCAAATGAAAAGCTTAAAATTCCCCGACGCGATAAATCCACATTCATCCATTCGCATTCTCATTTCATTCACATTTATTCATTTGCATTTTCATTTCATTCGCATTCTCATTCCATGCGTATTTATCCATTTTGTATTCTCATTCATTTGCATATTTACACCATGTATAAAAAAAAATGAGCATAATTCTAGAGAAACAATAATAATTCTAAAAAAAATTGTGATGAGAGGTGAGACATTCTTGCGAAGTTTTTTTATTCATCTTTGGAAAAGTTTAGTCTTACTTAGTTGCAAACTCAAGGTGTTTCAAGGCACTCGGTTTTTCAAAACAGCAGTTTGTTCACATTTTTCAACAAAGCATTGCATCTCACCCACCCCATGATGAATGACCAAAATGGTCCACAAAAATTTTCTTTCACGTTTTAACTAATGTTAACTCTCTGCGAAGCATTCGTGTAGTAACTTCTGTGTGACATGTGTCTTTATTTTGTTTGAGTCAGTTATCGTCCCTACATTGTCATCATCCCTCGCCCAAGTCTAATCCCACCCTGGCCACCCATAAAGTACATATCCCCCAGATTAGTGCATAGTTGGCTTTTCGGTTGGTTCCCCTAATGAAATACCACTCTTGGTCCTCCATACTGGGGCAAATTTGTCGTCACTAGATATCTTGTTAACATTGTATTCCTTTGGTGCAAGTCTTTTTAAAAGACAAAAAAAAAATCAAAAAAAGCTTGTTAGGTCGAAAACTCGTAAGAGCGGCCTAAGCAAAAATTAGAGCATGAAAAGAAATAAAGAAAAAAGAGCAAATATATGAAAGTAAATAAATTATTGTCCTTGGGTTAATTTTCGAGAAAACAAGCAATCATGATTTTGAAATGAAGTTTGGCCATCATTCCATATCCAAAAACACCTTAAGCCAAAAATCCCAAAAATCTCAATCACCCTAGACAAGGATCAATCTCACATCAAAAATTGTGTACCACCTTTATCAGCTCACTTAGCTCAAAAGAAAGAGAAAGAAGAATCACACCAAAAAAACAAGAAGAAAGTGGAAAAAGAGAGGATTGAAAAAGAAAAATCCTGAAAAAGAAGCAAAAGTAGTAGAAATGGAGCTGATACCATTAAACGCATGAGAGATCCTTGTCTGAAATAAACTCTCAAACACTTCCTTTGGCCTATCCTCCATAAACCCTTGACCACGTTACAACCCTGAAACAGGTTCATTTTACCGTTAGGCACATAAGAGGTTCTCATCTCAATAAAACCTCAAACACCTCATTGAGCCTAATAACTCATTCCTTCATAAACCATTGACCATCGGCCAACACCGAATAAGACCCATCCTCCCCATCAAGCCCAAACACTTCATTAAGCTCAATCATTCCCTTCTCCACATCACAACCCTAAAAAGTCCATTCCTATCAATGACTAATTGCTTTCGTTTTCTCAAAGTTTTAATCTTAGGACAAATAAGTTTATCTATTTACGACATGTTTGCTCAAAAAGAAAAAAACAAACAAGCAGAAAAAAAGAAAGCTGCTCAAAAAGAAAAAACAAACAAGTAGAAAAAAGAAAGCTGCTCAAAAAAAACAAACAATCAAAAAAGAAAGTTGGTAAAAAGGAGAAGGACTTGCACTCCAAGATGCATTCATGTTGCATTAAAACAAGGTCTAGTGATCACCAAGTGTAGCTTTCACCATAGCAAACTCAAGACTATCATAGTCTGAGAGTCATTCTAAAGACAGCCAAAAGGTCAACGCTAGGATCTTCACCTAGATCCTAAAGTGGGGCACTCCTTTCACCATTTGTTCCACATGAGCTCCGGGAATATGTCCAGCATCCATCCCACACTGCACCCAGTCTATACATCCATACCAAACCATCTCCAAAAAAACCAATAACCCTAACTCCGCCACCTTTCCTAATCTCACTAGAAGCAATCATTTGAAATACCATTCCAAAGTGGGGTAATCCCGTCACCCTTCACTCCACCTAAAGTCGGGGAAATTCGCCCTACGCCCATCTCATCCCCTCGTCATATTCACATCCATGAGACCACACCAGGGCAATTTCTCGACCCACCATGCTAAATACAGCCTTTTGCAAACTCGAGTCGGGGCAACCTTGCTCTCGTCAAGATTGGGGCAACACCAAACGTCGTGGGTTGAGACAGAATCTCTTGTTTGCCACCCTTCATTCCAAAGTCATGGTATTTCCAATTCATTATTCCTCCACAACCCTGGCTGTCGTCACCACTAGACAGGGGCAAGTTATGCACGCACCTTCACCAGTAGTCTAAATCGGGGCAGTTCCACCTTTCATGACCTTGGCAAAAAGCTACCTTTCATCCCCTCACGTGTCATATCTGTCATACCAAGTCAACTGACTCATTAATCTGTATTTGCACTACTCTACATGTTTATGCTTTAAAGAGAGAGAACACAAGTTAATAATGTAAAGTCGGAAACTCACTCAGCTAACTTTGTGGACCTAAAAATCAATCATCATGGGGCACCATCATAGGAGAGCAAAATAAGCGAGTCTGCAAATACGGTCAAATAGTTTTTGCACATCAGTGTCTGTGAATAACAACCTTGAGATTGCCATGTCTGAATTCAAACCTCTTTCCAAGGAATGATTATTCCAGAGCACTCACCTCTCTACCCCTCGTTCCGAAAGTCTCATTTCTCATCTCAAAACAAAGCACATTTGCATGCATTACTATTATACCATATCATAAATCATTGCACCATACATTGTATTTCAACAACAAGCCATGCATCTACCACAACTATTGCATTTAGGCATTACCTGCGCGCATTCATCCATTTATTCAAAAAAAAAGAGAGAGAAAACCAAAAAGGCAAAAATCATCCACACTTCACCCGTTGCCCCCACCAAAGCATAAATCATTCCATCATGCAGCCAGCAGTACCTTTGCATTCGCATGTTATCTGCATTTGCACACACAGCTTATCAATTTCTGTTTGCGACCAACTTCAACATCCATCATTCACGGACCTTTTTTAGTCCATTTACTTTCGCATTGTACATTCATCACATTGCATACCTGTAACACTTTTTTGCTTCGATAGACGTGCCAAGTGCCGGTCTCATCGTTGTCAAAAGCTTTCTACATCACCAATCATATCATTTGCTACGCATTCATGTGTTTCCTTTATTCACCATAGCATTTGCATCAAAGTATTACATTCGCATCATATTCACATTCGCATTGCATGCGTCAAGAAAAGAAGCAAAATAAATAAATAAAAAGCAGAAAGAAAAATCCGTCCATCATTCCATCAGGTTCAACACCCATGGTATACCCATTTCATTCATCATCCCATGTTCATCACATTACATGCATGACATTGTTTGCTTCGATAGATGTCCAAGTGCCGGTCTCATCGTTGCCCCCCAAAAAAAAAGATTTTTTTTTACATCACTAATCATATCTTTGTACCATGTATGGCATTCGCATCGAAGTATTACATTTGCATCACATTCACACTTTGCATTTCATACACTCATACCAAAGAAAAAAAAAGAGAAAAGCCAAAAAAAACAAAAGGAGGAAAATTGCTCATTCCATTACACTCATCATTAATCAGCACAATCACATTCATATCTTATCTGCATTCACATACGTTGGTTGTCAACCTCCATGTTCCATCAACTTCAACTCACATCATCTGCCCCGCTTCATTCATCCCATCGGATGCCTACCATTTCACATACCTATATTGCACGCATACATCATTCATTGCATTTTTAGACATGCCAAATATAGATAGCTTTTCCCGTCTCAGGTAAATGCATTCATTAGGTATGTTCTAGGCAGATACGCCATGTACCAATCCCAATAGTTTGTTCCCTCAAAGTCAGTGCTCCAAGCGCTGGTCTCATATCACAATTCAGAGTCCCAGTACTCTTGTTGACCCCCAGTGGTCCTTCAGAGTCCCTAGTCAGAGCCGCTTGTTCTGTGTTGGGTTTTTCCATGGGAATCATTGGGTTCGGGTTATGTTGAACGCTACTAGTCCAGTACCTTTCACTACAAGAAAATCGACGATTTCCGACGGCAAAATCCGTCGGAAACGCACTGATTTTCGTCGCAAATTAACGTTTCCGACGGACAAATTTTCGTCGCAAAATCGCTCATCGCAAATCGTTTCCGACGAAATTTTTCGTCGCAAATGTCTCCGTCGCAAAGTCGTCGGAAATCCGTCGCAAATATCCGTGGCAAAGTCGTCGCAAACTCTAACACATTTTCGTCGCAAATCCGTCGGAAATCTGTCGGAAATTTTTAAAAAAAAATTTAAAAAAAATTAAATTATACAAAACTAATCTTATTTCAGCATATTTGTTGCAGACTTGAAGCCACAAGCTAAACATCTAACAAAGTGTAACCAAAATCAATTGTTTTTGTAACTGATTATAACTTTACACAGCCAAAACTATCTCAAATGTCTGTGACACATTTTCTATTAGGAATCAAATGATAAGAATCAAGGCATCCATGCCAAATTTACATAGACAAAACAAAATTGCTATACCAATTTGTACAACAAAGAATGCAAATAGACCCCTCTTCCTCAGCCATTAGCTGCTGAAACAAGTCTGGCAGTCTTCTCCCCAGCCATTAGCTGCTGATCAGCAAACAGCAACCCTCTTGTAGATGTGAAGGGATTACCAAGAAGGCTAACTGTTTCTCTTGTATTGAATCCTCTAAGGTTGAAGAGGTGCAGTGTGAGTGTAATGTTATCATCAGGTCTCGGAATATTCTCGGTTGCTTCCTCGAAATTGGGTAGAAAGGTCCACCAGCCTGCCAAGGCCATGTTCAGAAAACAAATCACAAGTGTAATAATACTTAGCTTTCAAAAAGTGCATGACAGGCAACAAAATGTGATATTCTTGTAAACTTTGCTATCCAATGTTTGAACTTAAAGAGTATAATTGCATTGCTATTGATGATTGATGAAAAGAGAGAAACAAACATACAACTGAGGAACAAGCTATTGATGGTTGATGAAAAGAGATTAAAAACAAACAACTGAGGAACAAGCTATTCCAAAAACTTCTTTCAAAATTGCCACACTCCACACACACACACATTGCTACACACAATAATCAGTGTCCTGACATTATCGCAGTTCTTAAAAATCATCAACCAATTTTTTGAAACAAATGACAACGTAAATTTATGATGGCAGCATGGACTATGAACAATGCTATACCTGATAAAGTATACATGGGCTGAAGCGCAAGATTTCCAGTCACACCAAAAGAGCCTAAGTGACCTCGAAGCTTCTGTTCTGGAACTCCCTGCAGAAAATTCCAATAGGCAAAGCCAATAAGATAATTGCATGTAGAGGTATTAAACAAGTTCTAAAAACACCATTACAGTCTAACATCCACAGTTTTGATCTGATCCCCTCCTCCAAAGAAAAGAGTAATTGTCACTTCAGCAAACAAATATCATAACATATCAAAATAGCACCGCATCATATAAAAAAGTGGCTGAACACATTCAAAAAATTGACTGCAAGCAGGAAATAAAGTACAAAACATCTGAAAGCATGTAATGGAGGTGAGGTGAAGTGAAGTAGCTTGTATTAGTAAAGTTGTTCGACATGGGCATTGATCGGTCCGAAGTGCCCTTTCACACCTCCAATTTCTTCTTGAAGAATCTAAACAAATGAAAAATGACAACTATGAAAATTAGATGTTTCAGAGAACTCAAAAAGGCACACAGGAATGAAAAGCCAAATTTACCTTATCAAAGAATTTGGCTTCAAATTTTCCAGCACGGTGATCAGTAGTTGTAACAGATGATGCATCTTGGCCACCTCCAATTACAACCTAAAAGAAAATACAGATTGAGGAATCCAGAATAATATGATTCAAAGTAAAGGAAAGGAAACTGAAGTAGATAGAAGATTTCATGCAGCAATATTAGGTATTTAGTTCATGAATTAGCAAGCAACTGAGATATGCAAGAAAGAAAGGGTTTGGGCATGCCTCCTTTCTAAAACTATATAGGACAGATGAATACATCAACCAAACAAAGTAGAAACTTTATCACTTAAATTGATTAACAAAACATTATTAATATGAATACCATGAATTTACAATATAGAAATACGTACATGATCGAGAAGAGGTGACATCGTAACTGCATTGACAGGGTGTTCTGTCACGTATGTCTTGATAAGAGTCAATGTTCTGCTATCCCAAAGCTACCAAAAAATCAAAAATAAATAAACTGGTTAGAGTGAAAATAAATAACATCATGTTATGTTACTGAAAAAAGAGAGTGCTAAGTGATGACCAAACAGTTAAGAAAGTAACAAATTAAAACGGTGATAGGTGGTGGTACCTTAGCAGACTTATCAAGAGAGCCAGTAAGGAAATGTGAGCCATCGGCAGATTTTGCAAGT
This sequence comes from Astragalus membranaceus, assembly GCA_039519185.1. Classification (NCBI taxonomy): domain Eukaryota; kingdom Viridiplantae; phylum Streptophyta; class Magnoliopsida; order Fabales; family Fabaceae; genus Astragalus; species Astragalus membranaceus. The sequence continues at coordinate 58,777,321 of CM076849.1, forward strand.
GATGTTATTGTCTTTTTGTGACCAGCTTCCTCCTTAAGCATTTTTCCAGTCTGCAAGCAGGCAGGCAAACAAAAGAAATGAGAACCATCGACAGATTTAACAATTTTAACAACTTTCTACTCAGTGAAACTCTTTCAACAACTAAACCTACACCATTGGTGATTCTCATTAAAGACAAGTTCTTAAGTTTAAGATCTTCATAAGCAACTCTCACTGGAGAGAGCACTTACTGTTAGCAAACAAATTAATTGAAAAGGGAGGGGGGAATGGAATTGAAGTAAGCTACCTCAGAATCCCAAATACGAATAACAGCATCTTCTCCAGCACTGATAATGGTATTGTTGAGGGGTCCCCAAATAGCTTTATTGATTCTTCCTTGAGGGCCCTTAATGACAAGCAAAGAGTCCCCCGTCTCTGAACATTAACATATCATGAAGGATCAGTGTGAAGAAACCATATCAGAGAATAGAAACTGAATTCTGAATTATATTTCTTAGTTACTGATAAACTACGTTACAACTGTATTTATACAACTATCACATAAACTAATCTATCAGCTATCACATAAAGCCAGTAGTGTAGACCATAGTTAAGCCTACAACCTGAGAAAAGAAGCCATGAGTTGCCACCCAAGTTAGAAGATCCCAAGCCCTTCAATTTCAAAATAAATAAGTTCAACCACAAAGGCTATGTGTTGTCTAATACCCCTATGGAAACAGCAAGGCATTACCTTCCCCATTTCAGATGAAGGTTTCTCAGCCCTCACTTTGCTCATCTTTAAGCATAACAGGATCCTTGTAAAAGAACCATATGGAAAAAATTACTTTGAGAAACAATGTCTACAAAAACAAGAATCCCACTACTCAATAGTCATTAAAACTTCAACTATTAAAAAAGATTGACTTGCACCTTTTCAAATTACATAAATCCATGCAAAGCTAGTTCATGTAATTAATTTTTATTAGCAAAGAGAAATTTCTTTTTATGATATTAAAGTAGAAAAAGAGATGAAAACCATAAGTACAATTTCATTTTTTCAGGCTAGCTCTAGTTTAATAATAACAGGAAACGCCAGTTTCATTCACTCATCTTAATTTAAAGATCACACAGAGAAAAGGACAAGAAAAAACAAACATTTATCATGAGCATGAGTATGATTCAGTATCATTGTTATAATCCAAATTCCGAATACAATAACTACGTCAACATATGGATATATTAGAGTATACCTTCATAGCCTTCAAGAACTGTATCATCCGACAACAGAAGTGGTGTGTCTAAGTCAATGAACCTATAAAATATTTTGCAATATTTAAATGAAGTTACAAAAACTTAGGGAAAAAAGGCTATAATTTTTCAAATGCTTCCTTAAAACAGCCAAGTCCAGCAGCAAGGTGGCCAGCAAAACCCATAGCCAATCTTGCCTCAACCATACCCCCAATCATCAAATATTTTCATGCTGCTTTTGCTTTTTCAATAATTTCCAGTGCACCCATTACTCCAACTTTTGCAAGCTTAATGTTAATGACATCTAAAATATTCCCTTATGCTATTTTGTAAACATCATCTAAGCTTCTGCAACTCTCATCAGCTGCAACAGACAATCCATATCTCTCTCTTGCTATGTTGCTTACATATCCAAGACCATCCCAATCATCTCTATCAACTGGTTGCTCAAATAGAACTGGTGTCAACCCCATTTGTTCCTACCTGAATTGCCAGAAATAATGCAATAAATTTGTACTATAGTATATTGGTACATGTGCATGAAATAGATTTAACTATGTAGTGTCTTTCTATTATATCAGTAGTTATGGTCTTTGAAGCACCACCAAAAAGCCTCCACAATGCCACATGAATACTACTTGCAACTGCATCAATTATCGCCATCTCCACCCCAGCTCTAACCTTCACCACAAGAATAAAAATAAGTCTCAGTGCCACAGTTATTAAGAACGGAAATAGTTAGCAGCTTTCAAACAAACAAGGATGCAACAAAAGAGTTTCATTTTCAAACAAAGCACTTAGCAGATCCTAAATAGAACATACACACAAACAAAAGGAAAAAAGTCAACCAATTTTGCATGTGGTGAGTGATTAAATTTAGAAACCATGGACCAACCCAAATCCAGATGAACACCAATTAGAACCCTAACAACTGCTTATAGAAGGCTACATTATCAATTGCCAGAAATTTTGCATGGGGTTGGGTTTGGTCATAAACCGTTTCATATAGCATTTAGTCTTTTGTAAAAACTTTGAATCAACTCATTATCAATCAATCATAATATATATGTCAAGAATTCTTATTCTTCCAATTCTTGGTATTTTATCTAAATCCCCATAACTTCAACAATAATTAAAAAGTATTTCAACTTATAATCATCATCATAATTATAATCAAAATATCAAAATAATAAAATACAAACAGACAACAACCCAACCTCCCAAATCAGAAAGTGTATGGAGTAAAAACGTTTTTAAAATTAGTTTGATTTGAAGTTATAACCAGAAGACTGCCAATAGTCAGAAATATGCAAAGAAGATTATATTTCTTCCAACAACAACAAAAATATTTGCATACGAAAAAGCAAAGCCGAGAGAAAATACCAGACTCTCCTTCAGCATTTTGATTTGAAAATCCGGGAGACTCATCAAGCACTTTAGAATTGGTTCTGTTCATTCTGAAGCGGTGAAGCAATATGCTCCTCCAAACCTGCTGTGTGATTGTCTTTGCCTGTGACAAAAGTAAATTATTATAACAGAGGGAAAGAAAACAAAAAATAGACACATCTAGTAGAGACTCTGATGTCCGATTCTGCCATTGATGTTCGATTAGGGTTCTCACGAAAAAACCCCAGTGATGTTCGATTCTGCCAGTTACAGTTCTCACGAAAAAACCCCCGTAGCAATGTGTGTGTTTTCCGACGGACAAAGCCGTCGCAAATTTGCGACGAAACACGTTTTCGTCGGAAACGTAAGCGGGAAATTAAGCGCCTTTTTTCCTGAACATTTGCGACGACTTTTTCGTCGAAAACTCGTCGGAAATTTCGACGAATTAGAGTTAGTCGGAAAAAATGGCAGGAAAAAGCACTTATTCTTGTAGTGTTTTATTCATCCTACTTGGGGTGCATATGCTTCAGTTGAAGCTAGATCGTGGTTATATCCGTACCTTGGACGTGTACAGTTATGGTGTTCTTTTGTCCCAGATCATGTTGCACCGACCCTCCCAGCTGATGTTGATTACATTTCCATTAAATGATTGTATTATATTATATTATATTATATTATATTATATTCAACGAGTTTATATTATATTAAATTTTATTCCACGAATTTTTTATTTGACGGTCTAGATTTTGCCGACCACTTTTCATCCAACGGTGGAAATTCACTTTAGGGTTTCAGATTTTCCCTATAAATAGACTCATTGGGTTTCACTTCTTTCATACACACAACACAAAATGATGATGGCTATGGCCAACGAAGAGTCTTCCATCACTATCATTTTTACTAATCAGGGCCTCATTGATCATCAGGGCATCATCATCAACGAAGATGATGATGTCTGTTTCGAGGGGCGAGACACGTTCCAGTGTAGGTTAAAACACAGCATAACATCTGCTGCCCTGAAAGAGAGACTATTGCGTAAGGTGCAACCGGAGGGCGATGAGCATCAAATAATTAGTATAATTTATCGGAAACCAGCTTGGGTTAATGGACGTGTGCACTGGTCTGTAATGGATGTCAACAACGACGATGACGTCCAAGCCACGATGGCCATTCATGTTATCTTTAAATGGAAGGGTTATCTGCATTTATACGTCGAAACCAAAAGGACCGTCGCTGAGATCTGTCGTAGTTTCACTCCACCATCTCAGTAGTTTCTATTATGTTTTCGTTTTGTTTGTTGTTGCAATCTGTTATTTTAAATCAATGTAGAAGGCGTTTTTAATTAATCAAATAAATGTTTCATTTTTTATTTTTGCACTCTGAAAACACCATATTATATGAAAAATTTGGAAGGCAATTTTAAGGGATTTCTAGAAATACATCAATTTGGGATAAATTCGGAAGGCAATATTGAGGGATTTCTGGAAATACCTCAAATCTAGATAAATCTGGAAGCATGTTTTTTTGATTTTCCGGAAATATCGCATTTTACGGTATTTCCGGAATGTAAAATGTGTTCCGGAAATACCGTAAAATGCGATATTTCTGGAAAATAAAAAAAACATACTTCCGGATTTATCTAGATTTGAGGTATTTCTGGATATTTTGTGGTTTTAAGGGATAATTTCGTCCGTTTGATCATTTAAGGGGGTATATAGTATAAGAGGGGGTAAAAAAAACAGCCAACCTGTTTATGTTTCTCTTCTTTATATTTGTTTTAGATTTAAATGTGTTTTTCAATGATAAGGATGGCTATCGTTTCTGGGGTCCAACCATCGCAACATAGCCAACATGCATGTGATGAGAAAATTTAAGAAGCATGATATGCTAGTGATACTTGATATGTTGCATGGAATCAAATGGCAAGATGTATGTAAATGACAACAAGTTGCAGATGACAAGTGGCTTGTTGCATGTTAGACAACTTGGTTTGCCTCTCATGTAAATAGGACTTAGGCCAAAGCCACACAACACAAACAAGAAGCAAGAAGCATAGCTTTGCAAAAAGAGTCATGCTCAAAAGAGAAAAATAGAAAACCCCATAGAGAGCTTCTTTGTGACAGAAACATTGTAGTGTCCACCTAAGGGTGAAGCTTTTGTATTCACATTATCGTTATAGTGGAAGTTTAAAAGGTTTACGGGTCCCGTGATTTTTTCTTGCTCACATTGAGAAGGTTTTCCATGTAATTTTTTTGGTGTTATTACACTTCTTTTTACGTTTCCGCTAGTTCCTATTTTGAGTTTACGAAGGAGGAAAATTATGGCGGCATTTCCCAACAGTGGTATCAGTGCTCGGTGAGAGCTCTTGGATACTAAGGTGTCGTGCTCATAAGAAAAAACTTAATATGCTTTGTGGTTCCCTGTTCATAAACTATGGTGACTATTCTAGTGTACGACATTCTTTGCGAGATCTCCTAGTTGGAGGAATTATTTTTCTGTATACTCAAGATGGAGGGTTCTATGAGTCATGATGGAGATATGTTTGAGCTAACCGATGACAAGTATACATATTGGAAGTCGATGATGGAAGACCACCTATACAGCAAAGATTTGTATGAGCCAAACTCCCAAAAGGATAAGCCGAAAGCGAGGGAAGAGAAAGCTTGTGAGCTCAAAAATCGAAAGGTAGTAGCAATGATCAGACAATATATAGACCGCAGTTTTTACCGACGCGTGTAAGTTGGGCACGAAACTTGAATCCTCAATTCAAAACAAGGCGTCGAGAAACAAAGTCCACCTTGTTATACGACTAGGGACGTTGGAGTACTCAGATGGTCAAAAGATGATGCAACATCTAAATACCTTCAAAGGTATTGTGAATCAGTTAACGAAGGCTGACATAAAGATAGATGATGAGTTGCAAACTCTTCTACTCCTAAGTTCTCTTTATGAAAGTTGGGACACTATTCATCATTCTCAATACGGAGGGAGGGACGTTTGATCAACGAGTTTGAAGCCAGCGTTGTTGATAATAGAGAAAGGAGTAAGAATAGTGAGAAAGGAGATCGTGGAGAATCACAAGCTATATCCAAATCTCTCACAAAACTAAGTTGTTATTGTTGTGGTAAACCAGGTCACTAAAAGTCTAAGTGCAGATTATTGAGAGAGATCAACAAGCTAGAAGAGTCTATCCTAACTAGATTAACACGGAAGAATAAGGAATATGCATGGAACAACCACTTAGTAGCCTCGAATGACGATAATATATTTTCATTATCAAGGAGGACAATTATCTTAATGTTGCATTTGATGACTGCTTTTGGATAATTGGCTCAGGAGCATCTTTTCATGTTACACCTCATGAAGGATTCTTTTCATCATATCAAAAAGAAGACTTTGGTACGGTGAAAATCAGAAACCATGTCAAAAGCAAGATTGTTGGGATTGGTGAAGTGACTTTGATCACCGAGAACGACAATAAGCTTGTGCTTTCATAAGACATGTTCCAGACATGCAAATAAATCTTATCTCAACGGCAAAAGTAGATGAATTAGGGATGATAAATTTGTTCACCAGTGGTAGATGTAAGCTTAGCAAATGGAGCATAAGAATTGCTCCTGGCAAAAAAAGGAGACTCCATGTGCATCATGCATGGAAATAAAAAAACGGGGAGACCAATGTTTCCTAAAATGCAACCAAAGAAGGCTTAAAGGTCATTTTGGCCCCTGCAAAATACACATTAATCCATTTTGGCATCTGCAAAATAAAAAACTTTAAAGAAGCCCCTGTAAATTAGTTAGTTGTTCAGTTAAGCCATCACTGTTAGTTGTCCACTAACGCTGTTAGTGTTCACCTACGTGGAAGGGACACTTTATCATCTTCCTCCCTCACCATCACCATCTCCCCTTGGACTTCTAACTTGTTCTAAAACATTATGGAACAAAAATTACTCTCAAATTTAGATCTGGAAACAGAATCATATTACTCTCAAATTAACTACAAAATCAGATCAGATCTAGAAACAAATCATCTTCATCATTAACAAAGTCATAAGAAACGCAGTGCTGTTCCTCTTCTTCCACTACAACATTTTGGCCATACGGCAACGCTTAAAATTGCTACTCTTAAAAAACCGTTGCCTTAGGTAGAAATGGCAACGGTTTTATGAAACCGTTGGTGTTTTAATTTTTTTTTTAATTTTTTTTTCGGCAACGGCTAGAAACCGTTGCTTAAAGGTCAATAGCAACGGTTTTTTTTTTGTTTTATCTTCAGCCAACGGTTTAAAACCGTTGCTTAAAGGTCAATAGCAACGGTTTGTTGTTTTATCATCAGCCAACGGTTTAAAACCATTGCTGAAAGGCAAGGGCAACGGTTTTGTTTCATCTATATCCAACGGTTTAGAACCGTTCCCATATATCCATTATTAAAAAAAAGTAAAAAAAATAGGCGCTAAAATATGTCGCGTACATTTCGCCCCACTAACTTAACCATTCTTTTTTTAAAAAAAAAAACACAAACCTTATTTGCCTTCAACCTATTCACCGTATTCCTTCAACTCACCGTATTCACCCATTCACCGTATTCGCCTTCAACCCATTCGCCTTCAACCTTATTCGCCTTCAACCCATTCAGCGTTTCACCCATCAGAAAACCCGTTCACCTTCAACTCACCCTGATGCGAAGAAGCACGTTTCACCCAGCGTGAAATGGAAACCCAGCGTTGATGCGAAGAAGCACCGTTCACCTTCAACTCCACTGATTCTAACCAGCGAGTTCTTCATCGCAGATCTACGCATATTGAACCACCGTTCTTGTGAAGACTACACCGAAACGAACCAGGATGCATCGTCGGAGAAGACAAAGATCGTGAGCATCAGAAAACCCAGCGTGAAGATCCGAAAACCCAAAAACCCAGCATATTCGCGTGAAGACAAAGATCGATTTCATCACTGCAAGGGCATTTTTCTTCACGTCCGAACCTTCTTCTTCTTCTCTGCATATCACACCGCTCCGACAACACCATTTTTCTTCATTTGCTGGTGAGTTCTCTTCTACTGGATTTCAATTTGAATAAACCCTAGTTAGGTTCAGATTTCAATTTCACATCATCTATTGGAATAGGGGTGCAGATATGAATGAAATTTGAATAAACCCTAGTTAGGTTCTCTTCTACTGGATTTCAATATGAATGAAATTTGCTTAATGTCTGAACAGTTTTTTTCATACATTTGAAAAAATTTGATGTCTTGAAGTGGCAAACCCAGTTAAATGCAATGAGCGAAATTTGTTGTTCAATATCTGAGAAATTGACACCTGTTTTTAAGTTCTTGAAATCAATTCAAGATGAATGAACTATTCAGTTTCTTATAGATACAGAAACTTAAATTTATCCATACTTTAAATATCAAAAAAGGTACAGGGGTGCAGATAGAATCATCAGATATTCTTCAACAACTCTAGAAAACAAACAATGGTTCAAGGATATATACTGCAATTCATAAGAAGAGAATAAGTTGTTACCTGGTTAGAAGTGGCAAACCCAGTTAAATGCAATGAGCGAAGCAGTGAAATGAAAAAAACTGTTCAGCCAGAGTGAAATACCGCGAGGAGTGGAAAATGAAGAGGGGGAAAAGAGGGAAAGTTTACACTAATGTATAATGATATGAATTTGCTAACTCCTAGCATATCAATCTTGTTACGTTATTATTATAGAGAATGAAATTTGTATTATGCCGGATCAATTTTAGTTTTGCTATTGTAATATATTACACAAACAGATCACGCTAATTTTACTATTAAACTTTGGTTCTTAGGTTATATGTTGCTTTTGAGTTCTTGGAAGACAAACTAGTAGGTGACCTTCTAGCGACGAGATTTGAGGAAAGATTTTTGCTCATCAGGTATGCTTCAATTTAATGTCGAGTGTTTTACGGCGACAGCCTAATTCTATATGTCAAACTACAACTTTTGTCATGTTATGTTATTTATAGATCTCTGATTGGAAGAAAGGTTTTGTGAAATGCTTTTGCCTCTTAACAAGCATGACTTAAGATGCATCTATTTTCTGAATTTGTTTTGAATGTGTTATATTATAGTTATAATTGTAGTGTTGATAGTTCTTTTCATTATGTATTTGTTAACAATTAGATATTCTTCAACCTTCTTATTTGTTACTATATCATTCTAGTAAAGTCGATGGACAAAGAGTGGATGAAATCAGCAAGAGATAGCCCAGAGTACATTCTTGGTGTTGAGTTTTTCCTAAATTATGCATACACCATAGGAAAACCCCAAGGGAAAGAGATTCTATGCCCTTGTATTGATTGTCACAATGCTTTTTGGAAAACAAGGGCAGTTGTATTTAATCATTTGGTATATTTCGGATTTGAAAGAGGATATGATGTCTGGATTCGTCATGGTGAAAAGCGTAAAAACCCCAATCGTCTCGACGGTGGCACAAATGAAGAAGATGACGAAATTGATGATGTTGGTGGACTACTATATGAAAGATTCAGAGATGTCACACACGGAGAATGTGGAGTTAATGAAGGCCTCAGTGAAGGTGCTAAAAAGTTCTATGGTCTTTTAGAAGAAGCAAAACAAGAGTTGTGGCCGGGTTGCAAAAACTTCTCTAAATTATCGTTCACCATTCGACTATATTTGTTAAAGTGTCTTTATGGTTGGAGCAATGCATCATTCAATGCTCTCTTAGAGCTTTTGAGAGAAGCTATGCCTCAGTTGAACATTCCTGAAACATTCAATAAAACCAGAGGCATGATAAGGGACCTAGATCTTGATTATAAAAAGATCGATGCTTGTCCTAATGATTGCATGTTATATTGGAAAGATCATGAGAACGACACTTCCTGCTCTGTTTGCGGTTTTCCACGGTGGGTTGTTAATGCCGAAGGAGATTATCAAGTTGAGGAAAACAATAAAGCTCATAAAGTTCCTAATAAAGTTTTCAGGCACTTTCCCTTGATTCCTCGACTTCAAAGGTTATTCATGTGCTCAAAGACAGCTGACTCATTAAGGTGGCATGAAGAAGAGCGTTCTAAAGATGGGAAGTTGAGGCATCCAGCTGATGGAGAGGCATTGAAATTCTGTGTCTTTGGAAGAAGATTATAAATTCTGTAATTTATAGACAGTGTTAGTTTCTAGCTTACTAACAATCAGTAGATGGATCGAATGAAGACTCATAAGTCATAACAAAGAGTTAGGATGTTCATGAATTGGCTGATTCTTATTGTGCAGTGTACAAATCTATAGATACATTGGTAGGAGTAATATGTATACACCCTGAACAACCACCCTGAACAACCACCTTATTGTGCAGCCACAACTCCAAATTCTGCATGTTTGGATCAATCTCTAAGAAAGAAAAAGAAGGTCTAACACTTTGCAAGTTTTCATTGAATTGGGCCATGTGATTTTTTTTGTGTTTGTTTCTAACAAGTTTATAAATTACTTGGTAATATGGATAATGTGTTGTTCTATTTATACTATAGAATTTGCAACTACAAGTTAATTGATGAATAGGAGTAATCTGATGTGGCCACGTGACAGCTCAAGTTTATGTTGTATTTTGTTCCCTTAGTTGGTCCCTTATACAGGAAAATTCCACTTGTGCTATTTTTGGAGTTTATAGACCTTTTAATTTTTTGGAAGCATGACTGTGTTTGTTACCTTTATTATCATCTAATTTTTAGATGTAGTGGAAATTGGATAAAGTGCACTTGTTTGTTGAGTGCTGATCAAGGATAGTCTAGGTGCAAACTCTTCCATAATATATGACATTTTGTGATTGAAATTAGTCTTGTGGGTGAATAGTTGTCGTTGTTGGTACATATTGCTGACATGTTCTGATTAAAGTGTTAAAATTTTTACTAAACCTGTATGGGTGTAGGTTTTGTTCTTGATTGATTTTATGGGGTTTGTTTAGTTAAAAACTAGATTTGATTTTTTTTCCTTCTCATTTTAGACACTTGTTTTGCTGATTTTATGGCATTAATCGAATTTTGTTACTTTTGTAGGAAAATAATGAAGGTATAGATCTTGGTCTTGATGGCTTGGATGATGAAGAGTTTGAAGACATGTGTTGAAGACTTGACAAGTTTTATTTTGGAAATGGAACATGTTTTTTGTAATATAACTTTTGTAATGTTGTTTTTGTACTTACTGAAGCAACAAATTATGTTGTTTAAGAAGCTTGGATGTAGCAATATAATGATACATTTTGTCTGTTAAATTGTTATATTTTAGGTACAACTTTAATTTTTTGTGATGTGATTAAGAAGCTTGGATGATGAATAGCAATGTTTTTTAAACCGTTATTAAATAAACAGTGAATGGTTAATGTTTGGGTTGTGATTGTATCATTTGGATTTATGGCAATGGTCTGTATGTGTTAGAGGTGGTTTGAGGCAAATGACAACGGTTTTTACGTGTTGCCATAGTATGGCAACGGTTTTGGTTTCTACGTGTTGCCACACATGGCAACGGTTTAAAAGTGTTGCCATACATGGCAACGGTTTTTGTTTCCACTTTATAGCAACGGTTTCTACGTGTTGCCATACATGGCAACGGTTTTGGTTTCCACTTTATGGCAACGGTTTCTACGTGTTGCTATACCTGGCAACGGTTTAAAAGTGTTTCCATAACTAACAACGGTTTTCAACCGTTGCCATATAGTGGAAACCAAAACCGTTGCATTCCATCTGGCAGTGGCAACGGTTTTTAGCTTCCGTTGCCTTTGAGGACAAATAACCGTTGCCTGAAGCTAAGACAACGGCCGCAGGTACAACGGTTTCAAAACCGTTGCCGTACCTTTTGGCAACGGTTTTATGGCTTTATGAAATGTTTTTCGACCGTTGCCGTAGGGTCAAAATGTTGTAGTGTTCGTTCTCTTCTTTCTTTGCGTTTTGTTTCTCTTCTCCGTTGTTCGCTGTTCCTCTTCTTCGTTTCATTCCTCTTCTTCGTTCTCTTCTTTCTTTGCATTTCGTTTGTCTTCTCCGTTGTTCGCTGACAAATCTGGAAAACCCAAAATCGCTTCATTCCTCTTCTTCGTTCTCACTTTTTGTTGTTCGCTGCTCTTCGTTTTCTCTTCATTTCGCTGTTCTTTCTTTTCTCTTCGTAAGCCACTGAGTAGCGACGACGTTAATTCCACCACCAGATCTGGAAAATGAACAACAACACGAAGAGAAGCTGCTGTCTGAAACAGGGCTTCAAACTAAAAAAACAGTTTGATTTTCTGTGTTTGATAGTTTCCATTGCAAACTAAAAAAACAGTGGTGTTGTTTGTTATTTGAAGAACGTAGAAACGTAGAAGGAGTAAAACGATTGAACGATTGAAGTAAAATGAAGGAGTAAAATTAGAAAACGAAAATCTTGAATTTGTTCTTGTTCGATATCCAGATTTGGGCAAAAACGAAAACCTTGAATCGTTTCAACAAAAACCGAAAACGAATCAAACTCAAAGAAGGAGAAGATGATTATATAAAATGAATCAAACTGAAAACGAATCAAACGGAAAACGTTTTCTGGGTTTTTGGAGATTGAAGATTAGCGATTGAAGATCTGGGTTTTCGTTTTGTAGTTATTGTGAGAATGAGAGAGCAAATTGCAACGATTGTTGGAGATGATGAGGAACAAGGAAGAGGATCGTTTCCAGATCTTGAAGATGAACACAGAGGAATTGATAGGACAAGGAAAATCTTGAAGATCTTGTTATTCATTGAAGCTTGTTATTTGTTTCCAGATCTTCATTGAAGCTTGTCTTTCATTTTTTGTCTGTTTCCAGATCTTGAAGATGATACACACTTGGCTACACACGTGTTCAGTTGTCATGACAAGTCAGTGCTCCACGTAGGCGAACACTAACAGCGTTAGTGGACAACTAACAGTGAGGACTTAACTGAACAACTAACTAATTTACAAGGGCTTCATTAAAGTTTTTTTTTTTGCAGGGGCTAAAATAGATTAATATGTATTTTGCAGGGGCCAAAATAACCTTTAAGCCACCAAAGAATTGTGACACAAACGACTTGGCCACATAAGCAAGAAACGATGGAGATTCTTGCTAAAGACCATCTTAACAATAAAACAGAGTCTATCGACTATCTAAGTCTTATACGCTCTAACTTATATTTAGAAAAGGTTTTGAAATAATTTTTCAAAAGAAATTATAAAACACTATAGTTTATTTCATGTATGAGAAAATATTCTTTCCATTTATCAAAAACAAATAAAGAACTTCATTAATATAGTTTTGAGTGTATAAAAGTACATATTATTAGAATATTGAGTATTTATTAAACATCTTCTTGGCTTTTCAAGTCTAAAACTATAATAATTCAAAAAGAAATGAAGATGGTCTCAACTCCATTCCTATTTCGCCAATCGTTAAATTCAAACACCTTAGACTTAGAGCACGTGTTTGGATTTCATGCTGCAACAAAACCAAACAAGCTTTGTAAGAATAACAAAACATTCCTCATAGTGTAACCTGCTTTACCTTGACAATATAAAAAATCTAAATATTAAGCATAGATCATCCACAATCAAAATTTGATCAAAGATAATAAGGTGCACAAAACAACAATATATTAGGAAAAGCTCAGTCTCATCAGTTACTTTGTCCTAAAATTTTGTACATGGGTTCCCACTGAGCCTATTCCAAAAACTTCAAGAATTAACAAGTTAACCTCAAGGTGAGCAAATTAAGTGATGTTGAATACTTGAAGTACCTTTTGGCTCACAAATCAAAGAATGAACATTCCCAACAATAGAATCTCAAAAGACACTTGTCTAATTAACACTCCAAATTGGTCACAACATTCTACTATGAACCATGCTACTGGATGATGATTTTGGCTCAAAACCTCTCTCATCCTGATCAGCATTGAAAAGAAGATTAGTCCAATTTGTAGATCTATGAACAATCCTTGTTGGAACCCTGTCACTATCTTCGCCGCCGGAGGCTTCATATCCATCACTAGTTGACCTTGATAATGGAAGTCCATTAAGAGTCGCGGAACCGGGAACAGAAAGACCTGCGAGTGCGAGCCGTCTTGAGTCTTCAGCTTCTGTTGAGGGGACACAAAATGGATGGATATCAGGTGAGTCTAAACTGCTTTCTGGAGAAGAAGTAATAATCCCAATTGAGCTTGACACTGCTTGAGTTTTTTGATAGGTGCTTCGAGCTTCAAGCTGGAGAGACGCTAATCTAGACGTTGTTCCGCTGAAGCCTTTATCGATATTTCCGACAGAAATATTTGATAGGGTCTCCATTGGTAAGTCAGCAGGTAAGCGAACTCGTTTGCCTGGTCTTCTTTTGTCAATTCTTGGAGCCATTCGTCGACCACTGCTGCCAGAGTTGTGATCTGCTTCTAGTCTAAAAGGCTCATTATTTCTCACTACGGGTTGCAGGATTTTCGATTTTTTCCTTGCTTCTGCAGCAGCCTTGGAAACCTCTTCTGCGTTTAATCGTGCCAATGTCCATGGACTGATTTTAACTGTTCCGGGATTCTTTTTCTTAACCGGCTCTTCTCTGATTGACTTTTTTCCTAGTGAACTTACAGAAGCCGATTCTGGAGGCACTACATCAAACTGCATAATGCAAACTCATATGAGAAGGTATTTCAATTTCAGGCAGAGGTTCTAGTACAAAATATAGAAATAAACTATAAACAAATAGAAGTATGAAATACAGAAATAAAAGATAAACAAATAAAGCAGGACTGAATTGATAAAAAGTTACCTGATCTTCAAGGAACATGCGTGGAGGTGTGCACCATGCACCACGATGGAAGGTATTAAAGGAGCTTGCACTGCTCATGCCGGTAAGAGAGCTAACAGGCGACATTTGGGGACTTTGTTGACCTCCAACTCCTTGCTGCTCTAGCTCTTGCTCCCTCAAAGCTATGATGTAATCATATGTGCTGATTCCCTGAGTTATTCCACAATAACCACAATATTTAGCACTAACTTCATAATTGTTTTAAAACAAAATGAGAACTCATTTTTATACAACCATCATATTATTTCCTATGTGCCTCTCAATTTCATTTTACTTTTTATGGCAAATATATAATAGAAAGAATGACTAAATAAGCTCCTTCTTATATGAATGATTGTGTAAGATGCATCATGCATTTATTGACAAATGAAATGAAGAGGGGAAGTACATTTTCTAGTACTGAACAGCTGCCAAGCTTACCTTTTTAATGAGAAGAATGTGAAAGAAGAAAAGCTGAACAAGGGGTAAGGTGGCAATCATAGCCAAAATGGTGCAGACTGCCTGTAAAAAAAAGTTCAGCATGCATAAGAATATCAGTTATGACCACATAATATAGACCAAGAATGTAAGCAAAATGCTCACCACCACAATAACAAAGGGGGCCAGAGAGAAGCTGCTCCCCAACTTGGCAGAAATATCCACGGAGAATTCCTTCCTCTTAACGAAACAGCAGATAAGCACTAGTATCCCGGTCAACCATTGAAGAATAAGCTGCAATCTCAAGCCCAAGGTGCACAAACCATATATATACCTGTCAATAGTTAATCAAAATGAAAATAACAAGGAAATTAAAAATGCTTATTCTCGGGTTGTTTAGGTTCTTGATTGCTCTGCATCTTGAGTGAAATTTTTAGCCTTCTGTATTAGCTTTTCCTTAGTTATCTTAGATTTTGGTTAGTTTTAGGAATAAAATAGCTTAGTTTGTTGATATTTAGTTTTAAGGAATCAACTTCGTTGTTTTTCCTTTTTAGTGAATATTGGTACTCCTAATTCTATTGTTTGTGTCTGATCACCTAGCTACGTAGGGAGCTCGCCTAGAGAGTCAGCAGAGGAAAGAAAGGTATCTGCACTGTCTTACTCTTAGATTGCCTAGTATTTGATGGAATCCTTATGTACTTGAATGACTCTTCATGAGTTGTGATTTAATCCCTATTCCTGATGCTTTCTAGGAATTGATCACTCTTGGGATGTTTTACGATTTGTTAATTGAATGGAAACTTGATTTTCAAATGCTTTAGATTTAAGATCTTTGCTTCTCTAGTCTAGGATTAGTCATTGATGCTGAAAACCATTTGTGAATTTCTCCTCTCAATGCTTGTTTCTAATTAAGGTCGCCTATGAATTAAGGATTTTATTAGGAATTAAAATTCTTTTGCCTAAGGAATTAGGATTAGAATAGGAATTCAAAATTCGGTAACAATTCAGGATATGAATTTGTAATACGTTCTAATTCTGGACACCTATGTGTTCATGTTTTCTATATAAACAAAAAATCAACAAAATTTTACTATTCTTATTATTTTAACTCACTATAAGTATTAACACAATTAAATTCAGTCCCTTGTTCTATCTCGTAATTAAACTTTTGAATTGATAATTAATAATTAAACACGCAATCCTTGATTTCGACACTCAATATGAGCCATTTTATTACTTGAAACAACCTGGTACACTTCCAGTGATACCGTCAGTTTTGTCATTTTGCTTCCAACACATAATAAGTTGGGCTTAGGAAGGTTCAACTTTGGACACTTGATAGGGAGAATATTTAAGTATTTGACAAACTTGGGAAACAAAATATATAGCTCATTAAGGACATTCCTTGGCTTTGAGAGTATATACAAAATCATATACTCTACTAAACCATGCCATGAGTTCTCAAAGTATAAAACCAATTAAAAAATCCCGTCTCCTATTCCAATCCAATGTGATTTGGGGGGAGGGGGGGAAGTAGATATAGAATGGAACGAGGGAATAGTGTTTTAGGAATCGAGGATATCATAATGCTGGTGATCCGGAGAAGATGGTAAAGTTTGATTTCTAAATAGTTGAGCTAATGAGCTTATACAATAATATTGCTAGGTTTGAATTCTAAATATATGTAAGCATAGGTGGACAATCATGCTTACCAAGAGAAGAGCAGAAACCATAAGGGTGAAAAATTGTCGGTAGTTCTTTTTCCCAATACAGTTGTTAAGCCACTGCAAAATACAAGTAACAGTCTTTCAGCATATATCATCTGATAATAATCAATGAAAAGAGAAATCAGATTATCATACTCTGCAATGATGATCAAATCGATCAACACACTTGTCACAAACTCTGCAGTGCTTGCTGTACTTGAAGACCTGCAACAGCGTGATTTCCTCAATGATATTAACTTCTATTATCAATAGTCTTGGAGAAAAAGTTCTAAGTAAAAATGCTTCTACAAACCTCAACTTCACACAAACTGCAATAGAACATGCCATCCTCACTTATTTGTTGATCTGAAGATTTCTCACTTGAACCACAGTTGCCGCAGATATAAGCACAAGGAGAGCAAACCAATAGATAACAGGGCGACGAAGGTGATGATGCATTCTTCTTCTCAATTGAACTAGCAGCATCTTTTAAGCTTTCTTCTGTTCCTAGCGCTTCCTTATCCATAGATTTCGGTCCAACTGTTGAAGCATTTCCATCATTCACTGATGAAATCGACTCCCCTCCTTGTTTAGAATTCTTGAGTCCATCAGGCTTTTTGCTGTCTGGAATTTTAAGATACTTTTTGGACTTAAAAACCCCTGGATCTGCTGGATCAGCTGCTGCGCACCAAATGTACAGTCCAAAGACACAAGTAATCTGGCAAGAGGCGAGGCATTAATCAAACATGATAATTTCCTTCAAGCAGTTAAAAACGACATACTTCCTATCTATTACAAGTCTATACTAGATTGACAACAGAATAAGCATTACAATATTGGTAAATGTGTGAGTGCATGTATGAGTTACAATTTTCTATTCATGATATTACAAGCAAGGTTAAAACCAGATAATATTGGTAAATGTGCAAGTCCATGCCTGTGTTATTTGTTCCAAACAAAACTGTTTGAAAGTTACAACTGTGAGTAAAAGCCATAGAAATATTGATACTTTTAATATTGCTTAAATTATCCATAATCAAGTATTATTATCATACTGTTATATCTTGAAACTCAACAATTCAAGACAATGCTGGAAAGCATACATAACCAGTTTTTTTCTTTACTGAAAGATATATATTCAATTTCATTCATGATAAAGTTAGCAATACAATCTGGAATTGAGGAAAACAATTGAGAACAAGACTCAACAATGGCTACATACATAACCAGTTCTACAACCAAAAACGGCAGGAAGTCTGCCCAATAGTGAATTGTCACCAATACTCGAACCTGACTGGCTGTACATTTTTTAGCAGAATGATGAAGCCATAGCAAAATTATATTGCCCTCTTAGAGAGTAGCCACACTCAAGGTAGCTTTCACTATGATGTCCTGGTTTCAACCAAGGGCAATTATCAAGAGGGTCAAAAAGGAATATGATAAGGACAATTCAGTGTTACTATGGAATTCAAAAACTCAAACTAGTTTGAATTTTGAGAATATCTAACATATACTTTTTGCCTATGCTGTCAACAAGTGCTTGGTGAATCCTTATTAGTGATTATGCTAATAGATAATCTCAAATAAATTGATCCAAACAGGCCCGAAGTGTGAAAATAATTTTTTTTAGTTATTGCTGAATTTGAAGAGAGTATAGTGAAAAAGGAATCTAAAAAGACAGAACAAGTGCATTCTGATAAAGACTAAAAGCAAAGTGCTTTGACCTCAATCTTAGAGAAATGTCCGCATAGGACATCGTTAGAATAGACAATTCTCCATTTTCAGATGGCCTTGATATCTAGCCTAGAACCTACATATCTTCACATGGCTACTTCTAAAACAAATGCTTAAAAAAGGGACTTAAAATAATTGAGTAGAAAGCAATCAACTTGAAGAGAAATGCATAGCAAGGAACCAAATGGCCCCTCATGTACAGAGACAGTTCCATAGCACATTCAATTGAACACTATACACACACTAACCTAAAAAGTAAAAGAAAAAAAAGGATATTTTGAATCAGAAAGCAAAGCTTGGAAACAAAAAAAAGCTAAAAAACATGAATCAGGAAGCAAAAATCACAACAGATCTCATCACATCTTCCACCGACTCACCTAAAAATCAGTAAAATAAGCATCAAAAATCGGATAAAGGTAGAAATTTGAGTTACCAGTGGAGTGTAGAGGCCAGTTACAATATACTGATACATCTTCTTCCCAACAAAAGGAGCAAAGAACACATAGAAAGCAAACCCCAGAGCCAGAAAAACAGCAATAGCCACAACCTTCACACACAAAAAACAAACAGATTCTCAAAATTACAAACCACCCATTAAACAAAAAAGAGAAATTATTCACAAAAACAAATAAAAATCAAAACTTTACACTCACCTGAAGTGGATGGTAAGGTAACTGCCATCCATTTTTCCTCATCTTTCAAGATGAATACAAAAAACAAACAGAAATGCCGATAGCACTATCCAGATAAAACTATAAAGAACAGTTATTTGAAACAATTACCCTCTCATAAGGGAAAGAGTGAAAAACAACAAAAAGAACTTAACTTGCAATGACATTTTGGCAGTAAGAGCTGGCAGAAAGAGATGTAACAGAGAGAGGGAGAGAGGAAATGTTTGTCTGATTCACTCAAAGACAAACCTTACTACCAAAAGGAGATAGAAGATGAAAAAAAATGGTCTTTTTTTCTTTGAGTTTGTGGGTGTGGTTTGTTTTTTTTTTTTTTGTTGCTTGGTAAAGCTATTTACTTTGAGGAAGGAATAGAGATCTATGGTGATAATGATGTAGATGTGGTGGTGGTGGGGTGTGAAGCATGTTTGAGTTTTCTTTCTTTTTTGATTTTCATGTCTGTGTAATTTTGGATTACCCACCTTTTTACCTTTTTTGAAGGGTGTTATCCTCTCTGCTATGCTGTTCTGTGGTGTTACTGGCGTTACCTTTTTTCCTTATAGGCAAAATCATGTGTCACTAGCTATTACACAGGACAGTTGTTTGGTTCTGCTTTTTGTAATTGCCAACAAACCTTTAAAAGCTTGCTCAGAAAACATATACACAAACTCTCTCTCTCTTCTTTGAATGTATGTATCCATAATAATAAAGTAGAGTAAATAAACTGCAGTAATATTATGAGGGAGAGAGGGAACATAATCAAATCCAGCGGCAAATATGACCAACCCACTATTGTTTTCCACTCTTTACCAGTATTTGACTCTCTTTGTAATTCTTTAATATTTTCTTTTGTTCTTTTCCTTTCAACTATGGAATAATAGTTTGAAAGTTACTACTACATTGGGAGTTTTAATCATATAATAATATAACTTGTCAAAAAAAAAATCATATAATAATATACATGATATGACTCCAATTTTAGGATACTTTTATAGTTTTATTATCTGTTCAGCCGGTGTGAAGCTTTCTACGAAATATAATTAGTTTATTTTTAATAACATAATATAACATACTAGGTTTAAACTTTAAACATCACTCTTTTTGTATTTAGATTTTAGTTTATAAAAATCTACTAAATAATCCCCGAAATTCATATTTATGATGTCAATTCAAAGTTAGTCGAGCAGATTGGATAATAACTCTTAGGTTTAATTACAGTTTTAGTCCCCCTATTTTCACCAATTCACGATTTTGGTCCCCAAAGTTTTAATTTGACGAATTTAATCCCCCTATTTTTCAATTAGACAATTTTGATCCACCTCTTAATTTGGTCAAAATTGAAAGTCAATTTTGACTGACTTATCCTACGTGGCAGTCCACGTAGGCGCGCACTGTTCATCTCCTCTCTCACAGCCCTCTCCTCTCTCGCAGCACTGTTCATCTCTCTCTCTCACAGCCCTCTCCTCTCTCTCACAGCCCCATCCTGAACCCTTCCCCCCACCGTGACCCCCTCCCCCCACCGTGACCCCCCTCCCCCCTCCTGAACCCCCCCTCTCTCTGGTTCGCTTCTCCCCCCCCCCCCCCTCCTGGTTCGCTCTCACTGTCGCAACCCCCTCCCTCTTCTCTCGTCGTTCTCTCTCTCGTCCCTCCGATTCAGAGAAACTGAAGCGTACAAGAGAGACGGAGAGTGAAAGAGATTCAGAGATTCAGAGAGAGAAAGGAGAGAGAGAGAGAGAGAGAGACGGTGGCTGTGGGTGGTGACGGTGAGAGAGAGAGACACAGTGGGTCGCAGATCTCACGAGGGGGAAGGGGAAAACGAGGGGGGGAGAGATGCGAAGGGGAAGGGGAAAACGAGGGGGGGAGGTGCGAAGGGGAAGGGGAAAACGAGGGGGGAGATGCGAAGGGGGAAGGGGTTCAGGAGCGGGGAGGGGGTCACGGTGGGGGGAGGGGTTCAGGAGGGGGCTGTGAGAGATAGGAGACGGCTGTGAGAGATAGAGAGAGAGAGAGAGAGAGAGAGAGAGAGAGAGAGAGAGAGAGAGAGAGAGAGAGAGATGAACAGTGCTGCGAGAGAGGAGAGGGCTGTGAGAGAGGAGATGAACAGTGCACGCCTACGTGGCAGTCTACGTGGACGGCCATGTAGGATAAGTCAGTCAAAATTGACTTTCAATTTTGACCAAATTAAGAGGGGGATCAAAATTGTCTAATTGGGAAAATAGGGGGGTCAAATTCGTCAAATTAAAACTTCGAGGACCAAAATCGTGAATTGGTGAAAATAGGGGGACCAAAACTGTAATTAAGCCTAACTCTTAACACAGATTCTTTTTTCTTCAAGCGATTATGTCGGGAGAGAAATTATCTCTCTTAGTTATAAGCTCTCCAACTACTATAAATAGTGTCGAATTAGGCAATGTGCTCTTTGATATCTACTGAACAACGAAAAGCGTGAGTAAATTGCAAGTAAAAGATAAAAATACTTGAAAATAAGAGTTTTGATTTTTTTGAGAGAAAAAAAAAGTGTTGTGTTGATTGATATGTCATTTACGGCATTTACAAGCGGTTTTTATAAACAAAAACCTAAGCTTAGTTTCTATTGGTCACCACCACTTGCTAACAAATAATTATGCTCCGACTAAGGATTATTCGGCTCAGAATAACCGTTCCACTAACCTCATTCTGTATTATGGGTACTTGCTAAAAAGTATAGTTTTTACACTGCAATTAGTAAGGTTACACGGTTCAAGAACGCAAGGTGCATCTGTGTTTTCAAGTAAGAAGAGGTAGAGAAAATGTCTCGAGTCAATGATTGAGTACCAGGCACTACGACACTGAAGTAACTCTGTCATACTCCCAAGACTGGATAGATATAATGAAAAAAGAATCCAAAAAATGTTTGCCCTCTGAACAAAATACATATAAGCGGAGGCAATTGAAAAGAATAAAAATCATTCAATTTATTTTCCTAAATTTATTCTTGGAGCTCGTTTTATATTATTTCTTTGTTATACTCACTCGATTTTGGGAATAATTATTATGTTCCTTGAGCTTCTATATGTGTTCTCTAACGGTTGATTTCGTGCGGCACTTATCAACTCTATAGTCTCCTAAGCTTTAGGAACACGCCCCACTTTCCTCGCACCTAACTCTTTTATTTCATTAAATGAACTAATTCAACCCAAGAAATTGAATCAAAACAAAAATATCCAAGGTGGGGTTTCATTCAGTGAACATGGTGATTGCAAGCAGCAATTGCCCTAGTTGGTTAGTGTTCTGGAGTGGCCCAATAGGCCCAACGAGACAGTCTAGTGCAACCTGCAGCAAGGGGGTGCTGCGCGCAGCAGCCAGGTGCAACCTGGGCCAGCGACCCACTCGACCAAGGCCGGCCCAACGCGACCCATCATCTACCTTGCTCCGCAAGATGCGGCTGATCCCGTAAATTGCGCAACGGCTAGAACGCCAGCCTTATATATACCACACCAGCATGTGGCTTCAGGTACGTTTTACTCACCTTGTGACCCTGCCCGTTGAAGCACCTCTGACTTGAGCGTTGGAGTGCCTTTGCAGGTACCACCCGCGTGCGGCTTACAACTCGGTCCCTCATCACAGCGACCGACCCACGTTATCAACAACAACCCATCGTATTGATCAGGTACGATCAATTGGCGACCACAGTGGGAGGCCCGAGCGCTATTCCACATCAGACCATGCCGCCACGCCAGAAACGCACTTCTTCCAGGCTCAACACCTCTGGGCAGAACCGACCTCAACGGACCCCAGAGGGCATGCCTGTGACCGTTCATGAATCACAAGATGAGCCTCGCCAAGAACCCTCAGTACAGGGCGGCCGAGGGCCAGTTACCCAACCAGCCCCGCAGCTACCGGCCGAGCTGGCCGAAGCGGGAATTCCAGAAGCGTTGCCAGAGCACGTGACCCAAGCGCTCATACAAATTCTGGAGCAAAAGAATCAAGTGATTGCTGATCGAGACGAACTGATCGAACGCTATGAGAGAGGTTCGATCTCAATCCGCCCGCGTGCGGACAGCGGTCATCGAGGCCAACCTTCTCGGCCCCATCGTTCACCACCACGAAGAGAAGCTCCTCCTCGTCGAGGCGTATCCCGACGCAATCCTCCAAGAAGGGCGATCGTTCACAGGTCGCCTCCTCGTCGAAGTCGTCACCGTCGCTCCCCCGAAGAAGATTACGACTACGCTGACTCAAGCTACCGACCAGAGTCAGAAGGGTCGCCAACAAGATACTCGTCCAACGAGTCCTCAGGATCCCGCCGATCAAGAAGCAGGTCGTGGGACTCGTATGAGGAGTTTGACGACTACAGTAACGGGGAGATTAGAGATGTCTCCCATGCCATCAGCCGACCGAGAAGGAATAATTCAGAGCGGCCTAGAAGACGGTCGTCGCCGCACGCTCCACAATACCATGGACGCCCTCCAATTGCCGACAGACTCCTTGGTCAGCCGGTCGGCCTTTACGGTTTGCCTGTCGACCAAGCTTATGCCGCCATGCATTCTTACGGGCAGAATCCCATTCCGACCGGACAAGGGCCCTTCATTAGAGAAATCAGACGCTATCGCATTCCAAGGGATCTCAGGAAGCCCCCGAACCTGAACAAGTTTAACGGCCGCGGGGATCCCGATAAACATCTCATGTACTTCAACAACTACTGCAGCTATAGAGAGCTAGGTCGGACAATGAAGTGCAGACTTTTTCCTCAGTCGCTCGAAGGTCGGGCGTTAGAATGGTGGGAAACTCTACGTCCCAACACCATCTCTTCTTGGGAAGGTCTCGTGACAATGTTCCTAGCCAATTATACAGCCAACCGCTGCCAGTACAGATATGAAGAGCACTTGGACACGATCGTCCAAGGAGAGAATGAATCCCTGAGGGAGTACATCGACCGATTCAACACTGAAGCCGACGCGGTCCGCGACCTGTCAGATAGAGACAAGTTGAAATATCTAAAACGTGGTATAAGAGAGGACCACAGGTTTGCAGTAGAGTTCACGTTGAACCACTATAGCGACCTCGGAATGTTTCTTCGAAGGGCCAACGATCATATGGCTTACGAAGAAAAATTGGCCGCTAGGAAGGGCGCCCGAGCGCGACCCAAAGAGGAGCACAACAGGCCAGGTAGCGAGCAAGAAAGCCACCGAGAATACCGACCTAAGAAATATGAACAGCGCACGAAGTTGAATACTCCCATTGCGCAAATCTATTCTGAGCGACAGAACAGAGAATTCCTGAACATGAAGCGACCCGACCCCCTCGTGCTCAAAGAAAGGCATCGACCGACCAAGAAGTACTGCCAGTACCATTGTAGTAAGGGGCACGATACGAACGATTGTATGGCCCTCAAAGATGATATCGAGGACCTGATTCAAAGGGGAAAGCTGAGGGAGTATGTTCTAGAGGAAGATGATGAGTTCAGCCCGCGAGCTGAAGAATGAATTCAAACGACCCTACAAACTGGTACTGATACTCGATCGATCAATAAAGGACAGGCGAGCACTCTTTTTACCGAGGCTCGACCTTTTGACAGTGTGTGTTTTAGTTAACATGTACGAGTGCATGCCCGAACACTCAGTAAAGTAGCGAGCGATCGAACAGGAACTAAAATTAAACTTTCGAATCAAAAGTACACAACGGGTTCACCACGGTCGAAACCGGGCACCCAATCCACCGACCGTTCGCAGGCCGGAAAGATGCATCAAGCCTCGAATAGGCTACGCTGCTTCACCCCTGTAGGTCGTCCGCGCGAGGCTACACATGGGGCAACGAATCAAGCCTCGAATAGGCTGCGATTGGTCGCTTCCTACAGGTCGATCCCGCGAGACTCTCCGGCGACCAGGTTAAGAGTCAACAATCAAGCGCCATCGAAGTGGCCCAAGGGTTTGAATAACCCACAAAGCATAGGTCGCCGAGCGACCTACATCGAGCGCCATCGAAGTGGCCCAAGGGTCAGAATGACCCACAATCAAACGTAGGCCGCCGAGCGACCTACATCGGGTGTCACCGCATTGACACAAGCGAGTGCCACCGAGTTGGCCCAAAATAGATCACCGTGTTGATCAAATCGAACGTAGGATCCCGAGCGACCTACAACGAGTGTCATCGAATGGCCCCAAGGTCGCCGAGCGACCTACATCGAGCGCCATCGAAGTGGCCCAAGGGTCAGAATGACCCACAATCAAACGTAGGCCGCCGAGCGACCTACATCGAGTGTCACCGAGTTGGCACAATCAAGCGCCATCGAAGTGGCCTAAGGGTTTGAATAACCCACAAAGCGTAGGTCGCCGAGCGACCTACATCGAGCGCCATCGAAGTGGCCCAAGGGTCAGAATGACCCACAATCAAACGTAGGCCGCCGAGCGACCTACATCGGGTGTCACCGCATTGACACGAGCGAGTGCCACCGAGTTGGCCCAAAATAGATCACCGTGTTGATCAAATCGAACGTAGGATCCCGAGCGACCTACAACGAGTGTCATCGAATGGCCCCAAGGTCCCGAGCGGCCTACTAAGAGCGCCATCTAATGGCCCAAGCAAAGTGAGTGGCCGCGACCACGTCCCACCATGAGTGGCAGCGACCACTTCCCCGTGTGAATGGCAGCGACCACGTCCCATCATAAGTGGCAGCGACCACATCCCAGTGTGAATGGCAACGACCACATTCCAACATGAGGGGCAGCGACCACATTCCTCAAATAGGCCGTGCTAGGCTGCTCCCTGCAGGTCGAGAGCCCCAGGCGACCAGTCAAAACGCTTAAGCGAACTTAAGCACAATCAAAGCGACCTAAGAATAGTCGCACCCCCAAGGGCGAGTTCGATCTGAGTCGATACTTGGTAAACTGCCCAAGGGACAGGGCCGAGACCCGACCGGTTAAAACGATTCAAGCCCCAGGTCGGTCTTAAGCGAGCCGACCTGGACAAGAAGCTTTTCCTGCCAGCGAGCCTATCCTTCTCTTGCATGACCGATTTCACACCCGCTAAAGCAGAACCCAGAGCGACCTCTGCCACACCGGTCCCGCGCGACCTAACGAGGGGCATCGACCCCAGAACACCGGCCGGTCCCGTGCGACCACACGGGTGGCAGCGACCACCTTCCCATCGTCCAAAACGTCACATCATCTCAAACAACAGAGGTCGGCAGCGACCGACGCCAAACTCAGCGATTAATAGGCGGCAGGGACCGTCAGTCACCCTTCCACAACTCGAATGCAGAGGGGCAACGATTCAAGCCTCAGCCCGCTCTTAAGCGACCTAGGCTTGGGGGGCAACTGTTCTGGAGTGGCCCAATAGGCCCAACGAGACAGTCTAGTGCAACCTGCAGCAAGGGGGTGCTGCGCGCAGCAGCCAGGTGCAACCTGGGCCAGCGACCCACTCGACCAAGGCCGGCCCAACGCGGCCCATCATCTACCTTGCTCCGCAAGATGCGGCCGATCCCGTAAATTGCGCAACGGCTAGAACGCCAGCCTTATATATACCACACCAGCATGTGGCTTCAGGTACGTTTTACTCACCTTGTGACCCTGCCCGTTGAAGCACCTCTGACTTGAGCGTTGGAGTGCCTTTGCAGGTACCACCCGCGTGCGGCTTACAACTCGGTCCCTCATCACAGCGACCGACCCACGTTATCAACAACAACCCATCGTATTGATCAGGTACGATCAGTTAGTAAGTTCTTCCTTTCCTCATTGAAAAAATAAATTCAAAAAATAAAATAAATCACAACTTCTTACCATACGGGCATGAAGGGTCAAATCGGTGGATCTACATATTTGGGCTCATAATTGTGCGTGTGAACAAACTCTTTTCTCAAGTTGTAATACAAGTCCAAAGCATATACTATATATAAACACTTGTTCAAAGACTTGGAAATGAGAATTATCAGTTCAAGGACTAGAGAAATGTTTGGTCAGTGGGTGCATGAAGCTTATCATTAGGAGTTTTGAGGCTGTCTCAATGAGCTCGAGACTTCATCACGGAAACCATAAGCAACACATATGCATACCTTGTTGATCTTACCCAAGAATATTGGCGCTCAAAATTATTGTTTGAAATTGTAGGTGGCATTGGTACTCCAATCTCTCTTAACGGAGCAACCAAGACTTGGGTTTTTGGTCATTACGCTAGAATCTTGGTGGATCTCAATTTAACATCAACATTATATGATGAAACTAAGGTGGAACGAGAAGGTTTTTCATTTTGTGTTGGGTTTGTCTATGAAATATTGCACGAGTTTTGATCCATATTGTCACCATTATTCAATGTGCAAGAAACTCAACTTGGTGATAGAGAGACCACACAACCTGAGAGGAATACAAAGGGGACTATAACACTTATTTGGCAAAAGAAAACTATCTACTCTAATGGTTCAAGAGCCTATTGTAGAGGTAGAACATTCTAAATCATCTCCATTTGATTGTACTAACAGGTTTAATCTGTTGTAGGAACATGATTAAGTGGAATTTGGGGAACAACATTCGGATAATGTAGTAACCCCTCAACCAAACACTAATGCATAGTGTCTAAGAAGAATGGACAATGTTATCCCCAAGGGTATTGATGCTTAAGAACATGTGGTTAGGGAGGTGTTTGTTGGTCGCAATAATACCCCTTGTTGTTCATCTTCTTCGCTTCTTCATCCTTCGACTAACAGTGGATGTCATCCCTCTTCTACTTAGTGATAACTCTTAGAAATAAGAGTTGTTGGCATTCATTTGGCTTAATTGTTGCATGTTTAAGAGTAATTTGTATTAGAAAAATGTTTATAATTAGTTATTTGTTTGATATTAAGTGTGGAAGCTTGTTTTGAGCCAAAATAGCACTTAGGTGCTCACCTTTATGGATTTAATGTGTTTTTGGAGAGAGAATATTAAAAAGCAAAAGTGCAAAAAGACAAAATTGTAGATGAAGGGCATTCTCTCTCTTGCACCATCCACTTCTCTATATAATGAAGCACGTTTTCTGAAGTGAGGAGGCTGGGAAATTAGGGCTAACATTTAGTTCACATTGTTTAGTTTGAGGATCAAAATAAGACAATTAATGATAATTCTTTCCTACTGATCTCTTTTTTCAGCTGCTTATTCTTTCCCTCTAGTGTTGAGAAATTTAATTCATCAAATGATAATCATCAAACTGGACTATAAACAAGTCTCCAATTTTTGGCTCAAGATACTTTATTATACATGGAGACTTATATCCAATGTATATTCCCAAAATTCTTTGAGAACCCATCATAGTGCGTTAATTGTCAGTGGAGAAATTGGAACATACACTACACATCCAAAAATTCTAAGATGGGAAATACTAGGTTCGTGACCAAAAAGCAAATGTAAAAGAAAAGAGTTGTGATAACTTATTTCCCTGATGCGAATCAATGTTGCAGCATGCAAAATTACGTGTTCCCAAGTGGAAATTGGAAGTTCTTATCTCACAAGTATTAGACATATAATTAACTTTAGACGTCTAAAGAATGGTTCTTCAAGACCATTTTATGAATAAACATATGATGCATAATGTCCAATATCAATTCTAATAGACATACAATACTCGTCAGATGTTTTCTAGATACTTTAGAAAGATGATCTCTTAGTGAAATTAGAGTAGCAAACAATCTCACAAATTTCAAGTTGTGAGTTGACGACAACTATGTGTGTCTATCTAGTTGATACATCAATTAAAATCATAAAATATTTAAACGGTCCACATGGTGGGTGTACTGGCCCACAAATATCATCATATGTAGGGATGGCAATTTCTACCCGTAAGTGGGGATCCCCACGGGGATTGCCCCGTTCGGGGCCCCGTGGGTGGGGAATTTTCCCCGTGGGGACGGGGACGGGGGAGAAAATCTCTCCGCAGTCAAAGTGGGGATGGGGACGGGGATCATACCCCCGCCTCGCGGGGACTCCGCCCCGAAATATATTACATAAATATTTTTATTATAGATGTATATTATACTATAAGTATTAATTTTTTAGTCTTTTTATACGTGTTTCTAATTTAAAATACTTAATTGTTCTAACTTTTATACTTTTTAAATATTAAAATATAAAAGTAAGACTAACTTTTATATTTTTTGTATTAAAATGTTAAAGTTTTGTTTTTTAGTCTTACTTTTATATATTTATTCAATTTTATTATATTTTAATTTATATTTTTTCAAACTTTTAATAAATTTTCGGATTCCCCGCGGGGACCGTGGGGATCCGTGGGGATGGGGATGGAGGAGGAAAACTCCCCGAAGCGAGATCGGGGATGGCGACGGGGACAACTAGGGAGGCGGGGACGGGGGGCGGGGGTGTACTCCCCGGCCTGCCTCATTGCCATCCCTAATCATATGTATTCATTCTAAAAAAATTGAGATATTCACTTCCAAATTTTTTTATGGTGATGGTCTAATTTTAAACTTCCCTTGTGAACAAGAGATACATGAGAACTTATTAGATTGAAGATTCTTCTGGTTCTTCAATTGCTCACATAAATTTTCAATTATTTTTCGCATCATTATAGACCCGGGATGGCCCAACCGGTTATGCCAAACAATAAATTTTTTGTGATTTGTAAACTTCTGGTTTACAATATGTGCTTCAATTGCAGTGATATACGTGTAGTACAAACTAGAGAAAAAACATGGACGGATTTTCCACTACGCTTATTTTATCCAAAGTATGTCTCGTTATATAAAGACATTCAATATCTCATTCATTTCTTGTTTCAATATGATATCCATTTGGACGGATATCTTTAATAAGTTTTGTGAGACTTAAGAGATTATAATATGGTATCAATGTGTAAAAATTTGTTCTCTAGGTAATTTACAATACACTAGCTCTTCCGGAGCCTTCAATTACATTTTGCAAACTTATGGTTGTAAGTTGATAACAAGTACACATGCTACCATATGACTTGTAGCCATAACTAGATAATGTACACAATTTAATACAAAATGTACATATACAATCTTAGTTACACTCTAAAAACTTAGAATGTCTTATAATTAGTATGCATTAAGAACAAATAATGACAGATAAAAAGCCGTTATATTGGAAAATATTTTAGTCATTCAAAAATATCAATATGACATGTCATCGCTACTTTAGGATAATCTTGCAAAACGTATTTTAAATAGCAAAACTATGTCGTCTACTAAACTTTATGTTTGATATATTATATCATAATTTTAGTCGCACTCATATTTCTTTAAACAAAAATAATTTATTAAACTTTAATCATTCAAATTACAAAAATATAAATTATGTAAAAGATTGAACTTGGAAGAAAAAAACTAAAAACAGCATAAGTTGTAATTATTCATAACAGAACTCTTTTATTGGTGGGTAGGTGAATGATCAAAATTAAGGGCCACTAATAACACATTCAATAATGAGAGTTACTGAAAAATAAAAGATTAAGCATACGCTCCTTTCAAATAAAAGAGTTCGTGTTATAAATAAAATTCATAACACAAACTCTTTTATTCGACACTTGTAAAAGATTGAACTTGGAAGAAAAAAACTAAGAACTGCATAAGTTGACTAATTATTTTAGTCATTACGATGCATATGAATCCTTTGATTTAGTGGCGGACCCAGGACCCCGGGGTCAGGGGTGTCAAATTTTTTAAGGCCGGTGTCAAATGGGTGCAAAACTTGGTCTACTAGTACAATTTCAAATTTTCAGGAGTGTCAAAATTAAAATTTCAGGAGATTTAAGCTATTTATATAAAATGTTTAGTGCAAAAAAAAACCTGAACCCCCTGGCTTGTAGCCAGGTCCGCCACTGCTTTGATTAACGCAAGATCTCAACCAGTTTGTGTATTGTCTTGTCCGTTTAATTTTTTCATACTAGTAAGGCTATAAGTTGTGTATTCTTGAAAACTTCAAATTTTATGTTGATAGTAAAGGCCCACACGCACTACAAATAAATATGTAGGACAAAAAAACACATTTGACCCGTGACTTCTTCCTATTGGCCAAATGTTCGTACGCTTCTTTTGTGCATGTGATTGATGCCCGTAAGGTCGTGACTTCTAAATCTACTTTCTACGTTTACATTTTTATTAGAAATCACAAAATTTTGACATTTGTCAAAATTTAGGAGCAAAATAGACAATTCACCATATAAAGACAAAATGCTACAGTATCACTACAGTGCGCTACAGTGATGTTTCTGACTCGCTACAGTGCTGCTTATGTCACTCTACAGTATACTACAGTGACGTTTCTGACGCGCTACAGTACCAATACAGTTTTTTTAAAATTCAATTTTTTTTAAAAAAAATTGATTTTTTTTTAAAAAAAAATTATACACTTTTTTTTAATTTTTTTTAAAAAAACGGTTGTCAATATTTTTATAAAAACAATTAGTCACTATAAATCAATCTACCTACTTTCTATATAATCAAAACATATGCCAGCACATTTACATTTTTAGACATCACCAAATTTTGACATTTGTCAAAATTTAGGGGCAAAATAGACAATTCACCACATAAAGACAATATGCTACAGTATCACTACAGTGCGCTACGTACAGTGACATTTCTGACGCGATACAGTGCCGCTTATGTCACTCTACAGTACGCTACAGTGACGTTTCAGACGCGCTACAGTATCAATACCGTTTTTTTTTTAAATTCAATTTTTTTAAAAAAAAACTGATTTTTTTTAAAAAAATTATACACTTTTTTTTTAATTTTTTTTAAAAAACGGCTGTCAATATTTTTATGAAAACAATTAGTCACTATAAATCAATTTTCACTATTTTTATAATCTACTCAAACTACTAAAATTAATAAAATAATTAGTCACTATAAATCAATTAGCCACTATCCATTGTCAAAAAAAGAATTGTAAAAAACTTTAACCTCTACCAAATATTACAAAATAACTACTAAAACTAATCAATTTAACTACTTTTGTTAAAATCAATCAATTTAACCACTACAAAAAATTACCAAATAACTATTTTATAATTACTAAAAAAAGAGTAAAATGCCAACGGGAGTGGCAACGAGAGCGCCAATGGGAGTGGCAACGAGAGCGCCAACGGGAGAGGCCACGGGAGTGGCAACGATAGAGGGACAAAAAAGTGAGGGACAAAAAACTGATTGAAAACTGCAATCAGAAGTTGCAACTGACGCAACAAAAGGACAAAAGACAGCAAATTTTAAAACCAACTTTTTTTTCAGTTTTTTTTTTCAATTTTTTTCAGTTTTTTTTCCATAAAAAATCACTTTTTTGTCAGTTTTTTTTACTAAAAACATAATTTTTTTTAACTATTTCTATAATTTACTCAAACTACTAAAATTAATCAATTTAACTACTACCAATTGTCAAAAAAACCATACCTCTAACAATAGTTTCAAAATTATTTATTCCAAAAAAATAAATTATTAAATTAATATCACACTCAATAATTAAATAATTTAAAATTTACTATAATCTCTCTATTAAAACTACTAAAATCAATCAATTTTTCATGTAATAAATAAAATCAATCAATTTAACTACTAACAATTGTAAAATTAAATCATATAGAAAAAAGGAGAAAACATGTGGCAACGGGAGCGGCAACGAGATCGACAACGAGAGCGGCAACGGGAGTGCCAACAAGAGAGGGAACGAGAGCGCCAACGAGAGTGCCAACACAACGAGAGCGGCAATGCGAGACTGTCAATGGAATCAACAACGAGAGCGACAACGAGAACATGGGTGGGAACAAGAGAGACAATGAGAGCGCCAACGTGGATGCATATTTTAAAAAATCTTATTTTCTTTTTTCTTATTTTTACTTCATCTAAAATTTATTATTTACTGTAATCTCTCTATTAAAACTATTAAAATCAATCAATTTAATCACTAAGAATTATAAAAATACAACTTTAGCCACTACCAAACTTTACAAAATAACTTACTTATAATTAAACGAATAAGATTTAATTAATATTAAATCATATAGAATAATATGAGTTAACATGTGGCAACGAGAGCAACAACGAGAGACCTGGCAATGGGAGCTGCAACAGGAGTGGCAACAAGAGAGGTAACGAGAGTGCCAACGGGAGGGTCAACGAGTATGCAAACAGGAGTGTCAACGGGGATGCATATTTTACCTCTAATGTCTAAATACATTATTATGGATCAACGTAATTCTGATTGTCAATCTCCTTTATTTTTTTTGAGTCAATATAATTTTCATTTGTATCTTATATGACATAATATCTATCTCTTTTCACTATGAATTTCATATCATACATTTTGGACATTGTTCACACCTTATGATTATCTTTCAAATTACTATTA
Source organism: Astragalus membranaceus (assembly GCA_039519185.1). Lineage (NCBI taxonomy): Eukaryota > Viridiplantae > Streptophyta > Magnoliopsida > Fabales > Fabaceae > Astragalus > Astragalus membranaceus. The sequence goes on from CM076849.1 coordinate 58,810,577, forward strand.
TGACTTTATGGCAATACACCGACCATACAGTATCACCCGGGCGTATGCACGGGTAAAATACTAGTTCTACTAATAGTTTGAAGTTTTAATAAAAAAAATTGGTTTATTTTCACTGTTTTAACAATTCCAATAAATTGCCTTAAGACAACAGTATCAATAATTTGTTAGATCTTTTTTATATTTAAGTATTGATTATTATTAATGTGTTTTTTCCGTAACCTCTTTTTTTAAAGGTATTTTTCAACTATCAATTAAGGATATATTAAAAAATTACTTAATATTTATTATGTTATATAAAATACTAATTGTATTTTTATAAACTTTGGCGTCAATATTTAAGAATAATTTACATATGATATTTATTTTGACACTCCAAAATTTTAAAATTTTGCACCTAAGTCTTTAAATTTAGTCTAATTTGACAGTTAAATAAAGAATAAACCCTTAATTTAGTTCTTGAACATAAAAAATTTATATATAAAATTTGATCCCTAAAATATATAAAAATAATAAGTAGTTCCTAAAGTATGTGAAATCTGGTAAACTTATATCTAAACTTTTAAGAAATTTGTCTCATTAGTGTCTGCAGGGGACTACTTATAAGACTTTAGAATTTAATTTGACCAGTGTGACAAATTTTAATGACAACTTACTTTTTTTATATACTTCAGAAGCGAAATAGAAGTGGAGTGTAAGCTTAGAAGTTAGAGACTAAATTGATGATTAATCTTAAATAAATTTGAAATTAAATAGTCGAGTGGATCAGGTACTTGAACAAAAACAAACCATAATATAAAACAACAAACTTGATAATAATTTTTTTCACCCCCTGACCCGAGGTCCTAGATTCGCCAATGCTAATATTGTTCTCATCAGCAAAGAGTTCGTATGTGTAAAAGGAATGCACCTAACCACACACAAGGACACAAAATGAGAAATCGTTTTCAGTTTTTATTTCTTATTTTTGATTTTTAGAAAATAATTTTTTATTTTCAAAATTTCATGATTTAAATATGTGTTTGTTTTGACTCCATATTTTTGTTTTTATTAGAAAAAAACGATTGTAAATGTGTTTGGTTTAACCATGTTTTATAAAATATAATTCCAAACTAAAATAGATAAGTGCCCTGATTCATTGATTATTATTATAGGAGTTTTACATAGTTCTTAATATTTTTTTGTTACATAAAATAGTAAAATAAATTCATATTTTCTTAATATATAAAAGTGGTACATAAATCAGACATTATAAAAAAGTAAAATTTAATTGTACTAATGAATACAATTTATTACTATAATTTAAATATATAATGAGTGTAATTTTAATTACACCTTATATACCTATTGTTTTTATAAAGAAATAATAAAAAATTCACTTGTTGAGGTAGAGAGTCTCAAACCCACAACTCGGTAGCCACATGCCACAAGCAAAATTAAAAACGGGAAACTCAAAATATTATCACTCGATTGATAAATCGATTCATCTTGTTTTGACATTCAATCTTTAGCACAACTATAAAGAGAGCTTTATCAATAATGAAAATTGTCAAAATAAGACTCAACCAAATTTGATGATGAGTTACTTATAGACAATTTAGTTCTTTACATTGAAAAAGACATTGCTAATATGTTTAGTACAGTATCAACTATAAATGAATTTAACTCCTTAAAGTGACGTCGAGCTCATTTTTCTAAATAGTTATAGTTAGTTTTTTTTCATTTGGTTTCTGTTTTAATTTACATTTTGTATAAAAATCATTGTGAATTTTTTTACACATTGGTTAAGTTTCATAAATTAGCTTTTTTTGTAAAAGGAGGAGATATGAAGCATGATTAAAATCTTCTGATGCAAAATATTCCTTAGGGAAAAAACATCAAGAAAAAAAACGAGTACTCCCCTAAATTTTATTGATAGAAAAACAAAAAGAGACAAAATATATATATGGGGACTAAGCCAATACCCATGTGCAAAATAACATTATAACCAGGCACGGATCTACTTGTTAGTAATTGGGGGCATTTGCCCCCACTTAAAAAATTATTTTGGTTGGGAATATATATAATAAATTTATTTTGCCCCCATAAAAAAATAAAGATTGCCCCCATAAGATAAATTAAATGTAGAAATTCACAAGACATAAATAAAAAGAAACGTAAATTTGTACTAATTTTATCTTTTTAGCTATGTATTTATAGAAATTTAGGTATTTTAAGGTTTCTTTGTAATGAAATTATGTTCTTTGAAAAGTTTATAATAATTTTTTTAAGAAAATTTTATAGGCTATTTTTTTTGCCCCCATTGGTGAAAATTTCTGGATCCGTTACTGATTATAACCAAAAGTAAATAAGAGCAATCCTAGTAAAAGGAAACTAGTTGGAATAATGTCTATAATGGCAAGCAAAAAATCACTATAATGACTCTTGTCTCAACCAGGTTGACACCAAAGCCATTAACAATCACATGCACCACACCAAAAGTAGAAAGTAAAAGGAAAATTCAATCCAACAAACAAGGAAAAACACTATCCCAGGATAAACATCATTTTCGCATCAGTCAAAGATACGTATTTAGCATTTCATTCTAATACATGAAAGAGGCTCTGCATCGGTCACGTGCTACATTGCCTCCCAAAATTATTTAGAATAACTGACATTTCCAAGTGATCATTCATGCACACATTTCATGCATTCACATCTGCATTGCCGTCATTTATCACCATGTGTTCTTTCATGCATTAGGACACAATGGGGCGTTTAACTTGATTATTCTTGTTGCGTGAGAATAGTTAGTCTTTTAACTAGAAAATAAAAAAAATCATCTTGCATTCATAATAGAATACAGTCATTATTTTCATCACATTATCATGGTACCAACATGCATCTTATCATCTAGAAAATAACAAAATATCATTTTTTTTATTTGTCTAAATTACTTCATCTTCATAGCCATACGCCAAAAATGAGAAAATAATATCACATTGATATTATAAATAATTTTGTTATAAAAATAATTTCTTTACTCCAAACCACCTCAAACGCACCAATCATCTATGCATGAGTCATTTTCTAAATAAAATAAAAAAAAATAAGTCATTCATCATCCAAAATATATTTCAGTTAGCAATAAACGACGATTCGCATCATCTGCTTGCTATATTGTCTCCAAAAAGTAAAAAAAATAGTTTAGAATAGTTAATCTTTCCAGGAGATCATTCCCTTCACGCATTTCACACATTTGCGTTTTCTTCATACATATTCATCATCACGTGCATTACATTTTTTCTAGAAAATGGTAGAAAACAATCATGAGCACAATTTCAAAAATTGAGAACATCTCATTTTTCATGTATTTCCATTCACTCATAAATCATTCATTCACGCATTTTAGGCATCTGCATTTGCATCATGCACATACATTATCATGTGTTCATCCATACCAAAAAACATGAGCATTACCTTTTTCAAAAAAATTATGAGAGATGAGGCGAAGTTGATTATTTCTTCTTTGGAAAAGTTTAGCTTAGCTACAAACTCAAGGTGTTTTCAGACACTCAATTTTCAAAAAAGAAGAAGTTATTCACTGTTTGCAACTCATCCACAATTTTTGTTGGCAAGATGATACATCTTATCCATCCCATGATACAAGATCAAAATGGTCCATTTTGTTAGCTGACGTGTTATTAAAAATTTCTTCTATCATGTCTCTAACTACGTTAACTTGCTGTGGAGCATTCTTATGGTGAACTTGTATGCAACGTGCATTTGTTCTTGTCTGAGTCGGTTAATGTCCACATCTTTCCATCGTATCATCATCCCTTTACACGTCCGGTCCCACCCCGACCACCCAGTGCGTATTCCCCACACAACCTAGTTAACTATTTGGTTTGCTCCCAATGATGAAATTTCATGAGCTAGCACTTTAGGCCCCATGCAGGGGCAAATTTGTGATCACTAGATATCTTGTCAACATTGTATTCCATTGGTGCAAGTCCTTTACAAAAAATAAATTAAAAAGCCTGTTAGGTTGAAAACTTGCAAGAGCAGCTTATGTAACGCCCAAATATTTAATTAAAATTATTTAATTAAATATTTAGGTATTCAATTATTTATTTATTTATTTTAGTTGGTGTAATTATATTAGCGTTTGATTAAGAGGTGTGTAATTGAATATTAGGGGATGGCGTTAGTGATCGGGCTTAAGCTGGAGGAAAGTCCGTGATCCAAGTCCACTAGCTAGGCGCATAGGTGAAGCGCCTAGGCTAGGGTTTGGTGCTCATTTGCGAATTGCTTTGAGAAAAAAAAAGAAAGAAAAGTCGCGAAATAGAGAGAGGAGAAGAGAGGGAGGATTCGGCGCACCCAAGGGAGGAGGAGAAGAGGATCGCGAATTTAAGGAGAAGAAGGAAGATGTGTTGCTGAGATTATTGTTGTTGACTTGATCAAGAGGATTAGTGCTCTCCTACTATAAGGTAAGGGTGGGGTTCTTCCTTATAATGGGGTTTCATGATGGGGTTATGTGTGTCATACCCCAATTTTGTCCGGCTTAGGTCCAAACCTTAATTTTCCACACAAAAAAATATATAATAAATTATGCATTGCATTTTGGGTCCTAGAACCCATTCCAAAGTTTTTGAAATCATTTTTAGGGTTAGAATACACTTTTTGGGAAATTAGGGTTTTGAAAATATGTTATGCATGCATGGCAAGCTTTGGAAAACATTTTATGCATGCATGGCAAAAACCTAAAAAACAATTTTGTGGAAAGCAAGAATCAATTTCTATTGTATACCAAAGGCTAAGAATCGATTTATAGTATATTCTAAAGGCCATGAAATCGATTTTCAAGCCATCCCATAGGCCATGAAATCGATTTTCAAGCCATCCCATAGGCCATGAATCGATTCCTAATTGTTTCAACTAAGTGAAGAATCGATTTTCATCTATGATAGATGTCCTGAAAATCGATTCCTAATTGTTTCAACTAAGTGAAGAATCGATTTTCATCTATGATAGGTGTCCTGAAAATCGATTCCTAATTGTTTCAACTAAGTGAAGAATCGATTTTCACCTATGATAGATGTCCTGAAAATCGATTCCCACTTGTTTTCAAAGAGCAAAGAATCGATTCCCATGTTTTCCAAAGAGCCAAGAATCAATTCCTCTCTCATTTAACTAAAGCTGGGAATCGATTCATGTGATTTTCCAAAGGCAAGGAATCGATTATACACTTGTTACACTTCATCAAACAATCGATTCATCTTTGCAATAAATATTTTTCCAAATTTCTACGCTTTCCTAAGCCTATAAATAGGCAGCCTCAAATCACTCTTCGACACAGATTCTTTCACGAGATCAGAGAAGACAACTTTCGCAAATCTCACTTCCAGAAACTCATCTGTTGCGAAATCCCTCTTTAGAAAAAAGAAACTCTTCTACGCTTTATTTTTTGCTCTATTCGTTCCGCTGGTCCGTCTGAGCTGATCTTCTGCAAGAGTTAGTTGGGGTTGCGTTCTTCAAAGTTGTAATACCTGCCTTCATTAGAGGTATTTCGGTCTTTACATTTGTTAATATTTAATTATCGTGATCCGTGCCAAAATTGCCCCCTCTTTGAGAAATCGTTGCTCATATGTTCCTTAGTTTAATTAAAATCATTCTATGTCTATGATCAATTGCTTGCTTGTTTTTTATGCATTTTAAATGTCTCAATTCAATATGCCATCCCATCCATGTGTATGACCTCCTAACCTGTTGTAGCATAGAGTCGTTAGGGTAAATACACTCCCTCCTACGCACACACTTGCTTTGAGAACTTTACCTTGCATCCCTGATAAGTGGGTCTTTTGATTATATTGGCATGTTTAGTCTTGATTAGATGTTCAACATATGCATGATTTCGTGATTAGTGAATGTGCTTGAATTTTTTTAATCAATCATTGATGGTGCCTTCACCCTTTTTCCAAAAATCTTTCAAACCCTTTCAAAAACAATTTCCTTAGAACTACGTCGCTTTGATTCCCATTTGGGATACGTAGGAGCGAGTCACGTTCTCGTCAAGCGCAACGAATAAAAATCCTTTTCGCAACCAGAAACAAATCATTTTCATAAAATAAACAAGAACCATTTTCAAACCCATTGTTGCTAGTAGCTCATCAGAACCTTTGTTCGTTTAGCTATTAGTGGCAATGTCTTTTTCTCATAAGAATAATAAGCGATGATCCATCATAACCTTTGTTAGTTTGATCATCGTGCGAATCAATCTCTTTCGAAAATCACTTTCAAAAAAGATAATAAAAACGAGTTGTTATCAAATAGTCCATCAGAACCTTTGTTCATTTGACTAACGGTACAACTCTCTTTTTTGAGCATTTAGTAGTGATTCATCATAGCCTCTGCTAGTTTAATCATACACTAATGCTCGTCCTATTTCAAAAACTCACCAAAAAAAAAGATAAAAAACAAAAACTTTTCAAAAAGACAACCAAGAACTACGTAGCTTTGAATTCTCCATCGCACCGGGAGATACGTAGGAGCGGGTCATGACCCGTCAAGCACTTTTTCTAAAAACCCTTTTTTTCCCCCCTTCTCACCAAAAATAAAATTTTCATTAAAGTTTTCCCATTCATCTCCAAATAAGAAATAAATAGGCAAATCTAGGTATTTTTCAAATCAAACGTTAAAACCACACATTTAATTAGAGGTTCCCTTTCGGTAGAAAGGACGTGCGCGGTGCTAACACCTTCCTCGCACGTAATCGACCCCCGAACCTATATCTCTAGTTTTCAAAGACCATCCGCCTTGTCCAAAAGACCTTTTTTCAATGTTTTGGTCTTAAAATTAAAATATTGGTGGCGGCTCCAAAAATTTTCCACGTTGTACATTGAGAAACCCGAGCAGGGGATTTTTCGGGGTGCAACAGCTGGCGACTTCACTGGGGACACTTTTTAAAACGAGGGTCAAGCCTAACTAATTTAAATGTGTGGTTTAATGTATTGTTGATTTGATTAAAACCTTGTTTGCCTTTCTTTCTTATCATTGATTGTAGGCGTATGTATTTGTGTTCTTCTATGTTGTTTCTTATTCCCTTTCTTTTATTGTTTATGCCCATGCATTCTTCCAATCCCCATGATCCCCTCTTCTTGGCTCCTCTTCCTAAGGTAAGCAATATCCTTGTTTATAGATATTCCAAGTATAAAACCCTAGGGTAGATAACTTGTTATTGTTTGCTTTTGTCTGGACTGCTCTGGTTTTCATTTCAGGTGGGGGTAGTGCTAGGGAAAATGCCCTTCACACACACTACACTTATACCCTGTGACTATGTGTTTTGAGTGGGACCATAACCCAGGTCTGCAAAAAAAAACTTAGGAGAGTGGATTCGAGTAGTGAGAGCCCATCAGAACCTTTGTCCGTTTGGCTACTTGCGAAAGTTTCAACCAGAGTTGTGCTCTTTCATGATGCCTCACATCTAGCAGTTTGCTGCATTTGTGGGGAGTTTTGTGAAAGGGACTGTAGCTCTGGTGGCCTTGTGAGAGAGTGAATAGAGCTACATGGGAGGATTACCCTTTAAATTGCCTTAGATCATAGGTCTCACTGAGGCGCCACTGAGGCGCGATTCAGGTGTGTTGGGCGCTGCCAATTCGCGCTGCAGTTGCGCGCGAGGCGCCACTGAGGCGCGATTCAGGTGTGTTGGGCGCTGCCAATTCGCGCTGCAGTTGCGCGCGAGGCGCTACTGAGGCGCGAAAACTGCACTCTAGCGTCCTCATTTGCGCTTAAGTGGCGCTGGGAGCGCGAGTGAAGCGCAAAATACTGGAATGTTCCCAAATTTTTATAAAAACTGTTTTCGCTATATCTTTTGACTCGGGCATCCGTTTTAAACGTTTCAAAAAGTGTTGGGAAGCTTTTTCAGTTGTCTACCTGTGTGTCTCATTTTTAAAATAAAAACTTATTATTTTCTGGTGGTTTTCGGGCGCCCAAGTGGCTGTCCCCGGTGGTCATTACAGTGACGTTGTAAAGCCATATTGAGTCCTTTAAGAATCCTTTTTGCGTATAACCAACAGTTTTAACGTTTTAGTGTCAAAATGGGTGATTATGACGATGATGCCCTTAGTGGCTAGTAAATGACGTTTTTGCCCTTAGTGGCTAATATTATTGATGATGATGTGCAAACGACTGTTTTTGCCCTTAGTGGCTAATATTGTCGATGATGATGTGCAAATGACTGTTTTGCCCTTAGTGGCTATTGTTTGTTGACGACGTCTATGGATAAGCGACGATGAGGCCATAAAGGCTAAGCGACGATGATAATAAGCGACGATGAAATATAGCGACGTTGTTGTGTGTAATTATAAATTTACAGGTGCTGTGCCTCTTATTTGGCAAATTGGTAAGCGACGTTGACTGTGATTGTGTGCTTGTGTGTGGTGCATGCCATAGTGTCTCATGTATTCCATGTGCATGAACCCAGCGACGATGAGGCCATAAAGGTTAAGCGACGATGAGGCCATAAAGGCTAAGCGACGATGATGAAAGGTACCTCATGCATATGCCCGCGAGTGGGTTGCATTTCATATAGTCACATGACATCGTGATGAGTTGTTGTAATGACGTAATAGCTGATTGTGATGTGGTTGCTCTAGTGCCGTGACTTTGACTTATTGCTTATCATGTGATTTATTATATGGATTGAATTGGACTCACCCTTCTGTTTGAATGTTACCCCTATGCGGTAACGTGCAGGTGATCACGAGTGAAGACCTAGGTATCTTCACTAATTATGAGTCGGGTCGTCATGCTCTGATACGTAGCACTCAGGGGGGAAACGAACTCGATGTTTTAAGACTATTTTGGTTGTTAGATGTTATTTGATGGTTTTCTCTTATTTATATTTTCCGCTGCGTAGTTGGTTTTATTGATGTCACGGTTATGGTGACGATGACTGATGTTTGAGTTTTTCCCCATTGGGGGCGTGCTACGTGTTGCACAATTATTTGATGTAGAACTATTTATTTGAAGTACGACGTTTTGATTTGAGTATGTGTAACATTCCTTGCGATGAAAAGAAATTTTGAAACTCTGATTTTTCAATTAAATTAACGGGTAGAAAAGGGGTGTTACATTAGTGGTATCAGAGCAGTTCGGTCTGTCCGGCCAATGTTGTCCTGTCATAGTGTCTTATGACAATTAAGGAATTGTTAGATTAGTTCTGAATTTTTGGTTTGTGCTGCAGTGATAGTTTGAAATGGCTGGGAGAAACGATGCTGCTCTTGCTGCTACGCTGCAAGCTATGGCTCAGGCTGTGCAGGGTCAGGAGAATGCTGGGGAGAACGCTGGTTTTCGGAGTCTGACTACTTTCCAGAGAGAGAATCCGCCCACTTTTAAGGGCAAATATGATCCAGATGGTGCTATGGCTTGGTTGAAAGAGATCGAGAGGATTTTCAGGGTGATGGACTGCACTGTTGAGCAGAAGGTCCGTTTTGGTACTCACATGTTGGCTGAGGAGGCCGACGACTGGTGGTTGGCTACTAGGCAGAGGTTGGAGGCTGTGCAGAAAGAGATTACCTGGGAGGTATTCAGCAGGGAATTTCTGAGAAAATATTTTCCTGAAGATGTCCGAGGAAAGAAAGAAATAGAGTTCCTGGAACTGAAGCAGGGTGGTATGTCTGTGACTGCATATGCGGCGAAGTTTGTGGAATTGGCAAAATTCTATCCGCACTACAGTGAGGCGACAGCTGAGTTCTCAAAATGCATCAAGTTCGAGAATGGTTTGAGGCCTGATATCAAAAAGGCCATTGGTTACCAGAAGATCCGTGTGTTCGCTGATCTGGTTGATAGTTGTAGAATCTTTGAGGAGGACAGTACTGCACACTACTGTCATACCCCAATTTTGTCCAGCTTAGATCAAAACCCTAATTTTCCACAAAAATAAATAAGTTGAGGAGTGAGAAGCATCATGCATTGCATTTTGAGTCCTAAAAGTCATTCCAAAGTTTCTAAAATCATTTTTAGAGTTGAAATGCACTTTTTGGGTAAATCAGGTTTTTTTGAGTCCAAAAGGGTATTTTGGTCATTTCACAATAAAAATGATAATTCCTCATGAAGGTCATTGAGCATGCATTCTAAGATTCTAGAGTTCATTTCTAGGGTTATAGATTCATTTTTGAAGTGGAAACGCATTTTTCGGGCAAATTAGGGTTTTAGCGTCAAAAAGGGTATTTTGGTCAATTGTAACGGTTTTTTTCAAAAAGGCTCAAAAAATATATATAATTAAAAATATGAAATCTGAAATCAAAAATGAAAAATGAATAATAAAATAATATTGGATGTTTATTGTATTTTTAGAATTAGGGCTAATTCCTTTTAGGTGCTTTTTGCTTTTATCCATTTTTGGCCAAAGTAAGCACCAATTTCACAAGCAAACCATCTCCCTCACTCCACCCTCAAGCTCCACGCCTCCCCTCACTTCAGCCCACATCAAGTCCACATCAAGCCTTTCATCAAGCACACCTTTGAATACACAACATGTTTTTACCTTCCTTCTCTCTACACCACTAAATACACACTAATTTCTTTACTTCCCTCACACAACCCTTAACCCATTAGATCTTTGGCAACTCACTCCTCTCCAAAAAAAGAGACAAGGCCGTAGCCCCCCTTCCTCTCTCTCATTTTCATCTTGTTTTCTTTCATCTCAAAGAAACCTTCCCATTTTTTCTCCTACACCAAAAAAACCCTAACAAACCACTCACCTCATTTTGCATCCCTCTTTGACATACTCCCTCCATTTCTCATTCAAAGTTCAAGCATCATCACCAACTCAAAGCTAAGGATCAAGGCAAGGGGCGCAAGTTTCATGGAGGTTTGTGGAGGATTTAGTTGATTTGTGGTCTTGTTCTTCATATCACTCCCTTCATAGCTTGGATTCAAGGTAAAACTTCAAAACTCTTGTATTTTCTTCATTTTTGCATAATCTCTTTTCTCCTCATCTCAACTCCTTCATATATTGTTGTTGTTGCTTTGAGGAGCCATCTCAAACACTATTGACAAGCACTTAGGGAGGCTTGGGTGTTTGAGGTGGCTCCTTGGCTTTGAAGGAGTTGTTCTTGTGTTTTCTTGCATTTGCTTGTATTTTGAATCTAGTTGCCTAATTTTCATCAAATGAAAACACATTCTCATACTCCATGTGCATTCGGCCATGAACTCTATTCTAGGGTTCTTGTTCATTTTATGATTTGGGTTTAAATAATTGTTGATCTTGGACCATACATAGCCTTGGGTTTGGGCAAGAAAAATAGGGTTCATGTTGCTTGTTTTGTTTTCTTTAATTTTGAATGAATAAATGCATGATTTGGCTAGTGTTTGTTTTAGGAACTTGCATGATAGATTAGGTCCTCTTCTTTTGTGTTGTTTTGTGTGTTAATTTGTCAATTTTTGCATGAAATAAGTTGATGATTCCATGCTTGTATGCATTCGGCCATGACTAGGGTTTTTACCCCTTTGATTGCATGAAATGTGTCATTTTGATTGTGGTTGAGTAAATGCAAGTTGTGTCATTGTGTTTTTTAACTTTTTACCATTTCATTAACTTTTCACTTTTACCATTTCACATGTACCATTTCATTAATAAGTTACTTTTCACTTTTTACCTTTACTAATTTTCAAAAATTACTTTCTACTCCAAGTAAAATAAATTTACCATTTCACTAACTTTTTACTAAAAGTTTTCACCACTTGCATCTTTGCATAAAAACCCCAAAACATTTTCTCATTTGCATTTCAAACTTTTTCAACTTTATAAAATAAACCCCAAAATACTTTTACCACTTTCAAGACCAAAAACATTTCATCTCATTTCCAAAACACCAAAACCCAAAAACATTTTACCACTTTCTTACCTAAACCTTTTACCAAAACATTTTCACTCGCATGCATCTTCATTCATCCCTATTTTATGCAACACTCTCATGCATCCTCAAGTATCTATGCCTTGCATAATAAACGTAATCCTATTTAAATGCTCATGCATTCTTGTATGCTCATGCGTTCACATGCTCGCCTAATCATGCATCATTGCTCACATGTTCATTCACCTAACCTAGAATACTCTATGCCTATGATTAATTGTATTTCTTTGTTCTTGATGCCATTTGAATGTCTTGACTTAATTGTGCACAAACCCTTTTGCACAATCATGTGCCCTTATAAGACTACCAACATGTGTAGCATAGAGATATATGTGCCCCTCTTGAGATTGCTCCCAACTTGTGTAGCAATTCCCCTTCACACACAAACACAATTGTTTTGAGAACTTTGTCTCGCATCTTTGACAATTAAATCTCTTGATTATATCGGCATGCTTAATCTTAGTTGATGGTAAACATGTTCATGATTGCTTGATTAGTTGAATATGTTTGAACTTCATTCATTCATTTTGCATTTGGTTTTGGACATAGAATTCGATTGAAAATGATTTATTTATTTTCTAAAAAACTCTTTTCCAAACCCATTAATTTTCGAAGCATTTTCAATAAACAAAAATAAGCAAGTAGTGGAGGTCACCCATAACCTTTGTTAGTTTGATCTCTATGAACGGTCTTCAATTTCGCATGAGTACTTAGCGATGATTACCCATAACCTTAGTTAGTTTAATCATTCGCTAATGCTCGTCCTACTTCGAAAACCTTTTCAAAACCAAAGAGCTAGAACTACGTCGCTTTGATTCCCATTTGGGATACGTAGGAGCGAGTCACGTCCTCGTCAAGCACAACAAACCAAAATTAATTCGATTGCGAAAGCCTTTTTTGATCATCTAAAATAAAAACCGATTATCATTAATGATCACTCGCGCCGTTGCCGTTTGGTTGTTAATGATAATTTCATTTTCAAAAGAGTTAGTAGCGCGGCCACTCTAAACCGTTGTTGTTTGGTCGTCGCGAACACTCGAATCAAAAGCAAAACCGATTATCGTTAATGATCACTCGCGCCGTTGCCGTTTGGTTGTTAATGATAATTTCATTTTCAAAAGAGTTAGTAGCGCGGCCACTCTAAACCGTTGTTGTTTGGTCATCGCGAATCCTCACTCCTACTGCGAAAACTCATCTAAACACACTAAAAAACAAAAACCTTTTTAGGACAACCAAGAACTACGTAGCTTTGAATTCTCCATCGCACCAGGAGATACGTAGGAGCGAGAGGCCAACTCTCGTCAAGCGCCAAAAATAAAAATTTTCATTAAGTCTTCTCACTCCCTTTTCAATAAAGAGGCAAAATAAAAGCATTTTCAAACCAACACTTCAAACCACACATTTAATTAAAGGTTCCCTTTCGGTAGAAAGGAGGTGCGGGGTGCTAATACCTTCCCCATGCCTAACCGACCCCCGAACCCATATCTCTAGTTTTCGAAAGACCATCCGCCTTGTCTAAAAGACCTTTTTTCAATGTTTTGGTCTTAAAATTAAAATATTGGTGGCGGCTCCATACCTTTTCCACGTTGTACAATGAGAAGTCCGAACCGGATTTTTTGGGGTGCAACAACTACAAAGCAGTGTCTGAGAAAAAGGGTAAGTTTCCGAGTCGAAGCAAGCCGTATGAGGTTCCTGCGGGTAAGAGTTATCAGAGGGCTGCTGGAGGTAAGAAGACTAGTGGGGGGGATGCTCCTGCTAGCATTGTTTGTTTTAAGTGTGGCAAACCTGGCCACAAGAGTACTACATGCGGGTCTGATGAGAGAGTTTGCTACCGTTGTGGTAAAAAGGGTCATATGGCAGCCGAGTGTAAGGTCAAGGATGTGGTGTGTTTCAACTGTGGTGAGTCTGGTCATATCAGTGCAAAATGTACAAAGCCGAAGAAAGAAAGGTCTAGTGGGAAAGTGTTCGCACTGGCAGGAGAGGAGCCTGATGAGCAGGATGGTCTTATTAGAGGTACGTGTTTCATTAACGGTACTTCTCTGAAATCTCTTATTGATACTGGTGCTACCCATTGCTTTATATCTGTTGATTGTTGTAAAAGACTGGGTCTTGTTTTATCTGCTATGTATGGGGATATGGTTGTCGATACTCCTGCGAAGGGGTCGGTGATTACGTCCCAGGTGTGTTCTCAGTGTCCCGTGTCGATCTTCGGCAGGGACTTTATTGTGAATTTTGTTTGCTTGCCGTTGAGAGGTCTGGATGTAATCTTGGGCATGGACTGGTTAGAGGATAACCACGTCCATATCAACTGTCGTAGCAAGTCGGTTAGTTTCGGGGAAGAAGATTCTGTTTTGGTATCCGCTGGTCAGTTGAAGAAGTTGAGGAAAGAAGGAGTTCAGCTATATTCGTTGATGGCATCGTTGTCTGCTGAGAGTCAGGCTGTTATTGAAGAATTGCAAGTGGTACGCGAATTTCCTGAGGTTTTTCCTGACGAAATTCCGGGTGTGCCGCCGGAGAGGGAAGTTGAGTTTTCGATTGATCATGTACCTGGTACGAGGCCTGTGTCTATGGCACCGTATAGGATGTCGGCGTCTGAATTGTTTGAGTTGAAGGCGCAACTTGAAGAATTGCTTGAGAAAAAGTTTGTGAGACCGAGTGTATCACCGTGGGGAGCTCCGGTATTGTTAGTGAAGAAGAAAGATGGGATCATGAGGTTGTGTGTGGACTATCGTCAGTTGAATAAGGTAACTATCAAGAACAAGTATCCGCTTCCGAGGATCGACGATTTGATGGATCAGTTAGTGGGTGCCCGTGTTTTCAGCAAAATTGATTCGAGGTCCGGATATCATCAGATTAAAGTGAAGGATGAAGATGTTCAGAAGACAGCGTTCATGACAAGGTATGGGCATTATGAGTATTCAGTGATGCCGTTCGGTGTGACCAATGCACCTGGTGTATTTATGGAATATATGAATCGTATTTTCCATAATTACCTAGATCGGTTTGTGGTGATCTTCATAGATGACATTCTAGTTTATTCTAAGTCGGAGGAAGAGCATGCTGAGCACCTGAAGTCAGTATTGGAAGTTCTGAAAGAGAAAAAGCTGTATGCTAAGTTATCAAAGTGTGAGTTCTGCCTGAAAGAGGTGAGTTTCCTTGGGCACGTGATTTCTGGTAATGGTATTGCAGTTGATCCGGCAAAAATAGAAGCAGTGTTGGAGTGGGAGGCTCCGAAATCCGCAACAGAGATCAGAAACTTTTTGGGGTTGGCTGGGTACTACAGGAGGTTCATCGAGGGTTTTTCCAAGTTGGCCCTTCCGTTGACTCGGTTGACTTGTAAGGGTAAAGTTTTCGTTTGGGATGCTCGGTGTGAGGAAAGTTTTATGGAGTTGAAAAAGAGATTGACAACGTCGCCTGTTTTGACGTTGCCTAATCCGGAGGAACCGTTTGTTGTATATTGTGACGCTTCGAAGATGGGTCTTGGTGGTGTGCTGATGCAAGATGGGAAAGTCGTAGCGTATGCGTCGAGGCAGTTGCGGGTTCATGAGAAAAATTACCCTACGCATGATTTGGAATTGGCTGCTGTGGTATTTGTGCTTAAGATTTGGAGACACTATCTTTATGGTTCGAGGTTTGAGGTGTTCAGTGATCATAAGAGTCTGAAATATCTGTTCCACCAGAAGGAGTTGAATATGAGACAGCGTCGGTGGTTGGAGCTCTTGAAGGATTATGACTTCGGTTTGAATTATCATCCCGGCAAAGCTAATGTCGTGGCTGACGCTTTAAGCCGGAAGTCTTTGCATATGTCGGCAATGATGGTGAAAGAATTAGAGTTGATTGAGGAATTCCGAGATTTGAGTTTGGTTTGTAAATGACACCTCGTAGTGTCAAGCTGGGAATGTTAAAGATCGATAATGACTTTCTGGGCAGCATCAGAGAGGCTCAGAAGTCAGATGTCAAGTTGGTAGATTTAATGAATGAGGTTGGTCAATCTGAAGATGGAGATTTCAAATTGGATTCTCGTGGTGTGTTGAGGTTCCGGGGTAGGATCTGTGTTCCGGATGATGCGGAGATGAAAAAGGCAATTTTGGAGGAGGGTCACCGTAGCAAGTTGAGTATCCATCCTGGAGCAACAAAGATGTATCAAGATTTGAAAAAGATGTTTTGGTGGTATGGTATGAAGAGAGATGTGGCACAGTTTGTGTATGCTTGTTTGACCTGTCAAAAGTCGAAGGTTGAACATCAGAAGCCTGCAGGGTTGATGCAACCGTTGGAAGTTCCAGAGTGGAAGTGGGATAGCATTGCGATGGACTTTGTGACGGGATTGCCGAATACAGTTAGGGGTCATGACGCTATATGGGTGATCGTTGATAGGTTAACGAAGTCCGCTCACTTTATTCCTATTAATGTCACTTATCCGGTGTCGAGGTTGGCAGAGGTCTATGTCAAAGAAATTGTGAAGTTGCACGGTGTCCCGAAGAGTATTGTGTCAGATAGGGATCCGAGGTTCACTTCTGAGTTTTGGACGGGTTTGCAGAAGGAATTGGGTTCAAAGTTGAAAATGAGTTCAACATATCATCCTCAGACAGATGGTCAGTCAGAGAGGACAATTCAGTCGTTAGAAGATTTGTTGAGAGCTTGTGTCTTGGAACAAAGGGGTTCATGGGATTCCTACCTTGCGTTGATCGAGTTTACCTATAACAACAGTTACCATTCCAGTATCGGGATGGCACCGTTTGAAGCATTATATGGTCGAAAGTGTAGAACGCCGTTGTGTTGGTATGAGTCGGGGGAGAGTGTAGTGTTGGGACCGGAGATTGTCCGGGAGACTACCGAGAAAATCAAGATGATCTGTGAAAAGATGAAGGCCTCGCAGAGTCGTCAGAAGAGTTATCATGACAAGCGGAGGAAAGATTTAGAGTTTCAGGAGGGTGAGCATGTGTTCTTGAGGGTTTCTCCTATTACCGGTGTTGGTCGAGCGTTGAAGTCGAAGAAGCTCACTCCTCGCTTTGTTGGTCCTTATCAGATTTCTGAGAGAATCGGAAATGTGGCTTATAGGGTGGCTTTACCGCCAAATCTTTCGAATTTGCACGACGTGTTTCATGTGTCGCAACTTCGGAAGTATGTTTCGGATCCATCTCACGTGATCCATATGGATGATGTAGAGGTGCGGGATAACCTCACTGTGGAGACGATGCCCGTACGGATTGAGGATCGTGAAGTGAAAGTGCTTAGAGGCAAAGAGATTGCATTGGTGAAAGTGGTTTGGCTAGGAGCTGCCGGTGAGAGTATGACTTGGGAGCTAGAAAGCAAGATGCGGGAGTCCTATCCAGAGTTGTTTGATCAGGTAAATTTCGAGGACGAAATATTCTAAGTGGGGGAGAGTTGTAACACCCTAAATATTTAATTAATTTATTTAATTAAGTATTTAGGAATTTATTTTAATTAACTGAATATAATTTAATTAAGTGAAATTATATTAAAATGGTGTAGGTGGTATTAGAAGGTGGAGGCGCCAATTAGATGAACTTGGGCTTAAGTGAAAAGCCCAAGCCCATGATCCATGCCATATGCGAAGTGGCCAAGTCATTTGGGGTTAGGGTTTTGTGTTGGCATTTGCGAAATTGAGAGAGGCGAAAAGAGAGAGGGAGGGCGCCGTAGGGAGAGGAGAAGGAGGAGAAGAAGTCGCAAGCTCAAGGAGGAAGGAGGACGTGATTTTGTTGCTGTGGTTTCGTTCGTGACTGTCTCTAGGGCTTCCGTTCTTCAAATCCAAGGTAAGGGGAGTTCTATCTTTCTATATAATAGATGTTCATGATAGGTTGTAAGTTAGGGTTACCCTAGATCTATTCATGTCCTTGATTTGTGTGTAATTTCATGTTTGGTTAGTGAGATATATGTGGCCTTCATGATTTGTGGCTGAAAATCCATTTTTGGTTGTGGCATGGGCGCCTAGGGCGCCATATGTGTGATCTTGTGTTGCTGGAATTGTTGCTGGATTTTTCTGTTGCTGCAGGTGTGTTGGGCGCTGCCAATTCGCGCTGCAGTTGCGCGCGAGGCGCCACTGAGGCGCGATTCAGGTGTGTTGGGCGCTGCCAATTCGCGCTGCAGTTGCGCGCGAGGCGCCACTGAGGCGCGAAAACTGCACTGTAGCGTCCTCATCTGCGCTTAAGTGGCGCTGGGAGCGCGAGTGAAGCGCAAAATACTGGAATGTTCCCAAATTTTTATAAAAGCTGTTTTCGCTATATCTTTTGACTCGGGCATCCGTTTTAAACGTTTCAAAAAGTGTTGGGAAGCTTTTTCAGTTGTCTATCTGTGTGTCTCATTTTTAAAATAAAAACTTATTATTTTCTGGTGGTTTTCGGGCGCCCAAGTGGCTGTCCCCGGTGGTCATTACAGTGACGTTGTAAAGCCATATTGAGTCCTTTAAGAATCCTTTTTGCGTATAACCAACAGTTTTAACGTTTTAGTGTCAAAATGGGTGATTATGACGATGATGGCCTTAGTGGCTAGTAAATGACGTTTTTGCCCTTAGTGGCTAATATTATTGATGATGATGTGCAAACGACTGTTTTTGCCCTTAGTGGCTAATATTGTCGATGATGATGTGCAAATGACTGGTTTGCCCTTAGTGGCTAATGTTTGTTGACGACGTCTATGGATAAGCGACGATGAGGCCATAAAGGCTAAGCGACGATGATAATAAGCGACGATGAAATATAGCGACGTTGTTGTGTGTAATTATAAATTTACAGGTGCTGTGCCTCTTATTTGGCAAATTGGTAAGCGACGTTGACTGTGATTGTGTGCTTGTGTGTGGTGCATGCCATAGTGTCTCATGTATTCCATGTGCATGAACCCAGCGACGATGAGGCCATAAAGGCTAAGCGACGATGAGGCCATAAAGGCTAAGCGACGATGATGAAAGGTACCTCATGCATATGCCCGCGAGTGGGTTGCATTTCATATAGTCACATGACATCGTGACGAGTTGTTGTAATGACGTAATAGCTGATTGTGATGTGGTTGCTCTAGTGCTGTGACTTTGACTTATTGCTTATCATGTGATTTATTATATGGATTGAATTGGACTCACCCTTCTGTTTGAATGTTACCCCTATGCGGTAACGTGCAGGTGATCACGAGTGAAGACCTAGGTATCTTCACTAATTATGAGTCGGGTCGTCATGCTCTGATACGTAGCACTCAGGGGGGAAACGAACTCGATGTTTTAAGACTATTTTGGTTGTTAGATGTTATTTGATGGTTTTCTCTTATTTATATTTTCCGCTGCGTAGTTGGTTTTATTGATGTCACGGTTATGGTGACGATGACTGATGTTTGAGTTTTTCCCCATTGGGGGCGTGCTACGTGTTGCACAATTATTTGATGTAGAACTATTTATTTGAAGTACGACGTTTTGATTTGAGTATGTGTAACATTCCTTGCGATGAAAAGAAAATTTGAAACTCTGATTTTTCAATTAAATTAACGGGTAGAAAAGGGGTGTTACAGTAGTCGTTAAATGGTGATGTTTTAAAAAGAAAGTTGTCATGTCTCAAATACTTTGGAAAAATCGTCGTGGTCTCAAATGTTTTGGGAAAACTATTGTCATCTTGGTGTCTTGGTGCTGTTTGAGCTAGGTGTGAAGGATCAAACCTTGGTGTTGTAGGAGTTAGGTGTGAAGGCTCCAAATTTTGGTGTTCCGTTGTTTCGGGTGGTTTGGTGTCTCGGTGTCATTGGGCTAGGTGTGAAAGCCCAATTCTGGTGATGTTTTGTGATTGACTTTGGTGTGTCACGTTGTGACTAAATTATGGTGATTGTCTGTGTGCATTCATGGTGTCGGATACGGCATATGCATTTATTTTGGTGAAGGCCTTTGGTCTTGGAGCTGGGTGTGAAAGCTCAATTTTTTCTAAAACTAGTGAGCCGGGTGTGAAAGCTCAATTTTTGGTGAATTGGTGAGCCGGGTGTGAAAGCTCTCAATTTTGGCGACGCCTCTATTTACAGGCAAGATTTGGTGATTTGGTACCACATGCATATGCCCGTTGGTGTGGGCTGCATTCATGCATTATCATGACATTTGGTGACTGATTGTGGTGTTTATAATTGATGTGTGTTTAAAATTCGATGTGTGTAGTAGAGTGGTAGATATAGTTGTCATATTCTAGCATATTTCCTATCATTTTACGCTATTATATTGAAGATATCTCACCCCTTCTGTTTGAATGTTACCCCTATGCGGTAACGTGCAGGTGATTGCGAGTGAAGGCTTAGGTACCTTCGCTAGTCTGAGTCGGTGTCCTTGCTTTGATATGTAACACTCAAGGGGGGAAACGAACCTAGACTTTGGCTGTTGCATTTTACTATTTGGAGTCCATTCAGGACGTTATTATTCTATGTTTTAGAACTTATTTCTATTCCGCTGCGTGGTGATGTATTTTTGACAAAGTGTTATATATATCGTATGAGACGTTTTGTTTAACGATGAATGTGCGACATCTCTTTTCGAAGTATGAAATAAATTTTTTTGTAACTCTGATTTTATTAAATAATTATCGGGTAGAAAAGGGGTGTTACATTAGTGGTATCAGAGCAAAAGTTCGGTCTGTCCGGCCAAGTTGTCCAGTCGTAGTGTCAATTGACAATGGTGTGTTGTCAATTATATCTAACTGTTGTTATGTTTTGTAGCAAGTGAATTGAAATGGCTGGGAGGAACGATGCTGCAATTGCTGCTGCTCTAGCTGCTATGGCGCAGGCTGTGCAGAATCAACAGAATGCTGGTGAGAATGCTGGATCTCGGAGTTTGGCTACCTTTCAGAGAGAGAATCCGCCTACCTTCAAGGGCAAGTATGATCCCGATGGTGCCTTAGCTTGGTTGAAAGAAATGGAGAGGATTTTTCGAGTGATGGATTGCACTCAAGCACAGAAGGTCCGCTATGGTACGCATATGCTAGCTGAGGAAGCTGATGATTGGTGGTTAGAGGCGAAGCAGAGGTTGGAGACTGCTAATGAAGAGATTACCTGGGAAGTGTTCAGCAGAGAGTTTAACCGTAAGTATTATCCGGAAGATGTCCGAGGGAAGAAGGAGATTGAGTTTCTGGAGCTGAAACAAGGGAGTATGTCCGTATCGGAGTATGCCGCTAAGTTCGTGGAGCCAGCAAAGTTCTATCCGCATTACACTGGAGCTACTGCTGAGTTTTCCAAGTGTATCAAGTTCGAGAATGGTTTGAGGCCCGAGATCAAGAAAGCAATCGGATATCAGAAGATCCGTGTCTTTGCTGACTTGATTGATAGTTGCAGAATTTTTGAGGAGGATAGTAATGCTCACTACAAGATTGTGAATGATAAGAGGAGGAAGTTTCAAGGCCGTAGTAAGCTGTATGAGGTCCCTGCGGGCAAGGGTAAGCAGAGAGCTGATGCTGGCAAGAGGATTAGTGGGGGAGATGCCCCTGCTAGCATTGTGTGTTTTAAGTGTGGCAAGCCTGGCCACAAGAGTGTCATGTGCAGAAGCGACGTGAAGAGGTGTTTCAAGTGCGGTAAGGACGGTCATGTGGTGGCCGAATGTGAGAGCAAGGTAGTGGTCTGCTACAACTGTGGTGAAGGAGGGCACATTAGTACTCAGTGTCCGAAGCCGAAGAAAGAGAGGTCCAGTGGAAAAGTGTTCGCTTTGGCAGGTGAAGAGCCTACTGAGGATGATGGACTCATTAGAGGTACGTGCTTCATTAATGGTACTCCTTTAAAGTCTATTGTTGATACTAGTGCTACTCATTGCTTTATTGCTGCTGATTGTTGTAAGAGGTTGAATCTTGTATTGTCTGCTATGAATGGAGAGATGGTTGTCGACACTCCAGCTAAGGGGTCGGTAACTACCTCTCTAGTGTGTTCTCAGTGTCCCTTGTCGATCTTCGACAGAGACTTTGTTGTGGACTTTGTTTGTTTGCCGCTGAATGGATTAGATGTAATTTTGGGCATGAACTGGTTGGAGCATAACCATGTTCGTATTGATTGTCGTCGCAAGTGTGTGAGCTTTGGAGAGGAAGAGTCTGGTTTGTTATCTGCTAGTCAGTTGCGGAAGTTAGCAAAGGAGGGAGTTCAGTTATTCTCGCTGATGGCATCGCTGTCTGTTGAGAATCAAGCTATCATTGAAGAATTGCAGGTGGTGCGCGAATTCCCTGAAGTCTTTCCTGATGAGATTCCTAGTGTACCGCCTGAGAGGGAAGTGGAGTTTTCCATTGATCTTGTACCCGGTACGAGGCCCGTGTCTATGGCACCGTACAGGATGTCTGCGTCAGAATTGTCTGAATTGAAGAAGCAACTTGAAGATCTGCTTGAGAAGAAGTTTATTAGGCCGAGTGTATCGCCGTGGGGAGCTCCTGTGTTGCTGGTGAAGAAGAAAGATGGGAGCATGAGGTTGTGTGTTGATTATAGGCAGCTGAATAAGGTGACCATTAAGAACAAGTATCCACTGCCGAGGATAGACGATTTGATGGATCAGTTAGTGGGTGCTCGAGTGTTCAGCAAGATTGATTTGAGATCAGGTTATCATCAGATCAAGGTGAAGGATGGAGATGTGCAAAAGACTGCTTTCAGGACGCGGTATGGGCATTATGAGTATTCGGTGATGCCGTTCGGTGTCACTAACGCGCCGGGTGTATTTATGGAGTACATGAATCGTATATTCCATACTTACTTGGATCGGTTCGTGGTTGTGTTCATTGACGACATCCTGATTTATTCGAAGTCGGAGGAAGAGCATGCGGAGCATTTGAGATTAGTATTGGAGATCCTGAAAGAGAAGAGGCTGTATGCACAGTTATCTAAGTGTGAATTCTGGTTGTCAGAAGTAAGTTTTCTGGGTCATATCATTTCTGGTAGTGGTATTGCTGTGGATCCGTCTAAGGTTGATGCCGTAATGCAGTGGGAGAGTCCGAAGTCGGCTACGGAGATTAGAAGCTTCTTAGGGTTGGCTGGTTACTACAGAAGGTTCATCGAAGGTTTTTCTAAGTTGGCCCTTCCGTTGACGCAGTTGACTTGTAAGGGTAAAGCCTTTGTGTGGGATGCTCGTTGTGAGGAAAGTTTCCTTGAGTTGAAGAAGAGATTGACGACGTCTCCTGTCTTGACGTTGCCAAATCCGGTAGAGTCGTTCGTAGTGTATTGTGATGCTTCGAAGATGGGTCTAGGTGGCGTGCTTATGCAAAATGGGAAGGTGATTGCTTATGCGTCGAGGCAGTTAAGGATTCATGAGAAGAATTATCCAACGCATGATTTGGAGTTGGCTGCAGTAGTCTTTGTGTTGAAGATTTGGAGGCACTATTTGTATGGTTCCAGATTTGAGGTGTTCAGTGATCATAAGAGTTTGAAATATTTGTTTGACCAGAAGGAACTGAATATGAGGCAGCGAAGGTGGTTGGAATTGTTGAAAGACTATGATTTCGGTTTGAACTATCATCCAGGCAAAGCTAATGTCGTGGCTGATGCTTTAAGTCGAAAGTTCTTGCATATATCGGCAATGATGGCTAAGGAGTTAGAGTTGATCGAGGAATTCAGGGATTTGAGTTTGGTTTGTGAAGTGTCGCCTCAGAGTGTTAAGTTGGGTATGTTGAAGATTAATAATGAGTTCCTTGACAGTATCAGAGAAGCCCAGAAGTTGGATATCAAGTTGGTGGATTTGATGGTCGGGGATGATCAGCCTGAGGGTAGTGACTTTAAGTTGGATGCGCATGGTGTTTTGAGATTCCGTGATAGGATTTGTATTCCCGAAGGCGCAGAGCTGAAGAGAGCAATTTTAGAAGAGGGTCATCGAAGTAAGTTAAGTATTCATCCGGGAGCTACAAAGATGTATCAAGATCTGAAGAAGCTGTTTTGGTGGCCTGGTATGAAGCGAGATGTGGCGCAGTTCGTTTATGCATGTTTGACTTGCCAGAAGTCAATGGTGGAGCATCAGAAGCCTGCTGGACTGATGCAACCGTTAGAAATTCCGGAGTGGAAATGGGACAGCATTTCGATGGACTTTGTGACGGGATTGCCTAATACTGCGAAAGGGTATGATGCAATTTGGGTGATTGTTGACAGGTTGACAAAATCGTCTCATTTTGTTTCTATCAGCATCACGTATCCGGTGTCGAAGTTGGCAGAGATTTATATCCGGGAGATTGTGAAGCTTCATGGGGTTCCTAAGAGTATTGTTTCGGATAGAGATCCGAGGTTCACTTCAGATTTTTGGAAGAGTTTGCAAGAGAAGTTGGGGTCTAAGCTGAGGTTGAGTTCGGCATATCATCCTCAGACAGATGGTCAGTCAGAGAGGACGATTCAGTCATTAGAAGATTTGTTGAGGGCTTGTGTTTTGGAACAAGGAGGTTCGTGGGATTCCTACCTTCCACTGATAGAGTTCCTGCACGTATAACAATAGTTACCATTCTAGTATCGGGATGGCACCTTTTGAGGCATTGTATGGTCGGAAGTGTAGAACCCCGCTGTGTTGGTATGAGTCCGGAGAGAGTGTGGTGCTTGGACCGGAGATTGTTCGAGAGACAACCGAGAAGATAAAGTTGATCCGTGAGAAGATGAAGGCTTCGCAGAGTCGTCAGAAGAGTTATCACCACAAGAGGAGAAAAGATTTAGAGTTTCAGGAAGGTGAGCATGTATTTTTGAGAGTCACTCCAGTGACCGGTGTTGGCCGTGCCTTGAAGTCGAAGAAGCTCACTCCTCGATTCATTGGTCCTTATCAGATTTCCGGGAGAGTTGGGAATGTGGCGTATAGAGTGGCTTTACCGCCAAATCTTTCGAATTTGCACGACGTGTTTCACGTGTCGCAACTTCGGAAGTACATTTCGAATCCGTCTCACGTGATCCACATGGATGACGTCGAGGTGCGGGATAATCTCACGGTGGAGACTATGCCTGTGCGGTGAAGGTGGTCTGGTTAGGAGCTGCCGGTGAGAGCATGACTTGGGAGTTGGAGAGTAAGATGCGGGAGTCCTATCCAGAGCTGTTTGATTCAGGTGAGTTTTCGAGGACGAAAACATTCTAAGTGGGGGAGAGTTGTAACGCCCAAATATTTAATTAAAATTATTTAATTAAATATTTAGGTATTCAATTATTTATTTATTTATTTTAGTTGGTGTAATTATATTAGGGGATGGCGTTAGTGATCGGGCTTAAGCTGGAGGAAAGCCCGTGATCCAAGTCCACTAGCTAGGCGCATAGCTGAAGCGCCTAGGCTAGGGTTTGGTGCTCATTTGCGAATTGCTTTGAGAAAAAAAAAAGAAAGAAAGAAAAGTCGCGAAATAGAGAGAGGAGAAGAGAGGGAGGATTCGGCGCACCCAAGGGAGGAGAAGAAGAAGATTTCGCGAATTTAAGGAGAAGAAGGAAGCTGTGTTGCTGAGGTTATTGTTGTTGACTTGATCAAGAGGATTAGTGCTCTCCTACTATAAGGTAAGGGTGGGGTTCTTCCTTATAATGGGGTTTCATGATGGGGTTATGTGGGGATAGGTCCTATAATACCCTTTGATTGATTTTGATGTTTGATTTGGTGTTAGTTGAATTATAACTAGGTTGGATTGAAATTTGACATTGTTGGTGATAGTTGTGACTCTAAAACTTGGTGCTCATTGTTGTTATTACTAAACGCATGCTAGGTGTTCGACTAAATTATTGATTGGTGTTGTGAGTGACAAATTATGATGATTGACATTGGTGATTAAGGATTGGTGATTTGAATTGGTGAATTAACGAAATTATTGAACCCTAGGGCGCCATGGGCGCCATTGTCCTAGTTGCTGTTTTTTGGGGCCCTGGCGCTGGGCGCCATGCTGGGCGCTGTGTGTTGCGTTTCGTGTTGCTGTTTTTGGCGCCCTGGGTGTGGGCGCCGTGTGCCAGTGTGTGTGTGTTGTGCGCTGCTGGCGCAGGGGCGCCATGGGCGCCTGGTCGCGTGTGTTGTGTCGCGCGCTGTTGGCGCAGGGGCGCCATGGGCGCCTGTGTCTGGGTGTGTTGCGCGCTGTGTCTTGGCGCAGGGGCGCCAAGGGCGCCATATCCTGTCATGTTGCGTTTTTGTGTTGCCCGGGCGCCAAGGGCGCCAGTTTCTGTTGCTGGCCAGTTTCCAGCATCTTGCCTGCTAGGCGCCCAGTGCCTGGGCGCCATTTTCAGGATGTCTCTCAATTTTTCCCTGGTTTTGTTTTTGACATATCTTTTGACTCGGGAGTCCGATTTAGACGTTTCAAAATGTTTTGGAAAGCTTATTCAGAGGCCTAGCTGAATATTCTATTTTGAGGCAAATTGGTCCTTTTTTCTGGAAAATTGTTAACCTTTGGTGTAGTCGTTAAATGGTGATGTTTTAAAAAGAAAGTTGTCATGTCTCAAATACTTTGGAAAAATCGTCGTGGTCTCAAATGTTTTGGGAAAACTATTGTCATTTTGGTGTCTTGGTGCTGTTTGAGCTAGGTGTGAAGGATCAAACCTTGCTGTTGTAGGAGCTAGGTGTGAAGGCTCCAAATTTTGGTGTTCCGTTGTTTCGGGTGGTTTGGTGTCTCGGTGTCGTTGGGCTAGGTGTGAAAGCCCAATTATGGTGATGTTCTGTGATTGACTTTGGTGTGTCACGTTGTGACTAAATTATGGTGATTGTCTGTGTGCATTCATGGTGTCGCATACGGCATATGCATTTATTTTGGTGAAGGCCTTTGGTCTTGGAGCTGGGTGTGAAAGTTCAATTTTTTCTAAAACTAGTGAGCCGGGTGTGAAAGCTCAATTTTTGGTGAATTGGAGAGCCGGGTGTGAAAGCTCTCAATTTTGGTGACGCCTCTATTTACAGGCAAAATTTGGTGATTTGGTACCACATGCATATGCCCGTTGGTGTGGGCTGCATTCATGCATTATCATGACATTTGGTGACTGATTGTGGTGTTTATAATTGATGTGTGTTTAAAATTCGATGTGTGTAGTAGAGTGGTAGATATAGTTGTCATATTCTAGCATATTTCCTATCATTTTACGCTATTATATTGAAGATATCTCACCCCTTCTGTTTGAATGTTACCCCTATGCGGTAACGTGCAGGTGATTGCGAGTGAAGGCTTAGGTACCTTCGCTAGTCTGAGTCGGTGTCCTTGCTTTGATATGTAACACTCAAGGGGGGAAACGAACCTAGACTTTGGCTGTTGCATTTTACTATTTGGAGTCCATTCAGGACGTTATTATTCTATGTTTTAGAACTTATTTCTATTCCGCTGCGTGGTGATGTATTTTTGACAAAGTGTTATAAATATATCGTATGAGACGTTTTGTTTAACGATGAATGTGTGACATCTCTTTTCGAAGTATGAAATAAATTTTTTTGTAACTCTGATTTTATTAAATAATTATCGGGTAGAAAATGGGTGTTACAGCTTAAGCAAAAGTTAGGGCATATAAAAAGAAATAAAGAAAGAGAGCAGATATATAAAAATAAATAAGTTTCTATCCTCGACTTAATTTTTGAGAAAATAAACAACCATGATTCTAAATGAAGTTTGGTCATCTTCCCATATCGTAAAAAAAAAGCATAAAAAAATTACCCTTTCCTAAAAAAATCCAAAAAATCTTTCAGTCACCCTAGACAAGGATCAATTCCACATCAAAAATAGTGTATCACTTTTATCAGCTCACTCTACTAAAAAAAAGGAAAAAAAGATCAAAAAAAGAAAGTGAAATTCAAAAAAGTTGATTGAAAAAGAAATCCTCAGAGAAAAAAAGCAAAAGCAGTAGAAATTGTGAGCTGATACATAAAATCACCAAACACATAAGATATCATTGTCCGAATAAACCCACAAACACCTCCTTAGGCCGAATTCTCATTTTTTCCACAAAACCCAAATCATTAGCTTCCAGCACTTCTATGAACCTACTTATCTTTTAAAAGGTCATTGTATTAATAAACCATCAAACACCTCTCTGAGCCCATTTGAGCCTATACTCCACATTATCCATAACCTTTGACCACATTACAAACCCTTCTTTCATGAACCCCTAACCACTGGCCATGCTACAACCCTAACAAGTCCATGCAGACCAATGGCTGGTTGCTTCCGTTTTCTCAAAGATTTAATTTTAGGACAAGTGAGTTTATTTATTTACAATATATTTGCTGGAAAAAAAAGTCAAAAAAAAAAAGGTTAAAAAAAAATCAAAGGGGCTTGCACTCTAATATTCATTCAAATTGCACTGATATCAAGACAAGGTTTAGTGATCACCAAGTGAAAATTTCATCGTATCAAAAACTGAGGATTATCATAGTCTGTGGGAGTCACCTTCAAAGGGCTAAAAGTTTAGACTAAGACCATCACCTAGATATCAAAGTGGGGCATACCTTTCACCTTTCATGCTTCTTGAACTTGGGGAAAATGTCCGACATCCATCCCATTCATATACCACATCCAATCCATACCACAAATTCCAAAAACCCATGACCCAAACTCAGTCACCTTTCACAACCCCACTAGAAGCAATCATTTGAAATACCATTCCAAATTGTGGAAATCCCGTCACCCTTCACTCCACCTAAAGTCCGGGAAATTCGCCCTACACCCATCTCATCCCCTCGTCATATTCACACCCATGAGACCACACCGGGGCAATTTCTCAACCCACCATGCTAAATACAGCCTTTTGCAAACTCGAGTCGGAGCAACCTTGCTCTCGTCAAGATTGGGGCAACACCAAACGTCGTGGGTTGAGACAGAATCTCTTGTTTGCCACCCTTCATTCCTAAGTCATGGTATTCCCAATTCATTATTTCCTCTACAACCCTGGTTGTTGTCACCACTAGACAGGGGCAAGTTATGCACTCACCTTCACCGGTAATCTAAATCGGGGCAGTTCCACCTTTCATGACTTTGGCAAAAACCTGCCATTCATCCCCTCACGTGTCATATCTGTCATACCAAGTCAACTGACTCATTCATCTGTATTTGCACTACTCTACATGTTTATGCTTCAAAGAGAGAGAACACAAGTTAATAATGTGAAGTCGGAAACTCACTCAGCTAACTTTGTGGACCTAAAAATTAATCATCATGGGGCACCATCATAGGAGAGCAAAATAAGCGAGTCTGCAAATACGGTCAAATAGTTTTGCACATCAGTGTTTGTGAATAACAACCTTGAGGTTGCGATGTCTGAATTCAACCCTCTTTCCAAGGAATGATTATTCCAAAGCACTCACCTCTCTACCCCTCGCATTGAAAGTCTCATTTCTCATCTCAAAACAAAACACATTTGCATGCATTACTATTATACCATATCATAAATCATTGCACCATACATTGTATTTCAACAACAAGTCATGCATCTACCACAGCTATTGCATTTAAGCATTACCTGTGCGCATTCATCCATTCATTCAAAAAGGGGCAAAAAAGATAAAACGAAAAAGGCAAAAATCATCCACATTGCACCCGTTACCCCCACCAAAGCATAAATCATTCCATCATGCAGCCAGCAGTACATTTGCATTCGCATACACAGCTTATCAATTTCTGTTTCCAACCAACTTCAACATCCATCACTCACGGGCCTTTTGTAGTCCATTTACTTTCGCGTTGCACATTCATCACATTGCATACCTATAACGCTTTTTTGCTTCGATAGACGTGCCAAGTGCCGGTCTCATCGTTGCCAAAAGCTTTCTACATCACCAATCATATCATTTGCTATGCATTCATGTGTTTCTTTTATTCCCCATAGCATTTACATCAAAGTATTACATTCGCATCATATTCACATTCGCATTGCATGCAACAAGAAAAGAAGCAAAATAAATAAGAAAAAAGCAAAAAGAAAAATCCATCCATTACATTCATCATCACACCAAAAATTAATCACTACAGTCACATTCACATCTCATACACCGTTGTCAACTTTCCCATTCCATCAGGTTCAACACCCATGGTATACCCATTTCATTCATCATCCCACGTTCATCACATTACATGCATGGCATTGTTTGCTTCGATAGATGTCAAAGTGCCGGTCTCATCGTTGCCCCAAAAAAAAGAGTTTTTTTCACATCACTAATCATATCATTGTACCATGCATGACATTCGCATCAAAGCATTACATTTGCATCACATTCACACTTTGCACTTCATACACTCATTATATACCAAGAAAAAAAAAGCAAAAAAAAAAAACAAAAGGAAGAAAAATTGCTCATTCCATTACATTCATCATTAATCAGCACAATCACATTCATATCTTATCTGCATTCACATACGCTGTTTGTCAACCTCCATGTTCCACCAACTTCAACTCACATCATATGCCACGTTTCATTCATCCCATTGGACACCTACCATTTCACATACTGCACGCATGCATCATTCATCGCATTTTTAGATATGCCAAATATAGATAGCTTTTCCCTTCTCAGGTAAATGCATTCATTAGGTATGTCCTAGGCAAGTACGCCATGTGTCAATCCCAATAGTTTGTTCCCTCAAAGTCAGTGCTCCAAGCACTGGTCTCATATCGCAATTCAGAGTCTCGGACCCCCAGCAGTCCCTCGCAGCCCCAGCGCTCCTTTAGACCTCCAATGGTCATTCATTCCAGATCGCACGTCGCGTTATCGAGCAACCGACGGATCATCCGACCCCAGGTCCATCAGTACAGTTCGACCCAGTATGTCAAAGCAACGACTTCGAACTCTACCTTCAAGATCACTATGTCGCCACTGAGCGCGACGGATCACCCGACCCCAGGTCCTTCAGACTAGCTTGTGTCCGCCTAAAAAAACACAGTGCATGTCCTTCGAGGTGTGCAAATCAGGCCAACGACCTGACCTTGCCACCCGCGGCCGTTCGAAAATGGCCATCCCCCAAGCAGACCGTTTTACTAGTACCATTGCTAGTTTGCGCTCCTTCAGTCCCATTGGTCCATCAGGCTTAGGCATACCCTTCAGACCCCGTCGGTCCTTCAGTTTAGCTCCAATCAATGCGCCAAGCATCGACTGCGAATTAGACCATCAGAGCCCCAAGTGCTCTTTCAGATCCCTGGTGATCTTTATTTACTTTTGTACTATGTCATTGTTTTCCAATAATTTCGAAAAAAATAGCCTTGACAAAATTAGTGTCTTTTTATCTTTATTTCTATTTTACTCGAGAAATTTGGAAACCATTCATGTTTCCTAGTAAAATATAAATAAAGAGGGGCATGCTGTCATACCCTAATTTTGTCCATCTAATCGAAAAAAATCAATTTTTTTTTATTCTCGTTGTATCACGTATCGTTTTTAAGCGCGTGTGTCTTTAGCGTTCTCGTGCAACGATTATTTCGACGTTCGTTTAATTTTATTGTGTAGCTATCGTTGGTACAAAAAATACAAAAACATAAGCCAATAAAGTTGAATAATCCAGAGTGTTATTATATAACCAAGTTCTTTACAAACATGTGAACCAAAAAACCAAAAAAGCAAAACGGTACAAAAAAAACAATACAAAAATACAAAAAAAAACAAAAAATTGCAAAATCCAAGAAAAAAAAAGAGATTGGCGCAGCAGCTGGCTGCCCTAGAGCTGCCCTATTGGTTCCATTTTTCTTGCCCTTGTCCTTCCCTTGACTATCCTTGGCACCCCAAAATTGCTCCAGCTATTGTCCTTTTTTTTCCCTCAAAGATGCTGTCCTTTGGATGCCATTTTTTGCCCTAATTGTTGACCGTCCTCAGCACCCCAATCCACCTATAAAAACAGCATCAGTAGCACAATCAAGGGACAGATATAGACAGTAACCAAAAACTCAAACAAAAAAGGGCAAAACCAAAATTAAGAATCAGAAAAGAAAAGAAAAAAAGGTAGCTTGGAGCTCCGACCACCATGTGGTGGTCACCACCGTGAACCACCACTGTCTCCACTGACAGCCTCCAACTCTCACATCACCACCCAAAAAACACGTAAAAGCCACCGTCAGTCACCTCCTCCACATCACCACAGTAACCCCCCTCGCACCAAACACTCACCGTAAGCCACCCCCTTTCGTCCTTCTCCACACCGTCTAGACTCCAACCCCACAACAACCTTTCGCTCTCCTCTCAGCCACCGCAAGCCACAACCACCACTCAACCACCAAACAGTGGCCACCCTAACCCCATACCACCGTCAACAACCTCTCCCAGTCACCGCGACCTCACCCTCACTTCCCAAACGATCACCGTCGCGAACCCCCTGGCGTTGTTTTCCCCAAACGGTCGCCATCGCAAAACTGATCGCCACCGCCGTGGAACACCCCATCACCGTAGCAGCACCACGCTTTCCTCTCTCCCTTCGCTAGTTTCTCTCTCACTTTTTCGTTCTTTCTCTCTCTTCGCGTCGCCGTCACCTCCGGCGATCCTCGCGAAGTCACTCCCTTCTTCTTCTCTTTCTCTCTTTGCGAAACTCGTTCTCCCTTTCTCAATAATCTCTCGCTGGAGCTCTAGCATTTCCTCTCACTCCGGCGAAGATTTCGCCACTCTCTCTCTCTGGATATCTCACTCTCTCTCCCCATTTCAGTGAAAACGGCGCAGCTGGATGTGAGAGGAAAATAGGTTCAGGTGTGCTGTTGTTTGAGAGAGGAGGGGGAATCAGTTTGGAGAGGAAGAGAAGAGAATGAAACGGCCGTGAAAAAAAAATGGAAATTAGGGCCAGGGGTGAAAGGGACGCGGCGCTGAGAGTGAGAAGGTAAGAAAATTAGGGTTAGGATAAAATGAAAAAGCCTTTTATAGTGTCTACTAAGTTGTATCTTTTTTTTAAAAAAATCAGATGCTGTCCTCTTTTCGCACCCCCTCCTTTTAGTCACTGCAACCCCTAGGAAAGCCCACAATTTCGTGGGTTAGCAAGCCTGATACTGAGCTGGGCTGCTGCTAAATGCACCCTTTCTTTTTACTCATACAACCCCTGTTTCTAATCACACCCCATTTTACTACTGCACCCCCTGTTTCTCTTTTTAAAAAAATTTATTTTCCCTAAATAAATATTTTCTTTCACAAACCTATTTTTTCCCAAATAACGAATAAATGTTTTCCTAAACATAGAAATGGTTCGTTACTAATGGTCACTCTGAGCTTAGCTTGTTTGACCGTTAATAACAGCTTTAGTTTTCAAACGAGCTATGAGTGACGACCACTCTGAGTTTTACTTGTTTGGTCGTCACGAATACCTCTCCCAATTTCAAAATAAATAAAAACACCAAACACACAAATATTTTCTACCAAGAACTACGTGTGATTTGATTCTCTACCAGGAGATACGTAGGAGAAGAGGGCGGCCGACCTCTGTCAATTGCATTAATAAAAAACTTTATTTTCTCTTTTAATTCATTTCTCTCATTTTTCTCAAAAATTGCAAAAAATAACTAACCGTTTATCGAGTCTTTTTTCCTCATTATTATTATAAGGGTAAAATCATTATTTTTGAATTAATAAATGTTTACACATTTAGTTAAAATGTAACCTTCCTTAGGAAGGATGTCGTAGGGTGCTAATACATTCCCTACGCATAAACGACTCCCGAGCCTAAACCTGGTCCGCAAAACCCCCTTATCCACTCAATAGGGATTTTCCAATGTTTGCCCTTAAACTAAACTTTGGTGGCGGCTTCATTTCAAGAACTTCGAAGAATCCCTCCTCCGGATTTTTCGGTCGCTACACTAAAGTATGTGAAATCTGGCAAAACTTATATCTAAACTTTTAAGAAATTTGTCTCATTAGTGTCTGTAAGGGACTACTTATAAGACTTTAGAATTTAATTTGACCAATGTGACAAATTTTAGTGACAACTTACTTTTTTTATATACTTTAGAAGCGAAATAGAAGTGGAGTGTAAGCTTAGAGCTAAATTGATGATTAATCTTAAATAAATTTGAAATTAAATAGTCGAGTGGATCAGGATACTTGAACAAAAACAAACAATATTATAAAACAACAAACTTGATAATAACTTTTTTCACCCCCTGACCTTAGGTCCTAGACTCGCCACTGCTAATATTGTTCTCATCAGCAAAGAGTTCGTATGTGTAAAAGGAATGCACCTAACCACACACAAGGACACAAAATGAGAAATCGTTTTCAGTTTTTATTTCTTATTTTTGATTTTTAGAAATTAATTTTTTATATTCAAAATTTCATGATTTAAATATGTGTTTTTTTTGACTCCATATTTTTGTTTTTATTAGATAAAACGATTGTAAATGTGTTTGGTTTAACCATGTTTTATAAAATATAATTCCAGACTAAAATAGATAAGTGACCTGATTCATTGAATATTATTATAGAAGTTTTACATAGTTCTTAATATTTTTTTGTTACATAAAATAGTAAAAATAAATTCATATTTTCTTAATATATAAAAGTGGTACATAAATCAGACATTATAAAAAAGTAAAATTTAATTGTACTAATGAATACAATTTATTACTATAATTTAAATATATAATGAGTGCAATTTTAATTACACCTTATATACCTATTGTTTTTATAAAGAAATAATAAAAAATTCACTTGTTGAGGTAGAGAGTGTCAAACCCACAACTCGGTAGCCACATGCCACAAGCAAAATTAAAAACGGGAAACTCAAAATATTATCACTCGATTGATAAATCGATTCATCTTGTTTTGACATTCAATCTTTATGACAACTATAAAGAGAGCTTTATCAATAATGAAAATTGTCAAAATAAGACTCAACCAAATTTGATGATGAGTTACTTATAGACAATTTAGTTGTTTACATTGAAAAAGACATTGTTAATATGTTTAGTACAGTATCAACTATAAATGAATTTAACTCCTTAAAGTGACGTCGAGCTCATTTTTCTAAATAGTTATAGTTAGTTTTTTTTCATTTGGTTGCTGTTTTAATTTACATTTTGTATAAAAATCATTGTGAATTTTTTTACTCATTGGTTAAGTTTCATAAATTAGTTTTTTTTTTGTAAAAGGAAGAGATATGAAGCATGGTTAAAATTTTCTGATGCAAAATATTCCTTAGGGAAAAAACATCAAGAAGAAAAAAGAGTACTCCCCTAAATTTTATTGATAGAAAAGCAAAAAGAGACAAAATATATTGGGGGACCAAGCCAATACCCATGTGCAAAATAACATTATAACCAAAAGTAAATAAGAGCAATCCTAGTAAAAGGAAACTAGTTGGACTAATGTCTATAATGGCAAGCAAAAAATCACTATAATGACTCTTGTCTCAACCAGGTTGACACCAAAGCCATTAACAATCACATGCACCACACCAAAAGTAGAAAGTAAAAGGAAAATTCAATCCAACAAACAAGGAAAAACACTATCCCAAGAAAGAAAACAGCAAAACCTATAGCTAGAACTAGCCTATTCCTTGAAAACTCCTCAACAATGAAGCCAAAAATTAGATCCTGCCAAACAAAATCACTTATACCAGCTTTGAGAAGATGTATGAGCAAGGGGTTGCTGAGAAATTATGGAGGATTGCGAAGGAGAAGTTAGGGGTTACAGTTGATGAAGAAGAAGATGAGCGGTTCATTGAGAGACAGAGAGAATATGAGGAAAGGGACCAGGCTTCTCGCAAGAAGAAGGGGAAAAGAACGGTGTCTAAATGATGATGGTCTTCTCTCTGAATATGAGGGGGTGGGGAGGTGTTGAAAAGAGAAGAAGAATTAAAAATAAGATCGCCTCTGGTAATTTTGATGTGTGTTTTTTGCAGGAAACAAAGCGAAGTGGTATAACGAGGAAGATGGTGGCGTCCATATGGGGGAGAGGTGAGTTTGAATTCTTAAGCAAGGACGCAGATGGACAATCAGGTGGAATTTTGTGTGTTTGGGTGAAAGGGTTGTTTGAGGTGCAGAATTCACTCATAGGAGAGCACTTCATATATGTAGCTGCCAAATTTCATGATGCTGTGTGCCATTTAGTTAATGTTTACTCAGCTTGTAGCATGGCGGGAAAGAGACGGTTATGGGATGATCTTAGAAGGTTGAAGGAAGATGTAGGGGGTGATATATGGTGTGTGGGGGGAGATTTTAATGCGGTATCTAGTATATGTGAAAGAAGAGGCACATCAAGTAGTAGCTACAATACAGAAGTTAGGGAGTTCACGACATTCATAGAGGATATGGAGCTTATAGATGTACAACTAGTGGGAAAGAAGTTTACCTATTTCTCTACTGATGGTACATCCATGAGTAGAATTGATAGTTTCCTGGTCTCTGAAGGATTTACATCACGTTGGAATATCTCTGCACAGTGGGTGGGAGATAGGGACATTTCAGATCACTGTCCTATTTGGTTAATAAGTACAGTTGCTAATTGGGGACCCAAACCATTCAGATTCAATAACTGTTGGCTAGAGCATGAAGACTTCTTGAGGGTGGTTAATGAAAGTTGGGCATCTTCGGTAATCCAAGGAAAAAGATCCTATGTGTTGAAAGAGAAGCTAAAAAGGGTCAAAGAAACTTTAAAGAAGTGGAATAAGGAAGCATTCGGCATCAGAGACCTGCGGATTGAAAATATTGTAAGAGACATTAATGAGGTTGAGGAGTTGGTTGCTGAGGGGGGCTCCCCTAGGGTCGCTCAGAGAAGGCTACTGGATGGGGAGTTTTGGAAGGAATTGCATATTAAGGAAAGTCTATTAGCCCAAAAATCAAGAATTAAGTGGCTGGATGAAGGGGATGCAAACAGTCGTTTTTTCCATACATGTATTAAAAGTAATCAACGTAGAACACAGATTGTGAAGCTTCAGGTAGGGGACCAGTGGATAGAGGAGGTGAATGGTATCAAAGGTGTGGTCAAGAATCATTTTGAAGAAAGCTTTAGAGAGGAGGTGTTCCCCAGGCCCACCCTGGATGGTGTGAGTTTTAGTAGAATAAACTGGGAAGATAATGAGCTATTGACTTGTCCTTTTTCTTTAGAGGAGATCAAAGAGGCGGTTTGGGAGTGTGATGGGAACAAATGCCCAGGCCCTGATGGTTTCAACCTCAACTTCATCAAAGGTTGTTGGGATACTATCAGCCTGGATGTACTTAAGTTCTTTGAGGAATTCCATACACATGCAGTGATTCCAAAGGCAGTTAGTGCTTCCTTTTTGACATTGGTGCCAAAGGTAAAGAACCCGCAGAATCTTAGTGAATACAGGCCCATCTCACTTATAGGGTGTTTGTATAAGATGTTGGCCAAGGTGTTAGCTGGCAGGCTAAAGAAAGTAATAAAGAAGGTAATTTCAGAAACACAAAATGCGTTCATATCGGGCAGAAACATTCTTGATGGGGTGGTGGTAGTTAATGAGGCAATTGACATGGCAAAGAGATCTAAGAAGCAGTGTGTAATTCTAAAGGTGGACTTCCAAAAGGCATATGACACGGTAAATTGGAATTACCTTGAATACATGATGAGGAGAATGGGATTTAGCACTAGGAGGAGGAGGTGGATG
The DNA here is from genome assembly GCA_039519185.1 of Astragalus membranaceus. Taxonomy (NCBI): domain Eukaryota; kingdom Viridiplantae; phylum Streptophyta; class Magnoliopsida; order Fabales; family Fabaceae; genus Astragalus; species Astragalus membranaceus. Next base: position 58,847,880 of record CM076849.1, read on the forward strand.
CGGGCATGCTTCTCCTCAAATTCTATATCAGTTTTGGTAAATGGGAGCCCTATGGAAGAATTTGTTGCTCAAAAGGGGATCAAGCAAGGAGATCCCTTGGCCCCATTCTTATTCTTATTGGCGGTTGAAGGACTAGCAGGGTTAGTAAGGAAAGGTGAAGAGGCCGAATGCTTAAGAGGTTTTAACGTGTCTGAGGGTGTATCTATATCTATGTTGCAATTTGCTGATGATACAATCTTCATGTGTGATGGGAATGAAAGAAGTATTTGGAGTATCAAAGCTATTCTTAGAAGCTTTGAATTGGTTTCAGGGCTTAAGGTTAATTTCTCCAAAAGCAACGTGATTGGGGTGAATGTGGAGGCTAGGGTTATCAATGGAGTCTCATCCTTTTTGGCATGCAACATTGGGGCGCTACCTTTTAAGTTTCTTGGTGTTCCGGTTGGGGCTAATCCAAGGAGGTCAAGTACTTGGAAACCGGTGTTAGATTCTTTCAAAGCACGATTGTCAAATTGGAGAAGTCTGAAGCTATCAATTGGAGGTAGGGTTGCTCTAATTAACACTACAAGAATAATTGATTTTTCCGGCCAGGAGTTTCCGGCGGATATAGATCCGCCGCAAATATTCCGGTGGATTCTAGGCATTTCCGGCGGATCTTATCCGCCGCAAAGTTACCGGCGAAATAATTGACGTTTGCGGCGGATTAATTTTCGACTTGGATTTTGCGGCGGATTTATGGTTTTTTGCGGCGGATATGGGATTACAAAAATTTATTTTTTTTACGAGATTTTAACAATCCGCCGGTAAGGTTATTTCCGGCGAATATTTGCCAATTTTGAAATCCATAAACCGCCGCAAATTCAACTCCGTCCGCCGCAAATCCTCTAATCCGCCGCAAAGCCCATAAATCCGCCGGTAACTGCCGTTTCCGGCGGATCATGCCTTTTGACCGTTTGACTTCGTTTCTCCTATATAAACGCCTTCTCCCCTTCTTCTTTTTCACACCTCTACCAATACTGTCATTCTCTTGATACGGCACTCTCTTAATACGGCACTCTCTTGAGCATTGTCGGCAGCGGCTCCAATAGAGTGGCGTATGTCTCCATTTTTTTGTAAAAAAATTTCCACATTGTCATGAAGACCCCTTCATTTTTTTCGTTAAAAGTAACCCCTTTATCAGCAAAAAGCTCCTCCTCATTATTTTCACCACAAGAGACATATACGCTCATCAAACGCTCGGTATCATCCTCCAACTTAACAACCCGTCCTTGCAGTTCCTCAAACTTTCTATTTAGAGATTCAATCATCTTTTCAAAAGATGGTTTCTTGTGAAACTTTCTATTTTGAAAATATGGTTGAATCTCTAAATAGAAAGTTTGAGGAACTGCAACGACGGGCTGTTAAGTTGAAGGATGATACCGAGCGTTTGATTAACGTATATGTCACTTGTGGTGGAAATAATGAGGAGGAGCTTTTTGCTGATAAATGGGTTACTTTTAACGAAAAAGATGAATGGGTGTTCACGACAATGTGGAAATTTCTTTACAAAGAAATGGAGACATACGCCACTGTAATGGAGCTGCTGCCGACAATGCTCAAGAGAGTGTCATATCAAGATAATCAATGTTCTATCTGCCTCTTATTCCAAGGCTACAGAGGATGTTTACTTCAATGGAGACCGCGGGTAAAATGACATGGCACCATCAAAATAGAAATAATTCTGGTGAATTACGTCACCCATCTGATGGTGAAGCTTGGAAGCATTTTGATCGTGTTCATCCAGATTTTGCCAGTGATCCACGCAATGTTCGGCTTGGTTTGTGTTCTGATGGTTTCACACCATATATTCAAGCCTCGGCAACACCGTATTCATGTTGGCCAGTTATTGTTACCCCATACAACCTTCCTCCAGAAATGTGTATGTCCAAACCATACATGTTTTTAAATTCTATTATTCCAGGGCCAAGTAATCCAACAGCTGGTATTGACATCTATTTGCAACCTTTGATTGATGACTTAAAAAGGTTGTGGAATGGTGTTTTAACTTATGATGTGGCACGCAAACAAAATTTTGTGATGAGGGCGGCTTTGATGTGGACCATTAATGACTTCCCTGCCTATGGAATGTTGTCTGGATGGGGGACACATGGTAAGATGGCGTGTCCGATTTGCATGGTTGACACAAAGGCTTTTAGTCTTAAATACGGAGGAAAAGTTTCATGGTTTGACTCGCACCGTAGGTTCTTACCTATGGATCACCCATTTAGAAAGCAGAAATATGCGTTCATCAAGGGAAATGTTGAAACAGCTGGACCTCCTCGTCAGTTGACACCAGAGGAAGTTTGGAATAGTGTTAGGGATATCCCTCCTGTGGAAGTCGTAGCCGGTGTTGTTTCTCGTCCAGATGGCTATGGACAATGGCACAATTGGACAAAAAAAAGTATTTTTTGGGAACTTCCCTATTGGAAAGATAATCTATTTATTTGTTGGGTTATTTTTTTCAGGAGAGCTTCGAGGGTGGGATGGCTGAGTACCATCAGTCACAACAGAGCAGTGGGGCAGCTGTCGATCCAGTGGAGGAGGCTAGAGTAGCTCGTGATGTTTGGGAGAGAGCAGTTGGTCCCCAAAAGACTAATCGTCTGGTAGGATCAGGTGGTATTGGACCGGCTGCTTTTCGAACAAGCATTATTCCGAGTCTATCAGATTCACATTCTGGATCCTCGACTGGTCGCAATTATGTTCCCAATGCTGATGAGTTGAATGAGGTTAGGCAATTGACGCAGCAACTGAGCGAGGCTCAGCGTCAGATTGTCGAGCGGCAGCAGCAAAGCGATCGGGAAATTCAGGCGATTCGGGATCAAAGTGATCGGGAAATTCAGGCGATTCGGGAGCAGGCTAGGGTAGCTGAGGAGCGCATGGAGGAGCGCTTTAAGTTATTGCAGGATCAGATGGTGTCTCAGCACTCGAGGCCATCCTCATCAGCATCCTACCCGCCGCCGCCACAACAGCATTACTACCAGCAGCAGTATGCACCCCAGTATCCCCCGCCGTATGCATCCCAATATCCCCCGCAGTATACACCGCAGTATGCGCCGCCATTCCAGCCATACCAGCAGCAACATCAGTCACCCCGCCAGCCATACCAGCAGCCCCAACATCAGTCACCCCTGATCCAGCCAAACCAACAGTACCCCCAGCAGCGGTCACCCCCGCTGGACATTGATCTTAATGTCCAAATGTCATCGCTCAGTGCTTTACTTCAAGATGACACATATTATAATAATGTTGATGACATTGACCGGCAGGCACCCCAGTAGCTTTAGATTATTTTATTTTTTTGTATGGATATTTTATTAATTGTATGGATATTTTTTTGGTGATAATATTTTACTGCTTTTCCCAATTTTTATTTTTTTAAATTAAAAATTAATTAGTTATTGGATTTTATTTTTTTATCAATAATTAAAAAATTAATAAAATAATATATATTTTTAATTAAAACAATTTTTTTAAAAAAATAAAATTTATTTTTTAAAAATAATAATAATTTTTTTTTAAAAAAAATGGTACTTTGCGGCGGATTTGTGTCGTTTGCGGCGGAATTTTAAATAAAACGTTTTTTTAAAAAAATTATATTCATTTTTTTTAAAATAAAACGGGTGCTTTGCGGCGGATAACGGGTACTTTGCGGCGGATACTTTGCGGCGGATATTGGGCACTTTCCGGCGGATATTTTGCGGGAAAAATTTGTCCCCTTTTCCGGCGGATTATCCGCCGCAAATTTGCGGTAGATTTTGCGGCGCCACTAAATCCGCCGCAAACTTGCGGCGGATAATCCGCCGCAAACTTGCGGCGGATAATCCGCCGCAAACTTGCGGCGGATAATCCGCCGCAACGCGTTTGCTTCGAGCTGGCTACCGGCGGAAAAATTCCGCCGCAAAGTCCAAATATCCGCCGCAAATTTGGCTTTTGCGGCGGATTTTGCCCGCCGCAAAGTCCAACTTTTCTTGTGGTGTAACTCAGTCTTATCATCTCTCCCATTGTACTTATTCTCAATGTATAGGGCTCCTAAGAAGGTAATAGGGGATATGCAAAAAATGCAAAGGAATTTCCTATGGGGTGGTGATGGTGAAACCAAAAAGATGGCGTGGGTTAAATGGGAACAAATTTGTAAACCAAAGAAGAAGGGTGAATTGGGGGTCAAGGACCTTAGTGTGTTTAATATGTCTCTGTTGACCAAGTGGAGATGGAGAATATTACATGGGGATAATACACAGCTATGGGGGAGGGTGTTAGATGCGAGGTATGGTTCAGAGAGACCATGGTTTGGAGAACACAGGCCTCCTAATTTGGTAAGGAAATCGTCAATATGGTGGAGAGATTTGGAGCTTAATGGGGAGGACACAATAATGGGTTTGGGCTGGTTTAATAATGTCGTGAAAAAAAGAGTAGTTGTAACACCCTAAATATTTAATTAAGTATTTGGGAATTTAAATTAATTTATTGGGTATGATTTAATTAATTGAAATTTTATTAAATTGTGGTGGTGTTAAGAAAAAGGAGGCGTCACTTGGATGAGCTGGGCTTAAGTGAAAAGCCCAAGCCCATGATCCAAGTGACATGCGAATAGCTAGTGAGGCTAGGGTTTGGTGCCTCATTCGCAAAAATTGAAGGAAAAACGCATAGAGAGAAGAGAGGAAGAGCCGTAGAGGGAAAGGGAGAGAAGAGGAGGCCGCGAGCAAGGAGGAGGAAGGGACGTGATCATGTTGCCGTGTTTCCGTTCGTGACCGTTGCTGTGACAATGAAAAGATGTTTTGGGTGTCTTTAAAAATTCTCTTTTGCGTACGACCAGTGGTTTTAACGAAGTAATGTCAAAAATGATGATTTTGACGATGATGCCCCTAGTGGCTAGTTAAATGACTGTTTTGCCCTTAGTGGCTAATATTATTTATAATGACGTGTAAAGGACTGTTTTGCCCTGAGTGGCTAATATTCTTTCTAATGACGAGTAAATGACGGTTTTGCCCTTAGTGGCCAATATTATTGATAATGAGGTGTAAATGACGATGATGCCCGTAGTGGCTAGTTAATGACGGTTTTGCCCTTAGTGGCCGATATTATTGATAATGAGGTGTAAATGACGATGATGCCCTTAGTGGCTAGTTAAATGACTGTTTTGCCCTTAGTGGCTAATATTATTTATAATGACGAGTAATTGACTATTTTGCCCTTAGTGGCTATTATTATTTATAGTGACGTGTAAATGACGATGATGCCCTTGGTGGCTAGTAAATGACGTTTTTGCCCTCAGTGGCTATTGTGTGAGTTGATGACATCTGTGTAAGAGTGATGATGAAACCCAGTGACGTTTGAGGCCCGAGAGGCTAAGTGATGTTAAGGCCTAAAAGGCTAAGTGATGTTGTTGTTGCGTGAATTGTGAATTTGCAGGTGCTGTGCCTCTTATTTGGCAAACTGGTAAGTGATGGGTCACATAGTTGACTGCGAATTGTGCATTTGAGTATTTGTGTGTTTGTGAGTGGTGCATGTCATAGTGTCTCATGCCCCATATGCATAAACCCAGTGACGTTTTGAGGCCTGAGTGGCTAAGTGACGATGAGGCCTTAATGGCTAAGCGACGTTTGTGAAAAGGTACCTCATGCATATGCCCGCGAGTGGGTTGCATTTCATATGCCGCACGACATTGTGATGAGTTATTGGAATGAGGTGATTTGATGATTGTGATGTGATTAATTTAGAGCTGTAACTTGACTTATTATTTATCATATGTCTTATTATATGAATTGAATTGGACTCACCCTTTCCTGTTTGAATGTTACCCCCGTGTTGGTAACGTGCAGGTGATTCCCAGTGAAGGCCTTAGCTTCACTTCTTGGGTCTAGTCGTCTTGCTCTGATACGTAGCACTCAGGGGGTGGGGCGAACTTGTATCATGAATGTTTTTGGTTGTTAAGTGTTATTGACAGTCTGTTCTATTTTATTATTCCGCTGCTTAGATAATTTTTATTGACGTTGAGTACTATTGCGATGATGACTGTGGTTTTGAGATTCGCCTTTTTGTGATGTGCTACGTAATACCTGGAGAATACGTTTTGAGCTGTTTATTTGAGAAGTGTGGTTTTTATTGAAGTATGTGTAACATCCTTTGCGATGAAAAGAAATTTTGAAAACTCTGATATTTTTCCAAGTAAATTAACGGGTAGAAAAGGGGTGTTACAGTAGGTAACGGCCAAACGGTGAAGTTTTGGAAGGATAAGTGGACTGGTCCGGAGTCGTTTGCTGCACTATTTCCTACGGTTCTAGAAGCATGCAGAGGAGAGGATGATCTTATAAAAGATATGGGCCGATGGGATGCTTCGGGTAGCTGGATTTGGGAGTGGAGCATTTTTGATCCAGCTGTGGCTACGGATGCTGAAAATACTGCTGTGTTACTTGATATCTTGCAGGGAATTAATTTTTGCAGGGACGTGGAGGATAGGTGGATCTGGACACCAGATGCAGCTCGTGGTTTCTCAGTAAAGTCATGCTACAGTTAGATATGCAGCCAGCTGTGTAATGATCAATTGATGGTGAAGGACCCGACGGTGCTTGCATGCAAGTCATTGTGGACGTGCGACATTCCATCGAAGGTGTTGGTGTTTTGTTGGAGGTTGCTATTGGATAAATTACCGACTAGAGAAAATCTGCAGAGGCGTGGTATTATTACATCTCCATATGAAGTGTCGTGTGTATTTTGCTTCCAATCGGTCGAGTCTGCAGATCATTTTTCCCGCACCTGCCCGATTGTTAAAAGGGTATGGAACAATGTATTTAATTGGCTGAATGTGGAAGGTATTGAAGAAGAGGACAGGCTGCACATGTTTAAGGAGGTGGGTGGATTGGTTAAAGTAAGGAAAGCAATGAAGCTGCAGTATATTTTCTGGTTTGCTACCGTGTGGCAGCTGTGGCAGGCGCGGAATAAGGTCACTTTCCAAGGGGTGGTAGCTAATGTTAATTCAATTGTAACATCTATCAAATTTGTATCTTGGGGATGGTTTATATCTAGAAGGGGGAGAACTAGTGGATTGGTTTTTTCGGACTGGCTTAATAATCCACTAGGATGTATTTCTACTTTGTAAGCATCCACAAACGATTGTTGAGGTACTCTTTTTCCCTGCCTGAGTCTTTTTCCTAATGGGTTTTGGCTCAGGGAGGTTTTAAGGAGGCCCTCCCCCTTCCCTTACTGTATGTTTTGTATGGGATGGTGCACCCCTAGTGCCCCCATCAATACATTCTTGCTTATCAAAAAAAAAAAACTTATACCAGCTCCATAACCAGCAAGCTTATCGGCGCAGGTATTTTCCTCTCGATAAATGTGACTGCAAATGAAATTCATCTGTCTAGTCAAGTATAAATAATTATTTCATCTATTTATTAGCTTTCAAGGAACTACTTTGCATATCTTGAAAGCAGAAACGAATAATTGAGAATCACACTCCAACCACGAAAACTTTCAACCTTTATCAAAAGCAATCTCTATAGCCAATATAGCCTCAATAATTTCAGCATAAAGCACATAGTTGTTGTCAATGAGAGCATAAAAACAACCAAAAATAACAACACTTTTGTCTCTAAAAATACCACCACATCCTACTGGGCAAGGACAACCTCTGGCAGCACCACCTTCTCTATTGCATTTTATCATGTAGGGAGAAGGGGGAATCCAAATAACCTCTTTGATGTTTGGAGAACTTCTATAATTACCAATAATATTGAAAGCCTTTATAATCATAAACTCTGCAACAGAGGAAGACATGGAAGATTTAGAAGCATTTCCTGCTAAGACCACATTGGAGAGAATTAATTTGATAGTCGAGTGTAAGGAGATCACATGATTATCAAATCTAGCCTGATTCCTACAATACAAAATTGTCTAAAAAATATTAACAATAGCAGCGGAGACAATATCACACAACTGAAGGCTCTAACCAAGAGAAGTCAAGACCTAAATGTTTTGAAAATAATATGTATCAATATGGATGCTTAATATACCTCCAAGGCACTACCAAATATGCAAGGCAAAATGGCAGGCTAGGAAGAGATGCTGAGAAGTTTCTAAAGCATTACCATGTAGACTACAAATATAAACAACGGTGCATCCTCTAATCGAAAGTTGATCATTTGTTGGCATCTCATTACGAAGAATTTTCCAAAGAATAAAGAATTTAGAAGGCGGAATAAAATTCCTCCAATCTGTCTTGGTTCAAGGAACCACCTGTCTTGCAGGGTTATGCAAAAGAAAAGCATCCTTAAAAGTCAAGTCACCCGAAATAGAATAATCCAACATCAATTGATCTTCCATTGGAACTGAGGGAATAACTATTTTCTGAATGTCAGAATAAAATGGGGGGGGGGGAATGAGTGATAAGGGCCCCGGGGGTAGATCATCTACCAATTCACTATAAATTCACTCATAGTAACTTTTAAATACCTGTGCAAATTAGAAGGTATGACAATAATATCCATAATAGGCCTGGAATGCAAAGTACTAATCCAAGAATTTATCTTTACACCATTGCCAAGTTTCCAAGTTGAGTGCCCAATAATAACAAATACAATATTTAAACCCAAGCCAAATAGAATTGGAGACATGATACTTCACCGACTTATTGTTTTATAGACTTTAGCTTTTAAAGAAGTGTCCATTTTAAGTTGGTAGAAATCAAATTCCAACCAAGATTTAGCATACCGGTCCTATTAATTTCTTTGATAGACCGTAGACCCAATCCACCTTTCTGAAACAGTTTGCACACCTTACCACAAGCAACAGTAACAATTTTCCTGCATTAATATCACCTAGCCACACCAAATTTCTAATCCAGGTGTCTACAATATTGAGAAGATTAATAGGCCAAGCATAAATGCGAAACATGTAAACCAACATGCCAAAAATGACATAGTTTACAAGTTGAACTATATCCGTAATAGATAATAAAGAACCTTTTTATTCACAGAAAATAAATTCTGATAATCATACAAAATGTGATTCTCAATATCAGCAATGTTCGAAAGAGTACTATCACCATCCTTCATAACAGAAATTCTTTTAGTAACATTTCGAAATCTTGTTCATTTTATGAAAAAAAAAAGTATTTCTATCACCAAAGTTATGCTAGTTAATTCTTGATTTAACCTTCCAATAAGTTTTTTCATAATTTAAAGCAGTCTGTAAAATAGTTTGAGCCTCCTTCTCAAGAGAGAATAAAGTATATTAGAACCTCCAAGATTATTAATTTGCTTCTGGATATTATCAAACTTGGTTAAAGCTTCATTTACATTAGAGAAAACGTTACCGAAAATAGTAGCATTCCATTCTTTAAACTTGGCCTTCAAGATTTTTAGTTTTTGAGATAAAACGTACATGTGGTAGCCAACTACAAGACTTTACCAAGCCTCGGAGATAACCCTCTTAGAATCAGGAAGTTGAGTCTTCATTTTCATAAATTTAAAAGAAGAATGTTTCTAAAAAGTGTCCTTTTTCATAAGCAAGAGAGCGGAAAATGATTTGACATACTTCCTGTAAGGGTTCAACAATCAACATTGTTTCAAAAATTGAGCCAAGCCTCGTTATAAATGGGTCTATCAAGTCTCTTCTATGTATAGTTATTTCCATGTCTACCATTAGACCAAGTATATTAAGAGCTCCCCATATGAATACAGATCAAGTGATTCAAACCAGTCTAAGTCGAAAAATCACCTCATGAGATAGCTGAAGCAAACCCACTATCTTTGTGCTCATGAGCACTCATAACTACATTAAAATCAACAACAAAACCCCAAGGAGCGGAATGACCCCGTTGCAAATTAGTCAAATCACTCCATAATTGCTTCCTAGCAATGTAATTAGTTGACGTTGCATAAACAGAGAAGAAAAAAGAGCTTGATTTTTTAACTATAGAGAAAGCCACTTGATGGCTACTAGAAGAAATAACTGTAGGACTATAAACATTGGTGCAAAAGCACAAAATATTAGATGACAAAGAACCTCTATTATTCTCTATAAACAACTCCAAATTCAACTCAAAAAACTAGAAGGGATTTGATTTAAACCAATCCAAGGCTGAAAATAAACAAAAACTTTGGCTTATCCAACTTACAAAGCTTTTTCTAACACTACTCAAGTGTTAAGGTTACCAATTCTCCTGAGATTCCAGTAAAGAATTTTTAACACTGAGAAGAGTCTTGGATACTACCCTTAGAACGGGTCATATAATCCGCCTACTTTTGAATCTGTAATTGCTTCTTTCTTAACTTTTCCTTTGGGATATCGACAAAACCTCTGCAAAATTGTCGTTATTAGTATCAACCAAATACTTAGATGACACAACTTGGGAATCCTCTTCTTCCGAAATTTGTGTTGAACCAAGGGCAAACACTCTTTGTTTTGTATGATAACAAATTACACCTTATCTACTAATGGTTCAAGTTGAATTAAGTACAGGACATAAAGCAAAGAAAAGAGCAGGAAGATTAAAATGGAGCAGCTTGGAGAAGAAGCCACTTCAGCAGTTCAAGACCTAATTGTTTATCCGCTTTCTTTAGGACACTGTGTAAGGTCCTATCACTGAAGGTCTATGACTTTTAGTAGCTGAGAGATGAGTTTTTCAAAACATGCATGGTGCATCAAAATAGTTTTGAAAAATATTTTATAAAATTGCATGCATGCATAAGGTGGCAACAAAAACCCTAAAACTATTTTAGTTGAAAGCTTAAACCCTAAAAATAGTTTTGTTGAAGGCTTAAAATCAAAATCCTATCCTTTTACAAAGATAATCTATTATGGTAATTGATCGTACCTGATCAATACGATGAGTTGCTGCTGTCTGATGATGTTGCTCGGTCGTTGGGATGAAGGACCGAGTTCTGGGCCGCACGCGGGTGGTACCTGCAAAGGCACTCCAACGCTCAAGTCAGAGGTGCTTCAACGGGCAGGGTCACAAGGTGAGTAAAACGTACCTGAAGCCACATGCTAGTGTGGTATATATACTGTTGACTGCGCAGGCGTTCTGGCCGTCGCGCTTATCTCGGAGCTGGCCGCGTCTTGCGGAGCAAGCCATGTATTGGGCCGCGCTGGGCCTGTTGGGTGAAATTGGGCTTCGAGCCCACTCCGGAACAGTTGCCCCCTAAGCCTAGGTCGCCTGGGGGCGGGCTAAGGCTTGATTCCTTGCCCCCCAGCGTGGTCACAAATGACCGTTCTGGAACGATAACTGGTCGAACGTTAACTGGTCGATTGTTAACTGGTCGATCGCTAATTGGTCGACTGCGGGGTCGCTGCCACGCGGCCTGGTCACACGGGGCCAGGTGCCATCTCGGGTTTGATGCCTGACAATCAATTGTCATAAATGCTGAGGCGACAGTTACTTTAATGAGGTGACTTTTGGTTTTTTCGAGGTGACGTTTAAAGACTCGAAGCGTTTGAGTAATGATGGTACGCGAAGAGTCGCGCCTCTTCGCTTCCGGACCATGATGATGGTTGGCCCATTATATATAGGGTTCAAGGGTTTCATTTGCACGTTTCTCTGATTTCCTCCGCTCTCGTTGATCGCTCGTTGTAGAGGTATTGGATCGGTCGCTCCTACCAAAGCTCGCTCGCAATCAGCTCGCTCCAATTCCAGGTAACTACGACCGCCCTTTCTTTATTTCAGTTTTTATGTTCCACCTGGTGGAGGGGGTGTCAGGTTTGGGGACGACCACGTCGCCCCCTCTCCACGCGCGAGCAAGACCTTGACCGTTATTCCCCTTCACAGGTTTATTCTGGCGCGGACCAAACAGACCCGCCGTATCTCTGGAAGTCCGACCGTTTCTCTTGCACATAGTATGACCCGACCAGTGGAGCAAAGTTCTGTACAAGCCCGGTCGTCCTCTTCTGACGATGAGTCTTCCTCTGGGTCTTCAACCCTGAATTGGACTTCCTCTGGTGAATCCGGAACTCGGCCGGAGAAAAATGGGGCGCCGTTAACTGAGGCTGTAGTCGATGACGCCGTAGAAAGCAACACAGGGGTTGCCACTGATGAAGGTATTGACCAGGCCGCGGCCGAAGGCACTGCGACGGCCGACAGAGGTCAACAAGGCGACCAGCGAGCAGATCCTGAGGTCGCAGCTGAAAAGGACATGTCTTGGGTTTCACTTAGCCTGAGAGGTCAACGTAGCAAAATTCAAAAGGGGAGCCAGGACATAGCGTATCTTGCGACCGGACTAAACGAAGGATGGAGAATAGAAGGCATGGGCAAAGGGGAAGACATCGCGACCTGGACAGACGTGCTAAAATTCACGATGTACCGCATCGTTTTCGAACGCATGGGCATAATTCCGCCGTTTACCAAGTTCCAACGCCAGGTCTTACGTTATCTTCAGGTCGCCCCCTCTCAACTGAACCCGAACGCTTGGGCGTTCTTGCAGGCGTACGAAGATGTTCTTGTAGTTCTGAAACGACCGGTCTCCATAAGATTATTCTTCACATTGTTTGAAATGAGCTACATTTACGAGAAAGGCTCCAAGGGCGCCCGTAAGGAAGCAGTTTCGTTCAAAAACCGCTCGACATACAATTTTTTCAAGCCTTATCTGGAATCACTGACGACCGGGTGGAAGAGAGAATTCTTTTGGGTCGTTCCAAACTCGGCCGAGGCCCTTCAAGGGATCGCCCAGATGTCAAAAGATGATCGGGAAGGAACGCCCCTGTTTCCCACGGTGTGGAGTTTTACCCATTTCTTGAAAAAACCGGGCGAGTACGCCTTTAAGGAAACAGAACTTGACGACCTGGATAGGGGGACGATCCATAGGCTGAAAAAGATTGCGTCCCTAGTCCCTGAGGGTCGCATCAAGGTCAAGAAAATTGTGGACGCTCGTGGCAAGAAAAAAGTCAAGGCCGCTCTTGGTTGGTGGTCGCTCGCCTAGTTTATTTTCTGTCATTTCGTTTTATTTTACTGTTTCTAACCATCTACTTTTGTCTTTGCAGTTGACATGGCGAACATGAACGACTTCGACCTCTTGGACCAATGGGCGGCCGAGGATGGTGAGACTTCGCCCGTCCGCGGAATTCCTGAAACTCAACTTGGGGGTACGCCCCAAGCTGCCGGAACTGGATCTCAGCCCGATCGTCAGACTCCTCGAGCGGGCACACCAAATCAAGCCATTGACTTGGGCAGCCCACTTCAAAATCAAGAAAGGTCCAAGAGGGATCGGTCGGTTGATCGTGGGGGTCAGAACAAGAAGCACAAGAGTGGCAAAAGCCATGGGCACTACCGGTCGCCTAAAATCGACCTGCTTGGATTGGGCGATCAGGACTGCGCTCGTTTCAAAGAAGAACCGTTCGAGGTGATGGCCGATGCGATGAAGGCCGCTGGAATTCTTTTCAAAAAATACCAAGATGAGGAAGCAGATCGCATGGAAGGTAGGCGCCTTGCCAATAAATATTCATTGCTTGAAGACGATCTAGTTGATAAAAATTTTAAACTGAACTCTGCCTTGTCGTTGCTCGCAGAAGTGAGGGGTGAGCGAAATGATTTGCTCAAGAAGATGAAGGAACTTGAACCGAAAATCAAGGCGATCGCTGACAACGAGGAGAAGCTCGACGATGTAGAACGCCAACTTGTGGCCGCTGTTGCTGCTCAAACTGCGGCCGAGGCTGCCCTGGACAAGGCGATCGTCGACAAGAAAACAGCTGAAAAAGAGGTCGAACGCCTCACTTCAAAGAATACAGAACTGTCGAACCAGATCGCTCGACTAAAAAATGACCTGGATGCCATGGAGGAGGAAAAGAACAAGTTTCAAGGTCGTTACAAAGACGTTCTTGACCGGGCGAAGGGAGCTGCAGAGGGTCAATTTGAGAATGCGATCAGTCAGATTAAGCTCCTCTACCCTGATCTGGGGGTCGATCGCGAGATCGTGCAATGCACACATCGTGTGATCGAGCAGCAAATCGTGCGTCCCAAGAAAATGCTGAAGGGGAAGGTCGTTCAAGAAGAGGCGGTCATCTACCAGGCCCCTAGCGACTCTTAAACTTGTAATCTTTAGAATTCTGTAATCTTGGATTTTGCACTTTTGGCCCGCCTGCGAGCGGTGTTTTAATGGGCGCCCTGGATACGACCAAGGCGTCCTCGTTTGTACTTGATGACAATTTAGCGCTTTGTTCGCCCGTTATTTTCAATGAACTTTGGCCTGTTTAATTGCTCTTCAATTGAATTCGATTCTTTTTTGCTATGGTCGGTCGCGCCCGACAAAATTTTTTATGGACCAATCGATGGTCCTTCGTTGTGGCAGATTGTTCGTTGGCCACATTACTAAGGGTAATTTGTTTACCTCGCTTTGTGGGTCACTTGTTTATCCACACTTGGGCCAATCGATGGCCTTTCGTATAGGCCGCTCGACGGCTCTCGTTTGGGCCATTCGATGGCACTCTTTTAGGCCGCTCGGCGGCTCTCGTTTGGGCCATTCGATGGCACTCTTTTAGGCCGCTCGACGGTTCTCGTTTGGGCCATTCGATGGCACTCTTTTAGGCCGCTCGGCGGCTCTTGTTTGGGCCATTCGATGGCACTCTTTTAGGCCGCTCGTCGGATCTCGTTTGGGCCATTCGATGGCACTCTTTTAGGCCGCTCGGCGGCTCTCGTTTGGGCCATTCGATGGCACTCTACTGGTCGCTCGACTGCTACTCGCATGGTGAGCGACCGTGCATACAATTTGCAGGAAATAAAGTACACAAGTCAAATTTTAAGGTCGGTCCTCGGTAAAAAACCCCTGTGGGGAAAAAGAGCGACCGCCTGTTCTTTATTGATCAATTAGTGTTTTCAACTTAAACATAATACTTTCTCAACTTGTCAGCATTCCATGTTCTGGGGATGGTCGCCCCTTCCATGGTTTCTAGCTCGTAAGCTCCCTTTCCAGTCTTGGTGATAACACGGTATGGTCCTTCCCAATTAGGGGCGAGCTTTCCCTGGCGAGCGCTCTTATTCCCCACGTCGGCCCTCCTAAGGACGAGCTGTCCAATGGAGAACTCCCTCTTCTGGACGCGGGCGTTATACCTGGCAACGACCTTCTGCTTGATGAGTTGCTCCCTAAGTGACGCCTTGGTTCGCAACTCATCAACCAGGTCGAGCTCTTCTCTTGTTGCTCGCTCATTTGCGGCCGGGGTTGGTGGGTTGGTCGTCCTCCAACTTAGCTCTCCCATCTCAATCGGGATGACAGCGTCAGTTCCGTAGACAAGTCTAAATGGTGACTCCCCGGTCGATGAGTGGGGGGTCGTTCTGTAGGCCCAAAGGACCGACTGTAGTTCTTCTGCCCAATTGCCCTTGGCTTCATCCAACCTTCTTTTCAGTCCGCGTAGTACTACCCTGTTGGCCGCTTCTGCCTGGCCATTGGTTTGTGGGTACTCGACCGAGGTGAAACGCTGTTTCACACCTAGGCCGGCCAGCATTTCTCCGAACTTTCTGTCTGCGAACTGAGTTCCATTATCAGTCACCAGTTGTTGGGGCACTCCAAAGCGGGCGAGCACGTTTCTCCCAAAAAACTTAGATACCTTTGCTGAGGTAATGGTTGCAAGTGGCTCTGCTTCTATCCACTTAGTGAAATAGTCGATCGCAACGATCAGGAATTTCAACTGACCTGGTGCAGATGGAAAGGGGCCGAGCAGGTCCATGCCCCACCAAGCGAACGACCATGGTGGGGTTAGGCTGTGTAGTTCTGATGAGGGCGCTATATGTACGTCGGCATGAATTTGGCATTTCTTGCACTTCTGAACAAGTATCTTAGCATCCTCATCCATGGTCGGCCAATAGTATCCGGCCCTGAGCGCCTTCTTAGCAATCGACCGACCACCTTGATGGCTACCACAATCGCCTTCATGTATATCCCTCAGTACATGGTCGGCTTCGACCGACGTAAGGCATCTCAGCAATGGGGATGAAAAGCCCCTTCTATACAGACTTCCTTCGATCACTGAGTACTTGGTCGCCCGCAACCTCAGGAGCTTTGCTGCCTTCTGGTCGCAAGGTTCTACTCCATTGAGAATATATTGCAAGATAGGAGTGATCCAGTCTTTGTCCAAGTCGACCGCTAGAATGGCTAACGGTTGGGCAGGCTTGGTCGATACGCTCGGCCGCGTTAACGTTTCTTGGATTAGACTTCTGTGGTTCCCAGGAGTCTTTGTACTGGCTAACTTCGATAGGATGTCAGCCCGAACGTTCTCTGTCCTGGGGACGTGCTTAACTTCTGCTCGGTCGAATTGCTTGAGCAGATCCCTTACCTTGGCCAAATAATTCTTCAAGACGTCGTCCTTTGCGTCGTATAGGTCTTGAATTTGGGAGACTACCAGTAGAGAGTCAGAGTGAAGTTCAACACGGTTGACGTTGAACTCTTTGGCTAGCTGCAGCCCGGCAATGCACGCTTCATACTCGGCCTGGTTGTTTGAAGTGTGAAACGCGAAAGTCAATGACACTTCAACAGTAAGTCCTTCTGAGTTCTCAAGTATCAGACCGGCCCCACTTCCTTTGCTGTTGGAGGATCCATCTACGTGCAAAGTCCAGGTCGTGATGGCCTGACCGTCTGGTATTGGAGTCATCTCAGCGATGAAGTCGGCCAACACTTGGGCCTTAGCGGCCGATCTAGCCTCAAACTTGATCCCAAACTCACTGAGTTCCACAGCCCACTTGATCATACGCCCTGCTAGGTCAGGTCGGTGAAGGATTTGCCTAATAGGCTGGTCGGTCCTCACCACTACCTGATGGGCCACGAAATAAGGGCGCAATCTACGAGTGGCCACAAGTAACGCTAAGGCTAGCTTCTCGATCTTCTGGTATCTGATCTTTGGGCCTTGAAATACCTTACTGATGAAATAGACCGGGTTTTGCTTTAGGTCACTTTCTCTTACGAGAACAGCGCTCATGGCTTCGTCCGTTATGGCCAAGTATAAGTAAAGCGTCTCCCCTGGTTGCGGCTTGGTCATGATGGGCGGGTTGGTGAGTGCCGCCTTCAGCTCGTCCAATGCTCGCTGGCATTGGTCGGTCCATTCAAACTCGACCTCCTTCTTCAAGAGCTTGAACAGTGGAAGCGATTTGCACGCTGATTTGGGTATAAATCGTGACAGGGCAGCGACCATGCCATTCAATTGCTGAATTTCTTTTTTCGTAGTGGGCGGCCTCATGTCGGCGACCGCCCTACACTTATCAGGGTTTGCTTCGATCCCTCGCTCTGTTAAGTGGAAACCCAGGAACTTGCCCGCCCTTACTCCGAAGGTGCACTTCTCTGGATTCAACCTCAAGGAATTCTTCCTTGCTTCCTCAAAAATTTCCCTTAGGTCGTCAATGTGGTCTTGGTCGGTCTTGCTTTCGATGATCATATCATCCAAGTAGACCTTTGATATCCGACCGATGTGCCGCCTGAAGACCTTGTTCATCATTCTTTGATAGGTTGCGCCGGCGTTCTTCAGACCAAAGGGCATTACCTTGTACTGAAAATTTCCACGATCGGTCATGAACGCGGTCTTATGTCGATCGGGTGGGTACATAGTGATTTGGTTGTAACCTGAATAAGCGTCTAAAAAAGACAGGAGTTTGTAGCCCGCAGCCCCGTCGACCAGTTTGTCAATGTTTGGCAGGGGAAAGGCGTCCCTTGGGCATGCCTTATTCAGGTCGGTATAGTCGACGCACATGCGCCACTTACCATTTTTCTTCTTCACTAACACGACGTTGGAAAGCCAAGTCGTATACTTAATCTCTTCAATGAAATTAGCCTTGATGAGGTCGTCAACTGCCTGTGCGGCCGCCAATGCTTTCTCTTCGCTCTGAGTGCGTCTCTTTTGTGCGACCGGTCTGGCTGTCTCATCAACGGACAGTTGGTGGCAAGCAATTTCTATTGGGATCTCGGGCATGTCTGATGCCCGCCATGCAAAAAGGGCCGCGTAATCCCTGAGGCAGGTGATGAGATCTTGCTTGACCTGTTCAGGTAGGTCGCTCCCCAACTTAACTGTCTTAGTTGGGTCGTCCGATAACTGAACATCGACCAATTCCCCGTGGGGCTCGGGCCTCTTCAGTTTATTCTTTAGTTCGCGGGTTAAATCGTCGTCGCCGTCCTCGGGGTCGCTATCTGGGTCGTAACGAGCATCCAGGTCGGCCACATTGACCTGATGCCCCTCTCCGAGATCCTGCGGTTTAGCACTTACCACCTCCATATCACAAATCTCTTGATAGAGGAAATGGCTCCTCATGGCCGCTTCCATGTCGGCCATTACTGTCACAACCTGGTCGCTTTTATTGTAGAACTTCATCTTTAAATGCACAGTTGAGGCTACGGCCTCCAATTTTCCCAGTGTTGGCCGGCCGATGATGCAGTGGTAACACGATTTAATTGGCAGAACTAAGAACATCGTCCTGACCGTCATGTACAACGTGCTGCCGTTCGTATCATCTCCAAAAGTAACAAGCAATTCTATCGTCCCCAGGGGGTAGGTGGTCGCCCCATTGAACCCGGTCAATGGGGTTGGTACGGCTTGCGGAATAATTTCGCTCCTGTCCACGTTTAACTTGTCAATCAGCTCCTCAAACATGATGTCGGCCGAGCTCCCTTGGTCGACCAGTATTCTTCTGACCTCAGTGTTGGCCATTACGGTCGATACTACCAAAGGGACGTAATTATTGATTTTGCCATCGAGCAAGTCTTCGTCCCCAAAAGAAATGGGCGGCCTATTCGAGGCCGGCCGTGGGGTTGAAGTTGAGCCGACCATCATAAGTTCATTCCACTTCCTCTTCATTGCCTTGTTGGACTCTCTGATATCCAATGGATTACCTCCATGGATGACCATGGCTACATTGCGGCCCTTCGACTGTCTGGGGTCGCGATCTTCCTCAGAATTATCACGCGGTCGCTCGACCGTCGAGTTGACGATCGCTTTGCCTCTGTCATTGGCGGGTTGGCCAACGGCTCTTTCTTCAGGGCGATCGTTACCTTCATCTCTGACATATTGCCTCAACTTGCCTTTCTGAATGAGATCTTCTATGTCATCTTTTAGGGCCATATAGTCATTGGTATCATGCCCCTTACTCTTGTGGTATCTACAGTATTTCTTGGTAGGCCGACCTCCTTTCTTCAACACTAGAGGATCAGGTCGCCTAACACTAGTGAACTCATTGTTTTGGCACTCCGTGAAGACCTGCGCGATCGGAGTGTTCAACTTTGTACGATGCTCGTACTTCTTAGGCCGGTACTCGAGCTTACTGTCACGATAGTTTTCTTGCCCCTTGGCCGGCCTGCTATTCTCTTCTTTGGGACGCGCGCGGGCGCTCTTGTCAGAGGCCAATTGCTCTTCATCGCCCATATGGTCGTTGGCCCTTCTAAGGAACACACCGAGGTCGTAGTAGTGGTTCAATGAGAATTCTTCAGCAAATTTGTGGTTCTTTCTTATACCACGTTTGAGATACTTCAGTTTGTCCGTGTCTGATAGGTTGCGGACTGTGTCAGCCTCTGACATGAACCGATCGATGAACTCCCTCAATGGTTCGTTCTCTCCTTGGACGACCGAGTCCAAGTGCTCTTCATAACGACACTGACAACGGTTGGCTGTATAATTGGCCAAGAACATTGCCACAAGACCTTCCCAAGAAGAGATGGTGTTGGGACGTAGGGATTCCCACCATTCTAACGCCCGACCTTCGAGCGACTGAGGAAAAAGTCTGCACTTCATCGTCCGACCTAGCTCTCTATAGCTACAGTAGTTGTTGAAGTACATGAGGTGTTTATCGGGATCCCCGCGGCCGTTAAACTTGTTCAGGTTCGGGGGCTTCCTCAGATCCCTTGGAATGCGATAACGTCTGATTTCGCTGGTGAAGGGCCCTTGTCCGGTCGGGATGTAATTCTGCCCATAGGGCTGCATGGTGGCATAAGTTTGGTCGATGGGCAGACCGTAAAGGCCGACCGGCTGACCAAGGAATCCGTCGGCAATTGGAGGGGGTCCATAGGGTCCATGGTATTGTGGAGCATGCGACGACGACCGTCCTCTAGGCCGCTCTGAATAGTTTCTTCTTGGTCGGCTGATGGCACGGGAGACATCTCTAATCTCCCCGTTGCGGTAGTCATTAAACTCCTCATAAGAGTCCCACGACCTGCTTCTTGATCGGCGGGATCCCGAGGACTCGTTGG
The DNA here is from genome assembly GCA_039519185.1 of Astragalus membranaceus. Lineage (NCBI taxonomy): Eukaryota > Viridiplantae > Streptophyta > Magnoliopsida > Fabales > Fabaceae > Astragalus > Astragalus membranaceus. The sequence continues at coordinate 58,868,057 of CM076849.1, forward strand.
ACGAGTATCTTGTTGGCGACCTGCCTGACTCTGGTCGGTAGCTCGAGTCGGCATAGTCGTAATCTTCCACGGGGGAACGCCGGTGGCGTCTTCCTCGATGAGGGGGCGACCTGAGGACGATTGCCCTTCTTGAAGGATTGCGTTGGGATACGCTTCGACGAGGAGGAACTTCTCTTGGTGGCGGTGAACGATGTGGCCGAGATGGTTGACCTTGACGACCGTTATCCGCACGCGGGTGGATCGAGATCGACCCTCTCTCATAGCGATCGATCAGCTTATCTCGATCAGCAATCACTTGATTCTTTCTCTCCAGAATTTGCATGAGTGCTTGGGTCACATGCTCTGGCAATGTTTCTGTGATTCCAGCTTCGGCCAGCTCGGCCGGTAGTTGCTAGACCGGTTGGATGACTGGCCCGCGGCCACCCTGCACTGAGGGTTCTTGGCGAGGCTCGCCTTGTGATTCATGAACTGACACAGGCACGCCCTCTGGAAGAAGCGCGTTTCTGACGTGGCGGCATGGTTTGATGTGGAATAGCACTCGGGCCTCCCACTGTGGTCGCCAATTGATCGTACCTGATCAATACGATGAGTTGCTGCTGTCTGATGATGTTGCTCGGTCGTTGGGATGAAGGACCGAGTTCTGGGCCGCACGCGGGTGGTACCTGCAAAGGCACTCCAACGCTCAAGTCAGAGGTGCTTCAACGGGCAGGGTCACAAGGTGAGTCAAACATACCTGAAGCCACATGCTAGTGTGGTATATATACTGTTGACTGCGCAGGCGTTCTGGCCGTCGCGCTTATCTCGGAGCTGGCCGCGTCTTGCGGAGCAAGCCATGTATTGGGCCGCGCTGGGCCTGTTGGGTGAAATTGGGCTTCGAGCCCACTCCGGAACGGTAATAGATTATGTGCCTGAATGTTTCAGAGCACATAATCAATTACTCTCCTATTTTAATTAAAACAAATAATTGATTAAGAGCTTGCCTTACCTTCCTTTTTTAGATCAATAATTGATTAGTGCATAAAAATAACTACCTACATGAATCGATTATCAAGCTATTCCAAGTTTCCATATTTAAACATATAATCGATTAGAGCATCAAAGAACTAAACCTATAATCGATTAGTTGCTTGCTTTGCTTTCCTTTTGACAACAATAATCGATTATGTGCCTATTTGAACTAATATCAATAATCGATTATCAAGCTTTCAAAATGTTTCCTTTTACATCAAAATAATCGATTACATGCCTATTGCACTTCATACATAATCGATTAGCAAGCAAAGTAATGTTTCCTTTTTTATCAAGATAATCGATTATATGCTTGTTTGCCTTCTATACATAATCGATTATCAAGCAAATAAATGTTTCCAAGTTTGTCAAATAATCGATTATGGCTTGTTAAAACATAAAGGCCTTAATCGATTATCCTATGCATTAAATGGTTTTCAAAAATCAATTTTTTCCTACGCCTATAAATAGGAGGTGTGCTTCTCATTTTCAAATCACACCTCACACCACAATTCACAACTCCTCTCTGCTTCTCAGATACATTTTCTAGATCTGAGAAAGAGAGAAAATAGAGCTTCAACTTTCATATCATTTTCTATTTTCCATATCACTCATCTCTTAGTCACTATACTGTCATTATATTTGAGGTGATTGGATCATAGATCTCTGTTTGTATTCGTTACTCTATTTGTGGGGTCACGGTGAAATCCTGGGAATTGTTCTTGGGTCTCTCAATCAGGAGATTGAGTTGGTTTGAAATCCTGGGAAGTTTTCTTGGGTCTCTCAATCAGGAGATTGAGTTGGTTTGAAATCCTGGGAGGTGATCTTGGGTCGTTCAATCGGGGAAGATTGAAGTGGTAGTGAAATCCTGGGAGCTGCTCTTGGGTCGTTCAATCAGGAGATTGAAGCGGTGTTGAAATCCTTAGCTGTGTGCTCGGGTTCTCAGTTCGGGGGAATTGAGATTTGCTATTTTGAAGTTGCCTGTTTGTAAACAATTCTTCAATATAGTGGTTACCATCAAGTCCAAGGGTTGCAAAGCCTGAGGCCGAGGACGTAGGGCTTTTATCCCGAACCTCGCTAAATTCCTGGTGTATCTCTATCCCTACTCTTTTACTTTATTTGTCATTTCTGTTTGTTTATTGTTATACTGCGCTAAACATAAAACATCTGTTTATTGTTAAAACCAATCATAGCGTAGTCAGCATAATACATATCCCTATTCTGATCTGTTTATCTATCATCTTCCATATCACTGCAATTGATCTACTCTCTACTATATTCAATATCACTACACTTCTTATAAATAATCTTATTGTGTAAATTGAAAATAGTATAACATCTCATTGTGCCTAAATCTGCCAGCTTGCACCATATAAGGTTTAAATCTAAGTTTCTGCATTTGATTTAAAACAAACTTATCATTTATTTTGAAAAGAATCCAAGATTTACACATAACCTTATTCACCCCCCTCTAAGGTTATCAGATAGTCTAACAAGTGGTATCAGAGCAAGAAATTGCATATAGAGCTTTACATCTCGTAATTTAAATTTTATTTATCTATCTGTGATTATGGGTTCTTTTATGAAAGAGGGGATGTTCTTCAATAGGCCACCCCTGTTTGATGGAACTAACTATGACTATTGGAGTAGTCGAATGAAATGTCATGTGCAGGCTATAGATTTCACCCTTTGGAGGATTATTGTTGATGGACCATTGATTCCTATGAAGATCAAAATTACAAAACCAGGTGGTACTGATGGAGACACTACAAAAAGTCAAGCCACCGGCAAAGCAGAAGAAGTTCCAATTGAAGACATCTACACCATCGATCTGAGCGAGCTGAGAAAATCTGAGGTTGACAAAATATCTCAAAATGCCAAGGCTATGAATATTCTTCACCTATCACTTTGTGAAGAAGAGTATGGAAGAGTAAAAGGGTGTCAAACAGAAAAAGAAATCTGGGATTGTCTGGAAGCTACACATGTCGGTACAAGCCAAGTAAAGGATACAAAAATCAGAATCCTAACTTCTGAGTATGAATCATTCAAAATGAAGGAAGGTGAATCTGTTGCAGCTATGCACCAGAGACTGAATCTGATTATAAACAACCTAAGGGCTCTAGGAAAAAGGTATTCTACAAAATATATAAATGGGAAGATTCTTGCATCTCTGACTGGTGAGTTCTTTCCAAAAACTTGTGCAATCACTGAAGCCAAAGATATTGGCACTCTGCCTCAAGAAGACTTGATTGGGTCACTTCTTGCCTTTGAGGTTGTATTGGCTGCTAACAAAGATCAAGAAGCAAAAATGGTAAAAGAAAGAAAATCTCTTGCTCTTGCTGCTAAAACACCTAAGGTAGCAAGGAAAGAGGTTGAGTCTGATGAAGAATCTGATGATGAAGACATGGCTGAATTATTTGAAGAATTCATAAGATTCAACAAACTTGAAAAGAGAAATAACTCAAAGAAATCCAAGAAAGCTAAGAAGGCTACTTGGAACAACTATACTGACAATGAAGAAGAAGAGGTTGCAAATGCCATTTGTCTCACGGCATGTGAAACACCTAAGGCTACTATATGGGATTGTCTTGGCACTGATAGTGACACAGACGAAGAAGAGCAAATTGCAAATGGTGTTTGTCATATGGCAAATGACTCATCTAAGGCAAGCCTTAACTCTTCTAGTCTTTCTGATTCCTCTATGCATGATGATTTACTTGATGATGGTTGTAGTAGTCAAGATTTGAGTGAGGCTTTTGATGCTCTCTATTTTGAACATGAAACTCTTTTGTTAAAATCTAAGAAATTGGCAAAGAGTAACAAAAGCATGCTCACTCAAATTGAGACACTTGAAAATGAAGTAGATAGATTAAAGAATGAACTACATAAATCTGTCAACCTTGAGTTTTGTGAGCTTAAACAAAATTTTGAAAATGCCAAGGTTGAAAATGAACTTTTGAAAGAAACATTGAAAAAGTTTGAGGTTGGTGAAAAGACCTTGACTCAGTTGCTTCACTCTCAACATCAATATGTTGATAGGAGAGGAATTGGGTACAAAGGTAATTCCACCTCCTCCATTTTAAACAAGAAATTAATTTTTGTTGCATCTACTTCAAGTTATAAACCCATTGTTTTCTCATGCACCTACTGTCAAAAGGGAAACCATAGCTCACCTAGATGCCCTATCCGTAAATTATGTGAGCTTGGTACCCTTATACCTGCCTGTAAGAAATCAAGGTGGATTGTGAAAACCCCCTTGATAACTAACCCCAAAGGACCCAAAGAGAAATGGGTACCAAAAGTTCCTACTTGATTTTCTGTGCAGGTATGCTTCAAGGTATAGGGGATCGATACCTTGATAGCAGAGACTCAAAGTTCATAACTGGAGACGCAAAAAGATTCTTAATACTCAGAAACAGCAGTCATGTGACTAGTAATATCAACAATAGAGGAAGAATCACCGGTGAATGTTAGATTGGTAAAGTTCTATTCACCTTAAGAATAATTTATCACTTTTGTGAAATAATTTTTTTTTTGTGTGCATCAAAGTTTTTTTCTTCTCTCTATTGTGCTGGATCTTTTAATGCAACATATTTTTAAGTTAAATATGATACCTATATTGTTGAACCAAGTATGGCATATTATCTTTTGTATCCTATTTTCTCTAAATATCTTTTTCAAACTGTGATGGTCCACCCTCTTTTTGCTAAAGCCTTGCATTCTAAAATTATTAAGGGGGATCACCAAGTAAGGGGGAGCATAGCATGAACTACTGTTTTTAATATATCATATGCTATGTACTACTGTTTATTGATTCTGCAAGTTTATAAAGTGGTTATGTTTCTATGTGTTCACCCCCCCTCCTTTTTGATGAAAACAAAGGGGGAGAGAATATTATGCATGTTATATGTGGGAGAGAATATATGCATGGTATATGTGAGGGGAGAAAATAATTGCTGCTATCCTGCTAATGTACTGTCTATTTTATTATGCATATGCTTAGGGGGAGCTTTTTGAAAAAGTTCCATTACTATCAAACCCCCTATGCATAATGTAATTTGTTATCATCAAAAAGGGGAAGTTTGTTGAACCAAGGGCAAACACTCTTTGTTTTGTATGATAACAAATTATACCTTATCTACTAATGGTTCAAGTTGAATTAAGTACAGGACATAAAGCAAAGAGCAGGAAGATTAAAATGGAGCAGCTTGGAGAAGAAGCCACTTCAGCAGTTCAAGACCTAATTGTTTATCCGCTTTCTTTAGGACACTGTGTAAGGTCCTATCACTGAAGGTCTATGACTTTTAGTAGCTGAGAGATGAGTTTTTCAAAACATGCACGGTGCATCAAAATAGTTTTGAAAAATATTTTATAAAATTGCATGCATGCATAAGGTGGCAACAAAAACCCTAAAACTATTTTTGTTGAAAGCTTAAACCCTAAAAATAGTTTTGTTGAAGGCTTAAAATCAAAATCCTATCCTTTTACAAAGATAATATATTATGGTAATAGATTATGTGCCTGAATGTTTCAGAGCACATAATCGATTACTCTCCTATTTTAATTAAAACAAATAATCGATTAAGAGCTTGCCTTACCTTCCTTTTTTAGATCAATAATCGATTAGTGCATAAAAATAACTACCTACATGAATCGATTATCAAGCTATTCCAAGTTTCCATATTTAAACATATAATCGATTAGAGCATCAAAGAACTAAACCTATAATCGATTAGTTGCTTGCTTTGCTTTCCTTTTGACAACAATAATCGATTATGTGCCTATTTGAACTAATATCAATAATCAATTATCAAGCTTTCAAAATGTTTCCTTTTACATCAAAATAATCGATTACATGCCTATTGCACTTCATACATAATCGATTAGCAAGCAAAGTAATGTTTCCTTTTTTATCAAGATAATCGATTATATGCTTGTTTGCCTTCTATACATAATCGATTATCAAGCAAATAAATGTTTCCAAGTTTGTCAAATAATCGATTATGGCTTGTTAAAACATAAAGGCCTTAATCGATTATCCTATGCATTAAATGGTTTTCAAAAATCAATTTTTTCCTACGCCTATAAATAGGAGGTGTGCTTCTCATTTTCAAATCACACCTCACACCACAATTCACAACTCCTCTCTGCTTCTCACATACATTTTCTAGATCTGAGAAAGAGAGAAAATAGAGCTTCAACTTTCATATCATTTTCTATTTTCCATATCACTCATCTCTTAGTCACTATACTGTCATTATATTTGAGGTGATTGGATCATAGATCTCTGTTTGTATTCGTTACTCTATTTGTGGGGTCACGGTGAAATCCTGGGAATTGTTCTTGGGTCTCTCAATCAGGAGATTGAGTTGGTTTGAAATCCTGGGAAGTTTTCTTAGGTCTCTCAATCAGGAGATTGAGTTGGTTTGAAATCCTGGGAGGTGATCTTGGGTCGTTCAATCGGGGAAGATTGAAGTGGTAGTGAAATCCTGGGAGCTGCTCTTGGGTCGTTCAATCAGGAGATTGAAGCGGTGTTGAAATCCTTAGCTGTGTGCTCGGGTTCTCAGTTCGGGGGAATTGAGATTTGCTATTTTGAAGTTGCCTGTTTGTAAACAATTCTTCAATATAGTGGTTACCATCAAGTCCAAGGGTTGCAAAGCCTGAGGCCGAGGACGTAGGGCTTTTATCCCGAACCTCGCTAAATTCCTGGTGTATCTCTATCCCTACTCTTTTACTTTATTTGTCATTTCTGTTTGTTTATTGTTATACTGCGCTAAACATAAAACATCTGTTTATTGTTAAAACCAATCATAGCGTAGTCAGCATAATACATATCCCTATTCTGATCTGTTTATCTATCATCTTCCATATCACTGCAATTGATTTACTCTCTACTATATTCAATATCACTACACTTCTTATAAATAATCTTATTGTGTATATTGAAAATAGTATAACATCTCATTGTGCCTAAATCTTCCAGCTTGCACCATATAAGGTTTAAATCTAAGTTTCCGCATTTGATTTAAAACAAACTTATCATTTATTTTGAAAAGAATCCAAGATTTACACATAACCTTATTCACCCCCCCTCTAAGGTTATCAGATAGTCTAACAAGTTGCTCCTTCTCGAAATCACCAATAGAGTCACTCCAAAAACAACTAGCAATATGCATATCATTGACTACATTGCCATTAGAGTGAACAAAGGGAGTTTCAATATTACAACACTAATAGTATCAGATGTGGGGAAATTTTGAACAATTTGTCTTGATGTGCTGTTTGTGTGCCAGAGGTAGTTTCATTAGCCAATTTCTGAATGGAGTTCAAATGTGCCTTTTGCATCTACATAACCGCACGCGACACTTGCTTACCCTTACCTAAAGAAAATGATTTTTTGGCAAATCGGACATAATCTAAATCTTCAATAGATTGCATGACCACTTCTCTAATCTCATTGGATGGAGTTTCCTCTTGCTGCCTATTCAAAATTGAATGTTGTTGTACATTCATGGGTAAAGCCCATTGGGCATTAGATGGCTCAGCAGATCCCAGTAAAGAATTAGGAGTCAAACTGTCCCAAGGAACATTGTTGACGCCTTTAAAGGCTTCCTTTTTCATGTTGGTTTGAACACTTATAACAGAGCTTTCTGCTTAGAATTCTCATTATGAATTTCCTTCAACTTTGGAACATATTTTGAAACCACTTTTGGTTTAGCAACATATTCAGAGGCCTTTTGCTCCTTATTATTCACCGTACAAGAGTGCATTCTTTTAATAAAATTGCTAGTTTTTATGACCAATAGTCAGGAAAGTTTTTATACTCAATGCCCACAAAGAAAGCATAACCTGATCTCTCAGCAAGAAATTGATTTCTAAGCTTTGATGTCTTATCTATGTCAACAAGAACACGTGCAAAATGACCAAAAGCTCTATCAAAGGAATTTGTACTTGTTGTATCATCTAGACAAATTGGTGTGCCAACACAACTAGCAATAACAAAAAGAATTTTAGGATGCCAATATTCTTGAGCAAGACTTGTAAGCCTAATCAAACATTGAGTATTCGTATGTTTTATATTTAAAGAATTAAAGTTCCGCCGCCTAGCAAACAAACAAAGGAAACCCGAATTGCAATGCCAGGAAGGTTGTAACTGTATTCTACACAAATCATCAACAGAGGAAAAAGAAAATTTATAATACCCTTTGCCTAAAGAGATCAAATCCCACTTACCTACTGGTTTCCAAAGATCATTAAGTCTAGATTTCAAGGCGTCAATATTAATTGGAGTATCTTCTTTTGATAACAAGAACCTGCCATGAAGGTCTGACTTACGTGCCTACAATCTTGTTGCACATACTTCTCCCGAAATTGAAATTGTTAATTCATATCCTTTGATGCACGGACGAGGGAGTTGGGTCATTGGAATATCACATATTTTATCTCGTGATCCAGTTAAAACATGACAAAATATTTGAGACTTGTAGAAGTTTCTTTTATTACTGGTGCATATTTTATTGGTTCTTAAAATTCAGCAGCATTATCACAAAAAAAGAACCATCCACATGTGGAGCATGTTGGTGTATTATATGAATTGTGGTGGTGTAGATAGCAAAATAATAGGTCCGGAATTGTAAAAACAAAATTGACCCTGTTGTGTTGTGCAGGTACTGTGGGCTTGGCTAATGGATCTTGACCCGATCCAAACTACAACACAGAGAAAGGGTTAAACACTGAACCCTAGTTTGCTGTACCTCACACGTAATTCTCTTTCTCTCTCTATCTTCGTTCTCCTTCTTTTCTCTATGGCTTCTCTCTAAAAAACCTAGCAACTTGATTCTTCTGTTTTTCTTTCTACAGGTACACGAAGATTGCAGCAATAGAGAGAGTGAAGATGATGATGATGATGATCTGCTGGTGATAGTTACAAGGTCAGCGTTATTGTGACGGATAACGTGAGGGAAGATTGACGAAGTAACAGATGCAAAAAAACTGGAAGATCAAAGGTACAAAACGAAGACTCGGCAGTGAATAATCGCAAGGAAGAAGGAACTCGCAAGATAAAGTTTGCTTCTGTAAAGTTTTCTTTTTGTTCTGTGTTACTCATTCATACGTATGTGTACATACACGTATTACATTTATAGCTTCTGATTTTGGTTGTTATAGTTCTAAACAACCATAACAGCATTCTGTTTAACTGTTATTCTGTAACTAATTACAAAAAGAGATTATTACAACTGGTCACTTTGACCTAATTCTTTCTAAACCCTAATTTTACAACAGGTACTTTTATTTCAAAAAAATTGAAGTCTAAGCATTTAGGGTTTCTGTCATACCAACTCAGAATTAGCAAAATAATATCCTTCCTTAATTCCGAGTCTCGAAGGAAACCAGTCCCAGGTCCCTTCGTAGCTTCATGTACTATTCTCCTTTGACTGCCTTAGTGAGTATGTATGTCTGTTGCTCCTTTGTAGGACAGTAGTCTAGTTGTAGCTTCTGTTTGTTCACCTGGTCTCTTAGGTAGTGAAAACGAGTTTCTATGTGTTTGCTTTTCCCATGAGAGATGGGATTTTTAGCTAGGTTGACTGCTGACTTGTTATCAATCAGTAGCCGGATTGGTTGTTTTCCCCTTAGCAGTAGTTCTTCCAATAGAGAATCAAGCTAGTTAGCTTGGCAAGCAGCAGCTGGGCCTGCTACATATTCAGCCTCACAACTAGATAATGCCACTACACTCTGTTTCTTGGAGCTCCATGAGATTGGGGCTCCATTAAACTTGAACAAATACCCACTTGTGCTTCTCCTGCCAGCCTTATCCCCACAACAATCTGAATCAGAACAGCCTACTAATTCTGATCCTCTGCTACCCTCTCCCTTAGGAAATAGTATGCCATAGTGTAGAGTACCTTTGATGTACCTTAAGACTCTCTTTGGAGCAAGCAAATGAGGCTTCAAAGGTTTGTTCATGTGTCTGCTCACTAAACCAGTAGCATAACAAATATCTGGCCTAGTGTGACATAGGTACCTTAGTGAGCCAATAATGCCTCTATACATTGTAGGATCCACCTCCTCGTGCTCTTCTTCAATGATATGCACACTGCCATCTGCAGGAGTGCTTGCTGGGTTGCAGTCCAGCATATTGAACCTCTTTAGGATATCTTTAGCATACTTAGATTGATGTAGTATCATTCCTTGTTCTGTGTAAGTAAGTTCGAGCCCTAGGAAGTAGGATAATCTGCCCAGATCAGTCATCTCAAACTCCGACTGCATCTGTTGCTTGAATTCTGAAATTTCAGCCTTGTTGCTTCCTGTAACAAGCAAATCATCAACATATAGGCACACAATAAGCAGATCGGGATCTTTCTTCTGCCTTATATAGAGCCCATATTCAACTGTACACCTCTTAAAGCCTAGGCCTAAGAAGAATTTGTCAATTCTCTTATTCCAAGCTCTAGGTGCTTGCTTCAGCCCATATAGGTCCTTATTCAACTTGTATACGCTATCCTCCTTGCCCTTGGCTTCAAAACCAGGTGGCTGGTCCACATAGACTGTTTCTTCTAATGGGCCATTAAGAAAGGCAGATTTCACATCTAGGTGAAACAATGGCCAAGCTCTGCTGCAAGCAAGAGCAATCACTAATCTGATTGTTTCATGCCTAGAAACAGGAGAGAAAACTTCAGTGAAATCAAAACCTTCCCTTTGTTGTAAGCCTTTGGCCATTAACCTGGCCTTGTGCTTCACTATCTTGCCTTCTGGATTGAGTTTCAACTTGAATACCCACTTCACAGCTATAAATTTCTGACCTTGAGGTAACTTGGTCAACTTCCAAGTATCATTCTTTTCAATGGACTTTAGTTCCTCTACCATTGCACCCTTCCAAGCCTTGTCATCTAAGGCTTCTTTGACACTAACTGGCTCTGCATCAGCCAGCATTGCAAACTGCACTAAATCACCTTCATTGGTGATTTCAGCATCATTATTCACCTCAGAGTCATCAAATCTTCTAGCCATCTGTCTATGCCTTTGAGGTCTAGGTTCTGCCACCTCCTCAGCTTGTTCCTCTTCACTGTCATCACCATTAGGATCATTTACAGGTTCTGTCCCCTCCTCAATAGGTTCCAGATTCACTGTCACAGAGGGTTGAGAGTTGGTTTGGTTTAATTTTTGCCAATCCCAGCTTTCATCCTCCAAGACAACAACATCTCTATTAATTTCAACCTTATTATTAGTAGGATTATACAACCTATAGGCACCAGTAGGATGATGACCAACTAAGATAAGAGGTTTACTCTTGTCTTCAAGTTTCTTTCTAGTAGCATCAGGAATGTGACCATAGCACAAGGAACCAAACTGTAACACCCCGATAATTTCTATCTTGTAGAAACTACCGAAATGCACTACTGGCATACATCAGAGTACCTCCTGTTTTAAATACTGAACACATACTAATACTCGATACTAAAAACCATCAAGCGCGTTACATAGCTTAACATGAAAAATACATAAAGCGTTCTTACACCACTCAACTAGTGTTCAGTACCAAAATAGAAAGTCTGCGGAAGCGATTTACAACTTGAAAGACATAAGTCGTCTAATCGAATAGTCTTAAGACACTGAATAGAAATACAGAAATACAAAGGAAACTGAAATACGAGACATAATGAAATAAAGATAGCGGCTGCTCCTCAAGCGTCTCCATGACCATGCCTCATCATCTTCAACTTAGCCTGCAATTCTGAAAAACAACAACATGGATTGGGTGAGACAACTTGTCTCAGTGAGTTCTATCGCGACCCCTTACTAATTCTCTCGGTTCAATTATGCCTGATTTGTTATTCTTGATTCATAATTCATAGTCTTAATATTTGACTATGTGGCTAACATAAACGTTGTCCTCATAACCCTCATAAGCAGTTACAAGAGGCAACACATGAACAATGAGCAATGATTTTTAGCATGTCACGGGTCACTTGGCAAAATAAGCTCCCGGTGAACCCAATCCACTACTCGCTAGTGGGCAAACCTCATGGGGCCTAGGTTCATAGGGCTCATGACTTCCCCTCCCCTAGCACACTAAACTGAAATAGGGTCGTCACCCTAACCTGATGTATATATTTTAATATACCTTGAACAATGAGCAGTGAACAGTGATCTGTGAACATAACAATGAGCTTATACTTAACATGATCTTAATCTTAACCTAATCTTATACTTAGCATAATCTTGTCATTAGGTGATCTCACACGGAATTACTAACGTTGCTAACTTAACTTCTAACTATCCATTACCTAGTCCACATCATAATGTATCGCCCATACTCAACATTATGATAACCTAACTTAGTCATAATCGATCTCATAAATACCACATCGGGCCATCACATAAGCAAAGACATGAACATAACATAAAATTACTTTGATCGTACTTGATTTCATGATACTAATATGTTTCCATCCTTGGGAAACCTTGAGGAGTGGATTAGAAGGGACTTAGGACCAATCGGAATGACTTAGGACATAGTTTAAAATTGGGCATCAGCAAGGGACGCACGATCCGTGCTCAGTTTTCAGAAAGTCCACCTTGAGTACCAGAACCCCACGCACGACCCGTGCCCAGGGGCGCACGGTTCGTGCGTGACCATCAGCATTTCAGAAAAATCAGTTTTCGTATTCTCTTGTCCATTCCGATCGTTCCCGTATCCATTCCGATTCACATCCGAACTTAATAATACATCAAAACAGTCATGGAAACCAATCAATCATCATATAACAACCAACACAACAATCAAGACATGCAATTATAATTACCAATCAACGATATCATGACTCAATGACTCGAACTCGAGGTTTTCACAAAGCGGTTGCCGGTTTTCACAAAACGCGATTTCGATTCAGATTTTATGACATGACATTAATTCCCTAGTGAGTATAGAACTCACCTATTTGCCGAGACTTCAATGATTCAACCGTTCCCGAGAACCACGAACTCTCCTCGGACTCGATCACAACACCGACTCACGAACTTTCTCCGGAATCGCTCCAAAGCTGCAAGGATGGGCTGATCGAACCTAGCTCCCCCCACTTCGAATCTAGCTATCAAATGATCTCCCTAATGCTTGCTAAGGTTTCTAGTGCAGAGTGTAAAGCTCAAACCTCACATGCAACACTCTTCACTTCCATTTTGAGATTGAGGTTCATCAATGGTGAATTGGAGATGGATGGGTTGCAGCTTGCAAAAGTGGTGTCAATGGGAAGAGGAAGGGAAATGATGATGGATGGTGGTGAGAAACAGGACATGCATGGAATTTCTGAGGAACTCTCCCCTCTTCTTCTTCTCCCTCGCGCTCTCCTCTCCTCTCCCTCTCAATCTTGCTGTTTTCTTTCTCTTTGAAAATGAAGTGTGTTTTTCTTCACTTGTTCAGCTGGATGGGTTCATATAAAGGGACATGGCAAAAAGACAAAACTACCCCTTTCCTAGACATTTCATTCCCTATGACTCCTTCAGCTCTAATAAACTCAATGTGAAGCAATTAATTCAATTTAGCACACAATTCTCACACTTAACCAATCAAGCAAATCACTATCAATTTAATTTAAAAAAATTTCAATCAACTAAATAAATCACTAATAATTGATATTATAACAATATAATAAACTAGCAAAATAGGGGATGTTACATTCACCCCAACTTTTAAAAATTTTGTCCTCAAAATTGGACTAAGAAATACCTTTCGCCGAACTGTCGTCAGCTTTGCCTTTCTGAGCGTTCATCACATAGATTCTTCCGCGGGCGGGAGTTTCATTTTCTTCTCTGCTCCTTTTCTTCGCCGGACACTCGTGAGCGTAATGCCCTTCGCCTTTGCAATAATAGCACACAGTTGACCCCAGACGACACTCTCCACCGTGAGGTTTTCCACATTTCGAACACTTAATGGACCTTGGAAATTCAGACACCACTGCTTGTTTTCCTTTGTTGGAGTTACCCTTCGACTCCTCACTTGGGGTTGGCAATTCCAATGCCTTTTTCTTTTCCTTCCGATATGCTTTCCTTTCTGCATACATCCTGTTGAGATCTGCTTCTACAACATAAGCTTGTTGCACCAATCCAGCATAACTAGTCATAGCATAAGAGCTAAGACCTTGGGCCACATCCGCACGAAGACTTGCCTTGTACATCTGCATCTTCCACTCATCATTCGGAGCATGTTTTGCTAACTGATAAAACTGCGAACCTTTCGAACTTGGCGGTGAACTCACCCACCGACATCTCTCCTTGCCTCAGATTGATAAACTCGGCTTGCTTGCTTAACTTCATCACCGGAGGGAAAAAGTTACCAATAAACATCTCCTTGAAGTTAGCCCAGGTAATAGGAGTTCCCTGATTCACCATCAAATCATGAGCATTGGTCCACCAGGTTTGAGCATCTTCCTCGAGCATATGGGCGGCAAAGAGAACCTTCTCTTCTTCGCTGCATTGAAGAGTCCTAAAAATCTTCTCCATCGAATCCAACCAGAAATGTGATATCATTACCTCAAGTCCTCCTTTGAAACTTTGAGGATTCATCTTCTGAAAACGAAAGTAAGCCCTATTCGGATCTTCCAGAGGAGGTTGTTGAACATTCGGTTGTTGCTGATTCATCCTCTCATGATGCATCTGGGCCATTTGAGCCATCTGCTGCTGCTGCATTTGCATCATGTCATTCATCATCTTCTGTTGCGTCTCGATGACATTCTGCATCCATTCGGTATTTGGATCAACAGGGACGCTTCTCCTACTTCCACCAGCCATGATTCTGCGAAATATGCACAAAGTGTTTAGTTGATCAGGCTAAACGTCTAATAGCATACTAAGAGGAATCACACTTAGAGGACTTAAGAGACTCATGATTCTAAGTCCGACTGGGTCGAACTGCTCTGATACCATTTTGTAACACCCCGATAATTTCTATCTTGTAGAAACTACCGAAATGCACTACTGGCATACATCAGAGTACCTCCTGTTTTAAATACTGAACACATACTAATACTCGATGCTAAAAACCATCAAACGCGTTACATAGCTTAACATGAAAAATACATAAAGCGTTCTTACACCACTCAACTAGTGTTCAGTACCAAAATAGAAAGTCTGTGGAAGCGATTTACAACTTGAAAGACATAAGTCGTACAATCGAATAGTCTTAAGACACTGAATAGAAATACAGAAATACAAAGGAAACTGAAATACGAGACATAATGAAATAAAGATAGCGGCTGCTCCTCAAGCGTCTCCATGACCATGCCTCATCATCTTCAACTTAGCCTGCAATTCTGAAAAACAACAACATGGATTGGGTGAGACAACTTGTCTCAGTGAGTTCTATCGCGACCCCTTACTAATTCTCTCGGTTCAATTATGCCTGATTTGTTATTCTTGATTCATAATTCATAGTCTTAATATTTGACTATGTGGCTAACATAAACGTTGTCCTCATAACCCTCATAAGCAGTTACAAGAGGCAACACATGAACAATGAGCAATGATTTTTAGCATGTCACGGGTCACTTGGCAAAATAAGCTCCCAGTGAACCCAATCCACTACTCGCTAGTGGGCAAACCTCATGGGGCCTAGGTTCATAGGGCTCATGACTTCCCCTCCCCTAGCACACTAAACTGAAATAGGGTCGTCACCCTAACCTGATGTATATATTTTAATATACCTTGAACAATGAGCAGTGAACAGTGATATGTGAACATAACAACGAGCTTATACTTAACATGATCTTAATCTTAACCTAATCTTATACTTAGCATAATCTTGTCATTAGGTGATCTCACACGGAATTACTAACGTTGCTAACTTAACTTATAACTATCCATTACCTAGTCCACATCATAATGTATCGCCCATACTCAACATTATGATAACCTAACTTAGTCATAATCGATCTCATAAATACCACACCGGACCATCACATAAGCAAAGACATGAACATAACATAAAATTACTTTGATCGTACTTGATTTCATGATACTAATATGTTTCCATCCTTGGGAAACCTTGAGGAGTGGATTAGAAGGTACTTAGGACCAATCAGAATGACTTAGGACATAGTTTAAAATTGGGCATCAGCATCCGTGCTCAGTTTTCAGAAAGTCCACCTTGAGTACCAGAACCCCACGCACGACCCGTGCCCAAGGGCGCACGGTCCGTGCGTGACCATCAGCATTTCAGAAAAATCAGTTTTCGTATTCTCTTGTCCATTCCGATCGTTCCCGTATCCATTCCGATTCACATCCGAACTTAATAATACATCAAAACAGTCATGGAAACCAATCAATCATCATATAACAACCAACACAACAATCAAGAAATGCAATTATAATTACCAATCAACGATATCATGACTCAATGACTCGAACTCGAGGTTTTCACAAAGCGGTTGCCGGTTTTCACAAAACGCGATTTCGATTCAGATTTTATGACATGACATTAATTCCCTAGTGAGTATAGAACTCACCTATTTGCCGAGACTTCAATGATTCAACCGTTCCCGAGAACCAGGAACTCTCCTCGGACTCGATCACAACACCGACTCACGAACTTTCTTCGAAATCGCTCCAAAGCTGCAAGGATGGGCTGATCGAACCTAGCTCCCCCCACTTCGAATCTAGCTATCAAATGATCTCCCTAATGCTTGCTAAGGTTTCTAGTGCAGAGTGTAAAGCTCAAACCTCACATGCAACACTCTTCACTTCCATTTTGAGATTGAGGTTCATCAATGGTGAATTGGAGATGGATGGGTTGCAGCTTGCAAAAGTGGTGTCAATGGGAAGATGAAGGGAAATGATGAAGGATGGTGGTGAGAAACAGGACATGCTTGGAATTTCTGAGGAACTCTCCCCTCTTCTTCTTCTCCCTCGTGCTCTCCTCTCCTCTCCCTCTCAATCTTGCTGTTTTCTTTCTCTTTGAAAATGAAGTGTGTTTTTCTTCACTTGTTCAGCTGGATGGGTTCATATAAAGGGACATGGCAAAAAGACAAAACTACCCCTTTCCTAGACATTTCATTCCCTATGACTCCTTCAGCTCTAATAAACTCAATGTGAAGCAATTAATTCAATTTAGCACACAATTCTCACACTTAACCAATCAAGCAAATCACTATCAATTTAATTTAAAAAAAATTTCAATCAACTAAATAAATCACTAATAATTGATATTATAACAATATAATAAACTAGCAAAATAGGGGATGTTACACAAACACCCTTAGATGAGATACACTAGGCTTTTTTCCTAGCCAAACTTCCTCAGGCACCTTCCCATTCAGTTTCTTAGTAGGACATTTATTCAACAAGTAAGTGGCTGTCATCACAGCTTCTCCCCATAGCTTATGAGGCAACTGCTTCTATTTTAGCATACTCCTAGCCATATCCAATATGCTTCTGTTTCTCCTTTCTGCCAAGCCATTGTGCTGTGGTGTATAAGAAGATGTTACTTCATGAATGATTCCTTCCTTCGAACAGAATTCCTCAAAAACATTTGAGGTATATTCACCTCCACCATCAGTCCTTAGGATCTTAATTGCCTTGCCACTCTGCTTTTCAGCCATTGCCTTGAATCTCTTGAAAACTTCAAGGGCTTCACTCTTGGCCTTGATTAGGTACATCCAAAGCATCCTTGAGTACTCATCCACAAAAGTGATGAAGTACTTGTTGCCTCCAACAGATTGTACCTCAAAAGGACCACAAATATCAGAATGTAAGACACCTAGCACATCCTTAGCTCTTCCTTTTAGGTCTGATTTAAACTTTAGCCTAGGTTGTTTACCAACTAGACATACAGTACAAGTCTTTTCTTGTAAAACAGTCTTAGGCATGCCACAAACTAGCTCCCTAGCATTCAATAGAGATAGACTTCTAAAATTTAGATGTCCATACCTTTGATGCCATAGGAAACTTTCTGAATCAACCGCTGTTGCATTGAGGCATTCTGCTTCTGCAACTTCTAGGCTGGTTCTGAATGTTCTGTTCTTAGATAGTGGTAAGGATAGGACCAATTTCTCCCTTGTGTCATAGAGCTTCAGCTTGTTGTCCTTGATTGTCACTGAAAAGCCCTTTTCAACTAGCTGTCCAACACTAATGAGATTGCTTCTCATGTTGGAATGTACCACACATTCTCAACCAACACAGTTTTGCCATCTGCCCTTTGAATGAGTATATCACCCATTCCCTCAGCCACCATACTCTTGTTATTAGCACACTTAATGGAGGTTTTCTTGGTTGGATCAAAAATGATCAACCAATCTCTGTTGCCAGTCATGTGATTTGAACACCCAGTGTCCAAATACCATATGTCCACCACTGTCTTGCCATCACCTGTGGTGATCATGAATGCCACCTATTCTGAATCATCATTAACAGCAGTGAAATCCACAGGATCAGAATCTGAATCAGATTCCTGAGCCACATTGGCTTCCTCATCTTTGTCTTTGTCCTTCTTTGCCTTTGACCAACAGTCACTGGCATAGTGCCCAAATTTCTCACAGTTCCAGCACTGAATCTTCTTCTTATCAGTAGGTTCTTTCTTACCTTTAGAGCTACTAGACCCTATAGACCAGTTTGACTTAGAGGATTTGGCTTGGAAGGCTGTCTCCTTCCCTCTATCACCTCCTTCCATCTCATTTAGATGAATTTCCTTGGCCTCTAAGGTGCTTTGAAGTTGTTCAATGGTCACTGCTGCTAGATCCATAGTGTCCTCAATAGAGTTGACTATATAGTCAAATCTTTGAGTTAAAGAACATATGATCTTTTCACAAATTTGCTGATTTGTGAGTTGTTCACCATTCAATCCCATTACATTAGTGATAACTCTAAGTCTAGAAATGTAATCACTGTCATACCCTAATTTTGTCCGATTAATCAAAAATTTCAAGAAAGGGATGTGTCACGTATCGTTTTTAAGCGCATGTGTCTTTAGCGTTCTCGTGCGACGATCGTTTCGACGCTCGTTTTATTTTATTGTGTAGCTATCGTTATTGGTACAAAAAATATACAAAAACATAATTGAAAACAGAATAAACCAATAAAGTTGAATAATCCAAAGTGTTATTACATAACCAAGTTCTACACATATGGACAAAAACAGCAAAAAAAAAGAGAAATAATACAAAATTAAAATACAAATTTTAAAACAATTCAAAAATCTCAAAAAAGAAGAGGGCGCAGCAGCTGCCCTAGCAGTTGGGTTGTCCTTTTGAGTCCTTTTTTTTCTTGGTATTGTCCTTCCTTTGACTGTCCTTGGCACCCTAAAATTGCTCCAGTTGTTGTCCTTTTTATTCCCCTCAAAGATGATGTCCTTTTGATGCCATTTTTTTGCCCGAATTGCTGACTGTCCTCGGCACCTCATCCACCTATAAATACCCAAAACAGTAGCACAATCAGGGGGGCAGACAATCAACGAATTTGACACCAAAATACACAAAAATTCACACAAGCACAGCAAGGCAGTCACTAAGAAAGCACAACAACTCATAAAGCAACAAAAATCCAGAAACAGAAGCAGTCAAACGAGAAGTAGCAAAGGTTCAACAGCAGAGCAAACATAAGGGGCATATCAGAAGTTGGAATATAGGTGGATATTCCTTTTATTCTTTTTATACGAAATGCGAACACATGTATAGGGTTCAAAATCAGTGCCCAAAATAAAACGAAATTAGAAATTAGGGTTTTTAATTAGCAAAAATCAGAACTAGTTTTGTTTAAAAATGGAAGCATATTAGGAGATTAAGGTTTCCACTGTTGTTTGGATAATCTGTTTTCTTAGAAAAAATTAAAATTAAAAAATCTAGAAGCAAACAGAAATAGAAAAAGCAAAAAGGAACAAAAAAAACTCCCCGCCGTGACCTCCGGCGAGTCCACCGCCTGTCACCGCTGTTGTAACTTCCGCTCTCCCCCTCTTCCGTCGCGAACCCTGTGCTCCTTCACCACTGTCGAACCCTTAGGTCACCACCGTCCCACACCAAACAGTCACTACCTAAACAACACCACCACTGTCGCCTCACCGTAGCCCCACCGTCGCCTTCCCTCACGGCCAGCCTCCACCAAACGACCAAACACCACCGTCGTCAACACCCATCACCATCGCGAACCGTTTACTGCGAACACAGTCACGGTGGTCTTCACCACCGTCCCTCTTCCCTTTCCCGTCGTCTTCTCTCACTCTCACCCTCTCCCCCTCGTTTGCGTTCTCTCTTTCTTTTCTTTCTCTGTTCGCGAAATCTTCCTCTCTCTCTCTCTGTTGAAAGTGAAAACGGTGCCGGGTTTGGGGGAAGAAGAAACTAGAGACAGTGAAGAGAGGGGGACGAAAACGAAGTTTGAGGGAGAAAGAGAGAGCATTCAGTGAGGAGAGGATGAGAACGGTGGCGAGGGAGGCGAAGTTAGGGTTGAGAGAGAGAGAGAGAGAGTTGGAACGGAGGAGAGGGGATTAGAAGGCGTAGTTTGGGTGAGGGGACGGTGAGGGCTTGAAGCAGGCGAAGGGAGGGTTAAGGAAGACAGTGAGGAGAAAAACGAAGGAGAAGAAGGATTGGGGTTTGGGAGAGAGAGAGATAGATACGGTGCTGAGAAGGAGAGGATTTAGAATTAGGGTTTTTTTCTTTGATGCCAGCCTTATATACCTAGGTTTTATTGGCTTTTTTAAATTTTGTTTTAATTTTTAACACTTTTCGCACCCCCTCTTTCCATTAGTACCACCCCTTTGAGCCCACTATTCCTAGATCCTAGATCCATAAAACAGAAACCGGCTGGGCTCGCCTTTGGACCCCCAGTTTTTACTCATACAACCCCTACTTCTAATTACACCCTTTTTTGATACAACCCCTACTCCTTTTCACACCTCTTTTAAATATGCACTCCCTTTTTCTTCCCTTTTTTTTCTTTTAAATATCTTTTTCCATAAATAAACGTTTTCTTTCACAAACCCATTTTTCTTTCCAAATGACAAATAAACGTTTTCCCAAACATAAAAATGATTTGTTACTAATGGTCACTCTGAGCTTAGCTTGTTTGACCGTTAATAACAGCTTTAGTCTTCAAACGAGCGACGAGTGATGGCCACTCTGAGTTTTACTTGTTTGGTCGTCACGAATACCTCTCCCAATTTCAGAAATAACTAAAAAACACTAAACACACAAATATTTTCTACCCAAGAACTACGTAGCTTTGATTTCTCCATCATACCTGGAGATACGTAGGAGCAGGGGCCCACTCCTGTCAAGCATAAAAAAACTAAAATTTTTATTAAGTCTTCCTCTTCAATTTTGCAAATAATAAAAAGGGTAAATTAGGGTATTTTCTTCAAATTAACTTTCTTTCTACACATTAAATTAAATGGTAACCTTTCTCTTGAAAGGATGCCGTGGGGTGCTAATACCTTCCCCACGCATAATCGACCCCCGAACCCAAAAATAAAGGTTTTTTCAATGTTTTCCGGTTTAATAAATATTGATGGCGCCTTCATTGCAAAAATGACGAAGAATCCCTTCCTTCGGATTTTTCGGTCGCGACAATCACAGATCTTCTCTTGATCCTTCATCTTAGTGTTCTCATATTGCTTTCTCAAAGCATTCAACTTGACCTTTTTTACTTGAGTATCACCCAAAAAACTGGTTTTTAGAATATCCCAGGCTTCTTTAGAAGTTTTGGCATTTCTGATTTTGTCAAAATTTGGTTCATCACAACCTTGATGAATGAGATACTTACCCTTGCAAACTTTCCTCTTGTTCTCAATGTAGGTGGCTCTTTCAGCCTCTGTTGGTTCTACGGGCAGCTCTGCAAATCCTTCTGTCACAATTTTGAAGCCTAAAATTGCCTCCATTTGAATACACCATCTGTCATAGCTTTTGCTATCTAGTTTAGGTATGTTTGTGGGTAGACTTCCTGCCATGGTTAAGAACTGAAAACTGTTTCACACACTGTTTCCCTTTAACCCAAGAATCTGTCACTCTGACTAAACTCACAAAAATTCACACACCTCACACACTCTTGTGTTTCCCAGATTTTCTTAAACCCCAAGAATCGTAACTATGCTCTAAGATACCAATTTGTTGGTGTATTATATGAATTGTGGTGGTGGAGATAGCAAAATAATATGCCCAGAATTGTAAAAACAAAACTGACCCTGTTGTGTTGTGCAGGTACTGTGGGCTTGGCTAATGGATCATGACCCGATCCAAACTACAACACAGAGAAATGGTTAAACACTGAACCCTAGTTTTCTGTGCCTCACACGTAATTCTCTTTCTCTCTCTCTATCTTCGTTCTCCTTCTTTTCTCTGTGGCTTCTCTCTAAAAAACCCAACAACTTGATTCTTCTGTTTTTCTTTCTACAGGTACACGAAGATTGCAGCAATAGAGAGAGTAAAGACGATGATGATGATGATGATGATGATGATGATGATGATCTGCTGGTGATAGTTACAAGGTCAGCGTTACTGTGACGGATAACGTGAGGGAAGATTGACGAAGTAACAGATGCAAAAAACTGGAAGATCAAAGGTACAAAACGAAGATTCAGCAGTGAATAATCGCAAGGAAGAAAGAACTCGCAAGATAAAGTTTGCTTCTGTAAAGTTTTCTTTTTGTTCTGTGTTTCTCATTCATACGTCTGTGTACATACATGTATTACATTTATAGCTTCTGATTTTGGTCGTTATAGTTCTAAACAACCATAACAGCATTCTGTTTAGCTGTTATTCTGTAACTAATTACAAAAACAGATTATTACAACTGGTCACTTTGACCTAATTCTTTTTAAACCCTAATTTTACAACAGGTACTTTTATTCCAAAAAAATTAAAGTCTAAGCATTTAGGGTTTCTGTCATACCAACTTAGAATTAGCAAAATAACAGAGCAATCTTGATTGGTTCTTGGAAATTTGTCGTCTCCCTGTGCAAAGCAATTGTAGCATCAGCACACACTAACTGAGGAAGGAATATGTGTCGGGTCCCACTCAAAGTTGTGAAGCGCTCCACACATTCCATCATGCGGTTCAGGATGCATGTGCAATGGATCAGGATGTGCAATGGAGCTTACCGTCGGCATGCGCCTGTGAAAAAGAAAGGAAGCACCGAAAACCATGACACCAGGGATCTGCAACAGGTCTGCTGGGTGCAGAGAAACGTTAGCCATTGCAGGCTGCACGGAACCTTAATTGGCTGCCACTCAAACCCTAAAAGATATAATTTCTCTCTCCTAAGACAGAATTTGTAATAGTTAACTTCATCAGCCGACTTCATATATTAGTTTTCCTTATTTCCATTTCAAATAGACTTTCTACTTGGGTTTTTGTTTATATCCCCCAAGTTTCTTTTATATTTATTTTTGGGTGATCAGTAATATTATGGTTTGCTACAAATGATAGTTAGGAGGTTGTGTGTCAACCTAGTTGAAATCCTTCTTCTCTATTGTGATGCCTTTTCACGCCATTTTGACTTTAAAAGATATATTAGTTTCAAATATACTTTTTTGATAAGTTATTAGTTTTAAAAATCTATTATATTTTTGTTTTATATTTGGTTCCCTCATACAAATTGTGCTACGTACCTATACCACGAGGGTTAGGGATGAGGGATGAGGAGAGAGAAAGTTAAGTGTATCGTGATCGAACATGCTCCCAACATCTACAAAACACTTACGTATGTTTTACCACCAAAATATGATCTCGAAAAATAACGATAATTGTGAACAGTTGCGGACCTAGGACTTTTGGCTAGATCAAGGTGTATTTTTTTTAAAAAAATCACGTTTCGTTAAAAATATCATCAAAATAAAATTTTAATACATTTAATTAAATAAATTATATGTTTAATAATTGTTATCTGTGATTTCATGTTTTGAAATCGTGAATAATGAGTTTATTATTGATGTTATTGTACGTCTCTCTTATTATGAGTCACTAAACAATCATCCATCCATATAAATTGAGTGGTATAGTATAATAGTCTCACACAAAATTAAATTTATGAGTCACAGTACAAACACTGAAATTAAAAGAGTATAAATAATTTTTTATAGAGAATAAATACAATTATCTATTTTTAAGGGGGTGCAATTGACTCTATGATTATACACAGGTCCACCCCCGAGTGTGAATGTATTACAATTGTTTCTAAATTTATATTAAATTATAGGTAAATTCTACCGTACCTATTGAAAGTTTGGTGGGTATGATGCATTCTAAGCAAAACTAGTTCAATTTTAATTTTAATTTAAAATATTTAAATAAAAAGCAATGAAATGTCATTGAGTGATTGGATAGGGTATCATACGTTTCAAATCTCAATAGGTATGGGAGTATTCACCTAAATTATATTGTTGACCTGCAATATTTTTTATTCATTTCATGGAATGAAGTGGACTGTGGATTCACGCTTAGAAAATAGAACTGAAATTTTCTATCCAAAAGACTTGCTTCCATCAGAAGGCAAAGATGCAGACTCATGAAAGAAAAGAAAACAACATTTGCTGGCCACCATTTCGGTTATCAATTATCATCATTGATTAGAAATGAAGGGAAGGAATAGAAAGATTCTCAGCTTTCTCTAAAAAGACGTAGCCTGATTGGAGGAGGGAGAAAGAGAGATGGGTCCCACTGTGAAATTAGTGATTGGCATTGGAATGGCATGGCTCAATTGAAAGCTGACCGAAGTAATTAGATAACGGACGGGGTGGTTGCATCATTTAATATTTTTTTTTCTAACACGAACTCAAACTGGAGCATTGAATAGCTGATCCCAATATGGCAATATTCTTCGGATTAAAGTCTTCTAAACTAATTCATAACGTTTAAATCAAGTAATTGATGTTAAAATTGTTAGGCCGAATATCATCACATACGTTCGAACTTGAGACATTGCAATTGTGTGAGTTTCAGGTAGCATTTACCAATACGTCTATCGACCACAAAAAAGTCTTCTAAAAAACATCTGTCGTAAGCTATATTTGGAGGTGGGGGAGGTGGGTCGAATAGGTGCTTCTAGGTTTAATTTTTGCTCGTGGGTTTTTAGGAGCTTCCTCCTCAACATAGATAGCAACTCGTCGCGGGAAGAGAGCAAAGAGTCAACTACTTCATTTGCAGAGGTGCCAACAACATAATTGGGGATGGATGGAGAAGAACAACTGTAGGTGGCTTGGAAGGGGGTCATGTCGGTAGCGAAGTGGCAGTGGTGTTATAACACCATTCAGTGAGACTAAGGTATTTCACCCATAGAGAGAGCTTGTTATGTACCAAGGCCCATAGATATTGCTTCAGAGTACGTTCAGAACTTCGTTTTTTCATCACTCTAAGGTAGTAGGCGGTGCTCATATGTAGCTTAGTGCCACTTAGTTTGAAGAGCTCATGCCAGAAACTGCTCATAAAGATGGGGTCTTAGTCAAATACAAGACTCTTTGGAAAACAATGGAGCTTACTTACCATATGAACGAAAACTTGAGCAATAATCTTGAAGGCGGTGAATGGAGCAAGGAGCATGCCGAACTGACATCCTTGGGAGAAACGGTCAACAACAACGAGGATAACAAAACACCCACAGTAAGATTGTAGACTGCTGATGAAGTCTAAAACCAAGTCTTCTCAAGGGCGCAAGCCCATACTGCTTAAAGATCTCCAAAAACCAAAGATTATCGTCACCAATCATGCAATCATGAGTCTTTACATGGTTGTCCACCTTTGGTAGTGTCCAAAATTGTAAATAAAATCAATTGCCAAAATATAATTAATTAACAAATATTAACATTTATAAATAATGAACAACACTTACCTCCCCCACCCTCCCCCACCCATATGTGAGTGGTGGTATGATCAGGAAACAAGCAGAGGAAGAACATTTTTTCCAAGCCCTAGAAAATGATGTTGGATCCCCCTCTGGCTAGTGTGTGTGGTGGGGTGGTGGGGCTGGTGGCGAAATCTACACAACATTTAATGGCGGTGTGGATGCCGACGGATTATTGTTTGTAAATATATTTACGAACAAGGATAAAAATGAAAGATTATTAAAAAGTGCCAGGGCTGTATGCACCCATAAATGGAGGTGCGGATACCAATCCCTTATGAGAATTCTAAACCATTTTCCCTTCCAATATTGGGCTTTGGGCCGTGATTCTAGTTTTGGGTAATGTGGTCATAGTATGAGAGTTAATTGTATTTCTTTTTTGTTTTGAAAAAGTTAATTGTATTGACAAAAAAGTTAATTGTATTTCAATATTGCATATAATCTCAATTAACTTAATCATTTTGGTTTTATGCAACCTTTTCGTTGAGATATTTAATTCAATATGATTGTACATCATTCTAGTTTTGGACATGCTTCGTTTACTTTCATCGCATGATCAAAGTTTTAGAAACAAATACTATGAGACTATCCTAATACACGAAAATGAGTCAAATGAAACACGATAATATTTTTTTTTATTGAGATTAGGTATAATCTTCCTGAGACTTCATCCTTTTGTAAAAACTAAAGAAAAATAGGGACATGCATAGTTAATGTAAATCCATTTTTCAACCTAATGATAACCCACTATTTAATAGTTATTTTTAGGCTAAATTGCAATTTTAGTCTTTTATCTTTGGCTTTGGTCCCTCATCTTTTTTGTGTGTGTCATTTTGGTCCTTAATTCTATTTTTCTGTCTATTACCTTAACGGACGCCACGCTGGCAGTTAACTGCTGACATGACGTCTTAAATGTCAGGGTTGACTTGAAATTTATTAAATGATGTGGCATATAAGGGACCAAAATAAAACTTAAAATAAACATGAGGGACCAAATTGACAAAATTAACAAATTTGGAAAAACACCTCAATCTTCATCTTCATCTTCTCCGGCGAGCCATCATCACCACCACAAGGAACAAGAATCCATCACCAATTGGCACAAAAAGTGGAAAAACTTAATCAAAAACGTAATTTTCAGAGGCAAACGCGTTTTGGGTTTTGCAAATTGGGGAAACCTTCAAAACTCAACCAAAATTAACCAAACCACTTGTAATAGACTCGAAATTGGTGCAGTAACTGATTGTTAGCAAAATATTTCAACAAAAATGATAAAGAATTGAGAACGAAATGGAAATGTAGATTCGCATTTTACGGTTTTTTGGCTTTTTTAGTGACGAAGGGAGAGAGATGGGGGAGGGGGAGAGAGAGGGAGAGGCGATGTCACTGTTTGTGGTGGTGGTGGTGGCTCGCCGGAGGTGGTGGTGGTGGCTCGCCGGAGAAGATGAAGATGAAGATTGGGGTGTTTTTCCTGATTTGTTAATTTTGTCAATTTGGTCCCTCATGTTTTTTTTAAGTTTCATTTTGGTCCCTTATATGCCACATCACTTAATGAGTTCCAACTCAACCCTGACATTTAAGACGCCACGTCAGCAGTTAACTGCCAACGTGGCGTCCGTTAAGAAAAACTAACGGCAGTGACCAAAACGAAACAGAAATGAAAGACGAGGGAACCAAAACGAGAAAAAAAAAGATAAAGGACCAAAATGACACCAACGCCAAAGATAAATGACCAAAACTGCTATTTAGCCTTATTTTTAAAATGCAGTTACAAAAATGGTTAACATAACCAAGTAGGTAGTAATTGTTACACCTAAAGTACATAATCTTTATTGGGAGAAGTCAACCCCTTAAATGGATCTCCGATATCTCAAAAAATTAGTTTCCACCGTCGTCGTGGAGGATACCTTAATTTTAAAAAAAGTACATAACCTTTAAACTCAAAACTAATTAGCATACTTCAAATCATTAAATGAACCATTATTATCCCATTAGCTAGCCAAAAGAGAAACAAAATGCGCAATTCATGGATAAAAAGGCAAAAGATGAAGAGGTAAAAGGTTGCGAACCCCTACAAATTTAGTTAAATTGGGTGCTTTAGTGACAAAATAATCACGATCTTTGTATCAAATGATAATAATAATTGGTAATCTAATCCCAATTGGTCGGCACAAGAAGTTGTGGGTCCATGGCCATGACACGTGAGCAATAAGTATATAAAATAATATAAAAGGAGGAAGATGGGGAACAAAAGAGAAAAAAGAAGTAATGGAGTAAAGGTGCATAGAGGGTGATGGGTGTGTTTCATTCTATAGCTTTAGACAAACATGTGATACATTTAATTATGCCTATGCCTCATGTCTTAATGCTACGGCACCTCTTTATGTTTGCAAACATGTGATGCATTTAATTGTGTATTTGTGATTTTGTATTGGTACATAAAATACACTCGCAATGTTCTTGTTGGTTGTATCGCCAATTTTCAATGACATGAGGATGTGTTACGAGTGGAGCTAACATAAATTTTACTGGATGGTCAACTATAAAGAAAAATATAATATAATCTTATAACTAATTGTTCTCGACTGGACCAAGAGGTCCATTAGCAAAACCAGGGGGTGCGTTTAGCAAGTGATATGGATCAGCCCAACCAAATCAGCCCATATCCACAACACACGAGTACAACATGCTTGGACGGTCTAGATCAACTCTACCAATCCGACGATCCACGAGCGAGCACGATTTCCTATAAGTACAGGCAAACTTTGCCCCAAGAAAGGTTCAATCTCTAATCCCTAGTACCTTCACTCATATACTCTCTATACTGACTTGAGCGTCGGAGTGGCTTTGCAGGTACCCCCCGGGCGATCACTGACCCCCTACCGGGACAGCAAGAGACCTACCAACAGCAGCCTACCAAAATACTGCTAGGTACAGAACATTGGCGACCACAGTGAGAGATATCAATCTTTCACATCATCACTACTCGAAATTCTCTCTTGCTATTCCATGGCTCCTAGGGGCAGACCCCGGGTTCAGAGCGTAGCCATACCTGCACCCCGACCAGAGGAGACCCCCGAGGGTCACATCGCCAGCTTGCTTAATGAGGGAAACGTCTCCAGCTTGCTTAACGAGGGCAACGTCCCCAGCCTGCCTTATGAAGGCAACGTGGCTAGCCTACCTGACGAGGGCACTAGTCAGCCTGCCCAACCATCAAATGTAGGCCAACTTTTGGATCTCCTCGCCAGCCGCACTCAGGCGATGCTGCAACAGGAAGCTCGCCTAAGACAGATAGAAAGGCGTGTAGCTTCCCTACCCGAGCAGCCTCCTCCGATAACGGTGGCTTCAAGGCGTCACCGGTCTCCCCCTCGAAGGCACATCGTCCATCGTTCTCCCCCGAGGCGAAGGCATGTGCACCGGTCTCCCCCTCGGCGGCGCGGGCACGAAGGGTCGGGCTCACCTCCAAGGGCTCCTCCGTCCCCTCCAGATGATATCTACCAACCTCACGACTCCCATTCCAGGACCT
Source organism: Astragalus membranaceus (assembly GCA_039519185.1). NCBI lineage: Eukaryota > Viridiplantae > Streptophyta > Magnoliopsida > Fabales > Fabaceae > Astragalus > Astragalus membranaceus. The sequence goes on from CM076849.1 coordinate 58,897,399, forward strand.
CCTCACGCGCGTCCCCCGACTCTCGTGAAAGACCAAGGAAACAGGTCATTGCCCATCGGAGGCACCATATGGGATCGCCCTCGAGGAGTTCCCCCGACCGAGGTAGGTATCACGAGTTGAACTATGAGGACACCTCCCCCTGGAACTCAAGAGGGTTTTCAGAAGAAGGACCGTTCACTCGAAGGGTGGACGAATGCCGGATCCCAAGGGCCTTGGAGAAGCTGCCAGCCCTTAAGATGTATGACGGAACCAGAGATCCGGACCGCCATCTAGCACACTTCTCACTGATGATGCGCTATAGAGGCGCCAGGGAGCCTGTCCACTGCAAAATCTTCCCCCACTCTCGAGAATTCCGCACTAGAGTGGTTTCAAGAGCTGAGGCCGAACTCCATCTCCTCATGGGGGCAGTTGGCGAGAATGTTCACAGCTCGATTCACAGCCTCCCGGTTGAAACCTAAGTCTGAAGAAGTGCTAAGGGCCGTCAGGCAGCATGACGATGAGACACTCAGAGAGTACATTGAGCGTTTCAACAAGGAGACCTCATGTGTCCGAAACTTGGAAGACAGGCAGAGGCTGTTTTGGATGAAAGACGGATTGAGAAAGAGGAGTCTTTTCTAGATGGATGTAGGTATCAACAAACCTAGGAACTTAGGAGAGTTCCTTCGAAGGTCTCAGAAGTACATGGATTACGAAGAGGATGACATGGCTTACCGAGAGGTATCCAAGGTCGGGGGCGACAGGGAAGACGCCCGCGAAGTCCGCCAGCGAAAAGTGACAGGAGGCAGGCTTCGCGAGGCACGACCCCGCAAATTCACCGAACATACCCCCCTCATCACGACTCGGTCCAGGATCCTGGCTGAATGCGCTAACGCCGAGTTCAGAAACATCAAGAGACCGGATCCTTTGGTGTTGAAAGATGGCCAGATCCCCTCGAAGAAATGGTGCCGCTATCACCGAAGCGGAGGCCACGATACCAATGGCTGTCGTGCCCTCAGAGACGACATTGAGGAAATGATCCAGAAAGGCAAACTGCAGCAGTACGTGAGGAAAGAAGAAGAACCAAATGGCTCACGCAAAAGAGCCCGATCCCCCGGAAGAAGATCTAGATCCCCTAGGAAGGGGAAGACACCAGTTGGGGAGGGGGTCAATGGAGAGGAGAGCGAATCTTTCGAGAAGGAAGACACCCGTAAATCCAAAGGAAGGCCAGTGGCCATGGTGATTCACGGGAGCAACCCCTTGATGAGTGGGGGTCAAACAAGTCGATGAAGAGGAAGTGGAAGGAAATCTTAAGTGTGGCATCAACCTCAGCCCCTATGAAGGGACCAACCAAACCACCTTTATCCTTTGAGGATAAGGATCTGCTTGATGGAAAGCCGAATAAGCATGTCCCGTTGCTCATCTCTGCCATCATGGCCAACATGGAGGTAAGAAGAATCCTGGTCGACCAGGGAAGCGCTGTGGACATCATTTTTGAGAACTTGCTGTCAGTGTTGAACATATCCCCCAATGACCTGACTCCATACCAAGGAGGGGATCTAACAGGTTTCAACGGGTCAAAAACCAAACCGCTGGGCCACCTGGAGTTGATGGTCACCTACGGAGACCCTGATGGCAAACCGCCTTTGTTCAGAACTGTGAAGACAGCATTCCTAGTCCTTCCCTGCAAGTCGGTCTACCAATGCATCATTGGGAGACCCACACTGGGCAAGCTGGAGGCTGTAACATCAACGGTACACCTTAAAATGAAGTTCTACAGCCTGGAAAATAAGGTGGTAACCCTCCAAGCGGATCTAGGTGCGGCACGTAGATGTTTTTATATGAGCATGAAGGATGAAAGGGAGACTGCTGGTGTGAAAGTCTCGAATAATGATCTTGAAAAAGCTGAGGTGTGTCTGACAGATTGGGATGCCAGAAGCGAGTCAGATGAGCAAGAAAATGAGGAAGATTCCACCCCTACGGGGAGCCAAAAGAGCGTGTGAAGAGGTGCAAGCCATGCGATGAGTGTTCTGACCTCCTCGAAGAGGTCAAAGAGAAACTCATTATCCACCCAAGTGAGAAGGGGGACCTGTTTCCTTGATCTGAAGCAGATGGGAAGGGGATACCACCTGAGGTAGCCGCCACCATACAACTATTGATCATAATACCTAGAACGCTCTTAAGCTAAAGAAATTGGTTGTATGAGCCTTGCTTTCATAATAATGTAGTAGCATGGATTGATAACACGCACAAATGAATGAATAAAATGTTTACTCTTTACGATTCAAAATTATCATGTCGGCAACATTTGCTATCACCTACAAGATAGAAAGCAGCCAGCGCCCATGAGGGAGCCTGGCAGGGCGCTATGTGAAAGTAGTTGGCGCCCCAAATTAAACTCCGCCACGAGGCAAGAAACGACTTTAAACGTGTCGCAACCTCTGATGGGCGAGTTAGATTCAGCCGAGTCTGATAAACTGCCCTCAGAGTCCCACGAGGTGAGAAGCGACTTTAAACGTGTCGCAACCTCTGATGGGTGAGTTAGATTCAGCTGAGTCTGATAAACTGCCCCCAGAGTTCCGCGAGGTGAGAAGCGACTTTAAACGTGTCGCAACCTCTGATGGGCGAGTTAAATTCAGCCGAGTCTGATAAACTGCCCCCAGAGTCCCACGAGGTGAGAAGCAACTTTAAACGTGTCGCAACCTCTGATGGGCGAGTTAGATTCAGCCGAGTCTGATAAACTGCCCCCAGAGTCCCACGAGGTGAGAAGCGACTTAAAACGTGTCGCAACCTCTGTTGGGCGAGTTAGATTCAGCCGAGTCTGATAAACTGTCCCCAGAGTCCCACGAGGTGAGAAGCGACTTTAAACGTGTCGCAACCTCTGATGGGCGAGTTAGATTCAGCCGAGTCTGATAAACTGCCCCAGAGTCCCGCGAGGTGAGAAGCGACTTTAAACGTGTCGCAACCTTTGATGGGCGAGTTAAATTCAGCCGAGTCTGATAAACTGCCCCCAGAGTCCCGCGAGGTGAGAAGCAACTGTAAACATGTCGCAACCTCTGATAGGCGAGTTAAATTCAGATCGATTCTGGTAAACTGCCCCCGAAGTCGACTTTGCCACGGGGAACAAAGCGATACATCGCAATCTCTAATGGACAAATTAGGTTCAGACCCCTTCGACAAACTGCCTCCAGAAAAAATGAACAAACCAGCGCCCATGAGGGCGCCTGGCAGGGCGCCATGTGAAGAGCAGGCCAGCGCCCATGAGGGCGCCTGGCAGGGCGCCAAGTGACAGGCCAGCGCCCATGAGGGCGCATGGCAGGGCGCCATGTGAAGAACAGGCCAGCGCCCATGAGGGCACCTGGCAGGGCGCCAAGTGACGGGCCAGCGCCCATGAGGGCGCCATGTGAAGAGCAGGCCAGCGCCCATGAGGGCGCCTGGCAGGGCGCCAAGTGACAGGCCAGCACCCATGAGGGCGCCTGACAGGGCGCCAGGTGAAGAACAGGCCAGCGCCCATGAGGGCGCCTGGCAGGGCGCCAAGTGACAGGCCAGCGCCCATGAGGGCGCCTGGCAGGGCGCCAAGTGACAGGCCAGCGTCCATGAGGGCGCCTGGCAGGGCGCCATGTGAAGAACAGGCCAGCGCCCATGAGGGCGCCTGGCAGGGCGCCAAGTGACAGGCCAGCGCCCATATGGGCGCCATGTGAAGAACAGGCCAGCACCCATGAGGGCACCTGGCAGGGCGCCAAGTCAAAAAGCAGCCAGCGCCCATGAGGGTAAGAACGTGTGCCCGAGGCAATCCAACGCGTGTCAATTATAAACATAAGAAACAAGCCACATAACGATGAAACATAGACGTTTCAAAAAGTAATACAAATATTAGCGGACAATGACACCAAAGTCAACCCCGTCAGGGGTAAAGTGTAATACATCCATTAAGCAAGACACATAACGAAACTCGACAAATCAAAGAAGAATTACAAAATCAAGCAACGAAGAAATAATCAGCGGGCAACGACATCGAAGTCAACCCCGTTGGAGTGGTATTTGACGATCCTCCCATCTTGAACATCATGATCAAATCGAAGGACGCTCGACTCGAGAATGGCTTGCGGATACAAACACTGAACATGACAGATCGCCTTATCGTAGGCAGCATAAGAAAAGTCTATAGCTTGCCCGGCCACCACCTGCACTTTGGCCTCGCCCTCCTCCTTCAGTTTCTTCATACCTTCCAGTTCAGATTGAAGCTCCTCCACCTTCCTCCTGTACTCATCCCTCTCAGCAGTGACCTCCGCCCGGTCTGCCTGGTAGTGACGAGCGGTCTCTTTGGCCCGACGAGCGGATTCCAAAGCTTCGCGAAGATCTTCTTGGAGTCGATTCTTATCCAACGCAAGCTGATCCCTCTCCTCGCTCAACCCTACATAAAGGAAAAAACAACACAACATGGATCAAGAAGCCAAATTACAGATATGTCAAAAACATAAAGAAACAAATCAAGAGAATCACCTGAATGAGGTCCGCTTCCCCTCTCAGCTCCCCACTTTGCGTGCAAACTCTCCCCAGCCTTGACCATACGCATGGCAAGTTCGAAAGGGTGCTCCCAGAGGTGGTCACGCTCTTGCGCAGTAAAGCTAATTTCACCCTCCTCTGTGTCCTTAGGGGAGGGGCGCCTGGCAGGGAAAGAACCATCAGCAGGAGGAGAGCGTTGGACACGACTTTTCTTGCGCTTGGAATGGCTTTGGCCCCCTAGGTTGGTAGAACCAATTGGCGCCCCAGAGAGATCTTTGGCAGCCCGACTTGGCGCCCCCAGGCTCAGACGAGGTCCCATGGAGGGACGGACAGGAGCTGACGCTGCAGGAACCAGGCTACTCGCCTCATCAGCTTCGAAACCTAGAGGTTTCTTCCTCCCGGCCCAAGAGGCCAATTCATCAAAAGAGAGTGGAGCGACCATCTTATCTGCAAAACAACAATGAAACAAATCAGCAACAGAAGCAAAGTGTTAAATGGAGAAAATAAAGACACACCAAACCAAATAAGCGACCTAAGAGCTTAACAGCCTCGGGAATCAATGAGGCCTTGGATAGTTCGCCACACAAAATCTTTTGAGGCGTAGTGGACAAGCGGCTGACGATCCTCCTAAGCATATTCAAAGTCCTCATCTGGGAAACTGATAACTCAGATGAGAGGACGCGATAAGACCGAGAGGTGCGATCAGCATCAGCATTACACCACCCGAAATGAAACTTATCTCGGATGAAACACCCTTGTTCATCAAAAAAGCACATGCTATCAACAGCCTTCGGACTAGGGGGACGAGGTAAAAATACTTAAATTTCCAGTCATGCTGATTGTCCGAATACACCTGAAAGAAAGCACAGCTGGCCCGACATTTCAATTGTACGAACTCGTAACGAGTGATGCCGCCGGAAGATTCTCGACGACGCTGCACCTCGAAAATAGTCAAGAAGACCCTCAAGTTGCACTTCCTTTGTAGGACTCTCATCACCAGTTCGAAGCACTTCACGAAGCACCATGAGTTAGGATGGAGCTGAGATGGAGCTATCTGGAAGTGGTTTAAGACTTCTAGTTGAAACGGCGTGAAGATGGGAGAAACCCGCACCTTATAGATCACGCTATGAAACATCATGAATTTCCGGCCATCAGGAACCCTGCACACTCTATCATTGGGGTCGACCGCCTCAACCTGCCAGTCGCCTCCCACTAAGTCTTGCAGGTAGCGGGGGGGGGGGGGGGGGGGCTCTTTCCCTAGAAGGTAGAAACTTCTGCTGGAGCGAACAGTACGAGCAACCCAGTCATAATTTAAACCACCAATCTCCTCCACTTCGTGCTCAAAGGGCAAGTCATCATCAGAAGAGGTAACGATAAAACCAGGGGCGCCCCCGCCCTCCGAGGGCAAGATATCGTCATCTACCGCCGACGCCTCTCCCTCCACAGCCTGCCTCGCAGTAGGGACGGGACCAGGGTACCCCCCGTTCACCCGGGCTGTCTCCTTCGTCCTTGCCATCTCTAAACCTGCAGGACAGGGGGCAGAACAAGTAGTTACGAGACAAACAACAAAAACTTGTAGACAACCCCATCTCCTGAGGATGGAGACTTCCACAAAACCAGACATGCTCGAAAACAGGAAAGCTAGGAATAAAAGCTGAGGGTCAGCCCGAATTACCTTAGTAAGTGAGAAGCAGCAAAGGTCGCGAAAATGTTGAACAAACTCTGGTGAGAACAGAAGGAGCAATATCCATTGGTGCTAAGCAAGCCCTGAAATTTCATAGAAAAGAAAACAGGATAAGAAACAGGACAAGCAAAACAAAAAAGTAAAGTGCCAAGCACACATCCACACAAGCCGGCACACTAGAGGGCGCCTGGCAGACAAAGCACCCATGAGGACGCCTGGCAAAAAAGTGCCAAGGATAAAGGCCCAAGCAGGCAGCGCCCATGAGGGCGCCCTGCAGGGCGCCAAACCAGCCACAGGCAAGAAAAAAAAGGAGGGCGTACCAAGAGGGCGCCGGATCCTGCTCCAAGAGGCGGCCTCCATGACACCATGGCAAAGCGCCCAAGGCGCCCATGAGGGCTCCATCAACAACGCAAAAGAAAGCAGAAATCAACACTTACCGACAAGAAGAGACGTCGAAGCGAGCGAACCCTACCTCCCTTCTCCTCTTCAAGTAGGCGCTCCAAGACAGCTTGATCCCTGCTCCTCCACAAAATTTCAAAGTGTGGACCACAAGACAAAGGCTCACCTATTTATAGAAGATAGTCAGGACGGTGGCCCACGCAACTTCACAAAACCTGACAAATCTTTCAAGCCAAGACCATCCTCCGGAATAATCTCGGCTTGGGGGGAAATTGTTTTGGATTGGACCAAGAGGTCCATTAGCAAAACCAGGGGGTGCGTTTAGCAAGTGATATGGATCAGCCCAACCAAATCAGCCCATATCCACAACACACGAGCCCAACATGCTTGGACGGTCTAAATCAACTCTACCAATCCGACGATCCACGAGCGAGCACGATTTACTATAAGTACAGGCAAATTTTGCCCCAAGAGAGGTTCAATCTCTAATCCCTAGTACCTTCACTCATATACTCTCTATACTGACTTGAGCGTCGGAGTGGCTTTGCAGGTACCCCCCCCGGCGATCACTGACCCCCTACCGGGACAGCAAGAGACCTACCAACAGCAGCCTACCAAAATACTGCTAGGTACAGAACACTAATATATTAAACTTAATCAATTAGTCAAAAAAATTCACAATGATTTTTACGTATACAAAATGTAAATTGAAGCAACAAAGAATAAAAAACCGACAATATATAGTTATTAAAAAAATTGAGCTTAGCGATGTTTCAATGAATCAAATTCATCAATAACTGACATCGTACTAAATAAATTAGCAGTATCTTTTTCAATGTAAAAAACCAAGTTATCTGCAAGAAACTCATCATCCATTTTGTTTCTAAGTCTTATTTTGACAATTTCCACCGCTGAAAAAGCTCTCTGTAGTTGCTGTAGATATGGGAAGTCTCAAAACAAGGTCAATCAAGCTATCAATCAAGTGATAATTTTTTGATTTTCCTATTTCTACTAATTTTTTACACGACTCGAAGAGTGTTGTTATATTTAGAAAGCTTGATGGGAGAGGTCGAGTGGTGCTTTATTGGGTTCGATTCTAATTTTAGGAAACTTTTGGTTCTTGACTTGTTGTGCATAGGAGTGTGTCCAATAGAAAATAAAGTAATAATAGTTTTTAGATCATGTTTGTTTTGCTAATGATAGAATAATGGACTTCTTGTTTTTTTTATCTCCTTGGACTAATAATTTTTTTTGACAACCTTAGACTAATAAACTTGGTTGTGCACAAGAGTGTGCTCAATAGAAAATAAAGTAATAATAGTTTATGGACAGTATTTGTTCTAGCTAATAATACACTAATGGGTTGTTCTTTTATCTTCCTATACTAATATTTTTTTGATAACCTTAGACTAATAAACTTGATTGGGGGTAGCTAATTAAAATATTATTAAGGTAGTTAAATATAAAATATATACTTACTCAAATAATTTTATTTTTTTGGGGTAGCCAAAGTTACCCCCATCCATTAACCCGAGTGTACTAAGGATTACCGCATCCGCCCTTGGATGTCGACTCTTGGATTCAAACCCGAGTGTGCCCGTTGAGTAGTGTGTAAGGTGTTTGTTTATTATTTCGTCTAAGTTGAAAAAAAACATAAGTACACTAAAACAAATCTAGCCGTCTTCTCTTATTTCTTGCTCACCCAGCAAAGGGTTGTTGAGGCAAAATCTCTTGAAATAGTTTTGATGAAAACAGATCATTTTGATAAGTGGTTAAGTTATCTGATCCATTGTGGATCTAATGTATTTTCTTGAGTGATCAAAAGTACAGGGCATTATCAATCACAACTCAAGAAAGTAATCTGCTTAACAAGAAGCATGATTTGAAGAAAGGCTTTGAGGACATATCAGAACAGAAATCAAATGAAGTGACAGTGATTCCACATGTCAAGCAATACCTCCTGTGAAGAAAGCTTGAACACATCAAGAAGACATAAACATATGTCTCAAATCAAGAAATGAATGATGATCAACAAGAAGATATAAAAATAGATTAAATGCTTCTCAAACATGAGAAGATAAAGTCTCCATAAAGGATGAAGCTCCTCAAACAAATCCCCAAGACAAGAGATTCAAATGATTTATGCCAGATGAACTTTATAAATACATTCAGCTAAGGAACTCTGTTTAGTAAGAAGACACTCTTCAAGAGCCTGAAAAGCCACAGTAAGAACCTTCCTATGACAATAGCAGTTTCAGCCAAAAGCTTCTCATCTTTGAGAAGATAGTTTCTATCACATAAGATGGTAAAGGAAAAGGGACTCTTAAACTGACAAGTTGTGATATCCCCATTCACATCTTATGTCTGGGAAAAACTCAAGTGTGCATAAAACTTCATTCTTGAAGTGACAAAAGATGCAATGAATATCTGAGTAAAGAAGCTTATCATCATCAAGACTGCTCCACTCTTCAGAAGATTCATATCTACATGAAGGATGTGTTTAGAAGAAGTAATCATCGGTGTAAACATCCTTGAACACCCAATGAACGCATAAGGTCTTGTGTCAAGAACACAATTGAGGAACGATAAAGAAATAACAAGATCAAGCTTGTTATGGCAATATAAGTGACTTAGAAGATCTTCATAAGGCATTAAGAAGATCCTTCCTAAAAACCACTACAGTAGACAGAGTTCAGAAAACAAATAGAAAGATATGATCAAAAGAGATGTTCAGAAGATGCATCACAAGACTACAAGTACAACATAGTCACCAAACCAATTTCTTCATAAACAGGACCTACATGGTTTATATAATGCTCAGAAGATTGGTATTCATGTCTTAGAAGATATTATCACAACACTTGAAGAAGTTCAGAAGCTACAAATGTCTCAGAAGCCACTCTGTTCAGAAGCCCCCAACGGATACATGCGGTGTCAGCATATGGCTCTGCACAAGCGCAGAAAGTAAACCGACCGGTTTACGATAAAAGTCTTCAACGGCTAGTTCAAGCCTTGGGAAAGGATTTGCAACGGATCTATTGGGATGAATACTCTATAAATACCCAATAGATGATCACATTCAAAGTGTGAGAGTAGACTACAGCCTAAGTTAATTCTTCCCTTCATATGGCTTCACATACAGCTTCTGAAGCTCATCATCAAAGCTTATGAATGTCTATTATCTCTCTCAACCATACCCAGTGAGCTTACACACTATGGGAATATTATTCTGAGTATGTAATAGCTTAGGAGAGCATAAAATGATATACATCATGTACTTATCCAAGCTAGGGTATTTCCCAAACAGAACACAAACACAGTCTCATCTGTTAACCTTCTTAACAAGGCAATGGTTGCCAGATTGTTAATGAAGATGTCTAAGTAGGTCTTAGGGGTTAGATACATTCTAAATGGAAGAGGGCTAAGAAGTTGTTTCTTAGAGGTTTAAGTTGCTAGAACTTTAAAAAACTAGTGTAACAGTTGATAGAGCTGTGGTAGAAAACTATCAGTGTTGTTAGCTTGTGATGGCTTGTAAACTATTGGAAAATAGTGGAAAATCTCACTAGATGTGAGGAGTGGATGTAGCCCTTGGCGATTTGGGTGAACCACTATAAATCTCTATGTGTTATTTACTGCTTTCCATATAGCTTATGTCTCACCGCTCGAAGCTCTTAAATGAAACCCTCTTCCACTCTATTGTAAGAATCACCTTACAATATCAAGATAAACTATCTTGAGCTATCCTCCAAACACTTATCAGTATCTTAAGCCTCAAACACCAATATAGTGATATGCAACAAACATCACATGTGTGAGAAGTTCAAAACACATAGAAACACCTACTCCATACATTCTCACACTCCTTATCATTTGTGTAGGAACAACAAGCTTTCACTTTCTAAATATTCTATCTTCCTTACACAATCTTGGTACTGAGAAGATGTCCAATTATCCATATACATCCTTGCCATCTTCTTAGCCACCTAACCTACATTATCAACCTTCTCAAATATGCATTCCACTGAATGATAAACTTAGAAGATACAAATCATCTTCTGACTGTGCTCATTAGCTGCTCTTAAGTATACAAGAATTATCATCTTACTTAAGAGGATTGGTTGATCAGTGTCAAAAGTTTTATAAGGGTCACAATTCAAACCCCCTTTCTTGTGACTCCAGTTGACATTAATTCACTTCAAGGGGGTGGTTTTACGTCAATTTTTGCCTAGAATCACCCCTCTAGATTGTTTTTTATATCTTTTTTATCTAAATAAGTAATAACCACATATAATCTAGCTTCTATTGCGTATTTTTTTGACTTTATCGTCTGAGGGCGGCGCTATCATTGTTCATCGTCTTGGTGCAGTGTTTTTGATTTTCTGTCTTGTTGCGGTGTTCGTTTGGTTCAGATCGGCATATCAACTTCAACCCATTGCACATTCAACCAATGACTAGGGTCTCAAAGTTACAGATCCAGAGGCATGAGTACTATATGGTGACTTTTATTTTGTCACATTTATAGGCATTTTGCCGTTTTATACTATTGGGTGTTGTGAGTTTGTTCGTAGATTCATCCTTTGTGTTTTTAGCAATGCTAGATTTGTATATGATCGATGTAATATCTGTCAATTTGAATGAATGATAATCATTTTTAGTCAAAAAAACTTACCTATGCTTGCTTATAAAAAAACTTACCTATGATTTATTTATATATACTATTAACTGTTGAAAAATACTACACCCGTCCCATTTTGTTTGTTATTTTAGTAAAATCAATTTGTTTCAAAGTGATTGTTGTTTTACATTTTCAATGAAACATTTAATATTTTGTTTCCACTCATACCGCTCTTTATTATGAGAACTTGTTACATTCAATAAATGATTCACATTTATTTATGTAGAGAGATAAATGGTTAAACTGTAAATTAGACAATACTTTTTAAAAATACTACTAATTATTTTTCTTAAGGGGTGTGTCAAAACCTTAAACTACACCCAAAATAGAACAGAGGTAGTAGTTATTTTGTATTAACACAACTTTATGTTTTAAACTGATTTAATTTTAGTTGAAAACTAGTAGGATACCCGTGCATACGCACGGGTGCTGCCGTGTTCTTTTAATGAATGAACTTAGTCATAATTTAAATAGTCTGGACAACATTCCGTGAAAAAAAGACAAATTTAAAGTAGATAAAAAAGGAGTGTCAAATAAAAAAAATAGATAAATATTAAAATACAAAAATGTAAAAGTATCATTTAAAAGCAATCTGCATTTATCCCGTGTTCTTTTATATATCAGTGCAATGTCCTTTTTATATATCAGTGTTGTTATCCCGTGTTTTTTTTATATATCAATGCAGCCATCCTGTGTTATTATATATATATATATATATATATATATATATATATATATATATATATATATCATTGCAGTTATCCCGTGTTTTTTTATATATCAGTATAGGTATTAGTGACAAATATTTGTCACATGTGTTTTAAATATTAATCAGTAGTTTAAATAGTCATTAAGTCTTCTTGTTTTTTTAGATATTAATCTCGTGTTTTTTTATATATCAGTACAGTTATCCCGTGTTTTTTATATATCAGTGCAGTTATCTCATAGTTTCAATTGATTATTTTAGTTGATTAGTAGATTATAATAGATAGTAAGAAAAGAAAGTGAGTGGGTTTGATTAGAATTTTGAAATTTGAAAAAAAAAAGTATGAGAAAGTAGGAAAAAAAGTAGGAGTGAGAAGAAAGCGTATTGTGAGAAGAAATTTGAAAAAAGTGTGATAGTAATTTACAATGTTGTCCTTTTTAAGGGTGGTTTGTTTGGACAATTTAAGTGTGGTATGTTTGTATAAATAGATAGTTAGATATTAATCTCTTGTTTTTTTACATATCAGTGTAGTTATCCTGTGTTTTTTATATATCAATGCAGTTATCTCGTAGTTCCAATTGATTAGTTTAGTTTATTAGTAGATTATAGTAGATAGTGGAAAAAGAAAGTGGGTGGGTTTGATTTGAATTTTGAAAATTGAGAAAAAGAAGTAGAAGAAAGTAGTAAAAAAAGTGGGAGTGAGAAGAAAGTGCATTGGGAGAAGAAATTTGAAAAAAATGTGTGATAGTAAATTACAATATTATCCTTAGTTATATGAGTTGTGAAGTAAATAAGGAGACTTGTTTGGGTAATTTAAGTATGGTTTGTTTGTATAAATTGATAAATTGATTAGTAGATAGAGTCGGTGAGTTTGATTTGAAATTTGAAAAAAAAAAGTAGGAAAAAAGTGAGAGTGAGAAGAAAATGCATTGGGAGAAGAAATTTGAAAAAAAGATAGTAAATTACAATGTTGTCATTAGTTAGATGAGTTGTCAAGTAAATATGGAGGCTCATTTTGGTAATTTAAGTGGTTTGTTTGTATAAATAGATATTAGACTAGATAGTAAATAGGAGTAAATTGTAGATCATTTGATATTAATTTAATTATATTGTATTATATAGTAGATTAAAAAATTGGGAAAAGAAATATTTTTAAATAAAGGGTGTAGGGGCCACAAATAGTAGATGTGTAAAAAAGTGAGAAATATTGGGAAATGTGAGATTGAAAGAGAGAGAGAGAGAGAGAGAGAGAGAGAGAGAGAGAGAGAGAGAGAGAGAGAGAGAGAGAGAGAGAGAGAGTGAGAAAGGAAGAAAAAATAGAATTACAAAATGAGAAATAAAAGTAAAATACATTATTGTCCACAAAAGTGGTGATGTGTCAAAAAATTAAGATGTCTAAAATTATCTTTTTGTAAGTTGTTTGTTTGATTAAATAGAATATTAGATAGATATTAGATTAGATAGTAAATAGGAGTAAAATGTAGATCATTTGATATTAATTTAATTATGTTGTATTATATAGTAGATTAAAAAATTGGGAAAAGAAATATTTTTAAATAAAGGGTGTGGGGGCCACAAATAGTAGATGTGTAAAAAAGTGAGAAATATTGAGAAATGTGATATTGAAAGAGAGAGAGAGAGAGAGAGAGAGAGAGAGAGAAAGAGAGAGAGAGAGAGAGAGAGAGGAAGAGAAAATAGAATTAAAAAAAGAGAAATAAAAGTAAAATACATTATTGTCCAAAAAAGTGGTGTTGTGTCAAAAAATTAAGATGTCTAAAATTGTCTTTTTGTAAGTTGTTTGTTTGATTAAATAGAATATTAGATAGATATTAGATTAGATAGTAAATAGGAGTAAAATGTAGATCATTTGATATTAATTTAATTATGTTGTATTATATAGTAGATTAAAAAATTGGGAAAAGAAATATTTTTAAATAAAGGGTGTGGGGGCCACAAATAGTAGATGTGTAAAAAAGTGAGAAATATTGAGAAATGTGATATTGAAAGAGAGAGAGAGAGAGAGAGAGAGAGAGAGAGAGAGAGAGAGAGAGAGAGAGAGAGAGAGAGAGAGAGAGAGAGAGAGAGAGAGAGAGAGAGAGAGAGAGAGGAAGAGAAAATAGAATTAAAAATAGAGAAATAAAAGTAAAATACATTATTGTCCAAAAAAGTGGTGTTGTGTCAAAAAATTAAGATGTCTAAAATTGTCTTTTTGTAAGTTGTTTGTTTGATTAAATAGTTTAAATAAAGGGTGTGGGGTCCACAAATAGTAGATGTGTAAAAAAGTGAGAAATATTGGGAAATGTGATATTGAAAGAGAGAGAGAGAGGGAGAGAGAGAGATAAAATACATTATTGTCCAGAAAAGTGGTGATGTGTCAAAAAATTAAGATGTCTAAAATTGTCTTTTTGTAAGTTGTTTGTTTGATTAAATTGATGATATAAAATTGTCTTTTTGTAAGTTGTTTGTTTGATTAAATAGATATTAGATAGATATTAGATTAGATTAGATAAATAGATATTAGATTAGATTAGATAGATAGATATTAGATTTGTGTTTCATTTAGTAGCATTATCATGCAGCAATTATGAAAAACGAACCATTACATACAAAGGGGGCAGTGCCAAACTAGTATCGTTTAACGGATAAAATCATGGTGCGTGTTTGGTATTACTAGTTTGTAGTGTTTTTAGTAACTTATAGTATTTTTTAGATGCTACTTGAAGTATCGTTTGAGCTTATAACTTATGACATTTTAATGTTTCTCTCGTTTTTACTTTTATTAATTAATTAAAAAGTTCCATTTTATAATGTTTTATATTTTTAGGCTAGTTCAACCGCTAGAAACACTTTAAACTCAATCCACTAGCTTATCCGCTATTAGTTCACATGCGATAAGCTAACTTATCTACTACTTTTTACTAATCAGACTCTTCAAAAACAGTGTTTTCTCGTAGAATTTTTTAACAAGTTAAATCATATGAAAATTTTGCAAACATTATGCGAAATTCTATCAAATTTTGTGAATGTTTATGGGAGAAAATAAATAATTTTTTTTACATGACAAGAAATTCTATCGGTGTATTTTTCCTGTTCAAACTTGCATTTCCAATGTTTCGTAGCATTTTGCCTTATGACTGCTTATTTTAGGATTTTAATGCTCTGTATGGTAAAAGCTAGCGGGTGAACGAATAGCGGATGAACAGATAGCGGATGAGCTAGCGGATAGTGGATAAACTAGTTGATAGCAAATGATGTGTTTGGTAAAACTGGCGGTTGAACTAGCTGAAAAATGTAAAATGACATAAAATGACATATTTATTTAATTCATGATTACATTTATTTAATAAGGATAGAGAAGTAATTTAAGAAAAATAAAAAGGGTAAAAATGCCAAAAAAAGCGAGTCGTTATCCGTTATCCGCCAGCGTTTGAAAAAATGCTACTTGAAGTAGCGTTTGAAAAAACGCTAAACGCTACCCGAGAAACGTTAAACGCTAGTTTTTACCAAACACATGTACTATTCACCCGCTAGTTTCATCCGCTATCCGCTAGCGGATGGGACGCGCCAAACAAAGCTTAGTCGTTAACTAAAAAGTGTTACAACTCAACTCATAAATTTATTCGAAAAAGTGCTACATACATCCTACACACCTTCAAAAGAGTTAGAGGTGTATGATAAAAGAAAGTGGGGGTGTTTGTAGCAAGGTCTATTAGCAATTGGGGAGAGGAGATTGTTAGTAACAAGGAGGCTCCATAACAATGGGAGAAATTGGGTGTTTTAGGGCGAAAAAATGCACATGCTATTACTTTTTTTGTTGTGTCTATTAATTTCGTCAATTGTTTTTTCTCATCTTTTTCATTCCAAAAATGTCTAAAATTACCAAATGTACCAAATACTAAAGGCATGCAATCCAAATCCAATAACAACCGTATTCAGTACAAAAAGTAAAAGTAAAATTATGAATTATTCATGAGAATAAAAAATTGCTCAAAAAAAGGAATAATGTAGTATTCATAAAATGCTCGCAAACCCAATCTAAGTTAAATATTCATAGAGAAAGAATTTTGCAACATTTTAGGGCTCTTAAGTCTTAACAATGCTGTCAAAAAAAAGTCTTAACAATGTTTTAATTTATTCGGATATAAAAGTGGGACTAATGTTGACACTTGTTTTTTGTTAATACACCTTTGCATTTAGTTTTCGTCTATTATTATATAACATCTCTCACTCTCTTATTATAAAACACATCTCATTATATACACTCTCAAATTAGTTTCTTATGAGGTTCTTTAAATTAATTTCAAATTAGTTTTTTATCTTTATTTTCCTTCCAAACCTAGTCCTTTATGTTTTAAAATATTAACAACGTTGTCAGTTTTGGCCCAATCTGTTGGATTCATGTTTTAAGTTGGGTTGGCTAGACTTCTCAATTACATGACCAAAAATAACTAGAATATTTTGTCCCAATTTGATTAGCCAGCTAGGCTAGGTCGAGTTAGACATTTCTACATTTTTTTACAAACATAGTGCGTTTTGTGTCAAATAGCTCCTGTTTAAGTAAAGATTATGTCAAATTTGGCTTAATATATGTATTTCTTTTTAGGTAGGATACCTACCGGCTTGAGCTCTCTAAAATAACCCTTATCTATATCATGGTCTAAATCTATTTTCCAAAGTTATATGGTATAGGTTTTTTCCTTTTTTCATTTTCTAGTTGAGTGGAGGTTGTTGAAGTGGGTGTAGTGTAAAAATAAGAGTTCCTTTGGAGAAAAATCTTCTAGTGGAAATCTTGTTATGGTTGATAGTGGCAGAGTGCCTAAATCAATGATTGGTTTGGTGAATGGTCATTGGAGAGGAAAGCCTCTATGTTGAATCTTGTTGGGCCTACTTTATAATTCTTAAACTATAATTTAAATATTGTTTATAATCTGAAAAGAGCCTTTAGATTATTACGTAGATCAACAGATTTCTTTTGATGTTTTGGCCTAGAAAATGTAAAATAACTTATAAATGTTACATAAAGATGTTTGAGATTGCTGGGATTGATATTTTATGTAGTTGTTAGCCGTTGTGCCCTGACTTGTGCGCACTAGTATATATATATATATATATATATATATATATATATATATGAAAGAATACAAACAATTATGAATACCTTTGTAATCTGTGTTGAATTATTGCTAGAATGACGGCTAAACTAACTAGAAGCATGTACAAAGAGAAGCCATTTTGCAATGTAGTTTGGTTAGGTTCTATTAGTATCTATGTAGCCCAGATATGGGATATGATACGGGATACGATACGATACGGATACGTGGATACGGTAAAATTTTGAAAACCAAGATACGATACGGCAGAGATACTTCAATAAAAATTTAAATTAAAAATAAAAATATATAAACTATAACTAAAGATATTTCACTTTACTAATTGACGATTACTTATAATATTCATTAGATGTGATCACATTTACAAAAAAGATACTTATGATCAAAATAAGTAAGCATCAATGTTTTGAAAACCGAACCGGACAGTGAACCGGTGAAACCTTCAGATCATGGTTCAATCAGTTTAACCACGTACAGTTGAACCAGATAATAAATAAATAAATACATTAATAAATATAAATATATTCACTACAATAAATTTAACATTTACCCACGGACAAAAACCGTCACTAAATGTCAAAAGTCCGTAGGTAAAAGTCACTTTAACCTCTCCCCACGGCCACTTTTTCCGTAGAGAACGTAAGAGATCTAACCACGGTTTTTCGTCCGTGGGTAAAGGTTTTCCCTACGCCCAAATACCTTTACCTTCGGTTTCTGACTGTCACTATATCCTTCACCAGTAGATCTAATTTTAACTTCTACCTACGGTTCTGACCGTCACTAAAAGTGATTTTTTTGATTTTTTTTTGGAAATAACAATGGCTTATTTTTGCTGAATAAAAAATAATTTCTTTTATTAAATTAAACAGTTTTATAGCAACTATAAATTATAAGATTAACATAGTAAAAAATAACTTTTTTATTTATTAAAGAAAATGAAAAACAAGAATATTAAACAAAAGAGGCTATATTCACCAAAAATTAAACAAAAGTACCCTCGAGCTTTAAGGTCCATGTATTCACACCTTCTTAAAGCAAAGTAAAATTGATAGATATAAATTTGGCTAGGCTATATATACTCAACAAAGCCAATGAGGCATACATAATAAGCAAAGTTGTATCTGAAATCTGAATCTCTCAAAAAAAGCTATATGCATTAACTTGTGGATCTTCAGCAAAGCGCACTTGGAGAATCGCAATGAGATCTCCTACCAAATAGTCCGTCACTGAAACTGTCCGTGGGCATAGGGCATTTTTCTTGTAGGGTTGCTTCCTCTTCCATGTGCTTCTTAAGTTCATCCTACATGAAACAATATAAATAGTTCAGCAGATTCAGCAGTGCATAATACAGCAAATTCAGCAGTGCAATACAGACAGCAGATTCAACATATATACTAGTAAATAGTTCAGCAGTGCAATACAGCAGATTCATCAGTGAACCTCGAGTAAAACCTCTTAAGCGGCCAATGGCTCAATGCAGCAGCTTACAACCCACTACCTATGAACTTCCAAACCAACTACAACACTGCATTTTCTCACAATAGAGCTTTACTTTAGTTTAATTTTCATTGCACAAAATTGACAAAAATCCAAACGACACACTTTGATGAAACAAACATCAGCTTGATCAAATAATTTTTTCAAGTGGATGCCAACTAAAAATTGAGCCTTCTATACACATGGCACCCCTTTTACTAGATATTTCAGGAAGGGTGGTTGTATAATCAAACATAAAATAGTTAAAGCTCAGATTTCATTACACTAAAAATGAAGTAAAACTGAAATTCTAGAGACACTGCAATTTTATATGATCAGACAACTTTGGAGATGAACCACAATTAGCTCTAACTCAACCCTGGTTCAATCATTCAAAAGGGTCATGCAAGGTCATAATAAGTGTATTGCTGTAAATTGAAAATAGTAAATTGAAAATATCAACTGAAAAAGAAAAAAAACTAACTAAGGTATGAAGCCCTATGAACTAAAGTAAATGGTAATACTAGTATATATGCTATAGGTCAGAATAAAAAGCAGATTTCAGAATTTCAGAAACAACAACAAATAATAATTTCAGACTTAAATAACTAAACAATGACATGAAATTTTTACAATCGCGCTAGCAGCTTTTTCGGTAACGATACTCCCATCTTTTCGAGTTCGAGTATCAATATATATTTGAGCTCGTGAAGGTTGCACTCCTTCAGTCTCTATTGTCTAACATTAATAATAAGATTGTTAACCAACTTATTTATATTTAGCAAATAAAACATAAAGAAAGGGAAGATAAACTTGAGGTACCTGTTTAAGAAAATATGGCCAGATACTAGAATAGATCGGACTTGTGCATGTGGTACAACTTCCAACAAATCAACTTGATCTTGTAGAGAATGCTTTTCTCTCATCTCTTACAACTGCACAGTTTAGGTCCGTCACCTCCAATTATGAACTGAACCTTCAGAAAGGCATATATATGTTATATGTTCATGTTAATGCCATTATGTTCATGTTAGACAGAAATGTAGACCCAAATAAATCTCTTGTACTTAATTTTGTGAAAAACAAGCTGAGAGTCTTTTGAAAACTGACATTAGGATGCAATCGGCAGACTTCTGGAATAACTTGAACAAGCAAGTCAGCTACCTTACGATAAACCAATTTTGAACCAAAAATGACACCATTAACTATGTACCTCTTCTTGAACTCCATACCGAGCAGCAGTGTCAATGTGTCTGTAACCAGCCTGCAGCCAAATGCCATTCATTAGTTTCATTGTCTACAAGAAGCCAAGCTTTAGTAAAGTAACAGAGAAAATTTACCTTCATTAGTTTGCCACTTGCCACCATTTGCTTCAGTTTTGTTGACAATAACTTTCTGAGGTTTGTTGATCTATTGAGGTAAAAACTATTGAGAATAAGACTTTGGTGGCTTGAAAAATACATATCACATTGTGACTTGACAAATAAGAGTTATGTCAACTATACTCACCACCCAAGATAAGTTATTTAACTTTCACAAGTTATTCAAAATAGCTCATGTAATGAATTATCTAACTCAAGAAGATTCCAGAAAGGCAAGTTGAAAAGGTTCAAAACAAACCTGATAAGCAAGAGTGTGGTCATTACTAACTCCTCTAGCCTTCAACTCCTGCATGATCAAGAAGATGCACTCCTCCATTTGACCTTCAAATCAACTTCTGAATCTGAAATTAAAGAAGAAATAGAAGAGGAGATAAATTAGGGTTCCCAATTAATCTGAAATTAAAGCAAAACAATAAGAAGAAAACTAAAATTAAAGCAAAACAAACGAAAATTAAACAACAGCGAATCACAGAGAGAGAAGCTAGGGTTCACCTTCATAAAAGAGGAAGCCATAGGAGAGAGAAGCAGCGAATCACAGAGAAACTGAGAGAGCGAGAGTGAGAACCCGAGAGCGATTGAAGAGAGCGGGGGTGAGATTCTGAGAGAGCGAGAGTGAGAACCTGAGAGCGAGAGAGAACCTGAGAGCGCGAGAGAGAACTTGAGAGCGAGAGAGTGAGGTTCTGAGAGGGAGAGAGTGAGTTCGTGAACCTGAGAGCGAGGGAGTGAGGTTCTGAGAGGGAGAGAGTGAGATCCGTGCGATTGTTATTATTATTATTATATTATTTTAATTTTAAAAACCTTTTACCGACGGAAACATTAAAAAAGGGTACCGTGGGTAGAAGTGGCCGTAGCTATAGGGAAGTTTTTTAGTAGTGATTATTACACTTAGATGCATTATTTTTTTTGTTTTTCCACTTAGATGCATTATTACAGATTGTTTTTATTATAATTTGAAAAATTATTATTATTTTTTTGATGGGAATTTGAAAAATAATTATTGTTACGTTTAAATGTATGTAACTTTGTTTAGTGTATGAATTAAGATTGAATGGACTGAATGGACTTGGCACTGCAGCAGTACTCGAGATAGCTAGCTGTGAGGCTAAACTGATACAGCTATCATCATTTTTTATGAAACTTTAAAAAAAATACAATTGTTCAACTTTCAACGTGTCCCGCGTCCGTATCCTGCGTTTACGCCGTATCTCGTGTCTGTATCCTGCTAATGGCGTTGTATCTCCAACGTGTCCCTCACGTATTCGGTAAGTATCCGATCTTTTTTTAATTTAAAAATAAATATAAATTATAGGATATTCCCCGAATATGTATCCGAATGTATCCGACACGTATCGATATCGGATACGTGTCAAATACGGGTACTTGGCTATTTTTGGAGTATCGCGGCTTTTAGTATATAGTGTTTGTTTGTTTTTCAAATGATTTATATCTTCAATTAGTAGGTATATAATATGAGAAAGATGGACACGCATTGGCAACTAAAAGTATGGCAAAGCTACCATGATTGTGACCTTTCATTATTTATTTTTGTTTACTATGTTATTGGGGCGCAGTTTCCACCGACTTTGCCGATAACTAATTTACACCGGGGAATCTGGCTAGCCATGTGTATACCCGGCTTTGCCAGTCTGTGTGGTTCTCCCCTTCCAACAGAGTTTTTGCCACACCCAAAATTTAAACTTGAGACATTGAGGTGAAATCCAAGTCCCGGTTACCGCTTAGACCCTCGTTGGAGCTGACCTTCCATGATTTGCATTAACGTGTGTATATATGTCAAACATCTTTTTTTCAATAACAAATATTTATCTACTACGTGCCTGATTGTAAGTGTAACTCACCAAAAAGAGGTAGGTGCTTGATTAACTTGTTTTATATATTTTGTGATTTTTACTCCAAAAAGATATTATTTTTTAAAATTATTTTGTTTCCTTTCTAAACTACACTGTAACGGCAATGCTATGTTCAGTAAAAGTAGCGGATAACAGATAAACTAGTAGATAGTAAATGAGCGGATAACGGATGAGCTAGTGGATAAGCTAGCTAATAGCAAGTGATGTGTTTGGTAAAACAAACGATTAAACTAACTAATAAATACAAAATAATGTATAATGACATATTTAATTCATGATTAAATTTAGGCCCGGTACATATTGATTCATTGTAAAAGGACATATTTAAAACGACATTTTGATTCTATTTATTCAATATAAAATATGTTAAGATATTTATAAATTAGTATTGCATAAATTCATGGTATAAATTGTAGCAGTAATAGTAATTATTTTTATATATTATTTAATTCAAGATATTTATAAATTATTATTTATAAAATTTATATATTATTTTAATCTTTTTATTTACCAATTTTTTAAATAATCTTTTGTATTATTACATATATATATATATATATATATATATATAATAGAAAATATAAAAAGTACACATAATAGTTAACTATAAATGTACCATTATGCAATATAATAATCGGCATATAATGGTGGCTCTTAAAAACATAAAGTTAGTAAAAATATTAAATTAAAAATTAATGATAATCTATGCATAAAAATTGGGAATTTAAAATTTTTAGTTTATTTTAATGAGAATACAGAAAGAAATTAAGAAAAATAGTGAGGGTAAAAGTGGCAAAAAAAGTGAGGCATTGTGCACTATAAATAGCGTTTGAAAAACTTAAAGTAGTATTTGAAAAAATGCTAAACAGTACTCAAAAACGCTAAATGCTTGTGTTTTTCAAATACGTATATTTGCCATCTGCTAGTCAAATTTGCTAATTAAATCCACTATTCGCTAGCGCATGGAATTTGCCAAACAAAACCCCAATAAAAGAAAATTATAAAAAAACATGAAATAAAAAGAAAGATTCTCGATGAGCAACAACCACGAATCCTTGTAAAACAAAAAACCTGAATCTTTTTGAAGTTTTGAATTGGAATTGATTCAACACAGTTAAATAATATAATATTTCTAAGTGACAACAACTTAATATGCGTCAATGCTGGGATAAAGATCCAAAGGAACTTCTTGTGAAGTATTAACGAGGGTGATAGAGAGATGTATTTGGTTGTTTGGGAGAAGGTGTGCAAACTTAAGAAGGAAGGGGGACTTGGTATTAAGAATCTTGAGTTATTTAATATTGATTTGTTATCCAAATGGAAGTTGAGGTATCTAGTGGGCGGGAATGCTAGTTGAAAGGATTTATTGTTGCACAAATATGGTGAACCTGACTCATTATTTCTTCACGACTCTGAGACGGCTAATCGAGGTGGGGTTAAGGACTCCTTGTGGATCCGAGATCTGGTGCGCTTGGGCGCCGACTCTTTTGATGAAGGGTGGTTTAGACCGTGTATAAGACACGAGTTAGGGAATGAAAGCTCTATTAATTTTTGGCAACATCATTGGTGGGGTCATGCACCGTTGTATATGGTGTTTTCTATTTGTAGGTTGTGAAGCCCAACAAGTGAAGATTTCAGAAGTGGACGAATGGATTCAGAATGTTTTGCATTCGCGACTACCTTGGCCAAATTTTTCAGATCCAACATGTGCTGAGGAAGCTGATTTATTGAGCGTTATACTGCGGAATGTGAAGACAGACCAAGGAAGGGAGGAAAGGTGTGGACTTGGAATCTAGAAGCTTCTAAAATATTCTCTGTGGATCTTGTTACAGTCACTTGTTGGAGTTATCTACCATGGTTGATGTTGGTAACGAGGTTGATGGAGCATTTACAGATCTTTGGAAAACTGCTCTTCCTTTCAAAGTTTTAATTTTTGGATGAAGATTGTTGAGCGGTTCTCTCCCTACCCAGTCTCTTCTTCTACATTGACATGTTATATCCAAGGAAGAAGAATCTTTTTCCCTTTGTGCCGGAAACATAAGGAAGTGGCGGATCATCTATTTCTCAAGTGCAGGTTCGCTAATGAAGTCTGGACTGATATCTTGGCCTAGATGCAGCAACCACATTGTGATTTCAATCACATTTTTGATCATTTCAAGTGGGCTAGGAAGTTTTGTGTAGGTAAGAAGGCTAGGAAGGTAATGGTTGACTACTTGTTGGAATATCTGGTTGTCTCGGAACGACTGCATTTTTAGAAATGAGGAAGCTAGAATTTTATCTGTTGTTACACACATCAAATGTCTTTCATAGAGCTGGTTTATATATAGAGTGAGTAGTCAAACTAGCTTTTCTTTTGCTAATTAGTGGAACAATCCAATATTGTGCCTAAACAATGTATGAACCTTTTTGTAGTTTGGGTTTTGAGCATCCCTAGTGCTCCATTTATGAATCATTGTTTATCTAAAAAAACTTAGGCTTAAATATATGTTACCCCCCTACAAATATGCTCATAATCCATTTACCCCCCCAGCAAAAAAAAAACTTTTAAAATAAACCTTGCAAATATTAAGTGTTTCTAGTTACCCCCTGTTGTTAGTTTTAGCTAACAGTGTTAAGTCTAGGCTGACTTGGCTGCCATTTGCAGGAGGGTAACTAGAAACACTTAATATTTGCAGTGGGGTAACAAGAAACACTTAATATTTGCACTTAATTTATATCCGTCAGCTAATTATGATATCCACTCTATCTAGCATGAACTAGTATGCAATAGCAAGGCTACCAATACCTACCAGTGGTAAAGAGTAGGGGTGGACAGAGTTACTGTACCCGCACGAAAACCGAGTAACCCGAAAATAATTACATGTATTCGGACAAGCTGGGTCGGTTAATCGGATTCACGGGTGAAAAATTCGGCTACAAATGGTTACAATTGGTCGGAATCGGACTTGATAGACAGAACCATGTAAACCCGAATCCGACCGCTATCAAGGTGCCACAGTAAAACTTAAAAGGTAGAGTCACGTGTGATAAACTCTAATTTAGTGCATTTTTAGGGATACTTTTGGATTACCTTTTAGAGCAATTATTATCATTTAAATAAATAAGTGACTTAATTTAGTATTTATTTTGTAGGAAAGAAGATAAATAAAGAAATTGTTTCAATGAATTGTTTAAAGCAAAATGAGGGTGTCATTAGTACAAGAACTAATTCTTGTTGATTTTTCATGTGACCAGGAAGATGAATTGCATTGAAATATTATTTTATTTGATCAATGGTGATGGCACAAAAGAGATGGGGTGCAAAAGGCATGGAACCAAGCCCATTTGAAAGAAAGAATGAATTCCCAAATCCATCTCCATATGAAAGCAACGTAGAGAACAAGTCAATTAAAAAGGATAATAAAAAGTAGGTTTAAATATGTTTTACCCCCCTGCAAAATTACCCATTATCCAGTTACCCCCCCGCAAAAAAAAAATGTTTAAAACAAACCTTGCAAAATGTAAAGTTATCCAGTTACCCCCCCGCCGTTAAATTTTCTGTTAAAATATGTAAAATGTCACATATCCAGTTACCCCCTACCACGTGTCACCTTATTATTGGGCCTCTGTGACACGTGGCACTGACATGCCACGTCAGCTCCTATGTCACCACTGCCACGTGTCACTGACATGTGCCACGTCAGCAGCCAATGGATGGCTGCCATGTGGCACTAGTTATAACACTCAAAATTAAATATTTTTCTGGCCTCCAAGGGTGTTGAACTCGCAACCTCTTACTCACACACACACACACACCTCCTAACCATTGAACCACATTAGTATTTGTGATTATTATCTCACCTACAAATATATATTACATCATATGCTACTTAATTTAAAAAAAAAATCTGCAGTTTCCAGAATCTCCTTCAACCTTCAACGCTAAATGCAGACCTCCTTCAACCTTCAACGCTAAATGCAGATCATCAGAAACAACAACACCAGCAAATCTCCTTCTCTCCCTTCCATCATCAGAAACAACAACACCAGCAAATGGAAACAACATATCTTAATCTTAATTACAAATCTTAATTACAAATCCAGATTTTTAATTAATTTGTTTCAAATTGTTCAATCATTGTTCATCTTCAATCATCAAATCCAAAAACGCAGAAGATCTGGAAGCCAACAAATCTGTGTTCATCTTCAATCATCAAATCTGTGTTCATCAAAACGCAGAAGATCTGAAAGCCAACAAATGAAGATTGATTGGAAATAATGAAGAAACGAAAAAACAAATTGAAGAAGAAGAAGAAGAAGGATTTGGAGAAGATGATGCGTTGCATCGAATGAGAATCGAATGATAAACGAAAAACGAAATCTTGGTTGTTGCCAAATCTGGGTCTTCATCATCTTCAATCGATTTTTCCAGAAACCATACGATGAATCTGCGACAGAGAGAGAGGGGAAACCCAGAAACGTTTTGATTTCAGATTCATGGGTGAAGAAGAAGATCGCGACTGAGAGAGAGAGAACGCGACTGAGAGACGGACGAGAGAAAGAGAACGCGACTGAGGGAGAAGGGTGGAGAAGAAGATCTGAGAGAGGAGAGGAACGTGTTGATATTTTTTTTTTAACAAAAGTAACAAATGATGTAATAAATATTTGTAGGTGAGATAATAATCACAAATAATAATGTGGTTCAGTGGTTAGGAGGTGTGTGGGTGAGTGAGAGGTCAAAGGTTCAACACCCCCCTTTGCCAGAAAAATATTTAATTTTGAGTGTTATAACTAGTGCCACGTGGCAGCCATCCATTGGCTGCTGACGTGGCACATGTCAATGACACGTGGCAGTGGTGACATAGGAGCTGACGTGGCATGTCAGTGCCACGTGTCACAGAGGCCCAATAATAAGGTGACACGTGGCAGAGGGGTAACTGGATATGTGACATTTTACATATTTTAACAGAAAATTTAACGGCAGGGGGGTAACTGGATAACTTTACATTTTGCAAGGTTTGTTTTAAACATTTTTTTTTGCGGGGGGGTAACTGGATAATGGGTAATTTTGCAGGGGGGTAAAACATATTTAAACCTAAAAAGTATCCTGAAGGAGGTAGCCACGGGGGGAGAAAAGGATGAATTGAAATAATAAAAAGAACAGTAGCCGCAAACAATAGAAAAAACCAACGTGAACAGCAGCAACGCATAGGAGAGAGGGAAGAATTTGGTACCCGTTCTTGACACCGTGAGAGAGCTTTGAAGCAGAAAAATGAGACTGGAGACTCAGAATAATAATTTCTCTAATTTCCGGGTTATTTTTATCTCTGTAATCCATGACTCTAATTTCTATTTTATTGCTCTTTATGATTTTGGATAGCTAAATCCCCTTCTAGGGTCTAGGTGGATCTTGCTTGATTAGAGACCTTTTTATGTTCTAATTTTTGGTTTGAATTCCTGTTTTTATTTTAATTAATATTGTCCTATTGTTTTTATCACATGATTAGGATTAGCTACCATTTGCATGTTTATAATCAATTAGTTGATCAGTGACCGTACTGCAATTAGTTGGTGGACCTATAGGATAATTGGGGCTATAATTAGGGCATGACCAAACCATAATTTAGTCTTCCAATCATTCAACCTTTTTGCTCTTTATGCTTTTCCTGAATTTAAATTCTTGCATGACCAAACGAGGGTTAATTTAGGAAAAAGAATATTAATCGCGAATGACCAAACGGATTAATAGTTTTAGTAAAGGGATTGGTAATTAAGTAAAATAAGGGAATTCGGGTAGGATTAGACATAGGGGGAATCGAAGCTTGCAAGTGAAACCGTGATCCTAGGCCTCTCTCCATTGAATTGATTCTTGCATTTTATTATTGTTATTTATTTCCTTTTTTTATTTGTTCCATTACAATTCGAATATTTGTTCGTCTAAATAATAAATAATCTCGATTAGTTTGGTACTTGCTAATTAATCCCTGTGGACACGATAATCTTTTATACTACTTCCGCGGTAGAGTACACTTGCTCTAAGTGTGTTTTTAACGCAACAACGTGACTACTCAACAAAAAGAGAGAATTTGCAGAGAGATTCACTTTTTCTGCGACTCAGTGTGTGACAATAGTACTTTTTCTGAATTGCTATTTTTACTATTTTTTATTGAACAATTCTCTTTCTTCCAAATACAAATAGACAAAAATTTCACTCTTTCTTCAACCTCTCTTCTTCAACCTTTTTTGCAGATAAAAGTTTAAATCATGGTTAAGACAATTGGAGATTATATTAGAGAGGCAGAGGCCCAAAGGAATTTGGAGAAGTTGTCTTGGTATATGCCTCTATGTCAGATCCCATTTCCTCCTCCCCCTCCTCCTTATGAGCCTTATTCAAACTATTGGGATGACTATGAGCCACCTCCCTATTCCTCCAACTGGGATAATTATGAGCCACTACATCTTTATAGGCAAGAGGAGGAGATACAAGATACCAATGATGTATTGGCAAAGTTTATGCAGCAGACAAATGAAAACTTTGGAATCCTGAAGGGTCAAATCTCAAGTCTCATTGCTTTGTTATCTCAAGAGGCCCAAGAAACTCCTTCACAAACTAAGTCTACCCAAAATGAAGAAGGTGAGCAATACAAAGAAAGTATTCCAACGAGAGATGAAGGTGTCTCCATGGAATATAATCTGGAGGAAGAAGCTCTCAAGAAAGATGAGGAGACTCCTACTGAAGGGAGTCAAATCAAAATAGTAGCTCCTACTGAAGGGAGCATTTATGAGGACAGTGAGAAAGATCCCATGGTTCTGGATTTGGAGAAAGAGGAGAAAGCGCCCATTTTTGGGCAAATTGTTTTAACCATTGGTGATGCTGTGATTGAGGTTCACAGGGGAAAGGTAACTTTAAGGAGTGGTAAAGAAGATGATGTTATTAAAGCTTTAAATTCCAATGAAAATTTCTCTTCTTTAACTTCTCCTTATTGTGATGATGTGGTTGAAACTAACATTTTTTGTGAAATAAAGATGCAGGACCTTTTGGAAAAAAATCTTATTTTGCAGGATCCTAGCATAGTGGTGGATGGAGATAAAATAAAAATTTCACAATCCTATGAAGTTCATCCACCACGTGGAAAAAGAAAGAACAATGTCAACCACATTGTTAGAAAGTTAAGAAGGTGTACAGCGTTAGATGTAAAATTTGCTCTTGGAGAGCCCCCTGATTGAGCACCAACTATCGTCAGGCTCATGACGTTAAACAAGCGCTTCGTAGGAGGCAACCTGTGTTTTCTTTTCATTTATTTTTATTTTACTTTTATTTTTGTTTTGCTTTTAGGAATAAGCTCAGATTACAAGCTCTCTCAGGGAAGTCACTCTTACTCTCTCTCTCTCTCTCTCTTTCATTTATTTCCTTTTGTTTCTATTTGATCATTTTGCATTGAGGACCATGCTTCATTCTAGTGTGGGGGAGGAGAGTATATTTTGTCACTTGGTCCCTATTAATGCACATACCCACTAAATATGTTGATAGCATTTTTTCTGGCTTGTTTTGCATGAATTATGCTTACATTGAAAAAAAATAGAGATTATGCCTTTTTGGGACCCCATAATTGATTCATTTGATAGACTTGTGCTTAATTGTAACTGTGAGGATGTCCTTAGGAAGCTGATAATTAGCAATTGTCCCTATTGAGTACTTTTTGTGAACTAGCTTCTAAATGTGAGATTTGAGCCTTAATAAGGGGATTGATACTAAATCATAAATTTTTACCATTTTTCTTTCTACGAGCGTGTTTCCCAATTTGCCACATTCTAGAATTTGTCTTTTGACCATTTCAAGGCGAAAATTGATTTTCATCATGTAAAAAGATTTGGGGAATTTAGGTATTTTTCTGGCCTCAGAGTTGTTTGTTGAATTTATCCCTTAGTTGCCCCCTTTGAGCTTATTTGTTATATTTTTTCCTTTGGTACCCAGATATAATTTTCCTTTATTTTGTGTTTGTGGTAACAATTTGGAATTAAATGTGGAGCAACTATTGAAAATTGCAATTTCGTCCTATACTTTAGTTGTCTATCTTGTCAAGACGAAGAAAAAAAAGGAGTGAATCATGTGCTTACAAGAATATTCTCCTACAAAGGAAACAAAATATGAGTTTTCATGTACTTACCTTTTTCTCATGAAAAAAATATAGAAAAATGAAAAAGAAAAAAAAAAGAAGAAAGAAAGCAAGAAGGAGGAAAAGGCACATCAAAAGAATGAAAGAGCCAAAGGGCATATAAAAAAAAAGAGTCGACTCAATAGGAAAAAGAAGAGTGAAGAATGGAAGTGAAATTAATTTGGAGTTTGGACAAAAATTGTAAAATAGATACATATTTTGTTTCAAAGGTTACTATTTATTTCTTGTTTTTTTAGCCCTTTGATTATCCGTTCCTTCTTATTTCCTACCCTGCATGAATTCACCCTGGCCCCATTACAACCCATGAAACCCCATCGTTTGCATGCATGTGAACTATTTAGTGGAGATTTGGTCAAATTACAAGATTATGGTAATGTGCATTTTGCGGAAACTTGAGTGTATATTTCCCTAGTCCCTAAACACTTAGAGAGATTGTGAGCGAGTGCCTCTGTTCACAAAAATGTATTCTTCAGGGACATGAGCCTCTAATTGGGCAACCTTTTGACACATCATATGTGCTATATTGTCTATTGTCTGTCATTGTGCTTCTAATTTTGGGTTCCGTATTTGGCTGTCTCTATTACTTATTTGAAAATTTTGTTGACCCAGAAAATTTGCTTGAGGACAAGCAAGGGTTAAGTGTGGGGGAGTTGATAAACTCTAATTTAGTGCATTTTTAGGGATACTTTTGGATTACCATTTAGAGCAATTATTATCATTTAAATAAATAAATGACTTAATTTAGTATTTATTTTGTAGGAAAGAAGATAAATAAAGAAATTGTTTCAATGAATTGTTTAAAGCAAAATGAGGGTGTCATTAGTACAAGAACTAATTCTTGTTGATTTTTCATGTGACCATGAAGATGAATTGCATTGAAATATTATTTTATTTGATCAATGGTGATGGCACAAAAGAGATGGGGTGCAAAAGGCATGGAACCAAGCCCATTTGAAAGAAAGAATGAATTCCCAAATCCATCTCCATATGAAAGCAACGTAGAGAACAAGTCAATTAAAAAGGATAATAAAAAGTATCCTGAAGGAGGTAGCCGCGGGGGGAGAAAAGGATGAATTGAAATAATAAAAAGAACAGTAGCCGCAAACAATAGAAAAAACCAACGTGAACAGCAGCAACGCATAGGAGAGAGGGAAGAATTTGGTACCCGTTCTTGACACCGTGAGAGAGCTTTGGAGCAGAAAAATGAGACTGGAGACTCAGAATAATAATTTCTCTAATTTCCGGGTTATTTTTATCTCTGTAATCCATGACTCTAATTTCTATTTTATTGCTCTTTATGATTTTGGATAGCTAAATCCTCTTCTAGGGTCTAGGTGGATCTTGCTTGATTAGAGACCTTTTTATGTTCTAATTTTTGGTTTGAATTCCTGTTTTTATTTTAATTAATATTGTCCTATTGTTTTTATCACATGATTAGGATTAGCTACCATTTGCATGTTTATAGTTAATTAGTTGATCAGCGACCGTACTGCAATTAGTTGGCGGACCTATAGGATAATTGGGGCTATAATTAGGGCATGACCAAACCATAATTTAGTCTTCCAATCATTCAACCTTTTTGCTCTTTATGCTTTTCCTGAATTTAAATTCTTGCATGACCAAACGAGGGTTAATTTAGGAAAAAGAATATTAATCGCGAATGACCAAACGGATTAATAGTTTTAGTAAAGGGATTGGTAATTAAGTAAAATAAGGGAATTCGGGTAGGATTAGACATAGGGGGAATCGAAGCTTGCAAGTGAAACCGTGATCCTAGGCCTCTCTCCATTGAATTAATTCTTGCATTTTATTATTGTTATTTATTTCCTTTTTTTATTTGTTCCATTACAATTCGAATATTTATTCATCTAAATAATAAATAATCTCGATTAGTTTGGTACTTGCTAATTAATCCCTGTGGACACGATAATCTTTTATACTACTTCTGCGGTAGAGTACACTTGCTCTAAGTGTGTTTTTAATGCAACAACGTGACTGCTCAACAAAAAGAGAGAATTTGCAGAGAGATTCACTTTTTCTGCGACTCAGTGTGTGACAATAGTACTTTTTCTGAATTGCTATTTTTACTATTTTTTATTGAACAATTCTCTTTCTTCCAAATACAAATAGACAAAAATTTCACTCTTTCTTCAACCTCTCTTCTTCAACCTCTGAAAATCGCTACAGTGGCAATGGAAAACTTTTCAAAAAATTCTCTTCTTCTCTTCCATTTAACCCGTCAAAAACCACCCGTTAAAACCGCCAAACCGTCAAACCGAACCCACGCAAGCCGTAAGATCTAACGGTCAAGATTGGGCCTAAGTATCTCAACCGTGGATTGTTTCGGATCAGTGCTTTTGGGCCCGAATCCGCCCAAGCCCGACCGGTGTCCACCCCTAGTAAAGGGTCTGATTCTGTTTAGGAAAGTAAAAATAAATACCTACTTGTGGTAAAGAGTCCGATTCTGTTTAGGCAAGTAAAAAATAAGGGTTTAATATGTTTTTGGTTCCTATAAAATTTGAAAATTTTATTTTTAGTCAATATAAAAAATTTCACTCACTTTTAGTACTCACATTTTCCTGCGTCAATGTTTTTAGTCCTTCATGAATTTTAATAGCACTTACAAGCTCTATTAAAAGGCCAAAAAAACGCAGTTAAAAGTCATGAGAGACTAAAAGCATTGGTGGGGGAAAATGTAGGTGTAGCGACCGAAAAATCCGGAAAGAATTCTTCGAAGTTTACGATGATGCCGCCACCAATATTTATTTTTAGGAAAAACATTGAAAAAACCTTTTACATGGATAAGGGGGTTTTGCGGATTCAGGTTTAGGTTCGGGAGTCATTTATGCGTAGGGAATCCTTTAAGTAAGGCTGCCTTTTAACTAAATGTGTAAAATTATTAATTTAAAATTTATTTTTACCCTTATTTACAAATTGAAAAAAAAGGACTTTGAAGGAGGACATTTAATTATTTTTGTTTGTTTTTGAAAAATAAGAAATAAGAAATTTACAAAAGAACTAAAAAAGGGTTTTTATTAATGCAATTGACAGAGGTCGGCCGCCCTCTGCTCCTACATATCTCCTGGTAGATAATCAAATCACACGTAGTTCTTGGGTGGAAAAAGTTTGTTTGTTGGTGTTTTTTAATTAGGGTTTTAGAACTTTGGATTCGCACGGTTCCCTCGTCTTAAAACTATGACTAACCCGGTCGTACGACCGACTTAATCCCCTATTGTGAAAATAAGATTTTTTGGAGGAAAATGATTTGTGTGTGGAGTGATTTGATTGAATAGGTATTTTAGGACTCTTGAGCCGTACGATTCATTCATCCTAAAAACTGACTAATTCGACCGTACGATCGACTTAATCCCCTATTATTATTTTGCAGTTTTGTAAGAAAACAAATTGAGAAAAACAGGATGAAAATTGTTTATTTTTGCGCTTGACAGGGGTGTGACCCTGCTCCTATGTATCTCCTGGTAGAGAATCAAAGGCTGCGTAGTTCTTGAGGAAGATGTTGGTGTGTGGGTATTTTTATTGTTAAGTATCTTTGAAATTGGATGACATTAATGATGACCAAACAAGTAAACTCAGAGTGGTCACCACTAATAGTCTATTTGAAAATAAAAGGTGTTCGCAATACTCAAACGAGTTAAACTCAGAGTGACCATTGCAAATAAATGGTTTGAGGTTGAGTATTTGATTATTTGAAAATGTTTGCTTGGAAACATTATCTAAAAAAAATTAAGAGTGTGAGGATGAGTTAGACTCATTGGTTTGTAAAAATGCGTGAGGATGGGTCAAACTCATGGTTTAGTGAAAGTTAAACGAGTGAGACAAAACCTAGACCCAAATGAATTAGAAATATATGGTGTAAAGTGATTAATATTTATTTATTGTTTTTATAGGGATCTTAGGACTCATGAGCTGTACAACTCATTTATCCCAAAACGATGGCTAATCCGTCCGTGCGGTCGGCTTAACCCCCTATTTGCTTTTTCCCTAAATCATAGTGATTTAAAGGTCACACTGTGAATATTCTTTTGGTAGCTCTAATCACTTTCTCACCAAAGGCCTCCAGAGCTAAAGTCTCTTTGTGATATTACCCACAACGATAGGTAACTATCAGATGTGGAATATTACGAAAGAGCACACTCTGAAGATTCTCATGATAATCAGATGGAAATCCAGAATGACTATCACTAATAATCTCCACTCGTTCTAAGTTTCAAACAGACCCAGATATAGGGCCCCACTCATAAGTGTGTGTAAATGTGCACGTAATATATGCATAAATAAATAAACAATATAAATAATAAATAAATATGCACATACATAAATAAATAAACAAATAAATAATAAATAAATATGTACATAAAAAAATAAATGAATAATAAATAAATACGTACATAAATAAATAATAAATGAATAAATACAAAACTAACCTCAAGCTGATCAATGCGATCAACGCCAAACCGGACCGAGCAGTCTGACCAGGTCAACCGCGAACTAGACTCCTATCAGGTCCATTTTGACCCGAAAACCGCCAAGTAATGGACCACAAAGGCTATCCCAAAAATAACCAAAGACAGACTTTTAGTCTAATGGACCGCAAAAGCTAGCCCAAAAGAACTAAAGACAGACTTTTAATCTAATGGACTGCAAAAGCTAGCCCAAAAGAATTAAAGACAGACTTTTAATCTAATGGACTGCAAAGGCCAACCCAGAAGATCACTTACCCCGTCAATGGCCCATGTCCATAGTCTTTACATCTCAACCTCTTTTATAGCCAAAGGCTAGGTAGTCCTTATTTCTTCCAAATAATGTGGGACTAAAACAAGATAGAGAAAGCAAATCCTGTATTTCTCAAACCAGCCACCATGAAAGTGCTATTTCGGATTCGTTAACCGTTGGATCGTCTTCGTTTTTTGACAGCAGGTTCGTGGGACATATATCTTCATTTTCACCGTTCGGATCGTCGAGACGATTTCTGAGGAGAGAGAAGTTGCATTCGCAAAATAGCTGCAGTTTTGGGTATTTTGGTCTATTTTTATATTTTTTGTAACTTTGGCATTCTTAGGCCAAGTCATGTACATGGACATTTTTGTAATAATTTTAATTTTTGTTTAACCACTAAAAAAAGAAATAACAACGCAAAATTGGTAAATGAGCGCGAAACGACTTATTCGAGGGACTAGGAATTGAATATACGCGAAAAACATATTTTTGTTATTTTTTCTAAAAAGTGAAAAAAAAAAAACCGGTTAAAATTAGGTATCCACAACACCAAAAGTTTTGATATTGTTTTCCTTTATCTGAAAACATCCGGACAAAATTAGGGTATAACAGCTGCCCCTCTTTATTTATATTTTCTCAAAAGTTTGAATGGTTTCCAAAATTTTCAAAGTAAAATAGAAATAAAGAAAAAAGGACACTAATTTTGTCTTAAAACGCGGGAAATAGGGATCACCGGGGATCTGAAGGAGCACTGGGGCTCTGAAGGACCACTGGGGTCTAAAGGATCACTGGGGATCTGAAGGTCTAGTTCAAAATAATTGCTTGAAGCATTGACTTGAATTCAACTGAAGTACCGATGGGGTCTGAAGGGCATGCCTAAGCCTGATGGACCAATGGGTCTGAAGGAGCGCAAACTAGCAATGGTACGAGTAAAACGGTCTACTTGGATGTGGCCTTTTTCGAGCGGCCATGGGGGTCAAGATCAGGTCATTGACCTGATTTGCTCACCTCGAAGGACGTCCACTATGTCTTAGGCTGACACAGCTAGTCTGAAGGACCTGGGGTCGGATGATCCGTCGGTTGCTCGATAACGCGACGTGCGATCTGGATTGATGGACCAATTATTGGTCTGAAGGAGTGCTGGGGCTCTGAAGGACCGCTTGGGGTCTGAAGGATCAGCTAGACTCGGTGCTAACAATACAATTTAAATCTATCTCGACAGATAAAAACTATCTATATTTGAGCGCGTCTAAGGATGCAATGAATGGTGTATGCGTGCATGTAAGCGTGTGCGATGATTGGTGTTTGCTGGGGTAGTGAATGAGATGTGGCGGATATGGATGCTGAAGTTGATGGACTAATGAAGTTGATAAACTGTGTATGTGGATGCAAATAAGATATGAATGCGATTGTAGTGATTATATGCAAATGCTATGGTGAATAAAAGGAAACACTTGAATGCATGGTAAATGATATGATTAGTGATGTAGGAAGTTTTGGCAACGATGGGACCAACACTTGGCACGTCTACCGAAGCATAAAGAATGTTATATGTGTGCATGTATGTAATGAACTACAAAAACATGTGGATTGTGGATATTAGAGCTGGTCGGAAACAAAAATTGATAAGCTGTGTATGCGAATGCAAATGTACTTCTTAGATGCAGGTGCTATGGTAGATGCATGGTTGCATGATGGAATGATTTATACTTTGGTGGGGGTAATGAATGCAATGTGGAATTCTTTCTCTTTTTTTGTTTTTGGTTCTTTTCTTCTCTTTTGATTTTTTTTCTCTTCTGACTCTTTTTTGGCTTTTTATTGGTATATAATGAGTGCATGAAATGCGAATGAATATGGTGGAAATGTAATGCTTTGATGCAAATGCAATGGTGAATAAAAAGAAGTGTATAAATGCATGGTGCGATGATATGATATGATTGATTGGGATGTAGACAGATTTTTGGTAATGATGAAGCCGACATTTTGGCACTTTTATCGAAGCAATAAATGTTATATGTAGGCATGCATGTATGCATATGTAATGCATAATACGAAAGAAGCAAGGCGTGAAAGCTAATAAGTTTTGTAAACAAAAGTAAGTAGAATGTGAATGCATGGTTCAATTCTAGAATAAATTGTTGGTGACAACATGTATTTTTGCATATATATATTTTTTGTGTGTAAGGATACAATAATGTTTGATGGGAAACAAAACTTTTGATGCAAGAAACAGTGACTTGAATATTTTGAATTGGTCATTCATTGGAAGAACATTTTTGATGGATTTAACTTGAACTCTGGTAAGCTCAAGGTTGTCATCCTTGAAGACTATGGCTTGGAACAATGCATTACTGTCATTGTGATGTGCATTTATAGGCTTGTTCAAATGGGTTTTCATTTGGTTATGATGATTCATGACGGCTAAGCTTTCAAGTCTAAGATGTTAGCTTGGAGGAATTATCAATACCATGTCATGACGTGTGCTCTCTCTTTGAAGCATTTGTTTAATAAATAAGAAAAACAGTGTGAATGCAAATGAATGTGCCAGTTGACTCAGGGTTCAAGAAACGTAGGGTATGGACAAGTGTGACACGTGAGTGGTGTGAAGGATGAGGTTATTGGCTCAAGCCTATGAGAGATAAGCTTACCCCAAGGTAAGAAATGTTTGACTGCCCCAATTTTGACTTCAAAAAGTGGAGAGCAAATAATTTGTCTTTGTCTAAGGAGGACAACAACACCTAAGGGTATAGGTCGACTAAAAGTTTCGGAATCGTGTTAGTCTTGAAATAAAAAGTGGCTAAGGATGAATGGAATGGGAGACAAAAGAATTCTATTGGCACAAGGGATATGATGCCCCAGTTTATAAAAAGACAAGGTTGCCCCATTTTGAGTGTGGTTGTGACAGAGTGCGAAGTCCGAATAATGATTTGGAAATTTGTCTAGTACGGCTATATGTGTGTAGTATAAGAACGGGATGAAAGATGAGGGTATTTTGGGGATGCTGAAAAATTTCCCCAAGTTTAAATGGAATGGAGGGTGGGGGTTTTGCCCCATTCTGAGATGGTAAGTCAAGTAACTGCCTTAGTAGGGATTTGTGGTTTTCTTTGGGAAGGATTCCACGAGCTAAGACAGTCAAGAGTTTTTGATTCGATGAAATTTCACTTTGTTGATGATCACTAAATTTCTGCCTAAAATCATTATCTCTTGTATGAATTTTGAGCGTGCAAGCCTTTTTGAGTTTTTTTTTAAATAATATTTTTTCTTTTTTTGAGAAAATAATTTATTCTGATTATTTTATCCTAGAATATAAGCTTTGAGAAAAATGGAAGCAACCAATCATTGATCAGAATAGACCTTAGGATTGTAATATGGCTAATGGTTAATGATTTACGAAGGAAATGATTACTTTGCCCATAGAAGTGTTTGGGGGGTTGGTTGAGACAAAAAATCTTTTATGTGCTTCATGGTAGAATGAACCTGTTTAGGGTTGTAACGCAGCCAATGGTTTATGGAGGATAGGATACTTAGGCCAAAGGAAGTGTTTGAGGGTTTATTTCAGACAAGGATCTTTTATGCGCTTGATGGTGTGAAGTATCAGCTCACAATTTCTACCGCTTTTGTTTTTTCTTCTTTCAGGATTTTTCAATCCTCTTTTTTTTTAGTTTCGTTTTTTTTTGTGATTTTTCTTTTTTCTTTTGAGCTGAGCGAGCTGATAAAGTGGTACACTATTTTTAGATATAGAATTGATCCTTGTTTAGGGTGATTGAAGGAATGTTTTTTGGCTCAAAAGTGAGCACAATGGCTGATTCTTTTTTAGGATGTGGGAAAGTGACCAAACTTCACTTCAAATCATGATTTCTTATTTTCTCGAGATTGTAACTATAGGACAAAACTTCATTTTAATATATTTGCCTTTCTTTATTTCTTTCCCCCCCGTTTTTTTATGCCCTAATTTTTGCTTGGGTTGCTCTTATGAGTTTTCAACCTAAAGGGCTTTTCTTTTTTGGATTTCTTTTTTGTTTTTTAACTCAAAGGACTTGCACAAGTGTTTAGAATACCAACAGAAAATCTTAGTGATCATTACTCTGCCCCAGTATGGAGCTTTCAAACTGTTATTAGTGAAACTTCAACACTGGGGATAGTGAATGAAATACTCTTGTGGGGACTGGGCATTTTATTGATGGTTGGATCTGGTTTTGAAAATGAAGGATAATGATAAACAGAAAGATGGGGATAGTATAACTGACTCAAACAAGAGCAAACACACATGTCATGTTAGTTTATTTTGAAAAATGCCTCATAGAGAGTTGACACCGGTTAAAATAGAACAATCTTAATTGACACGACCACATAAGTTAACAAAGTAGACATTTGGGTCTTTCATCACATGAGGGTGAGACATATGTTGACTGATGCCCTCGGTGAGACACGCCTTTGAGGCTAAGAGTCAAGCCTACAGGAGCAAGGATTTGAAGATGTGCAAAACTGATGTTGGCTTATGCTTTTGGTGAGGCACGTCTCTGAGGCTTAGGGTCAAGCCTACAGGGGGAAGGGTTGAAGTGGTTGAGTCAATGCGAAGCGAGTTTGATGGTAGGTGAGTGATTGGTGAATGTCTTTTAAGAGAATAATACCGGGGTTAGAAGGACGGATCCCATGAAGGTGATCACATTGTGGTTAAGTGGGTGGATGGTTTCCACAAATGTGATAGGCGTAGAGCGGGTGTGTATGGGATGAAGAGTGAAGAACTTGATGTTGGTGAATCAAGTTAGGTATTTACTCAAAGGATGTGAGAACTTTTTCTAAGGGAGAAGAATCAATTCAAATATATTTTGCAAGCATGTATTGTTTCTCATCAAACAGTGTTTCCACAAAACAAAAACAAAAATTCATGAGTTTTTTTTATAATATAATGCATGAACATATGGGTGTTGCTGTACATGGACAACAATGCATATGATACCTTAAACAAGCGTATGATTTTTATTTATTTATTTATTTAATTACATTTCAACTAGAGTAAGATACTAACAAAACAACAACAAAAAACTATTGGATGATGAATGAAGCAAGAATAGAAGAAAATGAAGTAATTCCTAATTTTGTTTTGATGCATGCTGGACGACTAGGAACTTTTGTTTTTGCTTCCTATTGTACAACTCATTTATCCCAAAACGATGGCTAATCCGTCTGTGCGGTCGGCTTAACCCCCTATTTGCTTTTTCCCTAAATCATAGTGATTTAAAGGTCACACTGTGACTATTCTTTTGGTAGCTCTAATCACTTTCTCACCAAAGGCCTCCAGAGCTAAAGTCTCTTTAGTAATATTACCCACAACGATAGGTAACTATCAGGTGTGGAATATCACGAAAGAGCACACTCTGAAGATTCTCATGATAATCAGATGGAAATCCAGAATGACTATCACTAATAATCTCCACTCGTTCTAAGTTTCAAACAGACCCGGGTATAAGGTCCCACTCATAAGTGTGTGTAAATGTGTACGTAATATATGCATAAATAAATAAACAATATAAATAATAAATAAATATGCACATACATAAATAAATAAACATTTAAATAATAAATAAATATGTACATAAATAAATGAATAATAAATAAATACATACATAAATAAATAATAAATGAATAAATACAAAACTAACCTCAAACTGATCAACGCGATCAATGCCGAACCGGACCGAGCAGTCTGACCAGGTCAACCGCGAACCAGACTCCTATCAGGTCCATTTTTACCCGAAAACCGCAAAGTAATGGGCCACAAAGGCTATCCCAAAAATAACCAAAGACAGACTTTTAGTCTAATGGACCGCAAAAGCTAGCCCAAAAGAATTAAAGACAGACTTTTAATCTAATGGACTTCAAAAGCTAGCCCAAAAGAATTAAAGACAGGCTTTTAATCTAATGGACTGCAAAGGCCAACCCAGAAGATCACTTACCCCGTCAATGGCCCATGTCCATAGTCTTTGCATCTCAACCTCTTTTATAGCCAAAGGCTAGGTAGTCCTTGTTTCTCCCAAACAATGTGGGACTAAAACAAGATAGGGAAAGCAAATCCTGTTTTTCTCAAACCAGCCACCTTGAAAGTGCGATTCCGGATTCGTTAACCGTTGGATCGTCTTCGTTTTTTTGACAGCAGGTTCGTGGGACATATATCTTCACTTTCACCGTTCGGATCGTCGAAAAGTAGTCTGAGAATAGAGAAATTGCATTCACAAAGTAGCTGAAAACAACTCCCATTTTTTCTCAAACCAGCCACCTTGACAGTGCGATTCCAGATTCGTTAACCGTTCGATCGTCTTCGTTTTTTGACAGCAGGTTCGTGGGACATATATCCTCACTTTCACCGTTCGGATCGTCGAAAAGTAGTCTGAGAATAGAGAAAGTGCATTCGCAAAGTAGCTGAAACAACTCCCGTTTTTTCTCACACCAGCCACCTTGACAATGCGATTCCATATTCGTTAACCGTTGGATATCTTCGTCTTTTGACAGCAGGATTGTGAGACGTATATCTTTACTTTCACCGTTCGGATCGTCGAGACGACTTTTGAGGAGAGAGAAGTTGCATTTGCAAAATAGTGGCAGTTTTGGGTATTTTGGTCTATTTTTATATTTTTTTGTAACTTTGGCATTCTTGGGCCAAGTCATGTACATGGACATTTTTGTAATAATTTTAATTTTTGTTTAACCACTAAAAAAAATAAATAACAACACAAAATTGGTAAATGAGCGCGAAATGACTTATTCGAGGGACTAGGAATCAAATATACGCGAAAAACATATTTTTGTTATTTTTTCTAAAAAGTGAAAAATACCGGTTAAAATTAGGTATCCACAACACCAAAAGTTTTGATATTGTTTTCCTTTATATGAAAACATCCGGACAAAATTAGGGTATAACAGTAGGGACTAAAAGTGAGAAAAAAAATTATAGGGACTAAAAATAAATTTTTAAAATTTTATAGAGACAAAAAACATATTTACCCCAAATAACTATCTCTTTTTTTCTACGGTGTTCATTCCATTGCATATATATTCATCACACTACTGGACACTAAGAGGAATGTTTCATTCCATTGCATATATGTTCTACACTCTAAGAGAAATGTTAGTGTCACACTTTTTAACACACTTTTTTTGGACACAATTACATCAGTAGAAATTCATATGGATCTCACCAAATTCACATTAGACCCATATGCTTTAGTATGATTCATTTGAAATTCAACCAATAAGAGAATTTGAGTTGCGAAATAAATGCTATAGAGTGTGTCACTCATTAGCATTAATCTTTAACATTGATTTTCCAACACACTCCCTTTTTATTTATTGAATTTCAAATAGATCCTACTAAATCACGTGGTTCTAATGAAAAATTGGTGGAATCTATATGAACTTCGACCAATATAAGAGAGCGCGTTCAAAAAAGTGTGACGGTAGCATTTCTCTAGCCACTAAATGTGAGTATCTCTTTTAGCATAGATTGGATAATTAACTAAGATTAGCCTCTTCAGTCTATTCAATCTCCATAGGTATAATTATCTACCCAATTCGACTTAAATTAAAGTGTTAGAATAAGCTGAAGTTAATTAATTAAAAATAGTTGCAATTAGTTGAATTAGTTACAAATTAATTAGTTTAGTTAGGATCACTATATAAAGTGTATCATACATTCAAGTATTTATCTTAAGACAAAATTGAATGTGAGTAGAAAATAGGCTCCAAAAGTTCAACACATTATAGATAGGCATTAGGCAATAGGGTTAGTGTAGGCAATAGGTTCTATAAAAAAAGAATAGCTACTAGGCATTAGGCAAGTTAATATTTTTTTTCTTTTCCTTACTTTTTGGTAAATTTCAAGTAAATTAAAAAAAAAATAGCTAATGTATCAATCGTTGTTGTTT
The DNA here is from genome assembly GCA_039519185.1 of Astragalus membranaceus. NCBI lineage: Eukaryota > Viridiplantae > Streptophyta > Magnoliopsida > Fabales > Fabaceae > Astragalus > Astragalus membranaceus. The sequence continues at coordinate 58,939,997 of CM076849.1, forward strand.
AAGGTCAACCACTTCTCTCTAGAGTGGTAAAAAGATCTGTATCCAAGAGTATTTAAGGATAAACCTGTAATGAACATGGTGTGTACAAGCACCCACATGTAAAATAAACGGGTTCGTTGTATTCTTCACTTGTTAACAGGTGAGGATGGGTAATGAGGTACTTGCGCCATTGGGTTGGTATACCCGCTAAAGTTATTAAAAGATCTTTATATTTAATAGTTAGTTATAAATATTTAAGTGTCTTTCATACCATTTTTTAACTAATATAAGTCCTCAAATATTTAATAGAATAAATGCTTAGTTGTCTTATATGAATAGCAAAAATAATATTAAGAAAATTAATTTTTTGTGCAAAATTAGTTTTTATTTTATAGAAAATCATTTTTAGGTAATTTAATAAATGCCCGTGTGTATAAGGGGTTGAAATCATTTTTATTTCTAAAGAAATAGAAGGTTTCATTATCTAGGCACCAACTTTGTCTTTTTTTCTTCAAAAATATTCTTCTTACTTTTTAGTAAATTAAACTAATATAAAAATCATTGTTTAGGCCAACCACTCCTCTTTCGAGTGGTAAAAAAATTTCTACCCACGAATACCCACACATAAACCTGTAAGGACATGAGGTGTGTACAAGTACCTGCGGGTAAAATATATGGGTATGTGTATTTCCCTTTCGACTTTTCTTCGAGAACTAAACACACAAATCGACACACATATTAGATTTCGGGATTTTTTTTCTTATGTTTAACGAAATTTCGTATTTTGTTTAAACTTATAATAATTTTATTATGTAAAAACACTACTCGAAAAACTGATATTAGAGAGGGATTTTTGAGACAAAATTATCGATCCCTTGCTATTAGTGAGGGATTTAGTTACGGAAATAGAAGTTCCCATCAACTTGCGTATCAGTAATGTTAGCGACGAGATTAGTGAGATAAAATATCCCTCTCTAACATTTCTGTAACAAATTCCCTCACAAAATGCCTAGTGCTTGTGGATAAATAACTGTGTTGGTTAGTGAAATTATAAGGCTTTCTTTGCTTTTGTATTATATGCCACCATAGCAAGCAAGTATTTAATCTATGGTATGTTTTCAACATGCTAACTCCTTGTTTTCTAATGGACAAGAAGATCCCTATTTTATGTAAGTTGCAATTACATGGAAACTAGTTTGTATGACCCGTGCGCTGCACGGGTATACATTATCTTTTAACTTAAAATGATTTTTTTGGACTAAAAAAATAGTCAGATTTATATTTTAGTGTATTACCTGACATACTGTATAACCACCAATAGATGTTATAAAATTTGTTCTCTCAATTTATTAAGTTACGAAAAAAGAATAACAAAAACGAAGGAAATGTCTTTAGTTAGGACATTCAAATTATTAAAAATTATTTTCTACCTTAAAAAATTTGGTAATACAAATTTTATATTTCATAAAATTTCTATTGCGTTCGTTGTAGTCCTTGACATTTACAAATTATCAATTTAGAACAGATCAGTTATATTATTGTTCCAATTAAGCACTTTTTTACAATGTACAGGGACTAAATATATATATCGTATGGAATAAATTAACACACTTCCCAATAACTCAGGGGATAAAAATGAAGCATTATAAAGAAACGGTGCTAAATTCAATCTGGGGTTAAATACCGGAGACTTAATAGTGTGTTACCTATAAAATAAGTTGGCAACAAAAAAGGTACACAAAGTAAAATGTTACATGAAAAGTAGAGTAGTGTGTAAATATTATGATAGAAATAGTAATAGAAAGGTAGCACAGTGTATAAACATTATAGGATGTTTCAAAATTTTACTGTTACATTAGTAAGCCAGTAAAATGATCAAACATACATGAATAAAGAAAAATATTCGAACAAAAATACATAAATTAAAAAATATATATTCAGTGCACGGTATTTATTGTCTAGTAGCACGATACTTGTAGTTGTGTCTAGTGGCACGGTACTTGCTAGTATTCAGTGCAACATCAAATTGGGATATGGTATAGACATGACCCTCATGGAGGTGTTAGTCATGCTTATATATGTAACACCCCGATAAATTCTAACATGTAGAACTACCGAAATGCACTAAATGACATACATCAGAGTAACTTCCTGTTAATGAATATTGAACACAAACTAAAACTTTCGATAATACCTATCAAATAGTTCTATGAACCTCATTAAGTTCCGGAAAATGCTTAAGTTTCACGACTTAAGACTTATACAATCCTGGTGTTCAATACTCAAAACATAAAGTAGCGGAAACGATTTACAACTGATACATGATCGTTATACAATCGATAACATAGAAACAGTAAATGGGACAAAGGTCTAAAACATGAAACTCAATCTTCAATGACTCCAAGAGTCGCACCGGCTAACCGTGCTTCGTCGCCTTTGCTTTCCCCTGTTTCTCTGTAAAAACCACAAATATGAAGGGTGAGATAAACATTATCTCAGTGAGTCCTATCGAGACCCCTTACTAACTCTAGTGGTTCATTATTCTTTACTTGTGAACTCATGGTCCTACTAAGCAACCATGTGGACAATGTATTTTACCTCTTGTAATTTGTAGCCCTACTAAGCGACTACGCATTACCTTTCCTTTTCATTTATCATTCTAGCATAACACCTCAAGCCTACTATTCTTAGGCACTTCTTTGGCTTTTGGTGAACTCATCCCGCTATTTCTAGTGGGTGAAACCTCTTGAGTCTAGGTTTTGGGGCTCATGACTTCCCCTCCCCTAGCATGCCAATCCTCTAAGGGTCGTCACCCTTGACCTCAATTTATATATTTTATATAAATGTACCCGCATTGGGCCGTCTTATCATTTTCATTCATGTACCGTCTACCCTTCCTCAAGGGAAGGTATCTTGTCTTTGAATTAAACATTCCTTATCTTGACTTGTATAAATTAACATGTGTACACTCGCGTTTTACTAATACCCGGTTTTTCCTTAACATTTATAACTTGTGAGATTTCCCTCAAACTTCTTTCATTTCATGACATAAGTGTGTCTCCATTCTTGGAAAACATTGGGGAATCAATCGGAAAGGAATCGGAATCGTTTGGAACGGATTAAAAAGGATTTTGAATTAGGGTAACAGAAGGATCCGCACGGTCTGTGCTCCAGAGGCGCACGACCCGTGCGTATAAATAAAAACTCAGTTTGAAAATGTTACAGGGTGCACAGTCCGTGCGTGTTTTAAAATTGTAAAAAGCTGGTTTGCGTAGGTCATGCTCGGTTTGTGCCCAGGGGCGCACGACCCGTGCTGTGTCAAAAATTCATTTCAAGCTGATACCGAACCAGGCGCACGACCCGTGCCCTTGTGAGGCACGATCCGTGCGTGCTTGACAGTGGCCAATTCATACAATCATCAAATCAAATCAATCGGTTATAAACATAGTGACTTTTCGATAAAACGGTTTTCAAGTTATTTTTCACAAAGCGGATTATAACGTTTTCTCGGTTCAGAAGCTTCACTTTGGAGATGCAAGGTTCAACAATGGAGGAAAAGAAAAAGTGGATAAGTTGGACATGAAATTAGTATCAGATTGTAGAGTAAGAAAAATGAAAGAGGATAGTGTGATTTTCGCTTACATGCAATCCTTGGAGCTGAATTCCCTTTTCCTCTTCTCCTCCCCTCTCTTCGCGTCTCTCCTCCCTTCTCTCTCTTTTGTTCTTTCTAATTTTCAGAAATGAGGAAAATGGGGAGTGTGGGAGTGAGGGAGTTGACTTGGTCAGGTGAGGGGGGTTTTGGGGTGTTTACTATTTTGCCCTTTGTTCACTTCATACACTATGACATGGCCTAATCTAATGAACTAGCCAAATCCTATTAACTTAACACAAGATTTTACTTATGCACAATAATAAATCATCTATTTCAAACCTCACATAATTACATAGTTATGCTAACTAAATCGAATCTTAATAACCTCATGTGCTAAATATTCGATTTAGCCAATAATTCACTTTAACCTTTTCGCTAATTTAAATAAATTTAATTAGCTCATTAGGGGATGTTACAATCACCCCAACTTTTAAAATTTTGTCCTCAAAATTGACAAAACGTACCTCAATCGAAAAGATGGGGATATTTCACCCGCATGTTCTCCTCTACTTCCCATGTTGCTTCGTCGTGTGATGCACCGTCTCAAAGCACCTTGACAATAGGAATTGATCTCGTCCGGAGCGTTTTCTCGCCACGTTCGATGATCCTGATTGGAGTAGGCTGATAAGACAAATCTGGTTGGATGTCGATCGTTTCATGACTCAACGGTTGATTCGGGTCATGAATATACTTCCTTAACTGCGATACATGAAATACATCATGTAACCTGGACAATTCTGGGGGCAAGGCAATGCGGTATGCTACCGGCCCAACTCGCTCGATAATTTGGAAAGGTCCGACATACCGAGGACTGCGCTTCTTCGCCTGCAATGCAATACCGGTTCCGATGATTGGAGAAAGTCCCAAAAAGACATGGTCTCCTTCTTCAAATTCTAACGGCCTTCTTCTTTTATCGGCGTAAATTTTTTGTCGACTCTGAGCGGCCTTCATCGTTTCTCTTATCTGACGGATCTTCTCCGTAGTCTCACGGACCAAATTCGGTCCCAACAATCTCTGCTCACCTACATCCCACCAACACAATGGTGTCCTACACTTCCTTCCATATAATGCTTCATATGGAGCCATTCCGATACTAGAATGGCAACTGTTGTTGTATGAAAATTCCACCAATGAAAGATGATCCTCCCATCTGCCTCCACTATCAAGTACACAAGCTCTCAACATATCTTCCAATGTCTGAATCGTCCTCTCTGTCTGTCTGTCTGTTTGTGGATGGTAAGCGGTGCTGGCACACACCGTTGTCCCCTATGCCATATTCAATGCTCTCCAAAACCGAGATGTGAACTTGGGATCACGGTCACAAACAATGCTTGTAGGGATTCCATGTAACTTCACAATGTTCTTGAGATACTCATCTGCCAGCTTAGCAACTTTGTGATTCGAACGCACCGGAATAAAATGGGCGGACTTGGTCAGGCGATCCACCACTACCCAAATAGAATCATTTCCGGCTTGGGACCGTGGCAATCCCATGACAAAATCCATAGAAATGCTTTCCCATTTCCATTCTGGCACATTCAACGGTTGCAACTGGCCACCTGGCTTCCGGTGCTCTATCTTGGCCCTTTGACAAGTCAAGCATCGAGACACAAGTCCTGCAACTTCCACTTTCATACCCGGCCACCAGTACAATTGCTTCAAATCTCGATACATCTTGGTAGACCCAGGATGTATTGAGAACTGACTCTTATGAGCCTCTTCTAAAATCTGCCTCTTAATGCTCTCATCATTCGGCACACAGACTCTACCATCAAAACAAATCACACCATCGCCATCTTCGATGTAATTCGGCAACCTCTTCTGCGCTTGCAGCTCTAAATCAACCTCTTGGGCTGCGCGAATCAGATTTCTCAAGGAACTCAAAATCTGAATATGGCTCAACACCAACCTGTTCCTCCTCGGCTTCACTTTCAAATTAAGGTCTCTAAACGATTCCAACAATGTCATCTCGTGCATCATCAACTCTGCAGTGTGGATAGACTTTCTGCTCAAAGCATCGGCCACAACATTAGCCTTACCAGAATGGTACTTCAACTCAAAATCATAATCCTTCAGAAACTCTACCCATCTCCTCTGTCTGTTGTTCAACTCCTTCTGGTCAAATAAATACTTCAGGCTCTTGTGGTCGCTAAAGACTTCGAAACGAGACCCATACAGGTAATGTCTCCAAATCTTTAGGGCAAACACGATCGCCGCCAACTCTAAATCATGAGTTGGATAATTCTCTTCATGCGGCTTCAACTGTCTGGAGGCATAAGCAACTACTTGTTGATTCTGCATTAGGACACATCCCAAGCCCTTACCAGAGGCGTCACAATAGATTTGGAATCCTTTGGACGGATCTGGAAGAATTAGGACAGGTGCAGAAGTCAAGCGATTCTTCAATTCCATAAAACAATCCTCACAATCTGAGTCCCACACAAACGGCTGACCCTTGCGAGTTAACCGAGTGAGTGGAAGAACCAGCTGGGAAAATCCTTGAATGAATCTCCGATAATACCCAGCTAATCCCAAGAAACTTCTCACCTCAGTAACCGTAGACGGCTGTCCCCAGTCTACCACAGCTTCAATCTTACTGGGATCCACTGCAACACCGGCCTGAGATATCACATGGCCCAAAAACTTAACTTCGGGCATCCAAAAGTCACATTTGGATGGCTTAGCATATAACTTCTTCTCCCGGAGTACATTCAGGACAATTCGGAGATGTTGCACATGCTCCTCAATTGTCTTAGAGTACACCAGGATATCATCAATGAACACCACAACAAACTGATCCAGATAGGGATTAAAAATCCGATTCATATAGTCCATGAATATGGCTGGAGCATTGGTCAAACCGAAGGGCATCACTACAAACTCGTAGTGTCCATATCTCGTACGGAAAGCGGTGTTCGGGATGTCCAAAGCTCGAACCTTGATTTGGTGATAGCCGGACCTCAAATCAATCTTTGAAAATACAGAAGCTCCCCTTAATTGGTCTAGCAAATCATCAATCCTCGGTAGAGGGTACTTGTTCTTAACAGTCACCTTATTCAACTGACGGTAGTCAATGCACAACCTCATACTTCCGTCCTTCTTCTTGACAAGCAACACTGGAGCACCCCATGGTGAGGCACTCGGCCGGATAAACTGTTTGGAAATTAGCTTTTCCAATTGGACTTTCAATTCTCTCAACTCTAACGGTGACATTCTATACGGGGCTATAGAAATTGGTCCAGTGCCAGGAACCAACTCTATAGAGAACTCCACCTCACGATCCGGAGGTAACGAAGAAACTTCATCAGGAAACACATCAAGAAATTCATTAACAACTTGCACAGAAGATAAATCTAGACCTGTCTCAGTTGATGCAGACAACATCATGACATAAGCTTCTGCGCCTCGAAACAAACAGTTACTGGCTGAAGTGAAAGAAATAACAACCTCATGATTGGTCGGCTGTAGCTCCACCGACTCGGAGGCGAAACCGATAGTCTGATGGAAACAATCTATAGTCACATGGTTGGCCGTCATCCAACTCATACCTAGGACAACGTCCACACCCTTCATTGGCAAGCAAATGAAATCCACCACAAAATTCCTGTCTCCGATAGATAGAAGACAGTTTTCACATAAAGCTTGAGTTTGAATACTACCCTCAGCAGCAGTCTTAATGGAGATTGGTTGAGGCAAAGGTGTCAAAGCCAATCCCAACCGTTCAACACAGACTTGAGATATAAAACAATGGGTAGCACCCGAATCATATAAAATACTAACGGAGTTATTAAAAAGAGATCCCGTACCCCTTAGTAGATTGTCTGATGGAGTGACCTTCTGGGCGTCCAAAGTGTAAACTCTCCCATGAGTAGTAGTAGCAGCAGGGCTATCTCCTTGACTCTTCTCCTTTGCTGGGCAGTCCCGTGAATAATGACCATCTTTCTTGCAGAAGAAACACTGGTTGGATCCCATTTGACACTTACCCTGATGGTACTTTCCACAGTTGGAACATGTACTGAATCTTGAGGAGTTCGACGACTGAACTTGTTTCCCTTTGTTGGAGTTGTGCCTGGGACCCATCTGATTGTTGGATGATCCAACATTCTTCTTATTCTGATTGAATAATTTCCTGCTTGCATACAACCTCTTCAAATCACTTTCAGCTATGTAAGCTTGCTGAACCATGGCGGCATAGTTGGTATATGCAAAAGAACTTAGACTCTGAGCAATGTCTTCCCTCAGCCCATACTTGAACCTATCAGTTTTCCACTTGTCATTGGGAGCATACCTGGCTAAACCGAAGAATTGATACAACTCTTCAAATTTAGCCGCGTACTGACCCACGGTTGAACCTCCTTGAGTGAGAGTCAAGAACTCATTCTCCTTTTCGAACCTCATAGCAGTCGGAAAGAACTGCTCCAAAAATACCTGCCTGAAGTGTTCCCAAGTCTGGGGAGTATCCATGGTAACCATCATGTTCCAAACATTAGACCACCAGTTGTGAGCCTCTCCCTTCAGTATGTGTGTTGCCAATCTCAGCTTGTCCTCATCGGTGACTTGCATAGTTAAGAAAATCTTTTCCATGTCATCCAGCCAATGCTGGGCTTCCATGACATCTGGTCCTCCTCTGAACTCGGTAGGTTTCATTTTCAGGAATTCATAGTAGACCTGTCGTGGGTTAACTTGTGGCTCAGGAATTGGTTGAGGCTGAGCTTGAGCATTCTGTTGCATTAGCAGCATATCTTCCATCATCTTTTGCTGCCTTTCGATCATATTCTGCATCCATGCAGAATGTGGATCAATTGGTGGGTTATTCCTCGATCCTCCTGCCATAATTCTGCAAACGATACACCAAGTATTAAGTTGATCAGGCTCAATGTCTCTTAGCATCATAAGAAGCAAAATAGCAGAATTACTCGAGGAACCAAAACCACCCTAACTGTCTAAGCCCGACTAGGTCGAACTGCTCTGATACCATAATGTAACACCCTGATAAATTCTAACATGTAGAACTACCGAAATGCACTAAATGGCATACATCAGAGTAACTTCCTGTTAATGAATATTGAACACAAACTAAAACTTTCGATAATACCTATCAAATAGTTCTATGAACCTCATTAACTTCCTGAAAATGCTTAAGTTTCACGACTTAAGACTTATACAATCCTGGTGTTCAATACTCAAAACATAAAGTAGCGGAAACGATTTACAACTGATACATGATCGTTATACAATCGATAACATAGAAACAGTAAATGGGACAAAGGTCTAAAACATGAAACTCAATCTTCAATGACTCCAAGAGTCGCACCGGCTAACCGTGCTTCGTCGCCTTTGCTTTCCCCTGTTTCTCTGTAAAAACCACAAATATGAAGGGTGAGATAAACATTATCTGAGTGAGTCCTATCGAGACCCCTTACTAACTCTAGTGGTTCATTATTCTTTACTTGTGAACTCATGGTCCTACTAAGCAACCATGTGGACAATGTATTTTACCTCTTGTAATTTGTAGCCCTACTAAGCGACTACGCATTACCTTTCCTTTTCATTTATCATTCTAGCATAACACCTCAAGCCTACTATTCTTAGGCACTTCTTTGGCTTTTGGTGAACTCATCCCGCTATTTCTAGTGGGTGAAACCTCTTGAGTCTAGGTTTTGGGGCTCATGACTTCCCCTCCCTTAGTATGCCAATCCTCTAAGGGTCGTCACCCTTGACCTCAATTTATATATTTTATATAAATGTACCCGCATTGGGCCGTCTTATCATTTTCATTCATGTACCGTCTACCCTTCCTCAAGGGAAGGTATCTTGTCTTTGAATTAAACATTCCTTATCTTGACTTGTATAAATTAACATGTGTACACTCGCGTTTTACTAATACCCGGTTTTTCCTTAACATTTATAACTTGTGAGATTTACCTCAAACTTCTTTCATTTCATGACATAAGTGTGTCTCCATTCTTGGGAAACATTGGGGAATCAATCGGAAAGGAATCGGAATCGTTTGGAACGGATTAAAAAGGATTTTCAATTAGGGTAACAGAAGGATCCGCACGGTCCGTGCTCCAGAGGCGCACGATCCGTGCGTATCAATAAAAACTCAGTTTGAAAATGTTATAGGGCGCACGGTCCGTTCGTGTTTTAAAATTGTAAAAAGCTGGTTTGCGTAGGTCACGCACGGTTCGTGCCCAGGGGCGCACGACCCGTGCTGTGTCAAAAATTCACTTCAAGCTGATACCGAACCAGGTGCACGACCAGTGCCCTTGTGAGGCACGATCCGTGCATCCTTGACAGTGGCCAATTTTCCAGTTTCGTGTCATTGTTTCCAAATCCGTTTCGATTTCGTTCCGGTCGATATCTTAACATAACGAATATTATTCCAGTCCAGCGAAAGCGATAAACAATCAATCAATTCATACAATCATCAAATCAAATCAATCGGTTATAAACCTAGTGACTTTTCGATAAAACGGTTTTCGAGTTATTTTTCACAAAGCGGATTATAACGTTTTCTCGGTTCAGAAAATGCAAGACTCGATATCACACATCCCTAGCGAGTTATAGAACTCACCTAACGTGATGATAATCACGCAACCAACGGATCAACGAAAAGACACGGTTGGATTAACCTCACGAACGATTCTCGTACACGAACTTTCCTCTCCACTCGAACTTAAAGCTGCTCCCCTATTCAGATCGAAATCAGACCTTGACTCTATTGCTCTCAAAATGGCAATGTGGTTGGTTAAGGTGGGCTAGTTACTGAGTATCAAGCTTCAGTCACCACATGCAAGACCTCTAAAGCTCAAAGCTTCACTTTGGAGATGCAAGGTTCAACAATGGAGGAAAAGAAAAAGTGGATAAGTTGGACATGAAATTAGTATCAGATTGTAGAGTAAGAAAAATGAAAGAGGATAGTGTGATTTTCGCTTACATGCAATCCTTGGAGCTGAATTCCCTTTTCCTCTTCTCCTCCCCTCTCTTCGCGTCTCTCCTCCCTTCTCTCTCTTTTGTTCTTTCTATTTTTCAGAAATGAGGAAAATGGGGAGTGTGGGAGTGAGGGAGTTGACTTGGTCAGCTGAGGGGGGTTTTGGGGTGTTTACTATTTTACCCTTTGTTCACTTCATACACTATGACATGACCTAATCTAATGAACTAGCCAAATCCTATTAAGTTAACACAAGATTTTACTTATGCACAATAATAAATCATCTATTTCAAACCTCACGTAACTACATAGTTATGCTAACTAAATCGAATCTTAATAACCTCATGTGCTAAATATTCGATTTAGCCAATAATCCACCTTAACCTTTTCGCTAATTTAAATAAATTTAATTAGCTCATTAGGGGATGTTACAATATATGTGCATTCTCTCAATATGACCTTGTATTTTGGTTCCCTGTAATTTGAAATACAACACATGTTATACAAAATCATAGTTGAAGTATGTATATGGAAAATTTCAGTTGCACAAACTATTAACATATACGGAGTTGTTACCAAACACGTGTGTTGTTGCCTAATATCATTTTTTATTTTAAATGAAACATTATGAAACTGTTATTAGTAGAAGTTATAAATCAATTTGTCGCTATAGATTATTAACATAATTATATTCCGTCATAGCTTATTCTAATTTCAAGAGAATTCATAATAGAAGCCACAATCAATTCAGATGCGCACTGTGTATTGCTATTACCATCAATGCTAATCAGATTAATGTTGAAAGTTTATATGTATAAATTTTCCAATGTAGTAGAATATATATTATATAGAGATATTTATTGCACTGATCAATATGTTAAAAATTCAGTTGAGATCCCATATTCTACTACCAATCCTAGTCATAAAAACTCTAGTTATTGAATTTTTTTGGGACACGTGTATTAGATTGTATTGTATAATATTTTATCTGATATTGCCTTAACGCATTCGTGATTGCCAAAACTATTTATTGCTAACAGTAATAACAGTAATGCTAATTAAATAAGGATTCATATTAGATTTCAAACTATTATAATATTTCTCATAGTGCTTCTTTTACTCACTCTATAAAAGCTATCTCTATTAAAAACATGTATAGTTCTTTCAAAAATAGTTTATTAAACAGTTTCTATGATATGATTTTTCAATACTCAATATAATATAATGCATGATTAGCAGAACAAAAAAAATAAAATATATTGGACTATTTTCGTTCAAGGGTATTTATGGGTTGGTTTACAAAAGTTAGGGCTATTTTCGTCTTTTACTTGTAAGTTTTAATGAACTTACCATACCTGAACCCTATTCTTCCATTAATGCAACTAAAATAAATAGTTTTTTTTTAAACAAATAAATAAATAAATAACGAAAAAGGGGTGAAATAGTAACATAGGGTGTAATTAGTAGAAGGGATCGTATAATTAAACTGAGGGGTGCAAATAACTGAAGCCCTGTCTCGTTTTGGGACTTGGGCTGTTGTTTTTTGACATTGGGTTTATGAACAGGGGTAGCACGAATTAAACATAGAGGGATGAATAGTAATCTGAAATATTTAATTTTAAAATAAAGTAAACAATAAAAGGAAGTATATAAGGCAAGTGTTAGGGTGGAACCCTAATTTCCACCTTCTCCCCTTCAACCAGCGCCGCAACCAGAGTAGAGGAGAGAGAGAGAAAGCGGCGGGGAAATTTCCGCCGGAGAGAAAGGAGAGTTCGCTGGAGGGAGAAAGGGATTTCGTTCAGAGAGAGAAAGAGAAAACACGAGCAGAAAGAAAGAGAGAAGAAGAGGAATTCGGGGAGAGAGAAAGGCATTCACTGGAGAGAGAGAGAGAAGGGGTGGATTTGCAGCGATGATAGGGAGTCTCACGGTGACGATGGTGGAAGCCGACGGACGTTTGGCTGACGGCGTTTTACGACGTCCTTTGGCGTATGGCCACCGTCTACGGTGGCGGGAGGTGAGCTCCATGATTTTTTGGCTTTTTTCTTCTTCTCCACTTGCTGGTTCTGCTTTTTTTGCTATTCTTTGCTACTATTTTCTGCTGTTATTTCTGCTGTTATGCTTCCTAAATTGATTGCTTTTCTATAACCCAAACTTTCTAACACTAAAACTATTCTAAATTACTTACTAATTTTAATTTCATTTTCCCTTTTTTACATTGATTATGAACCCTAATTTCTAAACAACTAATTTTCTTAAATCCTTAATCTATTCACTGTAAAACATAAGTGAACTTTATTGATTAATTTTTGTTCATATATACAGTTACTAATTTCAGTTTTATAGCACAGATCCTAAACTATTACTAATTTCAGTTTATTAGCACAAATTGTAAACTATTACTAATTTCAGTTTAGCAGCACGAATTAAAATAACATATTTACAAACTATACTTCATAAAACCTAAATGATCAAAAAATGAAAACGCGTAGACGAACATATTCTCCAGCTTCTGATTATTCCCGTTTTGTTGGATCCGCTACTGTTGTTACCATTGCTGCTGATTGAATCCTTTTCATGAATTCGAACTCTGTGTTTTTTTGGGATTAGGGTTCTACTTTTGAACCCTTTTCATCCTGGATATAAACAAAGTAGAAGAAAACACTATAGATAGCATGATGAAAATAATTTATTAGCAGTAAGATCCCAAATTGCCACAACTTACTTGAACATGTTGAGCGATATCTATGGTTCCAATATTTGCTTTTCTTAAAGGACAATTTATATGGATAACATATGTAAACCAATTTTTATAAGATATGTAAACCAATTTTTATCTATTGACAAAGGAGTAATATATAATTAGACATAGTAGGACGAATCTTACCCTGTATGAAATATTACTCCAATGATGTGTGTCATCACAACTATTGATTCATCCTGGATATACACAAAAGTGTAAATAACATGATGATCCAACTATTATAAACAGTAACTTTGCAAATTGGCACAACTTACTTAATCACGTTGAACGCCATCTATGGTTCCAATATTTGCTTTTTTGCTATCTAATATGAACTTTTGATACATTTCATTTGGGATCTCCATATGGTTTGTTTTTTTTTTTATAGGCAATGTTAGGGGGTGGGGGAATTGTTAGTTTCCGGGGCTTGAACCCGGGACCTCCTTCTTGCACTCCTTCGGCATCCCTTAGCTCGTCAACTGAGCTACCTACTTGGGATGGGATAATGGTTTGTTGATAGAGAGTATAGCCAATTTCATATTCTTTGATATGAAATTTGGTTCAGCTGCTTTTTTTGATTTGGTGTTGTGGTTTGACAACTAAGGCATTCAGTTGGGAGTATTAATTGAGTGGAATCAAGTCTCACTGTCATGGCTGAGTCACGTATTAAATGCGTAGGAATTTTCTATTTCTAAATTTTTAACGGTTACAGCTGGTCAGTGCTAAAATGGGGGTATTAATAAATCCCAATTAAGTAGGCCAGTTATTGCTGACTCACTAATTTAATAACATAATATTATACCGTTTTTTATTTAGAAAAATTTCATTTGAAATATCAAAATGCCAAGATATTATTTAGGCATGTGAATAAGAAACGTATGTAGCTATTTATTGAGGAGGTGCATTTTGTACTGAATGCGCTGTGCCATGAATTTAGATTGCAATGAATGCTATTTATTGAGGGGTGACAGGATATTATACCGTTTTTTATTTGGCGCGCAAGATTTTATTTATTGACCTTTTTTAAGTCCATGAATTTAGATTGCAATGAATGCTATGTGCCATGCAGTTTAATATTTGCTTTGAATGTTGATACTTTTTATGAGTGTCATTATTACCATATAATAACTTCCGTTTGTTTCCTATATAAAGAGCCGCAATTTTGAAGCTCCAGGACCGTTTAGATTAAGCCGAATACCTAACAATTGTTCTTAGCCATTCAGATTATATTTCATGTGTGTTGACTTCCGTTTTTGCACAACAAAATGGCAGCCGCAATTTTGTGGCTTGTCAGCCGTCCAGATTGTGACTCAGCTTCAACTTTGATTAATAGCCCTTCAGATTAGACAAATGGTTGAGGTGGACGCCACCTATTTTTATAAAGTATTGCATGGCTTTTTGATTTATTGACATGAACATATGATGTGTACTATTCATGATTGTATATAATTATGATTATGATTATGATTATGATTATGATATGATTATGATGATTATGATTATGATTATGATTATGATATGATTATGATTATGATATGATTTATGTATTTTATAGTATGTTATATGTTAATAGAGTTAGACGCCTCCTATTAGAGAAAGATATATAAACAAACTCTTGGTCATAGTATTCCTTGTTTCTATAGGCAACTGTCTATCCAAACCTGTTAGAAACGGGGACTCTAAATGGTTTAAGTTCGTCTCTAACTCTTTCAAGGCTCTTTATATTTTCAATTCATTGAGTTGTTGCACTGTTTGTCATAAGGCTTGTATGTTGGTGTTTTGTTGATGGCCCTTGGTTGGCCTGGTGCTCATGTTGTGCGGTCTGTGTTCTATCCAAATGTGTTGGATCTGATGCGGTTCTGTCTAAGGGTAGGTTATGTTCTATCCAAATTTGTTTGCATCATAAAGCCACTTTTCGGTGTATATATCTTTTTAGTTTTAGTTTGCCTATCTATGTTTTTTGTGGTCTTATATCAAAGTGTTTAATTTTGTTTGTTGTTATGTTATTTTACTAATTTTTTGTGTCCTAACTGTTAGGTTATTGGATCTGGAAAGAAGAGTCGAAAGAGAACTCACACACCGCCAGATGATCAAAGTGACGGCACAGACATTAACTATTTGAGCGTGAGGGTCATGATGAAGAAGACACAATCATAGAAGATCCTAATCTAGTAGCCCAATAACTCTTTGAAATGTTGAAGGTAGCAAAATCACCTTTATAGGATGGTTGTTACAAACATTGTGTTATCTGCTTTTTTAGCCACATTAAATTTGAAAATAAAATATGGTTTGTAAAATACTAGGTTTATCAACGTATACCAGTTGTTTATTTATGGATTAACATTACTTATGCTTTGTATGGATTATATTTATAAACATTGTTAATTATTTAAGATATTTGTGTGCTATTCAAAAAAATTCTAATTTTTATTCTTAGATTTAGTAGAATGTTTTATTTTAAAGAGTGTATAAAATCAATAACAAATATGCTCTTATATTAAATTCTAATAAGTCCCTAATTAAAAATGAATATTAGATGGATAAAATCCCTCACTAATAGAGAGGGATTTAGTCTCCCTTCTATTAGCGACGAATTTAGTCCCTCTCTATTAGCGACGAGTTTTATTCCTCACAAATAGTGACGGAAATACACTTTTCATCATAAATTTCGAACTATTTGTTAGTGACAGATTTCATATGTTTGTGAGGGAATTTTCCGTTGCTATTAGCGACGGATTTCAAAATCCCTCGCTAAAAATTTAGTGACGCCAAAATTAGTTACGGATCTGGGTTCGTCACAAATTCCGCCGCTAAAATCGTTAGTGACGGATTTTTGATGGTTTAGTGACGAATTTGCTCCCTCTCTAATTTTGATTTTTCTAGTAGTGAAATATTACTAACTATTTTTTGCCCCCACTAATAAATATTTATGAATCTGTTTCTCCTTGTGAATATCATTTATAAAAAATATGTATTTTTCTCTTAAAATTATATTCTATAATATCTACATATAATATATACATAGTATAATATAATAGTATAATACTGTATTTTTAATCAATTAATCCGTGCACTGCTCGGGGATAATGTTTAGTTGTAATCATATATCTTTTCATTCAAATAATTTCAATATTCAATCTTTCTCTTCTCTCTTTATTGGGCTTTCCATACTTCTCAACATAAATCGTGCCTCTAAACAAGAAAATAAGAGCATCAAGGTTTAACCATAGACAAACTCCCTAATCCTAATAGCTTACTATTTTAAAAATATAACGGACATTGATTAATTATGTATGAATTTTCCTATTCATCAAAAAAAAATTATGTATGAATTTTCATCATTTTGGTAACACGAATTGAAAGGAGCTTATATTTTGGGAAATAATTAATTTGGTGATGAATAGTATAGTTGAATTGGATGGGATGAAAATAGAGGGAAGGGAGAGGCAGAGAAAGAAACAAAATTGAAATGAAAGGAGAGGATAAAGACTGTGACAACCAAGTAGGATCCGAATCCAGCGGTCTTTTTGTTGTGTTGGGTGGGTTGCTGTTGTAAAAATCTTTTCTCTCTTTAATTATCTCTCTTTTTCTCTCCACAATCCAACGTGTTAATTACCATCTGAATTTTGATCTCCTCATTTATTCACCCCAAGCCAGGGGAGAACAACAGAGAGAGAGAGAGAAGAAGAAAAGAGAAGAGGAATCATTGTTTCTTTCACAGAAAGGAACGACGATTCCTCCACCTTCTTCCTCCACCTCCTCTAATTTCTGCATGCCTCTAACCCCTTCAGGTACATCTCTTTTCTCTTATGTTATTTGTTTTCTCTTAATTATATTAAATAACTCCTTTTCTTTGATCTCCAATGTTTGGTTTATTTTGGTTTTATGCTTTTTTTCTTCTAACATGCATGAGCTCTAATAAATGTTGCTGTTCTTTCATGTCTGCTTTTATTTTCACGTGACTTACAAATAGTCTTCCTTTTGTTTTACTCTTAAACATTACCCCACGTGTTATATCATTGTGTTCATGCAATGAATCGATCGACGCCAACCAATGTTGTTTTTTCTTCCTTGACTCTCCTCGTATATTCTCATCTTACATTTTATTTATTTTCATTTTATCAACTTTTGCAACCCAATTTTGTCTCTGTCTCTTTTTATTTATTTTTATAAAAAAAATTCTATCAGAAAATTTATATTCTTATTGCTATGCGAAAATTGACAAATGTGTGTATATATTTTTATGAATTTTTTCTTCAGGGATATTTTTCCCTCTTCAAAGGTGATGTGCAGGCACAGCTATGTGATAACCTCGATGGCTTTGTTGTTGTGATATAATTATAATCAACCGTAGGTGTGTCATTGTCTATTGGTTCAGATTCGGAAAGGTAGGTGAATGATGATGCTCAATTTTATTTATTCTTTTGAATATATATATATAGCCACTTCATTAAATTTGATTTAGTTTGTATTATAGTTGCAGGGTTCATTGATAAATCATAGACACATTACTACTATTGTATTTATATGAAAAGCAAAATGTTGGCGGGGTTAGTGAAGAAATTAGCATCAACAACAATGGGAAGTTGTGCATCAAGACCAAATGGGAAGGGGAAGAGTAATAATAGTCAGAAAAGAAGAGGTCATAAATCTGGAAAACGTGGCAGAGGAAACCTTTCAAATGCACCTATTGATAAGCCATTGAAAAGGGTTAGCAATGCAGGAAACCGTGTGGGAGATTTCACTCTTAGTGATTTTGTTCACCTTGATTTTGATAATAATAAGGGTGGCAGGAGATCAGAGGTTTCAAATGTTAAGTTTCATCTTACTCAGCTTCAATACCATACTCAAATTGATGCTAATGGTAACTAACTATTTTCTCTTCTCCCTCTCCTTGATACTCAAATGTTAATTGTTGTCCAAGAGAGAGTTTGATTTGTAGTGACTAATGACATGTGATGTGCGTAAATTAGCATCCATTTTTTTGCTTCATTGTTTATTTATGTTTTTTTGTCCTTGATGATGTTATGATGGTTCTTGTTGAGATCCATGAAACTCATTAGGCCACGATCTCCATTCTCGAGTCTTGAGCCTGAAGGGATGTGTTGAGAGTCTATGACTTAAGCAGTGCTTATAAGGCTTGAACGGTCCTCACTTTTCAAGTTGATTTCGTGATGTTGAGTTAGACCCTAAGCCCAAATTATAAGAATTCTTAAGAAGGGTGATTTTGTGACGGTCATACTTGTCCTTCACTCGACCCTAAACAATTTCGATAGGGTCAAATTCTAAAAGTTCTTATAAGTGGTGAGCTTTTGATGGTTATACTTGTCTTTCACCCGGTCCTAAACAACTTTGATAAAGTCAAATTTTTAGACATGTACAAGACCATAAACCTTAATGGTACCAGTCAGATTGGGTCATTAGGCCTGACCAGGTTGTGCTCACGCACTTTTTTTTCCGGTTTGGACCATTGTTGGCTACCCATAGAGTGTCCTGACGCTTTCAACAAAAGACTAATCTCCAGTCGTGCTTAAGAGCAAATTTCGCACTAGCCAACACCGAGTTTGTCCACTACGGGAGTCGAACCCGGAAGCACTGGGTCGACCCCCTTCTGTGCATTGAACTTGTTGGATTTTACCGCTTCTGCCTTTCATAAACCTAATCAACATTTGTGTGCATTTTTTTGCAGGAAAATATCAGGAGGATGCATGGTTTGATACAGTTAGCATTATAGAATCTGATTCAGATGATGACTTCAGTAGTGTGCATGGAGGTGATGAATGTCTTCTAGTTCCTTCATAGTGACTATTTCAGAATTGGTACTCATAATCTTTATAGAAATTCATTTCTAACTTCCTTTATGGTTGACAGATTGTTTTCCTTTTGCTGGAAATGCTTTGGGAAATGTCCCAAATACTCAGTTACTTCAATATGAAAGTTCATCGTGCTTTGTAGACTCAGGGTGTAATAAATATGAAGAGTTTTATGAAAGCTACCTTAAGATAGATGGAGGTAACTGCAAGAGTGGAGAGAAAACTCAAGATAAATCAACTGTTATCATGTATTCTGTTAAAAGGAAATCCATTGAGGCAACTGACAAGAATGATTTATGTAAGTACATAATATGTAGGATTTTCCGTAGTTTTGTTTTAATGTTTTGTCTTTTTGTCATAACAACAATGAGTGGGTGAACAGATGCATCTGAGAGATTTCTTATTCGTCCCAGAGCAGGACTTCAAGTTCCAATTTCTATTCAAGAAAAGCCAGCCCCCGGTTCCTGGTCTGCAATTTCGCCTTCTGTGTTCAAGCTTCGCGGTGAAACTTTTTTCAGGTATGTGAATAAATTGTACTCCCTCTCGTCCTATATATAAGAAATAATTATAGTTTTAGATTCATTGAATAATTGACGTATCTGGTCTATAATACAGATCAGATACGTACCTAAAACTGCAATTTCTTCTATTACTTAGTCCATTGCTTTTACTTATGTGATATTTATATAAGATGATAATTTATGCAGAGATAAGCAGAAGTGTCCAGCTCCAAATTCCTGTCCTTATCAACCAATAGGTGTTGATTTATTTTCCTGTCCAAGGAAGATAAATCACATTGCTAAGCATCTTGAACTTCCTTCTGTGAATGTGAATGAAAATGGAGAAACACCTTCCCTCCTCATTGTTAATATACAGGTATGCTCCTTTTATTCTCACAGCATATTCATTGTATGTTTGTTTTTCTACTTAAACAACATTTTAAAATTGCTTATATAATTTAATCATGTTAATTTGATTCCAGTTGCCAACATATCCTGCTAGTGTGTTCATTGGTGATGCTAATGGGGAAGGCTTGAGCCTTGTACTATATTTCAAGTTATCTGAGAATTTCGAAAAAGAGATCTCGTCGTGTTTTCAAGAGAAGATCAAGGTAATTCCTCTCTATCAGTAGTATTCTTAGCTTCTGCTAGAGTATTTCTTTCAGTTAAATAATGGTATTGGTTTGGTTTTAACAGAGATTAATGGATGATGAGATGGAAAAGGTGAAAGGGTATACAAGAGACACCTTGGTTCCATTTAGGGAAAGGCTAAAAATTTTGGCTGGAGTAGTTAATCCAGAAGATCTTCATCTGAATTCTGCAGAGAGGAAGCTTATACATGCATACAATGGCAAGCCAGTTCTTTCACGTCCTCAACATGAATTCTTTAAGGTATATAGAAATTTATATCTTGTTTGGCTCAAAATATCTGTCTACTTCTCAGACTTTAAGTTGAAGGAATCTCTGAATTACACATTATTGATGAGCCAATGTAGAATGACTCTTCTGCTCTATAACATTTTACACATTGTTGATGTACTTTAATTACAGGGACCTAACTACTTTGAGATAGACCTGGATATACATCGCTTTAGCTATATATCGAGGAAGGGACTTGATTCACTCCGAGACCGTGTCAAGCATGGAATACTTGATGTTGGCTTAACTATCCAGGTACACTATGGTCTTGCAACTGTTAGCTTCAAGTTGTTCTAGCTACTATCTCTCTTAAGACAAGTGATTTAACCTCTATTCAGTACTATAGATGCAACTATTGTCATTCTCTTTGCAGTTCATATAAACTGCAGATTTTCCTTTCAAATGACAAACAATCAATTGCTCAAAGTTAGCAAGATATTGCAGTCACGCCGATATCTTTGTTATTCCGAAAAATTGCAGTCAAATGTGGCTGATGTGACCTCGTTCACTGTCACATTGTGCTCGTAAAGACATAAAAATCCATGTTGTGACCAAATCCATGATATTGTGGCCTAAATCGCAGTCATAGACCTTATTCTAAAACCTTGCAAGTTGTTTTCTCAGCATTCTACACCTTTTTAATCATTACAAAATATTAAAATTGAAACTGGAAGTACTATGCCAGAAAGAAAAAGTCTTTTAGCTAGCACTGGTGTATATTAACCCTGATGTTTTTGCCTGCTTATTGATTTTTGTGTAGTGATATGTTTCCTTATTTAATATCCCTTATTTCTTTATGTTTTTACAGGCACAAAAGGAAGAGGAACTCCCAGAGCAAGTGTTGTGCTGCTTACGGTTGAATAAACTTGATTTTGTTAACCATGGCCAAATTCCTACCATTGTGACTCTTGATGATAAATGATTCAGGATGAATTGGTTGATCAACAGGGAGAAAAGAACGGATTGCTGATATTTTGAAAGAATTGAGTGCCAAATGTATTTAATTAACCATGAAAAAAAAAATATAAAGAGAAGCAAATTTGAATTAGATTGAGCCTTCTCTTATATGCAAGATTGATGTTTTTTCAAATCTTAATATTTGATGATGGTATTAAAGTCGTGTATGTTACTTTGCATTATTCTCTTGCCTCCTTTTGTTCTGTCATATATAGATTATTATTCTGTTTAAGGATGACTAAATGAAAAGGAAGCATCTTGGAATGTAAATATCATCGAATCTCAGAAAAATGTGTCTAACCTATTTTCATTTTGGAACTTGCCTGGATTACCAAAGTTATGTCTAGGTAAATGAACATATTGGACATAGGAGGCAGCCTATAATGCATTTTATTATTTGATGATCCGAAATTGTCACATTCTTAACAAATTACATGATGAAATGAAATGTTGAACAACTATGTTAAACAACATAACTTATACTTTCAATGTACACAAAAGGCACAAGTGGTACAGCATCATTCAAAACCCCTATTGACACTACCAACTTTTCTTGTTTAAACTTGTTCTCCTTTACCTCAGGAATATGGACTTATAGGCCTTGATCAAAACTTTGGCCTAAAACTTAAAAATAATCCAATGAACATAAAAATAAAGATCACTTGTGAGCTGAGGCATATTTTTTCCTTAAGGTGGCAAGGTTCTAAGATTACCAGTTCTTCCTTCAGCCTTTAACAAGGAACTTAGGTTATTTGTTCTTCCTTCAGCCTTAGACGCGCAACAGGTTGTTGCTCATTGACCCTATGACCACTGCCACCAAAACTATGCCTCTCAGGTATGGTGTTTTTTGATTTCAACTGTGACGCATTATTGTTGGCAATAGTGTGGCTGTTAGTCTTAGCTGCTGGTACATCATGATTATGTTTTCCTTCATATGTTGTTATGACAGCTTTAGGATCTGTTGAAGCCCTCTCAACGTGCTTCCGCACGTTACAACCTGCGGTTGTACATTTGTAATAGCTCCTAAAACATGATATAAACAAGCATCAGTATTTTTTTCCAGGACAATAAACGGTTAATGAAGCAAAATACTTTTATGGATGCTTTTAAGAGTCCCACATTGGATGTAATATGGCTTGAAAAAGAGTTTATAAGTTGGAGCCATCGCTCACTCTACAAGCAGGTTTTGTAGGGTTGAGCTAGCTCAACCCAAATTCTAAGATAGTATCAGTGTCAATCCAAGATTTGTTGGGTCAGCCGCTATCGGGCCACACTCTAGTTCAGTCCTGGGCGTGAGAGGGGTGTGTTAAGAGTCCCAAATTGGATGTAATATGGCCTGAAAAAGGGTTAATAAGTTGGAAGCATCCCTCACTCTACAAGCCCGATTTCGCAGGGTTGAATTAGGTCCAACCCAAATTCTAAGAGATTGCATGTTAGTGCACTATGCAGCAACATGTGTTACATACAGTAGTGTAATCCTAGTGATGAATATGAACATTTGAGCATCTTTTGGGGTAACAAAATTTTAAACAATAAGGGCAATCATAACAGTCATGCATAGCTCAATAGACGCAATAGTGTGGAGGAGAAGCAATATGACCTAGGATAAGGGTTGCCTTTGACAACTTTCTGTCCATATTTTCGCCATCTATACCCATCATCTAAGAGATCAACTTCACTAGTTGTTTGCACAATGATTCTAGACTCCGTGACAGTCCTATGCGAAGAACCTGGTTCTGAGTGCATGACTTCTGTATTTCTGCAGAATTACAACATTTGTAAGATCACATAAAGGTAAATGATTATCCAATATGAACTGATTTATTTATTTCCAATAAAAACATGCCTCCTCTTGGGGTCTGGCTCAACACATTTCTCATCCACTTCAGTTCCATGATCACCTACTTCCTCACTATCACTTGTTCCTGATAAGTGTTCAGCTGTTGCCTGACTAGATTCCGGTTCCATTTTAAACATCGAGTTTGTAGTTGCCCCTTGATAAGATGAATCAGCATTCCCTTGCATATTGTCGTTTGAAGTTCCAGTCTCTTTTGAGCGCTTTGGATTAGGACGTTGATGATTGTGTTCTCCTTTATATATAATCGCGGTTACATGACCATCAAGTGAGCGCTCGACCTTTTTCTTGACAGGACAGTTAGGATGTGTGCATTTATAATAACTTCGTGGAAACTCACTACCCTTCACTTGTTTTTGCCCATACTTCCTCCAGTTGTAGCCATCATCAGCAGGCTTATCAACATTCAACGAAGAAGACTGCGGCCTTTGTTCGGGGAGAGAGTAATCAGTGGATTCTCGCATTGCTGCCTGAGAGTCTGCTATTGATTGTGGCATCTGCTGTTGTGTAGTATTGGACATAGTTGCAGTAACCTGTGTCAATGGGGTAACATGTGCTACGGATTCAGACAATGAATTTTCAGCTTGGTTATGCATACTTGAGTTGGAATGTGCAGCCTGAGAAGAGACCTGTGCTAGTGCCTGCTGGTGTGTCGTGCCAAAGGACGCCTACAAGCCTCACAAGTCAGGTTGTCAGGACTCGAGAGAATATAATACTGAGGCAGTCTAATCACTTAAACAAAAAATAAATAAACAAAAAGTAAATAAGACTATGTTACTCTGACAAATAGTAGTGGTATTTTGTTGCATCATTCAATATCATCCATATAATAAAAAAAGAATTCAGTATCATTACATTTAGATAATATAACCTGTTGAGATGTGGTGTAAATAGTAGATTTATTTATATGTGTATTCGGCCCAGGCCCGTTAGGTTTTCATATAGTATAGTCTATTTAAACTCATTAGTGCTTGTATTCTTTACACAACAACATATACAGTTAATAAGACGGAACTACAGCTACTCTGTAGTCGCAGACGTAGGCAATCATTGGCCGAACTGCGTGACCAATATCGTCTCTCTATTCTTCGTCTCTATTTAACATGGTATCAAAAGCCTATGATCACTGGGCCTGAAAACCTAGCCGTCGCGCCGTCACGCTATTGAACCCTAGCTGTCCCGTTGATTGTTCATCCTCAACGGCCCTAGGTGCTACGAAAGTCATACAGTCCCTTTCATCCGTACGGCGTCACTGTTCATTCCGTACGACGCCACTATTCATTCCGTACGACGCCACAATTCAGTCCGTACGGAAATCACTATTCATCCGTACGGCACACTGTTTATCCGTACGGCGCCCCTGCTTATCCGTACGCAGTGTTGCTGTCCGTCCGTACGGCGTACCGTTCACCCGTACGGTGGTCCTGTTTGTCCGTACGTCGTTACTGTTCATTCCGTACCACGCCTTTCTACTGCTCCTCTCTGATTGTGGTTAGCCTTCCTATTATTGTCAAAAATGAGTTCAACTTCAGAAAATGACAAAAACAAATCTGAATCGACAGGTAAGAGTCTCGTGTCTTATGTTTTCTCCGGCAATCCCTCTATAACAACGGAGAAACTCAATGGTGATAATTATTTGAATTGGTCCGCCTCTGTCAAAATGTGGTTTATGGGACAAAGACTTTTAGATCACCTCACCAAGAATTCTACAGAGATTGGTAAGGATTTGCGTGAAAATTGGGAACATGCAGATTGTCAATTGGTCTCTCTTTTGTGGCAATCCATTGAACCCTCGTTGCTGGTCCATTATCGTTCATACACCACTTGTTATGATATTTGGCAGAAGGCTAAGAATGTTTATTCTAATGATATCCAGCGTCTCTATGGTGTTATTCATAATTTAGCCACCCTTCAGATGACAGAAGATAACATAGAATCTTCTGCTCTTGTTTCTAATTTTGCAGGTCGTGGGGGACGCGGTCGTGGTCGTGGGGGTGGTCGAGGAGGTCGTGTCGGAGGACGTCCTCAGTGCACTTATTGTAAGAAACTTGGTCATACTGAAGACAAGTGTTATTCCCTTCATGGCTTTCCAGAGAAAGCAGTAAATGTGACTCAGGTTAATGATTCTGAACAGAGAAGCACTAAACAAAATGTTCTTTCTGATGAGGAGTATAAGGCATTCCTGCAGTATAAGACTTCCCAGGCTTCATCATCAGCAACAATTGCTCATTCTGGTAATTCTACAGTCTGTTTCTCTCAATCATCACCTGTTGACTCCTGGATTATGGACACTGGAGCTTCTGATTGCGTGGCTGGTAATCCATCTCTTTTATCCAACATATCCCAACCTAACACCCCACATTATATTACCGTCGCCGACGGATCAAAAGTTAAAGCTAGTGGCATTGGTAAAGCCACTCCTCTTCCATCCTTACCCCTTGACAATGTTCTACTTGTTCCCAATTGCCCATTTAATTTAATTTCAGTTAGTCGTCTGACTCGAAGCCTAAAATGTTCTGTAACTTTTGATGATGATTATTTTGTTATACAGGACCGGAGTACGAAGCGGACGATTGGTACAGGATATGAGTCACATGGACTTTACTACCTCCAGCCCATCCATCCTTCATCTACAATTGCCTCCACTTCTACTACAGAGTCCCCCAGTCTTCTTCATCGTCGGTTAGGTCATCCAAGTCTCAAGAAGTTCAAAGTTATGGTTCCTCATTTGTCTCATCTGCAGTCATTAGATTGTGAGTCTTGTCAGCTTGGGAAACATGTTCGCTCCTCCTTCCCTAGCAGTACTCAGTCTAAAGCTCGTTCTCCTTTTGATGTTCTTCACTCAGATGTATGGGGACCGAGTCGAGTCACTTCAGTTGTAGGACATAGATATTTTGTCACTTTTATTGATGAATTTTCTAGATGTACGTGGATCTACCTACTTAAGGATAGATCTGAACTTCTTGGTGTTTTTCAAAATTTCTTTAAGGAAATCAAAAATCAATTTGGTTGTTCTATTCGCACTTTACGCAGTGATAATGCGAAAGAATATTTTTCTACATCATTTAATTCTTTTATGGTTGAAAATGGCGTCATACATCAATCATCTTGTCCCCATACCCCACAACAAAATGGGATTGCTGAACGTAAGAACCGTCATATAATTGAAACAGCACGCACCTTACTTATTCATGCTAATGTTCCTTTGAAGTTCTGGGGGGATGCCGTCCTCACTGCAGGGCACTTGATTAATAGAATGCCATCCTCTGCTATTCAGAATAGAGTTCCTCATTCCATATTGTTTCCCGATGAGCCCTTGTTCCGTATCTCTCCTCGAGTCTTCGGATCCACTTGTTTTATTCATGATCTTACTCCGGGACTTGATAAATTGTCTGCTCGTGCAGTTAAGTGTGTCTTCCTTGGCTATTCAAGAGTTCAAAAAGGATATCGATGCTACTGTCCCTCCACACATCGCTTCTACATGTCTGCTGATGTCACCTTCTTTGAGGATGCTCCCTTCTTTGCATCTCCCATTGAGTCTGAGTCTGTCTCTCAAGTATTACCTATTCCTAACATTGTCCCAGTAGTTCCTCTCCCACCCATCATTGACCAGATAGATCACCCATCTCCTACGGAAATTCCTAGTCCTTCTAGTCCCGCCCCCTTGCAAACTTATCAACGCCGTGCTCGTCTCCTTCCTGTCGACCCACCTCCTACCGAAGATCCTAGTGACTCATCTCCTGCCCCAGTTCCCTCTTCTACTCCGGATCCGCCTCCCGAGTCAGAAGACGCTCCTATTGCAGTGCGTAAAGGTACACGTTCCACCCGTAATCCTCATCCTATTTATAATTTCCTCAGCTATCACCGCTTATCACCTTCGCATTATACATTTGTCTCTGCTATTTCTTCCATCACCATTCCTAAGTCCACGCAGGAAGCTCTTTCTCATTCAGGTTGGAGACAAGCTATGATTGATGAGATGACAGCCTTAGATTCTAACCAGACATGGACTCTTGTGCCGCCTCCTCCTGGTAAATCTATTGTTGGGTGTCGTTGGGTATATACTGTCAAAGTTGGTCCAGACGGGAGTATTGATCGTCTGAAAGCACGCCTCGTTGCTAAGGGCTATACTCAGGTTTTTGGCCTTGATTACAGTGATACTTTCTCACCGGTGGCTAAAATGGCTTCTGTTCGTCTATTCCTTTCTATGGCTGCAATGCGACATTGGCCATTGTATCAACTAGACATCAAGAATGCGTTTCTCCATGGAGATCTAGAAGAAGAAGTTTATCTGGAGCAACCACCTGGTTTTGTTGCTCAGGGGGAGTGTCGTGGGTATGTCTGTCGACTTCACAAAGCCTTGTATGGTCTTAAACAAACCCCTCGAGCATGGTTTGGGAGATTCAGTAGTGTTGTTCAAGAGTATGACATGATTCGGAGTGAAGCTGACCACTCTGTCTTTTATAAGTTCTCTTCTCACAAATGTATTTATCTGGTTGTCTATGTCGATGATATTGTCATTACAGGTAATGATCATGATGGGATTGCAGGACTTAAACAACATCTAGTCCACCACTTTCAGGTCAAAGATCTTGGAAAGTTACGTTACTTTCTTGGCATTGAGGTAGCTCATTCTAAGGCAGGGATTGCTATTTCCCAGAGAAAGTATGCTTTGGATATTTTAGAAGAAACCAAAATGCTGGATTGCAAGCCAATTGACTCTCCTATGGATCCTAATGTCAAGATCCTACCAGATCAGGGGGAGCCATTTTCAGATCCAGGAAGGTATAGGAGGCTAGTTGGAAAGTTAAATTACTTGACCATGACGAGGCCAGATATTTCATATGCTGTTAGTGTGGTGAGTCAATTCCTAAATTCTCCTTGTGACAGTCATTGGGATGCCGTTGTTAGAATCCTGAGGTATATCAAGGGAGCTCCTGGAAAAGGTCTTGTTTACACGGATAGAGGTGATTCAAATATTGTCGCTTACACAGATGCTGATTGGGCTGGTTGCCCCTTTGATAGAAGGTCCACATCTGGGTATTGTGTTCTTATTGGTGGAAATCTAATTTCATGGAAAAGTAAAAAGCAAAATGTTGTTGCCAGATCCAGTGCTGAGGCTGAATATCGGGCTATGGCGCTTACCACTCAGGAGCTCACGTGGCTGAAACATCTTCTCCAAGAGTTGCGTTTTTGTAAAATAGGCACTATGAGTCTCATCTGTGATAATCAAGCAGCCCTACATATTGCGTCCAATCCAGTCTTTCATGAGCGAACCAAACACATTGAAGTTGATTGTCACTTTGTTCGTGAGAAGATTGTGTCCGGCGACATTGCTACTTCATTTGTTGGTTCTAATGATCAATTGGCAGACATCTTCACAAAAGCTCTTCGAGGACCAAGGATAACTTACATATGTGACAAGCTGGATGCCTACAATCTATACGCTCCAGCTTGAGGGGGAGTGTTGAGATGTGGTGTAAATAGTAGATTTATTTATATGTGTATTCGGCCCAGGCCCGTTAGGTTTTCATATAGTATAGTCTATTTAAACTCATTAGTGCTTGTATTCTTTACACAACAACATATACAGTTAATAAGACGGAACTACAGCTACTCTGTAGTCGCAGACGTAGGCAATCATTGGCCGAACTGCGTGACCAATATCGTCTCTCTATTCTTCGTCTCTATTTAACATAACCCAACAAGTAGTCTTCCATGTTTCTTTCGTTAATATATTACATATTCACATCAGTATATTCTTTTCCCAGGGATCCTCATTATATTCGAAGTATTATTGATATATCCTTAAGTAAACATAATCATGTTAACTATATACTAGTTAATTTGTTTAGTTGAATTTTGCAGTAAAAGTATTTGTTAAATATGGTTTGAGAGTAAACATGAACAACCACTTTTAGTTATCAGCACCAACACTAATTTGTTATCAATATCTTCTATTTATGGTTTGATGTTTGTATTCATTTTATTTAGTAAATAATATCTTTTATCAAAAAAGTTATTATTTAGAGAAGCTTGGTAGTGTTCTCCATTTAGGTATTCTTAAATTTGGGCTTAAGGCCTAACTCATCCCACAAAACCAACTTGTAATATTGCCTAAGTCTTATAGGCATTACTTTGGCCATATCTCTAGTCAATGTGGGACTTCAACACACCCTCACCTCATGATTGGACATCTGAAGTGTGGAATGATATAGGTGGAATAATCGGGATCTCAACACACCTTTTCACACCTAGTACTGGACATTGGAGCGTGGACAAATGGGTAGAATAATAGATATCTTGGCCCAATAAGAGATCTAAGATAGGCTCTTATACGGTTATACCATCTTAAATTTGGGCTTAAGGCCTAACTCATCCCACAAAACCGGCTTAAGGCCCAATAAGCATTACTTAGGTTCATACCTCTAGTCGATGTGGAATTTCAACAGATATTATACACTGATGTTTTTTCTATTTTGACAATATTATACACTGTTCATTGATCATACAATAGAAAAATTACTACTAGTAATTAATGTCTTCTATTAATAAATGCATTGATGTGTGTGCGTGCGAGTGTATGTGTGTGCGTGCGAGTGTATGTGTGTGCGCGCACACGGGTGTGTGAAACATCTCCAACGAATACAATTTAGCAAAATTCAATTCCAATTGAACATAAGGTCTCTTCAATAAGACGACTAAATCAAACTTGGGTTTTACAAAACTCAAATCCTATGAAAGACAGATCTATTTATTTTGACCACTCATCGTTTAGCATAAACAATCGCGACTGCCAATAACCGAACCCATTTAAGAAGTTTGCCAATTTTAACACAAAAGTTGAAGGTTAAAAAGATCAAGCCAGCAATAAATATAAAAAAAGTTAAAGATTCTGAGGGAGTTGATATGAAAATGAAAACATGTGTACACCAGAGGTTGTATACTTAATTAGAGGCTATTCACCTAGATGGACCTTGTATTGTGGGCGTCTAAAAGATCTTATTTCGGCTTATCTTATGACATAATCTCTTGCTTAAGTGTTTTAAGCAGGCGGTATAAAAATAACTCATGATATGCCCATAAACTGTTTTCTGCTTATTTTCATAAGCTCATTGGGCTTAGGGCTGAGCACTGGGCGGGTGTGGGTGGGTGCGGGCCCAAATGGCCCAAAATATTCAAAATCAAATGGACTCTATACAGCCCATTTCCGCCCGTTCCTACACTCAGAGTTTACTGCGGGTTCGGTCTTGGGCGGGTTCGGTTATTGCAGGTGGTTTTGGGCGGGTTTGGGGCTTATTGGGCTAGCTTATTGAAACAACTAATACAAAGATTAAGTGGAAAAGCTAATACATAAGTACTTGTACTACAATAAGCGTTACAAGAGCATATGTCATAAGCAATTAAATTCAATAAGTTATTTGCATTTGGGTATGTACATCAGAAAATTGTTTGGATTTCCAATATATTTTCTCCGAAAAAAAAAAATTTAGAAATGGATGAGAATTGTAGAGGGCACAATGGATAAACTCCATGTAAGCTCTTATCATTAGCTGCCTTGAAAAGTTTATTAAATAAGCAGAAAACAAACTATGGAACTATTTTTTAGAAGCTCTTCCAAACGCCCTTTAATTCTAGTAATCTCTCATGGACCAAATAATTAATCAAAGTTTCAGATGTCAAACTCAATGCCTTTTTGAGTAGCAGAGTAGTAACATTCACTCCACATAATGAAAATTCCCAAAAAGGACCCCACGTGTAAAGAAAAGGAATGAAAGAAAACTGCATACACATTCAACAATGGAAAATGATTCCATGAATGAATGAAATTGTAGGCTTATATAGTAACAAACAAAACTCCTAACTAAGCATCTTCTCAACATATCCAAATCAATTATAGTAGATTCTGATTCTCTGAAAGTGAGACAAAACATACCTCACTAGCTCAATTTAGAAAAATATCACAAAAATTCACCATAATGAAAAGGGTGGTCAACAAAAAAAAGTCAATATCTTTCTTCACCATATTTTCTCAAAAGCCAAATGGGGTTGTGATTATTAAGATCAATAGCTTCAAAACAAAAAAAGAAGGCAAAACAAAAGCATTTGTATATATAAAAGTTAGAATTTTCACCTGAGAAGGTGCAAAGAAGCCATGTGAATCAAGTACACCAGAAGGGGGCACCGCCGGAGACGCCGGAGACGCCAGAGCACCGCCGAGAAGTTGCGAGAAGGACTTACAATCATCACCGTCAGGGAAGAAACTAGAGAGCAGAGTCATGGGACCAGGGCTGAAACCACCGGTAAAAAGCGTGTCCGTACGTGGCGGTAAAGTGATGATGGGTCTCTGTCGGCCGCCGCCACCGCCGCCACTATCCTCCGCCGCTTCTTCCTTCCACGGTGGTAACTGTCCATTTCCACCGTTGAACATTTAACTTAGTTTGACTTATTAATCAAAGAAGAAAGCTCCAAAATTTCTCTTTGTGACTCTAAAAAAGAGAGAACTTTTAATCTAAGTTCTGTATCTTTTTGTGGTGTGTTTGTCTTAATTACATGTTTCTTTTTTTCTCTCTGTGTATTGCTTGCTTTTTTGGGTTTTGGTGGATCTGAAAAAATCAACACAAAAAGTCAACGCTTTAGTCCCCAACCAAATACTCTGTTGAGTCTGTTCTGATTTTTCTTCCACCAAGTTGTATTCTTTAATATTTTTGTTCATAGGGTCATTCTAACCTACACAACCCACTTAGGTTGTGTATGGTGCACAATATAACAAAAAATTGTGAGGAAGTTTAAAAGGTGATATGAACCGTTGGATTAAAAATGCTCATTGACAAATTTTTATAAAATTTTTTAATTTTTAAAAAGCCATTGGGTAAAATTGGCATCGGTAGAATATCTATTAAAAAAATAATATTGCTCTATTAAAATACTTTACTTCTTTATTTAATTTAAATACTTCTAAAAATATGAACATTAATTAAATAATAAACATATTAGCAAAACTTCATCCCAAATATTTAAATAAAAATTTTAACGTATTAAAATTTCTGAAATTATTTGTTTTAGCTTATTAACGTGTTAGGAAGACAACTAGAAGAATGGATTTGTTTCCACCTTCCAGTAGGGACCGTGGCATATACCGTCACATTCCCTTACATGAATTGTCGAAAATGACCACAATGACTTGTGGGATTTGTTATATATAAGTCAATGATGGCTGGCAGGACAGACAAGAACAAGTTACTATTATTGTATAATAATATTACTATTATTGTATAATAATTAGTACATTATAAGAAGAACTCACGTGGGGACGCACAAACGGGCGGGTAAGTCGAATTCGGTTTCAATAAACCAATCCAAAGGAAAATCGATGAGCAGATACACCACCCAGTTTCGACCATTTTGAGAAGCGGTTTCAGGTGTAGCGGTTTCGTCGGGTGTCGATTTCGTCGGGTGTCGGTTTCAACGAACGGATTTACTCGGTTTGAATGGAGGCAGCTTAATAGTGTACCTCACGTTTGAAGAGAAGAGGATGAGAGCTTGTAAGAAAAGAAAACGGAGAAAATGGGGAGAGAGAGAGAGAGAGAGGGAGAGAGAGAGAGAGAGAGAGAGAGAGAGAGAGATGACGAACGAAGATGACAATGAATAGTAGCAAGAGACTTCTTTTGCCTCTAGATATGTTATCTATTTAATGTTTAAAAAGTCAAATGGTTTTTTTAATCAAATTATTAATTTTCCATGTGATGACGGAAAGAAAGAGAGCACGAATTTACTTGATTTGAAGTTTCCATGTGTTGTGACAGACAATAGGTAGTGTAGCTGTGCAATAGAAGAGAGATGTAATATGGGCTGTGTAGTCTGCAACTTTCTGCTTCGGATGGGTTCGGTTTTCAATGGGTTTGATTTCAATGGTCCAATTCCGCTGCAGTCAGCCCTGTCAACTCGTTTTAACAATTCAGTAGCCTGTCAACCGAGTTAACCCAACCGAATCTCTTCTTTTAAATCCTAGTTCCATATTCAAATTTCCAAGCGGCAAAATGTGATACTTTCCTAAGGCTACATCACTTTTACTATCAAAAAACCCTACCACATAATGCGAACACAAACCAGCTTTCCCATTTGTATAACTTGTTACCAATTGAGTGGGAAATGGTTCACCGTCCCCAAATAGTGTATTACACACCTATTTTTAGTTTCACACCAACCATTTAAAGTGTACAGCATGCTCGCCTCCATTTTCAAACCATCCACTAGTCCCTTAACACTATGTTTGGTTGCCAAGAAAGATGAGGGAAAGATTAGGAAAGAAGAGAAACTTTCTTGAAGTTTGAGCTTTCCACGGTTTGGATCACATGAGAAAATGGAAGGAAATACCACATTTTGTGGGCTCCACCACAAAAACCATTCTTCCCATAAATGGACGAAAAGTGGACTGCGTGCTACTATTCAAACGTAAATGACGAAAATACCCTATTATTAACATGCTAACTCCCTCAGTTGTCATCATGTGCTATCATTTGCTATTGGAGTTCTTGTACGGATCAAATATTTTATTTTTATCGGCTGTGCAAATATACCACACATATATATATATATATATATATATATATATATATTACTAAATATATGTCTTTCTTTCCTCTCATTTTCTATTCTACTTTCACTCCTACCAAACAACCTTAAAATTATCTTACTTTCTTTTCACTTTCTACTCACTTTCATTCCTTCAACTTTCTTTCCTTCAACTTTCTTTCCTTCCACTATCCAAACATACCATAAATGCCACTGTACTACACCCTTTATCTCTACAACCTTTCTTTCCCATCTTCCAGCTTTATTTCCACCTTCCTCTCATTCTATCACAACTTTTTCAATTTTTTTTTGAATCTGCAAATCCTATTCTGCGTCTCTCTCTTTCTCCAGGTCTCTCTTCCGCGTCTCTCTCCATTTTCTCTCTTTCGCGTGTCTCTCTCTCTTTCCCATTCACATGTTCTAAAACTCTCCTCCACAGATCTGAAACTCCCTCACAACCTATCACTCTCTCTCGCTGTACCTCTCTCTAAAAATAAGATCTAAAATAAAAACTTTGAAGATCCATGGGTTTCGACATTGCAGACGTACTCACTAAGATTCAGTTTCAAAAAAGATTGAATCCAATGGCGGTGGGGTTGTAGCTATGTATTTCACACCACTAGCTCCATCTTCAACCAAAGTCATTGAGGAGATAACAGGTTCTTCAAAAAAAATCTAACCACTCCATCTTCTTCAAGCAAGGTAACTGAGACTCCCCACCCTCTTCTTCATCCTCTTGCATGAACTTCTATATTTTTAATACATCTACTAATCAAGCTTTTTCCCCTTTGTTGAGCAAAAATCTAAACTGGAATCACCTACGAGAGCTACTGCGTTTTCCATGTAAGCAACTACAAAAACTCATTCATCTCACAGCGATAGTACTCAATACCTAGAAATTAGGGTTCAAAGGGTAAAATGTCACTTGGTTCCTCTTGGTTTTGTAAATGTACCTGCTTTGATGGGGAAATTGATGTAGAAAACAATTACCTGGATAATATTAAAAGATCAAGTAAGAATATAACAATTTCGGCTTTAAAAGTGGATAGAGTAGAATGTTTTTGTAGCAATTTGCTGAAAGCTCTTTTTGTCATTTATTTTTTCATCTCCTTTGGCTTAGGTGAAGATCCGACACTGATTTTCTACACTAGGGGGACAACAGGTAAACCTAAGGGAGTTGTTCATACAAACAGAAGCATCATTCCTCAGGTATGCTTTTTTGATTTATCTTCAGTCACGTTTAATGCTACCTCAAATATGTTGGAACAATTGTGAATTGAACTTTGAACTTACAGCATGCATTCACAGATATTGGAGCTTTTCCATACATGAAAACATAGGCAGCTGTGCTCTTTCTATCTCCTTTATCACCACACCAATCTGCATCAGAGTATCCATACACCTCCTGGTCAGATTTTCCAGCTCCATTTGGATAGAACACACCAGTATCAATTGTTCCCCTTATCTATCTCAGTATACGTTTTGCAGCAACTAGGTGTGAGGTCCTAGGTTGCTCCATAAACCTTCTAATGAGACCAACACCATAGGATATATCAGGTCTTGTGTGACACAAGTACCTTAAGGAACCAACCAGCTGCTTATATAAAGTAGCATCAACCAGTTTCTCATTTGAATCTATAACATCCCCTAATTAGCTAATTTAAATTATTTAAGTTAGCAAAGAGGTTAAGGTAAATTATTGGCTAAATCAAATATTTAGCACAAGAGGTTATCATGAATCGATTAATTAGCATAATTACTAAATTATGCGATGTTGAAATAAATATTGTAGTCATGCATAATTAAAATAAGGTATTAAATTAGTAAGTTATGGAATAATTGAGGTATTAGGAGTAGTTTAAGTTAGCTGAAGGGTAGTAAGGTAATAACACCATCCTTTAAGGGAGTCAGCTGAACCAAACACACCCACCCAGCCAAAAACACTTCATTCATTTTCATATTTCCAGAATTGAAAAGAAAAGAGAGGTTGAGAGAAAGAAAAGAGAGAGAGCTCGCGAGGGGGACAAGAGAAGGGAAGGGGAGGATCCTCAATGCATGTTCCTGATTCATACTCCATTGCAATCCTTCCATCATCCTCTTCCTACTGATATAAAATTCGTCACCAGCATCTTCCTCCTCCATCAATTTCCAGTTCTGAAAACCAAGCTTCAAGTCCATGAAAATGTGTTTCCATAGGTTGCATGTTCATCATTTTGCCATTTGGGGCTGTTAAGGAACCTCCACTTCAGCTTCCTTGTGATTTCAGAACCTTCATTGCGATCTAGAGCAGCTGGGGAAGGGTTTGTGGTTGCTGGGTTCGAGTTGCCTAAGGATTGGTGTTAGTGAGAGCAAGAGGAAACCGTTCGGGGATCGTTCGAGAGGTTACGGTTCGGTCGTTTCGTGTGAGGACGTGATTTCTCGCGAGATCGTCAAAACGGTGAGTTCTATACTCGCTTAGGGATTGTCTTTCGAATCAAGGTTTTTCGCATTTCGTTTGGAAAAGGATCGAGTCAAAAACCGTTTTCGGGAAAATGACGTTTTTACGGTTTTTCGATTAATATATATGCTTTATTGATTTGATTGATTTTAATGCTTTCGCAGGAATATGACTGAATTGCTGGTTGGAATGGTTGTTTTTAAGTCACAGAAGTCCTAAAATGTCTCGGCACCGGATTGAAAGCGAAACGGAACAAAACGGAATTTGGAAAAATCATTTTTGAACACTTCTGCCAACGGTCGCGTCGCGACCCGTGGCCGTCGCCTCGCGACCAGGCATAAAATTGTGATTGTTTTTGTTTCTGTAACTTTTCGCGTCGCGACGGAACCTGTTCGCGTCGCGACGCAGTGTAATTTTCAGCAAAACCTACCGATTTTGTTTTCGAGATAACTTTTAATCCGGGAATCCGATTGAGGTGTTTCAGTTGCGTTTCGAATCTTATTGAAAGGTCTATTCAGAGGTGTAATTCAAACTATAAAATTCCATGTTTTGAAAGTTAAAGAATGTTAGAAAAACCGTACTATAGTGAACGCGAGTGCATACGAATCATGTTGAGATAACGAACCTAGAGTTCATCATGTCATGCTAAGTTAATTGATTGTAAGTCTATAAAGACATAAACTCTCAATTCATGTAAACACAATTCAAGTTACTTTCCCTCGGGGAAAGGTAGATGGTATACTTTGAGTATATCGAGGATGACGATCCTCCAGTTTATTAGCATACTAGGGTGGGGGAAGTCATGAGCCCCAAATCCTAGGCCCACATGTTTTGCCCACTATTGATTAGCGGGATGGGTTCACCAAAGGCCAGAGAAATAACCATGCTAAGGTAGGCTTGAGGTGTTGTGCTAAGTTCATGAAAATATGATATGTAGTTGCATATCAGGGCTACATCAAGAAAGTAATTAATTTAACGAGTAGTCGCTTATTAGTGCTACAAGTTACAGGAAAATAATATATGTCCACGTGGTTGCTTATTAGGGCCACGAGTTCAAAGATAAAGTTTAATGAACCGCTAGAGTTAATAAGGGGTCTCGATAGGACTCACTGAGATAATGTTTATCTCACCCTTTATATGTTGTGGTTTTTACAGAGAAGCAGGGGAAAGCAAAGGCGACAAAGCCCGGTTAGCCGGTGCGACTCATGGAGTCATGGGAGACTTGATTCTCTGTTTAGGCCCTTATGCTTTTCTAGTTTATGTTATTGATTGTATGACTATCACTGTATAAGTTGTAAAATCGTTTCCGCTACTTTATGTTTTGAGTATTGGACACCAGGATTGTATAAGTCTTAAGTTGTGGAACTTAAGCATTTTCAGGAAGTTAATGAGGTTCATAGAACCATTTGATATGTATTATCGAAAGTTTTAGTTGTGTTCAATATTTCAATAACAGGAAGTTACTCTGATGTATGTCATTTAGTGCATTTCGGTAATTCTACATGTTAGAATTTATCGGGGTGTTACATTATGGTATCAGAGCAGTTCGACCTAGTCGGGCTTAGATGGTTGGGGTGGTTTTGTCCCTCGAGTAATTCTGCTATTTTGCTTCTTATGATGCTAAGAGACATTGAGACTGATCAACTTAATACTTGATGTATCGTTTGCAAAATTATGGCAGGAGGATCGAGGAACACCCCACCAATTGATCCACATTTTGCATGGATGCAGAATATGATTGAGAGGCAGCAAAAGATGATGGAAGATATGCTACTAATGCAACAGAATGTTCAAGCTCAGCCTCAACCAATTCCTAAGCCTCAAGTTAACCCACAACAGATCTACTCTGAATTTCTGAAAATGAAACCTTCCGAGTTCAGAGGGGGGGCCGGATGTCATGGAAGCCCAGCATTGGCTGGATGACATAGAGAATATTTTCTTAACTATGCAAGTCACTGATGATGACAAGCTGAGATTGGCATCCCATATGCTGAAGGGGGAAGCCAACAACTGGTGGACTAATGCTAAGGCCATGATGGCAACTATAGGTACTCCCCAGACATGGGAGAATTTCAGGCAGACGTTTCTGGAGCAGTTCTTCCCAATTGCTATGAGGTTTGACAAGGAGAACGAGTTCTTAGCTCTTACTCAAGGAGGTTTGACTGTGGGCCAATACACGGCCAAGTTTGAGTAACTTTACCAATTCTTCGGTTTGGCTGGGTATGCTCCCAATGCCAAGTGCAAGACTGACAGGTACAAGTATGGATTGAGGGAAGACATTGCTCAAAGTTTGAGTTCTTTTGCAGATACCAACTATGCTGCCATGGTTCAACAAGCTCATATAGCCGAAAGTGATTTAAAGAGGTTGTATGCAAGCAGGAAAGTATTCCATCAGAATAGGAAGAATGTTGGATCATCCAACAATCAGATGGGTCCCAGGCACAACTCCAACAAGGGAAAACAAGTTCAGTCGTCTAACTCCCCAAAGTTTAATTCATGTTCCAACTGTGGAAGATATCATCAAGGGAAGTGTCAGATGGGATCTAACCAGTGCTTCTATTGTAAGAAGGGAGGTCATTATGCATCTAATTTTCCTCAGAAGAAGGGGAATGACAGCTCTGCTACTACTACTCATGGGAGAGTCTACACTTTGGACGCTCAGAAGGTCACACCATCAGATAATCTACTAAGGGGTATGGGATCTCTTTTCAATAACTCCGTTAGTATTTTATATGATTCAGGTGCGACTCATTGTTTTATATCTCAAATCTGTGTTGATCGGTTGGGATTGGCCTTAACTCCTTTGCCTCAACCGATCTCCATCAAGACTGCTGTTGAAGGTAGTATTCAAACCCAAGCAATATGTGAAAATTGTCTTCTATCCATCGGAGACAGAAATTTTGTAGTGGACTTCATTTGTTTGCCAATGAAGGGTATGGACGTCGTCCTAGGTATGAGTTGGATGACGGCCAACCATGTGACTATTGATTGTTTTCATCGGACTATCGGTTTCGCCTCCGAGTCAGTGGAGCTACAACCGACCAATTCTGAAGCTGGTATTTCTTTCACTTCAGCCAGTAACTGTTTGTTCCAAGGCGCAGAGGCTTATGTCATGATGTTGACTGCATCCACTGAGACAGGTCTAGATTTATCTTCTGTGCAAGTTGTTAATGAATTTCTTAATGTGTTCCCTGATGAAGTTTCTTCGTTACCTCCGGATCGTGAGGTGGAGTTCTCTATAGAGTTGGTTTCGGGCACTGGGCCAATTTCTATAGCTCCGTATAGAATGTCATCATTAGAGTTGAAAGAGTTGAAAGTCCAATTGGAAGAGTTAATTTCCAAACAGTTTATCCGACCGAGTGCCTCACCATGGGGTGCCCCAGTCTTACTTGTCAAGAAGAAGGACGGAAGTATGAGATTGTGCATTGATTACCGTCAGTTGAATAAGGTAACTATTAAGAACAAATACCCTCTACCGAGAATCGATGATTTGCTAGACCAATTGAGGGGAGCTGCAGTATTTTCAAATATTGATTTGATGTCCGGCCATCACCAAATTAAGGTTCGAGCTTTGGACATCCCGAAGACCGCTTTCCGTACGAGGTATGGACACTACGAATTTGTAGTGATGCCCTTCGGTTTGACCAATGCTCCATCTATATTCATGGATTATATGAATCGGATTTTTAATTCCCATCTGGATCAGTTTGTTGTGGTATTCATTGATGACATCTTGGTATACTCTAAGACAATTGAGGAGCATGTGCAACATCTCCGAATTGTCCTGAACGTACTCCGGGAGAAGAAGTTGTATGCTAAGCCATCCAAATGTGATTTTTGGATGCCCGAAGTTAAGTTTCTGGGCCATGTGATATCTAAAACCGGTGTTGGAGTGGACCCCAGTAGATTGAAGCTATGGTAGACTGGGAACAACCGTCTACGGTTACTGAAGTGAGAAGTTTCTTAGGATTAGCTGGGTATTATCAGAGATTCATTCAAGGATTTTCTCAGCTGGTTCTTCCACTCACTCGGTTAACTTGCAAGGGTCAGCCGTTTGTTTGGGACTCGGACTGTGATGATTGTTTTGCGCAATTGAAGAGTCGATTGACTTCTGCACCTGTCCTGATTCTTCCAGATCCGTCCATGGGATTCCAAATCTATTGCGACGCCTTTGGTAAGGGTTTGGGATGTGTCCTTATGCAGAATCAGCAAGTAGTTGCTTATGCCTCCAGACAGTTGAAGCCGCATGAGGAGAATTACCCAACTCATGATTTAGAATTGGCGGCAATTGTGTTTGCCCTAAAGATTTGGAGACATTACCTATATGGGTCTCGTTTCTAAGTCTTTAGTGACCACAAGAGCCTTAAGTACTTATTTGACCAGAAGGAGCTGAACAATAGGCAGAGAAGGTGGGTGGAGTTTTTGAAAGATTATGAGTTTGAATTGAAGTACCATCCGGGGAAGGCTAATGTTGTGGCCGATGCTTTGAGCAGAAAGTCTATCCACACTGCAGAGTTGATGATTCATGAGATGACATTGTTGGAATCGTTTAGAGACCTGAATTTGAAAGTGAAGCCGAGGAGGAACAGGTTGGTATTGAGCCATATTCAGATTTCGAGTTCCTTGAGAAATTTGATTCGCTCAGTCCAAGAGGTTGATTTAGAGCTGCAAGCGCAGAAGAGGTTGCCGAATTACACCGAAGACGGTGATGGTGTGATTTGCTTTGATGGTAAAATCTGTGTGCCGAATGAGGAGAATATTAAGAGGCAGATTTTAGAAGAGGCTCATAAGAGTCAGTTATCAATACATCCTGGGTCCACCAAGATGTATCGAGATTTGAAGCAGTTGTATTGGTGACCGGGTATGAAAGTAGAAGTTGCAGAGTTTGTGTCTCGATGCTTGACTTGTCAAAGGGTCAAGATAGAGCACCAGAGGCCAGGTGGTCAGTTACAACCGTTGAATGTGCCAGAATGGAAATGGGAAAGCATTTCTATGGATTTTGTCATGGGATTGCCACGGTCCCAAGCCGGAAATGATTCTATTTGGGTAGTGGTGGATCGCCTGACCAAGTCCGCCCATTTTATTCCGGTGCGTTCTAAATACAAAGTTGCTAAGTTAGCAGATGAGTATCTCAAGAACATTGTAAGATTACACGGAATCCCTACGAGTATTGTTTGCGACCGTGATCCCAAGTTCACATCACGATTCTGGAGAGCATTGAATATGGTGTTGGGGACAATGGTGTGTGCTAGCACCGCTTACCACCCACAAACAAACGGACGAATGGAGAGAACAATTCAGACATTGGAAGATATGTTGAGAGCATGTGTACTTGATAGTGGAGGTCGATCGGAGGATCATCTTCCATTGGTGGAATTTTCATACAACAACAGTTACCATTCTAGTATCGTAATGGCACCATACGAGGCATTGTATGGGAGGAAGTGTAGGACACCATTGTGTTGGTGGGATGTAGGTGAGAAGAGACTATTGGGACCGGATTTAGTCCGTGAGACTACAGAGAAGATCCGTCAGATAAGAGAGAGGATGAAGACTGCTCAGAGTCGGCAAAAGAGTTATGCCGATAAAAGAAGAAGGCCACTAGAGTTTGAAGAAGGAGATCATGTGTTTCTGAGGCTATCTCCAACTATTGGTACCGGTATTGCCATGCGAGTGAAGAAGCCCAGTCCTTGATATATTGGGCCTTTCCAAATTATCGAGCGAGTTGGGCCAGTAGCATATCGCATTGCGTTACCGCCAGCATTGTCTAGGTTGCATGATGTTGATAACTCATATTTAGATGAGTTATTTATACCTATTCAAAGTTAAATCATGCAAGTCCTCTGGCAATAGTAGGTTGTTTCTATTAAGTTTCCGTTAGTTTATTGCTTTTTAGTTAGAAGGGGCTAAATTACAAGTTCTAGGCATTTTGGTGCCAATTGGCGCCTTTGTGAGCGTTTTGATGCTTCTTGTGTTTGTGCAGTAATCTGAACGTGGCAACGTCTCTCATCACGTCTGAAGAAGGGCAGCAAAGCAAGAAAGTAATATCTCATTTTGGCGCGCATGTAATGATGGTCAAAGATCTGGAAATGAAGAAGATCTTCTCTCTCCTCAGCAGCTGACGCGGCTGACGCACTGTAGCAGTGCGGTGTCACTTCAGGGCAGAGTCAACTCGCAAGCAAGCTTGGAAGGTGGGGAATGACATCAGCAAGCATGTGACCCTCTTTTGACCATGGCTATTCTCTCTCTACAAAAAGGCAAGGGTGCACCATGCGGATTACACACGACTCCATTCATCATCCACCTTCCTCCATTTTTCAGAGATAGTTTTTCTAAAAGAAGTTCTGGACACAGACTTCTTCATTTTAAATTTTCTCAAGCCCCAATTTCCATCTTCATTCGCAACCATTACTGTAAGGCTCAGACGTTGTAACGTCTTTACAGCGTGCATGAAGGAAGGCCACTTAGGCGTATCATTGGCGTTTAGTCTCCTTTTCTCTATGTACGGTATTTGGATTTTAACTCCTCTTATTTCTGTAAGGATGCTCAGCATGAGCTAAACATTGGTAGTTGGGTTGTTGTTTTGCATGTAATGAACCTCTAGTTTAATGTTATGAAGTATTGATGTTTATGCGTTTTAAATCTTTGCATGTTAATATTTCCAAACTTGTTTTGAACTTGGCCACTTAAAACAAGTAGATTCATAGGTACAGACATGGTCTATGAAAAGAACTCAAAGATTTATGTGAATGAAAAGGTGCACTAAAGACATTTAGGCATTTTTATCTAAGTC
This sequence comes from Astragalus membranaceus, assembly GCA_039519185.1. NCBI lineage: Eukaryota > Viridiplantae > Streptophyta > Magnoliopsida > Fabales > Fabaceae > Astragalus > Astragalus membranaceus. The sequence continues at coordinate 58,983,150 of CM076849.1, forward strand.
TAGACATAGAATGGATAATAGTTCATAGGACATTGCTGTGGGTACTTAAAATACAGGAGTAGGCCTACTTAGAACCTAGACATAGGAATTCTAGTACTTGAAGCTCTGACGTTTTGTGACTGAAAAGCACAGCTCTTTTGCAACAACATTCAAACGTTATAACGTCTATACAACATAGCATTTGTACGTGTTAACGTGTAAACGTTATAACGTCTAACTAGAGGAGATTTACTTGCATGCAGCAATCCAACTCATACTCTTCCATATTCACAACCACTTCTCATTTACTTGTTTTATTTACGTTCTTAGTCTTAACACCTACTTTTAATGCCGATTTATTACCTGTTTCACTTGTGTTTTAAAGACTTGAACTCTGAAAGTTAATCAATCCTCGTGGGAACGATCTCTTACTTTTTATCCACTTTATTACTTGTACGACGTGTATACTTGCACTGATATTGCGATTATAACACACACGAGCGCAACAAGTTTTTGGCGCCGTTGCCGGGGATTGTATTTAACTTTTATTGCTCAACAAGAATTACAACACTAGGTGAAAGAATTCTGCTGTGTTGTTTGTTGTTTTTGTGAGTGAACAGGTAAACGTTACAGCGTATGCTTAGTTCCAGTTCAAGCTCTAGTTCAACAGAACCAGGAAGTGGATCTGAGCCTGAATTCTATCCAGAACCTGAAAGAACCTTCAGGCGACTAAGGAGACAACAAAGATTAAGAAGGCAACAACAACAACAGCAATTTCAGCCACCCACCATGTCTGAACATGGTACTGGTGGTAGAAGCTCTAGAGGTGGACGCACTCCAAGAGGAGGAAGGCACTCTGATGCTGGAGGACGTGGTCGTGGACCACAAACTCATACAGAAACCTATGTTGATGATGAACACTGGCAGAGACAGCAACTCATCAATGCAGGGCCACAAGACATGGTCAATGACAGAGACAGGCCTATGCATGATTATGCTGTGCTCAACCCTGCCCATTTACAAACAGGCATTGCAAGACCACCTATTCATACTGGTCACTTTGAATTCAAGCCAATGATGTTCCAAATGCTGCAGACTGCAGGGCAATTTGGAGGTTTTCCTCAAGAAGATCCTTATGCACATCTAAGGTAATTTTTGGATGTGTGTAGCAACTTTGTCATCCCTGGAGTCTCAGAAGATGCTTTCCGATTGAAGCTATTCCCATATTCTCTTAAGGATAAGGCCAAGAATTGGTTGAACTCCTTAGAGCCAAATTCAATTCACACTTGGGATGAGCTAGCTGAGAAATTTCTTGGAAAATATTTCCCTCCCAACAAAAATGCCAAGTTAAGAAATGACATCACTTCCTTCAAACAAAGAGAAGGGGAATCATTATTTGAGGCTTGGGAAAGATGGAAGGAATTACTAAGAATGTGCCCACACCATGGTATACCCGTGGTTATTCAAATGGAGACTTTTTATAATGGTCTAGATCAACCCACCAGACTTATACTTGATGCTTCATCAGGCGGTGTCATATTGAATATGTCTTTCTCTGAGGCATGCAGGCTTATTGAAGACATAGCTACTCATAATGCCCATTGGCCCTCTGAAAGATTCACTCCTGGAAAGAAGGCTGGTGTCCACGAGATAAGTGAAGTAACTGCCCTTTCTGCCCAGGTTGCTTCTCTGACCAACATGATTAAAAATTTGAGTACCCCAAACGTGGCAACGTCTGAAACACAGACTGCTGCAGCTGTTGAACCAACACCATCTGGGGGAGTAGTGTGTGTCTATTGTGAAGGAGGGCATGTCTACGAGGAGTGTCCCCATAACCCCCAGTCTGTAAACTTTGTATCACATAACAAAGGTAACAGTCCCTTCTCCAACTTTTACAATTCAAATTGGAGAAATCACCCAAATTTTAGTTGGAAGAACAACAATTCTTTGAATGCTAGCGATGCTGCTCCTGCAATACCCCCAGGATTTCCCCCTCAACAACAAAAGCAGTATACGCAGAATAACAACAACAGCAATTTGGAAGCCTTGATGAAAACTTTCATAAGTGATTGTAGGGCAACCTTACAGACCCATGAGTCTTCAATCAAAACTTTGGAGAACCAAATTGGACAGATAGCCTCAGCTCTTACTCAAAGACAGAATGGATCTCTTCCATCCACAACTGAAAAACCATCTTCATCAAAGTCAAATGGTAAAGATGTGGTGAATGCACAGGTAAATGCTATCTCATTAAGAAGTGGCACTGAGTATCCAGAACCATCTATGCCTAAGGAATCTGAGGTGCCAGACAAGGAAAAAGAGAAAAAGAGAAGAATATTCCAGATATTGTGATGTCTAAGCCAGACGTTACAACGTCTAGTTCTGAACCAGGAATCAAGACTGTTCCTAAGCTTGTACCTGAATATCCTCCTCCACCCTACCCTCAAAGACTAAAAAAAGCTCATGAAGACAAGCAATTCAGCAAGTTCATGGAGATGCTAAAACAGCTACACATAAACCTTCCCTTAGTTGAAGCTCTACAGCAGATGCCAAACTATGCCAAGTTCCTAAAGGATATCATCACCAAAAGAAGAAGGCTAGGGGAGTTTGAAACTATTGCTTTAACTGAAGAATGTAGCTTAATCATGCAGAATAAGCTCCCTAGAAAACTGAAGGATCCTGGCAGTTTTACTATATCATGCTCCATTGGAGATTTTTACCTTGGCAAAGCTTTATGTGATTTGGGGGCAAGTATTAACTTGATGCCCAAGTCCATTTATGAAAAACTTGGTATAGGAACTGCCAGACCTACTTCTTTAAGTCTTACCTTAGTTGATAAAAGTAGAGTTTATCCTGAGGGCATATTAGAAGATGTTTTGATTAAAGTTGACAAATTTGTTTTTCCAGTGGACTTTGTTATTTTAGATTTTGATGCAGATAAGGAAGTTCCTATCATCTTGGGGCGACCATTTCTGGCCACTGGAAGGACACTCATTGATGTGCAGAAAGGAGAACTAATCATGAGGGTCAATGACCAAGAAGTCAGGTTCAACGTCCTCAACGCACTCAAGTATCCAGAACCTAACACAGAGGAATGTTCCTTTGTGGTTGCCCTTGACCATGTGGTTCAAAAACAATTCAATAAAGATAATGACCACTTGGAGAAGATTCTGGGCAAAGATGAGATTCAAGAGTTGTTATCAGAAGAAGCTGATCCGTTAAACGTTACAACGTCAACCTCAGACGTTGTCACGTCTGACTCCCATGTACCCAGGGCATGGACAAAAAAGTATGAATCTTTGGGGCAAGAAGACTCCAATCTCAAGAAGATAGTCCCCTCCATTGAAGAACCACCCACACTGGAACTGAAGGTGTTGCCTGATCACCTGAAGTATGCCTTTTTAGGGGAAAATGATTCTTTACCTGTGATCATTTCTTCTAATCTCTCACAAGAGCAGAAAAGTGATCTCATTAGTACCTTGAAAAGACACAAGAAAGCCATTGGTTGGCAAATGGCAGATATCAAGGGTATCAGTCCCACAATCTGTATGCACAGAATTGTCTTAGAAGAGAATGCAAAGAACAGCATTGAAGGACAAAGGCGATTGAACCCGATAATGAAAGAGGTGGTCAAGAAGGAAATCATCAAATGGTTAGACGCAGGAATCATCTACCCAATCAGTGACAGCTCATGGGTGAGCCCAGTTCAATGTGTACCAAAGAAGGGTGGAGTTACTGTGGTGACCAATGACAAAAATGAATTGATTCCAACAAGAACAGTGACTGGATGGAGGATATGTATGGACTACAGGAAGCTGAACAAAGCAACCAAGAAGGACCATTTTCCTCTGCCATTTATTGACCAGATGTTGGATAGACTTGCAGGCAAAGAATTCTATTGTTTCCTTGATGGTTACTCAGGATATAACCAGATAGCTATTGTGCCTGAAGACCAAGAGAAGACCACATTCACTTGTCCTTATGGTACCTTTGCCTTCAGAAGGAAGCCATTCGGGCTGTGTAATGCACCTGCAACATTCCAGAGATGTATGATGGCTCTATTCTCAGATTTTATTGAAAAATCCATGGAAGTTTTCATGGATGACTTTTCAGTTTATGGAGACTCATACAAGGCATGCTTGGAGAACTTAGAAGGAGTTTTAATAAGATGTGAAGAAACCAACCTAGTACTCAACTGGGAGAAATGCCACTTTATGGTTCAAGAGGGAATTGTTTTGGGGCATAAAATTTCAAAGAAAGGGTTGGAGGTGGATAAAGCAAAAATTGATGTTATTGACAAATTACCTCCACCTACCACTGTCAAAGGTATTAGAAGTTTCTTAGGGCATGCTGGTTTTTACAGAAGGTTTATCAAGGATTTCTCAAAAATTTCCAAACCTTTGTGTCTGCTGTTGCAACGTGATAACGTCTTCAACTTTGATGAGCATTGTCATGAAGCCTTCCAGAAATTGAAGACTGCCCTTGTAACAGCTCCTGTGATAGTCACTCCTGACTGGTCCAAACCATTTGAATTAATGTGTGATGCGAGTGACTACGCTGTAGGGGCTGTATTGGGTCAAAGGTATGGCAAAATTTTTCACTCTATCTATTATGCTAGTAAAATATTAGATGATGCCCAATTAAATTATACTGTAACTGAGAAAGAGTTACTGGCTGTTGTATTTGCTTTTGACAAATTTCGATCATACTTGGTGGGTGCAAAAGTTATTGTTTTTACTGATCACTCAGCCATCAAGTATTTGATTTCTAAAAAAGATGCAAAGCCACGACTCATCAGATGGGTTCTCCTCCTCCAAGAATTTGACCTGGAAATTCATGATAAAAAGGGGGTGGAGAACCAAGTTGCTGATCATCTTTCTAGGCTTGAGAATGTTGATGCAGGTACAGGCGCAGCAGAGATAAAAGAAAATTTCCCTGATGAAAAACTGCTGACAGTAGCCACAGTAGCTGAAGACGTTACCACGTCTATGACAATTTCTTCAAACGTTATAACGTCTGATGCTACTGCACCCTGGTATGCTGATATAGTCAACTTCCTAGTTAGCAAGATTGTTCCTGTGGATTTCAACCATCAGCAAAGAAAAAAGTTCTTCCACACAGTGAAGCACTATTTTTGGGATGAGCCCTATCTGTATAAGATGTGTCAAGATCAGTTGCTTAGGAGATGTCTTGCTAAAAAAGAACAACTTCATGTGTTGCAACAATGTCATGCATCACCTTATGGAGGACATTTTGGAGGAACCAGAACTGCAGCAAAGGTGCTACAGTCAGGATACTATTGGCCAACACTCTTCAAAGATGCTCATGAATTAGTGAAAAGCTGTGATAAATGCCAAAGAACTGGAAACATCTCCAACAAGCAAGAAATGCCATTGACAAATATCCCTGAAGTGGAGCTGTTTGATGTTTGGGGAATGGACTTCATGGGGCCATTTCCTATGTCTCATGGAAACTTATACATTTTGGTAGCTGTGGATTATGTGTCAAAATGGGTGGAAGCCATTGCATTGCCCAATAATGAAGCCAAATCAGTCAGCAAATTCCTTAAGCAAAACATCTTCACAAGATTTGGTACTCCAAGAGCTATAATCAGTGATGAAGGCTCTCACTTCTGTAACAAGCTGATTGAGAACCTATTGGCTAAGTACGGAGTGAAACACAAGATTGCTACAGCTTATCACCCACAGACAAGTGGTCAAGCAGAAATTTCCAACAGAGAAATTAAAAGGATACTTGAGAAGATGGTTGGTCCAAACAGGAAGGATTGGTCCCTGCACCTTGATGATGCATTGTGGGCGTACAGGACAGCATTTAAGACACCACTGGGCATGTCACCATACAAGCTAGTCTTCGGAAAAGCTTGCCATCTGCCCATTGAACTCCAACACAAAGCTCACTGGGCACTGAAGCAACTGAACTTAGATCATTCAAAGGCTGGAGAAGCAAGGCTCCTTCAACTAAATGAGCTAGATGAATTCAGGCACACTGCCTATGAGAATTCAGCAATGTATAAGGAGAAAACCAAGAAGTGGCATGATCAGAAAATTCAGAGAAGGGAGCTAGTAGAGGGACAATCAGTTTTGCTGTTTAATTCAAGGTTAAAGTTGTTCCCTGGGAAGCTAAAATCAAGATGGTCAGGACCTTTCAAGCTGGTAAAAGTCTATCCTCATGGTGCTGTGGACCTGTTTGATGAGAAAACTAATTCCATTTTCAAAGTCAATGGCCAAAGAGTGAAGCATTACTATGGAGAACATGTGGACAGGGACAAGACCACAGTGGCTCTCAACAACCCCTGAATTCAAAAAAGGGGATAGTCTGGCTGAAGACTCTTAAAGCAAGCGCTCTTGGGAGGCAACCCAATGGTTTTAACTAACCAGCAATTTTGTGTCTTTAAATTTTTGATTTTGTGCAGAAAGGAGAGCTGAAGTAGTATAAACGTTATAACGTCTCTGCGTGTCTAGGATGTTGTCACGTTTGCTGCCTGGGTAAAGTTTTAAATGAAAAAGAAAAGAAAATGAGTCAAGTAGTTTTCAAATGAAAAAAAAAAATTTAAAATGAAAAAGATTTTTTTTAAGACGTGACTGCCAAAGTGATCATGACGTCACTTCCAACGGTTACCCCTTTTTCCCAAGCCCACGCCACCACCTACTTCTCAACTTCCCATAAAACCTCCCCAATAAACACTCACCAGTTACAATCACCAAAACCACCTTCAGACACTTTCAGAACCCGCAATCTTATCCCTTCCCCCAAATCTCAAATCCCCCACTCTCCAGAAAACTCATACAATCACCATGACTAAAACCAAGCAAGCTGCAGTAAAATCATCTGGTAAAGGAAAGAATGTCAACCCAAGTTCTTCCTCTGTTCCAAATCCAGAAATCCCCATTCCTTCAAAGAAGAAAGCCTTGCTGCCAGAAAGGGGCTTCAGCTTGGAAAACCCAAATCCTGACTTTCTAGCAACAGTGACAGCATTGGGATGGCAGAAATTTGTAGTTCACAGAAAGGAATACATTGCAACTCTGGTGCATGACTTTTACAAAGGAATCGTTGAAAGAACCGATGGAGAACTTTCAAGCACCTCCATCGTTCGAGGAGAAGAAGTCAAATTTGGTGTAAGAGTCATAAATGACTACTTTGGGCTAGGTTACTATGGCAAGGCAGTTGAGGTGAAGCAAAAGACTTACGGAGTAGCAGAGATGACTGAAATCAAAGAAAGGATATGTGTTGAAGGAGCTGTTTGGGAGCGAAGAGGCGACCATGGAAATGAATTCAAAATTTTGAAGAGATACCTGTGTGATGAGGCCAGTGCTTGGTTTCATTTCATTAGGCATTGCTTGATACCCACTTCTCACACTCTCTGGGTTGATAAAGAGAGGCTGATTGCTATTGATGCCATTATGTCAAGAGATAAGATTGAAGTGGGTAAGCTCATCAACAGGGGGAACCCAAAGAGCAGCAGCAGATTCATCCTGCAGAACTGGAAAAGCAGAAAGCATGGGAGGAAGCAAGGAAAAGAGTTGCTGAGAGCAGTGCAAAGATGCCACAAGAAACTGAAATCTCAGTTGATGCTGGTGATGGTGAAGGAGAGAAGAAGAAGAAGGAAAAGAAAAAGAAGACTGTGCAAGCAAGCATCCCAGCCAGACAGAGTGGAAGGCTCAGGTCGGGTGCTCTGAACAAGTAAGTTAGCCCTCTTTTTTTAGCAGTAGTATAGTTATAGTTTGCAATTTCAGTTCAAATAAATGGCTGTCCAGACGTTACAACGTCTAGAGAGTTAGTAGTCAGTAGTTGTTTTGTTTCTGTTTTGTTTGAGTGTTCCTCTCCCATTTTTGAAGATCAGTGAGCAGTGAGGACACTGCTCATCTTTGTGTCTGGGGGGGGGGAGGATCATTTTTATGTTTCGTGTATGCATAAAATCAAATGCAAAATCAGTTTACTTCCCTACTTGAGTAATTATCAAAAATGTTTCTCTTTGGGCTAAATCTAAGAATGACTTTGTGTGAATGTGTGTGAGTAGCTGATGCATGCTTAAATGAATAAGAATTGATTACTGCTTCCACACAAACTCTGTTTTGAGGAAAACCTAGTTAGCTAGGGACTATGTGATGCAAAGCTAGTTTTGGTTGACTATGGTGATTGTAAAACTTAATTAAAAACTTAGAGTAGCAGTAGAAACTAAGTTTGGGGGTATATCAGGTTGTGCTAAGGCTGGGTGCAAAGACTGCAGGATGATTAGTGCTTGTGTAGTGTGAGTGCAACGTTGTAACGTCTACCCGTAACGTTATAACGTATGCCGTGTGTGTTTTCATGTTGTGTTACGTGTTATCAAGCGTTGTAGCGTCTCATCTACAAACGTTATAACGTCTACTCCAAAAAGACCAAAAAAAAAAGTGTGTGTTGTTTCAAATAAGTGGAAAAATCCACATGTCCTCTGTGTTGGCTGCAATTTCCCGAAACAAATACTGGGTACCCCAAATATCTCAATCCCAAATTGTCAAATCCAAGGGATCAAAAAGGAGAAAATCACAAAAACTCCAAACCAAAAGTGAAGTGAATCAAATGAAAGTTGCTCAGTAATGAGGGGTTGCAGTCCTCTGTGTGTTTTGCGTTGTGTGAGTCAGAAAAGTAGTTGCACTAATCTAGTCCTAGCACTCCAATTAAGACCCTTTGTCGTGCTTAAAATAACCCTCATGTCTTATGTGGAAATGTTAGCCTACTCTATGTTTTGAAAGATGTTATACTCTCACCATATGGAAACCACTCTTTCATAGGCTAAGGTAGCTTCTGAACCTAGCTAGGAATAGAATTGATGCAGAGATCACACACTCACTTTGGGCAGTAATGAATCTAAAATTTAAGTGTGCATTGGTGCGTGAGTGTGTAGTGAAAGTCTGAAGGAATTAGCCCCTTGAGGATAATTTTTGATCAAAATAGATGAGCAGGGTGTAAACTGTTGGTGTATTTAATTTCTTGCATCTTTTCATATGTTGTATTTCATTTGCTTGAGGACAAGCAATGGTTTAAGTTTGGGGGTGTGATAACTCATATTTAAATGAGTTATTTATACCTATTCAAAGTTAAATCATGCAAGTCCTCTGGCAATAGTAGGTTGTTTCTATTAAGTTTCCGTTAGTTTATTGCTTTTTAGTTAGAAGGGGCTAAATTACAAGTTCTAGGCATTTTGGTGCCAATTGGCGCCTTTGTGAGCGTTTTGATGCTTCTTGTGTTTGTGCAGTAATCTTAACGTGGCAACGTCTCTCATCACGTCTGAAGAAGGGAAGCAAAGCAAGAAAGTAATATCTCATTTTGGCGCGCATGTAATGATGGTCAAAGATCTGGAAATGAAGAAGATCTTCTCTCTCCTCAGCAGCTGACGTGGCTGACGCACTGTAGCAGTGCGGTGTCACTTTAGGGCAGAGTCAACTCGCAAGCAAGCTTGGAAGGTGGGGAATGACATCAACAAGCATGTGACCCTCTTTTGACCATGGCTATTCTCTCTCTACAAAAAGGCAAGGGTGCACCATGCGGATTACACACGACTCCATTCATCATCCACCTTCCTCCATTTTTCAGAGATAGTTTTTCTAAAAGAAGTTCTGGACACAGACTTCTTCATTTTAAATTTTCTCAAGCCCCAATTTCCATCTTCATTCGCAACCATTACTGTAAGGCTCAGACGTTGTAACGTCTTTACAGCGTGCATGAAGGAAGGCCACTTAGGCGTATCATTGGCGTTTAGTCTCCTTTTCTCTATGTACGGTATTTGGATTTTAACTCCTCTTATTTCTGTAAGGATGCTCAGCATGAGCTAAACATTGGTAGTTGGGTTGTTGTTTTGCATGTAATGAACCTCTAGTTTAATGTTATGAAGTATTGATGTTTATGCGTTTTAAATCTTTGCATGTTAATATTTCCAAACTTGTTTTGAACTTGGCCACTTAAAACAAGTAGATTCATAGGTACAGACATGGTCTATGAAAAGAACTCAAAGATTTATGTGAATGAAAAGGTGCACCAAAGACATTTAGGCATTTTTATCTAAGTCTAGACATAGAATGGATAATAGTTCATAGGACATTGCTGTGGGTACTTAAAATACAGGAGTAGGCCTACTTAGAACCTAGACATAGGAATTCTAGTACTTGAAGCTCTGACGTTTTGTGACTGAAAAGCACAGCTCTTTTGCAACAGCGTTCAAACGTTATAACGTCTATACAACATAGCATTTGTACGTGTTAACGTGTAAACGTTATAACGTCTAACTAGAGGAGATTTACTTGCATGCAGCAATCCAACTCATACTCTTCCATATTCACAACCACTTCTCATTTACTTGTTTTATTTACGTTCTTAGTCTTAACACCTACTTTTAGTGCCGATTTATTACCTGTTTCACTTGTGTTTTAAAGACTTGAACTCTGAAAGTTAATCAATCCTCGTGGGAACGATCTCTTACTTTTTATCCACTTTATTACTTGTACGACGTGTATAATTGCACTGATATTGCGATTATAACACACACGAGCGCAACAGATGTGTTTCATGTATCGCAACTGAGGAAGTATATCCCCGATCCGAGTCAACCGTTGAGTTATGAAACAATTAACATCAGACCGGATTTATCTTATCAGCCTACACCAATCAGGATCATCGAACGTGGCGAGAAAGCGCTCCGGACGAGATCAATTCCTATTGTCAAGGTGCTTTGGGACGATGCATCACCCGACGAAGCGACATGGGAAGTAGAGGAGAACATGCGGGTGAAATATCCCCATCTGTTCGATTGATGTATGTTTTGTTCAATTTTGAGGACAAACTTTTTAAAAGTTGGGGTGATTGTAACATCCCCTAATTAGCTAATTTAAATTATATTTAAGTTAGCAAAGAGGTTAAGGTAAATTATTGGCTAAATCGAATATTTAGCACAAGAGGTTATCATGAATCGATTAATTAGCATAATTACTAAATTATGCGATGTTGAAATAAATATTGTAGTCATGCATAATTAAAATAAGGTATTAAATTAGTAAGTTATAGAATAATTGAGGTATTAGGAGTAGTTTAAGTTAGCTGAAGGGTAGTAAGGTAATAACACCATCCTTTAAGTGAGTCAGCTGAACCAAACACACCCACCCAGCCAAAAACACTTCATTCATTTTCATATTTCCAGAATTGAAAAGAAAAGAGAGGTTGAGAGAAAGAAAAGAGAGAGAGAGAGAGCGAGGGGGACAAGAGAAGGGAATGGGAGGATCCTCAATGCATGTTCCTGATTCATACTCCATTACAATCCTTCCATCATCCTCTTCCTACTGATATAAAATTCGTCACTAGCGTCTTCCTCCTCCATCAATTTCCAGTTCTGAAAACCAAGCTTCAAGTCCATGAAAAAGTGTTTCCTTAGGTTGCATGTTCATCATTTTGCCATTTGGGGCTGTTAAGGAACCTCCACTTCAGCTTCCTTGTGATTTCAGAACCTTCATTGCAATCTAGAGCAGCTAGGGAAGGGTTTGTGGTTGTTGGGTTCGAGTTGCCTAAGGATTGGTGTTCGTGAGAGCAAGAGGAAACCGTTCGGGGATCGTTCGAGAGGTTACGGTTCGGTCGTTTCGTGTGAGGACGTGATTTCTCGCCAGATCGTCAAAATGGTGAGTTCTATACTCGCTTAGGGATCGTTTTGAAAAGGATCGAGTCAAAAACCGTTTTCGGGAAAATGACGTTTTTACGGTTTTTCGGTGAATATATATGTTTTATTGATTTGATTGATTTTAATGCTTTCGCTAGAATATGACTGAATTGCTGGTTGGAATGGTTGTTTTTAAGTCACGGAAGTCCTAAAATGTCTCGGCACCGGATTGAAAGCGAAACGGAACAAAACGGAATTTGGAAAAATCATTTTTGAACACTTCTGCCAACGGTCGCGTCGCGACCCGTGGCCGTCGCCTCGCGACCAGGCATAAAACTGTGACAGTTTTCGTTTATGTAACTTTTTGCGTCGCGACAGAACCTGTTCGCGTCGCGACGCAGTGTAATTTTCAGCAAAACCTGCCGATTTTGTTTTCGCGACAACTTTTGATCCGGGAACCCGATTGAGGTGTTTTCAGTTGCATTTCGAAGCTTATTGAAAGGTCTATTCAGAGGTGTAATTCAAACTATAAAATTCCACGTTTTGAAAGTTAAAGAATGTTAGAAAAACCGTACTATAGTGAACGCGAGTGCATACGAATCATGTTGAGATAATGAACCTAGAGTTCATCATGTCATGCTAAGTTAATTGATTGTAAGTCTATAAAGACATTTAAAATCTCAATTCATGTAAACACAATTCAAGTTACTTTCCCTCGGGGAAAGGTAGATGGTATACTTTGAGTATATCGAGGATGACGATCCTCCAGTTTATTAGCATACTAGGGTGGGGGAAGTCATGAGCCCCAAATCCTAGGCCCACATGTTTTGCCCACTATTGATTAGCGGGATGGGTTCACCAAAGGCCAGAGAAATAACCATGCTAAGGTAGGCTTGAGGTGTTGTGCTAAGTTCATGAAAATATGATATGTAGTTGCTTATCAGGGCTACATCAAGAAAGTAATTAATTTAACGAGTAGTCGCTTATTAGGGCTACAAGTTACATGAAAATAATATATGTCCACGTGGTTGCTTATTAGGGCCACGAGTTCAAAGATAAAGTTTAATGAACCACTAGAGTTAGTAAGGGGTCTCGATAGGACTCACTGAGATAATGTTTATCTCACCCTTTATATGTTGTGGTTTTTACAAAGAAGCAGGGGAAAGCAAAGGCGACAAAGCACGGTTAGCCGGTGCGACTCATGGAGTCATGAGAGACTTGATTCTCTGTTTAGGCCCTTATGCTTTTCTAGTTTATGTTATCAATTGTATGACTATCACTGTATAAGTTGTAAAATCGTTTCCGCTACTTTATGTTTTGAGTATTGAACACCAGGATTGTATAAGTCTTAAGTTGTGGAACTTAAGCATTTTCAGGAAGTTAATGAGGTTCATAGAACCATTTGATATGTATTATCGAAAGTTTTAGTTGTGTTCAATATTTCAATAACAGGAAGTTACTCTGATGTATGCCATTTAGTGCATTTCGGTAATTCTACATGTTAGAATTTATCGGGGTGTTACAGAATCTGCTACCAGCTTCACTACACAGTCAGTTGGGGTTGCCACTGGATTGCAATCATGCATATTGAACCTCATTAACACGTCACTAGCATATTTACTTTGATGTAGCAGTGTTCCACTCTTTATTGTAGTAATCTCCATTCCTAGAAAATAAGTGAGCACACCCAAATCAGACATTTCAAATTCAATCATCTTGCTTTTCTTAAACTTTCCCATTTCACCTTCATCAGTCGTACAAACATACAACTATACAGTTGTCTATGCTTGATCCTCTAGCATAAATTCCATGTTCAGTTGTACACTTTACAAACTGTTGCTGTGACATGAATGCATCTATTCTATTGTTCCATGCTCTTGGGGCTTGTCTCAACCCATAGAGAGCCTTTCTAAGCTTATACACCTTGTTCTCCTTGCCTCTTATTTCAAAACCAGGTGGCTGGCTAACATACACTTCTTCTAGATAGCCATTTAGGAGTGCTGCCTTTACATCAAGTTGATACATTGGCCAGTTTTTGAAACTAGCTACCGCCACAATCAATCTAATTGTCTCTATTCTTGCCACAGGAGCAAATACATGATTGTAGTCATGTCTTGGTCTTTGTAGGAACCCCCTAGCTACCAACCTTGTATTGTACTTCCCAATTTCACCATTGGGTTTGATCTTGGTCTTGAAGACCCACTTTACATCTATAACTTTCTTCTGTTTAGGCAAATCAACTAGCACCCAAGTATCATTTCTTTCAATTGATTTCAACTCTTCTATCATTGTTTGCTTCCAATTTGGTTCCTTGAGGGCCTGCTCTACTGTTACAGGCTCAGATTCTGCCATTAGAGCCTCCTGTAGTAACTCACCAGTACTGCCAACAACATTATCAGGAAACATTAAGTATTCATTTAGTCTTGGTGGAGGTTGCCTGTTCCTCCTAGGTCTCTCTACTTCACCACCAGCATTTGTTTCCACTGATTCTGTCTCTTCTTCATCAGGTTCCAGCATTACAGTGGCAGGAACATTACTCTGCACAGAGTTGTTCCAGGTCCAGCCATTTGATTCTTCAACACCACATCTTTGCTAATCACCACCTTTTGTCTGTTAGGATGATATAACCTGTATGCACCAGTTGATTGATATCTCAATAGTACCATTGCTTGAGCCTTATCATCCAATTTCTTTCTTAATTGGTCAGGCACATGCCTATAACACAATGAGCCAAATACTCTCAAGTGTTTAACACTTGGTCTTTCACCAGGCCATGCTTCTTCAGGAGTTATTTTCTCTAGCTTCTTAGTTGGACTTCTGTTCAGTATATAGACTGCTGTGATTGCTGCTTCACCCCAAAAATGATTAGGCATTTGTCTACTCTTTAACATACTCCTAACCATGTTTAAACATGTCCTATTTTTCCTCTCTGCAGTGCCATTGTACTTTGGAGTGTAAGGTGCAGTAACTTCATGCTTAATTCCCTCTTACTTACAAAGTTCTTCAAATTCTATGGAGGTATACTCCCCACCTCCATCAGTTCTCAGTCTACTAATACAGCAGCTACTTTCCTTTTCTATCATCACTTTGAATCTCTTAAACACATCAAATACTTCACTCTTCTTACTTAACAGATATATCCACATTTTTCTAGTGAGTTCATCAATGAATGAAACAAAATAGCTATTACCTCCCAAAGTCTCCACTTCAAATGGCCCACATACATCTGAGTGAATTGCCTCAAGCCTCCTTGATGCTTTAATCTTCAAATCAGCATTGTAAGAGCTTCTGGCCTGCTTAGACTCACAGCATTGCTCACACGCCTCATTCCTTATGTGTTCAGAATCTTCACCATAGGCAGACCACGCACCATTCCTTATGTATTCAGAATCTTCAAATCTCTGAAATTCAGATGGCCATATCTTTCGTGCCACCTCCACACTTCATCACTTGTCACAGCCTTCAAACAATCATTCTAAACAATACTTATCCCAATCTTGAATGTTCTGTGCTTATTCAAAATGGCCCTCAACACTAGCTTTCTTTTAGTGTCAAACAGTTTCAGCTCCATGTCTTCCATCTGGACAGAATATCCCTTCTCCAATGGTTGACCAAGACTGATCAAATTGCTCCTCATAGATGGCACAAACAGGACATTGGTGATGGTGCACACCTTGCCATCACTTCTTTGGATCCTCACACTACCAATTCCTTCACTTCTTCACTATTTCATCTAGGTCAATAAACCATTCTCTGTTGCCACTCATATGACTTGAACAACCAGTATCCAAGTACCACATTTATTCTTTACTGTCATTAGTTTCTGCCATCATTACCACCTCATCAAAATCTGAATCACCTCTTGCCAATTGTGCTTCTTCTTGTGAGTTCTTTGATCTACATTCATCCGCAAAATGACCAAATTTGTCACAATTGTAGCATTGCACTTCTTTCTTGCTGAACTTCTTCTTCTCTCCTTTATTCTTCCAAGCTTCTTTCCTCTTTTGATAGTCATTGGACTTCTTCACACCCTTCTTACTTGAACCTTCTCCATCCTTATTGTTCCATTTCCCCTTTCCCTTCTTGTTCTTCCAATTATTGCCCCAATTTTCTTTCCCCTTCTGAGATTGGGCTAATAGCACTTGTTCACTAGGCCTTTCATTAGGTTTATCTTTATCACCAGATCTTGCCCTAATTTTAGTTTCATTGGCTTCAAGCATACCTTGTAACTCAACAACTTTCATTGTTTCTAGGTTCTTGGATTGTTCAATTGAAGTTACCACATAATCGAATTAGGGAATTAGGGTTCGAAGTACCTTTTCAATCTTCCTCCGATCAGAAACTGTCTTTCCATTTGTGTGCATTTGATTAGTTAGCAGCGTCAATCGATTGAAATACTCCGCAATCGTCTCCTTCTCGCCCATCTAAAGTAATTCATACTCTCTGCGCAGCGTTTGCAACTTTACCTGTTTCAACGACGCATCACCGGAATACTCCAAAGCCAACGCGTCCCATGCTTCCTTTGCAGTCTCGTATTGAGAGATCTTCTCAAACACCTCTGAATCCACACACTGATGAATCAAGAACAACGCTTTGCTGTCTTTCTTCTGTTGATCACGAAGCGCGTCGCCGGCGGTGGCCATCACACCATTTCGAACCACTTCGAGGACGTCTTGATAGCGAAACACCACCTTCATCTGAATGATCCATCGATCATAGTTCTTCGCATCAAGAACGGGGAGCTTCGTCAGAAGTTGGCTGTTGGAATTCGCCATGTTGTTGCCGCAGGATCACAATCACGAGCTCTGGATGCCAAATCTGTTGGAACAATTGTGAATTGAACTTACAGCATGCCTTCACAGCATGCACACTCACAGCAAGAAAGTCTCTGTTCTTGCTTGCACACACACAGTTAGGAAAACTGTTGTTGTTTGTTTGAAGGAAAATAGAATTAGAGAAAGAATTGTTGAGTGATCAAGGTGATCATCTCCCTTTTATTTAATCACACTTTATCCTTATACATTATACACATAGGACATAGAATAGTCAATGCAGTAGTCCACATGGATGCCGACTTGTACACTAGGTAAAATTAACAATGAGTAAAACTAAAAATTTTACCTATGTTACACGGTAAAACTTCACTTAATTCTAACTTGAATTGTTATCAACAAAATAGACAATTTCACTTAGAAACAATCCTACTTCTCGCCCTTTATTTATTCCTTTTCTTTAATTTTTGTTTTCAATTTGTCTTGATTTTAGGTCCAAACCTTGATGAAGAATCATATTATATTTATCCTTTATAAATATAATTGTGGGTATAGAAAACGCAGTCCACCAAATAATAAACGACTGGCCTGAATGAAAAAAATTTAAATAATTATATTTTTCAGATTTGAAGCCCCAAAAACATTAATCAATATATTCATTTGAATTCGGTTTTCATTTAATTGCAAAGCTCACTTCAACGGTAACCCGGAGTGTGGAGTTCAGCGGTTGGGGCTGAACCTCCATTAACCAAGCGTTGGGGGTTCGATCCCCGCATTGGGTACGGAGCAGCGTTAAAACTCTGGGCCAGCTGTCCTGCCCTTCGAGGCATCTTTAATGAGCGAGGGATTAGTTACTCTGTCTGTGCGGTGGATACCCGAGTTTACCCAAAAAAGCTCACTTCAACGGTCATTTGATATTTTAATTTCATTACATTCATTCTATGAAGCCCCGATACTTCAAAAATGGAGACGTACCCGTATCGGATACGTATTTTATACCGATACGCACCTGATACTTCCCGATACGTACCCAAAGAGTATCTAATAACTTTTTTAATTCTTTTTTAAAAATATTTGACTCGATACTTTTCAGATACATCTTTGATACTTCTTACCAACTAAGGATACTTCTCAGATACTTTTTCGATACCTCTTACCAACTAAGCATATGATTGTCACTCATATATGATACACTTTAATACCTCAATAACTAAAAGACAAAATTATATGTTTTTTCGTAATACAATAATAGAAGAAATAATACATTGTGATATGAGTGAGATAAATATATGTAACTATCTCTACTTGATAAGATCACAAGTATTTATTTCTACAATGTGATGAATATATATTGACTAATGATATGCTTATGTTTTATTGACCAATTACGTACTAATATGAATATCTTAGTTTATAAAAAGTCATCTATTTCTGCCACTGACTATTCGTATTATACGATTTCGGGTGGTCTCAGTTACTTGTCCACCATTACTTTTTATGACTAGTCACTCATACATAGGTGTGTCGGTTGTCCTCTTCCTTTCATTCAAATATTTTTTGTGTGATTTTTTTCTATTTGGGCAGTTTTTTTCATATATTTAAATGCAATATTTCAGTTTTTCATCTTTGTTTTTTTCTATTTGTGTTTCTATTCTATTTTATTTTTTGTTATGTTTTTATATATTTAAATTTTAATTTAATTTTTTATTAAAGTATCCCAGTCGTGTCGTATCTTGATTTTCAAAATTTTCTCGTATCCCCGTATCCGTATCGTGTCGTATCCCGTATCGTATCCGGTATCCAGGCTTCATAGCATTCATTCTATTAATGTTAATTAAAACTTTGTCCCGCATTTTAGAAACGGAATAATTGGACCAACCTTACATATGACCTAGCATTTTCTCATACACCTCATTTTAATATAAACCACCCAAATTCACTTTTGTACGTAAACTGGAACCCACGTATTATTTTTTTTTCTTAAATGCACTTTTGGTCCCCCTATTTTACTAAATGTGTAATTTTGATCCCCTTATTTTTTTTGAGCAATTTTGGTCCCCCTATTTTACTAAATGCGCAATTTTGATCCCCCTTTTTATTTTTGTGCAATTTTGGTCCCCCCCATTTTACTAAATAAGCAATTTTGATCACCATATTATAGAAAATGATTTAATTATTTAAAATAAATAAATTATTTTTATATTTTATATATTAATATATAATTTAAAATAAATAAACTACTTTTATATTTTAAATAGTTAAATATTTGTTTAAAAAATAGAAAATTATTTAATTATCTAAAATAAATAATCTATTTTTATATTTTTTATTTTAAATAGTTACATATTTATTTAAAAAATAGAAAATTATTTAACTATCTATAATAAATAAGCTAATTAAATCATTTTCTATAATAGGGGGATCAAAATTGCGCATTTAGTAAAATAGGGGGACCAAAATTGCACAAAAATAAATAGGGGGACCAAAATTGCGCATTTAGTAAAATAGGGGTACCAAAATTGCTCAAAAAAATAGAGAGATCAAAATTGCACATTTAGTAAAATAGGGAGACCAAAAGTGCATTTAAGATATCAATATCAACTGACCAAGCAATCCCCCTCATCCATTGTTTTAAATTTTAACATAACCATTTTCGTAGTATATGTATAGATTAGTTATAAACACCTTTAGATTGTGTAACATCCTCAAAATAATTAATAGAATTATTTGGGCGTTAATCCAATTAAATCAATTTAGTACTTAACTGGTAAATTTATCGAGTGCTAAGATTATTTATTGGTTGTTATCGGATCGTTAACCGAATAATACGGATCATGGAAGTTTCGGAATCGAAATAGGAGATTTAGATCAATATGGTAATTGAACCACGTTATCAATTATATATTAAATATATATAAATATGTATACGTGTGTGTGTGAGAGGAGAAGAAGAAAATTAAATAAAAGAAAGGAAAGAAGAAAGAAGAAAGCCAGAGACAGTGAAGAGAAAAGAGAGAAAGAAGAGAAAAAGAAGAAAATGGCGTGAGGGAGAAGAGAAGAGGGAGGAGAAGACTTCACCGAAACGACTTCCGTCCAACACGAAAAATGTTCAGCGCTACTTCCTCTTCGTTTTAGTACCAAAATCTTCATCATCAACTCACTCTCCTCAAATCCACCATTTTCGAATTTTAAGAGGAAATAGAGGTTTTTGTTGTTCAAGCTCAAAGGAAAGCTTTGGATGGTGTTTGGGAGCGAGCTCAAGGTGGATAACGCAAATATTGAAGTCCGATTTGGAGTTTGTGCAGAATCAAAGGGATAGGGTGCAAAATTGGGATTATGTGTGAATAGTGTCATGGAGGTTAGAGGAGGAAGATGATGAATAGTATCCGTGGAGAATTTCGGGGAAATCGGCATTTCGGTCAAAAGCGGTTCCGTGATCGAGTGGGAAGCTTTGGAAGCGGATTGGGTGTCGCCGGAGCGGGGAGCGTTCGTGTGGCTACTCGGTGATTTCGGCTCGGTCGTGGTTCACGCATCAAGGGTGAGTTCTACTCACGCTTAGGATTTTATGTTTCGAATTAATTAATTAACTGTTTTACTGCTTTCGCTGGACTGGAATATTATTTGGTAATCGAGTTTGAGAAATTTTGGGTTGAAAACCGATAATTGGAAAATATGTCGTTTTTGATAAAATCCGTTTTGAATGAGTTTTTGATTGACTTGAATGATTGTGTGATTTTGATTGGAACTGTTTTTATGGTTGTCACATCTGTTTTTAATCGGAACAAGAATCGGAATTGAGCGGAATCGCGGTTTTCGTGCGAAATCGTCAAAATCTGCCTTAACAGACCCCCCTTTCTGCCTGTTCGCGCCTCACCTGCGCTCCAGCGCGACTTCAGCGCAGTTTGACAGAACTTTCTGCCAGTTCGCGCGCAACTCGCGCTCCAGCGCGACTTCAGCGCAGTTTGGCAGAATTTCAGCAACCAAACACTGTTTTTCGTTTTGCGATAACTTTTGATCCGGGAACCCGATTGAGGTGTTCTAAGATGCGTTGGAAAGCTTATTCAGAGGCCTAACTGAATATTCTATTTTTAAGGAAAAATGAACTGTTTTTGATATTAAAAATTGTGTCGAAAAGTGGTCAACTAGAGTGCGAGTGTGAACTTGGTTTTTATAAAAAGAAAATGTGGATTAAGTGTCTCATTGATTGTCTAATTTGATGGACCGTGGGTTCATAGTACTGTAGATATATGTTTATATATCGAGTTGGGTGACGACCCTATGTTGTACTATTGGAGAATGTACTATTGGTAGGGGGGTTCACCGGCTTGCAGCGTTCGCGTCAGCGGTGTTATGTTGTTTGTAGTGCGATACCGGCTTGCAGCGTTCGCGTCAGCGGTGTCGTACTGAGTTAACAGGTTACCGGCTTGCAGCGTTCGCGTCAGCGGTAATCTGTTTTTGTGTGATTGTTTTATGCGGTTCACCGGATGGAGCGTTCGCGCGGCCGATGCCGTATTGACTTAAAACCGGATTTTATAATTGAACCGAGAGTGCGAGTAGGGGTCTCGGTAGAACTCACTGAGACAAGTTGTCTCACCCAATCCATTGTTGTTGTTTTACAGAGAAACAGGGAAAGAGGAGATCCACAGAGGCACGAGCAGGTTGCCCTCGGACTGGCTACTGAAGACTTAGCTTTATGTTTAAGTTTATATTCTCTTTGTTGTCTGTGTAATACGACACTATGATGTGGTATTATGTATTTCTTCCGCTTTCTTGTACAATACTGAGTACTATAGTTGCTGGCAGTTTATGGTCTTATTTGTGTTAAGACCGCTGTGTTATTATTCAGTTGAACTATGTTGCGATATTCAGTATTTAGGCAGGAATTGTGTATCTCTGATGTGTTACTAATGTGCACTTGGGTATTTTTAGTCGATAAAATTACCGGGGTGTTACAGATTGTATATACTAAATGTCCAAATAGATGCACAGGACGTAGTAGGTTGTAATCCCGTTCATAGCAACATATTACCTAAAATAATGGATTCATTATTGTCTTTAAAATGCAAATCTATCGTGAATAAAGTGGATGTCTAATGCAATTGTAACTCATATGCATTATTCCTTATTATTATTCATCATTGTATATGTTAAATGCAAATCATATGTTACAATACTTGAGCCTATAAATAGGACTCATATGACATTGTAGAAGATACCTTTGAAGAGTACAATACAATAGCTCTATTATTCTCTCATCTTCTATTCTTGCTCTATTTGAGTTTATTTATAACACGTTATCAACACGAAGCTCTACCAAAATGACGGCTTAATAAGCTTGGAGGCTATTTGGCAAAGATATGTTTTCTTCTACTATCTTATAGTTAATCTAACTCATATTATCATGTTTTGTTTTCTTATAGTTTTTATTTTATCATGTGAATATGTTATATTTCTTGTATAAAATTTTATTGAGGATTTTATTTAGCTACCATGGTTATCATGTTTTCTATTTTTGATGAATTCCTGAAGAAATCAACATTCAAGCATCCCTGTTGGATTGCACAAGGACAACTATTTGTCTACTCTTGATGAATTCCAGAAGAATTCATCATTCAAGCATCCTAGAAGGACTGCACAAAGAACTTGAAGCATATCGTGTTTGTCCCATATTCATGATGAATTCTAGAAGAATTCCCTAGTCAAACATCCCATAAGGATTGCACAAATAAATTAATATTGAAGCATCTTGTAGGATTGCTCAAAGTGTGAACGTTTGTAATATAGTTCTTGAAGATCTTTAAAAAAAATTGTGATATAGTTTTTGAAGAACTTAAAAAAAAAATTATTAACATTCAAACATCCCTGGAGAATTGGTCAAATAATGATGGTAAACATATAAATTCGTTGTATAGTTCTTGAAGAACAAATTGTTAGAAGTATGATTTTTCTTGATCATCACTAGCTAGTGAAAGATTTGTGGTCAAGTTCTTGAAGAACTAAACTTTTAGACCATGATTGTAATGTAAATGATCTATTTGATCTTAGTATAATTGAATCATAGGAATATAAGAGATATTTTACTTGGTTTTGTAAATGTACCTTGGTTCCTCTTGGTTTTGTAATTGTACCTGCTTTGATGGGGAAATTGATGTAGAAAACAATTTCCTGGATAATATTAAAAGATCAAGTAAGAATATAACAATTTCGGCTTTAAAAGTGGATAGAGTAGAATGTTTTTGTAGAAATTTGGTGAAAGCTCTTTTTGTCATTTGTTTTTTCATGTCCTTTGGCTTAGGTGAAGAACCGACACTGATTTTGTACACTAGCGGGACAACAGGTAAACCTAAGGGAGTTGTTCATACAAACAGAAGCATCATTGCTCGGGTATGCTTTTTTGATTTATCTTCAGTCACGTTTAATGCTACCTCAAATATGTTGGAACAATTGTGAATTGAACTTACAGCATGCATTCACAGCATGCACACTCACAGCAATAAAGTCTCTGTTCTTGCTTGCACACACACACACACACACACAGTTAAGAAAAGTTGTTGTTTGTTACAAGGAAAACAAAATTAGAGAAAGAATTGTTGATTGATCAAGGTGATCATCTCCCTTTTATTTAATCACACTTGTATGCTTATACATTGTACACATAGGACATAGAATAGTCAATGCAGTCCACATGGATGCTGACTTGTACACTAGGTAAAATTAACAATGAGTAAAACTAACATTTTTACCTATGTTACACAGTAAAACTTCACTTAATTCTAGCTTGAATTAGAACTTGAATTATTATCAACACACCTCCTAATTCAAGCTAGATACATTCTTCGAGCCAATCTTTCTTCTCAGCTCTTCAAACCTACTGATCTTCAATGGCTTGGTCAGCATATCTGCCAAATTCTCCTCTGATTTGCAGTATTCTAACTTCAGCCTTGCTTTTGTCACCTGATCTCTTAGAAAGTGAAACTTAGTTTCAATATGTTTGCTCCTACCATGAGCAATTGGATGCTTTGCCAAGTCTATGGCAGATTTGTTGTCCACTAACAGTTTCATAGCATCAGCATTTTTCAGTCTCAGTTCACAGAGCATCATATCAAGCCACTGTGCTTGACAAGAAGACATAGCAGCAGCTATGTATTCAGCTTCACAAGATGATAATGCAACCACACTCTCCTTCTTTGAGCTCCAAGATATTGGAGCTTTTCGATACATGAAAACATAGGCAGCTGTGCTCTTTCTATCTCCTTTATCACCACACCAATCTGCATCAGAGTATCCATACACCTCCTGATCAGAATTTCCAGCTCCATTTGGATAGAACACACCAGTATCAATTGTTCCCCTTATGTATCTCAGTATACGTTTTGCACCAACTAGGTGTGAGGTCCTAGGTTGCTCCATAAACCTGCTAATGAGACCAACACCATAGGATATAGCAGGTCTTGTGTGACACAAGTACCTTAAGGAACCAACCAGCTGCTTATATAGAGTAGCATCAACTAGTTTCTCATTTGAATCTGCTACCAACTTTACTACACAGTCAGTTGGGGTTGCCACTGGATTGCAATCATGCATATTGAAACTAAGCTTGTACACCTTGTTCTCCTTGCCTCTTATTTCAAAACCAAGTGGCTGGCTAACATACACTTCTTCTTCTAGATAGCCATTTAGGAATGCTGCCTTTACATCAAGTTGATACATTGGCCAGTTTTTGAAACTAGCTACCGCCACAATCAATCTAATTGTCTCTATTCTTGCCACAGGAGCAAATACATGATTGTAGTCATGTCTTGGTCTTTGTAGGAACCCCCTAGCTACCAACCTTGTATTGTACTTCCCAATTTCACCATTGGGTTTGATCTTGGTCTTGAAGACCCACTTTACATCTATAACTTTCTTCTGTTTAGGCAAATCAACTAGCACCCAAGTATCATTTCTTTCAATTGATTTCAACTCTTCTATCATTGTTTGCTTCCAATTTGGTTCCTTGAGGGCCTGCTCTACTGTTACAGGCTCAGATTCTGCCATTAGAGCCTCCTGTAGTAACTCACCAGTACTGCCAACAACATTATCAGGAAACATTAAGTATTCATTTAGTCTTGGTGGAGGTTGCCTGTTCCTCCTAGGTCTCTCTACTTCACCACCAGCATTTGTTTCCACTGATTCTGTCTCTTCTTCATCAGGTTCTAGCATTACAGTGGCAGGAACATTACTCTGCACAGAGTTGTTCCAGGTCCAGCCATTTGATTCTTCAAACACCACATCTTTGCTAATCACCACCTTTTGTCTGTTAGGATCGTATAACCTGTATGCACCAGTTGATTGATATCTCAATAGTACCATTGCTTGAGCCTTATCATTCAATTTCTTTCTTAATTGGTCAGGCACATGCCTATAACACAATGAGCCAAATACTCTCAAGTGTTTAACACTTGGTCTTTCACCAGACCATGCTTCTTCAAGAGTTATTTTCTCTAGCTTCTTAGTTGGACTTCTGTTCAGTATATAGACTGCTGTGGTTCCTGCTTCACCCCAAAAATGATTAGGTATTTGTCTACTCTTTAACATACTCCTAACCATGTTTAAAACTGTCCTATTTTTCCTCTCTGCAGTGCCATTGTGCCGTGGAGTGTAAGGTGCAGTAACTTCATGCTTAATTCCCTCTTGCTTACAAAATTCTTCAAATTCTATGGAGGTATATTCCCCACCTCCATCAGTTCTCAGTCTACTAATACAACAGCTACTTTCCTTTTCTATCATCACTTTGAATCTCTTAAACACATCAAATACTTCACTCTTCTTACTTAACAGATATATCCACATTTTTCTAGTGAATTCATCAATGAATGAAACAAAATATCTATTACCTCCCAAAGTCTTCACTTCAAATGGCCCACATACATCTGAGTGAATTGCCTCAAGCCTCCTTGATGCTTTAATCTTCAAATCAACATTGTAAGAGCTTGTGGTTATGATCATTAATGTAGTAAATGTTACTGTTATCCTTTATGAACGATTTTTTTGACCACAAAAATATAAAAGATTTGAGGTCGAGTTCCTGCAGAACTAGACCTTTAGACTGTGATTGAAATCTATAAGATCTATTTGATCTTAGTATACTTTGAAACACGGAAAAGTGAGAGAAAAATAAATTATTTTTATGTATCTCAATTATGCTCTTGAAGTAGCAAAATTGAGAAAATACTTTCAAGAATATTTTGAAAGTTTAGACATAATTTGATTGAACAAAAGAGTGATTGTTGATTAAAATGTGAAAAGTTACGTAGCAATTGAACTCTATTATGATTTATGATTTATGGTTATATTCTTTACTATTTTTCATAATGGTATACTAGTTTTTTTTATGAAAATAATGATGTAGTAACTCATATACATTATGACAAAGTTTAATTTTTCAAAATGTAACTTCTCTTCCTACTTACTCTTGGAATTCTAGTATTTCATTTCATGAGTGGAAACAATAGAAAAAAATGTGATACGATCAGGTATTTCTTAAAGAATTAGATCTTTTTATGTTCTTATTTTTTTTTATCTTGTTTTGATTTCATGTTAACTTAATATTGTAAAGCATATGAGTGCAATTAAAATTATGCTATGGAAAACCAGAAGTTTGCTATGCACTTTTAAAAAATAAAATGTTGTTTTAAACCCGAAGTTTAATAGTCTACATGATTTTACTATTTAGTATGTGTTCAATTATATTTTTTTTAATATAAAGATGACGACACGTATTAATATTTTTGAAGGACCAGGGGATTCTTCAATATAATACGTTTTCTATGTCATATGTTTTAATACATATAAATTATCAGAAAGTCATATGGTAGTGTGTGTTTTTATTATGAACTTGCAACCAGAAGTCTGCATGTATAGTTGAAGGCTCAAGAAGAGCTAATGTATTGTTACAAGCTTAAGGAACAAAAAGTTTTCACAGATTGATACCACATTTATTCTCTCAAGTCTCATGGAAACTAATAAAGTTTCAACGATATCAATCTAAGAGGAGATCATGTGGAAAAATAAATTTTCTTTGAGTTTGTACTAAATGTATATTAGTACACACATGCTACCTTAAACAAGAAGTTTATCGTTGGCAAGACCGGTTGGGCCATCCCAGGTCTATTATGATGCGAAAAAATAGTTAAGAATTTTAGTGAACATGTATTGAAGAGCCCGTAGATTCTTCAATCCATTAAATTTTGTGTATTACTAGTTCCCAAAACAAGTTGAGAATTTGAAAGAATAAGTCTCTCACATTTCTAAAATGTGTATAAGGGGATATTTGTAAACAAATACATCAATCACGTGATATTTTATGATTTTAATTGATGCGTCAATTAAATGACCACATATATACTACATATATTTGTCGCCAACTCACAACTTGAAGTTTGTGAGATGGTTTGCTCAACTAATTTGAGTAAGAGGTCATTATATGAATTATCTTGGAATCATTTGGTAAGTATTGTATGTATATTAGAATTGATATTGGACATCACATAGCTATGTTTATCCATAAAATGGTCTTGAAGAACCATTCATTAGGCGTCTAAAGTTAATAATACGATTTATGAGATCAAAACTTCAATTTCTACATGGGAATATGCAATATTGCAAGCAAAGACATTGATACGCATCAAGTCAATAAGGTATAAAGTTCTCCCTTTTATGATTGATTTTTAGTCAATAATCCAATATCTCCCATCTTAAATTTTTTGGATGTGTTGTGTATGTTCACATTACTACACTACCATACAATAAGAAGTATGCTTAAAGAATGTTGGGAGTACATGAGTATATGAATCTCCATACATGATAAAGTATGTTGAGCCAACAATTGGAGATGTATTTATAGCTAAGTTAGTTGATTAAAATTGTGATGAATTAGTTTTCCCAATATTAGGGGGAGAGACGAGCAGCTGAAAATGAATATTATTTGAAATAAATTATTATTATCCCATCTTGATCCTCGCACAAACCAATGAGAACCAGAAGTTCAAAGGATAACTCATTTGCAAAATTTAGCAAATTAATCACAGCTGCAGTGCTCCAATTAAAATTGATGTCTCTGTTAGACATTCAAACATTGCAAATGAATCTTAACCACACATGAAGCGTGTAGCATGGTCGGTTCCAAAGAAAAAGAAATAATCCTCAAACAAAGAAATGAGCTTAAAAGTGGCCCAAAGGAGGATATGGAAGCTCTAAAAGAGTAATTTGACATAATTGATTTTTCAAGTTCCAGAAGAACTAATCAGGTACCCGACAAATTCTGAAATTTATGGAAATGGGATCTCAATAAATTATGTCATGAATGGAGAAATATGGAACCAAAGTAAAGTCAACGTTGGCGATATTTTGATATATAATATAGCGCTAAATGTGATGAGTGGTAATGAGGATCAAGAACCAAAGTCCATCGAAGATTGTCGACAAAGAAATGATTGGACAAAGTGGGAAGATGCAATTGAAGCAGAATTAAACTCACATTGTAAGAGAAATGTTTTTGGACCTGTAGTCCGAACACCTGAAGGTGTGAAGCCAGTTGGATATAAGTGGTTTTTTGTACGAAATCGAAATGAAAATGGTGATATTGAGAGATACAAAGCTCGACTTGTTGCTCAAGGATTTTCACAAAGACCTGGCATCGATTTTGAAGAAACTTATTCACCTGTAGTGGATGCAAGTTGTAACACCCCAATTCTACCCGTTCATTTTATTAATTATCAGAGTGCGGGAAATTAAATTCAAAACAGAAATTGGAGCGTCACATACGACATTTTCAAAAATGCAACAACGTATTAATTAAACAACGTGGAGAAATAACCCATCTTAGTTTACTTCATAGAATAATAAACGGTATCTCAAAAAGTCACAACGTTGGTTTCAGACACAACTAGTGCAACAAAATAAATCATAATGACAGCGCTCATCCCCTCCCCGGGTGCTACGTATCAGAGACGACGTTGACTCATTAATAAAGAAGACCTGGTCTTCATTTGCGACTACCTGCACGTTACCCACGTAGAGGTAACATTCAAACAGAAAGGGTGAGTCCAACAGCATACAAGAGAGTATGATAAGAGGTATACTAAGATCTCAGCAACTATAAATACTAGTCACAACATCATACATAAACAGCTACCAGCAACAGCACCAACAGGCAACAACATTAAACTACAACGTTAGGCAACGACAACGTGACATGAGAATGCGTATGAAGTGCAACCCACAACACGGGTATATGCATGTGGTACCAATCAACGTAAACAGCCTTTGTGGCTTCAACAACAACGTATTGAGCAGAGCTCCAAGACCGCAGCCTACAACAATGCGGTATGCATATGCAATGCATGGGACACCATGTACGACTCATCAGACCCTCAACAACGCTTCAAACAACATGCACAACAACATCATCAACAACATCTTTTGGTCACCTCTGACCCAACAACAACAACAACGTGGTTTGGTCATATTGACCCAACAACAACGACAACAACGTTAAATTTTTAGCCCAACAACATCAACAACATCATTTAGTCATCATTAGTACATTTGCATCACCGTTATTAGTTCGTCATATTTGACACAGCATCACTATTATTATTGTTAATCATAATTGACACTACCAGACATCACAACACCGGGCAGCACGATGTGGCGCCCTACAGCAACAAAATCAGCAACACTAACACATTCAGGCGCCAGACAACAACATAACACAGCAACATCAACATAAAACGGCAATATAAACCAGCAACAGCAACATAAAACAGCAACCTAAAACAACAACATAAAACAGCAACAGCAACATAAAATGGCAATATAAACCAGCAACGGCAACATAAAAACAGCAACGTAAAACAGCAGCATAAAACAGCAACAACAATACAAAACAGTTCATTTTGCCTTAAAAATAGAATAATCGGTTAGGCCTCCGAATGAGCTCTTCAACGCATCCTAGAACGCCTCAATCGGGTTCCCGGATCAAAAGATATCACGAAAACAAACAAGGTGCAGAAATTCCGTAACCATGCGCTTACTTTGGCGAATTGATTAAAATAGTAACCCACACCGGATTTCGACAAATAAATACTTGTTGGAAAGCCCTATGGGTCTACTCCTTATTCCTAAGTTCAGTTTTTGAAAAAGAGAGTCTAACAGGTACAGTTTTCAAAAACACACATACTAGTTTCAAAAGAGGGCAGTTTCTGTCCTTCAAATTCAAACAGTTCTAAAATGACCAAAACTCAATCAAATTGCATGAAACTTGTGTATAAACTGGGGAGAATTCTGTCTAGTTTTCAAAGAAATTGGATTCGTTCGAAAATGAGTTCTTTTGAAAACGCAGTGACCAGAACACTGACCCTATGTCCAGATTGTTTCCAGAATCTTACCCTAACTTGTGAAATTCATATCTCGAGCTACACAACTCTAAACGCAACCAAACCAGTGCCAAATTAACAAGCATTAAGTCTATTTTTCAGAACAGTAAACCACATAATTTCTCAGTCAACACAACGTTCCCAGTTACCGAAATACTGAACCTCTACCCAAATCGTTTCCAGAATTTTAACCTAACTTGTTTCACCTATAACTTAAGTTTTACAACTCCAAATGCAACCAAATCAGCGCCAAATTAACAAGCATTAAGTCTATTTTCCAGAACAGTAAACTACATAATTTTTCAGTCATCACAACGTTCCTAGTTACCGAAATACTGAACCTCTACCCAAATCGTTTCCAGAATTTTAACCTAACTTGTTTCACCTATAACTTAAGTTTTACAACTCCAAATGCAACCAAATCAGCGCCAAATTAACAAGCATTAAGTCTACTTTCCAGAACAACAAACCACATAATTTCTTTGCAACGTTTCATCAAAACACGTCTTAGGCATGCAACAAGCACCTAACGTGCATCCAATCCACAAAACACATTTCATTGACAATTATACATTATATTTCCGTTCACACATATTATCAAACACCTAGCTAGCATTATAATTACAAATCCCTTGCATACAACCCATCATACATTCTCTTATACCATTTAACCCCCCTTACCTTAGTAATTTCGATGATGGTGAGACCCTTCCTTGAATCACCAACAAGAAAATGCAGCAACTACTTCTTTCTCCCTCCTTGAACTCGCGATCTCTCTCTCTTTTCCTCCTCTCTTCGCCGCAGCTTCTCTTCTCTCTTCTCTCCCCCTTGGCCGCGCACACTGCTCTCTTTTCTCTTCTCTCCTTTTCTTTTCTTTTCTTTCTCTCCAAGTGTCTAAGACACTAACCCTAGAGCATAAATATTATGGGTCCTAGCGTCTTGGGCTCTTTTTGCCACTTAGTTAATTACTAACATTTCTCCTCTTTTAATTAAATTACCACTCCCTCATTTACTACACACCACCCCTTATTTAAATTAAAACACCATTCATTCCTTTTATTATAACCGACCAACATAACACCTAGATAAATTAATTAAATAAATACTTGATTATTTTGGGGCGTTACACAAGTACTTTACGATAGTTAATTAGTCTAGTAGCACGTGAGGGGCTAAATTTACATATGATGGATGCTGTTACAACATATTTATATGGTTCACTAGATAGTGAAATTTATATGAAACTCCCTGAAGGATTTCATTTTCCTAAGGCAAACAATCCAGGCTCTCGAGAAGATTATTCGATCAAGTTGAATAAGTCTCTCTATGGACTTAAACAATCTGGACGCATGTGGTATAATCGTCTCGGTGAATATTTGTTAAAGGAGGGATATAAAAATGACCCCATAGGCCCACGCATTTTTATGAAAAGATCTGGAATAATTTGCTATAATTGCTGTTTATGTGTATGACTTAAATATTATTGGAACTCCTGAAAAGCTTTCAAAAGCTATAGATTGCTTAAAGAAAGAGTTCGAGATGAAGGACTTAGGAAGGACAAAATTTTGTTTGGGATTACAAATTGAATATTTAAGAAATGGAATTCTTGTACAACAAGAAACTTATATAGCAAAAGTGCTAAAACGATTTTACATGGACAAATCACATCTACTATGTACACAAATGGTTGTAAGATCACTAGATGTGAATAAAGATCCATTTAGACATCGAGAAAAGGATGAGGAACTACTTGGCGCACTAATGTACCTTGCTAATTATACACGTCCTGATATATCATTTGCTGTCACACTACAAAAAACGGAACGGATTGCGGGGGTTTTTAAGTCGTTTAGCTGGGGTTTTAAACCCCCGCAACATATTCTGCGGGGGTTTTAAAAAACGCCGGAGAATCAAGTGCCGCAATCTGTTTGCGGGGGTTTTAAGGAAACGCTGGTATCGGTACTGTTAGCGGGGGTTTTACTGCGGGGGTTTTTAACCCCCACAATTAGTGGAGGTTTTTTTGAGGGGGTTATAAACCTCCCTAACTCGAGTGATTTGTAGGAGTTTTTTTTTAAAATAAGCTGTAGGAGTTTTATTTTTGTGTAGATTTTTTATTGCCATATAATTTATAGGACTTTTTTGTGGGGGTTACAACCTCCTATTAGAGACAATATTTCTTTTGCAATTTGAGAATTTCTTTCCTTATCTCATTACAATATTTTTATCGCTAATGACTATACATACATCTTACATAACACTTCCTAAACTGAATCAAAAAACTGAAAATTTCATTAAAAATATAATTTTGATAATATAAATGTAATGTCAAATATCTAAAATATTTGATATCATCCAACTCAAAAACATAATAAAAAGAAAACATTGTAGCTCAAATATCTATTGTCAGACAGCTCAAAATGATAATAGCATCAAAGAAATCCTATACTAATTAAAGGATCCTAAAACTATTAAGTGTTGCTAGCACCGAATGATCCACTTGCATCCATCGGAGAATGAGGCTCACTTGCATGATCACTTGCCTAAAATAACAAAAGAAAAACTTTAATTATATTTACATGTGTGTGATAACTAAATAAAGGCATTCTGCCAGATATCAAAGATAAAGCATATATATTTCCTGCTTTGTTTCTCTCTCATAAACAGGGACACCTATGAAAATATTGCCAAGAAAGTAAGCTTTGTATTGATTATTATTCTTTTTTACTTTTATCTTGTCCCTCTAAAATCTGTACTAATGTTTTCTCCCTTTCCTTGTGGATTCTTGAGTTGAGGCATTATTCTCCTAGTCTTCCAATTATTCTTGTTGGAACAAAAGTTGGTTAGATTCTTGCTCGTTTATTTGCTTCTCTAGTAACTATGTTTTCAGGTCTGATGTCCTCACTGCTCCTTATGTGGCAGACAGCATAACAGTTATAGTAACTCTCTGATTAGTGATAATTTGGATACTAGTTTTATCTCATAACTTGTTTTGCATTTAAGATTGCTTAGAAGCCTTATCAGAAACTTTGCTCTGTTAACAAAGCCAGTGTATTAGAGGAACTCCTTGCTGGATTAAGCTATGAAACCTACTCTTTAATTTTGTGAAGTGTCTGCCAATGTATAATATGTGTGCACTGTATAGTAAAAGAATTTATAGCAGATTGCTTTCCAAGGAGTATGGCCTTGCTTGATGTACTTATTTGTGAAACCTACACTCATTCTACTAATGTTAGTGGCCTAATGTTATGGGGCTAGGTAGTTGACTTGCTAGTAGCTTCTGTGAAAGGTACTAATCTATATGATCTCTGCAGATATTTTGAAAACATTGATATTGGCTTGCAAATTTCTTTAAGGAGTGATGGCAGAAGATATGGTATGTAAGCATATATATTTACTAATCAAAGATGAAGTAGCAGAGTGGACTGTCAGTGACTATGATGTCATTCTAACACAACCAAAAAACAGATTGATGACTCAGGTTTCTTAGGTTTGTTACTGAGGACAGTGACTATGATGTCATTCTAACACAACCAAAAAACAGATTGATGACTCAGGTTTCTTAGGTTTGTTACTGAGGACAGTGACTATGATGTTTCTTAGGTTTAGTTAACCTCTCTGTTCCTCTCTTCTTGTTCTTGTTTTAGTTAACCTCTATGTTCTGTGTGTATTTTAGTTAACCTCTCTGTTCCTCTCTTGTTTTATTTTTCTGTTCTAAACTTCCAATACCAACACAACACTGCCCTAACAGTTCTTCCCCACTCCAAACAGAATAATAAATACATACAATTAATTCTAACCATAAATGAGTGAAACAAGAGATTTAAATTTTTCAACAATTAATTCAAACTTGATTGAAATTTGAAAACTTACATTTGATGAATCAAAGACACCAGTAAATTCTTCAGGGATCTCTCCTTCTTTCCGTATCACGTAAGCTTTAATTGCACGTTCCAAGTTTGTGTACTTCTTTTGCCATATGTTAGGATATGGTGTGACAGCAGTGGATGTAGAAGGATTCAAATTTGAATGTTGAAGTGTAGTATTTCTAAATGCAACAGTAGGAGGTACTCCCATACCCATACACCGTGTTCTCCCAGAGTGTTCAGGCCCCAACACTATACCCAAGACGTCATTTGGAGAAACTTCAGCCTCATCAATATTACTTTGAGTCAAACCCACTTCAATTTGTTCCTACCATCATATAAGATTTTCAAATTAAAAACTCATGATTAAAAAACTAGCACAAGAAAACAATTGACAGTATCTACCAAATTAATGCCTTGCATTTCTCTAGAGTAAGTGTCACAATAATGAATAGCAAAAACCTCATTAACAAAACAACAATAATAATGATAATAATCTACTCAATTTCTAGATTAGATGATATGTATATAGTTGCATATAAATGATAGGCCTATACTGGTGCACTCTGGCATATTGCTTTGAAACTCTGTCATATAAATGAACATTGGCTTATACTCAGTTTGTTCCGAAAGCAAAAAGTAACATAATTTTATAAATGCTTTATGACAAACCTACAATTAGCAAACAACGAAAATGAGAAATTGAGACAGAGAAGGGGATGTGAATGAAAGCAATAAGACATGGCTCTCTGTCCCTCTCCATGGCATACAAACCAACAATAAAGAAGTTAATATCTATAATAAATTATGAGTTAACTGCTGCCTTGCAGCAATATTGTCTACTAGGAAATGTAAATGGTTCATAGATGGAGAGAAAGTTGAAAAGCATTGCACAAACAAGCTACTTAATAGATGATTTTATCAATAGGAGGAATAACTCACTTAAATTTACACTTAGATCAGATACACTTAAATTTACACAATATTGTCTAAGTGAAACTTACCACAATAACTTTTGCTGCATCGTTAACAACCGATCCGTCCTTCTTTTTATGGGTTTCAATATACATTTTTCCTCGACTCGGTAGTTGTCCGGTTTCCAAAAACTAAAATAGATAAAAAATGTCAAAATAGATATAATTAAATATGCTAGATCATAAACTGTATTAGGTTAATTAATATAACTACCATCTCCTGTCTTTTTCTCGAGAGAGGTTTAGAACCGCCGGTATGAGGAATATCTTGCAGGCTCCGTATTCCTTTATTTCTTTGACAAACCTCCTAAAAACAAACAAATATAATTATGTATTTTAGTTAAATAACTTGCTACACCAAAAATAAATAGATCAAAGTAAACCAAATCCTACCTGTGTTTTTTGTGTTAAACGATAGGTAACAAAATAAGTCCATTGAGTTTCATCTATGCCGGTTGGCACGTTACTTATGATTTCATCTCTAGTTTTGGTTGAATCAGGGAAATGGTCCCATAAGGATTGCCTGTTTGCAGCCCACTTCTTTGAAAGGCTAAGTTTGCAATATCTTTTTGCAGCGACTTCAGTAGCCCTAAAACAAAATCGAGGCTGCCAAAAAATGCTAAGTCAACATTCAAAAGTAAGAAACATTCATGCTAAGTCAACATTCAGTAGCCCTAGAACAACTTCTGTTTGACACAAAGTCTGTTTGTGACTAATTGACAATAGAAACTATTTGAATACTAGTCACCAGCTGATTTTTAAATATAGATGAACCAAAATCATTGACATTATATTTTGCTTTGCTGATTTTGCTGATTTTTGAATACTAGTCATTGACAATAAGCACAGAATACTATTTGACAATAGAAACTATTTGAATACTATTTGAATACTAGTCACCAACTTCTGCTTTGCTGATTTTTAAATATAGAAAACTAGAATTAAAACAGTATCAAACTAGAATTAAAACAGAATTAAAACTAGACTTAGAAAACTAGAATTAAAACAGAATTAAAACTAGACTTAGAAAACAGAATTAAAACTAGACAGGGCTCTGCATCAAACATCTTGCAATCATTAAAATATTGCCGCAATGCTATCTTGAAAACAAAATTAAAACTAGAATTAGAACTAGACAGAATTAGAACTAGACTTAGAAAACAGAATTAAAACTAGACAGAATTAGAACTAGAATTATGAGAGGAAGCAGAATTATTACCGCAATGCTATCTTGAAAGCAATCATTAAAATATTTAATCGGAACACCTCGTGGTCCATTCCACCGGTCAAAGTTAATTGGAAATATCTTGCAATCAATTGCTAGTGTACCCAAATATCCTGCAAGCAAGCCTTGTGCCTCACCAATTGCAGCACCTTGATCATCAAAGTGCACAATTATGCGTTTCCCTCTAGGTAAGAATTCAACTTGCTTAACCTTGAGTTTAATCTTCTTAATAACACCTTCGGGGTCTTAAACAAAAAAGAATTCATTTAATCAAAAAGATAAAATGTATAAGAACTTTGACAAATGAAATAAAGTATAACGCATATACCTATTTGTTCAACAGACCAACTACTTGCACACTCGCATCCAATACATGGCCTGCGGGTTTGAGATTCGTGTGGTGAACTGTGACCAATATGGTCAGCTGAGGCAAATGATGTTTGATAGGAAGACTGAGAAGAATGTCCATCATTCTGATTTGAAGAATTAGTTGGAGCTTGATTTGTAGTTGGATGGTATCCTGCACTTTGAGTGTGGGGTACACAATGGTTTGAAGCTTGAGTTGGATAGTGTGTTGGGGCTTGAGTTGGAGGATGTGTTTGAGGACCATAATTAGTTGGGGCTTGATTTAGAGTTAGAGGATGTGCTTGAGGTGAAAAATTAGTTGGGGCTTGATTTGGAGTTGGAGGGTACCTTGCCGCTTGAGTTGGAGGATGTGCTTGAGGTGAATAATTAGTTGGGGCTTGATTTGGAGTTGGAGGGTACCTTGCCGCTTGAGTTGGAGGATGTGCTTGAGGTGAAAAATTAGTTGGGGCTTGATTTGGAGTTGGAGGGTACCTTGCCGCTTGAGTTGGAGAATGTGCTTGAGGTGAAAAATTAGTTGGGGCTTGATTTGGAGTTGGAGGGTACCTTGCCGCTTGAGTTGGAGGATGTGCTTGAGGTGAATAATTAGTTGGGGCTTGATTTGGAGTTGGAGGGTACCTTGCCGCTTGAGTTGGAGGATGTGTTTGAGAAGACTCAATTGGAGCTTGAGTTGAAGTAGGAGGGTGTGTTGCACAATGAGTCTTAGGTGCTGATTTTAGTGGATTTTGAAAACGTCTATTCTTTGCCATCACTGCATATTCACGAAAAAGGAGAAACATAAAAGGTTAGATTCAAATCAAATGTCATATTGTCAAAAAAAATTAACATGCATAGAAAGCGTAATGTATCTATTACCTTATTTACAGCACAATATTAACTATATTATTCTACTCAGACATGTGTGAGTCTGTTGCCAAGTCAGCAGGCATATTTGACTCAGTTACATCATCAATAAAGTGGTTTGTAGCCAATTGCACATACTCATCATCAATATTACAAAATTGTTCAAGTTGTTGCTCTTGGTACGGTTCATTTTCATACACTTCATCTTCTATTTCTTCTCCCATTTCATACAAATCTCTTGGTTTTAAATGCACTGCAACACTCCATCCTTTATTAACCACGTCATCTACATAATACACTAGTTGTGCCTGAGATGCCTCAATGTAAGGATCGTGTTCTTCACGATCACCATTATGAATCAATCTTTCAAAATTTACACAATTAAAATTCCAACTATCCTTTTTATACCCTCTATCTCGTGTAGTTTCCGCCCACTTGCATTTAAAAAGAACAACATTGAATTGCCCATAGAAGTTAATCTCAATAATATCTTCCAACTTCCCATAATAAGGTATCTCTGCTTGTCTTGAGTTCCTATCAACACTACTCGAAACACAAGATGTGTTGGATGTTAAAAAAACTCCACTATTTTGTGTTCTCAGCCCCTCTTCTCGAGCCAAAGTTCGAAATTTGAACCCATTAATGTTGTAACCACTAAATCTCTTTGCATTGTCCAAAGGACCGCGTGCTAGAAATTTTAGATCAGCAGTCACGTTATTCGTTGTTTCTAGATTCGTAACCTGGATAATGTAATGCAATTTTGTCAGTCAAATTTGGAAGCAAACACGACAAATAGGAACATGACTATTGAATGATCATGTAACATCCGCAAAATAATTAACCGAGTTATTTGGATGTTAACCCAATTGAATTAATTTAGTACTCGACTGGTAAATTTATTGAGTGCAAAAATTAATTATTGGTCGTTATCGGATCGTTAACCGGATAATATGGATCAAGGAAGTTTCGGAATCGAAATTGGAGATTTAGATCAATATGGTAATCGGACCACGTTACCGCGTATATATTAATAAATATATATATATATGTGTGTGTGTGAATAAATGGAAGAAAAAAAAAAGAAGAAAAGGAAGCGCTGGAAACAGAAGAGAGAAAAGGAGAGAAAAGAGAAAGAAGAAAGAAAGAGGGAGGAAGAAGAAGAGGAAAAAGGGAGTACCTCCGCTCAACGAAACGACTTCCGTCCAACACGAAAAATGCTCAGCGTTACTTTCTCTTCGATTCTGTACCAAGATCTTCATCATCAACTCACTCTCTCTCACTTTGCCATTTTCGAACTTGAGAGGGAAAATCGGTGTTTCGATGGTTGTAACTCAAGAGAAAGCTAAGGGCGATGTTTAGGAGCGAGCACGAGGTGGATTACTCGAAGTATTGAAGATCGATTGGGTGATTTGGAGTTGAAAATCAAATTGGGGTTTTTGGTGAATAGTGGTTTGAGACTGAAGAAGATGATGAATAGTGCCCATGGAGAATTTCGGGAAATCGGTATTTCGGTCAAAAGCGGTTTCGTGATCGAGTGGGAAGCTTTGGAAGCGGATTGGGTGTCGCCGGAGCGGGGAGCGTTCGTGTGGCTACTCGGTGATTTGGCGAAGTCTCGGTGATTTTGAAGTCTCGGTGTCGGCACACGCTTCAAGGGTGAGTTCTACTCACGTTTAGGATTTTTGTTTTTCGAATTAATTGACTGATCGTTTTATCGCTTTCGCTGGTCTGGAATATTACTTGATATTGTCTGTTTCGGGTTAGGAATCGACCGGAGCGAGTCTCGAGTTATGTCGTGTTGAAACAGAATTTTTGGTGGTTTGATTTCGAAAGATTTTGACTTAAAAACCGTTAATTGGAAAATATGTCGTTTTTGATAAAATCCGTTTTGATTGAGTTTTTGATTGGGTTGATTGATTGTGTGGTTTTAGTTGGGTCTATTTTGTTGGTTGTTTGGTCTGTTTTCGATCGGAACGAGAATCGGAATTGAGCGGAACGAGTATCGGGATCAATCGGAAAGCAATTTTTCATAAAACAGGCCATTTTTGCAATGCTGTCAAATGAGCACGACCCGTGCGTCCAGGGGCACGACCCGTGCGCCTTGTTCTGTCCAAAATTTTCAAAGTGCCCAAAATGATTCCGTTTCGATTCCAATCCTCTTCTAATCCTTTCCTAACCCTTTAATAATGATATTAGGCTTATAATGCCATGATTTTGGGTATGTTTTAAAAGGGTTTCGTAAAATAAGTTCGAAGTTGGAATTGTCTCGAAAAACCGAATAATATCATACGTGTGCGGATATGTTTTATTGATAACTTTTGATCCGGGAACCCGATTGAGGTGTTCTAAGATGCGTTGGAAAGCTTATTCAGAGGCCTAACTGGATATTCTATTTTCAAGGCAAAATTAACCGTTTTTGATATTTAAAATCGTGTCAAAAAGTGGTCAACTAGAGTGCGAGTGTGAACTTGGATTTTATAAAACGTGGAATTAAAGTGTTTCATTGATTGTCCGATTTGATGGACCGTGGGTTCATAGTATTGTAGATATACGTATAAAGTATATCGAGTTGGGTGACGACCCATTATTTAACATACTAGGGGGAGGCAGTCATGATCCTTTTACCTAGGCTCCATGCCAATAGGAGAAGGTACTATTGGTAGGGGGGTTCACCGCCTTGCAGCGTTCGCGTCAGCGGTGTTATGTTGTTTGTAGTACGTTTACCGGGTTCTTCGTTCGCGTTAGCGGTATCGTACTAAACTAACAGGTTACCGGGTTCTTCGTTCGCGTCAGCGGTAATCTGTTTTTGTGTGATTGTTTTTATGCGATACCGGGTTCTTCGTTCGCGTCAGCGGTATCGTACTAAACTAACAGGTTACCGGGTTCTTCGTTCGCGTCAGCGGTAATCTGTTAAAATGTTTTATGCGGTCCATCGGGGGTAGCGTTCGCGCAGCCGATGCCGTATTGAATTAAAATGATTTTATAATTGAACCGAGAGTGCGAGTAGGGGTCTCGGTAGAACTCACTGAGACAAGTTGTCTCACCCAATCCATTGTTGTTGTTTTACAGAGAAACAGGGAAAGAGGAGATCCACAGAGGCACGAGCGGGTTGCCCTCAGACTGGCTACTGAAGACTTAGCTTTATGTTTAAGTTTATTTCCCTTTTGTTGTCTGTATACTAAGACATTATGTATTTAATGTACATCTTTCTTCCGCTTTCTTGTATGATACTGAATACTAGAGATGCTGATGGTATATGGTCTGAGAACCATATTGTCTTGTTGTAAATAAGACTGTTTGGGTTATATTCAGCGAAAAATTTATAGTGATATTCAGTGTCTAAGCAGGAAATATATCTCTGATGTGTTACTAATGTGCACTTTGGTATTTTTAATCGATAAATTATACCGGGGTGTTACAGTTGGTATCAGAGCAGTTCGACCTAGTCGGACTTAGTTTAGGGTTGAGTCGATTCCTTGTTAGCCCTTTTTGTAATTACACTTGTGATGCTAAGAGACATTGAGCCTGATCAACTTAATACTTAGTGCATCATAAGCGGAATTATGGAAGGATGATCAAGACGCAATCCTCGACCAAGGTCGGAATCTCCAACCGGTGCATCCTCAGGAAAGGTGACATGACGGTGGAAGAATACACCGCTAAGTTTGAAAAGTTGTCTCAGTTTTACCAAGTGGTAAAGTAAATTTCGGATGACGAATGGAGAATGCAGAAGTATAAGACGGGCATAAGTGCTTTTATGATTTATGGTCTCAGTTCTTATACTGCTACCAATTATGTTGCCTTGGTGCAATCATCTAATGTCACCGAGGATGATCTCATAGGAAATATGGGAAAGGAAAGAAGGTAGTTGAAATATCAACTCCAACTGCAGGGTCCTAAGATAATTTCATCAAAGGAAAAGCAGATGCAGTTCTTTGATTCTTCAAAGGTCAGAAGATGTTCTAACTGGGGAAAGCCTCACAGGGGTAATTGCAAGCGAAGATCTAATCGGTGCTATTATAGAAATGTGGAGGGTCACTATGGTAAAGAGTGCCCCGTAAGGAAAAGTTCCAGGGAGTCACAAGCAGCTCTAAGGCAAGGACGAGTCAACATTCTGGATGTTTAAGCAGTTACGACTGCAGACAATCTACTGAGGAGTATGAGATCAGTTTTCAATAACTCGATCAGTATATTATATGATTCGGGTGCGACCTATTGCTGTATATCCCGATCGCATGTGAATCGGTTAGGATCAGCCTTATCATCGCTATCCGAGCCGATGACTATTTCAACTACTGCTAAGGGTCGTGTCCAGACCTAATCTTTGTATAGAATGGCCTACTTGTCATAGGAGGCAGGAAGTTGTAGAATTTATTGTTTGCCTATGAGAAGTGTGGACACCATTTTGAGTATGAATTGGATGACTGCAAATCATGTTGCAATCGACTATATTAATCAACCATCAGCATCGCCTCAGAATCAGTTGAATTGTCTAGGACAAATTCTGAAGCGGTTACCTAGTTCACCTTAGACGGTCAATCTTCATTCCAAGGTGCGGAAGCACGTGTTAGTGTGTTATCTCCATCCACTGGAACTAGTATTAGATTTATCATCTGTACAAGTTGTGAATGACTTTTTGGATGTTCTCTGGATGTTTTTCAGGATGAAGTTTCTTCCGTACATCCAGAGCGAGAGGTAGAGTTTTCTATAGAATTGATTCTGGTACAGGATCGATATCTATTCCTCCTTCTCGAATGTTTCCTTAGAATTAAAGGAATTGAAATCTCGACTTGAAGAGTCGATGTTAAAGAAATTCATTCGGCCGAGTGCTTCTCTAAGGAGTGCTCTGATGTGATCAGTCGAAAGAAAAGATAGTAGCATGAGATTGTACATCGATTATCGACAACTCAACAAAGTGAAGATCAAGAACAAGTATCCTTTGCCAAGGATACACGAATTGCTGGATCAATTTGTATTCGTTTTCGTTGATGGTATCTCGATGTGCTCGAAGACCATTGAGGAGCATGTCCAACATCTCTGCATTGTTCTGAAAGTACTCCGAGAAAAGAAGTTGTACTTGAAACCTTCGAAGTGTGATTTTTGGGTGTCAGAGGTAAAGTCTTTGGGACATGTGATTCCCCAAGTCGGGAGTTTCTGTAGGTCCCAGTGAGAAGGAAGCGGTGTTGAATGGGAGTGACCGACGTCAGTCGCAGAGATCAAAAGTTTCTGGATCTAGCCGGTTACTGTAAGAGGTTCGTTAAAGGGTTCTCACAGTCAGTTGTCCACTTACTCGGTTAACTCGTAAGGGTCATCCGTTTACGTGGGATGCTGATTGTGAAGAATGTTTTCAAGAATTGAAGGTTTGGTTGACTTCTGCTCCATTCCTTATTCTTCCGGATCCGTCATTGGAATTTCAAATTTTCGATGACGCTTCAGGGAAGGGTTTAGGATGTATTCTGATGCAAAATCAACCAGTGATAGCTTATGCGTCCAGACAATTAAGGTCTCATGAGAGGATTTATCCGACTCATGAATTGGAGTTAATAGCTATTGTGTATGCACTGAAGATTTGGAGACGTTACCTGTATGGGTCTCGTTTCGAAGTCTCTAGTGGTCACAAGAGTTTAAGGTATCTGTTTGATCAGAAAGAACTGAATAGCAGGCAGAGGAGTGTGTAGAATTTCTGAAGGATTATGACTTCGGGTTGAAGTATCATCCAGGAAATTCCAATGTTGTAGCTGATGCGAGTAATAGGAAATCGCTACACACGGCAGTATTATGATGCATTAGATGGAATTATTAGAGTCTGATAGAGACTTAAATCTGAATTCAAGATCAAGGAGAATCCGGTTAGTGTTGAGCCATATGAGGATCTCTAGTTCCCCAAGGGATTCAATACGCTTAGCACAGGAAGTTGATGTGAAGCTACAATCACAAAAGGTATTTCCAGATTTTACCATGGATAGTGATGGAGTCAATTGTTTCAACGGTAGAATCTGTGCGGCCGATGATGAGATAGTATTATGAGATTCTGTTTGACAAGTCGAACGTGAACACGGATATGTAGGTGAGGTAACTGCTGACTGTTTTCACGTTGCGAATAACCATCAAAGGATTCATTGATGGATTTGCTTGTAAGTGACTGAAATTTCCGAAGTGAAGCTTGGCGTGCGGTATAATAGTTTTGAAAAATCGTTGTTGTGAAAACCCGCATGCTAAGGTTAATTTTGGGAACGAATCAAGAGGCTAATAGGACCTGATTGAAGAAAATCATAGGAGGCGCGCTTAGGTTGAAGGGAAGCTCTCAACGCTATTGACTAATTCGGAAAGGAGCTCTGAGTTCTGTTTGATAGTTGTTGGAGAACAACTGAGGTGATTTTCATTACGTTCAGTTTACTTGATGTCCCTGTGGTTTATTTCTACGTTTAAGATAAACGTTTCTGGTAAATCCTCACTTCATCTTCCTTCGAGAAGTATTACCTCGAAATCTTGGGGGCGAGTCAAGAAGTTTCACAAGTGACTTTTTCGTCACATTGTCGGTATGTACGAGAACCGTTAAGGATATTAGAAGATTTGTTGAGAAAGTGTTTACACCTTTCGAGGAAATCGTGTTTGTTTTTACATCTACCGAGGAGTACTTTGATTTGGATTAATCAAGTTGGGGAGCAAGTGAGGAATGAAGCTTCGGAAGTGTTTTCGAATGCGGTGCCGAGCCTATATA
Source organism: Astragalus membranaceus (assembly GCA_039519185.1). Classification (NCBI taxonomy): domain Eukaryota; kingdom Viridiplantae; phylum Streptophyta; class Magnoliopsida; order Fabales; family Fabaceae; genus Astragalus; species Astragalus membranaceus. Next base: position 59,026,946 of record CM076849.1, read on the forward strand.
GGCGAAAGAGGAGTTTCTCGTGTTGATTCGTAACCAGAGAGTTCGTATCAAGGTAGTAGTGGATCATACTTGGAGATTGATGTGCCCACTTGGGAAGAGTTCCTACGCTTATTTCGTTAGTTCGAGATTGTTTTTCAGCAACTTAAGACCTTTCTGAGAATGTCGATTCTCGATTAGTCAGATGAAAGACTTAGCGAAATTTTGAGGACAAAATTCTTTTAAGTTGGGGAGAATGTAACATCCGCAAAATAATTAACCGAGTTATTTGGATGTTAACCCAATTGAATTAATTTAGTACTCGACTGGTAAATTTATTGAGTGCAAAAATTAATTATTGGTCGTTATCGGATCGTTAACCGGATAATATGGATCAAGGAAGTTTCGGAATCGAAATTGGAGATTTAGATCAATATGGTAATCGGACCACGTTACCGCGTATATATTAATAAATATATATATATATGTGTGTGTGTGAATAAATGGAAGAAAAAAAAAAGAAGAAAAGGAAGCGCTGGAAACAGAAGAGAGAAAAGGAGAGAAAAGAGAAAGAAGAAAGAAAGAGGGAGGAAGAAGAAGAGGAAAAAGGGAGTACCTCCGCTCAACGAAACGACTTCCGTCCAACACGAAAAATGCTCAGCGTTACTTTCTCTTCGATTCTGTACCAAGATCTTCATCATCAACTCACTCTCTCTCACTTTGCCATTTTCGAACTTGAGAGGGAAAATCGGTGTTTCGATGGTTGTAACTCAAGAGAAAGCTAAGGGCGATGTTTAGGAGCGAGCACGAGGTGGATTACTCGAAGTATTGAAGATCGATTGGGTGATTTGGAGTTGAAAATCAAATTGGGGTTTTTGGTGAATAGTGGTTTGAGACTGAAGAAGATGATGAATAGTGCCCATGGAGAATTTCGGGAAATCGGTATTTCGGTCAAAAGCGGTTTCGTGATCGAGTGGGAAGCTTTGGAAGCGGATTGGGTGTCGCCGGAGCGGGGAGCGTTCGTGTGGCTACTCGGTGATTTGGCGAAGTCTCGGTGATTTTGAAGTCTCGGTGTCGGCACACGCTTCAAGGGTGAGTTCTACTCACGTTTAGGATTTTTGTTTTTCGAATTAATTGACTGATCGTTTTATCGCTTTCGCTGGTCTGGAATATTACTTGATATTGTCTGTTTCGGGTTAGGAATCGACCGGAGCGAGTCTCGAGTTATGTCGTGTTGAAACAGAATTTTTGGTGGTTTGATTTCGAAAGATTTTGACTTAAAAACCGTTAATTGGAAAATATGTCGTTTTTGATAAAATCCGTTTTGATTGAGTTTTTGATTGGGTTGATTGATTGTGTGGTTTTAGTTGGGTCTATTTTGTTGGTTGTTTGGTCTGTTTTCGATCGGAACGAGAATCGGAATTGAGCGGAACGAGTATCGGGATCAATCGGAAAGCAATTTTTCATAAAACAGGCCATTTTTGCAATGCTGTCAAATGAGCACGACCCGTGCGTCCAGGGGCACGACCCGTGCGCCTTGTTCTGTCCAAAATTTTCAAAGTGCCCAAAATGATTCCGTTTCGATTCCAATCCTCTTCTAATCCTTTCCTAACCCTTTAATAATGATATTAGGCTTATAATGCCATGATTTTGGGTATGTTTTAAAAGGGTTTCGTAAAATAAGTTCGAAGTTGGAATTGTCTCGAAAAACCGAATAATATCATACGTGTGCGGATATGTTTTATTGATAACTTTTGATCCGGGAACCCGATTGAGGTGTTCTAAGATGCGTTGGAAAGCTTATTCAGAGGCCTAACTGGATATTCTATTTTCAAGGCAAAATTAACCGTTTTTGATATTTAAAATCGTGTCAAAAAGTGGTCAACTAGAGTGCGAGTGTGAACTTGGATTTTATAAAACGTGGAATTAAAGTGTTTCATTGATTGTCCGATTTGATGGACCGTGGGTTCATAGTATTGTAGATATACGTATAAAGTATATCGAGTTGGGTGACGACCCATTATTTAACATACTAGGGGGAGGCAGTCATGATCCTTTTACCTAGGCTCCATGCCAATAGGAGAAGGTACTATTGGTAGGGGGGTTCACCGCCTTGCAGCGTTCGCGTCAGCGGTGTTATGTTGTTTGTAGTACGTTTACCGGGTTCTTCGTTCGCGTTAGCGGTATCGTACTAAACTAACAGGTTACCGGGTTCTTCGTTCGCGTCAGCGGTAATCTGTTTTTGTGTGATTGTTTTTATGCGATACCGGGTTCTTCGTTCGCGTCAGCGGTATCGTACTAAACTAACAGGTTACCGGGTTCTTCGTTCGCGTCAGCGGTAATCTGTTAAAATGTTTTATGCGGTCCATCGGGGGTAGCGTTCGCGCAGCCGATGCCGTATTGAATTAAAATGATTTTATAATTGAACCGAGAGTGCGAGTAGGGGTCTCGGTAGAACTCACTGAGACAAGTTGTCTCACCCAATCCATTGTTGTTGTTTTACAGAGAAACAGGGAAAGAGGAGATCCACAGAGGCACGAGCGGGTTGCCCTCAGACTGGCTACTGAAGACTTAGCTTTATGTTTAAGTTTATTTCCCTTTTGTTGTCTGTATACTAAGACATTATGTATTTAATGTACATCTTTCTTCCGCTTTCTTGTATGATACTGAATACTAGAGATGCTGATGGTATATGGTCTGAGAACCATATTGTCTTGTTGTAAATAAGACTGTTTGGGTTATATTCAGCGAAAAATTTATAGTGATATTCAGTGTCTAAGCAGGAAATATATCTCTGATGTGTTACTAATGTGCACTTTGGTATTTTTAATCGATAAATTATACCGGGGTGTTACAGATCACATACCCGCTTTCGAAACCAATCAACAAATTCCTTAGATACTCTCTTTTGTATCTCTGTTGCTGAAGGTCTTCTTGACCTTGAACTTCTTTTTATGAATTGTCTAAATTCCCTACACGAATTAATAATATGGCAATTCAATGCATGTTTAGTATATTTAAAAGTCTAATAATGAATGATCTGAAGTTTATTCTAATTACTCACTCAACAAAGGGTTCAACTATTGAACAATTCAGAAGCACGTATCGATGAGCTTGTAGTTTTTGCATTTGAGTTAATGTGAACATTGAGGAAGCTCCTACTGGTTTTCCAAGTTGAGGGAAGATACAGGATGCATAGGAGAACTCATTCTCATTTGGGTCATCACAAACACGCCCAGGTCTATTGAATCTTGTCTCTATATCTTCAATATAGCGAGAACAAAAAGTAAGAGACTCTTCAGCTAAGTAACCTTCAGCTATAGACCCTTCTGGTTGAGCCTTGTTACGTACAAAGGACTTCAAGTGACCTAGTTCCCTACAAGAATGATAGATAATTAGTCTATACAAGTGGCATATATTGAACAAGATAGCTTCGATTGAAGGAGCAGTTCTTTTACCTCTCTACAGGATACATGTATCTATAATGTACTGGACCTCTAAGCTTGGCTTCCTCTATTAAATGGACAGTTAAATGAACCATAACTGTGAAGAATGAAGGAGGGAATAACATTTCCAAATGACAAAGTGTAATCACAATGCGATCTTGGAGAATTTGAAGATCTGAAAGACTCAGACTTTTACCACAAAGAACTCTAAAAAATGAACAGAACTCCACCAAGACAGCCGTAACATGGTTTGGTAACAAATTGCGGATGGCTAATGGTAGTAGTTGTTCCATTATAATATGAGAATCATGGCTTTTCAATCCAAATATCTTTTGTTGTGCCTCATCAACACATCTAGAAATGTTACTTGAGTAACCATCCGGTACTTTAACATTCTTCAAGGTTTTAAAGAACAACTTTTTTGTATCGCGTGTTAGTGAAAACAAAGCAAGGCGATATCTTCCTTTATCATCGGGCCAAAGATCACGCCTTATACCCATATCTTGCAAATCTTTTCGAGCATTAAGATTGTCTTTTGATCTAGGCTTCTCGTGGAGCAAAGTATACAAAACATTGTCACATACATTTTTTTCAATATGCATGAAATCCAAATTATGACGCAACAAATTAGATTCCCAATATGGAAGTTCAAAGAATATGCTTCTTTTATTCCATTGCTTAGTTGGTTGTCTAGATCTTTTTCCGGTACCATTCAACACTGCTTCTCTTCCAAATGGAACATCAAGGTTTTCCACTTGCTTCAAAACATCAGATCCTGATATAATTGAGGGTGGACTTCGCTCCTCTGTGCTTCCATCGAAGCGAACACGGCTCAATCTAAATCTATGATTTCTGCTCAAAAAACGACGATGGCCCATAAAACACCATTTTCTACTATGAGGGAGACGACAGGGCTCTGCATCAAAATTACATGTTGGACAAGCCAAACCTGTATGAGTGTTCCAACCAGACAAATTTCCTAAGCCAGGAAAGTCACTAATTGTCCACATAAGAGCCGCCCGCATTCTAAAGTTTTCATTCATTGATGCATCAAAAGTAACCACGCCATCATTCCATAGCTCCTTTAACTTATTTATAAGGGGTTGTAAGTAAACATCTATATTATTTCCAGGCATCTTCTTTCCTGGAATGATCATCGATAAGATAAAGGAAGTATGCTTCATGCACATCCAAGGAGGAAAATTATACGGAATCAAAAACACTGGCCAAATGCTATAGGCAGAACTCATGGTTCCAAAAGGGTTAAACCCATCACTAGCAAGGCCTAAGCGAACATTTCGAGGATTTAAAGCAAATTCAGGATGCATCAAATCAAATGACTTCCATGCCTCACCATCCCTCGGATGCCTCAGCAACCCATCCTTATTACTCTCTGTAGATGCCCATCTCATATGCTCAGCAGTCTTACAACACATGAACAATCTTTGCAATCTTGCTTTTAATGGAAAGTAACGAAGAACTTTTACAGGTTGTTTTTTCTTCTTCTTAGGGTTCCATCGAGACATTCCACAATGCTTACATGCTTGCAAGTCTTTGTCTTCATCTCCCAAATATAACATGCAATCTTGTGGACATGCATCTATTTTGGTATAATTAAGACCTAGTTTGTTGATGATTTTCTTTGCCTCATAAAAAGAAGGGGGAAACTTTGCTTGTTGAAACACATCTCTCAACAAATCTAGTATCATAGTCATTGCCTTGTCACTCAATCCACACAAAACCTTTATATGATATAATTTGATTACAAATTCTAGCTTTGTATACTTGCTCCCTTCGTGCAACATCTGATTTCCATCTTTGATAAACTCATCAAAATCACTATAATCCTCCCTTGGCCCTTCGTTTAATGCCTCATTTGTGCCTACTGCTTGTGCTTCATCTCTATTAGTATCTTGTTGCCTATGGTGCCCAAATGCATCATTGACCATTGTGTCTAGCGGGTTCTCATAATGAAATGTCCCTTGCACATGATCTTCATTTCTAATAGATTGCGGTACTTGTTTCTCACCATGGCGAGTCCATATGATATAGTTTTTAGGGAATGGTTTTGATTCTAAGTGTGATTGGACTATATCTCTGGTTTGCCAATCAACAATCCCGCAATCAGGACACGGGCATTGTATTGTATCTCTAATAGCACCATGCTTAAAAGCAAAATCCAAGAATTGACTTATGCCATTTAAGTACTCACTTGTATTTCTTGGCTTTGCAATCCAAGATTTGTCCATAGTTAACTGTCTTCTTCTAAATAACGATGATAAGAAGATATAAAACAAATTAAGAAAACCTCAATAAGTGAATTAAAGAATATAAACAATCAATCAAACATCACATATACGGGAGTAATAGTTTATTTTGTGAAAAAATTATATCAATCATATTCCTAAAATGGGGTTTGAAACTCAAAAATAGAAATACAAATAAATCCCAATCATATTCCTAAATTACTAATTAATTAATCCCAACACCAAAAACTGAAATAAAACTATTAATAGTTTCAGCAAAACACGGTATTACCTTGACTGTGAAACTCGAAGAAGTCGTCGTCGACGCTGCCGACCTTTCTTCAATTCGAACCTTCCTCTTCAAATCTTGACTGTAACAAGATGAGCATTTACAAACAAAATGATAGATTTAGAATCACATAATCATTACATAACATTCAGAATCACACACATAATCATTACATAACATTACATAATCAAAAACTTAAGATGCAGAAACAGAACACAAAATCAAAACTGAAAAAAATCAAAACTGCAGAAAATTTAAAAGATGGAGAACATTACCTCAAAAATCTTCAGATGCAGAGACGCAAAAAGCAAGAGAAATTGCGACTGAGGGAGAAGAACATAACCCTTTCCTCAAAAGACCAGAACCCTTTCCTTCCTCCTTCCAGAAACAGAACAACGAAAGTCTTTGAGGGAGAAGAACAGAGCTTCAGCGAGAAGGAGACGCTGTCAACGATTGAAAGGGTTTCGCGAGTGAATCGAACTTCGGAAGAGCTTCAGCGAGTGATAGGGTTTCGCGAGTGAAAGGGTTTCAGCGAAGAGGGTTTAGCGATTCAGTGATTTCAGCCACTGGGTTTTGAAGATTTAGCGAAGAAGGTTTCAGCGATTCAGCGATTCAGCGAAAGGGTTTCAGCGATTGGGTTTTGAAAGTTGAAGATTCAGCGACTGGGTTTCAGCGAGTGTGAAGAGGGAAAATGAAGAGGGAAGGCGAGTGTGAAGAGTACTCTCAGATTGTTTTTTGAAAGAGGCAACGCGAAAGAGTGTGAAGAGAACTCTCAGATTGTTTCTGTGAAAGAGAAGAGAGGCAACGCGAAAGAGAAGAGAGGGAACGCGAAAGTGAAGGGGGGAAAGTGAAGTTTCAGCATTTTTTGATCAAATATATATTTTTTTTTAAACAAAAAGGAAAGGAGCCTCGTTAAAACCTTCTGATGCAAAACCCTCCTTAGGGATAAAAACACCAAGAAGGAAAGAGTACTCCCCCCTATTTCATTAAAAAATAAAAAGCAAAATTACAAAAAGCAAGGGAGGACATAAACCAAAACCCATGCAAACGAAATTACAAAAATTACTGTCTGAAACGAAAAGAGGGAAGACCAACCATATTACGGTTAAAATCATCCTGAATAAAAGTGGGAATAGAATTCCACCATTGGAAGCCAGATAGGGTAGTTCCATGAGACGCAAGCTTATCAGCACAGTGATTTCCTTCCCGAAAAATATGAGTGCAACTGAAATTCATGGATTTTAGAAGACCCATGCAATTCAGCCAGCGGTTGCGGATACTCCAAGGCACAATGGAATGTGACGAAATGGCCATAACAGCAAGCTGAGAATCACTCTTAATCCATAAACGATGCCAACCCTTATGGAAAGCCACTTCAATGGCTACCATGATTCCAACAAGCTCAGCATGCAGAGCGTAATTGGTACCAAGAGGAAGCATGAAGCAACCCAGAGATTCAGCATTACTATCGCGAAAGATACCCCCACAAGCAGCTAGACCAGGCGAACCCCTAGCAGCGCCATCTGTATTGCACTTAACCCACAACCAAGGAGGGGACTTCCAAATAACCTCAATAATTGTCGGAGCCTTACGAGGCTTGCAATCAACCGAAAACGCTTTAAGAATCAAAAAATCCTGCATGGAGTTTGACGTGGAGCCCTTGCTGAGATTACCAGAAATGCTCACATTTGCCGTGATCAAGTTCTTCATGTGAGTGGGCAAGATCTTCTTGTTGTCAAAACGAATCTGATTCCGAGAGTACCAAATAGCCCAAAATACATTAATAACAGCGGCGGTAACAACATCTTTCACTTGGTTGGACCAAGGGCTCTGACAAACCTCAAAAATCATCTCCGGGGAGGAAACATTAATATTAATGGAAAGCTTACCACTAAGCCAATCCCATAGCTTCTTAGCGAAAGAACACTCACAGAAAAGGTGCAATGATGTCTCATATTCCGCTTCACAAAGACTACACATGGAAACAGTTCCACAACCACGATTTCTAAGCTGCTCATCTGTAGGCATACGGTTATGGAGGATACGCCAGACAAGAAGAGATTTGGAGGGAGGGATGACACTACTCCAAATATTTCTGAACCGCCTAATAGGCTGCCCAATAGGCCTATAATGAAGATAAGCAGTCTTAAAAGTAAGCATACCATCTGTAGAGTTTTTCCAAATCAGTTGATCTTGAGAGTCAAATGAAGGCAGATCTTTTTCACGAAGGAGCGAAGCCAGTTGAGGAAAGATATTAGAAAGAGATGCTGGAATACGCCAGTGACCATTCTGAATGAAGTCACAAACACGGGCTTTTAGAGAGTTCTGACGATGTTCAGGGACATTTAGGAGATTTACCAGAGGGTCCGACATCCACGGATCTATCCAAAAGTTGATACAGTCACCTTTACCAATTTTCCATATGCAATTTTCATGGATATCGGATAAATGAGCACGCAAAGTACCCCACAGAGACGAACTGATATGATAAGAGATCGTAGTCCTATTTCTGAAAACCCGAGATCTTAATAAGACAGCCCAACTGTTCTGGGAAATGCTGAGTTCCCAGCTAAGCTTAAGACAGGCTGTCTTATTTGTGTCTTTAAGGGATCTAATCCCGAGACCCCCCTCCGATGTTGGACAACAAACCTTGTGCCACTCCACTGTAACCACTTTACGCTGATTGACGTCACCAGACCAAATGAAATTTCTGATCCAAGAATCGACCTTATTCAACAGCGAGGTAGGCCATTTGTATATCAGGAAGCTGTACACTAACATACTTTGAACAACTGACTTGACAAGCTGCGCTCTTCCGGCAATAGAGAGGAGCGAAGCTTTCCAAGATGATAACTTGGCTTTAATCTTGTCAGCTATATGCATTAAATAACCAGCTTTAGGCTTACCTTTGAAAATGGGGATGCCCAGGTAGGTGAACGGCAGCTGGCCAATAGAGAAGCCCAGAAGCTCGGCAATGTGACACTGGCGTTGATTGGGAACAGCGCCCAAATGACCAGTAGATTTACTGGAGTTAACAATCTGACCAGAAGCCTCCCCATATTTGTTAAAGAAGTTGAGAAGACTATGAATATTTTCAGCGAAGCTCTGCAAAAAATCATGATATCATCCCCATAAAGGGTATGAGATGGAACCTGAGTGCCTCTAGGACCATTAATTAACTGGAGATCCCCATCATACACCAACTTGGAAATGCCTCTACTCAAAACCTCCTCAGCCAAGCAGAAAAGAAGGGGGGGAGAGGGGGTCCCCTTGACGCACACCCCGCTTGCAGCTAAAGTACCCAGAAGGCTTGCCATTGACTGAGATTGAAAGCTTTGCAGAACCTAAAAGAGCATTAATCCAATCACAGAATTTGCTATTAAACCCAAAAGCCTTTAGGACTCTAAGAAGGAAATTCCAATCCAGAGTATCAAAAGCTTTCTTGACGTCAACCTTGAGCGCCATATTACCCCCAAAAGCCCTATTATGAAGCATATTAATGGCTTCCGAGGTTAAGCAGATGCAGTCCGATATATTTCTACCGGGGATGAAGCCACGCTGCTGAGACGAAACAATACGGGGAGCAATTTTGGAAAGACGGTCAGCAAGAACCTTAGTAATAATCTTAAACTTGAAGTTCGCAAGGGCTATAGGCCGAAACTTCTCAATACTGTCAGCTCCGTTGACTTTAGGAATAAGGACAACCAAGTTAGAGTTGAAGTTCGGGAGCATCCAACCCTGCTTGAAGAACTGCTGGACTGCGTTCACCGTGTCCTCCGCAATGATGTCCCAGAACTGCTGAAAAAAGAAAGCACCAAAGCCATCAGGCCCAGGGGCACCGTTAGAATTCATAGCAAATACGGCCTGCTTGATCTCTTCCCTATTAGGAACGCTGGTGAGCATATTGTTCTCCTCACCTGTAACAAGATTAGGGATAATCTCCTCCACCATACCATTATCAAGACACTGGTTATTAGAGGCGAAAATATTCTCAAAATAATTAACAACATGAGATTCAATTTCATTCGGAGAAGTAAGAAGAACATCACCATGTTTTAGGGCAGTTATTTGCTTGGTAATATGTCTAATTCTGACCATCTGATGGAAAAATTTTGTGTTGCGGTCACCATGTGAGTGCCAGTTAAGCCTAGATTTTTCGAGCCAAAAATCCTCTTGGGAAGCTAAAGCTTGCTGCAGCTCAAGCTGATGGACCTTTTCCTGCTCCTCTAACAACTCTGAATATCCGTCATTATCAATCTGCGCTTGGACGTGATCTAGGGATGCGGTCGCCACCTGCACCCTCATATTAACGTCCCCAAAGACATCTTTATTCCAAGCCTTAAGCTTTAACTTAAGGTTTTTAAGCTTCTGATTGAGGACCACCATAGGGCATCCAACCACATGAGATTGCCAAGCCTCCTTAATCACATTCAGGCAGTCAGGGTGACTCGCCCAAGTGCGAAGGAATTTAAAAGAAGAGGGATGCGCCCCATCTGTAGTCTGAAGATCAAGCAATAAAGGGAAATGATCAGATTTAGATTTAGTAAGAGTATAGCAAGAGATACCTGTGTAAAAAGTGAAGCAGGCGTCATTACAAATTGCACGATCAAGCCTTTTCTCCGTGAAAGCCCGACCTTTACGACCATTAGACCAAGTGTACTGAACACCCCTAGTTGGCAAATGAATCAAGTTATTCAAATTGGTCCAGTTTTGAAAGTCTTCACAGGCTGCTTTAGAGGGTGTTCCACTACCTCTATATTCATGGCTGCCCAGAACAGCATTCCAATCCCCAATAAAGCACCAAGGGATTTTATAAGTTTGCTGAAGAAGAGAAAGATCCTGCCAAAGAGATCTCCTGCCCAGATAATTACAAGAGGCATAGATTGCAGAAATACCTACTGTGTCATTATTGACCTCCACTGTAAAAGAGACTTGTTGATCTGAGCAAGCGATAACAGTAGGATTGAAATTGTCCGTGCAGAGACACCAAAGATTAGGTGGTAAATTATTCCTGTCATTAATAGCAAAGACTTTCATACCAAGACGAGACCAATACCTGCTCGGGAAATCATCAAGAGAACACCAAGGCTCAGAGATAAAAACGAAATCAGGCTTGTTAGATGAACAAAGCTTTTTAAGAGCTAATCTTGTAGGGGGATTAGCCAGGCCCCTTGTATTCCAATATAAGCACTTCATTGAGCAAGACTGTGAGATCCTGCCCTAGAACGGGTTGTAACTGGGGTAACAACTTTCTTTTGGCGCTGTTTTTGTTTTTTCTTTTGAGACTTGGTGCGAACTATTTCAAAATCGGATCCCTCATCATTCTGGGCATTATCTTTCTCCAAGTTATCATGCTCCTCAACAACATCAGCCCAAGGCTGCTTAAGGATGTTCAAATCATCAATCACAACTTGAGCTGCTTCTTGGTCGGCAACCACTTGGACTCTGTTTCTATCGACCTCAAAGGTTGCTTCCATTTGCGAGTCACCTGCTAAAATTTGATCAGGGGTCGTTATAGATGGAGCTCTACCACTTGGGGATCCTGTTTCAAAATGATTAGAAATAAATCCAAGCAGTGGATTAATATCATCATGAGGGATATTGTTAGGGCCTCCAAACTGATTAGGGATAGTGATCTCTTCAATAGAAATGAGATCTCTGGGACGAGTCGAGTGATTATCTTTTCCCACACTCACAGTGGCTTCGATACCAGCTCCATTGTCCTTTTGGATATCTTTGCCTGCACCATTATCAATAGTGTTAGCAATAACAACAGTATCATTAGTTGTAGCCTTACCTTTGACCTGAGCTTCTTTCACTGCGTCAGTCACGTGCATGTCACGAACATTAATGTCATCAATTACATTTTTTCGCCTTGGCTCCCAAACTTGCCTATTGACTGGGGGCTGCACACGTGGCTCCTGTTTATGAGCCTGCTTACAATTGGAAAAATTGTGTCCAATAATATGACAATATGAGCAGAACTGTGGCAACCTTTCATAAACAACTTCCACATAGAATGCGTAGCCTTCTCACTCAACCATAATACGCTCAGGAAGATCTCCATTCAGATCAATATCAACAAGCACTCTTGCAAAGTGGCCAAAAGTACGTTTCTTAGTAGCATCATCCAAAGCAATAGGACCCCCGATTGCACCGGCAATCTCAAAAAGAGTGATTGGACGCCAATACTCACGCGCCAGTCCATGTATACGCACCCAGCATTGAACATTGGTGTTTCGGATCCTGTTTGGATCAAAGTCTGGCGTCCATGCAAATAGCCGTAGAAATCCCGGATGCAACGACCAAGACCCAATGGCTTGAAGGCTTCGCATCTCCTCAAACGATTGAAAACAAAATTCATAGTATCCCTTTCCCAAGGAGACCATTTTCCAAGCGCCTATGGATTTCCATTCTTGCAAGAGTTTTGCTCTGAGATCATTAATTTTTAGAGGAGAATTTCCCTTAGACAGAGTAAGGCGGCCATGCAATACATTCTTGCATTCTTTGACACCTTCTTGATATTCAGTTTCGGTAATCTTAATAGTGACTGCATCGCCTTTGATGCAAGGCTTGGGCAGCTGACTTGGAGGAATCACGCATGAGTTTGTGAGCGCAGCAGCAAAGGTTTTTGATGCGGATACTGGCTGAGGCTGAACCCGAGGCGCTATTGCCGGTGCCGTATCGGCCGAGCATGGCCATGGATAGAAATCCATTAGCGCATCCTAGAACCAACCCCGCGAAAACCGAAACGCAGAACAGCAAACTCACACCGCAAGCAGACCAGATATCACGATGAAAATATAAATTATGCCGCAATAGAAACGTAGCAATAGAGTACCAGATTTCACGAAAGAAATAAACTATGCACCGAACGATAATAACCAAACCTTCACTTACCTTCGGCCTGAAACGTAGCCACGATCAATAGCAAACAATTACCATCTAGCGACCGACCCAGCAAGAAGATCACGTGGAGGATATCACGAAACAAACCGCAAATGACAAAGAACCTTCATAAGCAATATCACAATTCTAGTAACCGACCCAGCAAATCATCCCAAACGTAGCAATAATATAACACCGCAATAAAGCAGCAAGCAAGGATCGACCCAGCAAGAAGATCAAATCAAACCGCAAGGATCACAAGAAGATTAAAGCAAGGATCACAAGAGTCAGCAAGCAAGAAGATTAAAGCAAGGATCACAAGAGTCAGGATGCGAACAGGATCACGCAGCTAACCATCGCCCAAACCCAAGCATGAGTTTCTAATTTCGCCAAACCCCATTTTTTCTTGACAATTTGCGGGGGGTTTAAACCTCCTCAAATTGAAACAAAATTTTTAACTAATCCCACGGAGGATTCCTTTTTCGCTGATGAACGGAGGGGGTTTTTAAAACCTCCGCAAAAAAACCCCCGCTATTTGATCCGTTTTTTGTAGTGTCAATTTATTAGCAAGATATATTTCTTCACCTACACGAAGACATTTGAATAGAGTCAAGCATGTACTTCGTTACCTTAGAGGTACAATGGATATGGGTTTGTTTTATTCAAATGAATCAAAGGCAGATTTAACTGGTTTTGCAGATGCAGGTTATTTATCTGACCCTCATAATGGTAGATCACAAACAGGCTATCTGTTTACATGTGGTGATACAACCACCTCATGGTGGTCCGTAAAACAAACCATAACAGCCACATCATCCAACCATGCAGAAACTTTAGCACTACATGAGGCAAGTCGAGAATGCGTTTGGTTAAGGTCACTAATTCAACATATACAAGAAACCTGTGGTTTGTCTTCTGAGAAAATGATTGCAACAACTATATGTATGAAGATAACACTGCATGCATTGCTAAATTGAAAGAAGGGTATATTAAAGGAGATAGGACAAAACATATTTCACCAAAGTTCTTATTCACTCACTATCTTCAAAAGAGCGGTGCTATTAACATCCAACAAATTCGCTCCTATGAAAATTTAGCAGATCTTTTGACAAAGTCATTGCCAAGCAAAACTTTTGAACAGTTAACAAGGAAGATTGGTCTTCGTCGTCTTAGAGATTATTACATGCATGGGGAGGAGAAATAAATATGTTCTGCACTCTTTTTTCCTTCACCACGGTTTTGTCCCAATGAGTTTTCCTGGTAAGGTTTTTAACGAGGTAGCCCTCAAGCAAAAGATGTTGTACTCTTTTTCCTTCACTGAGATTTTTTCCCATTGGGTTTTTTCTTAGTAAGGTTTTAATGAGGCATATCCTTAATAGACATCCAAAGGGGAGTATTGTGAATAAAGTGGATGTCTAATGCAATTGTAACTCTTAAGCATTATTCCTTATTATTATTATTATTATTATTATTATTATTATTATTATTATTATTATTATTCATCATTGTATATGTTAAATGCAAATCATATGTTACAATACTTGAGCCTATAAATATGACTCATATGACATTATAGAAAATACATTTGAAGAGTACAATACAATAACTCTATTATTCTCTCATATTCTATTCTTGTACTTGCTCTATTTGAGCTTATTTATAACAAAATCAACTTTATAAATTCATTTATCACGAACATAAATATCCTATCACTAAACTGAATATGTATTTGTCACGTCATTTCGGTTTCATCCAGTACAACATATATTCGAAAATGTTTAATCAATCCTCGTATTGATTATTGATTGATTATTGATATAAACATTTCCTAGCGATAAAAATTTAATATCACAAACCTTACATGTACTTAATTTAGTCTATAGGCAATACGTGTAATCAATATGTGTTTACATGCATATCAAACATACATAGTCCCAAACTATATTTTCTATTTTCAGATCTTTAACCCCAAACACCTCGCGGTTTCATATCTTAAGTTTATCCTTCAACATTTTCATTTTTTCCTTCAACACAAACCACGCTTTCCCTTTCACCTGAAAGGAATTCCAACATCCTTTGACAAAATCCATAAAATCCTCATGTTCTATCCGGCAATTGTTGAATGAGGTAGAAAGGTTGGCAACGGAAGGGGGGGAGTAGATGATGAACTAAGGAATAAGTTGACTGAGGAGTTTTGGAAGGAACTTCATGCAAAAGAGAGTTTACTTGCACAAAAATCGAGAGTAAGGTGGTTAGCGGAAGGTGATTCGAATAGTCGCTTTTTCCATGCGTGTATCAAAGGTAACCGGAGAAGAACTCGGCTGTTGAAACTTATGGTGGATGGGGCGTGGTTAGAAGACGTGGGGGGGGTGAAAAGGGCCGTTAAAAATCATTTTGAAGACAAGTTCAAAGAAGAGGATAATAATAGGCCAACTCTTGATGGGGTGAGTTTTAATCAAATCTCTGGGGTGGATAATGAGCTGCTAATAGAACCGTTCTCATTGGAAGAGATAAAAAAGGTAGTATGGGAATGTGATGGGAACAAGAGCCCAGGGCCAGATGGGTTTAATTTTAAATTTATTAAGGAGTGTTGGGATATTATTGGGACTGAAATTTTGAAGTTCTTTGAGGAATTCCACCGGTGTGCAAAGCTCCCGAAGGCGGTAAGTGCGTCCTTCCTTGCACTTATCCCAAAAAATAGTAATCCACAGAATCTGGGGGAGTATAGGCCTATTTCTCTTATAGGTTGTTTGTATAAGATGATTGCAAAGGTGTTAGCGGGAAGATTGAAAAGGGTATTGAAGGGGGTAATCTCAGATTGTCAAAGTGCTTTTCTTGTTGGCAGAAATATACTGGATGGTGTGGTAGTAGTTAATGAACTTATGGATCTGGCTAAGAGAAAGAAACAAAAGTGCGTGGTTATGAAAGCGGACTTTGAGAAGGCATATGATTCAGTGAGTTGGTCATACTTGGATTATATGTTGGGTAGAATGGGGTTTGGGGACAGGTGGAGAAAATGGATGCATGCATGTATCTCGTCTAATTCTATTTCTGTCTTAGTCAATGGTAGCCCAACAGACGAAATTGTGGCACAAAAAGGATTGAAATAAGGGGATCCACGTGCGCCGTTCTTATTTTTGATTGTAGCAGAGGGTCTGGCGGGATTGGTTAGGAAAGGCGTTGAATCAAACAATCTCAATGGATTTAGAATTAATAACACCTTATCAGTCGAGCTCTTGCAATTTGCTGATGACACAATCATGTTCTGTGATGGAGACGATAAGAGTATTTGGTGTTGGAAAGCAATATTACGAAGTTTTGAGTTGGCTTCGGGATTGAAGGTGAATTTTGCGAAAAGTAACATCTTTGGTTTGAATATTGAAGAAAGAACTATTGAGGGGATTTCTCAATTCTTAGCATGTAAGGTGGGCTCGGTTCCTTTCAAATTCTTGGGGGTGCCGGTAGGTGCAAATCCAAGAAGGTTGAGCACGTGGCAACCAATAATAGATTCTATTAAAGCTAAGTTGAACAATTGGAAGAGCCGGCAATTATCTATAGGGGGTCGTGTTACGCTTATCAACGCGGTTCTTGCATCCATTCCATTGTACTTATTCTCATTCTACAAAGCACCGAAGAAAGTAGTTGCAGAAATTACAAAATTACAAAGAAGGTTTCTTTGGGGGGGGGGGTGAAGAAGATCATAAGAAACTGGCTTGGGTGAAGTGGGAGACAATTTGCTTGCCTAAAGAAAAAGGGGGATTAGGAATTAAAAATCTTGAAGTATTTAATGTGGCCCTCTTAACCAAGTGGAGATGGAGAATTTTGGTTGAGGATGACAATATTATTTGGAAGAAAGTCTTGAAGGAAAGATACGATTTACGAGGTCGGTGGCCCGACATGGATGAAAATAGAAGAGGGTGGGAGAAGAAATCGTTATGGTGGAGAAATTTATGTCTCCTTGGAGAGGATCTTAATTTGCAAAATGATTGGTTTAGTAACATGGTAAGATTAAAAGTTTGGTTGGCGGTAGTTTGGAATCTCTGGTTGGCGGTAGTTTGGAATCTCTGGTTGGCTCGAAATAAGGTAATATTCAAAGGAGAGGTGGCTTCGGTCCCTCTTATTTTGGCGGGAATAAAGGACACGGCATGGAGTTGGTTTAAGGCAAGGAGGGGAAGGAATTATAGGGTGACGTGGGCGGACTGGTTCAATTGCCCGATAGGCTGCCTTTCTTTGTTGTAATTCTATCATATACTGTTTTGAACTAAATAACTATATTTATTAGACGGGGGAGAAACAGTGGGTTAGGTTGTTTTATCCCATTGTTGTGTTAGTTTGTGGCACGAGGTACTCTTTTTCCTGCCTGAGTTTTTTTCCCAATGGGTTTTGGCTCAAGGAGGTTTTGATGAGGCCCTCCTCCTTTCCAGTGTATTGGGTGGGCACCCCTTGTGCTTCCTTTCAATGAATCATCGCTTATCTAAAAAAACATACATAGTCCCACATGTTGTCTGAGTTGATGTTACCTAATCTTTAATTACTCAAAGACTTTTGTGTCACTTTGAATTGTACATCCAACCTCAATTGTCAACCCCTATATTGATTTAGACCATCCAACTATATATGAAGTATCCACTTTTGAGCCAACCTATCATCCCATCAAATAAAAATAAGGACAATAGAGGAATATAAGTAATGATGTTGGGAAAGGTTTGGACAGAAACTGTGTTGTTATTTGACTTTTAAGGCATTATTCTCATTAAAGTGCAGGTATATGTCCCATACATGAGCAGTACCTGAAATATGAAAAGATGTAATAGTAATAGGGAATATGGTTTTGGTTTCCTATAAAAAAGGTGTACTTAAAAAGTGGCTTATGAGTTATGAGATCAGCCTGTCTATCCAAACCTTTCCCCAGTGATGGTTTTTCAAGGGTACATGAAACAAGACCTTATTAAATGTGTCACGCATTCATCAATGTTTAGAATCATATTATATTTATACTTTATGACAGGCTGATCTCACTGGGCATCACTTATTGGAGCGGTATGGCATGACTGAAGTAAGTTTTTAGTTTAAGTTCTTTGTCTTTTTAGATAATCAGTTTATTTTGAAGTGAATTTTTTTTAAATGAACCTTATGCTATTGTATCAATGTTGTTGCTATGTTGACGAAGTGGGTTTTTTTTCATTAAGAACTACTCGGGTAATTAAGTAAATTTCTATTACCATTAGTGCCTAGCACACTGTCCATATAAATTAATTCCTACTGCACATTACATATTGTACATCATTTGTTCCTACCACACACTAGCACCGAATTAATCCCTACCACATCCCATGCATCGCACGGGTGATTGTCCTAGTACTTCTAATATACATCAGTTTGCACGGGTGTCGGTCTGACTAGAATATTTGTCCACCCCTAAGCAGAACAGTAACAAAGGTTATTTTCAGGGGTGCATCATCCAAACACTTGGAAAATAAAGAGTTGAAGACAAACGGGGAACTCAGAAGCTGACAAAAAGCCTTTTATTCCCTTGTAGCAACAAGAAAAGCCTATTATTCTCTTTTTTCCAATGGCAAATGAAAACAACTTAGGGTGGGTTTGGTTCTGCAGTGACGAGAATTAATTTGGCCAGAATTGATTTTGCATAATTGATTTTAGTTAAAAGCGAGTTAAGTGTGACGTGATTTTTGTTTGGATACATTACCGAAAAAGTGATTTTTACTAATATCTATTGTTTGGATAGATTAGATCAAAATTGCTTTTAGGTGTAAAATTACTAAAATAGGTATCAGCTTAAAATTACATCAAAAGCTCAAATATGATATAATAAATAACAAAAGTACTAAATAAGTGAAACAATACTAAATTTAAATATCTAACTAATGTTTATTATTGTATTAAAATTGAAAACACAGAATTATAGGAACGTATAGTTGATGTCAACAAAAAATTTGAAAGGTAGAGTTTTTTTATTCAAAGAAGGCACAAAATTATTCAAAAACATACTTCTGTTTTTTGGTCAATAGAGTTTTTTTTTTGTCAAGCTGAATTGATTTCAATGCAATCGGGCCAAGCCCAAACCACTACAGCCAAAGGCAAACTTGGCCCAAATGAAAGGGATTTACGGTTAAGTCACCACCCAACCCTAGTTACAGTTTATCCAAAAAACGGCAAAAGCCAGCGAGATATTCTTCAAGTTACTACCCTAATTCAGCAATCAATAAGTGAGCTCCATTGAATAATGCAACCACTCTCAACTCTCAACCTGGCTGACAATTAAAGCAATTTCCTCGATCTTCACCAACAACAACACGCAGTGATGCGGGCGGGCGAGCAATCCAGTTCTAGGGAAAAATATCCATTAATGCCAATTGGGCGATTTCATGCGCCACTTTGTTGCCTTCTCGTCCAATCCAGGTGAACCCACACTTTCGCAATCTACCTTTTATGCTGATAATATCTGTGGTGATGATTTTTAGATCTAACCTTTCTATATTTCCTCTGCAAGCACCAATCACCGGGAGACAGTCCGATTCAATGATCACATCGTCGAGATCTAGGTTCAGAGCCAAATTCACAGCAAGTCTGACAGTTAAAGCTTCAGCAATGATTGCAGAAGAGGCAAAGATACGCTCAAATGATCCAGTAGGCATATTCCCCTCTTTGTCTCTACAAATAACACTGATCACCCCTTTCCCATCCCGAATGTTGAATTGAGCATCTGTGTTAATTTTGATAGTAGATCTTCTTGGAGGGCGCCACTTTACAGCCAAAGGAGTCTTCATTATAGCAGTAGCAATAACAGTTTCCTTAGCATGACCTTTAAGGTATTCATTCCATTGAATCTTAGCCATAATCACCGTGCCCATAGGGTTAGGACTCTTCTCATTGAAGACATGCTCATTTCGAGCCTTCCAAATAGACCAACAAGCATAGGATATGAGGGAACCACTAATTAACAAATTCACCTCTAAGCAGCTCCTAAACCACCCTAATAACCAGCTATCAAAACTTGTTATGTCAGAGGGATTTGGAACTGGGTGAAGACCAAGACCAAACCAAAAAGGCTCAGTCCACTTGCAGAGAAGAAGGGTGTGTTCAATTGTTTCTGGGAATTGCTGACATATAGGGCACAGATCATTAGCAGCCACCCTCCTCTGTCTGATATTAAATTTCACTGGGAGGGCATTGTGGCATGCTTTCCAGAGGAAAAATTTGATCTTTTTTGGGATTAGCTCACCCCAAACTCTCTTCCAAATGTCATTGTCAATATCAGTTGAAGTGGAAGGCTTTGAATTTACAGATTCCTTTGACTCAGCCCAAATTTCATGATATCCCAATTTAACTTGATAAGACCCATCTCTAGAATTTGGCCAATAAAGAATATCCTCTGTTGCATTCCAACCAATAGGGGTCTGTAAGATATCAATATAGCTTGTTGAGGAGCAACACAGTTTGAGTTTCTGGCAGACCCGCCTTGCTTCACCAGGAATCATGAGATCCCCAACCTTCTGAGCAGTAATACCTGCTGATAGAGACACACATTGGCCTGAGGGAATCATGATATCCTCTTGCATCATTCGCATTGGCATTTTGTCTTACATTAAAAATAACAAAATTATTTAGAATAAGCCACACTCTTCGAGTGGTCATTTTCCACGCATTTGCATCATACTTGCATATCATAATTTGTTCATTCATTCATTGCATAAAATAAAAGTTGTGATGAGAAGCGGGACGTTCTTGCGAAACAATCATCCTTTTTGAAAAAGTTTATCCTTACTTGGTTGCAAACTCAAGGTGTTCCAAGGCACTCAGTTTTTCGAATCAATAGCTCATTTGCATTTCTTTCAAAAGCACTGCATCCCATCCATTCTATGACAAAAGACTGAAATAGTATATCAAAGAAAAAACAAATTTTTAACTGATGTTAACTCTCTGTGAAGCATTCTTCTAATGAGCGTGCATGCTATGAGTACATTCTCTTGCTTGGGTCCGTTGGTTTTCCTCCCTTACCACAGTTTCCCGTCCAAGTCTAGTCCCGCCCCGTCCACCCATAAAGTGCATATTCTCCCCATCAGTGCGTATTTGACTTTTGGTTCAAGTCCTCCATGCTGGGGCAAGTCTGTGATCATTAATTCCCCTTGATTAATATCATATTCCTTCAGTGCAAGTCTCTCAAAAATAATAATAATAATATAATAAACAAGAAAACAAGCTCGCTAGGTTGAAAACCCGCAAAGGGCGGCCTAGGCAAAAAAGAGCGCCCGGTGGACTGAAAACTCGCAAAGAGCGGTCCAGGCAAAAATTAGGGCACAAAAAGAAAAAAAAAGAGCAAACACATGAAGATAGATAAATTATGGTTCTAAAGTTAAGTCTTATAGAAATAAGCAATCGGGATTTGAAATGAAGTTTGGCCATCTCCTCAAAAACCCCAAAATCCCAGAAAGTCCCTTTCCTACCCACCTTGAGCCAAGAAAAACCAAAATCCAAAAATCACCCTAGACAAGGATCACCCCAAATAAAAAAAACAGTGCATCACTTTTTATTAGCTCACCCGAGTCGAAGAAGGAAAAGAATCATAAAGAAAAAAAAAGAAAAAAAAAAGGGATTCAAAAATGAAAATCCCAAAATAAAAGAAAATACAAAAGAAATGTAAGTGGTGAGCTGGTACATGTTACCACAAAATACAAGAGATCCTTGTCTAAATAAACCTTCAAACACTTCATCATCCCAACACCTGATTCCATAAACCTTCAAACACTTCCTTTGGCCTCAACATCAAACCCCTTAGTCATTCTACCATGAGACACGAATTTGCTTTAACAGAGCCCAAACAAGCCCAAATAACCATCTTCCTCATAGACCATTAACCGTCAATCAACGCCGAACAAAACTCATCCTCCCATTAGCCTCAAACACTTCACCAAGCCTAACCCTCCTTCCTCCACAAAACACCACAATCCCGAAAAGTCCATTCCGATCAATGACCGGTTGCTTTTGTTCACTCAAATTCTAATCTTAGGACGAACAAGTTTATCTATGTACAATATGTTTGCTCAAAAGAAAAACAAACGATCAGAAAAAAGAAAGATGATCAAGAAAGAATAAACCCTCAGAAAAAAGAGAACTGGGGAAACAAAAACGAACAGTCAGAAAAAAGAAAGCTGACAAAATAAAAAAGAGGGACTTGCACTCCAAAACACATTCAAGATGCATTAAAACAAGGTTTAGTGATCACCAGGTAAAGATTCTTTCGCACCAAAAGTCAAGACATCAGTAGAGAACCAAAGCTTTGCACTGAGAATACCACTCAGACCCAAAAGTTGGGGCATTCTCTTCACCACCCACACACCCTAGTCTTGGGAAAGTCTGTTCAATGCCCATCCCATGTCATTCCAGTTGTCAATGTCATTCCAAAGTGGGGCAAGTGCATTCCCATTCCTTCACCTCATTCATTCCCATAAAAACCTCACCGGGACAATCTCTCAACTCACTATCCTAAACAAGGCCTTGTCATTCTAATTGGGGCAGCTTTGTCCCTGTTATGACTGGGGCAACATCAAACTTTATGGGTTGAGACAAAATCTCTTTTGATCCACCTTCCCTTTCAAAAGCCGAAGCGTTCCCAATTCATCATCTTCTACACCCCTAGTTGTTGTCACCACCTGACAGGGGCAAACCACTCACTCATCAAAGACCTGAATTGGGGCAATCTTGTATCTCTTGATCCCTCATAAGCTTCGGCAATAACCATGTCTGTCATTCCTTCACTTGCCATAAATTTCCATGCCCTAAACCAATTCCAAGTTAACTGACTCATTCACTCACATTTGCACTCCTATGCATGCTTACTAGATAATGCTTCAAAGGAGAGAACACAAGTTGTTTACGTGATATCTAAAATTCAGTCATCATGGAAAGAAAGAGAAAACAAGTGAGGTCGTTTGTAAATAAAAACCTTGAGAACACCAGAGTTTGAATCAAATTCAATTTTTCAACAGAATGGTCAATAATCATCTCAAGTCCTTGCATTCAAAGTCTCGCATCTCATCATCACAAAAATGTTTACCTCATGCATATAGGCATTATAGCATATGCATCAAAGCATTACATTTGCATCTTCACACTTTGTGCATTTTTCACATAGCAAAAAAAAAAATTTCCACGTCAGTTGCACAGAAAAAACAAAGAAAGCAAAAAGAAAATAAAGAAAAGACAAAAGCATTCCATGTCATTCATCATTTCATAAAGCATTCCTTTGTCATCAAACATTAAAGCAGTACATATGCATCATATTAACGTTAGCATTTCCATAAAAGAAAAAGAACAAGAGTCATTGCATCAAACATCAGAGCATTGCATCATATTAATGTTTGCATTTCATAGAAGAAGCAAAAAGAAACGAACAGAAGTTAGAGCAGGAGCATTTCATTCATCAAAGCATCAATCACCGCATACATTTGCATTCAAACATCAAAGCAATACGGTTGCATCACATCAATACTTGCATCTCATAGAAGAAAAGAAAGCTAAAGCGTCCCATGTCGTTCATCATTTCATTCATCAGCAATATTCACACTTCATAGAAAAAAGGCAGAGAAGAAAAATTTTCCATTACATGTCATCTGTCATTCCATTAAAATACATGAGCATTCATCAAAACTTTGCATACCCATGATTCTTAAAAGAGCAAAAAGAGAAGCCAAAAGAGAGAAAAGAGAAGAGCCAAGAGAGCAACAAAAAGAAAAGAAAAGAAAGAAAAAGAAAAAAAAGAGAAGCTAGAGAAAGAGAAAAAGGCATATAAGAACAGGAGAAAATCATGCATTCATCAGACATAAGCAAAAGAAAAAGAAAATCATGCATTGCGTACAGACAAGAGAAGAAAAGGAAAATCATCGCATTCATCAAGCATATAGGAACAGTAGAGGATCATGCATTCATCCAACATAGACAAAGGAAATAAGAAACTCATCATTCATCATAAGAAAAAAGAAAACAGCAATCATGGCATTTGCATTGCATGCATTTGTTCATTTTGAGCTACAGGTACAAAGAGAGGATGAGCACTTCGGTGTTAGCCCTCGCCCCCAGATTCCAGAAAATGTTCCCCCAAGTTGGGAGTTCAGAAGGAAAAGAAAAGAGAGAAATAGAAAAGAAAGAGAGAAAAGAAAAGAGAGCGCTCAAGCGCACATTGCGGATTGGAGCACAGAGATCATCGCTCCCTTCTGCCCAGGTCTCACGTCGCGTACGAGCAACGCGATGGACCGCAGCCCCATGTGAGGCTCAACGGAATAGTTGTATCAGCCTAAGATACAGTGGACGCCGTGCATTGATCAGTATATCAGTTCCGGAGCTGATGACGATCCCCCCGGTCGCTCGAAAAGGCCAACAGGAAGCGTGCTCCTCAAAGCCACGTGCGAACTCGGATTCACCAAGAGCCCGTTTAAGGATTACAGGTTTTAGGCAGCCTGGGCAATTTACCGCTTTCTGCACGCCAAGTACCAATTTACCGCTTTCTGCACGCCAAGTGCCCATTTACCGCTTTTCTGCACGCCAAGTGCCCGTTTACCGCTTTCTGCACGCCAAGAGCCCGTTTGTCATTACGCCGCTTCCAAATTGCCCACATAATCTGTTCAGCCAAGCTGTCAAATAAATTAAAAAAACAATCAACAAAAGTATTAAATCTAGCATAGTAATCATTGACAGCAGTCAACATGCTACTCCTTTCCCACATTGGTTGCGCCTCACTACACTTAAAAAACAAATGCAAATCATCTTCCTCTCTGTTATACCCCAATTTTGTCCGTCTTCCTTTTCTAGTTTTAGTCGTTTATTTTACTTAAATCGTGTTTTGAAGTCGCGTGGTTACGAGAATTATCAGTACGGCGTCTCAGTTACTAACCCTGGCCAATTTCAATTACCCTGTTCAACTAAATCGAAATACCGTTGTTTTAAATTAGGCATGCACGCGAATGATCGATCTTTTCGTGCGTTCTTCAATTTAATCTTCGTATTTGGATTTAAGTCGAACCTAATTGGGACTAACAAAGTCATTTTTCTCGCGATTGGGCTTGTCGTTTCAATTTGGGCTTAAGAACGCGATTCTGAGATAATTTTAGCGTTTAGTGGTCAACGGGCTTATTTATTCTATTTGGGCCTCGTTCTCACGCACTTGTCTAGTCGGGTCCGATATCACTTTTGTATTTGGCCCAATTTCTTTTATTATTTTTACTTTGCCTATTTATTTATCTTGAGTAGTATATATAGTCTAAAAATGTCAAAAAAATTTCTATTTATTTTTATTTACAATTTAATAGTGTTTAGGAGTCCAAATGTCCAAAAAATACAAAAAAAATCACATCAAAAAAGGCCCAAATGGCCAGATCCGAAAATGCAAGTAATAATAGGCAGCAGCAGCAGATTTAGAGTTTTCCAGCAGCTGCTCCCCAAGCTGCTGATGGGCTTGGATCCAAACCTGAAAAATATTCAAAGCCCAGTCAAAATACAATTAATGCCTAAACCTAGAAAGGTAGTATAAATTAGCAGTCAACAGTGGTAGCAAAGGGGGGGGAAATTGAGAAGAATCAGAGCAAGAGATTAGTGTTTCACGCCGAAACCCTAATCGCAAAAAAGCCAAAAATTCAGAAACAGAAGCAACAGAGCCGCAGTAGCAGTGGTTTTGTTTTCAGCCGGCAAAAAGGAAATTTTCAGAAGCTGGAGTTTAGATGTCTTAAAAAAGGTATGGGACTTATCTGATCAGGACAATGATAGCATGCTTTCTTTGAAGGAGTTTTGCTTTGCTCTATATTTGATGGAGCGGTACAGGGAAGGTCGTCCTCTTCCACAGTCTCTTCCAAGTAATGTTATGTTTGACGAAACATTGCTTTCTATGACGGGGCATCAAAAACTCACTTATGGAAATGCAGCCTTGGGTGTAGGCCCAGGTTTTCAGCAGCAACAAGGGATGCCTGGTGCTCGGCCAGTGGCACCAGGAGCTGGTTTGAGGCCACCAGTTCAACGAACACCTGCCCGAGCCGATGGCACCATGCTGCCTGATCAGAAAAAGTCCGGAACACCTGTGCTGCAGGATTCTTTTTTTAATGACACAGATAATAGTGAACAAAGTATATTAAACTCAAAACCTCAAGAGGCAGCAACTGCAGGGAAAAAGGCTGAAGAAACACAAAATGTATATTTGGATTCAAAAGAGAAGATTGCGTTTTACCGCGATAAAATGCAGGAACTGGTGAGTAATTCATATCTTGTTTTCCTTTTTAGTTTGATCTTGCACAGATGTTGCATGCTTAAGATTTAATGTGGTTTGAGGTGAAATATTTGTAGGCTATGCTGGTGATAGCTTGCTTGTAAGTAAATCTTCTGTCGCATTAATCGAGTCCAGTTAATTTAAAAATAATTTTATTAATGACCTTTGAGCTACTGCTATATGGAATAATTAGCACATGTTGGCTTTTGCTTTATTTTTTACACAAAATAAATGTTGAACGAAATAGCTCTCTTGAGTATTCAGTTACAAGCACGTAGATGGATATTCAAATCATCCTATTGAGACTTAATGGTAGGGGTTGTGGTTCTAGTTAGACTTCGGTTTGAAGCCTGGGAGTGTGGACTTCTGTTCTGGTTAGGAAGACTAATTTTTTTGCAAATTCTTTCTCTCCTTAAGAAACTAAGTGGAATCATGCAGGCAGTGAAAAAATGAGGGTGGGGGTCGAATGTGGGTGCAGCGCCGTAGAGAGGAGATGAGCTTAGGGTGAGGGAGAGAGGCGGATACGTGAGAGAGAGAGAGAGGAAAATTTTTTTAGGGTTGAGCAATTTGGGGGTGGGGAGTGCGGCGCGCTGAGGGGGAGAGGATTTGGGAATTAGGTTTAGTTTTTTAGGTTTGGCTTTATATAGTTAGGGTTTTTATTTATTTATTTATTTTTTTTAATATCAGATTAACATTTGCACCCCTCCAATTCACGCGTACACCCCTCCCTCACTTAAGCCCAGTTTCGCATACTGGGCCCTCCAATGCGAACTGGGCCTCCTTTTTACACCTGTTATTAATTATACAACCCCTTGCGACTAATAATACCCTATTTTACCATTTCATTTCTTGTTTTTTAATTCAATTTAATTCTCTTCAAGACAAAATAGTTTCTCATAAATCAAAAACTTTGTTAATAGTCTTGTGAAGCCTTTGCTTGCATGATTATTAACAATGAGGTACTAGTGATGATCACTTGGAGCATTTGCTCAATTGATCATCATGAATGCCTGAATTTTCCTAAAGAGTTTCACTAAATCAAAAACTTTGTTAATAGTCTTGTGAAGCCTCTGCTTGCATGATTATTAACAATGAGGTACTAGTGGTGATCACTTGGAGTCTTTGCTCGATTGATCATCATGAATGCCTAATTTTCCTAAAGATTCTCACTAAATCAAAAACTTTGTTAGTAGTCTTGCGAAGCCTTTGCTTGCATGATTATTAACAATGGAGTGCTAACGGTGGTCACTTGGAGCCTTTGCTCAACTGATCATCATGAAAGCTCAATTTTCACAATTAAACAAGATAAAAAAAACAAAAAAACCGTTTTCCAAACAGAAGAACTACGTAGCTTTGAATTCTCCATCGCACCGGGAGATACGTAGGAGCGGGCCATGTCCCGTCAAGCACTTCTTTCTAAAAACCCTTTTTGTTCCTTTCTCTCCAAAAATAAAAAAATTTTATTAAGTTCTTTAATTCATTTTCAATAAGAAATAAAGAGGCAAATTAGATATTTTCCAAATCAACACTTAAAACCACACATTTAACTAAAGGTTCCCTCTCAGTAGAGAGGACGTGTGGGGTGCTAACACCTTCCCTGCGCGTAACCGACCCCCGAACCCTATTCTCTAGTTTCGCAAGACCAATCGCTTTCCAAAAAAGGTTTTCCTAATATTTTCCTTAATAAATATTGGTGGCGGCTTCATTGTCTTAAGAAAAGTTGTGAACGAGGAAGGTTCTCCCTCGGGGACTTTTTCGGGCGCAACAGCTGGCGACTTCACTGGGGACCCTAAAAAACATTTTTTCAAAAGTGGGTCAAGCCTAATTAATTAAATGTGTGGTTTATATGATTGATTTGAATATCTTGCTTCTTCTTCCTTTTTCATAAGCATGTTACATCCATGTGCATTCTTCTTCTATGTTTGTTTTTGCAATAGATAATTACTTTTTTGCTTAGTTCTCTCATGCATTTCTTCCCCTTTCTTATCATGTCCCCTTCTTCTCTGCTCCCTTTCCTATGGTAAGCACATGCATACTTCCCCTTTCTTATCATGTCCCCTTCTTCTTTGCTCCCTTTCTTGAGGTAAGTAGTGCATTGTTATTGGCACCCTAGATTAGTTTATATTGGATCGATATTGAACCCTAGGATAAACAACATGCTATTTTTCTGGACTTCTCTGGATTTTCATTTGCAGGTGGGGAAGGGTAGTTATTCCTAGGTGTTGTGCCCTCGACACACACTTCACATCCTATACTTGTGAGCATTGAGTGGGGCCTAAAACCCAAGGTCTGAACAAAAACCTAGGAGAGTGGGAACGATTAGTGACTGCCATTCGTGGACCTTTGTCTGTATGGCTCTCATGAAAGTTCCGCCCAAGAGTGCGCTTTGTCATGATGCCTCACACTCGGTAGCTTTCTACGATTGTGGGTGCCATCATGAGAGAGACTTTAGCTCTTGGTTGCCATTGTAAGGAAGTGATTAGAACCTACATGGGAGGATTACCCCTTTCGTCGACTTTAGACCCTAGGATTCCCACCCTTTGTAGGACACGGGGGCACGCCTTTGTTTGTTGCATTAGTTTAGGCATTCCTTTTTCTTAAACTCTATTTCAAAATCGTAGAAAATAATATCCTTATTTTCTTACCCTCTTTTTATGTAAATGACACATCATTTCGCATCCACATCATTTCGCATCCACATCATTTCGCATTCACATCGTTTCGCACCATTGCATTTGCATCTAACAAAAGTTTGAAAAAAAAAAACATTCATCTTGCATTCCCTTTCATTACATAAAGATAAAACAAAAAATAATTATCATCTGCATAGCATAAGCATTTCATTTATAATCATGCAAAAAATCCTCGTCGAGTTCACCCAAGACGAGGCGTTCATGCATAAGCATTATTTCAAAAAAAGAGACACAGTAGAACTACGTAAGCTTTGATTCCTCATTACAATGGGGATACGTAGGAGCGGGTCATACCCCGTCAGGCACATTTTTCTAAAACCCTTTTTTCAATAAATCATTTGCATCTCCAAATAATTTTCAAAATCATGTTCCAAAACTAAAAAACAAAGAAAGAAAATCATTGTGAGTATCATGCATTTCATTGCACAAAAAAAAATGAAAACAAGAAAGCATCTCATTCATAATCATGAATAAAAATCATCAACAAATTTATTCAAAATGTAGAATTCATGCACCATTTCATTAACCTCATCACTTTGGTTCAAATACATCATTCCTCCATACATGCATCTTTCAAAAAGGAAGGGGCATTGGCATTTCATACTTTGCCTTGCCTCTAAAAAAAAATCATTTAGAGAAAAGCATCATTCCTGCATCTTTCATCATTCAAAAGAAAAAGGGGGCATTGGTATTTCGTACCTTGTCTCGCCTCTAAAAAATAAAAAAAATAAAAAAAATCAAAGTCAAAAATCATTTTGAAAAAAAGGGGCATCATTCTTGCATCATTCGCATTGGCATTTTGTCTTGCATTAAAAATAACAAAATTATTTAGAATAAGCCACACTCTTCGAGTGGTCATTCTCCACGCATTTGCATCATACTTGCATATCATAATTTGTTCATTCATTCATTGCATAAAATAAAAGTTGTGATGAGAAGCGGGACGTTCTTGCGAAACAATCATCCTTTTTGAAAAAGTTTATCCTTACTTGGTTGCAAACTCAAGGTGTTCCAAGGCACTCAGTTTTTCGAATCAATAGCTCATTTGCATTTCTTTCAAAAGCACTGCATCCCATCCATTCTATGACAAAAGACTGAAATAGTATATCAAAGAAAAAACAAATTTTTAACTGATGTTAACTCTCTGTGAAGCATTCTTCTAATGAGCGTGCATGCTATGAGTACATTCTCTTGCTTGGGTCCGTTGGTTTTCCTCCCTTACCACAGTTTCCCGTCCAAGTCTAGTCCCGCCCCGTCCACCCATAAAGTGCATATTCTCCCCATCAGTGCGTATTTGACTTTTGGTTCAAGTCCTCCATGCTGGGGCAAGTCTGTGATCATTAATTCCCCTTGATTAATATCATATTCCTTCAGTGCAAGTCTCTCAAAAATAATAATAATAATATAATAAACAAGAAAACAAGCTCGCTAGGTTGAAAACCCGCAAAGGGCGGCCTAGGCAAAAAAGAGCGCCCGGTGGACTGAAAACTCGCAAAGAGCGGTCCAGGCAAAAATTAGGGCACAAAAAGAAAAAAAAAGAGCAAACACATGAAGATAGATAAATTATGGTTCTAAAGTTAAGTCTTATAGAAATAAGCAATCGGGATTTGAAATGAAGTTTGGCCATCTCCTCAAAAACCCCCAAAATCCCAGAAAGTCCCTTTCCTACCCACCTTAAGCCAAGAAAAACCAAAATCCAAAAATCACCCTAGACAAGGATCACCCCAAATAAAAAAAACAGTGCATCACTTTTTATTAGCTCACCCGAGTCGAAGAAGGAAAAGAATCATAAAGAAAAAAAAAGGAAAAAAAAAGAAAAAAAAAAGGGATTCAAAAATGAAAATCCCAAAACAAAAGAAAATACAAAAGAAATGTAAGTGGTGAGCTGGTACATGTTACCACAAAATACAAGAGATCCTTGTCTAAATAAACCTTCAAACACTTCATCATCCCAACACCTGATTCCATAAACCTTCAAACACTTCCTTTGGCCTCAACATCAAACCCCTTAGTCATTCTACCATGAGACACGAATTTGCTTTAACAGAGCCCAAACAAGCCCAAATAACCATCTTCCTCATAGACCATTAACCGTCAATCAACGCCGAACAAAACTCATCCTCCCATTAGCCTCAAACACTTCACCAAGCCTAACCCTCCTTCCTCCACAAAACACCACAATCCCGAAAAGTCCATTCCGATCAATGACCGGTTGCTTTTGTTCACTCAAATTCTAATCTTAGGACGAACAAGTTTATCTATGTACAATATGTTTGCTCAAAAGAAAAACAAACGATCAGAAAAAAGAAAGCTGATCAAGAAAGAATAAACCCTCAGACAAAAGAGAACTGGGGAAACAAAAACGAACAGTCAGAAAAAAGAAAGCTGACAAAATAAAAAAGAGGGACTTGCACTCCAAAACACATTCAAGATGCATTAAAACAAGGTTTAGTGATCACCAGGTAAAGATTCTTTCGCACCAAAAGTCAAGACATCAGTAGAGAACCAAAGCTTTGCACTAAGAATACCACTCAGACCCAAAAGTTGGGGCATTCTCTTCACCACCCACACACCCTAGTCTTGGGAAAGTCTGTTCAATGCCCATCCCATGTCATTCCAGTTGTCAATGTCATTCCAAAGTGGGGCAAGTGCATTGCCATTCCTTCACCTCATTCATTCCCATAAAAACCTCACCGGGACAATCTCTCAACTCACTATCCTAAACAAGGCCTTGTCATTCTAATTGGGGCAGCTTTGTCCCTGTTATGACTGGGGCAACATCAAACTTTATGGGTTGAGACAAAATCTCTTTTGATCCACCTTCCCTTTCAAAAGCCGAAGCGTTCCCAATTCATCATCTTCTACACCCCTAGTTGTTGTCACCACCTGACAGGGGCAAACCACTCACTCATCAAAGACCTGAATTGGGGCAATCTTGTATCTCTTGATCCCTCATAAGCTTCGGCAATAACCATGTCTGTCATTCCTTCACTTGCCATAAATGTCCATGCCCTAAACCAATTCCAAGTTAACTGACTCATTCACTCACATTTGCACTCCTATGCATGCTTACTAGATAATGCTTCAAAGGAGAGAACACAAGTTGTTTACGTTATATCTAAAATTCAGTCATCATGGAAAGAAAGAGAAAACAAGTGAGGTCGTTTGTAAATAAAAACCTTGAGAACACCAGAGTTTGAATCAAATTCAATTTTTCAACAGAATGGTCAATAATCATCTCAAGTCCTTGCATTCAAAGTCTCGCATCTCATCATCACAAAAATGTTTACCTCATGCATATAGGCATTATAGCATATGCATCAAAGCATTACATTTGCATCTTCACACTTTGTGCATTTTTCACATAGCAAAAAAAAAAATTTCCACGTCAGTTGCACAGAAAAAACAAAGAAAGCAAAAAGAAAATAAAGAAAAGACAAAAGCATTCCATGTCATTCATCATTTCATAAAGCATTCCTTTGTCATCAAACATTAAAGCAGTACATATGCATCATATTAACGTTAGCATTTCCATAAAAGAAAAAGAACAAGAGTCATTGCATCAAACATCAGAGCATTGCATCATATTAATGTTTGCATTTCATAGAAGAAGCAAAAAGAAACGAACAGAAGTTAGAGCAGGAGCATTTCATTCATCAAAGCATCAATCACCGCATACATTTGCATTCAAACATCAAAGCAATACGGTTGCATCACATCAATACTTGCATCTCATAGAAGAAAAGAAAGCTAAAGCGTCCCATGTCGTTCATCATTTCATTCATCAGCAATATTCACACTTCATAGAAAAAAGGCAGAGAAGAAAAATTTTCCATTAGATGTCATCTGTCATTCCATTAAAATATATGAGCATTCATCAAAACTTTGCATACCCATGATTCTTAAAAGAGCAAAAAGAGAGGCCAAAAGAGAGAAAAGAGAAGAGCCAAGAGAGCAACAAAAAGAAAAGAAAAGAAAGAAAAAGAAAAAAAAGAGAAGCTAGAGAAAGAGAAAAAGGCATATAAGAACAGGAGAAAATCATGCATTCATCAGACATAAGCAAAAGAAAAAGAAAATCATGCATTGCGTACAGACAAGAGAAGAAAAGGAAAATCATCGCATTCATCAAGCATATAGGAACAGTAGAGGATCATGCATTCATCCAACATAGACAAAGGAAATAAGAAACTCATCATTCATCATAAGAAAAAAGAAAACAGCAATCATGGCATTTGCATTGCATGCATTTGTTCATTTTGAGCTACAGGTACAAAGAGAGGATGAGCACTTCGGTGTTAGCCCTCGCCCCCAGATTCCAGAAAATGTTCCCCCAAGTTGGGAGTTCAGAAGGAAAAGAAAAGAGAGAATAGAAAAGAAAGAGAGAAAAGAAAAGAGAGCGCTCAAGCGCACATTGCGGATTGGAGCACAGAGATCATCGCTCCCTTCTGCCCAGGTCTCACGTCGCGTACGAGCAACGCGATGGACCGCAGCCCCATGTGAGGCTCAACGGAATAGTTGTATCAGCCTAAGATACAGTGGACGCCGTGCATTGATCAGTATATCAGTTCCGGAGCTGATGACGATCCCCCCGGTCGCTCGAAAAGGCCAACAGGAAGCGTGCTCCTCAAAGCCACGTGCAAACTCGGATTCACCAAGAGCCCGTTTAAGGATTACAGGTTTTAGGCAGCCTGGGCAATTTACCGCTTTCTGCACGCCAAGTGCCAATTTACCGCTTTCTGCACGCCAAGTGCCCATTTACCGCTTTTCTGCACGCCAAGTGCCCGTTTACCGCTTTCTGCACACCAAGAGCCCGTTTGTCATTACGCCGCTTCCAAATTGCCCACATAATCTGTTCAGCCAAGCTGTCAAATAAATTAAAAAAACAATCAACAAAAGTATTAAATCTAGCATAGTAATCATTGACAGCAGTCAACATGCTACTCCTTTCCCACATTGGTTGCGCCTCACTACACTTAAAAAACAAATGCAAATCATCTTCCTCTCTGTTATACCCCAATTTTGTCCGTCTTCCTTTTCTAGTTTTAGTCGTTTATTTTACTTAAATCGTGTTTTGAAGTCGCGTGGTTACGAGAATTATCAGTACGGCGTCTCAGTTACTAACCCTGGCCAATTTCAATTACCCTGTTCAACTAAATCGAAATACCGTTGTTTTAAATTAGGCATGCACGCGAATGATCGATCTTTTCGTGCGTTCTTCAATTTAATCTTCGTATTTGGATTTAAGTCGAACCTAATTGGGACTAACAAAGTCATTTTTCTCGCGATTGGGCTTGTCGTTTCAATTTGGGCTTAAGAACGCGATTCTGAGATAATTTTAGCGTTTAGTGGTCAACGGGCTTATTTATTCTATTTGGGCCTCGTTCTCACGCACTTGTCTAGTCGGGTCCGATATCACTTTTGTATTTGGCCCAATTTCTTTTATTATTTTTACTTTGCCTATTTATTTATCTTGAGTAGTATATATAGTCTAAAAATGTCAAAAAAATTTCTATTTATTTTTATTTACAATTTAATAGTGTTTAGGAGTCCAAATGTCCAAAAAATACAAAAAAAATCACATCAAAAAAGGCCCAAATGGCCAGATCCGAAAATGCAAGTAATAATAGGCAGCAGCAGCAGATTTAGAGTTTTCCAGCAGCTGCTCCCCAAGCTGCTGATGGGCTTGGATCCAAACCTGAAAAATATTCAAAGCCCAGTCAAAATACAATTAATGCCTAAACCTAGAAAGGTAGTATAAATTAGCAGTCAACAGTGGTAGCAAAGGGGGAGGAAATTGAGAAGAATCAGAGCAAGAGATTAGTGTTTCACGCCGAAACCCTAATCGCAAAAAAGCCAAAAATTCAGAAACAGAAGAACCAGAGCCGCAGTAGCAGTGGTTTTGTTTTCAGCCGGCAAAAAGGAAATTTTCAGAAGCTGGAGTTTAGATGTCTTAAAAAAGGTATGGGACTTATCTGATCAGGACAATGATAGCATGCTTTCTTTGAAGGAGTTTTGCTTTGCTCTATATTTGATGGAGCGGTACAGGGAAGGTCGTCCTCTTCCACAGTCTCTTCCAAGTAATGTTATGTTTGACGAAACATTGCTTTCTATGACGGGGCATCAAAAACTCACTTATGGAAATGCAGCCTTGGGTGTAGGCCCAGGTTTTCAGCAGCAACAAGGGATGCCTGGTGCTCGGCCAGTGGCACCAGGAGCTGGTTTGAGGCCACCAGTTCAACGAACACCTGCCCGAGCCGATGGCACCATGCTGCCTGATCAGAAAAAGTCCGGAACACCTGTGCTGCAGGATTCTTTTTTTAATGACACAGATAATAGTGAACAAAGTATATTAAACTCAAAACCTCAAGAGGCAGCAACTGCAGGGAAAAAGGCTGAAGAAACACAAAATGTATATTTGGATTCAAAAGAGAAGATTGCGTTTTACCGCGATAAAATGCAGGAACTGGTGAGTAATTCATATCTTGTTTTCCTTTTTAGTTTGATCTTGCACAGATGTTGCATGCTTAAGATTTAATGTGGTTTGAGGTGAAATATTTGTAGGCTATGCTGGTGATAGCTTGCTTGTAAGTAAATCTTCTGTCGCATTAATCGAGTCCAGTTAATTTAAAAATAATTTTATTAATGACCTTTGAGCTACTGCTATATGGAATAATTAGCACATGTTGGCTTTTGCTTTATTTTTTACACAAAATAAATGTTGAACGAAATAGCTCTCTTGAGTATTCAGTTACAAGCACGTAGATGGATATTCAAATCATCCTATTGAGACTTAATGGTAGGGGTTGTGGTTCTAGTTAGACTTCGGTTTGAAGCCTGGGAGTGTGGACTTCTGTTCTGGTTAGGAAGACTAATTTTTTTGCAAATTCTTTCTCTCCTTAAGAAACTAAGTGGAATCATGCAGGCAGTGAAAAAATGAGGGTGGGGGTCGAATGTGGGTGCAGCGCCGTAGAGAGGAGATGAGCTTAGGGTGAGGGAGAGAGGCGGATACGTGAGAGAGAGAGAGAGGAAAATTTTTTTAGGGTTGAGCAATTTGGGGGTGGGGAGTGCGGCGCGCTGAGGGGGAGAGGATTTGGGAATTAGGTTTAGTTTTTTAGGTTTGGCTTTATATAGTTAGGGTTTTTATTTATTTATTTATTTTTTTTAATATCAGATTAACATTTGCACCCCTCCAATTCACGCGTACACCCCTCCCTCACTTAAGCCCAGTTTCGCATACTGGGCCCTCCAATGCGAACTGGGCCTCCTTTTTACACCTGTTATTAATTATACAACCCCTTGCGACTAATAATACCCTATTTTACCATTTCATTTCTTGTTTTTTAATTCAATTTAATTCTCTTCAAGACAAAATAGTTTCTCATAAATCAAAAACTTTGTTAATAGTCTTGTGAAGCCTTTGCTTGCATGATTATTAACAATGAGGTACTAGTGATGATCACTTGGAGCATTTGCTCAATTGATCATCATGAATGCCTGAATTTTCCTAAAGAGTTTCACTAAATCAAAAACTTTGTTAATAGTCTTGTGAAGCCTCTGCTTGCATGATTATTAACAATGAGGTACTAGTGGTGATCACTTGGAGTCTTTGCTCGATTGATCATCATGAATGCCTAATTTTCCTAAAGATTCTCACTAAATCAAAAACTTTGTTAGTAGTCTTGCGAAGCCTTTGCTTGCATGATTATTAACAATGGAGTGCTAACGGTGGTCACTTGGAGCCTTTGCTCAACTGATCATCATGAAAGCTCAATTTTCACAATTAAACAAGATAAAAAAAAACAAAAAAACCGTTTTCCAAACAGAAGAACTACGTAGCTTTGAATTCTCCATCGCACCGGGAGATACGTAGGAGCGGGCCATGTCCCGTCAAGCACTTCTTTCTAAAAACCCTTTTTGTTCCTTTCTCTCCAAAAATAAAAATTTTTTATTAAGTTCTTTAATTCATTTTCAATAAGAAATAAAGAGGCAAATTAGATATTTTCCAAATCAACACTTAAAACCACACATTTAATTAAAGGTTCCCTCTCAGTAGAGAGGACGTGTGGGGTGCTAACACCTTCCCTGCGCGTAACCGACCCCCGAACCCTATTCTCTAGTTTCGCAAGACCAATCGCTTTCCAAAAAAGGTTTTCCTAATATTTTCCTTAATAAATATTGGTGGCGGCTTCATTGTCTTAAGAAAAGTTGTGAACGAGGAAGGTTCTCCCTCGGGGACTTTTTCGGGCGCAACAGCTGGCGACTTCACTGGGGACCCTAAAAAACATTTTTTCAAAAGTGGGTCAAGCCTAATTAATTAAATGTGTGGTTTATATGATTGATTTGAATATCTTGCTTCTTCTTCCTTTTTCATAAGCATGTTACATCCATGTGCATTCTTCTTCTATGTTTGTTTTTGCAATAGATAATTACTTTTTTGCTTAGTTCTCTCATGCATTTCTTCCCCTTTCTTATCATGTCCCCTTCTTCTCTGCTCCCTTTCCTATGGTAAGCACATGCATACTTCCCCTTTCTTATCATGTCCCCTTCTTCTTTGCTCCCTTTCTTGAGGTAAGTAGTGCATTGTTATTGGCACCCTAGATTAGTTTATATTGGATCGATATTGAACCCTAGGATAAACAACATGCTATTTTTCTGGACTTCTCTGGATTTTCATTTGCAGGTGGGGAAGGGTAGTTATTCCTAGGTGTTGTGCCCTCGACACACACTTCACATCCTATACTTGTGAGCATTGAGTGGGGCCTAAAACCCAAGGTCTGAACAAAAACCTAGGAGAGTGGGAACGATTAGTGACTGCCATTCGTGGACCTTTGTCTGTATGGCTCTCATGAAAGTTCCGCCCAAGAGTGCGCTTTGTCATGATGCCTCACACTCGGTAGCTTTCTACGATTGTGGGTGCCATCATGAGAGAGACTTTAGCTCTTGGTTGCCATTGTAAGGAAGTGATTAGAACCTACATGGGAGGATTACCCCTTTCGTCGACTTTAGACCCTAGGATTCCCACCCTTTGTAGGACACGGGGGCACGCCTTTGTTTGTTGCATTAGTTTAGGCATTCCTTTTTCTTAAACTCTATTTCAAAATCGTAGAAAATAATATCCTTATTTTCTTACCCTCTTTTTATGTAAATGACACATCATTTCGCATCCACATCATTTCGCATCCACATCATTTCGCATTCACATCGTTTCGCACCATTGCATTTGCATCTAACAAAAGTTTGAAAAAAAAAACATTCATCTTGCATTCCCTTTCATTACATAAAGATAAAACAAAAAATAATTATCATCTGCATAGCATAAGCATTTCATTTATAATCATGCAAAAAATCCTCGTCGAGTTCACCCAAGACGAGGCGTTCATGCATAAGCATTATTTCAAAAAAAGAGACACAGTAGAACTACGTAAGCTTTGATTCCTCATTACAATGGGGATACGTAGGAGCGGGTCATACCCCGTCAGGCACATTTTTCTAAAACCCTTTTTTCAATAAATCATTTGCATCTCCAAATAATTTTCAAAATCATGTTCCAAAACTAGTAGGCAAACAGCCTCTTGCAACTCTCCAAAGTAGCAATTTTACCTTATTTGGAACTTTTAGTCTCCATATTAGCATCCAATTCCCTGGTTTTTTAAGGTGTGTAGTGTCAATTAAATCCTCCATGGTGCCATAGTAAGCTGACCGTATAGAATACATTCCTGTAGCGACCGAAAAATCCGGAGGATGGATTCTTCGAAGTTCTTGAATGAAGCCACCACCAAAGTTTTAGTTTAAGGGCAAACATTGGAAAATCCCTATTGAGTGGATGAAGGGGTCTTGCGGACCAGATTTAGGCTCGGGAGTCGTTTATGCGTAGGGAAGGTATTAGCACCCTACGACATCCTTCCTAAGGAAGGTTACCTTTTAACTAAATGTGTAAGCGTTTATTAATTCAAAAATAATGTTTTTACCCTAATAATAATAATAATAAAAAGACTCGGTAAACGGTTAGTTATTTTTATACTTTTTGAGAAAAATGAGAGAAATGAATTTAAAGGAAAAAAAAAGGTTTTTTATTAGTGCAATTGACAGAGGTCGGCCGCCCTCTGGTCCTACGTATCTCCTGGTAGAGAATCAAATCACACGTAGTTCTTGGATAGAAAAAATTTGTGTGTTGGTGTTTTTTATTTATTTTTGAAATTGGGAGATGTACTCGTGACGACCAAGCAAGTAAAACTCAGAGTGGTCGTC
This sequence comes from Astragalus membranaceus, assembly GCA_039519185.1. NCBI lineage: Eukaryota > Viridiplantae > Streptophyta > Magnoliopsida > Fabales > Fabaceae > Astragalus > Astragalus membranaceus. Next base: position 59,066,002 of record CM076849.1, read on the forward strand.
ACTCATAGGTCGTCTGAAAACTAAAGCTGTTATTAACGGCCAAACAAGCTACACTCAGAGTGACCATTAGTAACAAACCATTTTTTATGTTTGGGAAAATATTTATTCGTTACTTGGAAAAAAAGTTTGTGAAAGAAAATGTTTATTTATGGAAAAGGGAAAAAAAAGAAATAGGGGGGTGCGGCAGTAAAATAGGGTGCGATTAGCAGCAAGAGGTGTTGTTTTATTAAAAGGGGGGTGGGAAAAGTTTCAGCCCAGCCCACATTTGGGCTCAGCCCGCGTGGAACCAGATCTGTCCACTAGGGGGGAGGGGCGCGGTTTTATTAACAGTGGGGTGCGAATACTAACGGGTCAAATGAAATTTAAAAAAAAAAAATCATGTAAACCAGGCCCAAAGCATATCACCACCTCTTCTGAAAACCTAGTTTTCTCTTAGCTTAATCTTTCCAACAAATCTCAGCGCCGCATCAACATGTTCATTTAGAGAGAGAGACGCTGACAGAGAGAGAAGAGACAACGGAGAGAGAGAAGACAGTTGCCGGCGAGAGGGATGACGCGCGAAGGTGCGTGCTCACGTGCAGTTGAACGCGACTGCGTTCGCGGTGGGGAGAGAGATGGGGACGACTGTGGGAGGTTCATGGTGGTGTTTGGGGTGATTTGCGAGGAGGGAGAAGATGGTGGTTTGTTGTGTGGCGGTGGAGATGACGGTGAGAGGGAGAGTGAACGAGGGGGAGAAACCGAGAGAGAGAACGAAGGGGGTGGTGGACGGCGTCGACGGACGTTTCGTGGCCGGCAACGGTGATGGGTGAGTTATTGTTGTTGTTGGAGGTTTTTGTGCGAGGAGGGAGAGAGAGGGACCGAGAGGGAAGGGTGCGAGAGCGAAGGTGAGGCCGAAGGGAGGGTGGTCGTTGGGTGATTGCGAGATGAGAGGGAGAGCTGGGTGGTATTTGGGTACGATTTTGGTTGTTTGATGGTGGAGATGTGGTGGAGAGAGAGAGATATGAGGGGGTCGTGGTGGTGATTCGGTGTGAGGGTGATTTTCGGGGTGGTTGGCCGTGAGGTTAGTGGTCATGTGGTGGTGCGATGGCGGTGGCCACCACACGGTGGCCGGAGCTCGAAGCTCCTTTTTTTTTGACTTCACAAAGTTTTCTTTTTTTTTCTGGTTTTCTCCCCCTCCCCTTGTTTACTGTTTCTGTTTTCTGCGACTGTGTCTCCCCCTTTGAAGCATTTGCTTAATAAATATGAAAAAAAGTGTGAATGCAAATGAATGTGTCAGTTGACTTAGGGTTCAAGAAATGCAGGGTATAGTCAAGTGTGACACATGAGTGGAGTGGAGGATGAGGTTTATTGGCTCAAACTTATGAGAGATAAGCTTGCCCCATGGTAAAAATGTTTGACTGCCCCAATTTTGACTTCAAATAGTGGGGAGTGAAACAGTCTGCCTTTGTCTAGGGAGGACAATGACAACTAAGGATGTAGACTGGTTGAGGGATTGGGAACTATGCAGGTATTGGGGTGACGCGTGGCTAGGAATGAATGGAATGGGAGGCAGGAGGATTCTTTCGGGCCTAGGGATATGAAGCCCCGGTCTACAAGAGGACAAGGTTGCCCCAATCCATGAAAGGTGAAGATTGCCCCATCCGAGTGGGATTGTGACAGGGTGTAAAGTTAGAATGTAGTATATGAACGGGATGAAAGATGAGGGTATTTTGGGGATGCTAAAAAAAATCTCCCTGAGTTTGAGTGGAATGGGGGGTGAGGTATTGCCCCATTTTGATATGATAAGTCGAGTAACTGCCTTAGTAGGGATTTGTGGTTTTCCTTGGGAAGGATTCCACAAGCTAAGACAGTCAAGAGTTTTTGGTTCGATGAAAATTCACTTTGTTGATGATCACTGTTATGAACTTCGAGCGTGCAAGCCCTTTTAAGTTTTTTTGTAATAATATTTTTCTCTTTGTTTTTTTTTTTGAGCAAATTATTTTGATCATTTTGTCCTAGAGTATAAGCTTTGAGAAAAATGAAAGCAACCAATCACTGATCAGAATAGGCCTTAGGATTGTAATATGGCCAATAGTTAATAATTCATGAAGGAAATGATTACTTTGCTCCTGAGAGTGTTCGGGGTTGGTTGAGACAAAGAATCTTTTATGCGCTTCATGGTAGAATGAACCTGTTTTAGGGTTGTAGCGCATTTGAGGGTTTATGGAGGATAGGATGCTTAGGCCAAAGGAAGTGTTTGAGGGTTTATTTCAGACAAGGATCTTTTATAAGCTCGATGGTGTGAAGTGTCAGCTCACAAATTCTACCGTTTTGGTTTTCAGGATTTTTCGATCCTCTTTTTTTAATTTCACTTTTTTGTGATTTTTCTTTTTTCTTTCGAGCTGAGCGAGCTGTTAGATATGGGATTGATCCTTGTCTAAGGTGTTTTTTGGCTCGAAGTGGGTAGCAAAGGGCATTTCTCTTTTTTGGATTTTTGGATATAGGAAAATGGCCAAACTCCAATTCAAATCATGATTGCTTATTTTCTTGAAATTGTAACTATGGGACAAAACTTCATTTTAATATATTTGCTTTTCTTTATTTATTATTTTTTTATGCCCTAATTTTTGCTCAGGCTGCTCTCGCGAGTTTTCAACCTAACGGGCTTTTCTTTTTTGGATCTCTTTTGTGTTTTTTTTTACTCAAAGGACTTGCACGAGTGTTTAGAATGCTAGCAGAAAATCTTAGTGATCATTACTCTGCCCCAGTATGGAGCGTACAAAGTGTTATTCGTGAAATTTCATCACCGGGGGAAAGCGAATGAAATACTCTTGTGGGGACTGGGCCTTTTATGGATGGTTGGGTCTGGTTTTGGAAGTGGCAGAGCGACGGGGGTAGTATAACTGACTCAAACAACGGTAAACACACATGTCAGGTTAGTTTATTTTGCAAATGCTTCATGGAGAGTTAACACCGCTTAAGATAGAACAATTTTAATTGTCAAAACCACACAAGTTAACAAGATAGACATTTAAGCTTCTTGTCACGGGTGTGAGATATATGTTGGCTAATGCCTTTGGTGGGGTGTGTCTCTTAGGCTAAGGGTCAAGCCTGCAGGAGCGAGGGTTTGAAGATGTGGTCAATGTTGGAGTGACCATGATGGTGAATGAGTCGTCGGTGAATTCCATTGAAGGGTTAAGTGGGTAGGTGGTTTCCATGAATGTGGTGGGTATGAGTAGGATGTATATGGAGTGAAGGGTGAAGAACTTAATGTTGGTGAATCAAGTTAGAGTATGACAACATTTCCAAGGAAGAGGAATCAATTAAAATATATTTTCAAGAAGGCTTCGTCTCTCATCAAACAGCATGTCAAAAAACTTATGAGTTTCATTTTTATTTTTTTGGAAAAATTATTTGAATAAAGCAGAATGCCTGAACATATGGATGTTGTACACAGACAATGATGCAGGTGAATGGAATGCATAATGATACCTTAAGCAAGTGTGTGATTTTTTTATTTTTTTATTTTTTAAAGTTCAACTAGAGTGAGAGGCTAACAAAACAACAACAAAAAAAACTATTGAATGACGAACAGTGCAAGAATAGAAGAAAATGAAGCAAATCCTAATTTTGTTTTAATGCATGTGAGAGGATTGACGCTCTTGAGATGGATGTGAGAGGAATAAATGACTATTGTTTTTGTTCTTTATGACGCATGAAGGAGCTGTTTTTGAGATGCATGAGAATGAATGACTTTTGTTTTTGTTTCTTCATGATGCATGAAGAGGAGTAATGAAATAATGAATGAATGTAATTTTTTTATAATATCAAGGTGATATTATTTTCTCATTTTTGGCGTGTGGCTTATGCAAGATGACAAATAAAAAATATGATATTTTGTTATTTTCTAGATGATGAGATGCATGTTGGTACCATGATAATGAAAACGATGACCGTATTCTATTATGAATGCCTGATAATTTTTTTATTTTCTAGTTGAAGGACTAACTATGCTCACGCAACAAGAATAATCAAATTAAACGCACCTTGTGTCCTAATGCATGAAGGAACACATGGTGAAAAATGACGAAAATGCAGACGCGAATGCATGAAATGCGTACATGAATGATCACTTGGAAAGGTCAGTTATTCTAAATGATTTTTGGAGACAATGCGGCATGTGACCGATGCAGAGCCTCTTTCATGTATCAGAATGAAATGCTAAATGCGTATCTATGAATGATGCGAAAATGATGACGTAATTTTTGAAATGATGCATGTTGAAACGGTATATAAACGATGTGTGGATGAAATGGCGTATGGATGATTTAATGAAACAACAATTTTTGGGTGAGTGAAAAGGTGCGTGAATGCTATGCATTTCATGATGTTGCGAATGATGAAATGCCTATATTATTTGATGATGGAAATGCATGCTAAATGAGATATTCAATCACAATTTTTTTAATTGTGATCATGTTTTTTATTCTTTTCTTTTTTGCGAAAAGAAAGAAAAATGCAATGTATGAATGAATGAATAATGTTGCCTGATGCAGATGCGAGGAATGATCGCTTGAAAAGATTGACTATCTGAAATGATTTTTCGGACGCAATGCAATATGATGATGAATAATGCGAGAAAGTGGCATCATTTTATTATTTTTCTTTTATTTTGCATGCCAGATGACTAATGCATTTTTATTTTTCTATGCATGAAGAGGAGTAACGAATATAGTATATTTTTGAGTATGCAAGATGATGAAAGTTGGACAACTATGTAGCGTCTTTATTTTTTTGGAGGATGATATGCATGTTAGTACCATGAGAACGAGATGTATATGAAAACAAGTTACTCGTTCTATGGTGATTTTTTATTTTCTAGCAAAATATAATACCCATGATGACAGATATGTATGAAAAATGCGAATGCATAAAGAAATAAATGTTTGATTCTAATGCAATTATTTTTGTTTTCCGAGAGGTAGTGCAACATGTATGCAGACTCCTATTTTTTGATTTATTGGATGACAAATGATACAATTATAATGAAATGATTTTTTATTTTATTTGGGAAATGACACATGAATAAGGAATTGTTGCATTTAAACTAGGATGACCACATGAGGGAAATGATGTATGAATGTTATGTTTTTTTTTAAATGTAATTCAAGACTTTATGAATGATGTGGTACCTACACTGTGTGATCATGACTTTGAATGATTATGAATGAATGTCGGTGCCTATGATGCTATTGCCTTTTTTTGTGTGTGAGGAAACAAAATGCATGACACTCGCAGCGACCTTTTTTTTTTAATGCGCGGAAAAGAGTAATGAACATAACTTTTATATAATATGGGGGTAATATTCTTTTGGTGTACGGATATACAAGATGGATGCAATTTTGAAAAAATGATACCTTCGCGATGCATGATAGTGCAATAACAATGAAATGCTTATGGAAGAGTGATTTTAGTATGAATGAATGGTGATTTTTTTTGTGTTTTCTTTGAATGAAGTATAATGCATGATCATATGGACGTTTGTTGTACCTGAGCAACAATGGAGATGAATGAAATGCGGGATGGTTTATCCTTTTTTTATGTTTCAACTAAAATAAAAAGCTAACAAAATGCTATTGGGTGATGAATGATGCAATAATGAAGAAATTTATAATTTTTGCTTTGACGCATGTTGAAGGACTAATGCAATTTGAGATGGATAGGAATAAATGACTTTTATCCTGGTACGATAGGGAAATGGCAATGTGATGCATATGATGAAAAAAAAATGATCTTATTTTATGATAATTTTTTGTATGATGAATGAAATGAATGATGTCGTCTCGTATGCATGCAAATGAATGAAGCATGAAATTTTTTGAGTGATTTTAATTTTGGAGAAAAACTAACCAGATTGATAGAGAGGGTAAGTATAGTGCCCCTGTGTCCTAGGTGGGTCATGTCTAAATTGGGATTTTCAACATGATCTAGGGTCACTTATGTGATCAATCTCTCAGGTGGCTCTATTCGCTTCCTCACAAAGGTCTCCAGAGCTAAAGTCCCCTTCATGATATGATCCACAACGATAGCGAGCTACCTGAAGTGGGATACCATGAAAGAGCGTACTCTGGCTGAGACTTTCATGAGAGTCAGACAGATAAAATCCAGAATGACTGTCACTAATAATCTCCACTCGTCCTAGGTTACTTGCAGACCCGGGTATAGGGCCCCACTCAAAAGTGTGTGCGAAAGTGTAAGTGAGGTGTGTGATGAGGGCAAAATACTTAAACTAACCAAGTTGGACAATATATACAACAATAATAACAAAAAGTCGTCTACCCTAAGGTTCAATAATATAAAGAAATGCTCATAAATAAATAAAATAAGCATAAGGGCAAAAACAAAATATAAAGCTAATAAAAAACTTACACATTTAGTTAACCAGGCTTGACTCTCTTAATTTGTCCCCAGTGAAGTCGCCAGCTGTAGCGACCGAAAAATCCGGAGGATGGATTCTTCGAAGTTCTTGAATGAAGCCGCCACCAAAGTTTTAGTTTAAGGGCAAACATTGGAAAATCCCTATTGAGTGGATGAAGGGGTCTTGCGGACCAGATTTAGGCTCGGGAGTCGTTTATGCGTAGGGAAGGTATTAGCACCCTACGACATCCTTCCTAAGGAAGGTTACCTTTTAACTAAATGTGTAAGCGTTTATTAATTCAAAAATAATGTTTTTACCCTAATAATAATAATAATAATAATAATAATAATAATAATAAGACTCGGTAAACGGTTAGTTATTTTTATACTTTTTGAGAAAAATGAGAGAAATGAATTTAAAGGAAAAAAAAAGGTTTTTTATTAGTGCAATTGACAGAGGTCGGCCGCCCTCTGGTCCTACGTATCTCCTGGTAGAGAATCAAATCACACGTAGTTCTTGGATAGAAAAAATTTGTGTGTTGGTGTTTTTTATTTATTTTTGAAATTGGGAGATGTACTCGTGACGACCAAGCAAGTAAAACTCAGAGTGGTCGTCACTCATAGGTCGTCTGAAAACTAAAGCTGTTATTAACGGCCAAACAAGCTACACTCAGAGTGACCATTAGTAACAAACCATTTTTTATGTTTGGGAAAATATTTATTCGTTACTTGGAAAAAAAGTTTGTGAAAGAAAATGTTTATTTATGGAAAAGGGAAAAAAGGAAATAGGGGGGTGCGGCGGTAAAATAGGGTGCGATTAGCAGCAAGAGGTGTTGTTTTATTAAAAGGGGGGTGGGAAAAGTTTCAGCCCAGCCCACATTTGGGCTCAGCCCGCGTGGAACCAGATCTGTCCACTAGGGGGGAGGGGCGCGGTTTTATTAACAGTGGGGTGCGAATACTAACGGGTCAAATGAAATTTTAAAAAAAAAATCATGTAAACCAGGCCCAAAGCATATCACCACCTCTTCTGAAAACCTAGTTTTCTCTTAGCTTAATCTTTCCAACAAATCTCAGCGCCGCATCAACATGTTCATTTGGAGAGAGAGAGAGAGAGAGGAATTTTGAAATGGAGAGAGAGACGCTGACAGAGAGAGAAGAGACAACGGAGAGAGAGAAGACAGTTGCCGGCGAGAGGGATGACGCGCGAAGGTGCGTGCTCACGTGCAGTTGAACGCGACTGCGTTCGCGGTGGGGAGAGAGATGGGGACGACTGTGGGAGGTTCATGGTGGTGTTTGGGGTGATTTGCGAGGAGGGAGAAGATGGTGGTTTGTTGTGTGGCGGTGGAGATGACGGTGAGAGGGAGAGTGAACGAGGGGGAGAAACCGAGAGAGAGAACGAAGGGGGTGGTGGACGGCGTCGACGGCCGTTTCGTGGCTGGCAACGGTGATGGGTGAGTTATTGTTGTTGTTGGAGGTTTTTGTGCGAGGAGGGAGAGAGAGGGACCGAGAGGGAAGGGTGCGAGAGCGAAGGTGAGGCCGAAGGGAGGGTGGTCGTTGGGTGATTGCGAGATGAGAGGGAGAGCTGGGTGGTATTTGGGTACGATTTTGGTTGTTTGATGGTGGAGATGTGGTGGAGAGAGAGAGATATGAGGGGGTCGTGGTGGTGATTCGGTGTGAGGGTGATTTTCGGGGTGGTTGGCCGTGAGGTTAGTGGTCATGTGGTGGTGCGATGGCGGTGGCCACCACACGGTGGCCGGAGCTCGAAGCTCCTTTTTTTTGACTTCACAAAGTTTTCTTTCTCTTTCTGGTTTTCTCCCCCTCCCCTTCTTTACTGTTTCTGTTTTCTGCGACTGTGTCTCCCCCCTCTTCATGATTTCTGTTTGTTGGCTTTTATAGAGGAGGAAAATTAATGAGACAAAAAATTGTTGTTATGCTTTTGCAGAGGAGGTATTGGAGCAGAGTTGTGGGAGACAAGGCAGCAAAGGAGGTGCTGCCCAAAGCTGCTTGGTTGCTGCTGATTTTGGAAAAAAACAAGGGAGCAAGAAGAAGGGGACATTTGGCTTCACTCCTCAAATGCTGCTGCTAGTTTTATTTTTATTTTACTTTTAATTTTTGTACTTTTTTGTATTTTATTTTTTTGTCCAGATGTGTAATAAAGTTGACTTCTTTTGGTTGTACCCCAAAGATTGATTGTTATAATAACAAGAAAACATTTATTCTACATCTGATTTTTATTAGCTTTTATAACAATAGTAATAAATTAAACTAATAACAATGACGATAAACAGAGTTACGCGACGAGATGCGAATACGCGCGCAAAGAGAATAACGACACGCGCACGATTAGGAATGACACGCGTATGTGGTTAGAGATAACATGTGCACGCAACAATGCAAAAACATTAAGACCAACGCGTGTACGCGACTAAAAATAATACATGTGCACCATGGAACACGTTTTTGGGATTTTTCGAAAATGAAACAAGAAACCGACCAAATGTCTACAAGATGATTATTATTTTAGAAAAACAAATCACATTAATCTAACGGACAAAATTAGGGTATGACAATTCCGTTACGACTTCGCCACCAAATCAATTTATCATCGCCTTCTGTCAGAGACAAAGGAATATTCTTGATTAAGCTTGCTTCTTGACCATTAAATAAGGAATCCACCAATCCTTCATTCCAACCCGTCCTATCATGTTTCCACAAGTCACACCCTTCCTTTTAACCAAGGATCTCTCCTAACCGAGACATTTCTCCCATCTCCTAATCTCCATCGTGATCCCACATTCACCACCACCCGGGAAGAGTAGATACTACGCCATACATAACTGGGATTATGACCCAAGCGTGTAACACCCATTTCTACCCGGTAAAACTATAAGTAAAATCAGAGTTTTCACAAACAAACGGATGCTACATTTATCAACTTAAAAACCATAAACAGACATAAATAAGTCTTTTCTGAAAATCGGATACTTAACATCCTAACTCGGATGAACCGACAAAACAACATTTCAAAACAAGTCAAACTTCTTTTAACTACGCAGCGGAAATTCAAATGGTTCAACTAAACAATCGTGGCAACTATGCAAGATTCATAACTCAAAATCCAACAGTAAACAACTTAAATAACATAAATAAACGTTCATCCCCCCGAGTGCTACGTGTCAGAGCGACGACACTGACCCGAACTAATGAAGGTACAACGGCATTCATTCGAGGTTACCTGCACGTTACCAACATCGGGGTAACATTCAAACAGAAGGGGTGAGATATCGAACTATATAATGAATCATATGAAAGACAATATATATCAGGTCAGGACATCAAATCATCATTTCACAGCAGTCAATATCATCATATCACAACGGTCAAGTCATTGCGTCACAACAGTCAAAATCATCTCAATCGCATAAATATGCAACATGAATGCAGAATGTGACTCGACTCAGGGCCACCGCCCTATAATGCATGTGGTACCAAAATCCAGCCAATAAATAGAGGCTTCCAACTAAAATCCATGCCAATAGAGGCAATCCAACGTGTGGAGACTAGCTCCAGGGCCACCGCCCCATATGCAAATGCCATGCATGCGACGCAACGATGAATGCATAGACAATCAATAGCTATATATTAGCACAACAACGTCATAAATCCCAACATTGGCCATAGGCCTGCAACGTAAAATCCATGCCAATAAATAGAGGCAATCCAACTGGTGTAACATCATCAACTAACAACATCTGAACCAACAATTTCAGCCACAACAATGGGCGCTAAGGCGCCAACAAGCAACAGCAACAACCATAGGCGCTAAGGCGCCAACATGCAACAACAACAAACAGGAACAGGCGCCTAGGGACAGGGCGCCAACATGCAACAACAACAAACAGGAACAAGCGCCTAGGGACAGGGCGCCAACAACAACAGCACAGGATTAGGGCATGGCGCTTAAGGACAGGGCGCCTTTAACAACAACAGCAAAATAAGGTATGGCGCCTAGGGACAGGGCGCCAACAACAACAGCACAGAATTAGGGCATGGCGCCTAAGGACAGGGCGCCAACAACAACAGCACAGAATTAGGGCATGGCGCCTAAGGACAGGGCACCTTTAACAACAACAGCAAAATAAGGTATGGCGCCTAGGGACAGGGCGCCAACAACAACAGCACAGAGTTAGGGCATGGCGCCAACAACAACAGCACAGAATTAGGGCATGGCGCCTAAGGACAGGGCGCCTTTAACAACAACAGCAAAATAAGGTATGGCGCCTAGGGACAGGGCGCCAACAACAACACAGGAACAACACTGGGTGCATAGGGCGCCGTTTTCAGCAACACAGGAACAACACTGGGCGCATAGGGCGTCGTTTTCAGCAACACAGACGCAGGGACATGCACAAGGCGCCAAGGGCGCCAGTTTCAGCAACAACAAAAACAGAAAACAGTGACAGGGCGCCTAGGGCGCCACTTTCAGCACCCAATTCAATTTCTCATGATCATGGCAAAATATAATAACAATTCTAGGGCATAGGAATATCAATCACACAAACATAATTTTTCAACAAGGCATTCAATACATATATGATCATACATATGACAATCATCAAACCCTAACCCCCACATAAAGTAATTCATATATCCCATTATAAGGCTTGAATCCCACCCTTACCTTAGCCTTAGAAGATCACGAACCCTAGCCTTCGAAGATCACGAAACCCTAGCCTCCTCTCTCCTCTTGGCGTCGCTCTCTCCCTCTTCTCTCCTCTTGGCCGTCGCGCCCTCTAGCTCTCTCACTCTCAAACTTTTGTTTTTCTAATAATGAAACCCTAACCTAGTTTCCTACTATCTACCAACTCATTTAACTTCATGGGCTTTCCCTTAGCTTATGCGACTTAATCATGGGCTTTTTCCCTAACACCTCTCCTTTACTAATCCTAACACTAATAATAGGTCCACATACACTAACATATAGTTATTCCATTATTTTCTACTAAATAATTCCTAAACAATTAGTTAAATAATTAATCAATTATTTTCGGGGCGTTACAAAGCGGGCCCCCATTAAGTCACTATTCGGATAATATTTTGCTTTGAAAACACGTCCCACAATAGTATCCGCGTGAGTCAAAAGGTTCCACGCCTGCTTCCCAAGCAATGCCAAATTGAAACCATGAAAATGTCTAAACCCCATGCCTCCATACTCTTTCCTCATAGTAAGCTTATCCCAATTTAACCAGTGAATACCTCTGTGAGTACGCTGATTACTACCCCACCAAAAGGAGTTTATCATTTTCTCCAACTCCTCCCCCAAAGAAGTTGGAAGCAGGAAGGTACTCATGCAATAGGTGGGAATTGATTGCGCCACTGACTTTACAAGAACCTCTCGCCCAGCTTTGGATAGATGCTTTCTTGACAATTGCTGAACTTTCCTCCACATTCTGTCTCTCAGATACCCAAACACCTGCTTCTTATTTCTGCCAATCATAGATGGAAGCCCTAGGTACTTGCGAGTCCCTATGCACTCTGTCACACCCAAAGTATTTGTAATCTGATCCCGCATCTCACTACCATCGTTCTTGCTAAAATATATCTCCGACTTTGCCATATTGATGGCTTGGCTAGAAGCTGCTTCATAAGTGTTAAGGATCTCCTGTAACTTCCCACTCTCCCTCTCATCCGCCTTGGAAAACAGAAAACAATCATCATAAAAAAGGAGGTGTGTGAGGGATGGTGCCCCCCTACACACCTTCACTCCATGTAAGTCACCTCTACTCTCTGATCTTTTTAGTAAAGTTGTGAGACCCTCCGCACAGATGATAAAGAGATAAGGTGACAGTGGGTCATCCTGTCTCAATCCTCTCCCCGGAGTAATAGTACCAACTTTTTCACCATTCACCAATATTGAGTAGCTCACTGTTTCTAGGCACATGGTTATCCATCTAACCCACTTATCATCAAAACCCATATTCAACATCATCCCCTTCAAATGATTCCAGTCAACCCGGTCATATGCTTTACTGATATCAATCTTGAGCGCCATCTCCCCTATTCTTCCATTCGCTTTACACTTTAGATGGTGTAAAGTTTCCCTATCATATTGTTATTATTCACCAAGAACCTTATATGTTTGTCATTGTTCATATTTGTTTTGAAGAAATTGTAGATTGTAATGGTAATGGAGCATATACATGTTTATATGAATTCTGTTAAAACATTGTTTATGCATAATTAATTTGTTTTTGCAAAGTAAGGCTGGATAAAATTAGTGTTATTAATGGGCTGGATCATATTGATATTTAGGTTTTATTTTCGTGGTATGAAAAATTAATTGCATTGTGTGTTGCAGGCTGCATCATATTGTTATTATTCAGCAAGAATTAGGACACATTTGGGTGACAACACACGGCCCAATCTGCTAGAAACTTAAAATAAACCAACAACATTACAGGAATACGAAGAACACAATAGCAGTAAAAGCAAACAATAATATAGTAAAGACGAAACACCCACAATAGACAGAGACAATTATGGCTTCAAAGATCATGGTTATAACATAACATGTTTAACAAAATGGTCAATTCCCCTCATCACAGTCAGAGTTATCCTCCATAAATCTTGTTTTGCTGGATCTCATGGCAGAAAGAATTGTAACTCCCAGAGAGCTTTCCTGTTTATCATTACTAGGGACCAATTTGACAGTAACTGTGGGGCCTAATGACTGAGCAGATTCATTTTGTTTGTCGCATGGGACACCATGTAAAGCATCCTTAATGTGAAGGTTCAATGCACACTTCTTATAGTGTATTTGCAGAACATCTTGATACTCTGTAGAATCTATGAAACTACCACAGTGTTGGGTCATATTTCTGGGAGCTCCAACACTAAACCCCGGTCCATATTTAGGTGTAGAGGGGTTGAAAACAACCATAGCAAGGGGGGTTTTGACAACTAATTTGGTCATGCCCAATAATACCACAGTTATAGCAAACAGATTGCAGTCTTTCATATCTGTATATGACCCAAATGTTGGGGAGACTTATCGTAGGAAGCCAGCACCCCATAGGCAATGGTTTATCTAGATTCAACCTAACCCTACCCCTGATGAAAGTTTTCATGAGTTTACCGTCAACAATTGGATTCTCGATTTCCAAAAAATCTCCAACTTTACTTAACAGTCTTGTAGCATTAGCGACATTCATATTCTCGAGTGGTAGGTTATGGATCTAGATCCAAAAGGGAGCTTTATCAAAAGATATCTCAATGCACGATAAATGAGGGACCCAATGCTCTAGACACAATAGGTGATTCGTAACAAACCATGGTGCTTTTTCTAAAACCAAAAGAGCATAAGCTTCGGATGCAAAGCTAAAAAGGAACATATTATTTCGCAGTTCAGTAATATGAAGACTAACAAACGTAGAGCAAGCCCTAGCGATTATGTCTGTCACAGTTTTAACATTCAATACGTCGTTAACTTTGATTTTGCCCAGTAATGTTTTTTGGCTAATGACAGGTTGTTCATATGATCAGAAGTCAGAACATCCTCTAGTACTTCCGGGGTTGTTCGTTAAGTCCTCACCCTGAATATTTAAAGGCTTAAACATCATTTACCCCCTGCAAATATCACGTTTATCCATTTACCTTCTTGCAAAAAAAAACTTTTAAAACAAACCCTGCAAAATGTAATTGTATCCATTTACCCCCTGCTGTTAGTTTTGGCTAACAACGTTAAGTCTAGGCTGACTTGGCTGACATCTGGGATCTAGTTAACCTCCCGCAAATATTAAGTGTTTCTAGTTACCCCCTGCAAATATTAAGTGGGGGGTAGTTACCCCTTGCAAATATTAAGTGTTTCTAGTTACCTCCCTACAAATATTAACGTTGTTAGCCAAAACTAACATCGGGGGGGGTAACTGGATACAGTTACATTTTGCAGGGTTTGATTTAAAAGTTTTTTTTTTGCAGGGGGGTAAATGGATAAACGTGATATTTGCAGGGGGTAAATGATATTTAAGCCATATTTAAATCATTTTTTGTCAAAAATAAATATTTAAATAAATTTTCAAAAACTAATATTAAATTATCAAGAATTTACTATTTACTATAATCTACTAAAACTACTAAAACCAATTAATTTAACCACTACGTAAAAAAAAACTATATCGCTAGCAAAAATTCCTAAATTATTAATTTTTCCTAAAAAATCAATAATTAAATCTCATTTTCTTGTTTTGTGAGCCGCACGGGAGCGGCAACGAAAACAACGCCAACGGGAGTGGCAATGAGAGAGGCAACGGGAGCGCCAACGGGAGTGCCAACGACGCTGCATATTTTATATTAAATCTCATTTTCTTTTTTCCTGATTTTTACTCCATTATTAATATTATAAGAAGATGCCGACTTTTTTTTTTTAAGTTTTGCACACAAGTATTTTAATAATTTTGAAATATAGCCTTATATCGAATTTTTCTTTTTTCTTTTATTACATTTTGCAACTTTCAACGCATTTATAATTCCATTGCTAATTATAACAAACATGTGTGGATGCACGGATAAAATACTAGTGTATGAAATGAAATAATAAATAGTTATAGGTATTACAGGATAAAGACAAATAATTTCATCAAAAATAACAATATTTATTAGATTTATTGGTTTGCGGAAACAACCTTAAAAAAAAGAAAATAATTTCTAGTACGAAACAAAATGTTAGACACTCCGCCAGAATTCTATCAAAGCGGAGTGGAGCGTGTGTGTTTTTATACGGTGCAACTATATTCATTCGTACATTTAACCAACACCGTTGACCTAGTAACTTAATCTAGAGACATGGATCGATAGGGTGCTCTCGAGTTCAATGGTCCCAACAAAAAAATTATATTCATTCGTATATTTCTTACAATTTTTTTCTTACTAAATAGCACTACTGAAACAACAATTGTTATAAAGGTACAACTACATTCACTTCACCTCTCACACCTCACTTCAATTTCTTGCTTCGCTCTTCACTTTCCCTATCAAGCCCTCCTCCTGCTTCATTGGTCAACTCAACTCGGCGGTTGAGAACCCCACAACACAACACAAGGGCAATGGCAATGGCAATGTCGCAGAACAATAATCAGAACCAAACTCCAACTACCTCACCCCATTCTCCCTTCACTCAACCAATTCGTTGTATAGTAAAACTCGGTCTCTCTCTCTCTCTCTCTCTCTCTCTCTCTCTCTCTCTCTCTCTCTCTCTGATTTTGATCCGTAACTTCCATTCAAAGCGTTTTACTTTACGATGAATTGATGACCTCTATCTTGCACTTCTACCTGTTTTTATCTGGAATCCATTAGTATACTGGAATGTTTGACTATGAGATTTTTCTATTGGTGAATGACAAAGTAAAATGCTTTTGATGGGATGTTCAGGAGGAGCTGCAATTACTTGCAAAAATGAATTAGAGATGATAAATGAGGAGATTCTTCAGAAGGTTTCAGAACAGCTTAGGCAAACAATGATTACATCTTCTGAGAAGCCTCCTGGGATGGATTGGAGTAAGAGACATGGTGATTCAGAAATTTGTTGTAACCCTGAAGAATTTGGAGATGATTCTGTCTTGGAATGTAGCCGTTTCATTGTTGTTCATGGAGCAGGTTACTTGGTTTTCTATTTTTCCTCTTCACAAGTTAAATAGTTTCATTCAATTAATGAAGATATTAAAGGAATTATATCTTGTCTTATATTGATATTGTTTGTAGAGAGGAATAAATGTTGGAGATAATAATAATATATACATAATGAAAGCAGATGTTCTTTGTTTGAAGAATTAACACCCATTTTGGTCTATACACCTTATATTGGTCTTTCGGGGTATTAGCGACGTCAAATTAGGGAGCTTTTAGACAGTTTACAGTTGAAGACAAAATGATTGTAAACTTTTCAAAAAACTCTGTATAAACTGTTTCTGTAAACAATTATAAATAGCCATGAAAATAAGTAGAAAACAACTTATAAGTTATAGGCATATCATAAGCCATTTTTTATGAACTTTTATAAGCTCTTCCGGATACTTACATAATGATTATCCTTTAGTCGTAATCATGAGGTAAGTCCTAATAAGCTCTTTCAAACGCCTGTTAGTCCTTTAGTGATCATCAATGCCATCAGTTTCTGCCTTCAAGGACCAAATTGATGTTAATTCAAGGATCAATTTGATGGCAAAAATGTGACATTGAGATACCAATTTGATGTCAGATATGTCTTTGGAGGATAAATTCGATGTATTTATGAATGCAAGACCAATATGATAATGCATATGCCTTTAGAGGATAAAAATGGACATTAAAACTTTTATAAATTGAAGTCAGACATATCCAACAAGCATCTGACCCTTCCAAACTGTTGTACGGAATAAACTATAAATGTTTTAAAGAAAACTTTATCCATATAATATTTTCTATTGCCTTGATGGATGGTATTAACAGCATCAGTAGAATTGATAAATTTTTGTACTTAAAGTGCTTATGGTATGACAACCTTGCTTCACATTATATGTGATGTTCAAAATCTGGATATTAGTTCTTAATGTTAAGAAACTAGTTCATATTAGGCTCTGTGGTACTCTCAGGTTCTTTTGGGCATTTCCAAGCTAGCAAATCTGGTGTTCACAAGGGACAGCTGAATAAACCTCTTGTCAAGGGCGGCTTCGTTGCTACCCGAATATCTGTAAGTAATCATTGGCAACTTTATAAGACCTCTCTACAGTTGTAATTTTGGAGTTTGTAAAGACAATTGCATTTTGACTGTTATATCAGTACATCTGCACAAATTCTTCAAACTTGGTCATAAATTTCATAATGAAACTTTGCTAAAACGCTCAATCTGAAATTGTTACTAGGATGCTTTGGAAAATGCTTCCTCAACAAGTTCGCAAGCTAAAATTCTAATATAATACTGTTGTTATATAAAGCTACAAACATTTGTTAAAGACTGAAGCAATGCTACTCAATGTTTACAAATCCTGAAAGTGAAAAAGAAACCTTTTCAATCCAATTTGTGAGCAGCAGGAATAATTATTAACTTTGAAGGAGAAGAGAATTTGACTGGAATGTCACAGTGACATTGATTCGTTCCATCTAGAATCAGATATATTATGAGTAGATTTGTGGGATCTACCACTGCCTAATTCTCAATATTCACACTGTACACAGCAGGTATATTTCCTAAGTTTAGAGGAGATTAATCAAGAATTTGAGAGGAGTCTCACAAATGATGTTTGGTTGGCGTTGTATTCTCGTAAACCGCAAAGCCGTGCTTTGAGAAAAAGCTTTGTGGGCTCTATCAGTGTGATAATTTTAATTATTATAAGTTGGCCAAGTGGATCATTAAACTCTTCTGATATTAATTACTATTTTAATTTTCACTTATTTGTGTATTACTGCGATTTTTATGGCTCTTAAATAGTATGCGGAGCCTCTTTGCAAAAAGATAAAAAAACGGTTTTTATACAAACTACTTTCTGAATGAGAATTTCCTCCATGCTTATTATTCCATTTAATTCCAATTTCAGGTAACCACTCTCAATCTTGAAATTGTTAGAGCACTAGCCAGAGGTATTTCTATACTTTATATGCACAAATTTTCCTGGGTATCAAAAACATTGGGTATTTGTCTTTTTTCAAGCTTTTATGCTATCATGATGTAGTTGGTCATTGGTAATTATTACTGAATGTTATCAATGGTAACAGCATGACATACATCTAATCTTTTCTGTCATATTAAGATTTGTCTCATGTGGCTGTTGTCTATTTCCTGGTCTTTTTGTTCATGTTTGATCACTATTTTGATTTTCACTAGTGATTTATGACATCTTCCTGACTTTAATTTGTGGCGGTTTTTTATTGATTAACATGACACTCTCCTATTTTATGGAATATGGAAGTGAAGCATTCATTTTATTTCTGTAGTTTTAACATGCGCTTAAAGAAAACCTCAAGTTGAAGAGAAATGAAAACCAGTGAAAGCAAAAAATCATTCGAAAATTATGTATGTCTGTAGAACTCTTTTTGGCTTTAGAATCAATAGAACACCAATAATCCACCAAAACTGAAGGTGTATTAGCAATATATCCCTTTTCATCATTGAATGAGACTTTTATCTGTAACTGTAAGTTGTGTTTAAGTTATGTGCTGCATTGATAATAATTGTCCTTGCACTGAAACTTAATACTTGCATCTATCTGTTTCACCCCATATTTTGGCTTCATATTACTTACATAAAGTATTGGAATGCATTCTAAATTGGTATTTGTTTTCTTTGTGCAGAGGGCATTCCTTCAATTGGAATGTCACCTTTCTCGTGTGGATGGCTCACCAGTGAGAGGCATGTTAGTACACTTTCAATTGAATATATGTCAGATCATTCCATCAATAATGAATTATAGGCTTGTGTTGTCTTCCCTTTAAGATAAAGTTCATTCTAAGTTCATCTTCAACATGTGCAGATATCTTCAGCTGATTTGTCTTCCGTGGCTAAGACAATTGATTCTGGTTTTACACCTGTAAGATTCAATTCCTTAACTTATATCACTACTTTGAAGCTTTTTAATAAATTTTTACCATTCTATTACCTTTCCTTGTTAAGTGGAAATAGTCTTTTAACTGAGGAAATCCCCGTTAATCAAGGATCAACTGTTTTTCATGGGAATTACATGTCGAAAAACTGGAACAGAGAAAGTTGAATTTGCCGCAGTATATATAGTCACTAGTTTATGCATACACAATTGACTGGGGAAGGGACATGGTAGTTGCATGACGTAGTTTCCAAAACATTATTCTTTCGCTGTATCCGAAGCAAATGAATCATCATAGACAGCTTCCATGAATTAGAAGAGAACTTGGTCCGTCTTTCTATATAAATCTGAATAAAGTTAGTATTATAAAATTATGCGCTTACATTTTTTCACTTCGTAATTGTTTTTCTTTTGTTGCTTCACTTGGAATAATGTGGTGCTAATTGCAATTTGTCTAGGTTCTACATGGAGATGCAGTACTTGATGAGATTCAGGTACAGGATCAGTCTATTAAGTTTTAGTGCTCATCAATATTGGAATTGGCAGCTTTTAAATTACTATGTATTCAGGGATGCACTATTTTGAGCGGAGATGTCATCATTAGTCATCTGGCAGCATTCTTGAAGCCTGAATATGTTGTTTTCCTGGTATCCTTCATATATCAGTATAATTGTATATCCATTTTTGTTCTTGAATTCCTGTCCTGTAAATATAAATCTCTTTCTGAATATACTAAACCAAATGGTTTGCTAGTGACTGGTGAGAATATAGTTCCATTCAAGTAATGAATATCTCGCTCAATAATTGATAATAGCAACCCCAACCTCTCATTTTTTCTTTCCAGCCACATGTTAAATACCCAAAATGGCTTCTGTTTGTTTTAACTTCCTCTTGATGCTAACCCCTGCTTGTGAGGAAAAAAAACTTGCTGCAAATAAAAGTGTATCCAGAACATGCATGGAATGGCAGTTGAATTGGGTTAAATCTTTTGCAAACATGCAGTTAACTGTTAAGGCATTGTATGAATATGCAAGATAGTTTTAAAAATTACAACTTGAGTTATTTTAGACCAAAGTACTTGGCCTATCACAACTTCTATATCTCAAATTTTAGAATATATTACATCAATGTTTTCCATTTATCATGGATGAAAGACAGATGTATATGGGGTATATGATCGCCCACCAACAGAAACTGATGCGATACTCTTAAAAGAGATTGGTAAGCATTTTTTGTGGCCTATTCTCTTCATAGTTGGTTGTTACCTAGTAACTTTTTGAACCCTGACAGCTGTTGCTGAAGATGGAAGCTGGTCAGTCATAAAACCAAAGTTGCAGACCTCAAGTAAGCAGACTAGACTCAGTTTGGATAAACTTCTCTAAAAGCACTTATCTAAAATGAGATATTAGAAAAATATGGCCAAGAGCTTTGGGTATAAGTTGAAATTATCTTGTGTCCATCATTCAATTTCCCAATAAACATCAATCGGATAATAAGAACTTTTCTGTAAGTAAAGAACTTCTTAGGCATACAGTGGGTGTCCAGGTTCTTAAACTTAGTTTTGTTTGAAATGGATTCTAAATCTATTATAGCTCAGTAGCATGAAGTTATACAGCCAAAGTTCCAAGGTTTTTGATATCATATTTTCTCCCATAAATCAAAAGGTACCGCGGTAGACTTGCCAACTCTCGTGAGTTGCGGCACAGAATTACCTCATATTTTTCTATTTCTCTTATATCATAAATAAACAGTTCTGATAGTTTTAAATTTCTTTACAATGACATAGTACTGTAAATAACTAATTTAATGTGCATGCTTCCATTGGATATGTGATTTTAATGTACGTATTGAACTTTTCTTATTTTTCTTGTTTCTACAGTTGAGCTAAGTGTTGCAGCCCATGATACAACTGGTGGGATGAAAACAAAGATCTCAGAAGCTGCAATGATAGCAAAACTTGGAATTGATGTCTACATAGTAAAGGTAATATTTGTTTGTCACGTTTCAATTGTTTGTCTTATTTCTTTTGAGCTCCTTGTCTTTGAAACCCCAAGCTGCATTTCAGGCAGCAACAAGCCACTCATTCATGGCCTTAAATGGAGATCTGAGAAGCAGCATCCCTGAAGATTGGCTTGGGACAGTTGTTCGATCTTCCAGATAAATCACAACTAATGTTTTTACAAAGCTCCCAATCATCAACAAGAAATAAAAGCTTCTGGACCCCTCAAGAATGTGATAGTCAATTGTACTAACAATTACACACATGATAATAGTTAATTGTTATGAAATCAGCATCAGCTAAAACGTGCTTAAATCCGTAAGGATTTATTATGAAAATTAAGCTGCATGGGAGGGACTGAATCATTGAGTAAACTTGGATAAACGACTTAATTAAACCCTTATTAAATAGGTGCTAAGTACTAGTGAATAGCTAACTACAAACTATTTCTATTTCTTATTTGTAAACGGAGTCACCAGCAGCCATGTCTTTAGCCACAAGATCCCTGTTAATGTTAATCCAACTCTCTTGATCAGGACTTGACAATCTCGGGACGGTCCTAAATCAGATGCATCAACGTATTATCATCGGCAAATCCATTGAGGCCTTGCCACGCCCAAACCCTTTTGAAATCCATAGCATAGCATTTTGGTTCAGATGACTAATAAATTGAATAATTAAATAAAATGTGCTTATTTTGAGAGCATTTTGAACGGTTCAAAGTAGTTCGACTGTGATTCAATAGCCTAATGGTTCAACTGTGGCTGAACCAACTCCTGAACTGGCCGAATCTCGATCCAATCAGTTGCACCAGCCAGACCGGTTCTGACAACAATACAAGTACTGATAAGTACCTATTAGAGAGAAATGCCCATCTTCCCCAAACAGGAAAATCAGAAGTACCACCACTTGGGTGCTTAATATAAGCAACCAGTTTAAAGAAAGTTTATGGGCGTAGCTCCTAATTATATTCCGCCTCCACTCAGTCTTGCAACCTGATCAAACAATTTGAAATACCCAGGATTATCATACCAAAACCTAGTATCATTGAATAATCATCAATGACACCTTTATCCACATCAGGCCAAACTCGATCTCAAACTCGATGTCAAACTCGATGTATGTGATGCAACCTGTGGGCACTTAACATAACAACCATACTTGGCTCTCAAAACTTTAACCCAGGCCACCTACACAAGAAATCCTCGATTAAGCATTCTTAAACTTTCGAAGCCTAAACTCTATTCTTAAAGCTTGCAAATGCCTCCTAAAAACAAGGTGACATTTACTAGCATCTGCCACACGGCCTCGTTTGAAATCCTTAAAAATTTGTTCCAATGTATCACAACTCAAACCTACCTGGCTTATCGTTTACATAGCATAACCAGGAATCCCCATGATTAAGGACAGAAAAAAAGGACAGAGCTAAGGTTGTCCTTCATGCAAACATGGGACTTCACCTTCCACCCGGTTAGATTTTGTCAGATCTAGTCCATTATAAACCCTTACGGATCCTTCCTCATCCTAAATTTAACCTATTTCTATAATAAAAGAGAATATATTTAAACTGTTTTTCGCATAGAGAATATATTTAAACTGTTTTTTGCATATATTCACATTGACTACTTTTCTACGTGAGTTCTAGAGGATAGAGGGCTCGTCATCCTTATTCCATTTTTTAAACCAATGCTACTAAAATACTGCACTCAATACCATCTAGAGCATTCAAAACTATGGAATAGTATTATCATCACCAATAGTAGAACTTACTAACTGCATCAACAACACGTGGTTTTTACTAGGAATGTTATTCTATGTTTTCATCCATTTTCTACCGAAATGTGATTTGGCTATTATAAGATCAAATATAATTTTATAAAATAAAAAATGCGCAGAACACGGAAAGATTATTCTTTCCCACTGAACTAAGCATAAACTTAACCTGCAAACAAAGATATCTCAACATGAAAAAAAATATACCAGAAACGTTAAAGGGTCTCATAAGCATATAATTAGTCTTACTGGCCACTCGCCAATATAGAATTTCTTCACACATCACAGGTTGATGGTTCCAGTATTGATTTTAAATAAAACCACAAAATATAGGTCAAGGACTCAATAAAGTCAACCAATACCACATCTTGCAAGAATGGTAGAAACTTCGGCTGATTTCTTACACAAACCCACACAAATATTTTAATTTAACAAAGAAGAAGAAATACTATATCAACTAAATTCCAACTTATTGCAGCACCATTCAACTGACATGGCTTTATTACTTGGGGCCAATGTCCTTAAGGCCACAAATCTGCTCCTCACCCATGGCAGACATGACAGACACGATCAGATCTTTACCCTCACCAAATCCATCCTTGATCTGTTTGACAGAAATTGAAATTGAAATCAGTACAAGAAGGTGCAAAGTATAGAAGTTTAGCAGATGCCGGTTTTCATCGCAATGAGCGGGTTTGGATAAACAACTAACAAATACCTATTGAATAACATCTTACCATAAAGGAGCTTATGTATAATTAATTTCTATAATCGAAGATGAAATAAGGTTGAACTGTTTTCATATAAGTTGTAAGCAGTTATTATAAACTATTCCGGAGAGCTAATTAAAATCAGTTGAAAATAGCTTCTAGCCATGTCACGAACTCTTTATAAGCTCACTCAAATACTAACAGCAACACAAGTGTCTATGCCATAAGATTAAGTCCAAAAGAGCTGTAAATTAGCTATTTCAAATGCACCCTTTATTAAATTAGACACAAATCAACAAAGCATGTCGGCATGGAATGTTCATATCCATAGCGATGTAATGCAATGACGCAACTATTTAACATATGCAGCTTATATTTTGTAAATAGCATGTGGAACGAACAAACTAACCTGCGTAAGCAGAGCATCATCGGTTGGAAGCTTAAGGTCATCCTTAGTACCACCATTCTCAGTCAGCAGACTCACCTAATACATTCAATGAAAAATAACTTTTACTTTACCATTAAGAAAAGAGTCACACTACCACACACAAGGGACAGAGTAACATAAATTTACCATTTACTGATTGTCAAACCAAATTAATCATTAACCAGTAACCATTTACATACAATTAGCTACAATTCATCAACGGTTTATCTTCAAATTTCAACACTCTTTTGTTCAACTTATACAAAGTTTCCCTCACCAAAAAAAGGCCTTTTGACCTTAAGAGAAGCTAATCTAAACATCCACTTACACACGGTAAGAAGAACAAAACCCAAAAAAAATCTAAACATCCACTTAAACAGAAAAAGAGAAAGCTAAGAAGTACCCTTAAAGACGTCCATTACGAATAAAAAAGAAATAAAACGTTTATATCTTAATAATGTAAAAACCAATTACCACTTATTTTTTGAAGTAATTTAAGAGCACTTAACTCTGGACACGGGTGTTAACAAAACCCTAAAGAAAAGTATGCAAATAAGCATCTATCCAGCCAAAATAACCATCTTTTAGATCACATCCACTTTGGAATATCAACATCTCATAGGTTTCTTGTCAAAAAAGAAGATATATCTCATAGGTTTAGGTTATAATCTCCTAAGATAATTGAAAAAATAAATTAAAGTGAGGCAAGTGTGTGTGTAATCTTACAAATCCATCCTCTGAGATATCGATGAGCTGGTAATCAGTACGATTGACATGAGGGACCTGTTATAACCACAAGGACAAACAAACACAGGAACCCTAATTATTGATTAATTAAAAATGAAAACCAAATCGAAATCCAAAAAAGTCAATCTGATATCACACATCACAGTTATGGGAAGATGGGACAATATCTTCAAGCTTTTTTCCAGTGAAGATGTCAATAGCAACAAAGTGACACTTCGCGTGTCCATGCTTCCCAGTTTTGGAAGTTGAAACCTCAACTACCTGTCAAACACAAAACCCACAAATAAATAAAAATCAAAACTTTTAACTTTATTTTCCACAAACACAAAAAAAAAAACCAAAAATTAGGGCGAACACGAAATCGATATATAATCGAATCCATTAACATCAGAAACTAGGGTTAGGGTTTGATTTATCAGATAAATTGTTTAGTTCCGATTTAATCAAAATTGAAACAAAAGAGAAAGGTCAACAAACAGAATAAGAGGCAAAAGCGATCGAAGATCGAAAATCTGAAGGAATAGAGAGAGAGAGAGAGAGAGAGAGAGAGAGAGAGAGAGGAACCTTGCAGGGTCTTCCTTTGATAACAATGTGACCATTTTTGCGAATGGTACCAGCTTGCTGAGGATAGGTTTTGGATGCGCCGGCATCAGCCTTAGACTCGAAGTGGTGCTCTTCGTCCGACATCCTTTCAATTTCAATTTCAATTTCAATTTCAGGTTACCTTTCGTCTTCTTCGGCTTTGATTCGTGTTTCTCATTTTCTTATATAGACACACTGAGACACACACCTCCGAACCTACTACCGCAACGCTCGACAACACACACCGTTACTTTTTTTTTTATTCATATTTATTTTATTTTGACAAAATAGTGATAATTATGAATTTAATTACTATGCATCACTGAGGTTAAAATATTTTGTTACACAAACGTAGAGCGTGAGTTCGGTGGTTGGGGCTGAAACTCCCTTAATTAAGGTCGGGGGTTCGATCCCCGCCTTGTGTATGGAGCAGCGTTAAAACTCTGGGCATCTGTCTTGTTCCTCGAGGCACCTACAATGAGCGAGGGATTAGTCACTGCTATCTGTGCGGTGGATACCCGGGTTTACCTAAAAAAAAATTGTTACACAATTCGTAAAGTTGATGTTGTTAGGTTGAACATATTTGTGGTTATGGGTTTGAATTCGCGGTCTTTATTTTGCATGGCTGAATTTACGGGTAGTGTTTGTCGATCTATCTATATACCAAAAAAAAATTTACACATTTGATTAATCAGAAATTGATACGTCATAAAAGTAATTGATTTGTATTTTAATTTTAATTATGTTGAAACTAACACATATCATGATTTCTCTTTTGGTTGTCCTTGTAAAAGAATTTTACACTAATGATGTACACCAATTAAACTTGATAATTCTTCTAACCTTTCTTTTCTAATTGGATTATTCATCCTACACCCACTCATAATGTCTACAAACATATTTAGCTTAATTATATTTCTGGTCTCCTTTTTTTCACAATTTATGGTTTTGTTTTTCTATTTTATTTTTCATGAATTCATTCTACTTACTTTTAATTTTCGCAAATTTGGTAGTTTCTAAAGTTTTTAATTGCACTTTTTGTTCTCCAAAAGTATTGATTTTTTGCAGTTTGATTTCCCATAAATTATGAATTTTGGAAAAGTTGGTAATGAAAAGTATACAAAAATTTCATGATTTTTAGGACTAAAGATAGAATTAAAAATGTTTGGGGATATAATTCGTAAAAAACTATGTGGGGATCAAATTCATAAAAATAAACTAGGGACGATTATGGTGATGTCATTTTCTCAGTCTGTACTACTTGGTTGGAGTCCGGTCAGCTCCCTCATTCTCTCAATTATACCAATATTGCTCTAATTCCTAAGAAGGATGATCCAGAGACTATGATGGATTGGCGCCTGATCTCACTCTGCAATGCCCTCTACAAACTTATGTCTTAGGTACTTGCTAATAAACTTAAGGTTGTTTTGGATAAGTGTATTTCAATAGAACAGTCTGCTTTTGTCATTGATCGTTCCATGTTAGATAATACTATGATTGCTTTTGAAGTTATTCATTATCTAAAAAATAAGCGAAGAGGTAAAAAAAGGAGAGGTTGCTCTTAAGATTAATATGAGTAAAGCTTATGTTAGGATTGATTGGAATTACTTGTTGTTGGTTTTCATGATACTTGGCTTGGTTGGACTAAAATGTGTATCGAATCTGTGAGCTATTCTTTTATTGTGAATCATGAAACTGTAGGTCCTATTGTTCCGGGTAGGGGACTTCGTTGGGGAGTCCCCTATCTCCTTATTTATTTTATGTGTTGAAGGGTTGACTTCTCTTATTCACCAGGCTGTTGCTAGAAGGGATCTACATGGTGTTGACATTTGTAGGGGAGCTCCAAACTATTACCCATTTGTTGTTTGCAGATGACTTATTTCTCTTTTTTTAGGGCGTCTACCTGGGAGATGGAGAACATGAAGCGCATTTTGGATGTCTACGAGAAAGCTTCGGGCGAACGAATTAATTATCAGAAATCAGAGGTTTTCTTTAGTAAGAATGTTGGGCAAGCTGATAGAGATGTGATTGTTTAGAGGCTTGGAGTGATCCTTTGCTTGGGTAATGGTCTTTATTTGGGTCTTCCATCAATGATTGGGCGTAGCAAGAAAGCTCTTTTTAAGTTTATTAAGGATCGGAATTGGAAGAAGATCAACTCTTGGGGTGGTCGTTCCTTGTCTAGAGCTGGGAAGAAGGTCATGATTAAGTCGATCCTCCAATATATTTTGACTTATTTTATGAGCCATTTTCTACTACCTTCCTCCTTAGGGGATGAGATTCAAAGCATGATTAAGGGTTTTTGGTGGGGTGGTAGCTCTACTTCTACAAGAGGTATCCGTTGGTTATCCTGAGATAAGCTTTGTGTTGTCAAAGATCATGGTGGTATGGGTTTCCGCAACCTTTATATATGT
This sequence comes from Astragalus membranaceus, assembly GCA_039519185.1. Taxonomy (NCBI): domain Eukaryota; kingdom Viridiplantae; phylum Streptophyta; class Magnoliopsida; order Fabales; family Fabaceae; genus Astragalus; species Astragalus membranaceus. The sequence goes on from CM076849.1 coordinate 59,093,616, forward strand.
TTTCAATCTGGCGTTGTTGGGAAAAAAGGTTGGCATTTGATGAATAATATTGACCCTCTTGTGGCTTGTCTTTACAAGGCTAAGTTTTATCCTAGGGGTGATTTTATGTATGCACCTAAGGGTAATAACTCTAGTTTCATATGGTGTAGCATTCACGAAGCCTGTTTGGTTCTTGAAGCAGGTTTTCGTTGGGTAATGGGTGATGGCACGAATATTAGTGTTTTTGGTGAGTCCGGGACTTCTGACCATAAGCCAATATTGACTTCGGATTCTGCTCACACTACTGCAAAAAAGACATTTGGAATCGGTTGTTTGGCACATTTGGAATTGGTTATTGGCCGATTCGGATACTCCTGATTCTAAATGTGGGGACATTTTGAATCGGTTAAATAACCGATTCAAAATGTAACATTCAGAATCAGTTGTTTGCAACAACCGATTCAAAATGTAACATTCAGAATCAGTTGTTGCAAACAACCGATTCAAATTGCTTTTCCAGACAGGACATTTTGAATCGGTTATATAAACAACCGATTCCAAATGTCCTTAAAGAAACAAACATTTAAAATCAATTCTTTATATAACCGATTCCAAATGTCCAATTTTTTTTTACTTTTTTTTTACTCAATTTTTTTTCCATTCACACCTATTAACCAATTTACTTCCGACAACTCATACATCAACTCACCAATTTACATACACTCATAATAATTCATATACTTCCATTAAACTTAAAAGTACTATAAGTACAAAATTCCACCAATTCATTAAACTACATAGTAAAGAAATTACAACTTTATCATAAGATATGGTAACTGTTTTAATTACATGAGAATCTCAAAAATAACTTTAGCTCTCAAAGGTACTCTAACATAATTTCTAGCTGAGCAATATCTAACTCACATGAGAAAGCACCTCCATCACTTGTCACCACAATTCCTGATAATTTAGAGGGATAAAGAATGAGCATCCCTGGACTAGAATCAGAAATTGAGCTAAGCATATTTGAAATGCAGCCATTGTTGTTGATCCTTGCCTTGCTGCTAGGGATTTAACCAAGTGAAGAAAGAAATTTAACCATATGAAGTTAGGAACTAGCAGATTCTGAAAAAAGAAAACGAAAGGCAAAGATAAAGAGTAGGACCATTTTTCAGAATCTTCGCGAATTGGAAATCTCGGATACTTGGAGGAAGTAACAACTTGTTTCATTAAACTCCATAACAGAATTAAGGTCACCCTATCATTTACTTACTTCTCTTTCAGGTCTTTCAGGACCAAATTAACCAACTTAAATCTTCTAGGACCAAATTAACCAACTTAAACACCTTATCATTTACTTGCTTCTATTTCAGGTCACCCTTTTCAACCACATGGCCTATCACATCTGTCAAATAAAAACAAAAAACCATCAAAGCCTCTAGAGAAAAGCAGTAGTTTTTATAGAGAAAAGAGAAAAAGATACAAACCAACAATCAGATCATCTCTGGGAGCAGCTAAGATATCAACGAAAGGAGTGAAGACAAAATGATGCAAAGGAATGTCATCACTTTCAATCATACCACAACTGGTAATAGGCATAAAGTTCAACTTATACTTATGCTGAGTTGTGTGAAACTTTGAATCATTGATACCAACATTCAGTTTCTCAATACGATAACAGTGACCTTCTTTTAATACTGCCTGGAAAGGTGAAAGGATGGAAGCCTTGACAGTGCAAATGACTAGGTAGTACCGGAATAGTTTTTTGCTTTCTCCTTAATAGTCTGCTCTTCTCTCCTTATCAATGACAGACTATAATGAAAAACAAGAAATTGAAAGTCAAGTTAAGACATGAAGGAGTTTATATAATATATGAATTTGTGTTTAAAATTAGAGAAACATTATATACAAGTTAACGAGAAATTTCTTCACAGCCACCTTGTAGAACTCCCTTGTACCTATCCCCATGCCTTCCTTCCCCAATCACATTCTTAAAGAATATCTTTAACAATCCAAGCATACGATGCATGCCAATAAACTCCCCTAACAATATGAAAACGTTGTTAGAAATGAGTAACAGGAAAACAAATATCAAATTCAAAACCAAATAATGATACAACACCAAAGAGATCAAGTTTTTTTACCAAGATGAAAATGATCTGTACTTATGTGCTTGGAGCCTACTCATCTATGGTAAAAATAACTGAAATCATGTAATAAAAAAAGAATTAGGTCAGATTGAATTGGGAATCAAGCAAGGAATTCAATCCCACAAAGCGACACTAAGCATGATTTTGCTTCCCTGTCTTTGAAATTTAAACTTCAACAAGCTGCTCATGGGGAAAAAAGGAACAAATCACCATTCATGAATAATTCATTAATTTGAAGGATAACATACAAAATAACTAACAGCTGCTCACTCCTTCTGTGTCATCCCAAGCCTCATCAATTTTTCCTTTTATCTATCCGATTCTTTCCCATACTTCGCCAAAAACTCATTCAATACACCCCTAGTAGCCCTTTCTGACAGAACCTATAAAAACAAATCAAAACTTGACCTATTCCATGGTTGAATAGAACAAAACAACAGGGATTATTTAGGAGTAGGGAAAATACCAGAATCCAAAAGTGTGGCATCCAAATAAAAAATGATAGCCAGAATCTTGGCTTCGTTATTGCAACCTTTGAAGTTACAATAGAAGCTAAGCAAGAAAAACAGAGAATGAAGATACACTTTGGTCCCATATGCAAGTTGAAGCAAGTTTTACCAATTCAAAAAACTTTAGCTCATATGTTGAACTAAGATAAAACCTAACCTGACCAGAAATTATAATATTCAGATTCAAAATAACCCTAACGGTACCATAATTAGGGATAGAGGAAAGAAAAATTGAACATACCTCGAGAGAGAAGCATCACTGCTGCATTAGCGGAGCAAACCTATCAAATCCCCAGCATATTCTCGAAAATCAAAATAAAAAATGCAAAATCAAAAAATAATCATGAAAATCAAGAACAAAAAACCAGAACTAAGAGATTACAAAAGAAAAGGAGAGTGATTGCGTGTAAGTTTCGCTGAGAGATTACCAAAATCGAGTAAAGAAGAGAGATAGTAATGAGAAATCGAGAACAGAAAACTGAAATAATCATGTAAAACCCTAAAATAGAAAGAGTATGTGAGAAACAGAGAAAGACACCTAATGAAGATAAAACGTTAATGAAGAGGAGAGGAAAGAAGATCAAGCAAGGGAAGGACAACGTTGTAGGCAAAACTGATACCTATAACCTCATCACCTTCTTGAACCAACCGAATCAAACCTTAGTCTTCACCATTCTTAAAAACCAAAAACAATAAATAATGTATAGAGGGAAAGCAATATCTGCAGAGAAAGAATGGTAGAGATGCAACATAAAGGATTTGAAGAAAACCCTATCCAAAGGGAAAGAAAGTACAGAGAAAGAACTCACCTTTGAAGAAAAGCCTAGAAAGTAGAGATAGATACAAAGCTGAAGACATGCGAACCACGAACGATGATGCTGATTTTAGCGCGACGAAGACGGAATGAGGGCGAGGGAGTGAGGGAGACGGAGAGCTCGTGATGCAGAGATGGCGAGACGGAGTGATGGTGACGACGCGACGGTGAGACGGAGTAAGGGCGACGGTGAGACGGAGTAAGGGCGACGGTGCGACTGTGAGACAGATTGAGGGCGAGGGAGAACACGACGCCAGTGACGGCGACAAAGAGCTAGGGCGAGAGCGAACTGAGATGGAATGTGAGAGGATGAGCGCGAATGAGAGAGGGAGTGTAAAAATTTTGGGTTTAATGAAAAAGAGACTTTGATAATCGGTTGTCCACAAACCCGATTCTAAATGTATGTTTTCCTAATCGGTTGTTTACAAAACCGATTTAAAATGTCCAAATATACACCTTTCTAATCGGTTGTTTAAACAACCGATTCAAAATGTATAAAAAGGTCTCTCCAACTTCCAGTAAATTGCGAAATTGCCACTACGCCCACATTTGGAATCGGTTATCCAAACAACCGACTCCAAATAGTGCTTTTTAAAGTAGATTTTGCACTAGTGTCACTTTAATCATTTCCTTTGGGTCGCAGATTTTCTCATTCCAGGCTAAGTCTTGGAACTTTGATTTTATTCACCACTTGTTTTCTTCCCATATTGCAGGTAGAATCATTAACACTCCTGTTTTCTCTGTTGTTGAGGCGGGCCGCCGTGTTTGATATTTATAGTGTTTGCGGTGCTTACCGCTTGTTGATGGAGAGGGTGTTGGACACTACTCACCTACAAGTTGAAGGCGTGCTCTTTGGAAGTTGAAGATTCTCCCGAAGGTGAAGCACTTCCTTTGGCGGCTTTGTAGAGATGTGTTACCCACTAGAGCCAACTTGACTTATAGACATGTGGTGGGGGTGGATACTTGTCTGTGGTGTGCTGGTTACTCTGAATCTTCCACCCATTTGTTTGTCTTTTGTAGCAAAGCCAATGCGTGTTGGGATAAACTTGGTTTGTCACGGGTGATTACGAATGCTGCGATGAATTGTGATAATTTTTGTGGAATCTTCTTCTCAGTGCTGGCTACTCATGGTGGGAACGACCGTGTGTAGCGTGGTGCATGACTCTGTGGAGTTTGTGGAATTGCATAAATGAGCGAGTTTGGGACAACAAGCACAATGACGCAAATGCTACTATTTGGTTGGCCAGAAGTTTTTTAGCGAGTGGTCTACAGCTCGCAGTGGTAGTGTCACGAGTTTGGCTACCGCCCTGGTGCCATCAGCCCCTCTTTTGTCGGATTGTTGGATGAAGCCACGAGCTGTCTGGGTTAAATGTAATGTGGATGCTTCATTTTTTCTTGGTGGAGAACAAGGTTGGTGTTGGTATGTGCCTTCGGGATGACCAGGGCCAATTTATTCATGCTAGAGGTCATATCCTATCACAGATGTGCTTCTAGGAGAAACTTTGGGTTTGTACTTGGCTATATCTTGGGTGCGTGAGCTTGGTTATAAGGATGTCATATTTGAGCTGGATGCAGAGTGTGTTGTGGATGTTTTCAACTCTAACAATAACGTTATTTCTGAATTTGGGTTTTATATTAAAGTTTGTAATGGTCTGTTTTCCTTTTTTATTTGTAACTCTCATGTTGAGTTTGCTAGGAGAAATGCTAACAAGGTCGCTCATTCCCTTGTGGGGGTAGCCTTATTGTCGGCTAGTCCTCAAGACTACTATGTTGCTCCCACATGTATGTCAGATATATTTATTAATGAAATGCACTAGTTGCTTGTTGTAAAAAAAAGGTAGATAATTAATTCTTTTTATTTGAAAAGATACTCGAGAAACAATGTACATTTCTAGCTCTAACTTATTTTGAATCTAATATGGTGGATGTTTCATCCAACACTTGGTGGTTAGACACTAGTGCTACTATTCATATCGTGAATTCCTTGCAGGGGTTCACAAGTTTGAGGAAATCAAATGATATTGAAGCTAAAGTCAATGTGGGAAATGGAGCTAGAGTAGCCAATGAAGAAATAGGATTTGTTTCTTTGCTTTCACCTTCTAGACAAACTTTGCTCTTAAAAAGATGACTTTATGTACCTTTAATGCGAAGGAACTTAATTTCAATTTCAGATTTGGACAAATGTGGCTACTCTCTTATTATCGATAACGCAAAACTTAACATTTATTCTAATTTTGTTGTCATTGGTTTGCAGTTTTTCGTGATAGTCTACATATGTTGAATATGGATGAAATGTTTGTTAACTATATTGTTGGGAATACGTGTGCTAAGACCGATGAGAAATCCTCTATGGTATGGCAGCACATTTCTAGGTCTCACTTTGAAAGATTAGTTAGAGAAAGCATTCTTCCTGATCTCGACTTCCTCTGATTTTGATATTTGCATTGGTTGTCTTAAAGGGAAGTTCACTGTCAAAATTAGGAATACAAGAGCGAACATATGTGACAACATGTTGCAGTTGATTCCTATTACACCTATTGCCATTGCCATGACACCCTTCTATCACCAAGAAGCTCCGTCCTCTAGGCGCATTGCTTTAGGAAATTCAAACACTTCTTTTTCTTCTTTTTATTCCTTTGTTTCTACTTGAGTTTCAACGTTGTATTTTCCATGTAAGTCTATTTCATCAAGCACTTCCAAGAAGGTAGCTCAGTTGGCGAGCTAAGAGATACTGAAGGAGTGCACTAAATGAGTGCAAGAACGAGGTCCCGGGTTTAAACCCGGGAAACTAACATCTCCCCCACCCCCACTAACACTGCCTATAAAAAAAATCAAGCACTCTCGAGTGTCTCAATGCTCTCCCCATGCCAATATGAAAATCATAATCAGTGCATTAAAACCAAATGTTACACACAACTATGAAATTTTAAAAAAACACACACCAAATTTTACTGCAAACAATAAGAAATTAAGTCATCTATCGGTGAAAACACAATTAAGATATTAGACATTAATTTCCTCATAATTGACCTTATTAAAAATAAACTTCCTCATAATTTGACTTTTGGTTTAAATATCATTTTAATCCATGCAAATACAGCGAGTTTTTTTTTTTGATAAGCAGTGTTAATGAGGGTGGGGGAATGTTAGTTTCCGGGGTTTGAACCCGGAACCTCCTTCTTGCACTCTTTTGGTGCACTCCTTCGATATCACTTAGCTCGCCAACTGAGCTGCCTTCTTGGGATAAATACAACGAGTTTTGATTGTAGCCCCTGTAAAAATAAAATTTTTGTTTTTGTTCCTGCAATTTTAAAAACCATCACTTTTATTCCTTAAAGTATTTTTGGTGTTTAAAAATGTTGATGTGGCTTTTTTTTACTACGTGGCTAGAGACTAAAATGAAAATTTGCTATATTTACAGGGACTAAAAAAGAAGACACAATTGCTTTTTTAAACACAAAAAACAGTTTAGGAACTAAAAGTGATGCACTACCAGAAAAACGTGGGAATATTGACGGCCAGTTTCCGGCGGCCTGCAACCTATCGATACTCTTCAGCGGCCAGAGCCGCCAGAGTCGATGTGATAGGAGTTTCCTTGAGTTAGTGGCGGTGCGTAGCATTTGAGGCCGCTAGAAACAGCTAGTAACGACGGTGGGGATTTTGAAATTTGAAAAACTAGCCGTTGGGTTACCGGCGTCTATAAGCCGCTAGAAAGTTTTTTTTTCTGTACCTGCGGCTCTAGGCCGCCATAAATGTATTTTTTATCGGCGTCTGGGCCGCCAAAACCGTTTGGACTTTTCTATTTAAGAGCAACTTCTTTTTTTATTAGAGTAAAATTTTTTGATCAGTATTCAAGAGCAAGTTCTTCCTACACTCTTCGCATTCTCTCATTTCTCTCCTTCATTCATTCTCATTCTCTCCTACTTTTTTCTCTTCTCTTTCTTATCTTTCTTCTTCTTTCTCATACTCTCCATAGAATTATCCAGAGGTTTTGATAACAGAGTTAGGTCGTATCAAAGACTTATCATATTTATCGGTAAGTTTCTAAATAATTAGATATTAAATAAGTTTTTATTTAATTTTTAATTTTGTAAAATGACTTGTTTAACATTTATGATTTTATTTGTTTAACACTCACTCGACTTTTTGCTGGAGTGAACACCAAACTTAGCATCAAGGCAGAGTCTTTTCATCAGTACCGGTTAGTTGTTTGTAATTATTTAATTAGTTAATTAATTTATGCTTCTTAAAATATCTAAATATTACATTTATAAATTAATTAAATAGTTAGTTATTTAATTAATGTTTACTATTTTATTGAATAATCGGTATGTTTAGTAAATTTATTAATTAGGGGATTATAGTTAACTATTTAGTAAAACTAAATAGACAGAGTCCGTTTAGTTATAAAAAATAGGTTTAAATAGTTATTACCCCCTGCAAATATACCCATTATCCATTTACCCCCCCGCAAAAAAAAACATTTAAAACAAACCTCCCAAAATATAATTTGATCCAGTTACACCCATCTGTTAGTTTTTTTGCTAACAGAGTTAACTTTGCTGACGTGGATGCCTAGTGATGCCTAATTAAATGCTGAGCTGTCCTCACTTATACACGTGTATGTCTAATTCATCATCTTCCCTTCTTCCATCTACTAGGGTTCTCAGTCACTTCAGTTTCTTCTTCTCTCTCACGAAGCAAACCAGAAATCTTCGTGGTCCATCTTCCATTCATCTTCTTCCATCTTCTTCTCTCTCTCTCATGAACCAGTCTTCGCCCTCCATTTTGTTCTCTCTTCTTCCATCTTCTTCTCTCTCTCTCTCACGAACCAGTCTTCGTCCTCCATCTTGTTCTCTCTTCTTCCATCTTCGTTAGTTCACAGCAATGGCCACAAGCAACACATCTTCGAATGCTGTATCAAGGCAAGGGCAAGGGGAACTCCCTGTTTGTGGATGTCGCGAGCCAATGCGTTTATGGATTTCAGACACTTCTGAAAATCCTGGAAGAAGATTTTGGAAGTGTATTAATTGGGGGGTAAGTAATCTGTGTATTTGTTAATCTGTGTATTTGTTAATCCGTGGAAGAAGATTCTGAAAATCCTGAGATGTATGTATTTGTTAATCTGTGTAGAAGTGAATTAGCTGCAAGTTGTTTATTTGGGATGATGAACTAGATTTTTGTAGAGTGAAGATGGTGACAGTTTCTGAAACAGAAGAAAACAAGCAGTTGGAATCAGCAACACACACAATTTCTCAATGCAAATGTGGTGACATTTTCAAGGATTGGGAGTCAAACAAAGTTTCAAGGCTGAAGCTGAAGTTGTTAGATGAGAGGAAGAAGAAGAATTGGATGCAAGCAATACTAATTTTAGTCATTGTGTTTGTAGCATTTCAGAAATTTGATTTGGTAAAAAAATAGGCTGAAGCTGTAGTATTTGTGTTAGTGTTTGTGTTATTGCAATCAAAGGCAATATGAATGGGTTGGATTAGGTGCAATGTTAGTGACAATTCATTGTGTTGTGTTTATATCAATGAAGTTTAATTATCAATGAAGTTGAAGTTTGTTTCAGTTTAACTTTGTTTCATTGTGTTTGTTTATAATTAGTTCGAAGCTGTAAACTGATCCAAGCTGTAACTGGTAAATAGATAAACTGATCCAATTCATTGTTGCAGATTGAAGTTATTAACTGATGCAGTGACAACTTATTAACTGATGCAGATTAAACTGATCAACTTATAAATACATAAACTGGAAATGAGATAACATAAACTGGAACTGAGATAACATAAACTGGAACTGATAATATATAAACTGATAATACATAAACTGTTTGGGTCATGACTTCATTCAACCAGTACATGAGTTCCAAAATACATGAAAACAAAAATACATAAAGTTCCAAAATACATTAGTTTCCTAAATACATTAGTTCCATCTTCTTCTTCTTCAATTCACATTCTCTTGTGTTAAACACCCATCTTCAATATCTTCAACCAGTAGTGGTTTGTTTGGGTCACTTCCAGGACCAGTATATCTATAAGGTAGTACAGTTTTCTTTATCCTTGTACTCATTCTAGTCCTCTTGAGACCAAGGTTAATCCTTTTTTTAACTGGAAGTTTAGTCCTCTTGAGACCTGGGTCACTTCCAGCAGCAGAAGCATTGACAGTTACATGAACTGGTGCAGATTGTTGAACTGATGCAGATTCTTGAACTGATGCAGATTGTTGAACTGGTGCTGATTGAACAGGTGCAGATTGAACAGATGCAGATTGAAGTGCTGCAGATTGAACTGGTGCAGATTGAACTGGTGCAGATTGAACTGGTGCATTTTGAAGAGGTGCAGTTTGCATAGGTGTAGATTGAACTGGTGCAGTTTGCATAGGTGCAGATTGAACAGCTGCAGTTTGAACGGGTGCAGATTGAACTTCTTGAACATTGACAGATTGAACTCCTTCCTGAACTGGTGCATCAACTACTCCCTCCTTTATTGGTTTTCTCTACAACATGAAAACAAACAATATAATTGATATCAAAGACAGAAGTATAGATCAGACAGATATGAAAGACATATTGCTATTATTACCTTCCTTTTTTGCGCATCTGGATTGATATTTGTGCTCTTGCAACTCCTGCTATTGTGACCAAATTGGTCACACTTAGTGCATTTGTATGATGTCCCAGTCCTCTTTAGCTTCTTAGCATTAGGTTCCTCCTTTGCAGGTTGCCTCCTCCTCAATTTCTTTGGCCTACCAGGGCCTCTTTTGTATTGTGGTGGTAGCATATCTTCCACTTCAACAGTAGGCCACATATCCTAGCCATTAATGGCACTTAACACCTTCCCTATATGCAAGTTCATAACTATATCTAGTATAACATGCATCCACAAAATCTTCAGGTTTTAGTTCTTTATATGATACATGCATGCCTAGAAGAAAAGAATTGAAAACTGGGTCACTGAAAATATTAACAGTAAATATTACTGAAACTATAACTGAGAATATTAACAGAAAATATTACTGAAAATATTAAAGTTAAATTAAAAATAAAGATAAAGTTACCTTTTGTTGATCTGAAATAAAGATCCATCTCCTATCTTGACCAATGTCCTCCAATAACAAACTTAGAAACCATCTCCAGCTCTCCTTTGTTTCGGTTTCAATAACCCCAAAAGCAAGTGGGAAGTATTCATCATTTGGATCTCTCCCAATAGCAACTAGAAGCTGTCCACCATATTTAGTCTTGAGGTGACATCCATCAACACAAATAAAAGGCCTACAACCCCTCACGAATCCTTTCTTACACCCATCAAAACAAAAATAAAAGAATCCAAACCTTGGCTGCAGTGTTGGTGGTATTACAGTCATGTTGATTTTACATGTGTTGCCAGGATTGACCCTCCTCAACTCTGCTGCATACCTCCATAACAGTGCATCTTGCTTGTCTGCATCCCCTTCTATTATTTCTTTGGCCATTTTTGTTTGCTCTCTGCGCCCTACCATATGTAATGCCAGCCTTGTAGTTAACCCTAATATCAGACATTATATCTCTTACCTTCACATGGTCAGTTGTTTGTAACCTTTTAACCACTGATTTTGCCACCCACCTTACCCTTGCATTGCTATTATTTAATACCCTAGGACATGTGTGGGTCCCATCCCAAGTCTTCATTCTAAAAGTTTGCTTATAACCCACTTTACTTACAAGTGCTTTAAAGCCACATTTCTTCTTACAAAGGACCCTAACTCTATAGCTTTCGTTTTTCACAAACTCTATATCTCTCCCATTTAATATTGACCACTCCCTAATAGCCTCTCTAAACTCTGTCAGACTACTAAACTCTAAACCAACCTTAAACTTGTAGTCTTTGTTAAGCTCTTCAGCCCGAAACCTCTCATATTTAGGATAATGACCTTCTTCATCACTACTATTCAACTCCGCAGTCATGTAACCATCACTTAGTTGACCCACCTCCTCAGCTGGGGCACTAGAACTTGCAGCTTTGCTTTTTCTTGGTGGTCTCTTTGCCCTAGATTTCACTCTATAAGGAGTACCGTTAATCACTATTTTTGTCCCAGCAGGTGATAAAATAGGTGGTCCAAGATGTCTAGGTGGTGTATCAGCAATAGGTGATCCATCTCCTGTAGGTGGTGTATCAGAAGGAGCTGATCCATGAACTGTAGGTGGTGTATCACAAATAGGTGATCCATCTCCAAACCCATCATCTTTGCCATATGTTCTTTCTTCTTCACTATCATCCATATGAATTCCCTTAAGCTCATCATCACTATCACTTTCTTCCCCATTACCAATTTCAGTTTCTTCATTTGTGGCTTCAGTTGAAGGTTCAAGTTGGTCAATGTGCTCAATGTAGATATGAGCCTCAACTTTGAACTTCAATGCATGATCAACTATTTTTAATGCATCCTCATCACACAAAAATCTGTTGAACAACACTTCTTCCTCTTTCTTCCACCAAAGACTATAACTACCAGCCTCAAACCCCAACTCATTGACAATACCAACAGCTTCAAAATAGCTCCATTTATCCACATCCTGCCCTTTCACAGCTGTCTCACTGCCCCCTTCATACTCTAGAGTACAATTTTTGACAAACTCCCTCCCATGGTGGAACACAACAGTGATAGACATCCCTGTATAAGGAAATAAAATAGTACAAATCAGAATCAGGGCTATAAAGGACATTTCATGCAAACTGGAACACAAAAATCAAAGCTTTCTACATCGTGGTCCCCCCCTACAATCGTACATTAAAGGCAGAAACTAAAAAAAGGTAGTGAGGGATTATTCAAACCTGTTTTTGCGATAAACCGAGCACTTCGTACACGTCTACTTCAATGAGCTCTGCAAAGCTACTCTTCGCGTGCGTGAGCTTCCTTTCTTCTAGCTTAAACAGAAACCCTAGATCTACGCGAATTATGCGAGTGAGCTGAGCTGAGCGGAGGTGAGGGAAGGGGAGATGATGAGGTGATACAGTGACAAAGTGAGATGATGCAATGAGCTGAGGGAGATGATGCGAGTGAGCTGAGCTGAGCGGAGGTGAGGAAAGGGGAGATGATGAGATGATGCAGTGACAGTGAGATGATGCAGTGACAGTGAGATGATGCAGTGAGCTGAGCTGAGGGAGATGGAGCTGAGGGAGATGGAGCATGGAGCAGAGGGAGAAGATGAAGTGACAAGAGGGAAGATGATGAAGTGACAAAGTGAGGGGGGTAACATACACGTGTATAAGTGAGGACAGCTCAGCATTTAATTAGGCATCACTAGGCATCCACGTCAGCAAAGTTAACTCTGTTAGCAAAAAAACTAACAGAGGGGTGTAACTGGATCAAATTATATTTTGGGAGGTTTGTTTTAAAGGTTTTTTTTGCGGGGGGTAAATGGATAATGGGTATATTTGCAGGGGGTAATAACTATTTAAACCTAAAAAATAACTTTTATGTTATATGGTTAATGTTTATTTATGCTTATAGTTAGATAAGTTAGTATTAATTAAATAAATAATCAATTAATTAATTAATTAATTAATTTATATGCTTACTATAATGAGAGATACTGATTGGCATGCTCTACATGAGGAATGGGGATCAGATAAATACAAATGATGAAAGCCAAGAAGAATGTGGATTTGAGAGGGGTGACTATATAAACAAATTTGGTTCTATCTCTGCTGCACAACATCATGCACGCTTGGTAAATATATTTATTATAATGTTATTAATTATATTATTTTTATATCATATTACTATTTTATAAATTGTTTGGTTCTTATTTTGAGAAGACCTTTCAGGCTCAAATGACCCAATACTGTGACACTAAGCAACAGAGTACTGACGGTCCACTCGCGATCTTGTTGAGGAGAGTCTAAATGAATGCAATATGTGGGAACGGTTGTCTGGTCCAAAGTCAAGGGGTCGAGTTATAGGAGGTGGATCGCTGGGGCCGTGTTTCTCTACCACTCGTACCACAGATCTGAATCCATCACCAGCTTCTTCTGGTAGTACAACTCACTCTTATCACCCCCAAGTGCTGAAGAGACTATTTCTGTTCAGAACCTGGTGCAACAATTAAGTAATTACCAGCGTTAGATGAGCGAGCAGCAGTAATAGATAGAGGTGTTGCGGGAGGAAGCTAAGAGAACTGAGGAGCACCACTACAAAAAAAAACGTCATTTGCGAGGGATATTAGCGAGGGAATACTGTTCCCTCGCTAAAACTGACATTAGCGACGGAATTTACGAGGGAATAAGGGTCCTCGTTTGTTTTGATCATTCGCGACGGAATTGTGGGCATTAGCGACGGAACAGTCCGTCGCTAACTGTTAGGAGGGAATCTGAAATTAGAACAGCACGGAAACCGAAGGGATTAGCGACGGAAATAAGGGTCCCTCGCTAACTATTTTGACCGTTCCAGTCTTGGTTAGCGTGAAGGGATTAGCGACGGAATGGTCCCTCGCAAATTCCGTCGCTAACCCCAATTAAATTGTATCAGATCCCTCATTTTTCTCTCTCTGTTTGCTCTTCTCCTCACTCCCTCACTCTTCTCTCTCCCAAACCCAAACTCCCTTCTCTCATTTCCACCACCACCACACCACCACCACCACACCACCGCCGCCACACCACCACAACCAACTGTCGCCGTCGCTCCTCTCTCTCTCCTACGCGAACGCCGCCCTCTCTCCTCTCTCTCTCCTACGCGAACCTCTCTCTCACTGGAGCTCTCCCTTTTCGCCACCACCGGAGCTCGCCCTCTTCACCACCACCGGAGTTCTCCCTCTTCACCACCGGAGCTCTACCTTTGGAGGTTTTGATTTTTACTGATTTTTATTTTTTATGATATTGTCTTGTTAGGATTTGTAAAATTAGTTTTGTGATATTGTTGTTTGGTAATTTTAGTGAATTTAGTTTTGTGATATTGTTGTTTTGAAAGAAGAAAATAGGATTAGGTTTTGTGATATTGTTGATTGTGGTTTGGGTAGGGTTTTAGGTTTGGGTAGAAATTGAAATTGTGTTTAGGATTAGAAATTGAAATTGGGTAGAAATTGGAATTGTGTTTTAGGTTTTAGGATTAGGTTTAGGATTTATAGAAATTGTGTAGGATAAAAATTTGAAGTTGAAATTGAAATTGTTTGTTGAAATTGAAGTTGTTTAATTGAAAAGTGTTTAATTGTTGTTTGTTGAAATTGAAGTTAGTTATTGAAATTGAAATTAATAGTTGAAATTGAAGTTAGTTATTGAAATTGAAGTTGAAATGGTTTAGGATTGAAATTGTTGGTGTTTGAAGTCTCACAACCGCACCGGAGTGCGCACCGTCACCGAACCACGTACCACACCGGACCTCAATCTCATAACGGTTAGTTTTTAAAATAAATTAATTGTTGTTTTCATGAACCCTAGGTTAGATGGCTGTGTGTTGTTGATGGAAAAGGGTGAGGTGATGTCGTCCATCACCCCCATATTTTGCTCGAAATCATCTCAATTGAGATAATTGCGAGGTGATACTAACAATTTTAAGGTTGGGAGTTAGAAATAACTTTGATCCTTCACTACTTATATGGAAAAGGGTTTTGTCTGATCTGTCCTTAACCCCCATATTCGGCTCGAAATCATCTCCACTGAGATCATATCGATGCCACTAACTTGATATATTATTGGGAATGTTAAGGGAATCTAACACGTTTTCTTAAATGCGTGTAGATGAATTTGTATGAATTAATCGTGATTGAGTGTATGATCGGTTATATCCGAGAAGAGCGGGTTTGAAGGAATCTTTTGTAATTGGGGTTGAACAGTTTCTTATGGTAGCGTGGCGAGATGAATTGGCTAAACGGGAAAAAGGGGTTAGATGTCCATGCTTAAATTGCGACGGTGTACCTATTAGGACCGATAATGAAATCAGGGAGCACTTGTATCATTGGGGGTTTAGGCCTAATTATTTGATTTGGGTGGACCATGGAGAACAACGACGTCAAAATTTTGAGGTAGGGGCTTCAAGCAGTTCTGGTGTTGGTGTTCCACGTAATGAAATTTTTGAGTCGATGGAAAACACGATTTGTGATGGTCTCAGGGTGAATGTGCCATTTGATGAGCCTCAATATGACGATCATGATGAACTTCCAAATGAAGAAGCACAAAAATTTTATAATCTGTTAAGAGATTCAAACAAACCGTTGTTTGAAGGCTCGCCACAGTCAAAATTATCTGTGTGTGAAACTTTTAGCTCTCAAGTCCATGAGTAATATTTCTGAGGTGGGTTTAGACTATGTGACTGAAATGATGTTAGAAGCGACACCTAATAAGGATAATTTTCCAAAAAGTTATTATGAAGCAAAGATGTTAGTTTCGAAGCTGGGATTGAAATTTAAGAAGATTGATTGTTGTGAGAAAGGGCACATGTTGTTTTACAACAACGAATTTGGTAAAAATGATGGTGAGCTACTTGAATGCAAATTCTGTGGAAAGCCAAGATATCATGATCGTAAAGGGGCAAAACGTAATTATAAACCTATCCCTGTAAAGTCGATGTTCTATTTGCCTATAGTTCCAAGGTTGCAAAGAATGTTTGCATCGACCGAAATTGCGCAGAAAATGACTTGGCATTATGACAATAGGCGTACCCCAGACGACATTTTCCACTACCCATCTAACGGTGAAGCGTGCAAGCACTTTGATCAAGTGCATTCAGATTTTGCCTCAGACCCACGGAATGTTCGGCTTGGCTTGTGCTCTGATGGATTTACTCCATATATCCAAGCATCGGCGTCACCCTACTCTTGTTGGCCAGTCATTGTTACCCCTTACAATCTTCCTACTGAGATGTGCATGACTAAACCGTATATGTTTTTGACTTGTCTGATACCTGGTCCATCCAATCCAAAAGCTAACATTGATATCTTTTTGGAACCTCTGATTGATGATCTTAAGAGATTGTGGGGTGGTGTTTTGACATATGATGCAGCACGAAAAAAGAATTTTATGATGAGAGCCGCATTGATGTGGACAATTAACGACTTTCCTGCTTATGGTATGTTGTCTGGTTGGGGGACTCACGGTAAATTGGCATGCCCCCACTGCATGGAGCACACAAAGGCGTTTACCCTAAAGTACGGGGGCAAGAGTTCTTGGTTTGACTCGCATCGTATATTATTACCGCAAGATCATAAATTTAGAAAGAACAAGAAGGCCTTCAAGAATGAGGTAGTTGAAACTGATGGACCACCACCTTTGTTGACATCAGGTGAAATCTGGAGCAGAGTTATGTATTTTCCACAAGCCACGGAGGTAGGGGAACTAACCCGGCTGGATGGTTATGGACAGGTGCACAATTGGACAAAAAAAAGCATATTTTGGAATCTCCCATATTGGAAAGATAATCTGTTGAGGCACAATCTCGATGTTATGCACATCGAGAAGAATTTCTTTGACAACATATTTGTCACTGTGATGAATGTGAAAGATAAAACCAAAGACAATAATAAGGCTAGATTGGATTCTGCTCTTTACTGTAGCAAACATCGATCCGATTTGAATTTGGTGGAAATGCCTAATGGGAAGATGTTAAAACCCAAAGCCAAATATTGTCAAACACCAGATGAAGCAAAAGATGTTTGTCGATGGTTGAAAGGATTGAGGATGCCAGATGGTTATTCTTCTAACCATGCAAGATGTGTCGATGTGAACACCGGGAAGATGTATGCGATGAAAAGTCATGATTGTCATGTATTCATGGAGTGTTTGTTACCAATTGCTTTTAATTCATTACCAAAGTGTGTTTTGGAACCACTTATTGAAGTGAGTCAATTTTTTAAAAATATGTGCTCTTCAACATTGAGAATGGATGATCCTATTAAGATGGAGCAGAATATTCCTTTCATCATCTGTAAGTTGGAGAGAATATTTCCTCCCAGTTTCTTTGATTCCATGGAGCATCTATCGGTTCACCTTGCGTATGAAGCAAGACTTGGTGGACCAGTTCATTATAGGTGGATGTATCCATTTGAGAGGTAATTATCTTTTTCAACATTTTATTTCAACATTTGGTGGAGAGAATAGTTTAATGAAGTATTTTTCGGTCATATGTAGATTAATGGGTGATTATAAACGATCGGTGAAGAATAAAGCTAGAGTTGAAGGAACGATCTGCACAGCTTACCTACACCGTGAAACAATTTATTTTTGTTCACATTATTTCAACAACTTTATGTTGTCAACAAATAATAGAAACGAAATGGAGATTGATGAAGAAAGACACCCGCTCACTTTATCTGTGTTTATCAAACCTGGTCGCCCCTCGGGAAAGAAGTCAACCAACTACTTATCAGATAAAGAGCATAAATCAGCACATGTTCATGTCTTGATCAATTGCACTGAAGTTAAACCATATCTTGAGTAAATACTATGCTCCAATTCAGTTGTTAATCTATACAGTATGAAGTTAAATCAGATTTTGCTCAACTTTCAATCTAAAGAGTAATAATAATTCTTTTTCAGTGCATTCTTACGAATTGAGGGAATAGGCGCTGAAGAATCTTCTATTCGTATACATGAAAATTTTCCATCCTGGTTTAAGGCTAGAGTAAGTAAATAAAACTAATGTTTTAATGTCACATGTTTAAAGTTGATATGAGACTTGACTTAGTTTTTCCATATGTTGTTTACTTAGGTTTATGAAGCATAACCAACTCCCCAAATCCGACACTTGAGAAACTTAGCCGATGGTCCATTTCTTGAGGTGACCGAGTGGCACACGTACCTAGTTAACGGTTACAAATTTGACACCCAATCATGGAGTGAGGGGAAAAAAACAATTAATAGTGGGGTATATGTTAAAGGTGAAACAGGAGGAGGTGAAAATGACTACTACGGCGTGATCGAACACATATATGAAGTTAAATACCCACGGTTAGACTATGAAAAGAGAATAGTTTTTTTTTGTAGATGGTTTGATCCATCAGTTAGAGGAACGAAATTGAATCCAAAATGTAATACCGTGGATATTCGAATGAATGGAAGGTATAAACTTTATGATCCGTTTATCATGGCAGAAAATGTGAGGCAGGTGTATTATGTTCCATATCCATCAACTCAGAGAGGCTGGTGTGTTGCAATTAAGACAAAACCACGGGATCGCATTGAAGCCACTGATGCGGGTGATGAGGTTCCTTATCAGGTGGATGAAATTTCGGGAGTAGATGAGGTAATTGAAGTTGAACCGATTGACTCCTTATGTGATGATCGACTCCTAGTTGAAGAAGTTGATGAAGATGAAGAACAAAATGAAGATGAACGAGATGAAGAAGAGAATGAATATGAAGATGATGAAGAAGAGAATGAAGATGAATAATTTGATTAATCTTATGTTGTATTTAAATTTATTAGAGTCATTATTGTTCTTGTGTTTTCTTATATATGTTGTCTACTTATGTTGACTCCTTATGTTGTCTTTAAATTTATTAGAATCATTAATATATCAATATTGTTCTTGTTAATTTACTTTCTTTAATTTATTTATAAATATATATATAATATGTTGTTAGTACATTTCGTTTCTATTTTTTCATAGATATGGATCCAGGAGGAGGTTCTGACTCACTGAGACGTCCTAATAAGGGGAAGAAGATTATGACCGATGAACCTCCTAATAGGAGGCGTAATCGTGAGGTGGTACTTAATATTGAGAATATGAGGGGTCATACGTTTTTGGGCCCACCAGCTACCGCTCCGATTGCCCCACAACCTCCGCCTCCATCTGGCCCCAGATGGTATTATTTACCATCACATGGGCATTATATGGGCCCACCAAATGCGCATGCAGCAGGGCATATGGGCACACCAGCTGGGTATATGGGCACACAAACTGGGCATGTGGGCACACCAGCTGGGCATATAGGCTTATCATCTGGACATATGGGCCCCACAACTGGGTTATCTATGCCTACACCAGATCCCCGGGATGATATTGAGCATGATATTGGTGGTAGTAATGTTGATTTTGATTCATCGACTGATGACGAGAGAGTGGAGGAAGTTGTTATTAATGGTGTCAAACTCAAAGTCATTTATAGTCGTGGTAATGCGTAAGTATTATATTGTTTGTTTATTTTCAGTTAATTATGCAACGACTTATATATTTGATTGTTTGATATATTTTTCATTATGCAGGCCTCTTCCTGCAAAGGCAGCTTCATCAAGCATCACTCATGTCATCCGCAAAAAGATATTTTCAAAAGTTCCATAAAAAGTGGAGTAAAGTCGATGAAAAGGACAGGAATGATCTACTGGACTTCTTTAGGGTAAGTGTCAATTATTTTGTCATTACTTATATTGTTAGTTTAAATTTAATGTTTAATAACGTTTAATATAATTACTAATACATATTTTCATTTTACTTAATACAGACCAAAGTGACATGGGACATAGAAGATAATGACAATGTCTAGAGACTTTTTTTTAAAAGGATGGGCGCTCAAATATCAGATTTGCTTTATAAGCTGCGGTGTAAAGATAAGAAGCCTAACTACATGAGTGATGAAATTTGGAATGCCTTCAAGGGCCATTGGGCTACAAAGACTTTCAAGAAAAATGCTGCCAAAGCCAAGAATAATAGAAACTCCGAAAAGGGTGGCTCGCTTCACTGCGGCGGGTCCATCAACCAGGCTCAGCATGCTTCTAGATGGGTAAATTATTTTTAAAATCTGTGTGTTTTTTTACATTAGTTAATTAGTTAGAAATTTTTGAAAATGTGTTTCATTTTACAGAGTAAGAAGGAAGGACGCCTTATCACTGCTCCTGAGCTGCATAGAGCCACCCATGTGAGGAAAGGCACTGGCGAGTATGTTGATGAGCGCTCCAGGATGACTCAGGTAAATATACAACTTGATTTGTATTATATAATGTTGTTTTGTCAAAATGGAGCGCTAATTTGCGGTTATTCAAAACAGGAGCAAATAAATGAGATCATGACTCAGCTGACTCAGGGGAGCTAGAACCCTGAATCACTTGACCAACTTACTCCTGAGATGATAGATCTGGCAAACCAAAATTGGGAGAAGACAGTAGGTTGGTCTAAGGGTCGCCTGTATGGTACGGGGCCCTTGGCTTCATGTATGGGACAGTCTGTGGCCGGGAGCAGCAGAAGACGCAGTCGACCAGCTTCTACTCCTGCGCAGAGAGAGCATATTAGGCAGCTGGAGCAGGAGCTGCAGTCTACTCGACATGAGCTGCATGATACTCGACAGGAGGTCAGGACCTCTACTGAGGCTATGAAAAAGATGCAGAAAGACTTTGCGAAGGTGTCCCGTAGGCAGGAGCTGATGTTTAGGTATTTTAAGAATATGCAGCAACATGAGCAGCAAGATGAGGAGCAAGATGAGGAGCAAGCTGAGGAGTCTGGAGAGGCTGGGGAGTCCGAGGAGTTTGATGGCGGCAGCTTTTAGGATTTGTTGTATCAGTTTAACAATTCAATATTTTGTTATAACATTTCAAATTAAGTGTTGTTGATTCGAATTTTATGTTATTGAAGAATTTGATTCTCAGAATTTTTATTTTAAACTGTTTTATGTATTTTAGATTTTATTATTTATTATTAAAATAAACAGGTATAAAAGCAGGTTTATAAAAAAAATTCAATCAGTTGGGCATTAGCGACGGAATTAGCGAGGGAAATTAGACACGTGGCGGTCAGAATTTAACCACGTGGCTGTCTTTATTAGCGAGGGAATTTTAATCCCTCGCTAATCCCAGTAGCGAGGAGGGAATTAGCGAGGGAACCATTCCGTCGCCAATTCCCTCGCAAATGACCATTAGCAACGGATTTAGGTCATTTTGCGAGGAAAATTTCCCTCGCTAATGACCAGTTTTTTTGTGTGCACATACAACGCTGGATGTCGATGATTCAGCCGCAACGACCACATCCATCTATGCCACCACCATCAAGTTATCTGCATCCACCGTACCAACAACATTATGGGGCTTTTTAGACTGACCTTTTCCGCCTCCACCACCGTACCAACAACAATATGTTACGACCACACTCAGCCAGCCATCGTCGATCATCTGCCTACCCAGCCGCAACAACCCCAATAGCACCATCCTGACACTGCTAGATTTGGAGGGTTCGATCTAAATATATTAACGATCTGCTAATGATGATAGTGATGCTTGGCTTAAAGTGAAGACCAAAATAGAGATTAGTATTATTAGATTTGGCTTATTTTTATTTTTGGATTTCAGTTCTTTTAATTTTCATTTTGCAGATATTTTAATTTGAACTTTGGTGGATATTTTTGTAAAAAAAAAAACTTTGGTGGATGCTTTGTGGAAATTTATTATTTTGATTATCGTAATTACTTTTGTCACGTTATAAATAATTAACTATTATTAATAATTAATTATTAAATTTAACAGATAATTAAATAATTAACATTATTACTAATTATAATTAAATATATATTGCTAAATAAATAATAATACTTTAAAGAATTATTAAATAATAGGTTTTCCCGTGGCCTGACCGCCGATATTTAAAAAAAAACTTTTCCAGCGGGCCGACTGTTGATATATTTTTTTATAAGTGTTTCTGACGGCCAAAAGTCGCCAATAATTACTCGCGGCCAAGCCGCTAGAAACAGTTACCAATGCGGTTTTTACCAGCTGCTTACCAGCGGCCAAACACCGTTAGAAGTTCACATTTCTGACGGTTTATTGCATTTTCGATGGATTTTGACCGTCGGTAAACTCCTTTTTTCTGGTAGCGATTGTTCTAGAAATTGCAGTGACGAAAACAAAAATCACCATATTTACAGGGACTATAATGATATTTAAACCTTGAATTTATTACAAATAAATTATATATATACCCATACAAGACCTTGGTTAAGCCGGAAGATCTCGTCCAAGTGCTCTTGAGTATTTGTCAATGATTTGACCGTGATATAATGTGATCAAAATTTACTATATTATGTTGTCAAAAAAAAAATTACTATATTATATTTTCTGTGATATAATGATTAGATTTGGCTTATTTTTATTTTTGGATTTCATTTCTTTTAATTTACATTTTTCAGATATTTTAATTTGACATTTGGTGAATATTTTTGTAAAAAAAAACTTTGGTGGATGTTTTATGGAAATTTATTATTTTGATTATCGTAATTACTTTGGTCACGTTATAAAAATCTAAATAATTAACTATTATTAATAATTAATTATTAAATCGTTGTCAAAAAAACAATTAATTATTAAATTTAACAGATAATTAAATAATTAAATTATTATTAATCATAATTAAATATCTGGTAGCGATGGTTCTAGAAATTGCAGTGACGAAAACAAAAATCTTATTTTTACAGGGCCTAAAACCAAAAATCACCATATTTACAAGGACTATAATGATATTTAAACCTTGACTTTATTACAAATAAATTATATATGTACCCACACAAGGCCTTGGTTAAGTTGGAAGATCTCATCCAAGTGCTCTTGAGTATTTTTCATTAATTTGACGTGATATAATGTGATCAAAATTTACTATATTAGATTTTCTTAACAAAAAAATTACCAATAATTTGTACTGGGCCAATACCCACTTCTAATTGGTGCATCATACCAGGCCCAAAGCGCCTATTTAGTTTTGTGAAAAGTGCCGCCACACGCACAAGATTCGATCCTATATATGGCGAATCTTCTCACCTCGATCTAACATACATCTTCCCAGAATCTCCATCGTTACCTAAATAACCGTATTGGGCTCTTCTACACGCCATGCAACCTCTCGCGCACTTGAGCACACGGAAAAAGGACCCATTGGTAATGGTTCTGCATCATCAAATGTCTATCTCACATCATAAATAGACATGACTTTGTCGAAATTGTTATGCTGGATATCATGTCCTGGGTTCGAACCCGGGACCTCACAATTGTGTGCGTGAGTTTCTAGTGGCAATTGTCATTGTCACTCCATCTACGAAAATAAAAAATAGACACGACTTCATTGAGATTAGGTATATACTTATTATCCCCTCTTTGCTTTGTGCTAATACTGACTTAAGTAGTATTAGAGTATTTGCAAGTACCATACTACCATTGTGCCCCACCGTAAACTCCAGGCTCTGACCTTCCACTTGTGATTTCGGCTAATCCATTTCAGATTACCATATTATATGACGATTTTAGAAAAAGAAATCGATGTGAATATTTAAAATTCTTAGGGAGAAATCATTTGGTAACAATGATAAATAAATGTATGCCTTTATATTCATATAGAAACTTATGGTATGATAGTGATAACTAATACACATTATTCGCTAAAGAAAACTACTGTACATTACTAGTATTTTTTTGTTTAAGGTAAAATACACTCTTCCTCTTGATTGCTTCAATTTAAAAGAGAAAAGAGATTGAGTCAAACACGTGTCCTTCTGTTTGCTTTGAAAATTTGAAATGCTTTTCTTATTTGTCACTCAGTGGCAGTGCACCACGGAATTTGCGTTCTAAAAACGCTACAACCACGAGCCACCACGTGGGGATGCTTGGACCGGGAGTCAAATTTCATATAAGCTCGTGTTCTTATCCTTTATACTCACCTTTTTTTAGAGTTTGATTTACAAAAGTTTAACTTGTTTAATGTTTTATGTTTGGATAAAGGAAGAGATGATTTACAACACAAAATCTCAGTATCTTGTTCCGTTGGAACTTTGGTAGTTGAGAATTGAAAAAGTCTCGTATTGAATAGAATAAACACTTTAAGAGTGTTTATAAGTGTAGACTTCACACATTTGGTTGGAGCCTAATGGGTACCCAATTTTGTGAAATCGAGAGAACGCACATAAATTGACCACCACACACGCGTGAGCGCCGTGGCCGTCCGTCTGATCAGCTCGGGCCCGAGCCCGGGCTTGGGTTGTGAGGTGTAATTTCTTTTTTGCGAAAATAATTAATTTATTTGATTTTGGTGTGTTGCTCGCCCAGATTCGTTGAACTGACCAGATACGATGAACTGAGCCATTGTGGTCATTTTTATCCGCTGTTGACCTGCAGCGCAAGTTCTTCGTTCTTATCTGTTGAGGATTTTTCTCCAACAACTTACTTGCGCAACAAGTCCAATTCTCTCCTATGAATAGGACCCTCCGTCACTTCATTCCACACACCACTGGACGATAAATCTCTCCTCCAGTATTCTGTCCTCTCCCTCGAGAATTCTCTTCTCTTCTACTCCTTAGAGTGGCTTACAAGCCATATTCAAGAGTGGTCTACGAATCATATTTAGAGTGATTTTTTAACCAAATTGAAGGTGTATTTCTTGAGCAAAATTTCACTGTGCAGTGATATTTTGTAACAGTTTTGACTGGGTTGTTTTATCTTGGGGACATTCGTGGTTGATAGTCTGCCTGCACAATTTTGAGCAGTGCCACGAAACGTCTTAAAGAGAGCGACCTAATCCGCGACTCAACCCAGTAATTTTTTCGGTAATTGATTTTCTGAAATACTTTCTGAAACTCAAAACCAACAATATTTTTCAAAAGTTATTCTCTTAAATGACTTAAGAAAAAAATTGTGATTTTTGTAGTTAAGCAATAATTTTCAAGACTTCGCATAAATCAGTAAGGAAATCTGAGCATTAGATTTGACTCACTCAGATATATGCGAATAAGATAGAACATTAACCAGAAATGGAAAACGATAGTTTGTCACTTTTATTTATAATTGCTTTGACTACATTGTAGTATACTTTGTGAAAATTAAAAGTGAAGTGCTTGACATATTCAAAGTTTTCCATTACAGATTTTTGAAAATCAATTAAGTAGAAATGTTAAAAGTTTTTATAGCGATTGAGGAACAGAGTATGATTCCCATTAATTTTAAGGAATTATACATGAAACGACTGCGCCATATTTTTTCTGAAATGAATGGTAAAGCAGAAAGAAAAATTAAATCTTTATTGAATTGGTTTTTGCTATTTTGCTGAATTCTAGCACTTGATCTCTCTTGTGAATTTTTTTTAAACCGTTGGTTATGTTATGAATAGATTCGTTGAATCTAAAGAAATAAAAATTTTCCTTCGGAGATCTTGAAGAAAAGACAACTCATATTGTCTTATTTTTGAATTTGGGATTACTTGGCTTATGTCATAATCCCAAAAAGAGTTAAACTCGCCAATAGAGCCTATGAATGTGTATTCATTTGGTATGCAGTAAATAGCAAAACATACAGGTTTTATGACCTTAATGCAAAAGAGATCATAGAGTCAAATGACGTTGACTTCTATGAAAATAAATTCCCTTTTAAATCAAGAAATAGTGGGGGCACTGAACTAGTCAAGTTTTTATGCCTAGGAACGTTGAAAACAACGAATAAAGCGAAATAGAACCTCGAAGAGGTAAGAAAGCACAGCTGCTAAAGAATAGGGAACTTATTATACGGTCCATAAACTAGAGGAGGATACATATAACATTCAAGAAGTTTGTCTTCATTGGATGCTGATTTGTGGCAAGAAGCCATAAATGATGAGATGGATTCTCTAGAGTCTAACAAGACATGACACTTAGTGGACTTGCATCCTGGTTGCAAACCAATTGGTTGTAAATGGATTTTGAAAAAGAAACTAAAACCCGATGACACTGTTGATAAATACAAGGCCCACCTGTTACTAGAATTACATCCATAAGGGTACTAATTTCGCTAGCCGCTATTTATAATTTAGAAGTACACCAAATGGATGTAAAAACCATTTTTTTTAAATGGTGAATTAGAAGAAGAAATCTATATGGAGCAACCTGAAGGTTTTGTAATACATGGGCAAGAACACAAGGTCTTAAGTTGGATAAGTTTCAGTATGGTCTCAAACAAGCTCCCAAACAATGGCATGAGAAGTTTGATAATTTGATTATATCGAATGAGTTTAAAGTGAATGAAAGTGACAAATGCATTTATTACAAAACAGAGAATGACATTTGCACTATCATATGTCTCTATGTAGACGACTTACTGTTGGAACTTTGGTAGTTGTGAATTGAAAAAGTCCCACATTGGATAGAATAAACACTTTAAGAGTGTTTATAAGTGTGGACTTCACACCTTGGGTTGGAGCCTAATGGGTACCCAATTTTGTGAAATGGAGAGAACGCACATAAACTGACCACCACACACGCGTGAGCGCCGCCGCCATCCGATCGGCTCGGGCCCAGGCTTGGGCTGTGAGGTGTAATTTCCTTTTTGCGAAAATAATTAATTTATTTTATTTTGGTGCGTTGCTCGTCCTGATTCGTTGAACTGACCAGATACGATGAACTACCCGTTGCGCATCTGATAGAGCCATTGTGGTCATTCTTATCCGTTGTTGACTTGCAACGCAAGTTCTTCGTTCTTATCTGTTGAGGATTTTTCTCCAACAACTTACTTGCGCAGCAAGTCCAATTTTCTCCTATAAATAGGACCCTCCCTCACTTCATTCCACACACCACATGACGATAAATCTCTCCTCCAGTTTTCTCTCCTCTCCCTCGAGAGTTCTCTTCTCTTCTACTCCTTAGAGTGGCTTACGAGCCATATTCAAGAGTGGTCTACGAATCATATTTAGAGTGGTTTTTTAACCATATTGAAGGTGTATTTCTTGAGCGAAATTTCACTGTGCAGTGATATTTCGTAACAGTTTTGACTGGGCTGTTTTATCTTGGGGACGTCGTGGTTGATAGCATGCCTGCACAATTTGAGCAGTGCCACGTAACGTCTTAAAATTGTTGGTTTTGAGTTTCAAAAAAGTATTTCAGAAAATCAATTACCAAAAAATTACTGGGTTGAGTCGCGGACTTCACTATTTCTTTGGACAATTTTTTGTCCTTAGAATAAATTTTGTTGGTATCCAATAGGCGAGGACAGATTTACTTTAGGTATATTGGGGTAGGGTGACAATTCAGTGTATATCTATTTGACAACCGCAACTTAGATAGGTAATTATCCGCAAACATGAGTACAGACATAATGGGTCATACATAATATTTCATTCAGTAAGTTCACCCATTCCTCTTCTTTCTCTTATTCGATTTTGATCATCATGTAAATAAAGCCGACTGAGATGACGTTATTATTCCAACGGTGGGTGTGACACAAGTGGTAAATTGCTTGGGTCCTTAAAGACACCCGGGTTTACCCAAAAAAACACATAATATTTCATTAGTCTATTTTTAATTATTAACAAAGAGAATTCTAAAAAAAAAATATTATTTTAGTGTCAGATTTTTCTTCCCATTTTATCTTTAAAATTTATTTTAATATTACAAAAATACCCTAGAATTAATTGCAACAATTGCACTCACACAACCAGAAACTTGTAATGTGCCATGCCAAACCAATTTCTGAAAAACAAAAAACAGCACCTAAATTCAGTTCTGATGCAAACATTTGCTAAAAGAGTATAATATACACTTTTTTAAGTAGGAGCAAGACATCATGGCAGTAGCATAGAAAGAAAACTCAACATGCCGGATACTCCAAAATAGGCCAAATATTCATATCCCATACTTATCCGATACTGATACATGTTCGACACAACAGAATACGTATCCAGAGAGGATCCTAAAATTTATATTTATTTTTTAATTAAAAAAATACCGGATACTTGAGGGATAAACACATGACACTCAAGGGATACAGTTGGCTGCTGGGATACGCCCGAGATACACTTTGGGCTGTTTTTTTTTATCCTTTCTTTTTTAACAACAAATGTGGGCTCCTTTCTTTAATATAAAAAACTATATTAAAAAGTAAACTAACAAAATATTGAATCTTAAAACCGAACACTAATTTTAAAATACAAACTAATAAAATATTGAATCTTAACACATTCTCTCTCACAATAAACAGTAAAATGAACCTGCTTCGGGTGCGTTTTTAGTTTGTTTCTCTTAGAATGTAGTTAAGGCGTAACTCAACCCCACAAAACCGACTTGTAAGGTGAGGGTTGCCTCCCACTTATAAACTCTTTTGAGACCATATCTCTAGTCAATGTGGGACTTGGGTTTTTCCCAATACACCCCCTCACGCCCAGCACTATTGGGCTTGGTGCGTGGATTATAATGGTGGGTGGTCCGAATGATCTAGGATCGGCTCTGATACCATCTTAGAATGTAGTTAAGGCCTAACTCAACCCCACAAAACCGGCTTGTAAGGTGAAGGTTGCCTCCCACTTATAAACTCTTTTGAGACCATATCTCTCGTCAATGTGGGACTTGGGTTTTTTCTTAATAGTTTCTCATTTTCCTATGTTTTTTTCTGCTTGTGTTTTTTCATCTCTATTTCTATTCTTATGTTTTTGCGTTTTTTTCCTCTGTTTTTTTCTGTGTGTTGTTATGTTTCATTTGTTGTTTTGTTTTTGCATTTCTATTTTTATGTTATTGTTCCGTGTTTTTAAACTCCGTTTGTTTCTCTTTTTATCTTTATATTGAATATTATAAGAAATTGTCAACTAGTAAAGTGAATATATCTTTAATATTGTTATCTTTATTTATGTTTGGCTAAATTATAGTTTTGGTCCCCCTATTTTCAAAAATTCAGACATTTGATCCCCCTATTTTAAAACTCAGACATTTGGTCCCCCAATTTTAAAAAATCAAATACATTTAGTCTGAAGAGGGACCAAATGTCTTTGATTTTTTAAAATTGGGGGACCAAATGCCTTTGATTTTTTAAAATTGAGGGACCAAATGTCTTTGATTATTTAGCCATAAAAAACTGAAAATTCCTCTTGGGACTAAATGTCTTTGATTTTTTAAAATAGGGGGACCAAATGTCTGAGTTTTAAAATAGGGGGACCAAATGTCTGAATTTTTGAAAATAGGGGGACCAAAACTATAATTTACCCTTTATGTTTTGTTTATGTTCAGTACCTTACTTCCGGGACCGGGATAGTGATATGCTCCCACTGTGGTCGCCAATGTTCAGTACCTTGATTCCGGGATCAGGATCCGAGGTCGCAGTTGGTAGAGATTATTTGAAGTCGTCCCCTCCAGAGCTTGAGGTCGGATGGGTGGTGTGTACCTGCAAACACTCCAATGCCAAAGTTAGCAATCAAAAGTGAGGGGGAGGTACTTGTGAGAGAGCGTACATGGTTTTTGAGAGTGGCGTCGTATTTATAGGCGCTGAGAGGGGTCGTTGTTGGCCTTGGTTGAGCCAAGACCGTAGGATCAGGCGAGGTTGACCCTAGCCGTCGATCTTGGCTCTGCCTCCTCGGGCGCTGTGTAGTTTTCTGATTTTGAGGTTGGGGTTTTGGTTGTGACCAGAGTGATGTCGGTCTCGTCTATTTGGAGTTGCGCCCAAGTAGGCCATTAGGGTTTCCGACCTTCTTGCGGAGAGACGTGTCATGTTGGCACGTTGTTGTGACGTGCGATTTGAATTAAGGCTCCTCAGGGTTGCGCTTCTTCCCCTTGCTTGCCGGGTTTCGCCGGTGCAGTTGGTCGATCCCGGGTCGAAGGTTGTTGGAAGGTCGCGTTAGACTTGATGTCGTAAGCGAGTGAACATCCACTTTAACCCTGTTCACCAAGGGCGGAGCGCTTGGCCGAACTCGGATCAAAGGGGATTTGAGAGTCGCGTTAGACTTGATGTCGTAAGTAAGCGAATATCCGCTTTAACCCAGCTCACCAAGGGCGGAGCACTTGGTCGAACTCAGATCAAAGGGGATTTGAGAGTCGCGTTAGACTTGATGTCGTAAGAAAGCGAATATCCGCTTTAACCCAGCTCACCAAGGGCGGAGCGCTTGGTCGAACTCGAAACAAAGGGGATTTGAGAGTCGCGTCAGACTTGATGTCGTAAGCGAGCAAATATCCGCTTTAACCCAGCTCACCAAGGGCGGAGCGCTTGGTCGAACTCGGATCAAAGGGGATTTGAGAGTCGCGTTAGACTTGATGTCGTAAGCGAGAGAATATCCACTTTAACCCAGCTCACCAAGGGCGGAGCACTTGGTCAAACTCAAAACAAAGGGGATTTGAGAATCGCGTCATACTTGATGTCGCAAGCGAGCGAATATCCGCTTTAACCCAGCTCACCAAGGGCGGAGCCCTTGGTCGAACTCGGATCAAAGGGGATTTGAGAGTCGTGCTAGATTTCATGTCGTAAGCAAGCGAATATCCGCTTTAACCTAGTTCACCAAGGGCAGAGTGCTTGGTCGAAATCGGATCAAAGGGGATTTGAGAGTCGCGTCAGACTTGATGTCGTAAGCGAGCAAATATCTGCTTTAACCCAGTTCACCAAGGGCGTAGCGCTTGGTTGAACTGGATCAAAGGGGATTTGAGAGTCGCACTGGACTTGACGTCGGGAGTGACCCTTTGCTCCTGTCTCGATCCGACTCTCTAAGTGATCAGCTTGGGTTGAGCCTGGACCAGGGAAGTTCGAAGGAGTCGGTCCTGAGGTTATTGGAGTCTTGGAATATTCTTTGGTCTGGCTCATCAATTGACCGGCTTGGAGCGAACGCGATGTGAGTTTGGTTGGATCTCGAGTTGCCTTTGGTAGAGAGTAATGGAACAGTTTCATTTTTAAAGAGTCTCATTTCATTTCACTTTAATGGACTTATAGGTTCGGGCTTATTACATCTGATCAAGTCGTTGTACATATCAACAGTAATAACATAAGTTTTTTTTCCATTTCAGGTCTGTGGAATCGGCTTCTTCTCCAACGTCTCGAGGTGGTAGGCGCCCCTTCCGGTTTTAGCTGTGATCCGGTAGGGGCCTTCCCAGTTCGGGGCCAGCTTCCCTTGAGATTCTTTCTTCCTTTCGACGTCGGCCCGTCTCAAGACGAGGTCCCCGACATCGAGGTTGCGAGGGAGGAATTTAGCGTTAAAGCGCTTAGCGATCCTTCGTTTAACCATGACTTCTATAAGGGCAGCTGTTGGACTATATGATAACCTTAGAGGGGGGTGAATAAGGTTATACGCTAAAATTGAATTCTTTTTAGTTTTCAAAACATTAAAAAATGCGTGTTTAAATCAAATGCGAAAAATAGGATTTAAACTATATGCAGTACCTAAGCAAGCTATACCTATGACAGATCCAGTTATAGTGATATTTTACGCTAACCACACTATTATCAAATTTAATGATAAACAGATAGTGATATTGAACGCAGCGCAATGAAAACAAATATAACAATAAACAAATATAAACAAAAACAACGTAAAGAGAAGGGAAAGAGATACCGTGATTTTTACGAGGTTCGGGATAAAAGCCCTATGTCCTCGGCCTCCGGCTTTGCAACCTTTGGACTTGATAACAACCACTATATGAGAAGAACTTCTTCAATGTCTTACAAGCAAGCAACGTCCCTATAGCTAATCTCAATTTGCCCCAAACTGAGAACCCAACCTCCCCGCTAAGGATTTCGCCACCAATCCAATCTCCCTGATTGAACGACCCAAGAACACTTCCCAGGATTTCACTACCACTCCAATCTCCCCGATTGAACGACCCAAGAACACTTCCCAGGATTTCACGACAACCAAGAATAGATGAATACAACAGAGAAACTATGATCCAATCACTCAAGCAGTATAACAGTATAATAGTTGAGAGAGATGAGTGATTTGGATTTAGAGATGAAGAACTTGAAAGAATATTTTGACGGTGAAAGTTCTTCTTTTTCTCTTTTTCAGATTTGTAATTTTGCGTAGTGTTGTTGTGTATTTTTCGTGAAAACCAAAGTCCTATTTATAGGATTTGCAAAAATATGACCGTTGGACAAAAAATGAATCGATTAGTTGCTTAAAATAAATGTGTATGATAATCGATTAAAATGTGATAGTTGTAGCACTTTTAATAAAAATAGGTATCGATTATGTGCCTGAAACAATGTGTATGACAATCGATTAAAATGTGACCGTTGTAGCACTTTTAATAAAAATAGGAATCGATTGTTTGCTTTAAAACAAGTGTGAAGAAATCCATTATGTGCTCTAGCAAAAACAGGATAAGAATCGATTTCTTGCTTTAAGTAATCAAGCCAGGAATCGATTTTGTGCTTCCAGGATGAAGCCCAAAATCGATTTTGCTCTTTAATGAGAAGTGAGCAATCGATTTCTTTTATCTTAAACACAAGTCATAATCGATTTTCCTCTTTACAAACACAAGGTCATCAATCGATTGTTTTCTTTCCAAAACATATTCCTTCAAAAGACAATAGACTAGGAATCGATTTCTAGCTTTGTGAAGGAAGCCACAAATCGATTTCTAGCTTGAATAATTAGGCTAGAAATTGATTTTCAACTTATAAACACAAAGTCATCAATCGATTCTTAGCTTTACCATTTTCTCATGCTACGTGCCTACCTATTAGGATTTTATAAAAAAGATTTTTTTAAGCTTTTAACACAACATTTATATTTTAAAAAATCATCTCTCAACTACTAAAAGTTATAGAACTGAAGTGATAGGATCTTACATTGTGTCCTATGAAAAGCAGATTAACAATTAGGACTCGAACTCTAGAGTAGCTTCTTCTCCAAGCCGCTACACTTTAAGATATCCTGCTCTTTGATTCATGTCCTGTACTTTTATACAACTGTAACCATTAGTAGACAAATTGTAATTTGTTATCGTACAAAACAAAGAGTGTTTGTCATTGGTTCAACAGCAGCTTGGTCTCAGACTTCTTGAGCGAGGTCGAGTTCCTACCGGATTGCTTGCTCGTTCTTTTCTTTGCTTAGGGGGTGCAGGGTCCACCATGTCAGCTCACCGACTTCTAATGGATGACAGCCTCGGTCCCATACGTTAGCGAGAAGGGTGTCTCGCCTGTGGTTGAGTGTGGTGTGGTCTAGAATGCCCACAGCACGTAGGGAAGCTCCTCGACCCGGGCGCCTTTGGCCTCGTCTAGTCTTTTCTTCAACCCTCGCAAGATGACTTAGTTGGCGGCCTCGGCCTGCCCATTGGTCTGTGGGTGCTCGACCGAGATGAAGTGGTGCTTGATGTCGAGGTCTTTCATGAGCCCTCGGAATCCTTTGTGTGCAAATTGTGTCCCGTTGTCAGTCACGACGACCTCGGGAATGCCGAAACGGACCATGAGGCTTTTCTTGAAGAATCTGACGCAGGTTTTGGCAGTAATGGTTGCGAGTGGCTCAGTCTCGATCCACTTGGTGAAGTAGTCCACTGCTACAATCAAATATTTAACCTCGTCCGATGCTAAAGGGAAAGGCCCTAAGGGCATGACTCGGTAACAATAAATGCCTTGGTCTGTTATGAAGGCAGTCTTCTCCTGGTCAGGAGGGTACATCGATATCTGGTTATATCCGGAGTAAGCATCCAGAAATGACAACAAGCGGAACTCCGAAACACTGTCGTCCAACTTGTCTACGCTCGAAACCAGAAATGCATCCTTGGGGCAAGCCTTGTTTAGGTCCATGTAATCTATGCACATTCGCCACTTGCTGTTTCTTTTCTTTACAAGGATGACGCTGGGGAGCCAAGTCGTGTACTTGACTTCCTTGACGAACCTAGCAGAAATGATATCCGAGACGGCTTTTGCGGCAGCCGCGGCCTTCTCTTCACTCTGAACCTGTCTCCGCTGGACTACCCACTTTGCTTCAGGGTTTACCGCGAGTTGGTGACAGGCCACCTCAGCTGGGATACGAGGCTTGTCGGCTGCGGACCATGCGAAAAGGTCGGCCTGCTGACGGAGGCAGGCGGTGAGACTCATCCTCACGTTGTCGGGGAGGTCGGCGCCGAGCTTCACGGTCTTTGATATGTCGTCACCTAGTGGTATTTTGATGAATTCCCTATCGGGCTCGGGCCGCTTGATCTTCTTCTTCAGTTCTCTGGCGAGCTGGTCATCCCGTTCGTCTTCCGAATTGTCCGGATCGTAGTGTGCATCGAGGTCGACTAGGTTGATCCCGGACCCCTTGCAGGTTACCTTTAGTTTCTTCTCCGCCTTTCGTTTTATCTGGGTGGAGAGGTGATGGCATCTCCTCGCTGCTTCAATATTGGCAGCTAACGTGATGACCTCATTTTTCAACGAGTGAAATTTCATTTTAAGATGTGCAGTGGAAGCGACCGCTCCCCAGACTCCCTAAAGTCGGCCTTCCAAGGATTACAATTGTAGGGGGACTTGTAGGACAGGACTAGAAACTGGGTTTTCACTGTGCGCGAGAGGTCTTTATCGCTGTACGTCACCATGAGTTCAATGTAGTCTTGCGGTCGAGCCCGATCTCCATTAAAACCGGACAAATCGGAGCCTTGGTAGGGAGCGAGATCGGTCTCTGCAATTTTCAAATACCAAGAAGATCCGTAAACATAACGTCGGCCGAGCTCCCTTGGTCCATGAGGATTCTTTTCACCTCGATGCCGAGCGTTATGGCCGAAACTATCAGAGGTACGTACTTATTTGGTTTACCAGCTAGCAGATCTTGATCAGAAAAGGCCAGCGCCGAACTGTCTGAGGGTACTGTTGGGGTCGGATTGCTAGCGGCACTTGACATCTCTTTCCATTTTCGCTTCACTGAGCGTCTCGTTTCCTTGGTGTCGACAGAGTATCCCCCACTAATCGTCATAGCATCGGAGTGAGGCCGGTGCTGCCTTAGCTCGTGTTCGGGCGAACTCAATTGTGTAGATGATGCTTCCTGCGCAGAAGAGGTCGAGACACACCCACCGACCGATTGATCAGGTCGGGCTTGAGTCTTGATTAGGCATCGGGGCCGAGGGCGACCTCGGGTAGGTGGTCGACCTCAAGGAGCCATGTGAAGGGGTGAGAGTCTGGTGAGAGATAGTGATATGCTTCCGCTGTGGTCGCCAATGTTCAGTGGGATCGGGATCCAAGGTCGCAGTTGGTAGAGATTAATTGAAGTCGTCCCCTCCATAGCTCGAGGTCAGATGAGTGGTGTGTATCAGCAAACACTCTGATGCCAAAGTCAGCAATCAGAACTGAGGGGGGGGGGGGGTACTTGTGAGAGAGCGTACCTGGTTTTTGAGAATGGAGTTGTATTTATAGGCGCTGAGAGGGGTCGTTGTTGGCCTTGGTTGAGCCAGGACTGTAGGATCAAGCGAGGTTGACGCTAGCCATCGATATTGGCTCTGCCTCCTGATAACTCATATTTATATGAGTTATTCATGCTCTTAGTACTTAAATTCATGCAAGTTCCCAACTAATATTTTAGTTTAACTAGTAAATATTAGTAATGAAGAGCAAAGAAGGGATAGAAGCTATTTTTGTTACCATTTGGCATATTTGATGTCTGTGTGAACTTTTTAATGTTTCTGTTAAGTGTTACAGCGTCAAGCGCTATAGTGCTTGCTAGCAGTGGACCAGCTGAGGATCAAAAGTAAAAAGTTGGATTTTGGCGCCTCCTGCTTTATGTCTTGTCAGCGCATCTGTTCCCTGTGCCTGGGACTGTGTGGATGCTTTTTAGTGGCTAGTGTGTCAACTTGTCCACTTGTTGTTGGAAGAATGCTTTTAGTTGGTGAGATATGTCAAAGTCACCTTTTTGGGAAAGCTACTTTATGGAAAGAAAGAGAAATATATCATCATCTTCTCCACTCCAACACACACATTCGAGACTTGGAGAGTTTTTTGGGAGAAAAACTAGACACCATATTCATCCATTAAACTTCCACTTCAAGATTTTGTTTTTTAAGTGAAGATCATCATTCCGAACGCTGTGAAGCTGTGCTATAGCGTCAGCAAGCTGTTCATGCATAGGAAGCCAGGTTTTGTATCTTTTGCAACCGTGTCTCTTCTTTTCATTTTCGGTAATATGAACATCTTAGTTTGTATTGTGTTGATGATGTTTATCATGAGCTAAACACTTAGTAGTTGGATTGCTTTAAGCTTTGTAATGACTCTTTAGTATTGTTAATATAACATTATGATGCTTGCGTTTCAATCATTGTTCGTTAACGCTTTCAAACTTATTTTGGGAATGGCCCACTAAAATGAGTAGATTCGTAGGTACAGACATGGTCTACGAATAGAACTCAAGGATTGATATGAACGAAAGGTTGTTTAAAGACATTTAATCAATTTTTTCTTAACTCTAGACATAGAGGAGCAATATTTCATAAGGTGAATGCTGTGGGTTCTTTATTATACATGGGTGGACTTATTTAGAACTTAGAAATAAGAGTCTTGTAACAAAACTCTGGCGTCAGTGACTGAAAAGCACAACATCATCTGCTACAGCGCTTAACGCTATAGCGTCTAATGTTATAGCGCATCACTACTGAGAAATTACTTAGCAAGAAGCAGTCCAACTCATATTCTCATACTTGAAATTTCTTTACTGTTTTCAACCAGCACTTATTATTTTCATGTCCAAAAACTTGTTATTTTTATTTTGTTTATTTCACTAGATTGTTAACTACTTAAACTCTTAAATTAACATCAATCCCTGTGGGTACGATCTCTACTTTATCATTATATTACTTGTTGCGATTGTGTACACTTGGACAACTACTTTTCGCACAACAATTTTTTGGCGCCGTTGCCGGGGATTGCATTTAATTTCTATTGTTTAAGTTTTTAGCAATATTAGTGAAGATTTTACTCTGGTGTGTGTTCCTTGGTGCTACAGCAACAGGTGCTATAGCGCATGCCCAGGTCACAACCACCAGAATTTGAGTTTGATCCCGAACCAGAAAGGAGATTTAGGAGACTGAGACAACTTCAGAGATTACAGCAACTGAGACATACAATGTCTGAACATGGTGGTAGGTCAAGTTATGGCAGAGGTACCACTTGTAACGCCCAAATATTTAATTATTAATTTCAATTAAATATTTAGGTATGTTATTGGTGTAGTCGTATTAAAATATTAAAATGGTGTTTTAATTAACTTAGGGTGTGTTGATTAGGAATTGGGCTAAGCTGTGGAGAAAAGCCCGTGATCCAAAAGCCCACTAGCTAGGCGCATAGGTGAAGCGCCTAGGCTAGGGTTTTGCCTCATTTTGCGTTTTGTTTGAGAAAAGAGAGAGAGGAGTCGCGAATAGAAGAGAGGAGAGGAGAAGAGGATTTAGCGCACATCCAAGAGAGAAGAAGAGGAGGATTTCGCGAGTTCAAGGAGAAGAGAGGAGCTGTGTTGCTGAGGTTATTGTTGGTGACTTGATCAAGAGGATTAGTGTTCTCCTACTATAAGGTAAGGGTGGGGTTCTTCCTTATAATAGGGTTTGATGATGGGGTTATGTGGGAATAGGTCCTATCATGCCTCTTGCTTGATTTTGATGTTGGTTTG
Organism: Astragalus membranaceus; assembly: GCA_039519185.1. Classification (NCBI taxonomy): domain Eukaryota; kingdom Viridiplantae; phylum Streptophyta; class Magnoliopsida; order Fabales; family Fabaceae; genus Astragalus; species Astragalus membranaceus. The sequence continues at coordinate 59,131,280 of CM076849.1, forward strand.
ATGGTAGTTGAAACATGACTATGTTGATTGAAATATTGGCTTGTTGGTGATTGTTGTAATTCAAAAAAAAAATGGTGTTCATTGTTGTTATCACGAATTGCATGCTAAGTGTTCGATTAATTGTTGTTTGATGTTGTGATTGACAATTCATGATAATTGACATTGGTGGTTAAGAATTGGTGATTTAGATTGGTGAAATAACGAAAATATTGACCCCTAGGGCGCCATGGGCGCCATTGTCCTAGATGCTGTTTTAGGCGCCCTGTGCCTGGGCGCCATGCCTGGCCCTGTTGCCTTGGTGTTCTGTGCTGAATTAGGCGCCCTGTGCCTGGGCGCCATGTCTGTGCGTGTTCCCTGTGTGAGACGCAGTTTTAGGCGCCCTGCTGCTGGGCGCCGTGTCTGGTGCGTGTTCCTGTTTTGTGTTGCTGTTTCTGGCGCCCTGTGTGTGGGCGCCGTGTGCCAGTGTGTGTGTGCGTTGCTGTGTCTTGGCGCAGGGGCGCCATGGGCGCCAGGATTGTTGTTGCTGCTGTGTTCTGAGTCAGGGGCGCCATGGGCGCCAGAGTTGCTGTTGTTGTGGTTCCTGTGTCTGGGCGCCATATCCTGTGCCATGTTGCGTTTTTGTGCTGTTCTGGGCTGCCTGGGCGCCAAGGGCGCCAGTTTCTGTGTGTTGGCCAGTTTCTGCGTGTTGCCTGCTAGGCGCCCTGCTCCTGGGCGCCGTTTTCAGGACGTGTCTCAGTTTTTCCTCTGTTTTATTTTTGCAATATCTTTTGACTCGGGAGTCCGATTGAGACGTTTCAAAATGTTTTGGAAAGCTTATTCAGAGGCCTAGTTGAATATTCTAATTTGAGGCAAAGTGATCTATTTTTCTGGAAGTTGTTAGCCGTTGGCTTAGCCGTTAAATGTTGCTGTTTTGGAAAATTGTCGTCGTCCCAAGTATTTTGGAAAATGGTCATTGTCTCCGGTGTTGGGAAAAATTATCGCGTCTCAAATGTTTTGGAAAATTGTTGTCATCTCGGTGTCTTGGTGCTGTTTAAGCTAGGTGTGAAGGCTCAAGTATTGGTGTTGTTTGAGCTAGGTGTGAAGGCTCCAAATCTTGGTGTTCCGTTGTTTCGGGTAGTTTGGTGTTTCGGTGTCGTTGGGCTAGGTGTGAAAGCCCAATTTTGGTGATATTCGGTGATTGATTTTGGTGTGTCACATTGTGACTAATTTTTGATGATTGTCTGTGTGCATTCATGGTGTCGCATACAGCATACGCATTTATTTCGGTGAAGGCCTTTGGTCTTGGAGCTGGGTGTGAAAGCTCAATTTTTCTAAAACTAGTGAGCCGGGTGTGAAAGCTCAATTTTTCTAAATTGGTGAGCCGGGTGTGAAAGCTCTCAATTTTGGTGACGCCTCTATTTACAGGCAAAACTTTCGGTGATTTGGTACCACATGCATATGCCCGTCGGTGTGGGTTGCATTCATGCATTATCATGACTTTTGGTGACTGATTGTGGTGTTCACAATTTGACGTGTGTTTATAATTCGATGTGTGTAGTGGAGTGGTAGATATAGTTGTCATATTCTAGCATATTTCCTATCATTTACGCTATTATATTGAAGATATCTCACCCCTTCTGTTTGAATGTTACCCCTATGCGGTAACGTGCAGGTGATCGCGAGTGAAGGCTTAGCTACCTTCGCTAGTCTGAGTCGGTCCTTTGCTTTGATATGTAACACTCAAGGGGGAATGAACGTTAGACCTTGGCTGTTGCATTTTATTTGTTTGGAGTCCATTCAGGATGTTATGATTTTATGTTTTGAAACTTATTTCTATTCCGCTGTGTGGTGATGTATTTTTGACAAAGTGTTATATATCGTACGTGACGTTTTGGTTATCGATGAATGTGTGACATCTCTTTTCGAAGTATGGAATAATAATTTTTTTTGTAACTCTGATTTTATTAAATAATTACCGGGTAGAAAAGGGGTGTTACACCACTCATGGTGGTAGAACTAATTCTGGTAGAGGAAGTAGATCAGAATCAGGTGGTCGAGGCAGAGGACTACCTACTCCTACATTGCATGATCAAGAAGATTGGTACAGAAACCAATTCATCAACCAATGTCCAACAGATATGGTAAATGATAGGGACAGACCTATGAGGGACTACGCTGTGTTTGATCCCCAAGATATGGAGACAAGCATAGCTAGGCCTGTTCTTCAAACAACTCATTTTGAATTCAAACCATGATGTTCCAGATGCTCCAAACAGTGGGTCAATTTGGTGGTTCTCCCTAAGAGGACCCATATTTGCACTTAAAACAATTTTTGGAGGTTTGCAGTAACTTTATCATTCCAGGAGTTAAGGATGATGCATTTAGGCTAAAACTTTTTCCTTATTCCTTGAAGGATAGAGCTAAGGCCTCGTTAACTTCTCTAGAACCTAACTCTATCCACACTTGGAATGAAATGGCTGAAAAATTCTTGGCAAAATATTTTCTACCTAGTAAAAATGCAAGAATGAGGAATGAAGTTACTGCATTCAAACAAAAAGAATCTGAATCACTGTTTGAAGCATGGGAAAGATGGAAGGAGTTGTTGAGGAAATGTCCACATCATGGCATACCAGTGATCATTCAAATGGAAACCTTCTATAATGGATTGGACACAAGTACCAGACTCATGCTTGATGCTTCTTCTGGGGGTGTGTTACTGAAGACCTCCTACAATGAAGCTTGTGAATTGAAAGACAACATTGCAACAAACAGCTACCAATGGCCAACAGAAAGGCTAACTCCACAAAAGAAGGTAGCTGGAATTCACGAAATCAGTGAAGTCTCGGCTCTATCAGCACAAGTGGCCTCTCTCACCAACTTGATGAAGAACATGAACACCTCCAACGCTACAGTATCTGCTGCTACAGCGGCAACAGAACCAACTGTAGCTCCCATTGAACAAGCTTCTCCAGGTTCAACTAGCTGTGTTTATTGTGGAGTGTTGCGCCCCAAAAAATCCCCGGCTTGGGTTTCTCAATGTACAACGTGGAAATTTTTTGGAGCCGCCACCAATATTTTAATTTTAAGACCAAAACATTGAAAAAAGGTCTTTTAGACAAGGCGGATGGTCTTTTGAAAACTAGAGATATAGGTTCGGGGGTCGATTACGTGCGAGGAAGGTGTTAGCACCGCGCACGTCCTTTCTACCAAAAGGGAACCTCTAATTAAATGTGTGGTTTTAACGTTTGATTTGAAAAATACCCAGATTTGCCTATTTATTTCTTGTTTGAGGATGAATTGGAAAACTTTAATGAAAATTTTATTTTTGGCGAGGAAGGGGAAAAAAAGGATTTTTAGAAAAAACTGCTTGACGGGACATGGCCCGCTCCTACGTATCTCCCGGTGCGATGGAGAATTCAAAGCTACGTAGTTCTTGGTTTTGAAAATGGTGGTTGGTTGGTGTTTTTTAATGTAGGGGTTTTAGGACTGTGTGATCTGTGTTGAAGGACCACTGGGGGTCTGAAGGAGCGCTGGGGCTCTGAAGGGCCGCTGAGGGCTGAAGGAGCGCTGGGGCTCTGGAGGACCACAGTTCACTTATCCTAAAACGATGACTAACCCGGCCGTACGACCGACCTAATCCCCTACTTTAAAAATAGGATTTTTGGTTTTTGAAATGAAAGAGATGTGTTTGTATTTTTTAATTTAGAAATTGTTTATTTTTGTGCTTGACAGGGGCGTGGCCCTGCTCCTACGTATCTCCGGGTGGAGAATCAAAGGCGACGTAGTTCTAGGTTCTTTTGAAAATAATTGTTGAAAACTTATTGTGAAAATGATTTTTATTTGTTATGCTTGACGGGATGTGACCCGCTCCTACGTATCTCCCGGTGCGATGGAGAATTCAAAGCTACGTAGTTCTTCTTTGTCCTGAAAGAGGTTTTTGTCTTTTAATCTTTTTTGGTGAGTTTTTTGAAATAGGACGAGCATTAGTGAGTGATTAAACTAGTAGAGGCTATGATGAATCACTACTAAATACTCAAAAAAAGAGAGTTGTACCGCTAGTCAAACGAACAAAGGTTCTGATGGACTATTCGATAACAACTCGTTTTTTATTATCTTTTTGAAAGTGATTTTTGAAAAAAGATTGATTTGCCCGACGATCAAACTCACAAAGGTTATGATGGATCATCGTTTATTATTCTTATGAGAAAAAGGACATTGCCACTAATAGCTAAACGAACAAAGGCTCTGATGAGCTACTAGCAACAATGGATTTGAGACCGATCCTTTTTTATGGAAATGATTTGTTTATGGTTGCGAAAAGGATTTTTATTTGTTGCGCTTGACGAGAACGTGACTCGCTCCTACGTATCCCAAATGGGAATCAAAGCGACGTAGTTCTAATGAAAAAATGTTTTTGAAAGGGTTTAAAAGGGGCAAGTTGAATCATCCGAGACCATCTTCACCACTTAGAACATGATGCACTTAAGCATAAGTGGGAATCATATGGTTCATCATCAACAATGGACGATAATACACGAGAACGAGTAAATGAACACTATAGCTAAGTTAAATCACACGGATCACAATAACTAAATATTAACAAATGTAAAGACTGAAATACCTCTGATGAAGGCAGATATTACAACTCTGAAGAACGCAAACCCCGACTAACTCTTGCAGGAGATCAGCTCAGACGGACCAACGGAACGAATAGAGCAAAAATAAAGCGTAGAAGAGTTTTTTCTAAAATGTGAGGGATCTCGCAAAAATGGGTTTCTGGAAAATGAGATTTGCGAGGATTGTCTTCTCTGATCTTGTGAAATGTGTGTCCCTCCAAATGTGACTTGAGGCTGCCTATTTATAGGCTTAGGAAAGCGTAGGATTTTTTTTTAAACATTTATTGCAAGGATGAATCGATTGTTTGATGAAGTGAAATATGAGAGAATCGATTCTTTACCTTTGAAAAATCACATGAATCGATTCCAAGCTTTAGTTAAATGAGAGAGGAATCGATTCTTGGCTCTTTAAAACATCAAAGAATCGATTTCATGCTTTAGTTAAAATAGGAAATAATAAAGAATCGATTCTTGGTTCTTTGAAAACAAGCAGGAATCGATTTTCAGGACCTCTTGCATAGGTGAAAATCGATTCCTTACTTAGTTAACACAATGAGGAATCGATTCTTGAGCCTTTGGAAATAGTGGGAATCGATTTTCAGGACCTCTTGCATAGGTGAAAATCGATTCCTTACTTAGTTAACACAATGAGGAATCGATTCTTGAGCCTTTGGAAATAGCTTGAAAATCGATTTCATGGTCTTTAGAAAATACTATAAATCGATTCTTAGCCTTTGGAACGGAATAGAAATCAATTCTTGCTTTCCACAAAAATGTTTTTAGGTCTTTGCCATGCATGCATAAAATATTTTCCAAAGCTTGCCATGCATGCATAACATATTTTTCAAAACTTGCCATGCATACATAACACATTTTCAAAAACCCTAATTTGATGCATGAGGCTTATTGCAAAAATTATTTTTATAGACCCTTTTGTGAGAAATGACCAAAATGCCCTTTTTGACCCTAACTTCCCAAAACATGCATTCTAACCCTAAAAATGATTTCAAAAACTTTGGGATGGTTTCTAGGATCCAAAATGCATAATTTATTTTTGTGTGGAAAATTAGGGTTTGGACCTAAGCCGGACAAAATTGGGGTATGACAGCTGCCCCTCTTTATCTGAATTTTAACGAGGAATATGAATTGGCCGAAACATATTCCAAGGTAAAATGAAGATAAAGAATTCAGAAATTATACCGATTTTGTCTACTTGGGGAAAACCCGAATTTTCCCATTTTTTTTCTTTTCTCATTTTTTGTTTTTGTTGATGTCAGATGAAAAATGCAATATGCATGCAAAAACAGATTGGATTTTTTTGAATCACCACTTGGCGTGCTAATATAAAAACAATGCTTTGTGAGTTTAACACTTGGCGTGCAGAAGCAGGAAATAAAGCGGTAAAGAACGCGGTAAAGAAAGCAGTAAAGGAGGAGCACTGAGGGCTCAAGATGAGCGCGGAGGGCTCAGGATGGGCACAGTCAGGATGAGCGCAGAGGGCTCAGGAGGAGCGCAGAGGGCTCAGGATGAGCGCAGAGGGCTCAGGATGAGCGCAGAGGGCTCAGGATGAGCGCAGAGGGCTCAGGAGGAGCACAGAGGGCTCAGGAGGAGCACAGAGGGCTCAGGAGGAGCACAGAGGGCTCAGGATGAGCACAGAGGGCTCAGGATGAGCACAGAGGGCTCAGGGGGAGCACAGAGGGCTCAGGATGAGCGCGGAAGGCTCAGGGGGAGCACGGAAGGCTCAGGAGGAGCACAGAGGGCTCAGGAGGAGCACAGAGGGCTCAGGATGAGCGCAGAGGGCTCAGGAGGAGCACAGAGGGCTCAGGATGAGCACAGAGGGCTCACGGGGAGCACAGAGGGCTCAGGATGAGCGCAGAGGGCTCAGGGGGGAGCACAGAGGGCTCAGGAGGAGCACAGAGGGCTCAGGAGGAGCGCAGAGGGCTCAGGATGAGCGCAGAGGGCTTAGGATGAGCGCAGAGGGCTCAGAAGGAGCACAGAGGGCTCAAGATGAGCGCAGAGGGCTCAGGAGGAGCACAGAGGGCTCAGGATGAGCAGAGGGCTCAGGATGAGCGCAGAGGGCTCAGGAGGAGCACAGAGGGCTCAGGATGAGCACAAAGGGCTCAGGATGAGCACAGAGGGTTCAGGAGGAGCACAGAGGGCTCAGGATGAGCGCAGAGGGCTCAGGAGGAGCACAGAGGGCTCAGGATGAGCGCAGAGGGCTCAGGGGGAACATAGAGGGCTCAGGAGGAGCACAGAGGGCTCAGGAGGAGCACAGAGGGCTCAGGAGGAGCACAGAGGGCTCAGGATGAGCGCAGAGGGCTCATGAGGAGCCCAGAGGGCTCAGGATGAGCACAGAGGGCTCAGGGGGAGCACAGAGGGCTCAGGATGAGCGCACAGGGCTCAGGAGGAGCACAGAGGGCTCAGGATGAGCACAGAGGGCTCAGGGGGAGCACAGAGGGCTCAGGATGAGCACAGAGGGCTCAGGGGGAGCACAGAGGGCTCGGGATGAGCGCAGAGGGCTCAGGGGGACCACAGAGGGCTCAGGATAAGCACAGAGGGCTCAGGATGAGCGCAGAGGGCTCAGGGGGAGCACAGAGGGCTCAGGAGGAGCGCAGAGGGCTCAGGGGGAGCACAGAGGGCTCAGGAGGAGCAGAGGGCTCAGAAGGAGCGCAGAGGGCTCAGGATGAGCCCAGAGGGCTCAGGAGGAGCACAGAGGGCTCAGGATGAGCACAGAGGGCTCAGGATGAGCACAGAGGGCTCAGGAGGAGCACAGAGGGCTCAGGAGGAGCACAGAGGGCTCAGGATGAGCACAGAGGGCTCAGGAGGAGCACAGAGGGCTCAGGATGAGCACAGAGGGCTCAGGATGAGCACAGAGGGCTCAGGGGGAGCACAGAGGGCTCAGACGGAGCACAGAGGGCTCAGGATGAGCACAGAGGGCTCAGGATGAGCACAGAGGACTCAGGGGGAGCACAGAGGGCTCAGGATGAGCGCAGAGGGCTCAGGGGGGAGCACAGAGGGCTCAGGAGGAGCACAGAGGGCTCAGGAGGAGCGCAGAGGGCTCAGGATGAGCACAGAGGGCTCAGGAGGAGCACATAGGGCTCAGAATGAGCACAGAGGGCTCACAAGTTCTGTTGATTGGTTGATTTGAAATGACCGATGCTGCTGCATTGGATTGAGGTACCTGCATACGTTAGTTGATGCAAGGAATGGTGCATGGAGTATGAGTGCATGTTATGCAAGGGCATGTTATGCATGTGCATGCAATGCTATGATTTTGGTGTGATGATGAATGTGGTGAAATGCTATTCCTGATTCTTCATCTCTTTGATTTTTCTTTTGCTTTCTTTTCTTTTTCTATGAAATATCTGATGCAAAATGTGATGCTCTAATGATGAATGACATGCAATGATTTTGTTCTTTTCTTTTTATGAAGTGTGAACATTAACATGATGCCAATGCAATGAAAAAATCTCTGCTTTTTCTGTGCAACTGACGTGGAATGTTTTTTTTTTCTTTTTGCTATGTGATGAATGCACAAAATGTGAAGATGCAAATGTAATGCCTTGATGCATATGCTATAATGCATGATGCATGAGGTAAACATTTTTGTGACGATGAGATGCGAGACTGTGAATGCAAGGACTTGAGATGATTATTACCCATTTTGTTGAAAAATTGAATTTGATCCAAACTCCGGTGTTCTCAAGGTTTTTATTTACAAACAACCTCATTTGTTTTCTCCTTCTTTCCATGATGACTGAGTTTTAGATATCACATAAACAACTTGTGTTCTCTCTTTTTGAAGCATTGTCTAGTAAGCATGCATAAGAGCGCAAATGTGAATGAATGAGTCAGTTAACTTGGAATTGGTTTAGGGCATGGACTTTTTTGGCAAGTGAAGGAATGACAGACATGGTTGTTGCCGAAGCTCATGAGGGCTCAAGAGATACAAGATTGCCCCAATTCAGGTCTTTGACGAGTGAATAACTTGCCCCTGTCTAATGGTGACAACAACTAGGGGTGTAGAAGATGATGAATTGGGAACGCTTCGGCTCTTGGGATGAAAGCTGGAATGAAAGGGGTTTTGCTTCAACCCACAGAATTTTGATGTTGCCCCAGTCATAACAAGGACAAAGCTGCCCCAATCAGAATGACAAGGTCTTGTTTGGGATAGTGAGTTGAGAGATTGCCCCGGTGAGGTTTTTATGGGAATGAATGAGGTGAAGGAATGGGAATGCACTTGCCCCACTTTGGAATGACATTGACAACTGGAGTGACATGGGATGGGCATTGAACAGACTTTCCCAAGACTAGGGTGTGTGGGTGGTGAAGAGAATGCCCCAACTTTGGGTCTGAGTGGTATTCTCAGTGCAAATCTTTGGTTCTCTACTGATGTCTTGACTTTTGGTGTGAAAGAATCCTTACCCGGTGATCACTAAACCTTGTTTTAATGCATCTTGAATGTGTTTTGGAGTGCAAGTCCATCTTTTTTATTTTGTCAGCTTTCTTTTTTTCTGACTGTTCGTTTTTGTTTCCTCAGTTCTCTTTTTTCTGAGGGTTTATTCTTTCTTGATCAGCTTTCTTTTTTCTGGTCGTTTGTTTTTTCTTTTGAGCAAACACTTTGTACATAGATAATCTTGTTCGTCCTAAGATTAGGATCTGAGTGAACAAAAGCAACCGGTCATTGATCGGAATGGACTTTTCGGGATTGTGGTGTTTTGTGGAGGAAGGAGGGTTAGGCTTAATGAAGTGTTTGAGGCTAATGGGAGGATGAGTTTTGTTCGGCGTTGATTGACGGTTAATGGTCTATGAGGAAAGATGGTTATTGGGCTTGTTTGGGCTCTGTTAAAGCAAATTCGTGTCTCATGGTAGAATGACTAAGGGGTTTGATGTTGAGGCCAAAGGAAGTGTTTGAAGGTTTATTTAGACAAGGATCTCTTGTGTTTTGTGGTAACATGTACCAGCTCACCACTCACATTTCTTTTGTATTTTCTTTTGTTTTGGGATTTTCATTTTTGAATCCCCTTTTTTTTGATTTTCTCTTTTCCCCTTTTTTTTTCTTCTTTTTTTTTTGTTTTATGATTCTTTTCCTTCTTTGACTCGGGTGAGCTGATAAAAAGTGATGCACTATTTTTTTATTTGGGGTGATCCTTGCCTAGGGTGATCTTTGGATTTTGGTTTTCCTTGGCTCAAGGTGGGTAGGAAAGGGACTTTCTGGGATTTTGGGGTTTTTGAGGAGATGGCCAAACTTCATTTCAAATCCCGATTGCTTATTTCTATGAGACTTAACTTTAGAACAATAATTTATCTATCTTCATGTGTTTGCTCTTTTTTCCTTTTTTGTGCCCTAATTTTTGCCTGGACCGCTCTTTGCGAGTTTTCAGTCCACCGGGCGCTCCTTTTTGCCTAGGCCGCCCTTTGCGGGTTTTCAACCTAGCGAGCTTGTTTTCTTGTTTATTATATTATTATTATTATTTTTTTTTTGAGAGACTTGCACTGAAGGAATATGATATTGATAAGGAAAATTAGTGATCACAGAGTTGTCCCAGCATGGACGACTTAAAGTCTTAGTGAGAATGAACCAAAAAGTCAAGTATGCACTGATGGGAGAGAATGTGCTTTATGGGTGGACGGGGCGGGATTAGACTTGGATAAGGAATGAAGGAAATTGACTGACTCAAACAAGGGAAACTGCACCTGGCATGCACGCTCATTAGAAGAATGTTTCACAGAGAGTTAACATCAGTTAAAAAATTTGTTGTTTTTTTGATACACTATTTCAGTCTTTTGATGCAGTGCTTTTGAATGAAATGCAAATGAGCTATTGATTTGAAAAACTGAGTGCCTTGGAACACCTTGAGTTTGCAACCAAGTAAGGATAAACTTTTTCAAAAAGGATGATTGTTTCGCAAGAACGTCTCGCTTCTCATCACAATTCTTATTTTATGCAATGAATGAATGAACAAATTATGATATGCAAGTATGATGCAAATGCGTGGAGAATGACCACTCGAAGAGTGTGGCTTGTTCTAAATAATTTTGTTATTTTTAATGCAAGACAAAATATGGAATGCCAATGCGAATGATGCAAGAATGATGCCCCTTTTTGCCAATGCCCCCCTGAATGATGAAAGATGCAGGAATGATGCTTTTTCTAAATGATGATTTTTATTCATGATTATGAATGAGATGCTTTCTTGTTTTCATTTTTTTTGTGCAATGAACTGCATGATACAATGATTTTCTCTTTCGTTTTTTAGTTTTGGAACATGATTTTGAAAATTATTTGGAGATGCAAATGATTTATTGGAAAAAAAAGGTTTTAGAAAAATGTGCTTGACGGGGTATGACCCGCTCCTACGTATCCCCATTGTAATGAGGAATCAAAGCTTGCGTAGTTCTACTGTGTCTTTTTTGAAATAATGCTTATGCATGAATGTCTCGTCTTGGATGAACTTGACGAGGATTTTTTTGTATGAAATGCTTATGCTATGCAGATGGTAATTGTTTTTGTTTTATCTCTATGTAATGAAAGGGAATGCAATATTGGAATTTTATGCAATGCAAATGATGCAATGATGTAGTGATGCAATGATGCAATGATGCAATGATGCTTCTTTTTTGTGTTTTTGCAGAAAGAGGATATTTACAGGTGGTGATTTGAAAATTTTCACACTATATGCCACCTCATATAGGCGTTTATTAAAAAGGAAAAGCATATCTTTTTGATTTTCGAAAATTTTGAAGAAAAAAATTGATTGAACTGAATGCAACAATGCAGCACATGATTTGGAAAGCCCTTGTGACCTAAAAAGGGGGTAGAACCTATGATCTAAGGCACTTTAGGGATAATCTTCTCATGTAGCTCTATTCACACCCTCACAAAGGTCATCAGAGCCACAGTCCCTCTCATGAAAATCCCCGTAAATGCAGCAAACTGCTAGATACGAAGCATCATGAAAGAGCACAACTCTGATTGAAACTTTCGCGAGTAGCCAAACGGACAAAGGTCCTGATGGGCTCCCACTACTCGAATCCGCTCATCCTAAGGTATCCTAACAGACCTGGGTTATGGTCTATTTCTCTAATCATATGGCCTCAAGGTACAAGTGTGTGTGCGAAGGGCATTTCCTTAAAAACTACCCCACCTGCAAATGAAAATTCAGACAATCCAGACAATAGAAAGCAATAACATGTCGTCTACCCTAGGGTTCAATACCAATTAAATACAACTAATCTAGGGTGCCAACAACAATGCACTACTTACCTCAAGAAAGGGAGCGAAGAAGAGGGAACAAGATAGAATGGGGAAGAGATGCATGAACTTACCTTTGGAGAAAAGGAGCAAAGAAGAAGGGAACGTGGGGGGTTGGAAGAATGCATGGGCATAAGCAATGAAAGAATAGGAGTAGAAGAGGAGATAGGGAATAACAAAGAAGACAAATGCATATGCTTACAATCAATGATAAGAAAGAAAGGCAAACAAGGTATTAATCAAATCAACAGTACATTAAACCACACATTTTAATTAGTTAGGCTTGACCCTCGTCTTTTAAAAAGTGTCCCCAGTAGAGTCGCCAGCTGTTGCGCCCCGAAAAATCCCCGGCTTGGGTTTCTCAATGTACAACGTGGAAAATTTTTGGAGCCGCCACCAATATTTTAATTTTAAGACCAAAACATTGAAAAAAAGGTCTTTTAGACAAGGCGGATGGTCTTTTGAAAACTAGAGATATAGGTTCGGGGGTCGATTACGTGCGAGGAAGGTGTTAGCACCGCGCACGTCCTTTCTACCGAAAGGGAACCTCTAATTAAATGTGTGGTTTTAACGTTTGATTTGAAAAATACCCAGATTTGCCTATTTATTTCTTGTTTGAGGATGAATTGGAAAACTTTAATGAAAATTTTATTTTTGGCGAGGAAGGGGAAAAAAAAGATTTTTAGAAAAAAATGCTTGACGGGACATGGCCCGCTCCTACGTATCTCCCGGTGCGATGGAGAATTCAAAGCTACGTAGTTCTTGGTTTTGAAAATGGTGGTTGGTTGGTGTTTTTTAATGTAGGGGTTTTAGGACTGTGAGATCTGTGTTGAAGGACCACTGGGGGTCTGAAGGAGCGCTGGGGCTCTGAAGGGCCGCTGAGGGCTGAAGGAGCGCTGGGGCTCTGGAGGACCACAGTTCACTTATCCTAAAACGATGACTAACCCGGCCGTACGACCGACCTAATCCCCTACTTTAAAAATAGGATTTTTGGTTTTTGAAATGAAAGAGATGTGTTTGTATTTTTTAATTTACAAATTGTTTATTTTTGCGCTTGACAGGGGCGTGGCCCTGCTCCTACGTATCTCCGGGTGGAGAATCAAAGGCGACGTAGTTCTAGGTTCTTTTGAAAATAATTGTTGAAAACTTATTGTGAAAATGATTTTTATTTGTTATGCTTGATGGGATGTGACCCGCTCCTACGTATCTCCCGGTGCGATGGAGAATTCAAAGCTACGTAGTTCTTCTTTGTCCTGAAAGAGGTTTTTGTCTTTTAATCTTTTTTGGTGAGTTTTTTGAAATAGGACGAGCATTAGTGAGTGATTAAACTAGCAGAGGCTATGATGAATCACTACTAAATACTCAAAAAAAGAGAGTTGTACCGCTAGTCAAACGAACAAAGGTTCTGATGGACTATTCGATAACAACTCGTTTTCTATTATCTTTTTGAAAGTGATTTTTGAAAAAAGATTGATTTGCCCGACGATCAAACTCACAAAGGTTATGATGGATCATCGTTTATTATTCTTATGAGAAAAAGGACATTGCCACTAATAGCTAAACGAACAAAGGCTCTGATGAGCTACTAGCAACAATGGATTTGAGACCGATCCTTTTTTATGGAAATGATTTGTTTATGGTTGTGAAAAGGATTTTTATTTGTTGCGCTTGACGAGAACGTGACTCGCTCCTACGTATCCCAAATGGGAATCAAAGCGACGTAGTTCTAATGAAAAAATGTTTTTGAAAGGGTTTAAAAGGGGCAGGTTGAATCATCCGAGACCATCTTCACCACTTAGAACATGATGCACTTAAGCATAAGTGGGAATCATATGGTTCGTCATCAACAATGGACGATAATACACGAGAACGAGTAAATGAACACTATAGCTAAGTTAAATCACACGGATCACAATAACTAAATATTAACAAATGTAAAGACTGAAATACCTCTGATGAAGGCAGATATTACAACTCTGAAGAACGCAAACCCCGACTAACTCTTGCAGGAGATCAGTTCAGACGGACCAACGGAACGAATAGAGCAAAAATAAAGCGTAGAAGAGTTTTTTCTAAAATGTGAGGGATCTCGCAAAAATCGGTTTCTGGAAAATGAGATTTGCGAGGATTGTCTTCTCTGATATTGTGAAATGTGTGTCCCTCCAAATGTGACTTGAGGCTGCCTATTTATAGGCTTAGGAAAGCGTAGGAATTTTTTTTTTAAACATTTATTGCAAGGATGAATCGATTGTTTGATGAAGTGAAATATGAGAGAATCGATTCTTTACCTTTGAAAAATCACATGAATCGATTCCAAGCTTTAGTTAAATGAGAGAGGAATCGATTCTTGGCTCTTTAAAACATCAAAGAATCGATTTCATGTTTTAGTTAAAATAGGAAATAATAAAGAATCGATTCTTGGTTCCTTACTTAGTTAACACAATGAGGAATCGATTTCAGGACCTCTTGCATAGGTGAAAATCGATTCCTTACTTAGTTAACACAATGAGGAATCGATTCTTGAGCCTTTGAAAATAGTGGGAATCGATTTTCAGGACCTCTTGCATAGGTGAAAATCGATTCCTTACTTAGTTAACACAATGAGGAATCGATTCTTGAGCCTTTGGAAATAGCTTGAAAATCGATTTCATGGCCATTAGAAAATACTATAAATCGATTCTTAGCCTTTGGAACGGAATAGAAATCAATTCTTGCTTTCCACAAAAATGTTTTTAGGTCTTTGCCATGCATGCATAAAATATTTTCCAAAGCTTGCCATGCATGCATAACATATATTTTCAAAACTTGCCATGCATACATAACACATTTTCAAAAACCCTAATTTGATGCATGAGGCTTATTGCAAAAATTATTTTTATAGACCCTTTTGTGAGAAATGACCAAAATGCCCTTTTTGACCCTAACTTCCCAAAACGTGCATTCTAACCCTAAAAATGATTTCAAAAACTTTGGGATGGTTTCTAGGATCCAAAATGCATAATTTATTTTTGTGTGGAAAATTAGGGTTTGGACCTAAGCCGGACAAAATTGGGGTATGACATGGAGGAGAGCATCTGTATGAGGAGTGTCCATGCAATCCTGTCTCTGTAAACTATGTGGGATTCAACAAGAACAATAACCCCTATTCAAATACTTACAATCCTGGTTGGAAGAATCACCCCAATTTTAGATGGGGAGGTAACAATGCTGCAGCAACAAATTCCAATGCTCCTGTTATACCACCAGGATTTCCTGCTCAGAACTATCAAAGACAAACTCCCCCAGCTATGGATAACTCTATGGAAAACCTATTGAAGTCATTCATGAGTGATTGCGAAACCACTTTGCAGACTCACGAAGCATCCATAAAGAATTTAGAGACCAAGTTGGGCAGATAGCCTCAGCTCTCACCCAAAGACCTAGTGGATCACTACCTTCCACTATAGAAGCTTCTACTTCCCATCCAGTAGGGAAGGAGCATGTGAAGGCTATATATCTGAGAAGTGGGAAAGATTTGCAAGGGCCATCAACTGTTCCAGGTGATGAAAAAATGAAAAAGAAAAAAACTCTTCTCCAGACGCTATAGCATCTGATGTTGCACCTGCTCCATCACCTAAGCTTGTTCTAGAATATCCTGATCCTCCTTATCCACAAAGGCTAAAGAAGGCACAGGAAGACAAGCAATTAAACAAATTTCTAGAAGTGCTAAAACAATTGCATATCAATGTTCCCTTGGTGGAGGCTCTCCAACAAATGCCAAACTATGCCAAATTTATGAAGGATGTCCTCACCAAAAGAAGAAGATTAGGGGAATTTGAAACAGTAGCAATGACTGGGGAATGTAGCATGATCATGCAAAACAAGCTCCCAAGGAAATTCAATGACCCTGGCAGTTTCACAATACCCTGTTCCATTGGAGATTTCTACTCTGGTCGTGTCTTATGTGACTTGGGGGCTAGTATTAATCTAATGCCTAAGTCCATATATACACAGCTAGGTGTAGGAAATTCCAGGCCTACCTCTGTTACTCTTCAGTTAGCTGATAGGACTCTTGCCTATTCTGAAGGGATACTAGAGGATGTGCTAATCAAAGTTGACAAATTTGTTTTCCATGTGGATTTTGTAATTCTTGATTTTGATGCAGATAAGGAGGTGCCTATCATTGTGGGAAGACCATTCCTAGCTACTGGGAAGACATTGATTGATGTGCAAAAAGGAGAGTTGACCATGAGGGTCAATCATCAAGAAGTCAAGTTCAATGTGTTGAGTGCTTTGAAGTATCCTGAAGCAAATACAGAAGAATGCTCATTTGTGGTCTCTCTTGACCAAGTGGTTCAAAAACAATTTCTTGAAAACAATGACCACTTGGGAAAGATTTTGGACCACAGTGAGAAGCATGAACTTGTAGGAGAAGGAGCAATACAAGAAGAGATGACTATGAAAGAGGTTTGGGTCAGAAGATATGAGTCACTTGAGCAAGAAAACTCAAACCTAAAGAAAAATGTTCCTTCCATTGAGCAACGACCTGTGCTAGAACTCAAAGAACTACCCAAGCACCTGAAGTATGCCTATTTAGGGGAAGATGAGACCTTACCTGTGATTATTGCTTCTGACCTTGCAGAAGGGCAAGAACAGGATCTCATTGCTACCTTAAAAGGGCATAAGATGGCTATTGGATGGCAAATGGCAGACATTCAAGGGATTAGTCCAACTATCTGCATGCACAGAATTGTCTTGGATGAGAATGCCAAGAACATCATTGAAGGTCAGAGAAGACTCAATCCAATCATGAAAGAGGTGGTGAAGAAAGAAATTATCAAGTGGCTAGATGCAGGCATTGTCTACCCTATTTCAGATAGTGCATGGGTGAGTCCTGTGCAGTGTGTTCCAAAGAAATGGGGGGTGTGACAGTGATTACAAATGACAAGAATGAACTGATACCAAGGACAGTTACAGGGTGGAGGATATGCATGGATTACAGGAAGCTAAATAAGGCCACAAGGAAAGATCATTTCCCTCTCCCTTTCATTGACCAGATGTTAGATAGGCTTGCAGGAAAGGAATTCTATTGTTTCTTAGATGGTTATTCAGGCTACAATCAAATAGCAATAGTTCCTGAGGATCAACAGAAAACAACATTCACATGTCCCTATGGCACATTTGCTTTCAGAAGAATGTCATTTGGACTGTGCAATGCCCCTGCAACCTTCCAAAGATGCATGATGGCCATCTTCTCAGATTTCATCGAAAAATCCATGGAAGTCTTCATGGATGATTTATGTGTTTGGGGAGACATTTCCAACTGTGTTTATCAAATTTGGAGGAAATTCTGATCAGATGTGAAGAAACAAACCTAGTTCTCAATTGGGAGAAGTGTCACTTCATGGTGCAAGAAGGGATTGTTTTGGGGCACAAAATTTCCAAGAAGGGATTGGAAGTGGACATAGCAAAGATTGAAATCAATGAGAAACTCCCTCCTCCTACTAGTGTCAAGGGTGTCAGAAGCTTTCTTGGTCATGCTGAATTCTATAGAAGATTCATCAAGGATTTTTCCCAAATCTCAAAGCCATTATGTCAGCTGCTACAGCATGACATACCTTTTATCTTTGATGATGCATGCTTGGAAGCTTTTCAAAAACTGAAGACAACTTTAGTAATTGCACCAGTCATTGTAACACCTGACTGGAGTAAAGCTTTCTTGATGCCAGTGACTATGCTGTTGGAGCTGTATTGGGGCAAAGGTATGACAAAAATTTTCATTCAATTTATTATGCAAGCAAAACTCTTGTAGAAGCCCAATTAAACTACACAGTCACCCAAAAAGAACTATTAGCTGTTGTCTTTGCATTTGACAAATTTAGATCGTACTTGGTTGGCACAAAAGTCATTGTTTTCACAGATCACTCTGCCATCAAGTATTTGATCTCCAAAAAAGATGCAAAGCCAAGGTTAATTAGGTGGGTTCTCCTCCTCCAAGAATTTGAATTAAAAATCTGTGATAAAAAGGGTGTGGAGAGCCAAGTTGCTGACCATTTGTCTAAAATTGAAAGAGAAAATGCGGGAACAACAGATGGAGAAATCAATGAGTATTTTCCAAATGAAAAGCTGCTGGTAGTAACAGTTGCAGCACAAGACGCTATAGCGTTTGACGCTACAGCGCCTTGGTTTGCAGACATTGTGAACTTTCTGGTCAGCAAGGTGGTACCTGCAAACATGAACTATCAGCAGAAAAAGAGGTTCTTCCACACAGTGAAGCAGTATTATTGGGATGAACCATTCCTTTACAAGAAGTGTCAAGACCAACTGATGAGAATGTGCCTTGCAGAAGATGAGTAATACCAAGTGCTACACCATTGTCATGCTGCACCCTGTGGTGGGCACTTTGGAGGAACCAGAACTGCTGCTGAGGTACTACAATCTGGGTACTATTGGCCTACCTTGTTCAAGGATGCCCAAGAGATGGTAAAGAGGTGTGATAGGTGCCAGAGGACAGGAAACATCTCCAACAAACATGAGATGCCCTTAATCAACATTCTGAAAATTGAACTTTTTGATGTATGGGGAATGGACTTTATGGGACCCTTCCCTCCTTCTCATGGCAATTTGTATATCCTTGTAGCAGTGGACTATGTGTCAAAGTGGGTGGAAGCTGTTGCTCTGCCCAACAATGATGCTAAGTCAGTGAGCAAATTTCTTCAAAGGAACATTTTCACCAAGTTTGGAACTCCAAGAGCTATCATCAGTGATGAGGGTTCTCATTTTTGCAATAGGCTAATTGAGACTCTCTTGGCTAAATATGGGGTCAAGCATAAAATTGCCACTGCTTACCACCCACAAACTAGTGGACAAGCAGAAATCAAAAGAATGTTTGAGAAGATGGTGGGACCTACAAGGAAGGAGTGGTCACTGCAGTTGGATGATGCTCTTTGGGCCTACAGGACAGCCTTCAAAATACCATTGGGGATGTCACCTTACAGATTGGTATATGGCAAGGCTTGTCACCTTCCCATTGAGCTACAACACAAAGCACATTGAGCCATCAAAAAGCTCAATTTTGACTATGACAAGGCTGGGAAGGCTAGGCTATTGCAACTGAATGAACTTGAAGAGATTAGGCACTTTGCCTATGAGAATTCAGCTATCTATAAGGAGAAAACCAAAGCTTGGCATGATCAGAAGATTCAAAGGAGAGAGCTAGTTGAAGGAGGGCTGGTCCCATTGTTCAATTCAAGATTTAAACTGTTCCCTGGGAAATTAAAATCCAGATGGTCAAGCCCTTTCAGATTGGTGAAAATCTATCCTCATGGAGCTGTAGACCTGTTTGATGAAGCAATCAACACCACCTTCAAGGTGAATGGTCAAAGAGTGAAGCAGTATCATGGTGAACATGTGGTCAGGGACAAGACCACTATTGATCTCAAAGACCTATAACAAAAAGAGTGACTGAAGACTATTAAAGCAAGCGCTCCTGGGAGGCAACCCATGGATTTGATCTAACATTTTTGTGTTTGTAATTTTTCTTTTGTGCAGGGCTGAATTTTGTGGAGTGATGAAAAATATCATTTAGTTGCTATTGTGGTAGCAGTAGGCGCTATAGTGTCTCTGGTGTCATGGGCACTATAGCGTCTGTTGTGTAGCTCTGTTAAAAGTCAAAGATTCTCAAAAAGTGCGAGGTGTGACATGGCGCACAACAGTCTTATCTCAGTCACTTGCGCACGTTTTCTATCAAGTCACGTACTTTCTCTCTCCATCACTCATGACACAACGGCCACTTCAATTAACTCACTCACATCAACTCCCCATACCTCCCTCTTTTCCAAAACACTTCGCCATTCCTCTTGCAAGTTACCAAATCCCTGTGCTTTCTATTCTCAACCCCCATAATCCCTAAAACTCCATCTTCTTCGTTTTCATTGCAAAAACCCCGTAACTATGGCCAAATCACAGATCACCTCCAAACCAGTTGGAAAAGGTTCAAACACTGAGTCAAGCTCTTCAAAGAGCGTCACCATTGTCAATAACTCCAAGAAATTTTGGAACATGGAGTTTATTGCTAAAAGAGGGTTCAAGGTAGACAAGACTTCTCAAGCTTTCACGTCAACCGTTATAGCGTTAGGGTGGGAGCAATTTGTGGTGCATCGCAAGCAGTTCGTGGTTTCTCTGGTTAGAGAGTTCTACGCAGGTATTCCAGAACCCAAAGAAGGAAAACTCCAAACCTACTCTGTGGTAAGGGGAGAAACTATCATGTTTGACGCAAGGACCATCAATGACCTGTTCCATCTGGGTTATCAGGGCAAGGCTTTGGAAAATAAGGTAAGCGCTTGGGGAAGGACAGAGATGGAAGGAGTCAAAGAGAGGGTGTGTGTTGAAGGTTCAAAATGGGAGAAATTTGGAGCTGAATACAAGCTGAAAAAGACCTTTCTGCATGATGAAGCGAACATGTGGTTCAACTTCATCAGGCACTCCCTTCTACCAACATCCCACACTACTCATGTGGAGAAGGAAAGATTGATCGTGCTGGATGCAATCATGGCAGGAGAGCCAATTGATGTTGGAAGAATTATTTCAAGGGAGATTGAGAAGTGTAGGGTCAAAAGTGGAGGAAAGATCTACTTCCCATGCCTAATCACTGAGTTGTGCATAAATGTTGAAGTGGAGGTAGCAGCAAAGGAGGTAAGAAAATCATCTGCTGGGCCATTCCCCTCTATTTTCAAACCAAGGCAGAAGCCTGCTGCTATAGCGTCAGGGGATGCTGTAGCGCTACAGCGTCTAAAGCTGCAGCAGCAGTCTCTCTGAAACTTTGTAAAAGAAAAATTTGAGTGGGAGAAGGTCATGTTTGCTGAGCTGTCCAAGGGGAAATCTACTATCCAACCACCTAAGTTTCCAGAATGGCTGATTGACGAAGAACCAAAAGAAAAGGTTGATGAAGAAGTACCCAAGCAAGTAAAGAGGAAAAGAGCTGTGAGCCCGATGAAGAAGCAGAGGCAAAGCCCTACCAAAAAGACAAAGAAGGTGAGCAGTGAGGAGGGAGAGATTCTAGAATCTGAGGAGTTGGAAGACATCAGTGAGAGTGATAAAGAGGAGACCAGGAAGATTATGAAGGAGATAGTGAGTGAGGAAGAGGATGATGAATCAACTGAGGAGGAGTCTGAAACTAAAGAGGAGGAGGAAATACAGTGTGCCCCTACCCCTAATAAAGCCCACAAATCCCCAGCCAAAGTCCCAACCCCACCATCAAAACCCACCACAATGCCTGAGCACCACAATCACCCATCCTATCGTCCCATCAGACCAACATACCCACCTCACCACCATTAGAGCCCACCCAAGTTCATCATAGCCCACCGAAACACTCATCACCCATTCAAGAGCCACAAAATGAATCAGAACCAGAAATGACAGAATCACAAACACCACCACACCAAGAATAAACTGTTGAAGAACCAAAGCAACCACAACAGCAACAACCCCAAGAAGAGCAAGCTATCCCATCTGATGCTGTAGCGGCTGATGCTACAGCATCTGAAGAGCAAGCTGGTGTGACAGCCCTAGCTGTTATACCTTCAAAACAACCAAGAATCAAGTTACCTTCCCGCAGAAAGCCAAGGGCCAAATTGCAGGATTTCAGTGCTGAGGAAGCTTACACAGATGCTGGCAAAGGAGATGCTTCTGCTGACCAAACTGCAAGTGCTATAGCACCTAGCGCTATAGCGTCCAAAATGAAAGAAAAGCATGTAGCTGGCCAAAGGAACCTTTTTTCTTATGCTGCAACTAGGAAAAAGCCTGGTGTTAAACTTGCTGATATTGCAGAGGAAGAAACAACTTCAGAAGTGCAGGATGCAACTATAGCGTCTGAAAGCCAGCCAACCAGTGCAGCCATATCAGAGGAGGTTCCTCCCAAGTCTGATGAAGGGAGAGAGACAGAAGAAAAGTCTGCTGAGAAGGATGCCAGTCTAGAGCCTGCTGCAACTAAAGTCACCGCTACAGCGCCTGATGCTGTAGCGCCTCAAGTGGTACCAGAACAGAAGCCACAGAAGAAGAAGCCCAAAGCATCCAGCAGCAAGGCCACCAAGCCACCCACCAGAGCAAGCACCAAGCTCAAGCCAGATGCCACAAAATAGTAACTATCCCTTCTCTTTTTAAAAAAAAAAACACATAAAAATGGCTGTTTTCTCTGTTTTCAGTAACTGTTCTTCTCTCCTCTTAGTAAGATTTGCGTAGTGAGGAGACTGCTTGGTTTTATGTTGGAGGGAGAGGATTTAGCATGTTTATGTTTACATTGTTAAATGTTTTGTTTGAATGAAATGCATGATCAGTGGAATTTTCCAGCCTTGCACCAATAGAAATTAATCTTTTGAGGGCTAATTTTAGAGATGATTAAATGCATAAGTGTAAAGTAGCCTTGCTTGATCAATGACTAGTCTTATTGCTGCTTTTACACAAAATTCCGAACTTTGCAAGAAACTTAGCTTGCTAAGGGCTATCTAATGCTGAAATTAGTTTTGGTTAACAAAGGTTGAGTCAAATTTTTACTAAAAAATTAGGGTAGCTTTTGAAGCTAAGTTTGGGGGTGCATCGGTTATATTAAGGCTAGGTATGAGGATCATAGGTGGTCAGTGCAATAGTTCCCAAAATGTACACTTGGTCATGTAAAAAGCTGCAATTGCCTGAAACAAATGCTGAACTGTTCCAAAAGTGCATTAAAAAAATGCAAATAAGGAGTTCAGTAATGAGGGCATTGCAGCTGAATCTGTTCATCAAGTTACTAGTGCTATAGCATCTAACGCTATAGCGCTAAGAAATCACCAAGTCAAATAGTTAGTGCACTGGCCAGAGATCTGAAATGCCTAATCAAGCCCTTTGTTGTGCTTTGAAGCCCCCCTAGTCTTATGTGAAATTGTTAGTCTACCCTATGTTTTGAAACATCCTTTGACTTGACCAAAAGAAGGCCATTCTTTTCAAGGCTAGGAGAAACTCTGAAAGTGGTTAGGAATTGAGCTAAGTTTAGAACTCACACACTCGCAATTGAGCAGTAATAATTCTAGATGTTGTGAAATGCATTGATTTGTGTGTGTAAGTATGTATCTGAAAGGTTAGCCCCTTGAAGAGAAACTTTCACAAGTTGTTTAAGCTAGAAAAGAAATTGATTATGCCTTGAATTATGTAAATATGTGTTTTATGTTTTCTTGTCTTGTTCAAGTGTCATTGCTTGAGGACAAGCAATTGTTTAAGTTTGGGGGTGTGATAACTCATATTTATATGAGTTATTCATGCTCTTGGTACTTAAATTCATACAAGTTCCCAAGTAATATTTTAGTTTAATTAGAAAATATTAGTAATTAAGAGTAAAGAAGGGATGGAAGCTATTTTGTTACCATTTGGCACATTTGATGTCTGTGTAAACTTTTTAATGTTTCTGTTAAGTGTTATAGCGTCAAGCGCTATAGCGCTTGCTAGCAGTGGACCAGCTGAGGATCAAAAGTAAAAAGTTGGATTTTGGCCCCTCCTGCTTTATGTCTTGTCAGCGTATCTGTTCCCTGTGCCTAGGACTGTGCTGTTGCTTTTTAGTGGCCAGTGTGGACACTTGTCCACTCATTGTTGGATGATTGCTTTTAGTTGGTGAGATATGTCAAAGTCACATTTTTGGGAAAGCTACTTTATGGAAAGAAGGAGAAATATATCATCATCTTCTTCACTCCAACACACACACATTCGAGACTTGGAGAGTTTTTTGGGAGAAAAACTTGACACCATTTTCATCCATTAAACCTCCACTTCAAGATTTTGTTTTTCAAGTGAAGATCATCATTCTGAACGCTGTGAAGCCGTGCTATAGCGTCAGCAAGCCGTTCATGCATAGGAAGCCACATTTTGTATCTTTTGCAACCGTGTCTCTTCTTTTCATTTTCCGTAATATGAACATCTTAGTTTGTATTGTGTTGATGATGCTTATCATGAGCTAAACACTTAGTTGTTGGATTGCTTTAAGCTTTGTAATGACTCTTTAGATTGTTAATATAACATTATGATGTTTGCGTTTCAATCCTTGTTCGTTAACGCTTTCAAACTTATTTTGGGAATGACTCACTGAAATGAGTAGATTCGTAGGTACAGACATGGTCTACGAATAGAACTCAAGGATTGATATGAACGGAAGGTTATTTAAAGACATTTAATCAATTTTTGCTTAACTCTAGACATAGGGGAGCAATATTTCATAAGGTGAATGCTGTGGGTTCTTGGTTATACATGGGTGGACTTATTTAAAACTCTGGCGTCAGTGACTGAAAAGAACAACATCATATGCTACAGCTCTTAACGCTATAGCTTCTGATGTTATAGCGCATCACTACTGAGAAATTACTTAGCAAGAAGCAGTCCAACCCATATTCTCATACTTGGACTTTCTTTGCTGTTTTCAACCAGGACTTATTATTTTCATGTCCAAAAACTTGTTATTTTTATTTTGTTAATTTCACTAGATTGTTAACTACTTAAACTCTTAAATTAACATCAATCCCTGTGGGTACGATCTCTACTTTATCATTATATTACTTGTTGCGATTGTGTACACTTGCACAACTATTTTTCGCACAACACCTCCGCGGGCGCTGTTTGGGCCGGACTCAGTGCTAGAGTCTGGTTCGTGCCTTAGGCGGATTGGGCTTTCGGCCCAGTCCGGAATAGTTTATATTTGAATTTTAATTTTATTTTTTATTAAAATATCCCAGTCGTATTGTATCTTGATTTTCATAGTTTTCCCGTATCCCTGTATCAGTGTCGTGTCGTATCCCGTATCTGAGCTTCATATACATGCAGAATATTAGGAAAAAGTGATAAAGAAACAATAGATAGATACAAAAATCAAACTCACTCTAAAGCTTTTTTTGTGCCGCACAAAAAAAGCAAAATAGAACAATAGTTATTATATGATGCAAAAGAAATATAAATTAGCAATTAGTAAACAAGCATATTCATCCCGACAAAAAGTTAGATGTATGAAAGCCAAAAACTAATACTTTGTTAGCCAAAGAAAAAGACTGAGGGTCCGTTTGATTTGCAAATAGGTAAGTAGTGGACTTGACAGTACAGTACTGGATAGGATAGTACTGGGTGAACAATATACAACACAAGCAAAAAATGTAAAATTTACTATAAATTCCTTTCTAATATTTATAATAATTTTATATAACATAATTATAATATAATTAAAAAACAATAAAGAAAAATGTGCGATGGAGAAGATAGAAGAGGTAGTTTAAGTAGGTAGCTCAATTGACGAGCTAAGGTACACTGAAGGAATGCAAGAAGGAGGTTCAGGGTTCAAACCCGGGAAACTAACATTTCCCCTCCCCCACTAACATTGCTTATAAAAAAGAGAACATAGAAGAGAGAGAGAGAGGGAGAGAGAGAGAGAGAGAGAGAGAATGAGTGATTAAGAGAGATGAGGAAGAGAGGTCATGAGATGAGAAGATATAAGAGATATGACAGGAGAGAGAGAGAGAGAGAGAGAGAGAGAGAGAGATGAGGGAGAGAGAAAGGTCATGAGATGAGAAGATATAAGAGAGGAGGGAGAAAGAAAGGAAAGAGAGAAGAATGAGATAGCAGAGAGAAAGCATAGAGGAGAGAAAGAGAGAGAAATTATTAATTAGGAAATAATAATATATTTGTATTTTATGGGTAACCAAGAAGTTGTACCGTGGAACAGAAAGTTGTACTATGGTTTTGTGAAGGATGTGAATTGGGATTTTTGTCCAGTCCCTTGCCCCAGTTTTGTCCAGTACCATGAACAGTTTCCAAATCAAACAGTGTACAACTGCAGTTGTCCAGTTCAGTCCCTTACTTTTTAGCAAATCAAATGCACCCTAAAGTTGTAACCTTGTTGAATCACTCACAACTTAAGTTACTTCTCGAATTCCAATCAAATACGAATCAAAAAAGTTAGGGATTTGGAAATTAGAAATGAGGAAAAACAAACAAATTCTAATCAGGTGTTACCGTGAAAGAAGTCTCAACGCCGGACACACTTTGTGAGTCACTCTCAAACCCTTGTCAAAACCATACAGATTATTAGCGACTAAGTCATTGACCATGATGTCTTCGAGTTTATGACCCATGATCATCAATCACTAATCGTGTATTGTTGTGAGAAAAGGTGTGCAAGTGTACACAGTCTTTAACAAGTAATATAGTAGAAAATAGAGATCGTACCCACAGAGATTGGATTAATTTTTGAGAGTTTAAAATGGTAGCAATACTAGTGAGAAACAGAAATCAAAAATAAAATAAAAGATGAGTAGTGTGTGTGAAAACAGAATTTAAGATAAGAAAAATAAAGATGGGTTGTAAATCAATTGAGAGAGATAGTTGGAATGCTCTTTCCTAAGTAACTTACTTTGATAGCATTATGTTATACATGATGCTCCTGCAATGGATGTTGTAGCAATGGATGCATGCCTTTCAGCAACTAACGTCAGGGTTTCATAACAAGTCTTATGTCTAAATGTGGTTATATTGCTTTTGCAGGTTAGGTTTTGATGATGATGCATTCGAAGTCAAAATGACAAGCAGGTTAGGTTTTGATGATGTGTTCAAAGCGGAAAATGACCAAGTGGAAATCCAAGGCACAAACAAGACTCAAGAAGTAAGGGTAGTCTCTAGGGTTTGGGTCGTGTCCTAGGATATATCGTAAGCCGCTTCTGAGGGTCAGCTCATCTCACAGTTTCATAGCCTTCACAGTTTTCAAAATGCATGCATGCACATAGGTAAGGCACGTAACACAAAAACTATTTTATGAAAGTGAGAAATCGATTCATGCTTTCTTCCATAAAGCCAAGAATCGATTTCCAACTCTTCTCAAAAGATAGAAATCGATTTCCAACTCATTTCCTAAAGCCAAGAATCGATTCCTAGTATTTCTCATAAGACCAAAATTGATTTCCTACTCTATTTTTAAAGTGCAAAATTGATTTCCTTCCTGTTTCCAAAGCTATAAATCGATTTGCATCTCACTTAAATCAAGCAATGAATCGATTCATCAACTATACTATCTTAAGCCAAGAATCGATTCATCACCTCATGCACCTAAGCCTTAAATCGATTTTCTTCTTTCTAAAAGCCTCAACGGTCATATTTTCAAGCTATTAATCGATTCATACTTACTCTTTAAAAGCAAACAATCGATCACTCATTCCTATTTTCCAAGACAAGAATCGATTCACTATCCTATGCTTTTCAAGTAATTAATCGATTCCTAAAATCATTCAACGGTCATATTTCTCCTAAGTCTATAAATAGGGACTTAGTGTTTCTCAGAAAAATACAACCCATTCTTACACTTACGCTGAAACGCAAAACTCAAAAACCCTAGCACACACACTTTTGTTCTTCACATACTTTTCATCTGCCAGAGCTGATTTCTCTCAAGGGTTAGAGTTGGATTGGTGATCTTCAAGTTGTGTAATCTGCCTTCATAAGAGGTATTTTGGTTTTTCAATTTGTAATTTGTTTTACGTTGTTCACAGTACTAGGGAGTGGGGTATCTCTCTAGGGTTGCTGTTGGTACTAGGGAGTGGGGTATCTCTCTAGGGTTATTGGTTGTAACAAGGGTGGGGTATCTCTTGCTGTTGCTGTTGTTGTGGTAGATTTGAGGGCTTTTCATAGGTGGGGTATCCTAGGAGAAGAGTGCCTGAGTTTGTAAAGGTTTCCAAAGTACCTGTAAGCTTTGTTGTGTTAGTGGAAAATCTCACAAGGGTGTGAGGACTGGACGTAGGTCACTAGGAGGTGACCGAACCAGTATAAAAATCTCTGTGTTCTTTACTGCTTTATTTTCAGTTTTCGTTTCTCGTTAATTCGTTCCATAAACCTGCGCCAAAAATCAATCAAGTCGTTAAAGGGGACTTAATTTTTAAAATCTCAATTCACCCCCCCTTTTGAGACTGAAGCCACTTGGTAACATTATGTCTAAGCTCTAAATAAGTTCACCCTTGTATATTAAGCTCCCAGAGTATCACCCTATGGACTATGTTATCCTATGTCTAGGTTTTAGCATGGAATTAACAAAATTTCCTTTTATTAAAACACTTATCCATATTAGTTCTTGAGTTCAAATCATAAACCATGTCTGTATTTATGACCCTACTTATTCTAAGTGATCAACCTCAAAATAAGTTTGAAATAATTATAGCACAAGAACTAAACTGCAAGCGTCAATATAACATAATAACTATTCAAAGGTTCATTACAAAGTTAAGGCATCCCAACTAAAGATGTTTAGCTCATGCTTGACATAACTAAGCGCATATAAACAGACAGATTCATATTCATATGATTGAAAATACAAAGGAAAGGAAATAAGATAGAAATTATACAAGTGAAGTTCCTCTGCATATTCTGCCTAGCAATGCTGGAGCAATCATCTCACAGCAATAAAACAGTAATAAGAATTGGTGTAGAAGTAGAGAGAGAAGTTGTCAATTTCTTCCTCTCCTTCGAACGAAAGTAGTATATCTAAGACTAATTCCTAAACTTGAGATGATTTCAAATGATGAGGAGGGGATGCATTTATAGGCTTCAAAAGTGAAGTTGTCTTGGGCACCAAGGTGACTTTGAGACGAAGTTAGGGTTTCTTTTTCTACTTGTCTCAAGAAGCTTGATTTGATCATCCACCAAATAAAGAAAAGGGGTCCAATGGTGTAAGGACAAGTGTCCCTAAAAAGTTTCCACCTGTAGTCTATGATGATTCCAGGGTGGCGCCGCAATCTCCCACTTGGGTAACTTGCACTTCGCTTTTGGCTTTATCACGTCATCACCAGGATGCTGGGGCATTCTATGTTGTGAAGATTGCTGGGGTAATTGATGCTGACAATGATGTTGGGGCAATGCCTCTGCTACTATTGCCGATGCATTCATTGCTGGGGCAATTGTTGCTGTGACAATTTGAACAAACACATAAAATACCACCAATCATATAAAATAGTCATGAAGTGTGCATAAACCGTTCTTAACTTAAAAAGTTGTAACTCATTGGTATTTCTTTATTTAACAAAACATTATTACTGAGATTCTCACAATTTATTTAGATTTGAAAGCGTAAATAACTCTATATAAAATAGAGTTATCATGTATCCACAATTGTTTTGATGTGCATACCCTTCTTCACACAATAGCTTGGTGAAAATGTTTATGCAACTTATTCGTAATTTTTCATGAAAGTTTACAGCCTAAAACGCTTGGCCGAACAAAATAAGATAAATTTTTTTTTACAACAGAATCTAATAATAAGGTATTTTTTATAAGATAATAATGGTATTATTTGCTTGTATTATTCACAAGGTACAATAGGACAAAATGAGTTAGGATCCTCTTGAATACTTGTTGTGTCAAGTAGGAGAGAGTGACACATATAAAAAGATAATAACATTTATTGTATTGATTATTTTATTTTATGTGTCACTTTCTCCTACTTGACACAACCAATACGGATCCTGACTCGTACAATATATAGATTGCAAGATATCAAAATATAGATTGCAAGATATGTGAGTTTGAACTTCTCCCTAACTTACTCCTTGATTTTCTCTTGTCGGTCACAATCAGATTTGAATGTTCTGCTATAGCAATTCCTAAAAAAAATTATCCCAAGTAGATAGCTCAGTTGGCGAGCTAAGAGATATCAAAGGAGTGCACCAAAAGAGGGCAAGAAGGAGGTCCCGGGTTCAAACCCCAGAAACTAACATTCCCTCTCCCCCACTAACATTGCTTATCAGAAAAAAAAAGCAATTCCTAAAATTGCTCCCAACTTGAATGCTTTTATTCTAGTAATTCCTAGAATAACTCCTACTTTGAATGCTTTGATTCTATAGCCCTAACAATAACCACCATCTAAATAAGGTTTGATATTGTTCAAGACAGGTCTCATTTGAGAAGACAGAATATCAAAAGCTCAATCAAATTCAGAATCATACTTTTGAGGAATAACTAAATTAATAACAAACTAATGTAATGCATGCAAAGTGATAACATTTTTGTCTTATTTGATTCTAGAGAAGAAAGTTCTTCACATAAAGCTAGATGGAGATTCGGAGCAAACAAGCGTTTCAAAGATTGGTGCGCCAATTTCACTACTTTGTTGCCATTGTTGCAATCTTCATTGTTTTGCAAATTAGTTGCAGTAGAGTCACTAAACAACAGTGATAGTGATCTAATTACAAATAATCTAAAAGTTCAAGGACACAATTAAAATACAAGAATCTATTAAAAATTATTTAACAGTAAAAGATCATATTGCAATTTTTCAATTCATAGACTTCTTAAACCAAAACTGGCTGTTGGTCTCCTGTCAAATCCACCGGGTACAATTTTAGTACCCGTTAAGCACAAACCAACACCAAGAGCTTCTATTCCATTCATGATCTTCATGTTTTCGAGATGATGATGCTTCCATTATGAAATATATCAATGTGATGAACCATAAACAAGCCAGAATTATGTGTAACAAAAGTGCTAATATAGGAATGATGATAATTGCTTTTGTAACACCCTGGTATTTTTATCGAGTAAAAATACCCAAGTGCACCATTCCTAAAACATCATAGATATATTTCCCGTTTAAATACTGAACACCACAATAAAATTTTCACTGAATAACAACAGAACAGTCTTAAACATAAATAAGACCATAAACCATCAGTGAAATACAGTGTTCAATATCGCACAAGAAAGCGGAAATAAATACATAACTTTTACAACAGTTAAAGACATAATGTTGTGATACATAACTAATAAGGGAAAACATAACTTAAGCATAAAAGCTAAGTCTTCAGCAGCCATCCGAGTACCACCTACTCGTGCCTCTTGGATCTCCACTTTCCCTGTTTATCTGTAAAACCACAACATATAAACAATGAGATACAATTTCAGTGAGTTCTACCGAGACCCCTACTAACACTCTCGGTCCATTTAAAACGTTTGTATGATTTGACACGGCACCGACTGCAATCCACTTGCTAATCCCGGTATACCATACAATAAGGCTTCGACCTAGTAAGACACCGGCTGCAATCCACTTGCGTCTCCCGATGAACTAGCATCCTAGGCCTTTCTACATACCACCGGCCGCAAACCTTGCATCTTCCGGCGAACGTAGTATAATTACTTTTAACACAACACCGGCCGCAAACCTTGCATCTTCCGGTGAACCCCATAGCCAATACTGTCTCCTAATGGCACGGAGCCTAGGGTAAGGGTTCATGACTACCCCGCCTAGTATGTCAACATGGGTCGTCACCCAAACTCGATATAATATATATATATATATATATATATATATATATATATATATATATCTACAATCATATGAACATTTAGTTCATTTACATTCAGACCAATAATTGAACATAACACCCGCATCGGGCCGTTTCCCATAGTCGATATAATATATATATCGTGAATCGTAGACCGTTTTAGACAATAATTAATAATTATCTCGCGTCAGTTATACCGTACCGCGTAGGACTCATAGTCCGCTTTATTATTAATAAACATATCCGCACACGTGTACTATGGTTCGACTTTTCGAAACAATTTCAACTTCAAAAGTATTTTATAAAACCCTTTTGAAACATACCCAAAATCATGGCATTATAAGCCTAATATCA
This sequence comes from Astragalus membranaceus, assembly GCA_039519185.1. Classification (NCBI taxonomy): domain Eukaryota; kingdom Viridiplantae; phylum Streptophyta; class Magnoliopsida; order Fabales; family Fabaceae; genus Astragalus; species Astragalus membranaceus. Next base: position 59,162,788 of record CM076849.1, read on the forward strand.
TTATAGAAGGGTTAGGAAAGGATTAGAAGAGGTCGTGCTCCCATACGCACGGGTCGTGCGCCCTGTAATGCGTTTTTGAAAACAGAAACAGAAAGACCCGCACGGTCCGTGCGCCTGAGACGCACGGGTCGTGCGCTTTTGACAGCATTGTATTTTATCCCGTTTTCGCAATTTTTGTCGTTCCGACCAATTCCGATACCTGTTCCAGTCCAGTCCCAACATAAAAACAGTCCAAAACATATACAAACAATAACAATCATCAATCAATCAATCCAAAAACCAATTGGACATAAAACGCGATTTTCGTACAAAATACGTTTTCGATAACGAACCAAAACCGAAACACATTTCGCAAATTAAGTTTATTAATTCAAAAGCCTAAACGTGAGTAAAACTCACCCTTGAAGCGTGAACCACGATCGAGCCGAATTCACCGAGTGGCCACACGAACGCTCCCCGCTCCGGCGACCCCCAATCCGCTTCCAAAGCTTCCCACTCGATCACGAAACCTCTTTTGACCGAAATACCAAATTCCTCGAAATCTTCCTGAACACTATTCATCTTCTCCTTCAACCTCAAGCCACTATTCACAAAAACCCCAATTTGAACCCTAACCTCTTGATTCTTCATAAACCCCAAATCGGACTTCAATACTTGCGCAATCCACCTTGAGCTCGCTCCCAAACACCATCCAAAGCTTTCCTTTGAGCTTGAACAACAAAAACCTCTATTTCCTCTTAAATTCGAAAATGGTGGATTTGAGGAGAGTGAGTTGATGATGAAGATTTTGGTACCAAATCAAAGAGGGAGCAACGCTGAACGTTTTTCGTGTTGGAAGGAAGTCGTTTTGATGAACCGAAACCTTCCATTTTTCCTCTTCTTCCTCCTCACCCTTTCTTTCTCTTTTCTCTCCTTTTCTCTTTTTTCTCTTCTCTCGCTGCTTTCTTTCTTTTCTTCCTTTTCTTTCAATTAATTCTTTCTCCTCTTCACTCACACGCACACACGTATACACATATATATTTATTTAATATATAGGTGGTAACGTGGTCCAATTACCATATTGATCCAAATCTCTTATTTCGATTCCAAAACTTCCTTGACCCGTATTATCCGGTTAACGATCCGATGACAACCAATAAATAATTTTAGCACTCAATAAATTTACCATTCAAGTACTAAATTAATTTAATTGGGTTAATACCCAAATAATTCTACCAATTATTTTGCGGATGTTACATTCTCCCCAACTTGAAAGAATTTTGTCCTCAAAATTTCGTCAAGTCTTACGATTGACTAACCGAGAACAGACATTCTCAGAAGGTCCATATTTACTGGAAAATATTCTTGAATTAACGAAATGAGTGTAGAAAATCTTCCCAAGTTGGCACATCAATCTCCAAGTATGATCCACTACTACCTTGATACGAACTCTCTTGTTACGAGTCAACATGAAACATTCCTCTTTAGCCTACATAGGCTTGGCACCGCGTTTGAAAACACTTCTGAAGCATCATTCCAATTATCCTCGCTTGCACCCTATCTTTGATTAATCTAAATCAAAGGGTTTAATACAAGACACTTGATAGAGATACAGGTTGAAAATGAGATCCACAAATTTGTATTCCACTGTAGAGATAAGTACATACATGATTTTCTCGAAGGGTGTAAACACGTTCTCAACAATTTTTCTAAAAATCCATAACAGTTCCTGTACACATTGAAAAATGTGACGGAAAGTCACTGTGAATTTCCTTGACTCGCTTCTAAGTCTTCGAGGTAAAACTTTTTCAAAAGATGAGATTTGGGTTTTATCAAAAGCTCTGACCTTAAACGTAGAAATAAACCGTGGGGACAACAAATAAATTTGAACGTAATGAAAATCACCTTTGTTGTGCTCAAAACAACTATCGAACAGAACTCAGAGCTCTTTTTCCTCTATTGCAACTTCATCACGAGGTCTTTACCAACAACGCACCCGATTCTTTTCCGAATTAGTCAATAGCGTTGAGAACTTCTCCTCAACCTAAGTAATCCTCCTAGGATTTTCTTCCTCAATCAAATTTTATCAGCCTCTTGATTCGTTCCCAAAATTAACTTTAGCATGCGGGTTTTCACAAAAATGATTTTTTTTTAAAACTACCATACCGCACGCCAAGCTTCACTTCGAAAATTTCAGACTCTTGCAAGCAGATTCATCAATTAATCCTTTGATGGTTATCCGCAACGTGAAAACAGTCAGCAGTTACCTCACTTTCATATTCGTATTCACGTTTGACTTGTCAAACGGAATCATATTATACCATCTCATTGTTAACCTTCACAAAGGAGAGGTTAACCAACTAATACCTTGCCACTAATACATCTGCTTTACATCTCTGTACATCTTGGTGGATCCAGGGTGTACAGAATATAAACTTCGGTGTGCTTCTTCTAACACTTGCCTTCTATTGTTCTCATCATCGGGCGCACAGATCCTACCGTTGAAACAACTGACTCCATCACTATCCATGGTAAAATCCGGAAATACCTTTTGTGATTGTAGCTTCACATCAACTTCCTGTGCTAAGCATATAGAATCCCTTAGGGAACTAGAGACCCTCATATGGCTCAATACTAAACGGTTCCCCCTTGATCTTGAATTCAGATTTAAGTCTCTAAAAGACTCCAGTAATTCCATCTCATGCATCAATAAACTCGGCCATGGGGATGGACTTCCTACTCAGTGCATCAGTTACAACACTGGCCTCTCTTGAAGGCTAATTCAACACGAGTTTATAATCCTTCAGGAATTCAACCCATCTCCTTCGCCTGTTATTCAATTCTTTCTGATCAAACAGATACTTTAAACTCTTGTGACCACTAAAGACATCAAAACGAGACCCTTACAGGTAACGTCTCCAAATCTTCAGTGCATACACAATAGCTGTCAATTCCAAATCATGAGTTGGATAATTCTCCTCACGAATCTTTAATTGCCTGAACGCATAGGCTACCTCTTGTTGATTTTGCATTAGAATACATCCTAAACCCTTCCCTGAAGCGTCATCGAAAATTTAAAATTCCAATGACGGATTCGGAAGAATCAGGATTGGAGCAGAAGTCAACCAAACCTTCAATTCTTGAAAACATTCTTCACAATCAGCATCCCGCGTAAAAGGTTGACCCTTACGAGTTAACCGAGTAAGTGGAAGAACCAATTGTGAGAATCCTTCGATAAACTTTCTGTAGTAACCGGCTAGACTTAGAAAACTTCTGATTTCAGTGACTGACGTTGGTCGTTCCCAGTTCAACACAGCTCCTACCTTACTGGGATCCACTGCAACTCCCGATTGGGAAATCACGCGTTCCAAAAAACTTTACTTCCGGCATCCAGAAGTCACACTTCGACGGCTTCGCGTACAACTTCTTTCCTCGGAGTACACTCAGAACAATGCGGAGATGTTGAACATGCTCCTCAATGGTCTTAGAGTACACCAAGATATCATCAATGAAAACGACAACAAATTGATCTAGGAAATTGAGGAAAACTCGGTTCAGGGAATCTATGAGTACTGCTGGAGCATTAGTCAAACGGAAGGGTATCACTACAAACACATAGTGTCCATACTTCGTACGGAATACTGTCTTCGGAATATCTAAGGCTCTAGCTTTTATCTGATGAAATCCTGACCTCAGATCAATTCTAGAAAACACGGCAGCCTCAAATTGCTCAAGCAAATCGTCTATCCTTGATAAGGGATATTTATTCTTGATCGTCACTTTGTTGAGCTGTCGATAATCAATGCACAATCTCATGCTACCATTTTTCCTTTCGACTAACCACACCAGAGCACTCCTTAGAGGAGCACTCGGTCGAATGAATTTCTTTAACATCGACTCTTCAAGTTGAGACTCCATTTCCTTTTAATTCTAAAGGAACATTCAATAAGAAACAATAGATATTGATCCCATGCCAGGAACCAATTCTACAGTAAACTCTACCTCTCGCTCTAGAGGTTCAGAAGAAACTTCATCGTGAAAACATCCAGAAAGTCATTCACAACCTGAACGTTCGCCAAGTCTAAACTAGTTTCAGTGGATGCAGATAACATACTAACATGTGCTTCCGCACCTTGGAATGAAGATTGACCGTCTAAGGTGAACTAGGTAACCGCTTCAGAATTTGTCCTAGACAATTCAACTGATTCTGAAGCGAAGCTGATAGTTGATTAACACAGTCGATTGCAACATGATTCGCAGTCATCCAATTCATACCCAAAATGTTGTCCACACTTCTCATAGGCAAACAATAAATTCTACAACGAAATTTCTGCCTCCTATGACAAGTAGACAATTCTATACAGGGATTAGGTCTGGACACGATCCTTAGCAGCAGTTAAAATAGTTATCGGCTCGAATAGCGATGATAGGGCTGATCCCGACCGATTCACATGCGATCGGGATATACCGCAATAGGTTGCACCCGAATCATATAATATACTGATCGAGTTATTGAAAACTGATTCTATACCCCAGTAACTGGTCAGCAGTCGTAACTGTTTAAACATCCAGAATGTTGACTCGTCCTTGCCTTAAAGCTGCTTGTAACTCCTTGGAACTCTTCCTTACAGGGCACTCTTTACCATAGTGACCCTCTACATTACTATAATGGCACCGATTAGATCTTCGCTTGCAATCACCACTGTGAGGCTTTCCACAGTTAGAACATCTTCTGACCTTTGAAGAATCAAAGAATTGCACCTGCTTTTCCTTGGACGAAATTATCCTAGGACTTTGCATTCGGAGTTGATAATTCAACTACCTTCTTTCCTTTCCCATACTCCTTATGAGATCATCCTCGGCGACATAGGCTGGTTGCACTAAGGCAACAAAATTGGTAATAGTATAAGAGCTGAGATCATAAGTCATAAAAGCACTTATGCCCCTCTTATACATCTGCATTCTCCATTCGTCATCCGAAGCTTACTTTACCACTTGGTAAAACTGAGACAACTTTTCAAACTTAGCGGTGTTTTCTTCCACCGTCCTGTCATCTTTCCTGAGGATGCACCGGTTGGAGACTCCGGTCTTGGTCGAGGATTGCGTCTTGGTCATCCTTCCATGATTCCGCTTATGATGCACTAAGCATTAAGTTGATCAGGCTCAATGTCTCTTAGCATCACAAGTGTAATTACAACAAGGACTAACAAGGAATCAACTCAACCCTAAACTAAGTCCGACTAGGTCGAACTGCTCTGATACCAACTGTAACACCCCGGTATTTTTATCGAGTAAAAATACCCAAGTGCACCATTCCTAAAACATCAGAGATATATTTCCCGTTTAAATACTGAACACCACAATAAAATTTTCATTGAATAACAACAGAACAGTCTTAAACATAAATAAGACCATAAACCATCAGTGAAATACAGTGTTCAATATCGCACAAGAAAGCAGAAATAAATACATAACTTTTACAACAGTTAAAGACATAATGTTGTGATACATAACTAATAAGGGAAAACATAACTTAAGCATAAAAGCTAAGTCTTCAGCAGCCATCCGAGTACCACCTACTCGTGCCTCTTGGATCTCCACTTTCCCTGTTTATCTGTAAAACCACAACATATAAACAATGAGATACAATCTCAGTGAGTTCTACCGAGACCCCTACTAACACTCTCGGTCCATTTAAAACGTTTGTATGATTTGACACGGCACCGACCGCAATCCACTTGCTAATCCCGGTATACCATACAATAAGGCTTCGACCTAGTAAGACACCGGCTGCAATCCACTTGCGTCTCCCGATGAACTAGCATCCTAGGCCTTTCTACATACCACCGGCCGCAAACCTTGCATCTTCCGGCGAACGTAGTATAATTACTTTTAACACAACACCGGCGGCAAACCTTGCATCTTCCGGTGAACCCCATAGCCAATAGTGTCTCCTAATGGCACGGAGCCTAGGGTAAGGGTTCATGACTACCCCGCCTAGTATGTCAACATGGGTCGTCACCCAAACTCGATATAATATATATATATATATATATATATATATATATATATATATATATATCTACAATCATATGAACATTTAGTTCATTTACATTCAGACCAATAATTGAACATAACACCCGCATCGGGCCGTTTCCCATAGTCGATATAATATATATATCGTGAATCGTAGACCGTTTTAGACAATAATTAATAATTATCTCGCGTCAGTTATACCGTACCGCGTAGGACTCATAGTCCGCTTTATTATTAATAAACATATCCGCACACGTGTACCATGGTTCGACTTTTCGAAACAATTTCAACTTCAAAAGTATTTTATAAAACCCTTTTGAAACATACCCAAAATCATGGCATTATAAGCCTAATATCATTATAGAAGAGTTAGGAAATGATTAGAAGAGGATTGGAATTGATCGGGATCGTTTCGGGCAAGTTTGGAAAATTTGGACAGAACACAGCGCACGGTTCGTGCTCCCATACGCACGGGTCGTGCGCCCTGTAATGCGTTTTTGAAAACAGAAACAGAAAGACCCGCACGGTCCGTGCGCCTGAGACGCACGGGTCGTGCGCTTTTGACAGCATTGTATTTTATCCCGTTTTCGCAATTTTTGTCGTTCCGACCAATTCCGATACCTGTTCCAGTCCAGTCCCAACATAAAAACAGTCCAAAACATATACAAACAATAACAATCATCAATCAATCAATCCAAAAACCAATTGGACATAAAACGCGATTTTTGTACAAAATACGTTTTCGATAACGAACCAAAACCGAAACACATTTCGCAAATTAAGTTTATTAATTCAAAAGCCTAAACGTGAGTAAAACTCACCCTTGAAGCGTGAACCGCGATCGAGCCAAATTCACCGAGTGGCCACACGAACGCTCCCCGCTCCGGCGACCCCCAATCCGCTTCCAAAGCTTCCCACTCGATCACGAAACCTCTTTTGACCGAAATACCAAATTCCTCGAAATCTTCCCCGAACACTATTCATCTTCTCCTTCAACCTCAAGCCACTATTCACAAAAACCCCAATTTGAACCCTAACCTCTTGATTCTTCATAAACCCCAAATCGGACTTCAATACTTACGCAATCCACCTTGAGCTCGCTCCCAAACACCATCCAAAGCTTTCCTTTGAGCTTGAACAACAAAAACCTCTATTTCCTCTTAAATTCGAAAATGGTGGATTTGAGGAGAGTGAGTTGATGATGAAGATTTTGGTACCAAATCGAAGAGGGAGTAACGCTGAACGTTTTTCGTGTTGGAAGGAAGTCGTTTTGATGAACCGAAACCTTCCATTTTTCCTCTTCTTCCTCCTCACCCTTTCTTTCTCTTTTCTCTCCTTTTCTCTTTTTTCCTTCTCTGTTTCTCTTCTCTCGCTGCTTTCTTTCTTTTCTTCCTTTTCTTTCAATTAATTCTTTCTCCTCTTCACTCACACGCACACACGTATACACATATATATTTATTTAATATATAGGTGGTAACGTGGTCCAATTACCATATTGATCCAAATCTCTTATTTCGATTCCAAAACTTCCTTGACCCGTATTATCCGGTTAACGATCCAATGACAACCAATAAATAATTTTAGCACTCAATAAATTTACCAGTCAAGTACTAAATTAATTTAATTGGGTTAACACCCAAATAATTCTACCAATTATTTTGCGGATGTTACAGCTTTCCCGTTCAACAACATTTTTTGGTCTCCAGAAGGTAAACAATATTTAAGAATACCATTTAAGAAAAGATGGAAAAGAAAACTTTTAAGATTGAAGAAAAATAGTGAAAGGAATGAAGGAAGCACATTTAAGGTTACAAATGGAATTAGTCATGATTTCAGCAATGCTGACTCATTTTATAAGACGCATTACTGGGAGTGTTGACTTGGTTACAAGGCGCGCCACACTGATTCGGTTATAGGATTCTAGTTTTTTCTATTACTAGTATGGAACCCGTGCAATGCACGGGAAGCAATTTCGGTTAAAAATATAAAATTAAATTAAGTTTTTGGAAAAATAAATCTAATTGATGAGAGAAAAATGTAATATTTAATATACGTAAAATTGTAAAATATCAAATTCAAATAGTGATTTAAAAATCATTATGCTAATTTGGTTATGTATTAATTAGAAAAAAGAGTAATCCCATATGTTATTTATTTTTATGGAGACAATACATAAAGTCAAATCAGTGCTAAAAAAACGTAGTTTATTAGGATAAAATAAACATGTGTATATAGCAAGCGACGTAGTTATCAAATATTTTCAAGATAATGTTTACGTTGCGGGTTTTATCTGTAGATAATTTTACGATAATGTTTACCCTTGTATATTAAAAAAAGTGGAATTTATTTATTCAGTTAAAAAAAGGAATACATGCATTAAAAAACCTATCTTAAATCAAATTATTTAATTAATTCTTCACATTTATGATAAAAATTTGTTTAAGATTTTATTTAGTTGTTTGAACCATGTCTCTATATAACATAGAGAGACATTAACCTAAAGCATTTTTAGAAATAGAGACACCAAAGCATAACGTGTTATTTTATTGATTTATTAACCAAAGGGTCAATATAGGTGTTTTATAGTTTGGTAAAAATAGGTGTTTTATAGTTGTTATACCACGTGTAAAACCCCTTTATCGTAGATTAGTTGTGTAAAGCATGATAAAGTTGGGGTGCCGAGGAGACGCTTGTTGATAGCTATAGTTGATGGAGTAGAAAAATTAGTGGTGTTCATCAACAAAAACACTGCGAAGCACACTCAAATATTAGAAGACTGGAAAATTACACCATGAGAAATAAGCTCAATCATTGGCGCCAAATCGAAGAAATCACTGGTGGAACTACATTAAGTTCCCAGATTATGTTGAAGGTCAGATACATTTTCTTCCCGTGAAAATATCTGCCTCAATATGAAGAATAATATTGTACTTTTTAACGGTGATGACATGTATACCCTTCAAATTGTAATGACAACCTGAATAAGGAGAAAAAGATTATTGCATGAAGTTATTTAAAATGAATCTAATGAGCAAAAGGTTATACTATGAGACCATGAGTAATAGCCATAGAATTGGTAACAAATCTGTTTAGAAACACTCGATAATATCATTTAGGAAATACCTAAGCATATCCTAAAATTCATTAGATTCGGGAATATGAATATCAAATTGAAACCCACACTACAAAAAAATGAGTATTAGCGACGGATATTAGAGAGGGAAAAGGAATCCCTCGCAAAAAAAAACATTAGAGAGGGAATTAGCAACGGACAGAGCCGTCGCTAAAGGCTACGCGTTTTTTTAAAAAAAAAGAAACAGAATCTGTCGCTAAAGACCTTAAAATCCGTCGCTAAAAACATTAGACAGGGAATTAGCGACGGACAGAGCCATCGCTAAAGGTCAGACGCTTTTTTTTTTAAAAAAAAAATAGTGTCCGTCACTAAAAATCCTTAAATCTGTCGCTAAATGCCAGTGCACTTTTCTGACTTTTTTTTTCTTCGATAAGCGCACTTTACTGACTTGATAAGACAACACTTTCCGTCGCTAAAAACCCTTAAATCCGTCTCTAAATGTCAGTGCACTTTTCTGACTTGATAAGACTCCACTGTCCATCGCTATAGCCTTAAATCCGTCGCTATAGCCTTAAAATCCGTCGCTAAAGGGTTTTTAATGGGTTTTTATTCAAATCTCCCCACCAAATTACTCTCATTTCCATTTCACTTCATTTTTTCTCCCCAACTCTTCTCTCTCCCTCTCTCTATCCGAATCTCTTCACCACCACCACCACCACCACATACCTCCTACCACCCTCACTCACTCTCTCTTTCTCTCTTACTCTTCGCCCCCACACTACCACCACCACCTCCTTTCTCTACCCTAATCCACCCATCACCACCACCACCACCACCACCACTCTCACACTACTAGAAATTCGCTAAATAGTGACTGATTTAGCGACCAAAAAAAATCGGTCACTTTAGCGACTGATTTAGAGACCGATTCAATAGGTATAAAATACTTTTTGCCTAGTGACGGATTTTTCGGTCGCTAGCTTTAGAGACCGCTTTTTCGGTCACTAGTAGCGACCGATTTAGAGACCGATTCAATGTATAAAATACTTTTTGCTTAGTGACCGCTTTTTCGGTTGCTAGCTTTAGTGACCGTTTTTTCGGTCGCTAGTAGAGGGGGTGGTGCAAAGTAAAACGTGGGGTGCAAGGAGCAATACTATAACTTTTTGCGTGAAACAAAAACTCTCAATTTTTTTCGTGAAAAAAAAACTCCCTCTCACAAAAACCCTCGCACGTTTCCTATTCACCCAAAACAGAGCGTTCTCTCTTCCACCCAAAACACAAATCAACGCCACTACTATTGAAAGTGAAACCCTAAGCTTCCATCGCTCTTCCCCAGCTCTCTCCGCCAGGGCTCGTTCTTCCTCTTCTCTCTCCGCCAACTCGTCGTCGTCCTCCGTCACCCTCTCTTCTCTGCCGCCGTCTCCATCTCTCGTCGTCGTCGTCTCTCTCCTGGTTGTTGTCTTGGAGGAAGATGGGGAAAGGTACATACAGAAGTTGTTTTCGACTTTTCTAATTTCTCTTCCTTTCTCATGTGGTCTGTTTGGTTCTATTGGGTTTGTTTTGTTCTAACCCTTTCTCTTTTTCTATTGAGGGGTTTCTTCATATTAAACACTGAGTTTTAATTGTTGTCTGATTTTGTAATCAGATGTTCATTAGTTGTTGACAAAATTATAGTTTGTTTTAGGGTTTTTTTGATCTATTTTGTAGTCAATTTGATTAACTGAGTTTTATTACTATACTGTATTTTCTATGATTAACTGAGTTTTTTTGATCTATTGTTGTCTGTTTTCTTATTTTCCAGTTGTTTTTTTTTCTATACCATATAGCAGAAAATTCAGTTTTATGAAGTTATGACATTTGGGCATACTCGTTGAGACTGAAATTCTGCCTTTGATGCCTCTTGTTACTAGATTTGAAGACAAACCCAAGGGAAGGACAACAATTAGCCAACTGAAGGTATGAAATTGGTTTTTCATTGTGTCTTATATATTTGCTTTTGTACTTGTTGTGATTATTTGCAAGTTTATTTACTTGTTAGTTTCTAATCCATTTTCACTTGGTTAAGGCTTTTGTACATGTTGCTCTTGATCGTTTGTTTCTTCACTGTATATATATATACAATTTTTATTCTTAGGTGTATTCCTTATACGTTATATTGTATGCATGTTGCACTTCCATTTTCAGTTCTGTTTTTTCTCTTTCTTTCCTTAACTTTATGTTGCACTTCCTTTTATGTCTATATAGATGGTATCTATATATAGATTATTCAAACTGTTTATTAGAATTAATTTGTGTTTTGAAATGGATAGTTGATTTGGCCTTCCAAAGGCATGTTCAATTGCATGTAGCTATCAACTCAATTGTATGACATTAGTTGGTTAAATTTTAATTAGAGTCCAATTTTTAAGATTTGTACAGGGCCTCCATAGGCATGTCTTAATGGGGTTCAACAGTGATACACAAAAATATATGACAAGTCTATGTAGCATTATGCAATAAGGCCCTCATTGCTTACTTCATTTATTCCATCTACGGGTACCTAACTTGGGGGAGTTTTGGCAGTGCCTATGTATGAAAAGCAATACCCTTATTTAACTAGTATTTTTGACAAACCCTTTTTACTTGGTCTGTATGCTATTGACATGATATACAATGGCAGACCTTTTCTTATCAATTTACCTTCATTTCAGATCTTGTAGGCTGTGTATTCTAAATAGATTATTACTCAAAAAAAACTACAGGACAAAGAATTATAAGGACTAGCCACACCTGACCACATGTTGATAATGACTTAGCTGCTGATTTATCTGAAAGTCGTGGAGATAGGCATGTACCTGGCTAGAAGCTCCTTTTGATATGGTAATTTTATTTCTAGTTTCTATATCAAGATGTGTTTCTCTTTTCTCGTTGATTTATATTCTTCTGCCATAATCACATGAACCTGTTGGAGAGTTAGTTTTTTATGTACAAAATGTTGATGGAATGTTATGTCTTTTAGGCCAATTTGGTGGTAAAGTACAACTGACTTCATAATTGGACACAGTATCTATTATACATGGTTTGTCGATGAATATTAAAATAAAGCTTTGACAGTGCCACTACATGTATTCATATTCTTTGTCTTCACTTGCCCAAATAAATTATCCTTTTCATGTAGAAACTATTGGAGAGTTTCAGCACTATTGGTGTAAATTGGTTGGTCTAGTTTTTGATCTTAGTATATTTGATTTTTTGGCATGTGTATGTTTTATATATTGTGTTTGATCTTAGTATATTTGATTTTCTCGCATGTGTATGTTTTATATATTTGATCTTAGTATATTTGATCTAGTTTTACCCTGAATAGAAAATGAACTCTTTAACTTGGTTTGATGTCTTCTATTGTGTATAGCATAAGGAGCTAGAATTAATGAAGAAAGAAAAGATATGCAGTCTTGGAACAGTAATGGTGGGGAGACCTTACTTATATGATTCATGCTCTTCATCATTCTAGTGGGTGCAGAGGCGGTAGCTTAATGATCAGACATTACTACTATTAATTCATGTTCTTGTCATATGCCCAACACAAGAGTTTGCATGTCAAGCTTCTGTGTTTAAGTTGTCAGAAATAAAAGAATTCTGGGTGGAAATGGCAAATACCAACAAGGAAAATGAAAAATGAAATTGGTTTGCTCATGATTCATCGGAATGATTGTTTGTTGTTCACATCTATATCCAGTAACCTAGATTTTGTGCATTTGTTGATTGTTATCAGACTAACATGCTGCATGAGATTGGTCTCTAGTTACTTATTGTTCTATGTTAGTAGTTCTTATATTTTTGTTCATTTAGGTTTGGTTTGGTTTGATTAGCAGGGATGTGGCATCACAACAAAAAGTCTAATGAATTTTTGTATGCTTGTATGCTCATGGTTTTCTGATATAAAATGAATTTTTTCATGTTTAAAATGCTCATGGTTTTCATGTTTTTGGCTATGATTATATATGAACAGATATTCTTACATCAAAGTAGAATGAATTTGTAGTATGTGACATGAATATGGTAATTATATATGTATGTAAGTATAGTACTGTTACTTGCATAAATGAGGCTTCAACTCTTGACTCTTGAGCTTATTCCAGGGTTCACTTTGGAAACCATCCGCAAAGGTTCAATGGAATCATCAATAAATGCAAAAAGTTTGAGTTCAATTACATAGGTAAATTTTTTATGCTTTCTTATACTACTTTGATGTTGGATCTTTCTAGATGGAACCAGTGGTACACTACTGCTGCAAAACAATAATATGAATGATCCAATTTTGTGCATGGTTTTTTGTTTTGTGGGTTTTCAATTGGCGTATATCGATGGAGTGACACCAATTGGTATTGGAGGAGCAGCGAGGACAAGACCTGATACTCTTCTTGATATCCTTCCCCAAACCTCATGCTCGTTCTTTTTGAGTTTTTTTCTAACAAATTGATAATTTATAGCTTTCCTGCATCTAATATTTGGACACATCTTATGCTATGACAATAATACTTGATCATTTCATGCTAAAGATATAGGAATGAACAGCAGCTACGTGATCCTCCTCTTTTGATCTGTAAACTCACCAATCACCATATGTGTCATATACTATAATATACTGTAATATATTTCACATCAGTTTATTACTTCAAGATAATAAACTTCAAAGTTGTTGTATTAGCCAATATTGTTGTGTTATGTTAATTGTATATAATATACTAATACTAATATTGAGATTTTTTGCTGAATAGAAGTGTAGAACATGGTTTAGCATAATGTCAGGACTTGAACCATTGCCTCCCTCATTTTCTAATTCCCCTTCTACACGTGTTTGTGTGTAGTTAGCTATGAGATCTATGGACTCTGACTTTTATAGATTGTTTATGTGTGTAGCAATTGATGAAAAGCTTCAAGTTTCACCAAGTCAGATCAAGGTATGGTGTAGCAACTGATAAAACAATTGATGCAACACTTGAAGTTTCAACAAATGCCATATAATGTAGAGCATGGTGATGAAGATGATCTAGAGTCCAATTTGATGGACAAAGTGAATCCGAGTAATCTTTTGATGTTTTGTTAAGACTCAAACTCTAATGAGTATATTATGTAGGATTTATTTGAAAATAGTTGTCTTTTCCTATGTACATTAACATCTTTAATGTAATGAATTGTTTTTTATTGTGATGAAGAATTTAACGTAAATCTATTGTTTATTATTGCTTTATATATTATTTTTCTTACCACGGGCATGTTAGCAATTAAATTAGTGCAAAACCATTGAATAAGTTGATTAAATCAATCATAGTCGTTAAATCATTTGCTAAAAATTTGTCGCGCCAAGATCAATAGTTGCTAACTCGATGTCAAATTCGGACTTGTTAAATTCATCTCTTTATTCTATTGCTATATTAGTTGCTAAATGTAGTTGCTAAATTAGTCTAAAATCAGTCTCTAAATCGGTCACTAAATCGGTCACTAAATTCGGAACTAAATTGGTCCCTAAATCGGTCACAAAATTGGTCACTAAAACGGTCACTAAATCGGTCACTAAAATCGGTCACTAAATCGGTCCCTAAAATCGGTCACTAAATCGGTCGCTACAATCGGTCACTACATCGGTCCCTAAAATTTCGGTCACAAAATCGGTCCCTATAGCGACTGATTTTTGTTGGTCGCCAATTCAGTCGCTAAACGTTGTAGTGACCGATTTTTCCCATATAGTGACCGAAAAATCGGTCACTAAATAACGTTTTTTTTGTAGTGTCACTCTTCTCTCTCTCTCTCTCTCTCTCTCTCTCTCTCTCTCTCTCTCTCCCTTACTCTTCTCCTTCTCTCTCTACCCTAATCCACCCATCATCACCACCACCACGCCACCACCACTCTTACTCCTCTCTCTCTCTCTGGAAAGCTTGATGATGATGATAATAATAATAATAATAATAATAATAATAATAATAATAATAATAATTAAAATAATATAATAATAAATATAAAAAAAGCAGATTTAAAACAACAGGTTTAAAACAGTCAGACTTAGCGAGGGATTTTGAATCCCTCGCTAATTAGCGAGGGAATTAGCGACGGAATATTCCCTTGCTAATTAGCGAGGGATTCAAATTCCCTCGCTAATCCCATTAGCGAGGAGCAATTTAGCGAGGGATAAATTCCGTCGCTAATTCCCTCACAAACAGGCATTAGCGACGGATTTGGGACCATTTGCGAGGGAAAAATCCCTCGCTAATGATCAATTTTTTTGTAGTGCCATTAGACTCAAGAATTCTGAGTCTTTTTCTATTTTGATTCTGCTTGCATGCCCAAATTCTTCCTTTACTTGCAATAATTTTATTTCTAAATCTTATTTAAGAGCAATACTATTTAGGATGAAACGAAATATACGAAGCGGCAAATAAATCACTAACACACGGAGTGAAATTTTTTTAATAGAATAAGAAATATAAGTAGCTAGCGATTTTGTTTCGTAGCAGGTGGCATTTCCCATTATCTAATATGAAAATAGATAAAAATAATCACCCAAAGTAAAAATGCAAAGTTAGAAGTCGCGTTGACAGAAACTATGTTTAAAACATTCTATTAAAATAGTGATAAAATTTTATTAATTGTTCACCCTTGCATGAAATGCTAGCTTGAAATATATTGATGTTAATTAATTGGACAATGTGCATCCACTCATCTCAACCTAAATTTTAGAGAAAGACATGAGCAAGAACTTAAAGAATGAAGATTTAGTTGGATATGTACCAGGAAAACTGATCGAAAATTGGAAAAATAATGTAAGGTTTAAGGGAACTGAGGAAAGAAAAGAACATCTCACAAAATAGCATGTTAAAGTAAAATAATATTAACAATTTGAACAAACATTTCAACGCCTTTAAGACCCACCTATTGAAATGTTTTTCCAATCTCAAGCCACACTCATTTGGCAAAAACAAAACTAATCCACCATGCAACAAATCAAAAAGTAATGTAAAAAAAGATACCCTCGTATAAACAATGTAAAAACTATAGCAAGAACAAAATAGAGTATTTTGGTTTTGTCTTTTTTTTCCCTTCATATTCTCGCTTTTGAGTGTGTTTGTATTGTCATTGTGAAAAATATGTTATTAAAGTCTTGCCCCCCAATTTGACCTCATCATCTCCAATTAATTTTACCTTACATTTCTATAAAAGAGCTGACATCTAAATACATATTAGAAAGATCTGACAGATGAGAATCAAGGAAATAGAAAAGAAGAAGGAGAAGGAAATAACCAAAGAAAAGAAGTATAGGAAACAGGAAATGAAGAAATTTTTGAAATTGATGAACACAAATGTTTTGAATTTGTAGATCTTTCTCAGAAAAAACAATTATTATATTTTTGAATGTGCCATGTAACTAAATTTTCTTAAAACTGGAAGCATGTCATTATATTCATGAATTAAAGAATTTAGTTACCTAAGGCTAGAACATGTAAATGCTCAAGGACCACTTCACGATACAATAAAATATACAAAATATTTTAGATAAACAAAATAAACATATTTTAGATAACCTATGGCTTGATTAAATAACTTTGCTCCAAGTTTGCAACATTATGAACCCAATACAACTTATAACAACCTTTAAGAATGTTAATGAAAAGTATTCCAAATCAAAAAAGAAAAAGGAGCAATATCAATAGGAAAAAAATGCAAGCCAAGACTCAATATGATAATAACAACTTTCCTTCTTCAAATTCTCCTATACTGTTGTTACTCTCTTGAATGTTAATTGGAGGTGGGATTTAGAAAAATATAAAAAAAAGAGAGAATAACATCCAAAATCCAAAATCAAAACTAAATTGAAATATTTGAGCTTAATTGCAATATTCAAAACAAAATTTAATATAGTTTTAATATAATTAATTTTATTAATTTTATTCTTTTAAAATATAAGTTGACCATAAACGTATAAGGCAAGAAATTATAAGTCTTATTTTCTTACCATTTGTGAAAAAAGGTGACCATGTGTTACCTTTTCTAATCAAACTGTGTTTTCTCAATTGTATATATTATATATAGATTATAGATATAATAGCTCCTTTTCTAGTGTCACCAATGGGGTGTTCGCGGTGCGGTTTGGTTTGATTTTGAGATAAAAAGTGAACCGAACCGCAAGATAAAACTACATGCAGTTTGGTTTGGTTCGGTTGGCTTCCTAAAATAAAACCGAACCAAACCAAACCAAATTAATGCGGTTTGTATTAATTCGGTTGGTTCGGTTTTTTCCAAGACAAAACATAATTTAAAACGAAGTTAAAATTAACTAACATAAAAAATGGCTAACATAAATCTTTAAGAAAAAATCTTCTCAAATATATATAGTATTTAAATTACGCTCTTTTAATTCTTTCAAGATAGTTTAGACAATGTTTAAAAGAATTTGAATTAAATATTTTATTGTAATTTTTAAATATAGCATAACAATATAGATTGTTTGTAAGTGAGTCAAAGAATTAATTGTATTTGGGCTAGTAAGTGAGTGAGAGTTGGGTTTTAGTTGCATTTGGGCTAGTAAGTTAGTACGGAATGTTGTAAGTCAATAAGTCTTAGTGTTACTTGCGGTTTGGTTTGGTTTGGTTCGGTTTCTATAATCAAAACCGCGAACCGAACCAAACCACGCGGTGCAATGTAAAAAAGAACCGAACTAAACCAATAAGAAGTAGTTTTTTGCGGTTTTCGGTTTGGTTTGGTTCGGTTTGCGGTTTTCTATTGGTTTGGTTCGGTTTTGAACACCCCTAGTCACCATTGTACTTGTTGTACTTGTAAAATATATAGAATAGCAAATTTATAAAATTAGACATTTTTCTTATTTGCCACCTCACAATTTTTAAGGGTATTATTGTATTTTTATTCACTTACCTTTATTAACTTACTTTTTTATTCTTTCTTTTCATTTCAATCATTTTCTCTCTCCTTATTAATCATTCATTTCCAAATTCTCTAATTTCTTTTCATTTCAATCATTTTCTCTCCTCATCAATTATTCTCTCTTTCTCAAATTCTCTCATTCTTTCTCTCTTCAATTCAATTTCAGTCTAGTTTTTAATTATATTGTATTGATTCAATTCTCTCTCTCTCTTCAAAAATAATACTAGCTTTTAATATTTTTTTAATTCAATTATCTCTCTTTAATACAATCTTATCATAGCTTTTAATATTTATCTTTTTTTAATTCAATTCAATTTAATTTGAAACTATCTTTTCACATTATTTTTTTCATTACAATTTGACGCTTAATTTAACCACTAATAATTGTCAAGATGCGTAGATGCGTAGGCCACCACATGTTGATTCTGCATGAGAACACATCCTAAACCCTTCCCAGATGCATCACTGTAAATCTGAAATCCCAATGACGGATCTGGAAGAATTAGGATCGGGGCAGAAGTTAACTTTTCTTTCAATCCAGGAAAACACTCTTCACAATCGGCATCCCAAGTAAACGGTTGACCCTTGCGAGTCAATCGAGTGAGCGGAAGTACCAATTGTGAAAAACCTTCAATGAATCTTCTATAATAACCAGCTAGGCCCAGAAAGCTTCTGATCTCAGTCACTGACGTTGGTCGTTCCCAATTCAACACTGCTTCCACTTTGCTAGGATCAACTGCAACCCCTTCCTGGGAAATCACATGACCCAAAAATTTCACTTCGGACATCCAAAAGTCACATTTTGACGGTTTAGCATAAAGTTTCTTTTCTCGGAGTACTCCTAGGACAAAGCAGAGATGCTGAGCATGCTCCTCAACTGACTTTGAGTAAACCAAGATATCATCAATAAAGACGACCACAAACTGATCTAGGTAGGAATGGAATACTCTATTCATATAATCCATGAATACGGCTGGAGGGTTAGTCAATCCGAAAGGCATCACCACAAACTCGTAGTGTTCGTACCTCATACGAAAAGCAATCTTCGGAATGTCTAGGGCTCTTACCCTGATTTGATGGTACCCTGACCTTAGATCAATCTTGGAGAAAACTTTAGCACCTCGAAGTTGGTCAAGTAGATCATCTATCCTTGGCAATGGATACTTGTTCTTGATAGTGATTTTATTCAGCTGGCGGTAGTCTATGCATAATCTCATGCTTCCGTCCTTCTTCTTGACTAGCAATACCGGAGCACCCCATGGAAAAGCACTCGGTCGAATAAACTTCTTGGAAATTAATTCCTCAAGTTGGGATTTCAATTCCTTCAGTTCGAGAGGAGACATCCTATAAGGTGCTATGGATATTGGCCCTGCGCCAGGCGCCAAATCTATAGAGAATTCTATCTCTCGTTCTGGAGGCAAAGAGGAACCTCCTCGGGAAAAACATCTAAGAATTCATTAACAACCTAAATAGACGGTAAATCCAAATCAGCTTCGGTTGATGCAGACAAAATAACAGCAAAAGCTTCTGCACCTTGGAATAGAGACTGGCTGGCTGAAGCGAACGAAATGACACCATCCTCTGCAGGTAGTGAATGTTCCGCCACTTCAGAAGGAAAATTAATTGCACGATTGAAACAGTCAATAGTGATGTGATTGGAAGTCATCCAATTCATTCCCAAAACGATCTCCATTCCCCTCATAGGCAAACAGATAAAATCAACGACAAAATCCCTGCCTCCTATGGTAAGCAGACAGTTAAGGCATAATGATTGGGTTCGCACACGACCCTTCGCAGCAGTAAGGATAGTTATTGGCTCAGATATAGGAGATACTATCAGTCCTAACCGTTCAGCACATGTTTCTGAGATAAAGCAATGAGTAGCACCAGAGTCATACAGAATATTAACAGTTTGATTAAAGAGAGAGCCTGTACCCCATATAAGATTATCAGTTGGTTTGATGGACTTAGCATCCAACGTGTTGACTCGGGCCTGCCTCGGAGCATCAGGAGACTCTAAGAAAGCTTTCCTTGACGGGCAATTATTATCATAATGGCCCACTTCTTTGGAAAGGTAACATTGGTTCGGTCCCACCTGACATTTGCCTTTATGAAACTTCCTGCACACATGGCACCGGTCATATCCTGCAGAGTCTCTTGACTGTACTCGTTTCCCCTTGTCTGAATTCCCTTTATACCTCGGGTTCGAAGAAGTTGGCTCATTACCCTTCTTCTTATCTTTCCAGAAATCTTTCCTCTCTGCATGCATTCTTTTAAGATCGCTCTCAGCTGAATGAGCTTGTTGAACCAAAGCAGGATAAGTGGTCATGGAATAAGAACTGAGACCTTGATTCACATCGCCTCTAAGACCTTGTCTGAACATCACCATTTGCCACTTATCATCAGGAGCGGTGGTCCCTGTAACACCCTAAATATTTAATTAATTTATTTAATTAAGTATTTAGGTATTTAATTTATTTAGTTGATATAATTAGATTATTGAGAAATTATATTAATTAATTAAGTGGAGGTGTGGTATTAGGAAATTGGTGGCACCAACTAATTAAATTAGGGCTTAAGTGGAGAGAAAGCCCATGACCCATGACCCAACAAACATAAGCGCATATATAAACCAAGTTTTTGGGTTTTTAGCTCATTTGGTGAAAAACAAGGAAGAGAGCCGTGAGGGCTTAAGCTATGAGCGCCGCACCCATGAGAGAAGACAAGAAGGATTTCGCAAGTTCCATAGGGGAAAGGGAGAGATCTAGCTTGTTGCGGTGGTTCTTGGTGGTTCCAGTCAAGAGGGTTTTGTCTTCGGTAAATTAAGGTAAGGGGAGTTCTATCTTTCTATATAATAGATATTCATGATAGGTTGTAAGGGTGGGGTTCCTTTATCTAATGGGTTTATATGAAGGGGGTTATGTGGGAGTAGGAATTATAGTGCCATAAATCTGAAATTGATGTCGTGTTATGATGATTGGAATAAGCCCTTGCCATATGATGTCTTGTTGTTGAAGATTTGTGATTTGTATGCCAAGTGTTTGATTAATGTTTTGATGGTATTGTGATTGGTGATAATTGGAGATGACCGTGGTAATTTGATGTTCATATTGGTAAGTGAATTTTGGTGTTGAATTAGTAATTTGATTGACGAGAAATAAGATTTTGTAACCCCTAGGCGCCTTGGGCGCCATATGTGTGCATTCTGGACACTGTTCGGTTTTTCTAAAACTGGTATTGTTTTGTTGATCCAAAAATTATGTGGCTGATTGTTTTTGAAAATAGACTTAAAGCCGGTCGTTTTGGCACTGGTTTCGTTCGATTTGGAGTTGTGTAGCTCAAGTTATGAGTCTTCAAAGTTGAGTCAAATTTCTGGAATCAAACTTGTTTAAGCTGCGCCAGTTTCTGGGCGCCGGATCCCCTCTCCTGGGCGCTGTGTTGCGCGCCAGTGCGTGTGTTGCTGCCCTGGGCGCATGGCGCCCGTGTGCGCGCCTGTTGCCTGTGTTGCCAAATTCTGTGTTGCTGGGCGCCGGATCCCTGTGCCTGGGCGCCATTTCCAGGATGTTCCCAATTTTTTTTAATAAAACTGTTTTCGCTATATTTTTTGACTCGGGCATCCGTTTTAAACGTTTCAAAAAGCGTTGGGAAGCTTTTTCGGTCGTCTACCTGTGTGTCATATTTTTAGAATAAAAATTTATTATTTGCTGGTGTTTTCTGGGCGCCCAAGAGGCTGTCCCCGGTGGTCCTCCCAGGACGTTGTGAAGCCCTGTTGAGTTCTTTAAAAATTCTTTTTTTCGCACAGCCAACAGTTTTAACGTTTTAGTATCAAAATGGATGATTATGACAATGATGCCCTTAGTGGTTAGTTAAATGACGCTTTTGCCCTTAGTGGCCAATATTTTGATGAAGATGAGATTATGGATGATTATGACGATGATGCCCTTAGTGGCTAGTTAATTTACGCTTTTGCCCTTAGTGGCCAATATTTTTGATGATGATGTGATGGTGATGATTAGGACGAGGATGCCCTTAGTGGCTAATTAAATGACGTTGTTGCCCTTAGTGGTCAATATTTTGATGATGATGATGATGAGTACTCCAGGTGAGTGTTTTGATGAAATGCACATGTGTATATAGAGTCTCATGGCATGTGCATAATGTGAAGAATAGGCTTCGGCCTCCTGTGAAGAATAGGCTTCGGCCTCCTGTGAAGAATAGGCTTCGGCCTCTTAATTGTGACGAATATGGTACCATCATGCATATGCCCTGGTGGGGGTTGCATCTCATATAGTAGCATGACATTGTGATGAATTATTGTAACGACGTGATTGATGATTTGCGATGTGGTTGCTTTAATGCTGTGATTTGACTTATTGCTTATCATGTGATTTATTATATGGATTGAATTGAGCTCACCCTTCTGCTTGGAATGTTGCTCTATTGTGGCAACGCTGCAGGTAACCGCGAGTGAAGGTCCTGCTGCCTTCCTTATTAGCTGTGGGATGTCTGTCGAGTCGCTCTCTGATACTGTAGCACCTAGGGGGCGTGGTTGGAATGCGTTAATTTATTAATTAACTGTTTAACGATTTTGTTGACGATGTACGGTGTGTTTGAGTGCAAACGATGAGTTTCTTTATGACGATGTGACATTTCCTTTCTATCCGTTGAATTAATATTTTGAAAACAATTTTATTTTACTCTGATAATGACGTGTAAACTAAGGGGTAAAAAAGGGGTGTTACAGTCCCCAATTCATAGAATTGTGACAACCTCTCAAATTTTGCAGCATATTCTCCAACTGTCTTGTCTCCCTGTTTCAGACTCAGAAACTCCATCTGCTTGGCAAGTCTTTGAGAGTCGGGGAAATAATGACTTAAAAATAATTCCTTGAAATTATTCCACTCAAGAGGAGTTCCTTGAATTTGTAGCATTCTACGAGCGTTAACCCACCAGGTGTGAGCATCCTCGTCCAGAGCGTTAGCAGCACAAGTTACTTTTTCTCCTTCATTGCATTGCAAGGTATCAAAGATCTGTTCCATGGCATCTACCCAGAAATGGGCTTTCATTGCCTCGGATCCTCCTTTGAAGGTTGGGGGTTTCATCTTTAGAAACCGGAAATACACCCTGTTGGGATCCTCAGGTGCTAGCACATTGACCGGCTCAGCTGGTTGTGGTTGAGGCATCTGATGCATCTGCTGCATTTGAGCCATTTGAGCCATCTGTTGCTGTTGCATTAGCATCATGTCATTCATCATTTTCTGCTGAGTCACGATGACATTCTGCATCCATTCTTGATGAGGATCAACAGGTGGGTTTCTCCTACCTCTTCCAGCCATGATTCTGCGAAGTATGCACAAAGTATTAAGTTGATTAGGCTCACTGTCTAATAGCATACTAAGAAAAATCAGACTTAGAAGACGTAAAAGACTCTTAACATCTAAGTCCGACTAGGTCGAACCGCTCTGATACCAAATGTAACACCCCGGTATTTCCTAACATGTAGAGAGACCGAAGATGCACAGATGCGGAAGTTCAGAGGACACAATTCCTGTTTAAGTTTTGGATATACAAACTTTTTCCGAATTATAAACATAATCGGAAACAACATTACTTCATAAAATAGAAGTTTATCGATTTCATACCGAACAGAATACAATATCCAAGTCCAAAACCAAACAGAAGCATAAAATGGTTCGTACAACTCATATCCAATACAAGTTACACAACCAAAAAGAACAACAAAAGGACAAAGGGGTAAATATGACTAAGTCTTCCGCACCTCCAAGAGTATATCAACTACTCGTGCACAATAGTCTTCCTTTTTCCCTGCTTCTCTGAAAAACAACAAATATGGATTGGGTGAGATAACATTATCTCAGTGAGTCCTACCGTGCCCCCTCACTGACACTCGGTTCAATTCATTAAACCGTTACAACAAAAGCTGACATAACAATGTCTTATTTATTAATCGAATTGCCGACTGCACAACTATTGCTAATTCCGGAAACCATGTGTTTAACCTTAGCACAAACCGGCTGCCCAATGCTTGCTAATCCCGGTAACCCACGAATTGACCACGCCAAGACGTATACATGGACTAGGGTGAGGGCTCATGACTTCCCTTCCTAGTATGCTACTTGTCGGGTCGTCACCCAACGCGATACATATGACAACACGCATCAAATTCTCGAGAGTTAGATAATTTATATCTTTTTCGATCACCAAAGGATCAATCACATAATAGTTGGATAAACAATATCCATATCGATCTATAATCCGTTTTGAGGAATTCATAAATTAGACCTCCGGCATTATAATCATATTCAATTGACATATATAAACATATATATTCAGTCAGTCCATCAGTCGGTGTACTCACACGCGTACTAGGGTTTCGGTTTTTCGATCAAATGGGCTTTTAAAGCTCTTTTCCAAAATGATGAGTCAAACCAGTTCCAAATAAGGTTTTTAGTAAGGCAATTCCTTTTTAAATGGTTGAGAAAGAGATTAGAAAAGGTTCGGGATCGAACGGAGCGACGAAACGAGAAAAACGGGAACTGGTACCAGAACCTCACGCACGACCCGTGCCCAGGGGTGCACGACCCGTGCGTGGTGCACTACATATAACCCTTCTATCAGAAAGAAACGCACGATCCGTGCCTAGGGGCGCACGACCCGTGTGTCTCGTTTCTTTGCCAACAAAACCCATCAGATTGGGACGCACGATCCGTGCCCAGGGGCGCACGATCCGTGTGTCCTGTGTCTGTTACTGTTTTCCCAGTTTTCCTCATTTTTGCTCTCCGTTTTCGCCCAATTCGATTTCTAATCCCAATCACCTGAAACTCAGAAGATTTCCAAATATTCCAGATAGTATACAAACCATTTCTTTTTAATGTTGCAATTCCAACCACTTTCTCATAAAACCATAAAATGTCTATTTGACCCAAAAGCGTTTCTCGGTTCAAAAATCTTTCGAAAACGGAATAATTGCCTTAGTATTTAAAACAGACACAGTTTTCAGAACACACGAAAATGTCCCTAATCCGTGAGTAGAACTCACCGCTTCAACGTTCGCGCGAGGAGGTCCAACGGAATGCGTGACAACCGAAACACAAGGAACCACGAACAATCCCGGTTAGGCACCAACTCAAGCCAAGACAACAACCTCCTCTGCTGAACAAACTGAAGCAGCAACCCCAAGTGATTGAACTCTCTCCAAACTCGAAATACAAGCACCAGACTTCTCCTTTTGACAGAAAAACTGAACATGCAAGAGGTTGGAAATTCACAACTCCACTCTCTTCACCATTGAAGCTTTAAATTTCGAAATTGAGATTGAGAGATAGAGAGAGAATCAGCTTCTGAAATTGTGCTCATTGGAAAGCAAATTGAAAATGGAGTAGGGAAGTGATGAGAACACTTACATGCAACAATGGTGGTTGAGATCCTTCTCTCTTTTCTTCTCCTTCCTCACGCCTCCTCCTTCCTCTCTCTCTACCTTTCAGTTTTTGTTTTCTTCCTTTCAGCTGGAGACAATGCTTAAGTGAGAGGGTGTGTATGGGCTGGGGGGTTTAAATGATGGCAAAATGACCAAACTACCCCTGGCCCATTAAGTCATAGGTTAATTAGGTGTCAAAATTTCTCTTCGGTATAAAACCTTCTCGATTAATCCGGTTCCGATCCGAAATTCCTCAATTCTTTCGGTCCGTATTTAATTAAAATCTTCAGAATTATATTTTAATAAGTAGGGATGTGAAAAGACAGATTTGCCCTTCTGCCCTAATTCCTCATTTAACTCTGAATAGGCCACCTTTTAATGGAGAATGGGTTTTCTTGACAAATTTCCCGACCTTTTAATCCCCGAGACACGACCAATTATTCCCACAATTAATTAATCGGTCTTAGGTAGCATAGTACGGGTCTTTAAAAATTAGGGATGTTACAATCACTCCAACTTTTAAAAATTTTGTCCTCAAAATTGACAAGACGTACCTTACTGAAAGAGATATGGATATCGAGTCCGCATGTCTTCTTCCAGTTCCCAGGTAGCCTCTTCGACTGAAAAGCCATCCCAGACTACTTTGACAATCGGAATTGTCCTTGAACGTAGCGTCTTCATACCGCTCTCCAAGATATGACTAGGATAAGGTTGAAATGACAAGTCCGGTCGCAGGTCAATCGTATCAACACTCAACGGTTGATGCAGATCGGGGACATACTTTCTCAATTGAGACACGTGGAACACATCATGGAGATTTGATAAGGCCGGAGACAATGCGAGGCGATAGGCAACTGGCCCAATTCGCTCGATGATTTGGAAAGGTCCCACATATCGAGGACTGAGACCTCGCAAACCCATAACAAAGTCCATTGAGATATCTTCCCACTTCCAAACTGGTACATCTAGCGGTTGCAACCTCTGGTGTTCCGCCTTAACCTTCTGACAAGTTAAGCACCTAGAAACAAATTCTGCAACCTCGGCCTTCATCCCAGGCCACCAATACATTAACTTCAAGTCTCGGTACATCTAGGTGGATCCCGGATGTACAGAGTACTGACTCCTATGAGCTTCTTCCAATACTTGCCTTTTGAAGGAAATAAATTTATTGAGGGTAACTACAACAGACCAAAGGCAATAAATTTTTACAACAATACTCCAAATAAATGGTTGTAATCTAAAATTGAAGGTAACTAAAATACAAATTTTGAAATCGTAGAACACACCTTAAAAATAAAAGAGAAAAGGAAAATATGATAGATAATATCAACAAAGAAAGAAGGATTAAAGTGAGAAAAAGCGCACGTGGAGAGAATTAGACCAATTCCCATTTCTCATGGAGAGATTAAGTTTATAGGTTTTCATCTTCTGCATGGGTTCACATGAAGGTGGAGATTGTGAAAGGCTTCACCCTCCATTTCAAGGCGCAAACCTTGAAGTGTTAGTATTTTAGGTTGTCTTCCTCTCACAGCTCAGAACTATAATCCCTAAACTCATCAACACTCATCTTTGCGACACACCAAAAAAGGAATGGTAACAGGAGGAATACTAAGGAGAAGGATTATAGAATGAGACGGGTGGTATCAACTACGGAGTTGCCGCCACTTGCTTAGCCTTACATTTTTTAGTACCATTGTTCTCTCTCATTCAAAAAATCAAAAGGTCTTTTTTTTTACGTCAAAAAAAGGTTTCTTTGGTTTTGTGGGCAAGTTGAATATCACTCTATTGCATATGTAAGAAGGTGCCAATAATATGTGATTCAAAAAGATTCATTATTTACGTGGTCAAAAAATTACCACTTAAAAATATTATATTCAGCCCTTGTCCTTATTTATGTGGTCAAAAAATTACCACTTAGAAATACTCATTGAAATGACCAAAATTTATAGAAGTAATTTCATTTCATTGTGGTGGGAAATCTTTGCCACTTGAAATTCGAAAATTGTAACTAATTTGACAGGTTAAGATAATGTTTAATTGTGAATCAGAATGTCAAAAATTATTTCCATATGTGTTAGATGGATTTCATTATTTGCATAATTTGAATATTTAAATTCAATTAATTATTTAATATGAAATTCTTTCCTAAAGCAAGTGAATTAATTAGCAAATGCATGAGAAAATGACATGTGTAATGTCATTTATTGAGATGCATTTTCAATTGTTTAGTACTAGAATAATTGACCCGTGCCATGCACGGGTATAAGTATGCTATTGAAAATTGTTGTCAAATAATTTATATTTTGTAAGTTGGTAGAAAAACTCGTGCATAACTAAATGATGCAATTTTTTGTGAGTGAAAAATAATATTTAAGCTATCAAAATTTCATATTAATTTGTTATTTTTAAGCACAATATCATATTGTGGTGATTTGTCCCTCACTGTTGGTTGTCTTGGCAATTTCAGTGACATGGGGACGTCGGCTCCCGGATTTGAACTCGGGTGTGAGCAGTGGTAGTGTGTGTGCGTGGTGTTTATTTGTCATTTCATCTAAGTAGACCAAAAAAATATTGTGGTAATTTGAGTTCTTCATCACATACTTTATCTTTGAATATGACGATATTAATTAGCATATCATATCGCGGTCATGTCAGATCATATATTTGGTCAAGGCAATCCACTACTAAGTCGCCTACCTCACAATCAAGACTGAGTAAAAAAATACTCGATGCTTGGAGAGTAGTGCTTGTAAAGAATATCTCAATATCAACCCTACATGTTATTGGGTTCTTCCCATTTTGCATTTATGCTATCTATCGTTTTCCATTCATCCTACTAACTTTTATATCAGATATTGCAGCAGCCACCATAGAGAATTATCAAATTCGAAAGCTCCCTCCCGAATGTAACTTGAATTTCAGCAAGATAACCTTTGACTCCTTGTCTTCAAAGCAATATTAGCAACACCCTTATAAATCAATCATTTACTGCAACAACCTTCCAATTTCATAAACTTGATAGTAATTCCTTCCCCAAGTTGCATATCATCCTGCTGATAAGTGATAACCAACTAAACTCATCAGAAATGATTTTGCTAATTTTTACAGCAACGAAATTTAACAGCTGGTCATATAATATTGCCACTGAGATACTATACGTGAAGAAGGTATAACGAAAGAAGGCACATGCTAACATACTCACACTTGCTTTTTAGTAGTAATTTGTTAGCAATGTATACACTTTCTATTTGGACTAAAAACCAGGCATATGCTAACATACTCACACTTGCTTTTTAGTAGTAATATGTTAGCAATGTATAGACTTTCTATTTGGACTAAAAACCATGGTTTAGAAAATCGGACCGGTCGGTTGAACCGTGAACCGGGGAGGGAAGCTGTTCGGTTGAGGCTCAAAACCGTTGAACATTTAAACCGGATTCAAAACCGAATTAAGAGCCGATTAAAAATCGCTATAACTGGAGAACAAACAATTTAAAACAATTTAGGAAAAAAAATTTAAACTGCCTTTTGAAAAAATGGTTGCCCATGGACCCCACGTATCCTGACCAAACATGGCAACTGGCCAATGCACCAATTTTAGTTCAAGCGCAGCCTCTTATGTTCTATTTATAACAATCACTCACGTTCCTAAAGCTATACATATTTGATGTGGGACTAACTTAGGGGGAATAATGCTACTCAAGCACTCTCACTCTCACATATGCACTCTCTTAGTTTTCATTAAAAGGCTTCTTCATCGTTTCTCTCTCCCAGGCACTCTTACATATACACTCTCTTTGATGTTGTCGTGTCTTTCATCGTTTCATTCACCCCTTATCTTTCCGTGTTGCTGCTCTTTGTAGTAAGTGTTTTTACAAAAAAAATAATGTTTGTTTTATTTCCAGCCATAATGTTTGTTTTATATTTTTTATTTTTTCCAATTCTTCACCACTTAAATTATAAAATTATATTATATATTTGCATTTTATTGTATGTGTTTCCAATTCTTCAACGATGCCTTCTCCGGTTCAATGGACAGCCCGATTTTCTAAACATTGCTAAAAACCCCAACACTTCCTTTTAAATTGAATTTTTTAATTTAAAATCTTTTAATTTCTCTCTCTTTTTGTCATTAATGTTGGGTTATCTCTCTCTTCTCATAATTAATATAATTTTCCTCTCTTTAAAAAGAATCAATATTAACATTTGTTTTTATATTATATTTATTGATTATTAATTTAATTTTTGGACTAATGATTAGTTATTTTTTATATCAATAGGTGCATTAAAAAAATGTCATTTCAGTTTATAGGCTCCATCAGAGTCTGACTCCTCTCCATTAGGAGAGGAAATGACAATCTGCATTACTTTTGACATTCACATGACACGTGGTGGTAAACAAATTAAACGGCTCAGATTAAAAATTTAAAATTAAAGTTAAAATACATCATTTCAATTTCATTAGCGCAAGGTTGTCAAAGGTCTCATCTTCTCCGACCTCTACCCTAGACCATCTACTGCTCCACCGTGCCTCAAACACCCTGTCGTCCGTCCTTGCACCTCCATGTCTGTCGTTCTCACACCCTGAAGTTGTACGACCAACATCATTAGAAGTTTGTTTCCAATGTTTGCAATTAATGAATTAGTTAGATTCTCAAAAAGAAATTCAAAGAATTTCACAATTCAGAATTGCTCGTTAGTTGATCCACACCAAGCTTTACCCTTTTCTCTATTATTCATTAAATTAGAATATTTGAAAATTGAATTAAATGTTTTAGGAGATGAGCGTCCATTGAAGAAGTATCTAGAAGATGCTTCAAAATATGGAAAATCCCACCTCTAATATAACAAAAATCATGGGGAAGATTGAAAGCTTTTTAGCTATATCACATAACAACAAAATTTGGAAAATATTTCAAAATTCAGAAATACCCACATCTAATTTTAGTGCAAATCAAAGGGGGATAGAAACAATGAAGATGGCGTCACAGAAGAGATTTGACAACAAAGCAGTGCAGCGACGGCGACCTTACGAACCAGCGACCGAACTCGAGCAGGCATGGCGACTGCGGGTGGCCTTGCCTAGAATTCAAGTATATAGATATAGATATAGATTAGTCCATATGGAATAATTTTTTATGGACATTTTAGTCTTTATCAGAGGCTAATTTGATCCACATTTTCATTTGTAATAATTTAATAAGTAATTTTTAAAAACTAGTCGCTTTTTTAATTGAATTATAATGTTATTTTAATTATTTTTTGCAGCTACGATGCAAGTAACGGGTGCAGATACGGGCATTAGGTGTCCAGAGTATATGTGAACGAGCACTAAAATTGTTGTTCATGCATATGCAGGCTTGCGTACGAGCACTATAATGTCATGTCCAGTGCGTATTCATTATCACCCCTAATTGGGGACAGTTGCCCCCACTAACGGTATGAAAAGAATATAAGAGAGATTGAGAGATCAAAGGGTGTGTGAATAATCTTGAGATTCTTGTGTTGTTAACTAAACATTGATAGCAAGGGGCCAAGGGAATTGTGCATTGAGTTTGATCTTGTGATCTTTCACATAGTGGATCGGCTTTTTGCTCCTTGCCATGATGTAGGTCTCTTTTTTTTTCTGGACCATTGCTGGCTACCCACGGAGTGTCCCAACGCTTTCAACGAAAGACTAATCTCCGTTCGCGCTTAGGATCAAATTTTGCACTTGGCCAACACCGAGTTTGTCAACTACGGGAATCGAACTCAGGAGCAGCTGGGTCGACCCCTCCGTGTCCCAGGGTAGATTAAGCCACTGGCAGTGGCATATCTTCTCCAAAAAACTCGGGAGGGCCGCAAAAAAAAGACATGGAAGAACGACGAGGTAGAGACCGACTACAATGAGGAACAGGGAGCGTGAGAGACTGGGAGGGAGAAGAAGGGTTATGATGCGTAAGAAAAGTTGTGAAGCTTAAGAAAAATATAAATTAATAATTATTTATAAACAAAATTAAATGACTAAAAAAGTAATTTTAATTTCACATAGAGACTCAATTGAAGTTGTTTGTAAAAAGATAATTTTAAATTAAGTTGATTTTAGTGTCAAAATGAATAAAATATATTTTTTTAAATTATCAACCATTTGTTCGTAATTTCTAATTTTAATATAAGAGGTGTGAAAAACTGTTACTATATAATATTAAAAATATGAATAAATATAAGAATTATTATATAGCTATCATGAACATATATTAACTTTCTTATTTTTGAGTTGATGCAAGACTGTAGCATATTTGGTAAGTTTATCTACCTGCTTCCTTTAGGATTCAAGATCAATCCATGATAGAGGGCAAAGACTTATGATACTAAGGAATTCCTTAGTAACAATTACTAAATTTTTCGGTGACCATTATACAACACTCCAATGGTTAGTACATACTAACCACAATTTAGTGTTTGTGTGGTTAGTATATGCTACTAACCATTATACAACAATCCAATGGTTAGTACATACAAACCACAATTTAGTGTTTGTGTGATTACCGAATTTTTTCATTGATGGGGAAATGACTATTATGCCCATTTAGTAACAATTACTAAGAAATTACTTAGTACTCTAAGTCAGACTCATGATAGAGGTCTTTTTTATCAAGTTTTTAAACACCCTGAACTTTAGACGTCATAAAGTATATGATGTTAACCAATTTAATACAATCAGAGTTCTAACCCGTTAATGGATTTGAATAAACATAGTCCCGAGTGGTATAAATACCAAAATGAATAACTTAAATGACATAACTGAAACAGTTTACATGAGTCATTTCTTAAACATAGTTCAAATCCAAACACGGTTTAGACCTAATACATATCCTTAATTACAAACTTAAAACCTAAAGTGTCAAAAACTATAATACATAACCCTTAACTAGGGTGAACTAACACTAATACATCGATCTCGAAGGATCCCTTAACTAGATAGCCACAACGGCTGCTACTTTTCCTCGCCTTGCTTAATCTTAACTTGTCAATCTGAAAACACAACAACATAAAGGTGAGATTACAAATCTCAACGAGTTCTTTCGCGACCCCTCTTCGAACCTCTCGTTGTCTTTTTCTTATCTTTTCACTTGTCATAATGTAGTGTAATCCATAAGTGATTGAACATCGTCAACCACAGCAGAGAACCCAACCCGAATAATCATAACGAGCCTTGACCCGGATAACCATAGTGAGCGTTGAACTCAGGAGACATGACCTCTCATTCCAAGTACACTACTTAACCTCTTAGGATCGTCATCCCCATAATGTTTTATTAATATCCTTAGTTGTTTTCTCACTCGATAGTTCGTATAATAAAACGTTGTTCATTTCTATCAATTTTCGCACAATCATAACCTCGATATTTTCCATCAATTTGTTTTTCTCACACGTTTAAGACATAAGGTATAGAAGAGTACCAATCATAACGTTAAAAAGGAAATCACAATGGATATCCACATCATCTCATACCAAG
Organism: Astragalus membranaceus; assembly: GCA_039519185.1. Lineage (NCBI taxonomy): Eukaryota > Viridiplantae > Streptophyta > Magnoliopsida > Fabales > Fabaceae > Astragalus > Astragalus membranaceus. Next base: position 59,195,728 of record CM076849.1, read on the forward strand.
ATATCAATCAAACATAGTTATGTTAAAGCAAGCATAACAAGTTCCAATCCAAAACACTTTGCCAAGACACATTTTCATGACCATAGAGCACACATTCAACACATCAATAGAACACAAATTAACAATCATATCGTGCGAGTCTTTAAGCAAAGTTATTAGGCAACGTTATTTCAACTCATCACAACTACACATGCATTCCACAATTTCAGAACACAATAACTCTTAGAACCAAAATCAAGTAAATAGAACACAAAGGGGTGAAGAACTCACCTTGGTTGTTGTTCCCTAGTAAAGTTGAACTTCCACCAACTGCAATTCACCAAAACTATCTCCAAATATACCACCTCAGATGTTCCTAGTTCACATGCAATCCCCCAACTTCGGTTCTTGACTTTCCTCCCATGTGCAATTCGAAAAGAGTGATGGAGAGGAGTTTCCATAATTCTGTTTTTGGACAGCATCTGTGTTATCTTTGCAAAGGGTATATCTAGGTCAATACTTAACTAAATTTAGGAAAACAAGTGTCTAATATGAAGGGAATTATGTCTAGTTTTTGAGGGTTCAAGTTCCAAACGGATACAACAAGTATTTAGGGAGTTATGACCAAAACAAAGTGGCTGGGTCAAAACCGTAACTGATGTAGAAACCGAACTTGTGGACACGATCTACCTCAATACATATTGAAATCGGATTATTCTTGTGTCTATTTTGAATGGTTTTGTGTCTAGTTTCTAAAGAAAGAAAAATGGACAACAAATAAGGTCTGTGTAAAGAGTTATGAAGAAATTACCAAAGGTACTCAGAACTGTGTTTGTGCAGAAGTTCTTGTGAGCTTTGAAACTTCAATGTTCAACCACTATTTGTTGGGGATAACTGCTCTAATACCACTGTTGGAGATAACTACTTTGATATCACTGTTGGGGAAAACCGCACACGCCAACGAATTCACCCACACGCCCAAGAATCTTTGAAGGAATATAGATAAACACGCCGCAAGAATAAAGGAGAGAAGAACACAAATAGTTTACGTGGTTCGGCACCTCTTGTAACGCCCCAAAAATAATTGATTAATTTATTTAATTAATTTAATAGGATTTGTGTGGTAGAAATAATAATATAATTATATGTTATTAATAGTTAGTCCATTAGGGGTTAGTAATAGTGATTTTAAGTGATTGGCCCATGAGTAATTCGAATCAGTGACGAAAAAGCCCATAAGACCAAATAAAAATATAAAAGGGCTAGGTTAGGGTTTTGTTGTCATTAGAAGGAAAAAGAAAAAAAAAATAAGGATTGAGAAGAGAGAGCTAGGAGGGGGCGGCGCTAGCACAAGAGAAAGAAGGAGAGAAAACGTGAATCAAGAGGAGAGAGAAGAAGCTAGGGTTCGAATCATCCATCAAGCTAGGGTTGTGTATTCATCTAAGGCTAAGGTAAGGGTGTGATTCAAACATTATAATGGGTTGTATGAGGGATTGCATGTGGGGTTAGGGTTTCGATAATTACCATATGTGTGTCATTATTTTGAGATGTTGATGTTATCTCTTGATGCCAATTTTGTTGCTAAACTCATTGTTTGGGGTGATCTGGATATAGGTTCGGTTATACAGTAACTGGAAGCAATCTAGCGGTCCAAAAATTATGTGGTTTACCTTTTCAGAAACTAGACTTAATGCTTGTTAATTTGACACTAGTTTGGTTGCATTTGGAGTTGTATAGCTCGAGTTATAGGTGTCATAAGTTAGGTCAAAATTCTGGAAATGATCTGGATATAGGTTCGGTTATACAGTAACTGGGAGCAATCTAGCGGTCCAAAAATTATGTGATTTACCTTTTCAGCAACTAGACTTAATGCTTGTTAATTGGACACTATTTTGGTTGCATTTGAAGTTGTATAGCTCGAGTTATAGGTGTCACAAGTTAGGTTAAAATTCTAGAAGCAATCTGGATATAGGTTCGGTATTTCGTGCATAACGTTTTCGTTTGAACTCCTTTTTGAATGATTCTTGATTCATTAAAAACTACACTCAATTTGTTTCGGGTTAGGCTCAAGTCCCATGTCATTTGACTGAGTTTTGATAATTTTAGAGGTGTCACAAGCTAGGTCATGGTGGCTATCCTGTTTTCTGAACCTTGTTGCTTATTTACTAAAACTGTACGAATTGGACCATTATTTTGCAAAACAAAAATTATAGTCAGGAACTAGACATTCTTAGCTTTCCATAGAGGGGTTATTTGCTAAGTTTCGATGCCGTTTGATAGGTTAATTAATTCACCGAAGCAGAGGTAGGTTGCTGAAAATTAATGTTGTTGTTTACTGAAAATCATGTTGCGGTTGCTGTAAATTAATGTTGCTGTTTACTGAAAATCATGTTGCTGTTTGCTGTAAATTAATGTTGCTGTAAATTAATGTTACTGTTTACTGAAAATCATGTTGCTGTTGCTGTAAATTAATGTTGCTGTTTACTGAAAATCATGTTGCTGTTGCTGTAAATTAATGTTGTTGTTTACTGAAAATCATGTTGCTGTTGCTGTAAATTAATGTTGCTGTTTACTGAAAATCATGTTGCTGTTGCTGAAAATTAATGTTGCTGTTGCTGTAAATTAATGTTGCTGTTTACTGAAAATCATGTTGCTGTTGCTGAAAATTAATGTTGCTGTTGCTGAAAAATTAATGTTGCTGTTGCTGAAAATTAATGTTGTTGTTTGCTGAAGATTAATGTTGCTGTTTGCTGAAAATCATATGTGCTGTTTCTATTTTGTGGGCTATTCCTAATTTGGGGTGGTTGTTGGCTGTCCCTATTTTTGTGGGTGGTTGTTGGTTCCCTTAGCGCCCTGTTGTCTTGTTGATTTTGTTGTTGTCGGCCGGTGGCCATTGTTGGATTGCCTCATTAGGCATGAAGTTGTTGTTATAGGCCGGTGGCCATTGTTGAATTGTTGATGTTGCGTGTCGGCGCATTAGCGCCTATGTTTGTTGTCGTTGCGTGTCGGCGCCTTAGCGCCTATAGTTGTTGCTTGTTGTTGGTGCCCTAGCGCCTATAGTTGTTATTTGTTGTGGGTGCCTTAGCGCCTATTGTTGTGGCTGAGCCGTTGGCCTGGATGATGTTGTTTTGTTGATGTTGTTGTCGTTATTGTCGTGTTGTTGATTATGTTGTTAAATGTTGTTGTTGACTTTGTCGTGGGTACCGCCGAATGGCCCACATTGTTTGGTGGTGGGTACCGCCGAATGGCCCACATTGTTTTGTTGAGGGTATTGCCGAATGACCCAAACTGTTGATGAATTTTTGTGTTGAAGGCCTATGGCCAGTGTCGAGTTTTATGTCGTTGTTGTGCTAGGCGCCCTGCTCCTGGGCGCCATGTCTGTTGTTGCTGCTGTTGTGCTAGGCGCCCTGCTGCTGGGCGCCAGTTCCTGTTTGTTGCTGTTGCCTATTGGCGCCCTGTTGCTGGTTGCCAGTTCCTGCTGGATGATGTTGTCTGTTGGCGCCCTGCTGCTGGGCGCCAGTTCCTGCCATGTCCTATTTGGTTGTTGGTGGCTGGGCGCCTGGGTGGCTGTCCCGGTGGTCGTTGTCATTAGTGTTGTAAATTGGTATTGTCATTCGTGTCGTATAATTGTTGTTGGCATTGGTGTTGTAAAATCGTTGTTGTTCCAGGTGATGTAAATTGTCGTTGTTCTCAGTGTTGTAAAAATTGTTGTTGCCATTGATGTTGTAAATCTATTGGTGTCTTTGGTGTCGGTGGTTGTTGTCAAGTTGTTAGACTGTCCTATAGGTGTTGGTGTTATTGGTGATGATATAACAGGTGATGTGCCTATTTGATTGGCTAAGGTGATAGTTGGTGGGTCTATGACCATTTGTTGCTATTGGTGTTGTTGTGTCACTTAGATGACTATTGTTGTTGATTGTCTCTGGTGCATTGTTCATGGTGTCGCATACATTTCATATGCATTATTTTGGTGATGAAGGCTTCGGCCTTGGAGCTATAGGTGATGATGATGATGCTCAAAAACTTGGTAATGATATAGGTGATGATGCCCTTATTGGCTATTTATTTAGTGATGATTGGTACCACATGCATATACCCGTTGGTGTGGGTTGCATCTCATTCATTTACTCATGACATTGGTGATGATTCTTGGTGATTGCAATTTGATGTTGTTGTGAAGATATATGCTTGTTGTGCTGATGTTGACTATTGTTATGATAACGACCATTATGTCCAAGCTGTTGTTGACGAGGTATTAGGTTGTTAACCTCTCCTTAGTGAAGGTTAACAATGAGATTGTCTTACGAGATTTCGTTTGACAAGTCAAACGTGAATACGGATATGAAAGTGAGGTGACGACTGACTGTTTGCCAAGGTTGCGAATAACCATCAAAGGATTAATTGATGGATCTGCTGCAAGGGACTGGAATTTCCAAAGTGAAGTTTGGCGTGCGGTATGGTAGTTTTGAAAAATCGTTCTGTGAAAACCCGCATGCTAAAGTTAATTTTGGGAACGAATCAATAGGCTAATAAAATTTGATTGAGGAAGAAAATCCTAGGAGGATTACTTAAGTTGAGGGGAAGTTCTCAACACTATTGATTAATTTGGAAAGGAATCGGGTGCGTCGTTGGTAAAAACCTCGTGTTGAAGTTGCAATAGAGGAAAAAGAGCTCTGGGTTCTGTTCGATAGTTGTTTTGAGAACAACAAAGGTGATTTTCATGACGTTCAAATTTATTTGTTGTCCCCACGGTTTATTTCTACGTTTAAGGTCAAAGTTTTTAGTGAAACCCGCATTCCATCTTTTGAAAAGTTTTATCTTGAAATCTTGGGGGCGAGTCAAGAAGTTTCAGAGATGACTTTTCCGTCACATTTTTTTTATGTGTATGAGAACTGTTATGATTTTAGAAGATTTGTTGAGAACATGTTTACACCCTGCGGGGAAATCGTGTTTGTTTTTACCTCTACCGAGGAGTACCAGTTTGTGGATCTCATTTTCAACAAATATTTCTATCAAGCGTCTTGTATTAGACCTGTTGATTTAGATTAATCAAAGTTGGGGTGTAAACGAGGATAAGTGGAATGAAGCTTCAGAAGTGTTTTCAAAACGCGATACCAAGCCTATGCAGGAGAATGGTGAGTTTCTCGTGTTGATTCGTAACAAGAGAGTTCGGACTATAACCTTAGAAGTGTTCTAGGGCTGTAGTGGATCATACTTGACGATTGATGTGCCGGATTGGGAAGATTTTCTACACTCATTTCGTTAATTCAAGATTGTGTTCCAGCAACTTAAGACCTTTCTGAGAATGTCGATTCTCGGTTAGTCAAATGAAAGACTTGACGAAATTTTGAGGACAAAATTCTTTCAAGTTGGGGAGAATGTAACATCCGCAAAATAATTAATAGAATTATTTGGATGTTAACCCAATTGAATTATTTTAGTACTTGACTGGTAAAATTATTGAGTGCTAAATTTATTTATTGGTTGTCATCGGATCGTTAACCGGATAATACGGGTCAAGGAAGTTTTGGAATCGAAATAAGAGATTTAGAGCAATATGGTAATTTTACCACGTTACCACTTATATATTAATAAATATATATGTGTATACGTGTATGTGTGTGAGTGAGAAAGGAAAGAATTAATTAAAAGAAAGGAAGAAAAGAAAGAAAGCAGCGAGAGAAGAGAAACAGAGAGGTAAAGGAGAGAAAAGAAAAGAAAAGAGAAAGAAAGGGTGAGGAAGAAGAAGAGGAAAAAGGGGAAAGTTAGGCTCATCAAAACGACTTCCTTCCAACACGAAAAATGCTCAGCGTTACTTCCTCTTCGATTTGGTACCAAGATCTTCATCATCAACTCACTCTCTCTCACTTTGCCATTTTCGAATTTGAGAGGAAAAATTGGAGTTTTGATGGTTGTAGCTCAAGGGAAAGCTTTGGATGGTGTTTGGGAGCGAGCTCAAGGTGGATTGCGCAAATATTGAAGTCCGATTTGGGGTTTGTGAAGAATCAAGAGGTTAGGGTGCAAATTGGGGTTTTTGTGAATAGTAGCTTTTGGAGGTTAGGGATGATGAATAGTGTTCGTGGAAGATTTCGAGGAATTCGGTATTTCGGTCAAAAAGAGGTTTCGGGATCGAGTGAAAAGCTTTGAAAGCGGATTGGATGTCGTCGGAGCGGAGAATGTTCGTGTGTTTACTCGGTGATTTCGGCTCGCTCGTGGCTCACGCTTCAAGGGTGAGTTGTACTCACGTTTAGGCTTTTGAATTAATAAACTTAATTTGCGAAATGTGTTTCGGTTTTGGTTCGTTATCGAAAACGTATTTTGTACGAAAATCGCGTTTTATGTCCAATTGGTTTTTGGATTGATTGATTGATGATTATTATTGTTTGTATATGTTTTGGACTGTTTTTATGTTGGGACTGGACTGGAACAGGTATCGGAATTGGTCGGAACGACAAAAAAATGCAAAAACGGGATAAAATACAATGCTGTCAAAAGCGCACGACCCGTGCGTCTCAGGCGCACGGACCGTGCGGGTCTTTCTGTTTCTGTTTTCAAAAACGCATTACAGGGCGCACGACCCGTGCGTATGGGAGCACGAACCGTGCGCTGTGTTCTGTCCAAATTTTCCAAACTTGCCCGAAACGATCCCGATCGATTCCAATCCTCTCCTAATCCTTTCCTAACCCTTCTATAATGATATTAGGCTTATAATGCCATGATTTTGGGTATGTTTCAAAAGGGTTTATAAAATACTTTTGAAGTTGAAATTGTTTCGAAAAGCCGAACAATAGTACACGTGTGCGGATATATTTTATTAATAATAAAGCGGACTATGAGTCCTACGTGGTATGGTATAACTGACGCGTGATGGTTATTATTTATTGTCTAAACTGGTCTACGATTCATGATATATATATTATATCGACTATAGGAAACGGCCCAATGCGGGTATTGTGTTCAGTTATCGGTCAAATGTAAATGAACTAAATGTTCATGTGTCTGTAGATATATTTATTATATCGAGTGTGGGTGACGACCCACGAGGTTAACATACTAGGCGAGGAAGTCATGATCCTTTACCCTAGGCTCTGTGCCATTAGGAAACACTATTGGTTATGGGGTTCACCGGGATTAGCAGTGCGTGCAGTCGGTGTTATGTTAAAAAGTTTTGTGTTACGTTCACCGGGATTAGCAGTGCGTGCAGTCGGTGGTACGTAAAATGGTTTCGTGTCGCGTTCACCGGGATTAGCAGTGCGTGCAGTCGGTGGTACGTAAAATGGTTTCGTGTCGCGTTCACCGGGATTAGCAGTGCGTGCAGTCGGTGGTACGTAAAATGGTTTCGTGTCGCGTTCACGGGGATTAGCAGTGCGTGCAGTCGGTGGTACGTAAAATGGTTTCGTGTCGCGTTCACCGGGATTAGCAGTGCGTGCAGTCGGTGGTACGTAAAATGGTTTCGTGTCGCGTTCACCGGGATTAGCAGTGTGTGCAGTCGGTGTCCTACCAAGTCAGAATTCTATCACACGGTTCACCGGGATTAGCAGTGTGTGCAGTCGGTGTCGTGTTAAGTTTAACAAAATTTCATAATTGAACCGAGAGTGTTAGTAGGGGTCTTGGTAGAACTCACTGAGATTGTATCTCATTGTTTATATGTTGTTGTTTTACAGATAAACAGGGAAAGTGGAGATCCAAGAGGCACGAGTGGGTGGTACTCTGATGGTTGCTGAAGACTTAGCTTTATGCTTAAGTGTATATCTTTCCTTGTTATCTGTGTATCAAGACATTCTGTCTTTAGCGCTATGTATTTATTTCCGCTTTTTTGTACGATATTGAACACTGTATTTCACTGATGGTTTTTGGTCTTGCTTATGTTTAAGACAGTCTTGTTGTATTCAGTGAAAAATTTAGAGTAGTGTTCAGTATTTAAATAGGAAATATATCTCTGATGTTTTAGGGATGGTGCACTTGGGTATTTTTACTCGATAAAAATATCGGGGTGTTACAGTTGGTATCAGAGCAGTTCGACCTAGTCGGACTTAGTTTAGGGTTGAGTCGATTCCTTGTTAGTCCTTGTCGTAATTATACTTGTGATGCTAAGAGACACTGAGCCTGATCAACTTAATACTTAGTGCATCATAAGTGGAATTATGGAAGGACGATCAAGACGCAATCCTCGACCAAGACCGGAATCTCCAACCGGTGCATCCTCAGGAAATGTGGCATGACGGTGGAAGAATACACCACTAAGTTTGAGAAGTTGTGTCAGTTTTACCAAGTGGTAAAGTAAGCTTCGGATGACGAATGGAGAATGCAGAAGTATAAGAGGGGCCTTAGTGCTTTTATGACTTAGGGTCTCAGTTCTTATACTATTACCAATTGTGTTGCCTTAGTGCAATCAGCCTATGTCGCCGAGGATGATCTCATAGGAAGTATGGGAAAGGAAAGAAGGTAGTTGAATTATCAACTCCGAATGCAAAGTCCTAAGATAATTTCATCAAAGGAAAAGTAGATGCAATTCTTTGATTCTTCAAGGGTCAGAAAATGTTCTAACTGTGGAAAGCCTCACAGCGGTGATTGCAAGCGAAGATCTAATAGGTGCTATTGTAGAAATGTAGAGGGTCACTATGGTAAAGAGTGCCCTATAAGGAAGAGTTTCAAGGAGTTACAAGCAGCTCTAAGGCAAGGACGAGTCAACATTTTGGATGTTTAGACAGTTACGACTGCAGACAATTTACTGAGGGGTATGAGATCAGTTTTCAATAACTCCGTCGGTATATTATACGATTCGGGTGCAACCCATTGTTTTATAGCACAAGCATGTGTGGATCGGTTGGGATTAGCCTTATCATCGCTATCCGAGCCGATAACTATTTTAACTGCTGCTAAGGGTCGTGTCCAGACACAATCTTTGTATAGAATTGTCTACTTGCCATAGGAGGCAGAAATTTCGTTGTAGAATTTATTGTTTGCCTACGAGAAGTGTGGACACCATTTTGGGTATGAATTGGATGACTGCAAATCATGTTGAAATCGACTGTGTTAATCACTATCAGCTTCGCTTCAGAATCAGTTGAATTGTCTAGGACAAATTCTGAAGCGGTTACCTAGTTCACCTTAGACGGTCAATCTTCATTCCAAGGTGCGGAAGCACATGTTAGTATATTATCTGCATCCACTGAAACTAGTTTAGATTTGGCTAACATTCAGGTTGTGAATGACTTTCTGGATGTTTTCGCGATGAAGTTTCTTCTGAACCTCCAGAGCGAGAGGTAGAGTTTACTGTAGAATTGGTTCCTGGCACGGGATCAATATCTATTGTTTCTTATTAAATGTTCCTTTAGAATTAAAGGAAATGGAGTGCTCTGGTGTGGTTAGTCGAAAGGAAAAAATGGTAGCATGAGATTGTGCATTGATTATCGACAACTCAACAAAGTGACGATCAAGAATAAATATCCCTTACCAAGGATAGACGATTTGCTGGATCAACTTCGAGGTGCCGTGGTGTTTTCAAAAATTGATCTGAGGTCAGGATATCAACAAATAAATTTTAGAGCCTTAGATATTCCGAAGACAGCTTTCCGTACTAGGTGTGGACATTACGTGTGGGTAGTGATGCCCTTCGGTTTGACTAATGCTCCAGCGGTATTCATGGATTACATGAACCAAATTTTTCATATGTATCTGGATCAATTTGCAGTCGTTTTCATCGATGATATCTTGGTGTACTCGAAGACCATTGAGGAGCATGCTCAACATCTCCGCATTATTCTGAATGTACTCCGAGAAAGGGTGTTGTACGTGAAGCCGTCGAAGTGTGACTACTGGACGCCTGAAGTGAAGTTTTTGGGACACGTGATTGCCCAATCGGGAATTGCGGTGGATCCCAGTAAGTCGGAAGTTGTATTGAACTGGGAACGACCAACGTCAGTCACTGAAATCAAAAGTTTTCTAAGTCTAGCCGGTCTCTACAGGGAGTTTATCGAAGGATTCTCACTATTGGTTCTTCCACCTACTCGGTTAACTCGTAAGGGTCAACCGTTTACGTGGGACGCCGATTGTGAAGAATGTTTTCAAGAGTTGAAGATTTTGACTTCTGCTCCAATCCTGATTCTTCCGGATCCGTCATTGGAATTTCAAATTTTCGGCGACGCTTCTGGAAAGGGTTTAGGAAGTGTTCTCATGCAGAATCATCAAGTGGTAGCTTATGCGTCCAGACAGTTGAAGATCCATGAGGAGAATTATCCAGCTTATGATTTGGAGTTGGCAACTATTGTGTATGCACTGAAGATTTGGAGACGTTACATGTATGGGTCTCGTTTCGATGTCTTTAGTGGTCACAAGAGTTTAAAGTATTTGTTTGATCAGAAAGAATTGAATAACAGGCGAAGGAGATGGACTGAATTCCTGAAGGATTATAAATTTGTGTTGAAGTAGCATTTAAGAGAGGCCAATGTCGTAAGGGATGCGCTGAGTAGGGAATCCATTCACATGGCAGAGTTAATGACGTAAGAAATGGAATTGTTAGAGTCTTTTAAATCTAAGTTGGAGTACATCCATAAGTTTCCACTTTGGTGACGAGGTATTAGTTTGTTAACCTCTCCTTAGTGAAGGTTAACAATGAGATTGTCTTACGAGATTCCGTTTGACAAGTCAAACGTGAATACGGATATGAAAGTGAGGTGACGACTGACTGTTTGCCAAGGTTGCGAATAACCATCAAAGGATTAATTGATGGATCTGCTGCAAGGGACTGGAATTTCCAAAGTGAAGTTTGGCGTGCGGTATGGTAGTTTTGAAAAATCGTTCTGTGAAAACCCGCATGCTAAAGTTAATTTTGGGAACGAATCAATAGGCTAATAAAATTTGATTGAGGAAGAAAATCCTAGGAGGATTACTTAAGTTGAGGGGAAGTTCTCAACACTATTGATTAATTTGGAAAGGAATCGGGTGCGTCGTTGGTAAAAACCTCGTGTTGAAGTTGCAATAGAGGAAAAAGAGCTCTGGGTTCTGTTCGATAGTTGTTTTGAGAACAACAAAGGTGATTTTCATGACGTTCAAATTTATTTGTTGTCCCCACGGTTTATTTCTACGTTTAAGGTCAAAGTTTTTAGTGAAACCCGCATTCCATCTTTTGAAAAGTTTTATCTTGAAATCTTGGGGGCGAGTCAAGAAGTTTCAGAGATGACTTTTCCGTCACATTTTTTTTATGTGTATGAGAACTGTTATGATTTTAGAAGATTTGTTGAGAACATGTTTACACCCTGCGGGGAAATCGTGTTTGTTTTTACCTCTACCGAGGAGTACCAGTTTGTGGATCTCATTTTCAACAAATATTTCTATCAAGCGTCTTGTATTAGACCTGTTGATTTAGATTAATCAAAGTTGGGGTGTAAACGAGGATAAGTGGAATGAAGCTTCAGAAGTGTTTTCAAAACGCGATACCAAGCCTATGCAGGAGAATGGTGAGTTTCTCGTGTTGATTCGTAACAAGAGAGTTCGGACTATAACCTTAGAAGTGTTCTAGGGCTGTAGTGGATCATACTTGACGATTGATGTGCCGGATTGGGAAGATTTTCTACACTCATTTCGTTAATTCAAGATTGTGTTCCAGCAACTTAAGACCTTTCTGAGAATGTCGATTCTCGGTTAGTCAAATGAAAGACTTGACGAAATTTTGAGGACAAAATTCTTTCAAGTTGGGGAGAATGTAACATCCGCAAAATAATTAATAGAATTATTTGGATGTTAACCCAATTGAATTATTTTAGTACTTGACTGGTAAAATTATTGAGTGCTAAATTTATTTATTGGTTGTCATCGGATCGTTAACCGGATAATACGGGTCAAGGAAGTTTTGGAATCGAAATAAGAGATTTAGAGCAATATGGTAATTTTACCACGTTACCACTTATATATTAATAAATATATATGTGTATACGTGTATGTGTGTGAGTGAGAAAGGAAAGAATTAATTAAAAGAAAGGAAGAAAAGAAAGAAAGCAGCGAGAGAAGAGAAACAGAGAGGTAAAGGAGAGAAAAGAAAAGAAAAGAGAAAGAAAGGGTGAGGAAGAAGAAGAGGAAAAAGGGGAAAGTTAGGCTCATCAAAACGACTTCCTTCCAACACGAAAAATGCTCAGCGTTACTTCCTCTTCGATTTGGTACCAAGATCTTCATCATCAACTCACTCTCTCTCACTTTGCCATTTTCGAATTTGAGAGGAAAAATTGGAGTTTTGATGGTTGTAGCTCAAGGGAAAGCTTTGGATGGTGTTTGGGAGCGAGCTCAAGGTGGATTGCGCAAATATTGAAGTCCGATTTGGGGTTTGTGAAGAATCAAGAGGTTAGGGTGCAAATTGGGGTTTTTGTGAATAGTAGCTTTTGGAGGTTAGGGATGATGAATAGTGTTCGTGGAAGATTTCGAGGAATTCGGTATTTCGGTCAAAAAGAGGTTTCGGGATCGAGTGAAAAGCTTTGGAAGCGGATTGGATGTCGCCGGAGCGGGGAATGTTCGTGTGTTTACTCGGTGATTTCGGCTCGCTCGTGGCTCACGCTTCAAGGGTGAGTTGTACTCACGTTTAGGCTTTTGAATTAATAAACTTAATTTGCGAAATGTGTTTCGGTTTTGGTTCGTTATCGAAAACGTATTTTGTACGAAAATCGCGTTTTATGTCCAATTGGTTTTTGGATTGATTGATTGATGATTATTATTGTTTGTATATGTTTTGGACTGTTTTTATATTGGGACTGGACTGGAACAGGTATCGGAATTGGTCGGAACGACAAAAAAAATGCAAAAACGGGATAAAATACAATGCTGTCAAAAGCGCACGACCCGTGCGTCTCAGGCGCACGGACCGTGCGGGTCTTTCTGTTTCTGTTTTCAAAAACGCATTACAGGGCGCACGACCCGTGCGTATGGGAGCACGAACCGTGCGCTGTGTTCTGTCCAAATTTTCCAAACTTGCCCGAAACGATCCCGATCGATTCCAATCCTCTCCTAATCCTTTCCTAACCCTTCTATAATGATATTAGGCTTATAATGCCATGATTTTGGGTATGTTTCAAAAGGGTTTATAAAATACTTTTGAAGTTGAAATTGTTTCGAAAAGCCGAACAATAGTACACGTGTGCGGATATATTTTATTAATAATAAAGCAGACTATGAGTCCTACGTGGTATGGTATAACTGACGCGTGATGGTTATTATTTATTCGTCTAAACCGGTCTACGATTCACGATATATATATTATATCGACTATAGGAAACGGCCCAATGCGGGTATTGTGTTCAGTTATCGGTCAAATGTAAATGAACTAAATGTTCATGTGTCTGTAGATATACTTATTATATCGAGTGTGGGTGACGACCCACGAGGTTAACATACTAGGCGAGGAAGTCATGATCCTTTACCCTAGGCTCTGTGCCATTAGGAAACACTATTGGTTATGGGGTTCACCGGGATTAGCAGTGCGTGCAGTCGGTGTTATGTTAAAAAGTTTTGTGTTACGTTCACCGGGATTAGCAGTGCGTGCAGTCGGTGGTACGTAGAATGGTTTCGTGTCACGTTCACCGGGATTAGCAGTGCGTGCAGTCGGTGGTACGTAAAATGGTTTCGTGTCGCGTTCACCGGGGTTAGCAGTGCGTGCAGTCGGTGGTACGTAAAATGGTTTCGTGTCGCGTTCATCGGGATTAGCAGTGCGTGCAGTCGGTGGTACGTAAAATGGTTTCGTGTCGCGTTCACCGGGATTAGCAGTGCGTGCAGTCGGTGGTACGTAAAATGGTTTCGTGTCGCCTTCACCGGGATTAGCAGTGTGTGCAGTCGGTGTCCTACCAAGTCAGAATTCTATCACACGGTTCACCGGGATTAGCAGTGTGTGCAGTCGGTGTCGTGTTAAGTTTAACAAAATTTCATAATTGAACTGAGAGTGTTAGTAGGGGTCTTGGTAGAACTCACTGAGATTGTATCTCATTGTTTATATGTTGTTATTTTACAGATAAACAGGGAAAGTGGAGATCCAAGAGGCACGAGTGGGTGGTACTCGGATGGTTGCTGAAGACTTAGCTTTATGCTTAAGTGTATATCTTTCCTTGTTATCTGTGTATCAAGACATTTTGTCTTTAGCGTTATGTATTTATTTCCGCTTTCTTGTACGATATTGAACACTGTATTTCACTGATGGTTTTTGGTCTTGCTTATGTTTAAGACAGTCTTGTTGTATTCAGTGAAAAATTTAGAGTAGTGTTCAGTATTTAAACAGGAAATATATCTCTGATGTTTTAGGGATGGTGCACTTGGGTATTTTTACTCGATAAAAATATCGGGGTGTTACATTATTAATAGTAAGTCCATTAGGGGTTAGTAATAGTGATTTTAAGTGATTGGCCCATGAGTAATTCGAATAAGTGATGAAAAAGCCCATAAGACCAAATAAAAATATAAAAGGGCTAGGTTAGGGTTTTGTTGTCATTAGAAGGAAAAAGAAAAAAAAAATAAGGATTGAGAAGAGAGAGCTAGGAGGGGGCGGCGCTAGCACAAGAGAAAGAAGGAGAGAAAACGTGAATCAAGAGGAGAGAGAAGAAGCTAGGGTTCGAATCATCCATCAAGCTAGGGTTGTGTATTCATCTAAGGCGCGCTAGTGCAAAAAAGGGATTTAAAGTCAGGCGAAAAGGGGATTTAAAGTCAGGCGCGCGCTTGACTTTTATTAAGTCGACTTTGTATGTCTGGAGTTTTAAAGTCAAGCGATAGCCTGACTTCGTAAGTCTGATTTAAAGTCAAGCATTTATTGCGCCTGACTTCGTAAGTATGTTTTAAAGTCAAACATTTATTCTTGCCTGACTTCGTAAGTATGATTTAAAGTCAAGCATTTATTCTTGCCTGACTTCGTAAGCATGATTTAAAGTCAAGCATTAACTATTGCCTGACTTCGTAAGTATGATTTAAGGTCAAGCTTTTATTATTGCTTGACTTCGTATGTATGATTTAAGGTCAAGCATTATTGCGCCTGACCTTAAAAGTTTTTTTTTTTTAAAATTTTGGTTTAATCTATACACCCTGGTTATACAAATTTTTCGTTAAAAAGAAGCGACTCCACTGGGGATCGAACCCAGATCTCTGGTCCCGTAGACCAGCGCCTTATCCATTGGGCCATGGAGTCATATATCAGTGCTAGTCAACTTGCATTCTCAAAATAGAGTAAAACATATTTCTCAAAACAAGCATAATTTCCCAAAACAACTCTGATTTCAACATTAACCTTGAAAATTCTCAAGGCAAACTAGCAGTATACACTATACAGAGGCTGTTAGCAACAGGAAAATAACTAGAACAAAAATTGGAATTTGAGAAACAAGAAACACTAATTATTTCCACTAATTAATTCCAATTTGGCAAACAAAAATTGAAATTTGGCAAACTAGCAGTATACACTATACAGAGGCTGCCTGCATCTGTCTTCAATAGAAAGTAGACTTGCTTTTTCTCACTTTTTCTCACTCTTGAAAGATGCTCGTCCTGTTGACAAAAAAACATGGTTATATTATACACGGGTAAATTGAGGAATCGTGAAATGGAAAACAATTTGAAGAACTGAACATGAAGTAATCATTCATTCAGTTAAGTTGATCACAGTTAACCAAATTTCAATTCCTCTACATTTTTTAAACTGGAAAACATAATTATGATGATATCTTAATAAAAGTGAACAAATTACCTGGAGTAACTCCTTTTCCCGAGAAGCTTTCCATTGTCGAAATTGTTCTGCCTCTTGGCTTTATTTTATGCTGCAATCATAGTATCCTTAATTAAGGTACATAGTAATTAAGGAAATGAGTAAAATATACAGAAACATGTCATATACCAGAACTTGTTAGTTGTTAGTAGTAATATAAAAGTGCATATTACCTGTTTTGGGAGCTGTTGTTCCTTAGATTTTCTTTCCTTAATCGTCTTTTCACGAACCTCATAAAACTCAAAATCATTCAAGATGCATGTTTTGCTTGAATGCTCTTTGAAAATTTTCAGAACCTGAATGCCCTTCTCTAACTTGACCTGCAGAAGGATATAGTTAAGTATTGCTAGTTGAATTGAGGGGTTCATGGCATTGAAACAAGCAACTGAGTGAATACCTCCTGAGTGTCCCTACTGTTTGTAACAGGTTTGTTTTCGTTGTTTTCTAGTGTTATTTGCCTCAACACATTATTTGGGATATCCTTTACGATATGCCATTTCAGAGGAAAGCAACCAGTCCACCTGTCCTGCTGCCAATACTCCACTGTTCTATCAAAATCAACCGGACCCACCATCTCAGCTAAACCAACAAATTGGCCACTAGTGTTGACCTGTAACAAAAATCACGAGACAAAAAATTAGGCTTAGAAAAACCAAGAATATGAATTCCCCACAAAATGCTGTAAACTAACTCACCGAAAATAGCAGAAATACGGGGCAGTCACCAGACTTCTCCTTGGCCTCCTGATATGCTGCATCTAGCTTCTTGTTGCCATTAGGGGTGCTTGTCCAAACACTATATTTTATACTTTTATGAACATCATCCTCGCTGTAGGATTTGATGACATAAAATTTTGCATCAGAATAATTCTCAGATAAACCCTCCCCGTTGTACTGTTGCTTGTTGGGAACTGGATCAACTTCTTTACCATCACTCTTTGAAGGAAGGTTCTGTCCCTTGAGTAACAATGTTACTGGTTCAAGACCTTTGACATTTTTATCATCAGAACTATTGGCAGCTCTAGGTCTCTTGTTCAGCTCACCAAAGCCATCTACATTTTTTTGACATAATCACCAACACGGCGACCACTTGTGGCTCTGCTATCAAAAGAACCTGTTCTAGATCCATATGCAGCAGATCCAAAATGAGAACTAGCTCCATAAGGGTTTCCATATTGGCTGTAGAACATGTTGCTTGGGTACATCCCGTTAGTGAATCCAGAGACCAGTCCCAGCTTAGGCGAATGCATCGAACCATGATAGTTCTGCAATCCAGGAACAGAATTTAAGGCAAATTTTGAAATGGAATAACTCAATTCAATTGAAGTAGACAATGTGTAGCAAAATTTTGAAAGAAGGGAAGATATTAGTTAAAAAGAGATAAAAAAATTGCAGCTCTGCAGACAAAAAGAAATAAAGTACTTGGATTTACACCTACTACCACTAAGACATCAGAACAGGCATCAGAACAGACACAGAACAGGCATCAGAACAGGCATCAGAACAGGCATCAAAACCGTTTCCCTTTCTTCATCAGCCAGGCATCAGAACAGACACAAAACTAAGACATCAAAACAAGATTAAGGAAAAAACCTTTAAAGGTGGATCGAGAACTTGGTACATTTCTGGGGTCACAGTATCCAACCATAAACCTGGAAAACACATCTGCAAGAACACATCAACAATAAAACCTGCGTCAACATTCTCAGAAAAACCAAACGAAACTAATCATCACATTATACTTGATAGGGGAAAAAACAACAACAAAAACAATAAATAAATAAATAAAAACTCAACTACCAAATCAAAAATTATCAATGTCATCAAATAAAAAATCAATTCCTAATCAAATTGCAATTACATCAAGATGTTATTGCATAATCATTACTCAGCACCAGAACACAGCTGCTGCACATACTATGAAAACCTAATATTAAATGGGAGAAAAACACAACAAAAAACATGTTGAAGAAAGAAGACTTTGTCACCGGTTTCCTTGGTCTCAGATTCCAAGTCCTAACCAATGGTTCTTCAACTTCATCCCCATCCCCTTCCCCTTCTTTTGCTTCTTCCTCTCGTGCTCCTTCTTTTTCTAGTGCTCTAGCATTTGCTTCTTCTCGCTCTTCTTCTCCGTCTCCGTCTCCGTCTCCCTCGCTTTCGGTGTCATCGTCGCTGTCATCGTGAGTATCACTGTCATCCTGGCAAATGGGGAATAAACATAATCTTGTTATGGAATGTCTAACAGATGTTATTTCTTTCTCGTTTCCTGAAAACCCATAACGGAAAACCAAATCCATCACTGAACTAAAAGAATTCAGTGACCAGACTCACCTAAGAGTGATGGCAGCTGGAAATATGAATGCTACACAGACAGTAGTTGTTGCTCCAGTGATTCCTCAGCCATTGATGCTTTAAGACCTGGATCAAATGTTCAAGGGTCATCTGCAGCCCAAAATGTTGGCCCACAAGCTTCATATAGTTATGCTGCTGTACTTGGTTCTTCCTTGTCACGAAGCACTACTCCTGATCCACAACATGTTTAACCTATAGTAAAAAAGATACAATCAAAGAGATCCTATTAAACTTCATTTGACACATTAATCTGGAGAACATTAGATTTTCAAATCCTAAGTTAATAACAATCAGTAGGGTTCCAAAACGCAAAAGATTAGCACAGTTCGAGTATACAATCAGTAGACAAGCACTAAAATCACTCAAAATGTTGAAGAAAAAAGGTTAGGGTTCCAATTAGTTACCTCAGAAGATGAAAACGGGATCGAGAACTGAGAAGACGAGCACGGAAATGAGGAACGATTGGTTCGATTGTTGATTTCTAGGTTTGAAGGTGAGTACGGAAACGAGGAACGAGGAACGATTATTGATTTCTCAATTTGTTGAAGAACACGAAGGTTCACATGGTGATGGAAGCTTTAGCTCCTTCGGATCCATCTCCTCGCCACCGTCCTCCACCTCAGCTCCTTCGAATCCATCTCCTCGCATCCCATTGCCTTCCGTGACGCCGTGAACAGCGTGAAGAACAGCGTGACGATTTGTCTTCTCCTGTCTTCTCCTGTGTTTTCGTTGAGAGGAGAGAATGATGTCTGAGAGAGAGAGAGTGAGGGGATTTGCGTGAGAGGGTGAGAATGGAGAGGGGGGAGATTCGACGGGAGTAGAGGAAAGCTAATTAGGGTTCGCGTGAGAGAGTGAGAATGGAGAGGATAGTGTTCTGAGAGTGAGGCGTAAGTAAAATTAATTTTTTCTATTTTTGGACTTTAGAGGTCAAGCGAGAATAGAGGCTTGACGTCTAAAGTATTAGAACAGAAAAAAAAATTCACCCTAATTACAAGTTTGCCACCGTGTCACTTATGTAGTCAGGCGCTTACACGCCTGACTTCTAAAGTCTTATTTTTCCCTATTTCTTCACTTTAGACGTCAGGCGTGTATCCGCTTGACCTTAATACTCGCGAGTTTTGCCACTTATTTACAAGTTTGCCACCGTGTCTACCTATGTAGTCAGGCATCTGGGCGCCTGACTTTAAATGTCTAATTCTAATGTCATTTTTGCACTAGTAGGTAAGGGTGTGATTCAAACATTATAATGGGTTGTATGAGGGATTACATGTGGGGTTTTGACAATTACCATATGTGTGTCATTATTTTGAGATGTTGATGTTATGTCTTGATGCCAATTTTGTTGCTAAACTCATTGTTTGGGGTGATCTGGATATAGGTTCGGTTATACAGTAACTGGGAGCAATCTAGCGGTCCAAAAATTATGCGGTTTACCTTTTCAGAAACTATACTTAATGCTTGTTAATTTGACACTAGTTTGGTTGCATTTGGAGTTGTATAGCTCGAGTTATAGGTGCCATAAGTTAGGTCAAAATTCTGGAAACGATCTGGATATAGGTTCGGTTATACAGTAACTGGAAGCAATCTAGCTGTCCAAAAATTATGTGGTTTACCTTTTCTGAAACTAGACTTAATGCTTGTTAATTTGACACTAGTTTGGTTGCATTTGGAGTTGTATAGCTCGAGTTATAGGTGTCACAAGTTAGGTTAAAATTCTGGAAGCAATCTGGATATAGGTTCGGTATTTCGTGTATAACGTTTTCGTTTGAACTCCTTTTTGAATGATTCTTGATTCGTTGAAAACTACACTCAATTTTTTTCGGGTTAGGCTCAAGTCCCATGTCATTTGACTGAGTTTGGATAATTTTAGAGGTGTCACAAGCTAGGTCATGGTGGCTGTTGTAACACCCCGTTAATTTCTAACTTGTAGAAACTACCGAAGCACACTACTGGCAAACATCAGAGTGACTTCCCTTTTTAAATACTGAACACATACTAATACTTGATGCTAAAAACCCATCAAGTTCGCTTACATAACTGAACACAATATATATAAAACGTTCTTACACCACTCAACTAGTGTTCAGTACCAAAAACCGAAAGTCTGCGGAAGCGATTTACAACTTAAAAACATAAGTCGTACCATCGTACATCTAAGAAACTAAATAC
Source organism: Astragalus membranaceus (assembly GCA_039519185.1). NCBI lineage: Eukaryota > Viridiplantae > Streptophyta > Magnoliopsida > Fabales > Fabaceae > Astragalus > Astragalus membranaceus. The sequence continues at coordinate 59,215,951 of CM076849.1, forward strand.
AAAATACAGAGATACAAGGGAAACTGAAATACAAGACATAAAGAAATAAAGATGGCGGCTACTTCTCAAGCATCTTCATAGCCGTGCCTCACGGTCTTCATCTTTCCCTGCTTAACTGAAAAACAACAACAATGGATTGGGTGAGACAACTTGTCTCAGTGAGTTTTATCGCGACCCCTTACTAATCCTCTCGGTTCAATTATGCTTGATTCATTATACTTAACTCATAAATCATAGTCCTCAAAGTTGACTATGTGGCTAACTAACTAAAAGTTGACCTCGGAACCCTCAAGCCGGTTACCAGATACAACACTAACTAAAGTTATAGCGTGTCATCGGTCACTTGGCATAATAAGCTTCCGGTGAACCCGTCCCCACTAATCGGCTGGGTCCCTAACGGGGCCTAGGTTCATAAGGCTCATGACTGCCTCTCCCCTAGCACACTAAACTAAAAAGGGTCGTCACCCCGACTAAAGATATATATGATGATATACCTGGACTGAACTCAACAATGAACTTAAACATGATAATAACATAATAATAAACTGAACTGAACATAAACTCATTACTAACGTGATCTAATTACTAACTTAGTCTAATTATTAAGTGATCTCTCATGGATTACTAAGGTTTGCTAACTTATCTTATCAATCTTACTAAACCAGTCAATCCAGCACAATGCATCAAACACAAATTCATAACATGAAATCAATGGTCAATCACATTAGCATTCACTTAACCTGAACGTAATCCAAACACAACCAATCATAATCAATTACCACTCAATTCAGGGCAATTCAATTATAGTAACATTGGGGAAGTTGGAAGGAGGGATTAGAAAGCAATTGGAATCGTTTGCACTACAACAAAAAGTAGTTTAGGCAACGGCTAAAAACCGTGGCTAGAAGTGAAAAAACCGTGGCCTAAACTTTAGGCCACGGTTTTTTAGGCGTTGTGTAGGTGGCCGTTGCCTATTCCTTCAGGCCACGGTTTTTTGACATTAGGCCACGAAATATCAAAACCGTCGCCGTAGTTATTAAAATAGGCCACGGTTTATTAGTCTAGTTTCTGGCCACGGTTTTCAATTGGCCACACATAAATAACTGTGGCCTATAGGTTTAAGCCACGTTTTTCAATTGGCCACACATAAATAACTGTGGCCTATAAGTTAAAGTCCAGTTTTTTTTATATCAACAATTAGTCACCATGAAATAGAAACAAGCCAAAGTCATCAATCAAATTATTTTCTATGAATAAAAACAAACAAGTCATGTATAGGAATGGAATAAATCAATCAAATTAATTTCCCATACAAGTGAAAGCCTAGCCATAGCCCTAAGCTCCCCTATTCCCTCCTTTCCCCTCCCAAAACCTTATCCTAAACACACCCCTAAAAAAATTCACAATTACATACAACTTTCAAAATTTACAGATTAAATCCTCCTCCTATTATCAACTCGTGCTTTCTTTGATATTGATCCAGCTTGTAGATGATCGCTACTGGATTGAATCTGGATGAGAAGAACAATTTGTTTCAAAGTTCAACACTACCAGAGAACAAGGTAGTTCCTCTGAGACAAATTTCTCCACGCGGTTTACCTGAAAGTGCATCATATCCCATCTCTGGCACAGATCCAAGCCTAGCCTCAATGGTTGTCATAGGAACTCCAACTGTTCCACTCATAGAATACACATCCCCTCTGGCACAGATCTTATTTATGATGATTAATGTTTAATGTAGCTTTTCTTCTTTCTTCATTGTTATGCTTAACATTATTCAATATATGTATTCACCATTCAGGGGTTGCATCCAAGTTTGAGGGAGACAAGAACATCTCTGGCAAGAGAGCTTGTGACATTGCAAGAAAGGCTTGATTCTATGATGGCTAATAGACCTCAGCAGCAGATGCAGCAGCACAATATCCAGGAACTAGTTTCAGTCAGTCCACTGAATATTGGGAATGGAGAATATCAGCAAGATAAACAAGAAGAAAAACTAGACGCAGCAAGAGAAGATTCATCTAAAGGCATCAATGATCCAAGTGATGATACCTTGCAAAAACATCAGGATCAGCTTTACATGAAGGATGGCGACAACAATCTTCCTTCTAATGATGGTAAAAGTGAATCTCAATCACCCCCATCAAATGACAGAGAAGAGGAAATCTGTCCAATGGTATCAGTTGATGCATTGGATTCTACAAAGGCTGCATTGGATTCTAATTCAATAATCAGGAGTAAAAATATTTGGAAATATATTTAAGTGATATAAAATGATACATAATGAATAATTACAAACTTCAGATGAAATTCTACCACATACCTCCTGCAACACAAACATTTGATTTATTGTGCTTTCTGGAGACAAGCTTCGATTGCAACTCTAACCAATTAGCCTTGGCAATAGAAAATGATGGTATCATTTCTTCCTCTAAAGAATGCCACAAGCCTTCTCTGGTGTTGGCCTAAAAAATTAGTTACAAGTTAGTGTTGACACTTAAACCAAACTACAGCCATTAACTAATTTTCAACTTATGTGCAAATTCAGAAAATCCTCTAATCTCCTCTAATATTGAAGTGTCAACAACAGACCAATACACATCTATCATAAAAGCATAATATGCTCACAGTCCCCACCTTCTAGCAAATAATAACCAGTTTGCTAAACAGTAACAAGGGCTATCCAAATAGGAAGAGCAGTTTTGACTATCAAAATCCCAAAATACCCAAAAATAAGGGGAGCAAAGAACTAGTTCAACTTACAGCTGAAAGTGATCCAAACGTTCGGTAATCTTCAAAGATGACCTTAAGTGAAGAGATGTTGATCACAGGCAATTGAAGTTTTGTTACCTCAAATGTCCGCCCTGTTTTCTGTAGAGAGATGTTGAATTAATCAAGTACTGTCCAACTAAGCATCAACATACGTATCAACACTGAAAACTATTTCAGGAGTTAAAACAAATCAAACTGTGGCTAGTTTAGAAACATTTTATACAAACAATTGGGTTTTAAGCATATTATTAAATCTGAAAACAAAGTAGTGGCCATTACCTCCACAATTTGAAGAAAGTCACTAAGGAATAATTCCTGTGTAGTCTTGGTCTGGTGACTACAAGCCAAGATTTCTGTCATATGTTTGACAGCCACATCATACATCCCAAGAGAAGCATACCACCTAAAAAAAACCATCTTAATTAACAAACATAAAAGAATGTAAATGGCATGTTTCTTGATAAAAAATCACAATCTATTATTGCTGAACCATTTCTAACTTACTGTCCTATATGGAAATGAACATGATCGTTAATATAACTCCAAGTAGTTCCTCTAAAAACAGAAAGACCACTTCTGTACGTTCGAATTGCATGTTTGATCTGAACAATACAAGATCAAGCCAAGAAAATTAAAAAATTAATAAGCAAACAGCAACCGATTGTTTTTTTTTGGGGAGGGGGGGACTATCTGCATACTGTTGACAACCGAATACCTGATCACACTTTTTATACTGCTCACCGGAAAGCACTAGATGAAATCCATATTTGCGAAACATGAAGGGTTTAGACAAGTGCTTACCACGGCAGATTCGGCGATGGTTGAAATTAGGGTTTTCTTGTAGAGAGAAGTGAGAGGGGTAGGAAGGATGCAAGCGCTGAAATTGAATGGAAGGTTTCGGTGTGACTGAAATTGAATGGAAGGTTTCGCTGAAACTGAAATTGAAGAGAGAAAAACATGAGAGGGATTTGCGAAGAGATGCCAAGGGATTTGCGAAGAGATGCTGCGAAGAGATGCGAGAGAGATGCTGCGAAGAGATGCTGCGAAGAGATGCGAGAGAGATGCTGCGAAGAGATGCGAGACAGTGAGAGCGATGAGAAGGAGTTAGGGATTTGCGAGACGGTGAGAGGGATGAGAACGTGTGAGACAGTGAGAGGGTTTGAGAGGGTTTGAGATTGAATGGAAGGTTTCGCTGATATTTTGTTATTATTAATTACTATATTATTACGGAAGGCAATACTAAAGGCGACGTTTTTTGTTAAATTTTTATAGGCCACGTTTGCATAATTGTGGTATTATATATCTACAGTTTTATAACCGTGGCCTATGTACTTCGAAAGTGTGGCCTGATATCAACTTAAAGCAAACGTCGCCTATTGTCTATCTTTTGGCCACGCTTTTAGAACTATGGTCTCTTCCAGGTTTAAGCCACGTTTTTTTAGCCGTGGCAATGGTTGGCGTGGCCTAAAGCCAAAAATGTTGTAGTGTTGGAATGATTTAGAACACTTTTTAAAAGAGGCAACCCGAAGACCACGCACGACCCGTGCGCCCATACACACGATCCGTGCGTGTCCATCATTTAACATGTCATTCCTTTCCGATCCCGAATTACTTCCCGATCAATACTACCACTTCAGTCAAAGCTAAACATGTAGAATTACGGTGTTCCCATCCTAGGGGAACCTTGGGGAGTGGATGGGAAAGGACTTAGAACCAATCGGAACGACTTAGGACGTATTTCAAAATGTCGTATCAGAGAGATACGCACGGTCCGTGCGCCTTGGCACACGACCCGTGCGTGTTTTCAAAAACAGCACCAGGGGTTCCAGAATCTCACGCACGACCCGTGCCCAGAGGCACACGGTCCGTGCGTGACTAACAGTGTTGCAGAAAAACAGTTTTTCGCGTTTTCTTTCCTATTCCGATCGTTCCCGTCTCCATTCCGATTCACCTACAAACTCAATAACACAACAATACACATATTCATGGTTTTCCTAGTGAGTTATAGAACTCACCTTTTGGAGACATCAACGATTTCACACCGAGACTTTACAACAAGGACGCAAGCAACTCGCGAACTCTCCCCACAACGGCTCCTCCACACCTTCACTGAAAACCCAGCAACTGAAATATTCCCTAGGATGCTCCAAAGGGTGATGTAGGTACTGAGGTAGGTTCTAAGGTTCTCCCACACAACATGCAACAGTTTTGGTTCAGATTTGCTTAAGAGAAGCTTGGTGGTTAACAATGGTAACTCATGGTGGAGAAGGGGGATGATTACGATTTCAGTATCAATGGAAAGGAAATGATGAACTGATTCAGATTGTGGAGAAGGATCAGACATGCATGGGATTAATGAGAAACCCTCCTCTCCCTCTCACGCCTCACTCTCTCCCTTTTTCTCTAACTATTCTGTTTCAGTTTATTTTCCAGAAAATGAAATGGAATGGAGTGTTGGTCCTTGGGTTCAGCTGAGGAGGTACTTATATATAGGTAATGTGAAAGGACCATCTTACCCTTTACTTACTAAATCTATTCCCACTGACTCCTTCAGCTCTAATTAACTCAATGTGATGAAATTAATTTAATTAAGCACAACATTCACATAATAATTAAATCAAGTAATCCACTATCAAATCATTTTATTTCTAATCAAGACAAGAATTCACCAAATAATAATTCACGACAAATTATTTAAATAGCGTAAAAATTGAGGATATTACAATCACCCCAACTTTTAAAAATTTTGTCCTCAATATTGGACTAAGAAATACCTTTCGCCGAACTGTCATCAGATTTTCTCTTCTGAGCGTCCAATACATAGAATCTTCCACGCGCGGGGGTAGAAGCTTCCTCTCGATTCCTCTTCTTTGCGGGACACTCGTTAGCATAATGTCCTTCTTCCTTGCATTAGTAACACACAGTAGATCCCAGACGACACTCTCCAGTGTGAGGCCTTCCGCATTTCGGACACTTACCGGACCTTAGTAGTTCGGATGCTGTAGCTTGCTTTCCTTTGTTGGAGTTACCCTTTGGCTCTTCACTTGGGGTTGGCAATTCCAATGCTTTCTTCTTCTCTTTCCGATACGTTTTCCTTTCCTCATACATCCTGTTGAGATCTGCCTCTGCAACATAAGCTTGCTGCACCAAACCAGCATAACTAGTCATAGCATAAGAGCTAAGACCTTGGGCCACATCAGCACGAAGACTTGCCCTATACATCTGCATCTTCCACTCATCATTCGGAGCATGCTTTGCCAACTGATAGAACTACGACAACCTTTCAAACTTGGCGGTGAACTCACCCACCGACATCTCTCCTTGCCTCAGATTGATAAACTCGGCTTGTTTACTTAACTTCATCACCGGAGGGAAGAAGTGACCAATAAACATCTCCTTGAAGTTAACCCAGGTAACAGGAGTTCCCTGGTTCACCATCAACTCATGAGCATTGGTCCACCAGGTTTGAGCATCTTCCTCGAGCATATGGGCAGCAAAAAGAACCTTTTCTTCTTCACTGCATTGAAGAGTCCTAAAAATCTTCTCCATCGAATCCAACCAGAAATGTGATACCATCACCTCAGGTCCTCCTTTGAAACTTTGGGGATTCATCTTCTGGAAACGAAAGTAAGCCCTATTCGGGTCTTCCAGAGGAGGTTGTTGAACATTCGGTTGTTGTTGATCCATCCTCTCTTGATGCATCTGGGCCATTTGAGCCATCTGCTGCTGCTGCATTTGCATCATGTCATTCATCATCTTTTGTTGCGTCTCGATGACATTTTGCATCCATTCGGTATGAGGATCAACAGGGACGCTTCTCCTACTTCCACCAGCCATGATTCTGCGAAATATGCACAAAGTGTTTAGTTGATCAGGCTAAACGTCTAATAGCATACTAAGAGGAATCACACTTAGAGGACTTAAGAGACTCATGATTCTAAGTCCGACTGGGTCGAACTGCTCTGATACCACTTGTAACACCCCGTTAATTTCTAACTTGTAGAAACTACCGAAGCACACTACTGGCAAACATCAGAGTGACTTCCCTTTTTAAATACTGAACACATACTAATACTTGATGCTAAAAACCCATCAAGTTCGCTTACATAACTGAACACAATATATATATAAAACGTTCTTACACCACTCAACTAGTGTTCAGTACCAAAAACTGAAAGTCTGCGGAAGCGATTTACAACTTAAAAACATAAGTCGTACCATCGTACATCTAAGAAACTGAATACAAAATACAGAGATATAAGGGAAACTGAAATACAAGACATAAAGAAATAAAGATGGCGGCTGCTTCTCAAGCATCTTCATAGCCGTGCCTCACGGTCTTCATCTTTCCCTGCTTAACTGAAAAACAACAACAATGGATTGGGTGAGACAACTTGTCTCAGTGAGTTCTATCGCGACCCCTTACTAATCCTCTCGGTTCAATTATGCTTGATTCATTATACTTAACTCATAAATCATAGTCCTCAAAGTTGACTATGTGGCTAACTAACTAAAAGTTGACCTCGTAACCCTCAAGCCGGTTACCAGATACAACACTAACTAAAGTTATAGCGTGTCACCGGTCACTTGGCATAATAAGCTTCCGGTGAACCCGTCCCCACTAATCGGCTGGGTCCCTAACGGGGCCTAGGTTCATAAGGCTCATGACTGCCTCTCCCCTAGCACACTAAACTAAAAAGGGTCGTCACCCCGACTAAAGATATATATGATGATATACCTGGACTGAACTCAACAATGAACTTAAACATGATAATAACATAATAATAAACTGAACTGAACATAAACTCATTACTAACGTGATCTAATTACTAACTTAGTCTAATTATTAAGTGATCTCTCATGGATTACTAAGGTTTGCTAACTTATCTTATCAATCTTACTAAACCAGTCAATCCAGCACAATGCATCAAACACAAATTCATAACATGAAATCAATGGTCAATCACATTAGCATTCACTTAACCTGAACGTAATCCAAACACAACCAATCATAATCAATTACCACTCAATTCAGGGCAATTCAATTATAGTAACATTGGGGAAGTTGGAAGGAGGGATTAGAAAGCAATTGGAATCGTTTGGAATGATTTAGAACACTTTTTAAAAGAGGCAACCCGAAGACCACGCACGACCCGTGCGCCCATACACACGATCCGTGCGTGTCCATCATTTAACATGTCATTCCTTTCCGATCCCGAATTACTTCCCGATCAATACTACCACTTCAGTCAAAGCTAAACATGTAGAATTACGGTGTTCCCATCCTAGGGGAACCTTGGGGAGTGGATGGGAAAGGACTTAGAACCAATCGGAACGACTTAGGACGTATTTCAAAATGTCGTATCAGAGAGATACGCACGGTCCGTGCGCCTTGGCACACGACCCGTGCGTGTTTTCAAAAACAGCACTAGGGGTTCCAGAATCTCACGCACGATCCGTGCCCAGAGGCACACGGTCCGTGCGTGACTAACAGTGTTGCAGAAAAACAGTTTTTCGCGTTTTCTTTCCTATTCCGATCGTTCCCGTCTCCATTCCGATTCACCTACAAACTCAATAACACAACAATACACATATTCATGGTTTTCCTAGTGAGTTATAGAACTCACCTTTTGGAGACATCAACGATTTCACACCGAGACTTTACAACAAGGACGCAAGCAACTCGCGAACTCTCCCCACAACGGCTCCTCCACACCTTCACTGAAAACCCAGCAACTGAAATATTCCCTAGGATGCTCCAAAGGGTGATGTAGGTACTGAGGTAGGTTCTAAGGTTCTCCCACACAACATGCAACAGTTTTGGTTCAGATTTGCTTAAGAGAAGCTTGGTGGTTAACAATGGTAACTCATGGTGGAGAAGGGGGATGATTACGATTTCAGTATCAATGGAAAGGAAATGATGAACTGATTCAGATTGTGGAGAAGGATCAGACATGCATGGGATTAATGAGAAATCCTCCTCTCCCTCTCACGCCTCACTCTCTCCCTTTTTCTCTAACTATTCTGTTTCAGTTTATTTTCCAGAAAATGAAATGGAATGGAGTGTTGGTCCTTGGGTTCAGCTGAGGAGGTACTTATATATAGGTAATGTGAAAGGACCATCTTACCCTTTACTTACTAAATCTATTCCCACTGACTCCTTCAGCTCTAATTAACTCAATGTGATGAAATTAATTTAATTAAGCACAACATTCACATAATAATTAAATCAAGTAATCCACTATCAAATCATTTTATTTCTAATCAAGACAAGAATTCACCAAATAATAATTCACGACAAATTATTTAAATAGCGTAAAAATTGAGGATATTACAATCACCCCAACTTTTAAAAATTTTGTCCTCAATATTGGACTAAGAAATACCTTTCGCCGAACTGTCATCAGATTTTCCCTTCTGAGCGTCCAATACATAGAATCTTCCACGCGCGGGGGTAGAAGCTTCCTCTCGATTCCTCTTCTTTGCGGGACACTCGTTAGCATAATGTCCTTCTTCCTTGGATTAGTAACACACAGTAGATCCCAGACGACACTCTCCAGTGTGAGGCCTTCCGCATTTCGGACACTTACCGGACCTTAGTAGTTCGGATGCTGTAGCTTGCTTTCCTTTGTTGGAGTTACCCTTTGGCTCTTCACTTGGGGTTGGCAATTCCAATGCTTTCTTCTTCTCTTTCCGATACGTTTTCCTTTCCTCATACATCCTGTTGAGATCTGCCTCTGCAACATAAGCTTGCTGCACCAAACCAGCATAACTAGTCATAGCATAAGAGCTAAGACCTTGGGCCACATCAGCACGAAGACTTGCCCTATACATCTGCATCTTCCACTCATCATTCGGAGCATGCTTTGCCAACTGATAGAACTACGACAACCTTTCAAACTTGGCGGTGAACTCACCCACCGACATCTCTCCTTGCCTCAGATTGATAAACTCGGCTTGTTTACTTAACTTCATCACCGGAGGGAAGAAGTGACCAATAAACATCTCCTTGAAGTTAACCCAGGTAACAGGAGTTCCCTGGTTCACCATCAACTCATGAGCATTGGTCCACCAGGTTTGAGCATCTTCCTCGAGCATATGGGCAGCAAAAAGAACCTTTTCTTCTTCACTGCATTGAAGAGTCCTAAAAATCTTCTCCATCGAATCCAACCAGAAATGTGATACCATTGTTGAACCAAGGGTAAAACAGTCCTTTATTTTGAATGATAACAAATTACATCATATCTACTAATGTTTCAAGTTGAGCAAAGTGCAGGACCTAATTTAAAAAGAAGAAGACACAAAAGAAGAGAAGCTTGAAGAAGAAGCATCATATAAAGTTCAAAACCCTATTTTGTGTCTAAGCCTTTTCTTAGGACTCTTTGTAAAGGTCCTATCACCTAAAGTGTGTGACACTTTAGATATTGAGAGAGATGATCTTTTCTAATCATACATGATGCATAAAAATAGTTTTGAAAAAATATTTCACAAAACTGCATGCATGCATAAGGTGGCAAGTTGAAAAAAAAAATATTTTTAAGAAAGCTTGGAATCGATTTCCAACCCATTTCATAGGACTTGAAAATCGATTCTCAGGACCTCCTATATGGCCTGAAAATCGATTCCTTCATGTTTCCAAAGGGCCATGAATCGATTCCCATGCCTTCCAAAAAGAAAAGAAAAGAATCGATTCCCTATTATTTTAACTAGCTTAAAAATCGATTCCTCCTATTTCTTATGAACTAAGAATCGATTCCCCATGCTTCTAAATGAACCAAGAATCGATTCTCAGGACAACCATATGGCCTGAAAATCGATTCACTCCTTTCTTCATAAACAATGAATCGATTCCCTCTTTTTCCAAAACATCAATGAATCGATTCCTTCTTATTTCAACTAAACTATGAATCGATTCCTTTTATTTTTAAAGGCAATGAATCGATTCCTTCACATTTTAACTTGATCAATGAATCGATTCTTCACCTATACTAAATGCTTTTCAAAAAATTTCAACGGTGCCTAAGCCTATAAATACCCGGTTGAGCTTCACTTTCAACACAACACCGATTCTCACATTTTCTTCTCTACTCTCTCATATTCGAATCTCTATAGATCTATTACTCTTCATTGTTTTATTTTTTATAAGCTTTTGATTTTAAATTGTTATATCTTTTTTTCAAAAGCTGTTTATAGATCTAAATCTGAGATCCTGTGCTCCAACTGTTTTGAATCTTGTTTTTCAAAAAGCTTTGTTTTTCAAAATCATATCTATAATTTTTAAAGCTTTCAAGCAACCTCAACTTCTATTGTTATATCAATTTTGAAGTGGTTGCAAAAGCAAGATCATCCCTCATCTTATAGAGCATCCATAATATCCTAAGATCACTCATCTCTCTCAGTTTCTAAACTGACTCATTCTCTGAAGTGATTGGATCATAGAACTCTATTGTGTAATTTATTTTATTTCAAGGTGTTTTTGAAATCCTGGGCTTTGTACTTGGGTCTCTCAATCAGGTGATTGAGTAGGTGTTTTTTGAAATCCTGGGCTTTGTACTTGGGTCTCTCAATCAGGTGATTGAGTTGGTGTTTTTGAAATCCTGGGCTGTGTACTTGGGTCTCTCAATAGGGTTATTGAGTTGGTTTAGAAATCCTTAGCAAGAGTGCTTAGGTTCTCAATTCAGGGGAATTGAGATTCACTTATATTGGGGTCGACTGTTTGTATCAAACTCTCTTCAATATAGTGGTTACTAAGTCCAAGGGTTGAAAAGCCTAAGGCCGAGGACGTAGGGGTTTTATCCCGAACCTCGCTAAATTGCTGTGTCTCTCTCTCTTCCCTATCTCTTTATATTTTGCACTTTATTTGCTTATAATATTGATATTATCATAACTCCTTATATTATCAATTTCTCAATATAACTGTGCAAATATATCATATTGTAATCTTTCTTCTGATTATCTATTTTATTGCTGTATACAATATTAATCTATCCATCATCTCATTCTACTCCTTCTTTATTGGTCAAATATTATTATTCCGCATTTAATCCAAACCAATATCGAAAAAGTTTTTTTTAAATTAAAAAAGAATCCATTAATCACCTATAACCTTATTCACCCCCCCCTCTAAGGTTACTTTTATAGACTCTCAAGTCTAACAAGTGGTATCAGTAGCTAGTAATTGCTTTAGAGCTTTACATCTCGCAATTTAAATTAATCCTGTTATATATCTGTGATTATGGGTTCATTTATGAAAGAAGGAATGTCTTCTAATAGACCTCCTCTATTTGATGGTACTAACTATGATTACTGGAGTAGTCGTATGAAATGTCATGTGCAGGCTATAGATTTCACTCTGTGGAGAATTATTGTTGATGGACCTCTGATCCCTATGAAGATCAAGATCACAAAACCAGGTAATACTGATGGTGACACTTCAAAAATTCAAGCCACCGGCAAAGCTGAAGAAGTACCGGTAGAAGACATCTACACCATCGACCTGAGTGAGTTAAGAAAATCTGAGCTTGACAAGATATCCCTAAATGCAAAGGCCATGAATATCCTTCATCTATCACTCTGTGAAGAAGAATATGGTAGAGTAAAAGGGTGTCAAAGTGCAAAGGAAATCTGGGACTGCCTACAAGCCACTCATGTCGGGACAAGCCAGGTAAAAGATACTAAAATTAGAATTCTCACCTCTGAATATGAAAGTTTTAAAATGAAAGAAGGTGAGTCTGTCGCAGCAATGCATCAGAGATTAAATTTAATTGTAAACAACTTGAGGGCCTTAGGAAAGAAATACACCAACAAGGATTTGAATGGAAAGATCCTTGAATCCTTAACTGGTGATTTCTTCCCTAAGACTTGTGCTATAACCGAAGCCAAAGACATTGGCACTTTACCTCAAGAAGACCTTATTGGATCATTGCTAGCATTTGAGGTAGTTCTGGCTGCCAAAAAGAATCAAGAAAAAGAAACTGTAAAAGAGAAGAAATCTCTTGCCCTTGCTGCTAAAACTTCTAAAGTAGCAAGGAAAGAGGTTGAATCTGAAGAAGAAACCGATGATGAAGATATGGCTATGCTTGCCAAAAATTTCAAAAAATTTATGAGATTCAAAAAGTTTGGAAAGGGTGACTTTTCAAAGAAGTCCGGGTACAACAAAGAAGACAGGTATGAGAAAAAGAATGATCAACCAAGATGTTTCGAATGCAACAAACCCGGTCACATCAAAGAAAACTGTTACAAGCTGAAATCTAAGCAAAAGAAAGCAATGAAAGCAACATGGGACAATACAGAAACTGAAAGTGAGACCGAAGAAGAAGAAGTTGCAAATGCTGTCTGCCTCATGGCAAAGAACACACCTGAAGCAACATGGGACAATCTCAGCACTGATGGTGAATCAGAAGAAGATGAGCAGACCGACAATGCTGTCTGCAGCATGGCAAATGATACATCAAAGGTAAGCCTTAACTTTTCTAGTTCATCTACCTCCTCTATGCATGATGATATAATTGATAATGACTATAGTAGTCACGATCTGAGTGAAGCTTTTGAGGCTCTTTATTTTGAACATGAAACTCTTTTGTTAAAATCTAAGAAATTAACAAAGAGCAACAAAAGCTTGTCCACTCAAATCAAGACACTTGAAAATGAGGTAGTTAAATTGAAGAATGAGCTACATAAAACAAAACCTTTCAACCTTGAATTTCTTGAGCTTAAACAAAATTTTGAAAAAGTCAAGGTTGAAAATGAATTTTTGAAAGAGTCTTTGAAAAAGTTTGAGGTTGGTGAAAAGACCTTGACTCAGTTGCTTCACTCTCAACATCAATATGTTGATAGGAGAGGTATTGGGTACCAAGGAAATTCCACCACCTCCAGCTCAAACAAAAATATCACCTTTGTAGCTTCTACCTCTAATCATAAACCTACTATCTTTAAATGCACATATTGTCAAAAAGGGAACCATAGCTCTTCTTCTTGCCCCATCCGTAAAATATGTGAGCTTGGAACTCTTGTACCTGTTTGGAAGAAACCAAGGTGGATTGTGAAAGCAAACCCCTTGATGACTAACTCCCAAGGACCCAACAAAAAGGGTACCTCGTGCTAGTTGTTAAACAATTCTTTTGCAGGTTGGTCCCTCAGCTAAAAAGAAAAATGTGTGGATGGTTGATAGTGGTTGCTCAAGGCATATGACTGGTGATGCTTCACTGTTTCTAAAACTGAGCAACAAAGCTAGTGGATCTGTAAAGTTTGCCAACAATGAATCTGCTCAAGTAATAGGTAAAGGTTGTGTGGGTAAGGAAAACACAATTAAAATTAAAGATGCTTTATTAGTTGATGGCGTTAAATTTAACTTACTAAGTGTTAGTCAACTATGCGATAATGATTTGATGTGCACTTTTCTGTTGATAAATGTGTTATCACCCATATGACTTCTAAACTCTACATTACTGGCTTTCGAGAAAACAATGTATACTATGTTGATTTTGATAATGTAAGTGATGAGATAGTATGTATGCCTACCTTGATTGATGATGTGGATTTGTGGCATAGACGCTTAGGACATGCTAGTATAGAACATCTATCTAAGTTAAGTAAGAATGAGCATGTTAGAGGTCTACCTAAATTGAAATATGAAAAAGGCCAATTATGTGATGCATGTCAACTTGGTAAAATGCACAAAACCTCTTTTAAATCAAAACCCGTTATTTCCACCAAAAATGTGCTTGAACTGCTACATCTTGATTTGTTTGGTGAAATTGATGTCGTAAGTTTAGGAGGGTCTAAGTATGTCTTTGTTATTGTTGATGATTATTCTAGATATACTTGGGTTATCCTACTTGCAAATAAAAGTGATGCTTTTAACGAGTTTGCTAAGTTGTGCAGAAAGCTACAAAATGAGAAAAACTTAGCCATCAAAGAAATTAGAAGCGATCATGGAGGAGAGTACGAAAATTCATCATTCAAGACTTGGTGTGAAAAGTATGGCATTCATCATAACTTTTCAGCTCCAAGAACTCCTCAACAAAATGGTGTAGTTGAAAGAAAGAACAGAACTATACAAGAGATGAGCAGGACAATGCTGAATGAGCACAACCTTCCCAAATATTTCTGGGGTCATGCAGTGGATACAGCGTGTCATGTGCTAAACCGTGTATACTTAAGGCCATCTCTCAACAAAACACCATATGAGCTGTGGAATGGTAGAGCTCCAAACATTTCATACTTCAAAGTCTTTGGAAGTAAGTGCTTCATTCTTAATACAAAGGACAAGTTGGGTAAGTTTGATGCTAAATCAACTGAAGGTATTTTTATGGGTTATTCAAATCATAGTAGAGCTTATATCGTTTACAATAAAATTGATAAAACTATGCAAGAATCTATTCATGTTTCTTTTGATGAAACTAACCCTTTTGATAAGAAAGCTGCTAATGATGAGGATGAAGTGATTGAAGTGATCAAAAATAGATCACCTGAAACTAACAGTGAAAGTGTAGAAGAAGCCAAGGAGGAAGCTGAACCTCAAGAAGAAGTTATAGTGGAACAAGAGCCCCAAGACATTGATAATCATCTCCATGGAAGAACACACGATGATCTGCCCAAAACATGGAAATCAGTTCGAGATCATCCCATGGAGCAAATTATTGGTAGTCCATCAAAGGGGGTAACAACTCGCTCCTCTCTTAATCTTTTATGCTTTCATAGTGCTTTTGTCTCTCAAACAGTTCCAAATAATATCAAGGAAGCGTTAAGTGATCCAGAGTGGGTTTTGTCAATGCAAAAAGAACTTGAACAATTTGAAAGAAATAAAGTTTGGCACTTAGTTGAAAAACCGGTCGATCGGACCATCATAGGAACTAAATGGGTTTTTCGCAACAAACTTGACGAAAATGGAACAATTTTATTAAACAAAAGTCGTTTAGTAGTTCAAGGTTTTAATCAAATCGAAGGGGTGGATTTTGAAGAAACTTTTGCTCCTGTGGCTAGATTGGAGTCCATTAGGATAATTTTGGCATTTGCCTCCTACATGGATTTCAAACTACACCAAATGGATGTCAAAAGTGCCTTCCTAAATGGTTTCTTAGAAGAAGAAGTTTATGTAAAACAACCCCCTGGTTTTGAAGATTTTAAAAATCCCGATCACGTCTTTAAACTTGACAAAGCCCTCTATGGATTGAAACAAGCCCCAAGAGCTTGGTATGAGAGATTAAGCAAACATTTAATTGCCAATGGTTTCCAAAAGGGTAAGATTGATTCTACCTTATTCCTTAAAACCAAGGGCAAACATATCATAGTAGTTCAAATCTATGTTGATGATATTATCTTTGGATCTACTAATGATGATTTGTGCAAGGAATTTTCTGAGATGATGACTAGTGAATTTGAAATGAGTATGATGGGAGAACTTAACTTTTTCTTGGGACTTCAAGTGAAACAATCAAATGAAGGAATCTTCATATCCCAAACAAAGTTCTCAAAGGAATTGCTGAAGAAATATAACATGAATGACGCAAAAGAAATCAGCACTCCTATGGCAACAGCAACTAAACTAGATAAGGATGAGCAAGGTAAACCGGTAAATGAAACTATGTATCGAGGTATGATAGGTAGTCTCTTATACTTAACTGCATCTCGACCTGATATTATGTTTGCTGTATGCTTGTGTGCTCGATTTCAAGCATGCCCAAAAGAATCACATTTAAAAGCTGTAAAACGGATTCTTAGGTATGTTAAAGGGACCATAGACTTTGGTTTGTGGTACCCGAAATCGAGTACGTTTGATTTAGTTGGTTTTTCTGATGCTGATTTTGCAGGTTGCACTCTTGATAGAAAAAGTACTAGTGGAACTTGTCATTTTCTTGGTCCTTGTTTGACCTCCTGGTCTAGTAAGAAGCAGAACAGTGTTGCTTTATCCACAGCTGAAGCTGAATATGTGGCTGTTGGAAACTGCGTCGCACAAGTTCTGTGGATGAAACAAACTTTGCAAGATTTTGGTCTAATTTTTGAAAATGTGCCTGTTTTGTGTGATAATACAAGTGCTATTAATATTGCTAAGAACCCTATACAACACTCTCGCACTAAACATATTGACATTAGACATCATTTTATTAGAGATCATGTGTCTAGGGGGAGCATTGCATTGAAATTTGTAGGCACTGATGACCAACTAGCAGATATCTTCACTAAACCCCTAGCCGAAGCTCCTTTTTGTAAAATCCGTAGAGAGCTAGGGATGCTTGACTATGCTAGTTTATGATTTTGTTTCACCCCACCTCCTTTTTGATGAAAACAAAGGGGGAGAGAATATTATTATGCATGTTATATATGGGGAGAAAATATTATGCTCATGTTATATGTGGTATTATGCTGATTATTGTTATGCATATGCTTAGGGGGAGCCTTTTCTTTTAAGATTTTTAATCCCTATGCATAATGTAATTTGTTATCATCAAAAAGGGGGAGTTTGTTGAACCAAGGGTAAAACAGTCCTTTATTTTGAATGATAACAAATTACATCATATCTACTAATGTTTCAAGTTGAGCAAAGTGCAGGACCTAATTTAAAAAGAAGAAGACACAAAAGAAGAGAAGCTTGAAGAAGAAGCATCATATAAAGTTCAAAACCCTATTTTGTGTCTAAGCCTTTTCTTAGGACTCTTTGTAAAGGTCCTATCACCTAAAGTGTGTGACACTTTAGATATTGAGAGAGATGATCTTTTCTAATCATACATGATGCATAAAAATAGTTTTGAAAAAATATTTCACAAAACTGCATGCATGCATAAGGTGGCAAGTTGAAAAAAAAAATATTTTTAAGAAAGCTTGGAATCGATTTCCAACCCATTTCATAGGACTTGAAAATCGATTCTCAGGACCTCCTATATGGCCTGAAAATCGATTCCTTCATGTTTCCAAAGGGCCATGAATCGATTCCCATGCCTTCCAAAAAGAAAAGAAAAGAATCGATTCCCTATTATTTTAACTAGCTTAAAAATCGATTCCTCCTATTTCTTATGAACTAAGAATCGATTCCCCATGCTTCTAAATGAACCAAGAATCGATTCTCAGGACAACCATATGGCCTGAAAATCGATTCACTCCTTTCTTCATAAACAATGAATCGATTCCCTCTTTTTCCAAAACATCAATGAATCGATTCCTTCTTATTTCAACTAAACTATGAATCGATTCCTTTTATTTTTAAAGGCAATGAATCGATTCCTTCACATTTTAACTTGATCAATGAATCGATTCTTCACCTATACTAAATGCTTTTCAAAAAATTTCAACGGTGCCTAAGCCTATAAATACCCGGTTGAGCTTCACTTTCAACACAACACCGATTCTCACATTTTCTTCTCTACTCTCTCATATTCGAATCTCTATAGATCTATTACTCTTCATTGTTTTATTTTTTATAAGCTTTTGATTTTAAATTGTTATATCTTTTTTTCAAAAGCTGTTTATAGATCTAAATCTGAGATCCTGTGCTCCAACTGTTTTGAATCTTGTTTTTCAAAAAGCTTTGTTTTTCAAAATCATATCTATAATTTTTAAAGCTTTCAAGCAACCTCAACTTCTATTGTTATATCAATTTTGAAGTGGTTGCAAAAGCAAGATCATCCCTCATCTTATAGAGCATCCATAATATCCTAAGATCACTCATCTCTCTCAGTTTCTAAACTGACTCATTCTCTGAAGTGATTGGATCATAGAACTCTATTGTGTAATTTATTTTATTTCAAGGTGTTTTTGAAATCCTGGGCTTTGTACTTGGGTCTCTCAATCAGGTGATTGAGTAGGTGTTTTTTGAAATCCTGGGCTTTGTACTTGGGTCTCTCAATCAGGTGATTGAGTTGGTGTTTTTGAAATCCTGGGCTGTGTACTTGGGTCTCTCAATAGGGTTATTGAGTTGGTTTAGAAATCCTTAGCAAGAGTGCTTAGGTTCTCAATTCAGGGGAATTGAGATTCACTTATATTGGGGTCGACTGTTTGTATCAAACTCTCTTCAATATAGTGGTTACTAAGTCCAAGGGTTGAAAAGCCTAAGGCCGAGGACGTAGGGGTTTTATCCCGAACCTCGCTAAATTGCTGTGTCTCTCTCTCTTCCCTATCTCTTTATATTTTGCACTTTATTTGCTTATAATATTGATATTATCATAACTCCTTATATTATCAATTTCTCAATATAACTGTGCAAATATATCATATTGTAATCTTTCTTCTGATTATCTATTTTATTGCTGTATACAATATTAATCTATCCATCATCTCATTCTACTCCTTCTTTATTGGTCAAATATTATTATTCCGCATTTAATCCAAACCAATATCGAAAAAGTTTTTTTTAAATTAAAAAAGAATCCATTAATCACCTATAACCTTATTCACCCCCCCCCTCTAAGGTTACTTTTATAGACTCTCAAGTCTAACAACCATCACCTCAGGTCCTCCTTTGAAACTTTGGGGATTCATCTTCTGGAAACGAAAGTAAGCCCTATTCGGGTCTTCCAGAGGAGGTTGTTGAACATTCGGTTGTTGTTGATCCATCCTCTCTTGATGCATCTGGGCCATTTGAGCCATCTGCTGCTGCTGCATTTGCATCATGTCATTCATCATCTTTTGTTGCGTCTCGATGACATTCTGCATCCATTCGGTATGAGGATCAACAGGGACGCTTCTCCTACTTCCACCAGCCATGATTCTGCGAAATATGCACAAAGTGTTTAGTTGATCAGGCTAAACGTCTAATAGCATACTAAGAGGAATCACACTTAGAGGACTTAAGAGACTCATGATTCTAAGTCCGACTGGGTCGAACTGCTCTGATACCAATTGTAACACCCCGTTAATTTCTAACTTGTAGAAACTACCGAAGCACACTACTGGCAAACATCAGAGTGACTTCCCTTTTTAAATACTGAACACATACTAATACTTGATGCTAAAAACCCATCAAGTTCGCTTACATAACTGAACACAATATATATACTGTAAATTAATGTTGCTGTTTACTGAAAATCATGTTGCTGTTGCTGAAAATTAATGTTGCTGTTGCTGTAAATTAATGTTGCTGTTTACTGAAAATAATGTTGCTGTTGCTGTAAATTAATGTTGCTGTTGCAGAAAAATTAATGTTGCTGTTGCTGAAAATTAATGTTGCTGTTGCTGAAAAATTAATGTTGCTGTTGCTGAAAATTAATGTTGATGTTTGCTGAAGATTAATGTTGTTGTTTGCTGAAAATCATATGTGTTGTTTCTATTTTGTGGGCTATTCCTAATTTGGGGTGGTTGTTGGCTGTCCCTATTTTTGTGGGTGGTTGTTGGTGCCCTTAGCGCCCTGTTGTCTTGTTGATTTTGTTGTTGTCGGCCGGTGGCCATTGTTGGATTGCCTCATCAGGCATGAAGTTGTTGTTGTAGGTCGGTGGCCATTGTTGAATTGTTGATGTTGCGTGTCGGCGCATTAGCGCCTATGTTTGTTGTCGTTGCGTGTCGGCGCCTTAGCGCCTATAGTTGTTGCTTGTTGTTGGTGCCCTAGCGCCTATAGTTGTTATTTGTTGTGGGTGCCTTAGCGCCTATTGTTGTGGCTGAGTCGTTGGCCTGGATGATGTTGTTTTGTTGATGTTGTTGTCGTTATTGTCGTGTTGTTGATTATGTTGTTAAATGTTGTTGTTGACTTTGTCGTGGGTACCGCCGAATGGCCCACATTGTTTGGTGGTGGGTACTGCCGAATAACCCACATTGTTTTGTTGAGGGTATCGTCGAATGGCCCAAACTGTTGATGAATTTTTGTGTTGAAGGCCTATCGCCATGTCGAGTCTTATGTCGTTGTTGTGCTAGGCGCCCTGCTCCTGGGCGCCATGTCTGTTGTTGTGCTAGGCGCCCTGCTGCTGGGCGCCAGTTCCTGTTTGTTGTTGTTGCCTATTGGCGCCCTGTTGCTGGGCGCCAGTTCCTGCTGGATGACGTTGTCTGTTGGCGCCCCGCTGCTGGGCGCCAATTCCTGCCATGTCCTATTTGGTTGTTGGTGGCTGGGCGCCTGGGTGGCTGTCTCGGTGGTCGTTGTCATTGGTGTTGTAAATTGGTATTGTCTTTCGTGTCGTATAATTGTTGTTGGCATTGGTGTTGTAAAATCGTTGTTGTTCCAGGTGATGTAAATTGTCGTTGTTCTCGGTGTTGTAAAAATTGTTGTTGCCATTGATGTTGTAAATCTATTGGTGTCGGTGGTTGTTGATCAAGTTGTTAGACTGTCCTATAGGTGTTGGTGTTATTGGTGATGATATAACATGTGATGTGCCTATTTTATTGGCTAAGGTGATAGGTGGTGGGTCTATGACCATTTGTTGCTATTGGTGTTGTTGTGTCACTTAGATGACTATTGTTGTTGATTGTCTCTGGTGCATTGTTCATGGTGTCGCATACATTTCATATGCATTATTTTGGTGATGAAGGCTTCGGCCTTGGAGCTATAGGTGATGATGATGATGCTCAAAAACTTGGTAATGATATAGGTGATGATGCCCTTATTGGCTATTTATTTGGTGATGATTTGGTACCACATGCATATACCTGTTGGTGTGGGTTGCATCTCATTCATTTACTCATGACATTGGTGATGATTCTTGGTGATTGCAATTTGATGTTGTTGTGAAGATATATGCTTGTTGTGCTGATGTTGACTATTGTGATGATAACGACCGTTATGTCCAAGCTGTTGTTGGCCTGTTGACTGTTGTGACGATAACTGTCTGTGGTGACTATCTGATATTCTGACCTGTGTATACGGTCTTTCATACGATTCTTTATATTGTTTGATATCTCACCCCTTCTGTTCGAATGTTACCCCTATGTTGGTAACGTGCAGGTGATCTCGAATGAAGACCATAGTTCTTCGTTAGTTCGGTGTCGTCGCTCTGTTACGTAGCACTCGGGGGGGGATGAACACTATTTATATTGTTTATGTTATTTTGTGGATTTTGATGTTATAAATCTTACATGGTCACTACGTTTGTTTTAGTTGAACCCTTATGATTTTCCGCTGCGTGAACGAGTAAGAGTTGAGTCGTTTTTAAGACTAAAAATGTTGTTTGCTAGTTCATCCGAGTGATGAGTGTTATGTATCCGTTTAAGGTTTTTTTTTAGTCGAAAAATGTGACGCTCAGTTGTTTGCGAAAACTCTGATATTTTATTAATAATTATCGGGTAGAAATGGGTGTTACACCTCTTGCCTACGTCCACGGGAACACATCAACACAATTCATTCATCTTCTCAAACATGATTACAATATTAGTAGCCCAACCCAATATGTGTATCACCCTACAATACTCTTCTCACTCTAAGAGTTACAAGGAATGATAACACTCACACCACACACAAGTGATCACCAACACCTTCCTCTCTCTAGAACATGGTTGGATACCCTTCAACTCTACATGAAAACCCAAAGGGTATGCCTCACCCCCTCTAATGGGGATATCTTCACTCTTCACAAGTCTCTCAATTTATAGGAGAGAACATGACTTTCATGCATACATAAGACATATTGGACATTAATTGTCTCACATTTTCAAGGAGCTCCACATCATGATTTTTCTTCAACATTCTAGATACACCTCTTCATCTCATCAAGGTGTCTCTTAAATTTTCCACCACTACTAATATTAAATATTATTTGGAAATTGTAATTGAATTCCCAACAAATCCTCCCTCAAATAAAATTTCCAAACTTCTTCAACATCTTTATCTTTTACTCTTTTCATCTTTTTTTTTCAATTTGTTTGTAAGACTAAGCTCCTCCACATGTGCATCTTGCATACTCATTTCAAACCAATAAACTTGCATGTGTTCCTCACCATAATCCTTATCTGAATGCTCCTCTACGAGTATTGAATGGTGACGCTTCACTCGCACTTGCACCGCTGTTAGCAACAACCAACAGGACACGCCGCTTGACCTCCACATTGTCAAGAAGACTTTCGATACAATGATCCCACATGGATCCACCACCAAACTCATTGTCAGAACCGATCACCTGGTCACATCAACGGCTCTGAGCTAGTCCCCTTCAAACCATTAGCTCTAATACCACTGTTGGGGATAACTGCTCTGATGCCACTGTTGGAGATAACTCCTTTGATACCACTGTTGGGGAAAACCGCACACGCCAACGGATTCACCCACACGCCCAAGAATCTTTGAAGGAATATAGATAAATACACCGCAAGAATAAAGGAGAGAAGAACACAAATAGTTTACGTGGTTCGACACTTCTTGCCTACGTCCACGGGAACACATCAACACAATTCATTCATCTTCTCAAACATGATTGCAATATTAGTAACCCAACCCAATATGTGTATCACCCTACAATACTCTTCTCACTCTAAGAGTTACAAGGAATGATAACACTCACATCACACGCAAGTGATCACCAATGTAACACCCTAAATGATTTAATTAAATAATTGATTAAATTCTTTAAAGTGTTGCACTAATTTTGATTATATTATAATATAGTATTTTATTTAATTGAAGGGGATGGCATCGGAAATACCGGAATTACAAGTAACGGCCCAAGAAGCCCAAGCCCATTGGCTTAGGCGCTCCTTAGGCGCTAGGGGTCTAGGTCGGCCTCATTAGTGCCAAAAGAAAGAAAGAAAGTCGAAGGAGAGGAGAAGAGAAAGAAAGTCGAAGGAGAGGAGAAGAGAAGGAAGGAGGCGACTTCAAGCTAGGAGTTAGGGTTTCATTCCTCTTGATCCTAGGTAAGAGTTCCTAATCCCTTCTTATTCGATTTTTCTCCTCTTTCAAATGTTTAGGTTTTCGATTTTTCCTAACCCTTGCCATGGTTGATCAATTCGTGATGGTCCAAGAGAGAGAGAGAAAGGGCGTGATCGTGAGAAAGGGGAGTTTCCTTGTTGCGGTGATTTGTCGGTGCTTCGGTGGAAAGAGCTCTAGTTTCGTCATAACCAAGGTTAGGGGAGTCTCACTCTATAATAGAGAGTATAATAGGTTGTATGTAGACCATAGGATCCCACTTGATATTATTTGTTAATTGTTAGATGGTTTAGATTGGTTGAAATTGATAATTGGTATGATTAATTCGATTCCCTATGCTAAGGTTAAGATTTCATGTGTTGATTTTATGCCTTGTTGTGTTCTTAATGTATAAACGTGAGATTGAATGTTGTTGGTATGAGCATAATGTATTTTTTGATTGTGTGGCGATTTGATTTGGAAAATAAAATGAGAATTTGATGTTTTAGCTTGTGTTGGGGCGCCTGGGCGCCAAGTTGCTGGGGGGAAAATGGCGCACTGGGCGCTGTGCTATTGCTGGGTGTGTGTGTGGTCTGTGCAGGGCGCCCATGTTGCTACCCTGTGGCGCCTGGGGTGGCGCCAGGTTGCTGCCTGTGCTTAGGCAAGGCGCACAAAACATGTTTTTGGATAAAAATCAATTTCTGAGCATATTTTCCCGAGCCAAATTTTGTATTCACCTGACCAAATTGTATTTTAAGCACTTTGGCTAAAGAATTTCCAGATTTGCACTTGTTGTTTTGAAATGGTCCTATTGGGCATTGTTTTAGCTTGTGTAAAAGGGGCGTTGTGTGCAAATCAATTTCTGAGCATATTTTCCCGAGCCAAATTTTGTATTCATCTGACCAAATTGTATTTTAAGCACTTTGGCTAAAGAATTTCCAGATTTGCACTTGTTGCTTTGAAATGGTCCTATTGGGCATAGTTTTAGCTTGTGTAAAGGGGGCTTTGTGTGCAAATCATTTTCTAAGCAGAATTTCCCGAGCCAAATTTTGTATTCACCTGACCAAATCGTATTTTAAGCACTTTGGCTAAAGAATTTCCAGATTTGCACTTGTTGCTTTGAAATAGTCCTATTGGGCATAGTTTTAGCTTGTGTAAAGGGGGCTTTGTGTGCAAATCATTTTCTAAGCAGAATTTCCCGAGCCAAATTTTGTATTCACCTGACCGAATTGTATTTTAAGCACTTTGGCTAAAGAATTTCCAGATTTGCACTTGTTGTTTTGAAATGGTCCTATTGGGCATAGTTTTAGCTTGTGTAAAGGGGGCTTTGTGTGCAACTCATTTTCTAAGCAGAATTTCCCGAGCCAAATTTTGTATTCACCTGACCAAATTGTATTTTAATCACTTTGGCTAAGGAATTCCCAGATTTGCACTTGTTGTTTTGAAATTGTCCTAGAGGGCATTGTTTTGACTATGTTTGTGGTGCCTAGGGGTGAGCTGTGAGTTCTGAACATATTTTCCCTAGCCAAACTTTGTATTTACCTGACCAAATTCCATTTTGAATATTTTGGCTAGAGCGGTTTTAATTGTTCAGGTGGTCTACTATGTTTGTGCGCGTGCGTGTTGTGTTGGGCGCCAAGTGTGGGCCGCCCAGGGCGCCAAGTAGTGCGTCGGTGTATTGTATTTCGTTTTGGTCCTGAAAGTGACAGATTGATTCCTAAGTGCTAGCTTAGTCCTAGAGACGTGATTTGAGATGAGATAATAATTAAGTCGATTTGATGATGAGGCCATGGGGGGCTATGACTGAGATTAATAAAGAGGTGATAAATGATATATGGACCGTGTCGTTATGAATTGTGATTGTAATCTTTGTCATGGAGTCTCATGCATACATAAGGCTGAGGTCTGAGTTTATATAGTAATGATAAGGCTGCGGTCTGAGTTGATAAGGCTGCGGTCTGAGTTTGATATTATGATGATGAGGCTGCGGTCTGGGAAAATGGTACCACATGCATAACCGTATTGCATACATCCTCATAATAAGCATATGAGTTGTTGATTGTATGAACTATGCTACTGTGTGACTGTATGAGTGCGATACTATGATGAAATATACTTCTTATTATAGTCTTTATTATGTAGTTGAGACTCACCCTTCTGTTGTTGTTTACCACAGGTAGCCCTGAGTGAAGGCTTACTCCCTTCATTCCCGAGTCGGTCTGCTCTGATACGTGACACCTAGGGGGTGGGCGTAGGATTCTAGTGTTCTTCTTTTGCTGTTGAATTTTTATATGCATTGAGTTAATGAATTTGGACGAGGCTGTTGTTCGGTATTTTTGAGATTACGTTGTTTTCCGCTGCGAGATATTCATTTTCTAGTGTGTGGATTTTATTCGATGAAGTCTTGAGTATTCTATCCCATCTAAGGGTGTTGCGTAATATAATGATATAATGAACGCTTATACCCATTTTGTTATTTGTTAGACTTGAGTTATGTGTAGCATTCCATTGAAACGAAATTTTGAAACTCTGATTCTTACAAATAATAGTCGGGTAGAATGGGGTGTTACATTAGTGGTATCAGAGCAAAAGTTCGGTCTGTCCGACCAAGTGTGTCTGTCTGTCATATTATGTATGACAATTAGGTGTTTTTATTTTAGTTCTGAATTGTCGTTTATGCTGCAGTGCTAGGTTGATATGGCTAGAAGGGATGACGCTGCTTTGGCTGCTGCTCTGCAAGCCATAGCCTAAGCTGTTGGGAATCAACACAATGCTGCTGATATGAATGCCCGTAACCTGGCAACGTTTCAGAGGGAAAACCCACCCACCTTCAAGGGTCGGTATGATCCCGATGGAGCCTTGTCGTGGCTGAATGAGATAGAGCGAATCTTCCGTGTTATGGATTGCACTGCTGCCCAGCAAGTGAAGTTTGGGACGCACATGCTGGCGGAAGAGGCTGACAAGTGGTGGTTAGGGATGCTGCATAGGTTGAACACTGCTGGTGAAGAGGTTACTTGGGAAGTCTTCACAAGGGAATTTAAAAGAAAGTATTACCCTGAAGACGTTCGGGCCAAGAAAGAGGTAGAATTCTTAGAACTGAAACAGGGAAATAAGACAGTGGCTGAGTATGCAGCCAAATTTGAAGAGCTGGCCCAATTTTGTCCTTACTACGCCAATGATGCTGATTCAGAGTTCTCCAAGTGTGTGAAATTTGAGAGTGGCCTGCGACCTGATAATAAGAAGGCAATTGGGTATCATGAGATACGAGATTTTGCTAGACTAGTTGACAAGAGTAGGATTTATGAAGAGGACAGTTCTGCTGCCTACAAGGTTGGGAAAGAGAAAAGGAATACTCAGTTTAGGGGAAAGCCCTATGATACGGCTGGAGGTAAAAATAAGTGGAAGGCAGGTTCTGGTAAAAGATTTTCTGAGGGTAAGAAGCCTAGTGGGGGAGGTGCTCTCGCTGATATTGTGTGTTACACGTGTGGCAAGCCGGGTCACAAAAGCTTCGATTGCAAGACTGAAGTAATGTGTTACCGTTGTGGGAAGAAAGGTCATATGGCGCCTAACTGTGATCGTAAGGAATCAGTGTGTTTCAATTGTGGTGAAGCTGGTCACTTTAGTTCTAAATGCACCAAACCAAAGAAAGAGAAATCCAATGGAAGAGTTTTCGCGCTAGCAGGCTCAGAGGGGCCCAATGAGATTCGAGGTACTTGTTTTATTTATGGTTCCCCTTTAGTTGCTATAGTTGATACTGGTGCTACGCATTCTTTTATTGCTGCTGTTTGTGCTGAAAAGTTAAATTTAGTATTGTCTGATATGAAGAGGGAAATGGTTATCGACACTCCAGCTAAGGGTTCGGTGACTACTTCTCTATTATGTGCTAAGTGTCCTCTGTCAGTCTTCGGCAGAGATTTTCTGGTTGACCTTATATGTTTGCCTTTGGGAGGGTTGGATGTTATTCTTGGTATGGACTGGTTAGTGGATAACCATGTGCACATCAACTGTTTCAGCAAGTCCGTGAGTTTCCTTCCTTCTGAGGAGGAAAAGTCTGTTTTGTTGTCTGGGGATCAGCTGCATAAGGTGTTGAGGGATGGTGGTCAACTATTTGCTTTGATGGCGTCTATGTCTGCTGAAAACCAAGCTATAGTTGAAGGGTTGCAGGTGGTGTGTGAGTTCCCTGAAGTGTTCCCTGACGAGATTCCTAGTGTGCCACCAGAGAGGGAAATAGAGTTTGGGATTGACCTTGTGCCTGGTACGAGGCCTGTGTCCATGGCACCGTACCGGATGTCAGCTTCTGAGTTATCTGAGTTAAAGAAGCAGTTGGAAGAGTTACTTGAAAAGAAATTTGTGAGACCTAGTGTGTCGCCATGGGGAGCTCCGGTTTTGTTAGTAAAGAAGAAAGATGGGAGTATGCGCCTGTGTGTGGATTATAGACAGTTGAACAAGGTAACTATCAAAAATAAGTACCCTCTTCCGAGAATTGATGACCTGATGGACCAGCTGGTGGGTGCTAAGGTTTTTAGTAAAATTGATTTGAGGTCAGGGTATCATCAGATTAAAGTAAAAGACGAAGACGTCCAGAAGACAGCATTCCGAACAAGATATGGACATTATGAGTACTCTGTGATGCCGTTTGGTGTCACCAATGGACCAGGGGTGTTTATGGAGTACATGAACCGTATCTTCCATAGCTACTTGGATCGGTTTGTGGTAGTTTTTATAGATGATATTCTGGTATACTCCAAGTCTGAAGAGGAGCATGCAGAGCACTTGAGATTGGTGCTTGAGGTATTGAAAGAGAAGAAGCTTTATGCTAAGTTGTCCAAATGCGAGTTCTGGCTGCGTGAGGTAAGCTTTTTGGGTCACATTATTTCTAGTGATGGCATAGCTGTAGACCCAGCCAAAGTTGATGCAGTGTTACAATGGGAAAGCCCAAAGTCTGCGACTGAGATCAGGAGTTTCTTGGGGTTGGCTGGTTACTACAGGAGGTTCATTGAGGGTTTCTCAAAGCTAGCCCTTCCGTTGACTCAATTGACGTGTAAAGGGAGAGTTTTTGTGTGGGATGCTAAGTGTGAAGAGAGCTTCCAAGAGTTGAAGAAAAGATTGACAACATCTCCGGTGTTAGTGTTGCCCGTGCCGGATCAACCGTTTGTGGTATATTGTGATGCTTCCAGAATGGGCTTAGGAGGCGTATTGATGCAGGATGGAAAGGTAGTCGCTTATGCGTCCAGACAGTTGCGGACTCATGAGAAGAACTATCCTACTCATGATTTGGAATTGGCTGCTATTGTGTTTACGCTAAAGATTTGGAGACACTATTTGTATGGCACTAGATTCGAGGTATTCAGCGACCACAAGAGTTTGAAATACTTGTTTGATCAGAAGGAGCTGAATATGAGGCAGAGGCGTTGGTTAGAGCTGCTGAAAGACTATGATTTTGGCTTAAACTATCACCCCGGCAAAGCTAATGTCGTGGCTGATGCTTTAAGTCGAAAGACTTTGCATATGTCAGCAATGATGGTAAAAGAGTTGGAGTTGATTGAGCAATTCCGTGATATGAGTCTGGTTTGTGAAGTGACACCGCAGAGTGTTAAGCTGGGTATGCTGAGAATTGGTAATGACTTCTTGGTTAGTATCAGAGACGCCCAGAAATTAGATGTGAAGCTGGTCGACTTGTTGGTTGCGAGTGATCAGGATGTGGATGGGGATTTCAGGTTGGATTCCCAAGGTGTATTGAGGTTCAGAGATAGGATTTGTGTTCCCGATGATAATGAGATGAAGAAGATGATCCTTGAGGAGAGTCATAGGAGCAAGCTAAGTATTCACCCAGGGGCTACAAAGATGTATCATGACTTGAGGAAGTTATTCTGGTGGCCTGGTATGAAGAAAGATGTGGCACAATTTGTGTATGCCTGTTTGACTTGCCAGAAGTCAAAGGTTGAGCACCAGAAGCCTGCGGGGTTGATGCAACCTTTAGATGTTCCGGAATGGAAATGGGATAGCATTTCCATGGATTTTGTGACTGGGTTACCAAGAACCGTTCGGGGATTTGATTCTATTTGGGTGATCGTGGATAGGTTGACGAAGTCTGCTCACTTTCTTCCTATCAACATCACATATCCGGTATCGAGATTGGCCGAGATATATATTCAGGTGATCGTGAAGTTGCATAGTGTCCCGAAGAGTATTGTATCTGACAGGGATCCGAGGTTTACTTCGGAGTTTTGGGGGAGCTTGCAGGAGGCATTGGGGTCCAGATTGAGGTTGAGTTCAGCCTATCATCCTCAGACTGATGGGCAGACAGAGAGAACCATTCAGTCATTGGAAGACTTATTGAGATCGTGTGTTTTGGAGCAGGGAGGTGCGTGGGATACACACCTTCCATTGATTGAGTTTACTTACAACAACAGCTACCATTCGAGTATAGGGATGGCTCCTTACGAGGCACTGTATGGGCGGAGGTGTAGAACTCCTGTGTGTTGGCATGAGTCTGGCGAGAGTGTTGTTCTTGGACCTGAATTGGTAAGAGAGACTTCAGAGAAGATAAAAATGATCAGGGAGAAAATGAAAGAGTCTCAAAGTCGGCAAAAGAGTTACCATGATAGAAGGAGAAAAGATTTGGAATTTCAGGCTGGAGAGCATGTTTTCTTGAGGGTCACGCCTATGGCTGGTGTTGGGCGTGCACTGAAAGCAAAGAAGTTGACTCCTAGATTTATTGGACCGTACCAGATCACCGAGAGGGTTGGAAAGGTTGCTTATAGGGTGGCTTTACCACCTAACCTTTCGAACTTGCACGACGTATTTCACGTGTCGCAACTTCGGAAGTATATTCCGGACCCGTCTCATGTGATTCATATGGATAATGTTGAAGTGCGAGATAATCTCACTGTGGAGACTATGCCAGTGAGGATTGATGATAGAGAAGTGAAGGTGCTGAGGGGGAAAAACATTGCTTTAGTAAAGGTGGTGTGGTTGGGGGCTACTGGTGAGAGCATGACTTGGGAGCTGGAGAGTAGGATGCGGGAATCCTATCCAGAGCTATTTGACTCAGGTATGAATTTCGAGGACGAAATTTCCTAAGTGGGGGAGAGTTGTAACACCCTAAATGATTTAATTAAATAATTGATTAAATTATTTAAAGTGTTGCACTAATTTTGATTATATTATAATATAGTATTTTATTTAATTGAAGGGGATGGCATCGGAAATACCGGAATTACAAGTAACGGCCCAAGAAGCCCAAGCCCATTGGCTTAGGCGCTCCTTAGGCGCTAGGGGTCTAGGTTGCGCCTCATTAGTGCCAAAAGAAAGAAAGAAAGTCGAAGGAGAGGAGAAGAGAAAGAAAGTCGAAGGAGAGGAGAAGAGAAGGAAGGAGGCGACTTCAAGCTAGGAGTTAGGGTTTCATTCCTCTTGATCCTAGGTAAGAGTTCCTAATCCCTTCTTATTCGATTTTTCTCCTCTTTCAAATGTTTAGGTTTTTGATTTTTCCTAACCCTTGCCATGGTTGATCAATTCGTGATGGTCCAAGAGAGAGAGAGAGAAAGGGCGTGAACGTGAGAAAGGGGAGTTTCCTTGTTGCGGTGATTTGTCGGTGCTTCAGTGGAAAGAGCTCTAGTTTCGTCA
The DNA here is from genome assembly GCA_039519185.1 of Astragalus membranaceus. NCBI lineage: Eukaryota > Viridiplantae > Streptophyta > Magnoliopsida > Fabales > Fabaceae > Astragalus > Astragalus membranaceus. The sequence continues at coordinate 59,247,098 of CM076849.1, forward strand.
TAACCAAGGTTAGGGGAGTCTCACTCTATAATAGAGAGTATAATAGGTTGTATGTAGACCATAGGATCCCACTTGATATTAATTGTTAATTGTTAGATGGTTTAGATTGGTTGAAATTGATAATTGGTATGATTAATTCGATTCCCTATGCTAAGGTTAAGATTTCATGTGTTGATTTTATGCCTTGTTGTGTTCTTAATGTATAAACGTGAGATTGAATGTTGTTGGTATGAGCATAATGCATTTTTTGATTGTGTGGCGATTTGATTTGGAAAATAAAATGAGAATTTGATGTTTTAGCTTGTGTTGGGGCGCCTGGGCGCCAAGTTGCTGGGGGGAAAATGGCGCACTGGGCGCTGTGCTGTTGCTGGGTGCGTGTGTGGTCTGTGCAGGGCGCCCATGTTGCTGCCCTGTGGCGCCTAGGGTGGCGCCAGGTTGCTGCCTGTGCTTAGGCAAGGCGCACAAAACATGTTTTTGGATAAAAATCAATTTCTGAGCATATTTTCCCGAGCCAAATTTTGTATTCACCTGACCAAATTGTATTTTAAGCACTTTGGCTAAAGAATTTCCAGATTTTCACTTGTTGTTTTGAAATGGTCCTATTGGGCATTGTTTTAGCTTATGTAAAAGGGGCGTTGTGTGCAAATCAATTTCTGAGCATATTTTCCCGAGCCAAATTTTGTATTCACCTGACCAAATTGTATTTTAAGCACTTTGGCTAAAGAATTTCCAGATTTGCACTTGTTGCTTTGAAATGGTCCTATTGGGCATAGTTTTAGCTTGTGTAAAGGGGGCTTTGTGTGCAAATCATTTTCTAAGCAGAATTTCCCGAGCCAAATTTTGTATTCACCTGACCAAATCGTATTTTAAGCACTTTGGCTAAAGAATTTCCAGATTTGCACTTGTTGCTTTGAAATAGTCCTATTGGGCATAGTTTTAGCTTGTGTAAAGGGGGCTTTGTGTGCAAATCATTTTCTAAGCAGAATTTCCCGAGCCAAATTTTGTATTCACCTGACCGAATTGTATTTTAAGCACTTTGGCTAAAGAATTTCCAGATTTGCACTTGTTGTTTTGAAATGGTCCTATTGGGCATAGTTTTAGCTTGTGTAAAGGGGGCTTTGTGTGCAACTCATTTTCTAAGCAGAATTTCCCGAGCCAAATTTTGTATTCACCTGACCAAATTGTATTTTAATCACTTTGGCTAAGGAATTCCCAGATTTGCACTTGCTGTTTTGAAATTGTCCTAGAGGGCGTTGTTTTGACTATGTTTGTGGTGCCTAGGGGTGAGCTGTGAGTTCTGAACATATTTTCCCTAGCCAAACTTTGTATTTACCTGACCAAATTCCATTTTGAATATTTTGGCTAGAGCGGTTTTAATTGTTCAGGTGGTCTACTATGTTTGTGCGCGTGCGTGTTGTGTTGGGCGCCAAGTGTGGGCCGCCCAGGGCGCCAAGTAGTGCGCCAGTGTATTGTATTTCGTTTTGGTCCTGAAAGTGACAGATTGATTCCTAAGTGCTAGCTTAGTCCTAGAGACGTGATTTGAGATGAGATAATAATTAAGTCGATTTGATGATGAGGCCATGGGGGGCTATGACTGAGATTAATAAAGAGGTGATAAATGATATATGGACCGTGTCGTTATGAATTGTGATTGTAATCTTTGTCATGGAGTCTCATGCATACATAAGGCTGAGGTCTGAGTTTATATAGTAATGATAAGGCTGCGGTCTGAGTTGATAAGGCTGCGGTCTGAGTTTGATATTATGATGATGAGGCTGCGGTCTGGGAAAATGGTACCACATGCATAACCGTATTGCATACATCCTCATAATAAGCATATGAGTTGTTGATTGTATGAACTATGCTACTGTGTGACTGTATGAGTGCGATACTATGATGAAATATACTTCTTATTATAGTCTTTATTATGTAGTTGAGACTCACCCTTCTGTTGTTGTTTACCACAGGTAGCCCTGAGTGAAGGCTTACTCCCTTCATTCCCGAGTCGGTCTGCTCTGATACGTGACACCTAGGGGGTGGGCGTAGGATTCTAGTGTTCTTCTTTTGCTGTTGAATTTTTATATGCATTGAGTTAATGAATTTGGACGAGGCTGTTGTTCGGTATTTTTGAGATTACGTTGTTTTCCGCTGCGAGATATTCATTTTCTAGTGTGTGGATTTTATTCGATGAAGTCTTGAGTATTCTATCCCATCTAAGGGTGTTGCGTAATATAATGATATAATGAACGCTTATACCCATTTTGTTATTTGTTAGACTTGAGTTATGTGTAGCATTCCATTGAAACGAAATTTTGAAACTCTGATTCTTACAAATAATAGTCGGGTAGAATGGGGTGTTACAACCAACACCTTCCTCTCTCTAGGACATGGTTGGATACCCTTCAACTCTACATGATCACCCAAAGGGTATGCCTCACCCCTCTATTGGGGATATCTTCACTCTTCACAAGTGTCTCTATTTATAGGAGAGGAACATGACTTCCATCCATACATACATAAGTCTTAGTGGAAGGAAGAAAAGAAAGAAAGCAGCGAGAGAAGAGAAACAGAGAGGTAAAGGAGAGAAAAGAAAAGAAAAGAGAAAGAAAGGGTGAGGAAGAAGAAGAGGAAAAAGGGGAAAGTTAGGCTCATCAAAACGACTTCCTTCCAACACGAAAAATGCTCAGCGTTACTTCCTCTTCGATTTGGTACCAAGATCTTCATCATCAACTCACTCTCTCTCACTTTGCCATTTTCGAATTTGAGAGGAAAAATTGGAGTTTTGATGGTTGTAGCTCAAGGGAAAGCTTTGGATGGTGTTTGGGAGCGAGCTCAAGGTGGATTGCGCAAATATTGAAGTCCGATTTGGGGTTTGTGAAGAATCAAGAGGTTAGGGTGCAAATTGGGGTTTTTGTGAATAGTAGCTTTTGGAGGTTAGGGATGATGAATAGTGTTCGTGGAAGATTTCGAGGAATTCGGTATTTCGGTCAAAAAGAGGTTTCAGGATCGAGTGAAAAGCTTTGGAAGCGGATTGGATGTCGCCGGAGCGGGGAATGTTCGTGTGTTTACTCGGTGATTTCGGCTCGCTCGTGGCTCACGCTTCAAGGGTGAGTTGTACTCACGTTTAGGCTTTTGAATTAATAAACTTAATTTGCGATATGTGTTTCGGTTTTGGTTCGTTATCGAAAACGTATTTTGTACGAAAATCGCGTTTTATGTCCAATTGGTTTTTGGATTGATTGATTGATGATTATTATTGTTTGTATATGTTTTGGACTGTTTTTATATTGGGACTGGACTGGAACAGGTATCGAAATTGGTCGGAACGACAAAAAAATGCAAAAACGGGATAAAATACAATGCTGTCAAAAGCGCACGACCCGTGCGTCTCAGGCGCACGGACCGTGCGGGTCTTTCTGTTTCTGTTTTCAAAAACGCATTACAGGGCGCACGACCCGTGCGTATGGGAGCACGAACCGTGCGCTGTGTTCTGTCCAAATTTTCCAAACTTGCCCGAAACGATCCCGATCGATTCCAATCCTCTCCTAATCCTTTCCTAACCCTTCTATAATGATATTAGGCTTATAATGCCATGATTTTGGGTATGTTTCAAAAGGGTTTATAAAATACTTTTGAAGTTGAAATTGTTTCGAAAAGCCGAACAATAGTACACGTGTGCGGATATATTTTATTAATAATAAAGCGGACTATGAGTCCTACGTGGTATGGTATAACTGACGCGTGGTGGTTATTATTTATTCGTCTAAACCGGTCTACGATTCACGATATATATATTATATCGACTATAGGAAACGGCCCAATGTGGGTATTGTGTTCAGTTATCGGTCAAATGTAAATGAACTAAATGTTCATGTGTCTGTAGATATATTTATTATATCGAGTGTGGGTGACGACCCACGAGGTTAACATACTAGGCGAGGAAGTCATGATCCTTTACCCTAGGCTCTGTGCCATTAGGAAACACTATTGGTTATGGGGTTCACCGGGATTAGCAGTGCGTGCAGTCGGTGTTATGTTAAAAAGTTTTGTGTTACGTTCACCGGGATTAGCAGTTCGTGCAGTCGGTGGTACGTAAAATGGTTTCGTGTCACGTTCACCGGGATTAGCAGTGCGTGCAGTCGGTGGTACGTAAAATGGTTTTGTGTCGCGTTCACCGGGGTTAGCAGTGCGTGCAGTCGGTGGTACGTAAAATGGTTTCGTGTCGCGTTCACCGGGATTAGCAGTGCGTGCAGTCGGTGGTACGTAAAATGGTTTCGTGTCGCGTTCACCGGGATTAGCAGTGCGTGCAGTCGGTGGTACGTAAAATGGTTTCGTGTCGCCTTCACCGGGATTAGCAGTGTGTGCAGTCGGTGTCCTACCAAGTCAGAATTCTATCACACGGTTCACCGGGATTAGCAGTGTGTGCAGTCGGTGTCGTGTTAAGTTTAACAAAATTTCATAATTGAACCGAGAGTGTTAGTAGGGGTCTTGGTAGAACTCACTGAGATTGTATCTCATTGTTTATATGTTGTTGTTTTACAGATAAACAGGGAAAGTGGAGATCCAAGAGGCACGAGTGGGTGGTACTCGGATGGTTGCTGAAGACTTAGCTTTATGCTTAAGTGTATATCTTTCCTTGTTATCTGTGTATCAAGACATTTTGTCTTTAGCGTTATGTATTTATTTCCGCTTTCTTGTACGATATTGAGCACTGTATTTCACTGATGGTTTTTGGTCTTGCTTATGTTTAAGACAGTCTTGTTGTATTCAGTGAAAAATTTAGAGTAGTGTTCAGTATTTAAACAGGAAATATATCTCTAATGTTTTAGGGATGGTGCACTTGGGTATTTTTACTCGATAAAAATATCGGGGTGTTACATTATTAATAGTAAGACCATTAGGGGTTAGTAATAGTGATTTTAAGTGATTGGCCCATGAGTAATTCGAATAAGGGATGAAAAAGCCCATAAGACCAAATAAAAATATAAAAGGGCTAGGTTAGGGTTTTGTTGTCATTAGAAGGAAAAAGAAAAAAAAAATAAGGATTGAGAAGAGAGAGTTAGGAGGGGGCGGCGCTAGCACAAGAGAAAGAAGGAGAGAAAACGTGAATCAAGAGGAGAGAGAAGAAGCTAGGGTTCGAATCATCCATCAAGCTAGGGTTGTGTATTCATCTAAGGCGTGCTAGTGCAAAAAAGGGATTTAAAGTCAGGCGAAAAGGGGATTTAAAGTCAGACGGGCGCTTGACTTTTATTAAGTCGACTTTGTATGTCTGGAGTTTTAAAGTCAAGCGATAGCCTGACTTCGTAAGTCTGATTTAAAGTCAGGCCTTTATTGCGCCTGACTTCGTAAGTATGTTTTAAAGTCAAACATTTATTCTTGCCTGACTTCGTAAGTATGATTTAAAGTCAAGCATTTATTCTTGCCTGACTTCGTAAGCATGATTTAAAGTCAAGCATTAACTATTGCCTGACTTCGTAAGTATCATTTAAGGTCAAGCTTTTATTATTGCTTGACTTCGTATGTATGATTTAAGGTCAAGAATTATTGCGCCTGACCTTAAAAGTTTTTTTTTTTTTTAAATTTTGGTTTAATCTATACACCCTGGTTATACAAATTTTTCGTTAAAAAGAAGCGACTCCACTGGGGATCGAACCCAGATCTCTGGTCCCGTAGACCAGCGCCTTATCCATTGGGCCATGGAGTCATATATCAGTGCTAGTCAACTTGCATTCTCAAAATAGAGTAAAACATATTTCTCAAAACAAGCATAATTTCCCAAAACAACTCTGATTTCAACATTAACCTTGAAAATTCTCAAGGCAAACTAGCAGTATACACTATACAGAGGCTGTTAGCAACAGGAAAATAACTAGAACAAAAATTGGAATTTGAGAAACAAGAAACACTAATTATTTCCACTAATTAATTCCAATTTGGCAAACAAAAATTGAAATTTGGCAAACTAGCAGTATACATTATACAGAGGCTGCCTGCATCTGTCTTCAATAGAAAGTAGACTTGCTTTTTCTCACTTTTTCTCACTCTTGAAAGATGCTCGTCCTGTTGACAAAAAAACATGGTTATATTATACACGGGTAAATTGAGGAATCGTGAAATGGAAAACAATTTGAAGAACTGAACATGAAGTAATCATTCATTCAGTTAAGTTGATCACAGTTAGCCAAATTTCAATTCCTCTACATTTTTTAAACTGGAAAACATAATTATGATGATATCTTAATAAAAGCGAACAAATTACCTGGAGTAACTCCTTTTCCCGAGAAGCTTTCCATTGTCGAAATTGTTCTGCCTCTTGGCTTTATTTTATGCTGCAATCATAGTATCCTTAATTAAGGTACATAGTAATTAAGGAAATGAGTAAAATATACAGAAACATGTCATATACCAGAACTTGTTAGTTGTTAGTAGTAATGTAAAGGTGCATATTACCTGTTTTGGGAGCTGTTGTTCCTTAGATTTTCTTTCCTTAATCGTCTTTTCACGAACCTCATAAAACTCAAAATCATTCAAGATGCATGTTTTGCTTGAATGCTCTTTGAAAATTTTCAGAACCTGAATGCCCTTCTCTAACTTGACCTGCAGAAGGATATAGTTAAGTATTGCTAGTTGAATTGAGGGGTTCATGGCATTGAAACAAGCAACTGAGTGAATACCTCCTGAGTGTCCCTACTGTTTGTAACAGGTTTGTTTTCGTTGTTTTCTAGTGTTATTTGCCTCAACACATTATTTGGGATATCCTTTACGATATGCCATTTCAGAGGAAAGCAACCAGTCCACCTGTCCTGCTGCCAATACTCCACTGTTCTATCAAAATCAACCGGACCCACCATCTCAGCTAAACCAACAAATTGGCCACTAGTGTTGACCTGTAACAAAAATCACGAGACAAAAAATTAGGCTTAGAAAAACCAAGAATATGAATTCCTTTCAAAATGCTGCAAACTAACTCACCGAAAATAGCAGAAATACGGGGCAGTCACCAGACTTCTCCTTGGCCTCCTGATATGCTGCATCTAGCTTCTTGTTGCCATTAGGGGTGCTTGTCCAAACACTATATTTTATACTTTTATGAACATCATCCTCGCTGTAGGATTTGATGACATAAAATTTTGCATCAGAATAATTCTCAGATAAACCCTCCCCGTTGTACTGCTGCTTGTTGGGAACTGGATCAACTTCTTTACCATCACTCTTTGAAGGAAGGTTCTGTCCCTTGAGTAACAATGTTACTGGTTCAAGACCTTTGACATTTTTATCATCAGAACTATTGGCAGCTCTAGGTCTCTTGTTCAGCTCACCAAAGCCATCTACATTTTTTTGACATAATCACCAACACGGCGACCACTTGTGGCTCTGCTGCGCATGTTATCAAAAGAACCTGTTCTAGATCCATATGCAGCAGATCCAAAATGAGAACTAGCTCCGTAAGGGTTTCCATATTGGCTGTAGAACATGTTGCTTGGGTACATCCCGTTAGTGAATCCAGAGACCAGTCCCAGCCTAGGCGAATGCATCGAACCATGATAGTTCTGCAATCCAGGAACAGAATTTAAGGCAAATTTTGAAATGGAATAACTCAATTCAATTGAAGTAGACAATGTGTAGCAAAATTTTGAAAGAAGGGAAGATATTAGTTAAAAAGAGATAAAAAAATTGCAGCTCTGCAGACAAAAAGAAATAAAGTACTTGGATTTACACCTACTACCACTAAGACATCAGAACAGGCATCAGAACAGACACAGAACAGGCATCAGAACAGGCATCAGAACAGGCATCAAAACAGTTTCCCTTTCTTCATCAGCCAGGCATCAGAACAGACACAAAACTAAGACATCAAAACAAGATTAAGGAAAAAACCTTTAAAGGTGGATCGAGAACTTGGTACATTTCTGGGGTAACAGTATCCAACCATAAACCTGGAAAACACATCTGCAAGAACACATCAACAATAAAACCTGCGTCAACATTCTCAGAAAAACCAAACGAAACTAATCATCACATTATACTTGATAGGGGAAAAAACAACAACAAAAACAATAAATAAATAAAAACTCAACTACCAAATCAAAAATTATCAATGTCATCAAATAAAAAATCAATTCCTAATCAAATTGCAATTACATCAAGATGTTATTGCATAATCATTACTCAGCACCAGAACACAGCTGCTGCACATACTATGAAAACCTAATATTAAATGGGAGAAAAACACAACAAAAAACATGTTGAAGAAAGAAGACTTTGTCACCGGTTTCCTCGGTCTCAGATTCCAAGTCCTAACCAATGGTTCTTCAACTTCATCCCCATCCCCTTCCCCTTCTTTTGCTTCTTCCTCTCGTGCTCCTTCTTTTTCTAGTGCTCTAGCATTTGCTTCTTCTCGCTCTTCTTCTCCGTCTCCGTCTCCGTCTCCCTCGCTTTCGCTGTCATCGTCGCTGTCATCGTGAGTATCACTGTCATCCTGGCAAATGGGGAATAAACATAATCTTGTTATGGAATGTCTAACAGATGTTATTTCTTTCTCGTTTCCTGAAAACCCATAACGGAAAACCAAATCCATCACTGAACTAAAAGAATTCAGTGACCAGACTCACCTAAGAGTGATGGCAGCTGGAAATATGAATGCTACACAGACAGTAGTTGTTGCTCCAGTGATTCCTCAGCCATTGATGCTTTAAGACCTGGATCAAATGTTCAAGGGTCATCTGCAGCCCAAAATGTTGGCCCACAAGCTTCATATAGTTATGCTGCTGTACTTGGTTCTTCCTTGTCACGAAGCACTACTCCTGATCCACAACATGTTTAACCTATAGTAAAAAACATACAATCAAAGAGATCCTATTAAACTTCATTTGACACATTAATCTGGAGAACATTAGATTTTCAAATCCTAAGTTAATAACAATCAGTAGGGTTCCAAAACGCAAAAGATTAGCACAGTTCGAGTATACAATCAGTAGACAAGCACTAAAATCACTCAAAATGTTGAAGAAAAAAGGTTAGGGTTCCAATTAGTTACCTCAGAAGATGAAAACGGGATCGAGAACTGAGAAGATGAGAACTGAGAAGACGAGCACGGAAATGAGGAACGATTGGTTCGATTGTTGATTTCTAGGTTTGAAGGTGAGTACGGAAACGAGGAACGAGGAACGATTATTGATTTCTCGATTTGTTGAAGAACACGAAGGTTCACATGGTGATGGAAGCTTCAGCTCCTTCGGATCCATCTCCTCGCCACCGTCCTCCACCTCAGCTCCTTCGAATCCATCTCCTCGCATCCCATTGCCTTCCGTGACGCCGTGAACAGCGTGAAGAACAGCGTGACGATTTGTCTTCTCCTGTCTTCTCCTGTGTTTTCGTTGAGAGGAGAGAATGATGTCTGAGAGAGAGAGAGTGAGGGGATTCGCGTGAGAGGGTGAGAATAGAGAGGGGGGAGATTCGACGGGAGTAGAGGAAAGCTAATTAGGGTTCGCGTGAGAGAGTGAGAATGGAGAGGATAGTGTTCTGAGAGTGAGGCGTAAGTAAAATTAATTTTTTCTATTTTTGGACTTTAGAGGTCAAGCGAGAATAGAGGCTTGACGTCTAAAGTATTAGAACAGAAAAAAAAAATTCACCCTAATTACAAGTTTGCCACCGTGTCACTTATGTAGTCAGGCGCTTACACGCCTGACTTCTAAAGTCTTATTTTTCCCTATTTCTTCACTTTAGACGTCAGGCGTGTATCCGCTTGACCTTAATACTCGCGAGTTTTGCCACTTATTTACAAGTTTGCCACCGTGTCTACCTATGTAGTCAGGCATCTGGGCGCCTGACTTTAAATGTCTAATTCTAATGTCATTTTTGCATTAGTAGGTAAGGGTGTGATTCAAACATTATAATGGGTTGTATGAGGGATTACATGTGGGGTTAGGGTTTTGACAATTACCATATGTGTGTCATTATTTTGAGATGTTGATGTTATGTCTTGATGCCAATTTTGTTGCTAAACTCATTGTTTGGGGTGATCTGGATATAGGTTCGGTTATACAGTAACTGGGAGCAATCTAGCGGTCCAAAAATTATGCGGTTTACCTTTTCAGAAACTATACTTAATGCTTGTTAATTTGACACTAGTTTGGTTGCATTTGGAGTTGTATAGCTCGAGTTATAGGTGCCATAAGTTAGGTCAAAATTCTGGAAACGATCTGGATATAGGTTCGGTTATACAGTAACTGGAAGCAATCTAGCTGTCCAAAAATTATGTGGTTTACCTTTTCTGAAACTAGACTTAATGCTTGTTAATTTGACACTAGTTTGGTTGCATTTGGAGTTGTATAGCTCGAGTTATAGGTGTCACAAGTTAGGTTAAAATTCTGGAAGCAATCTGGGTATAGGTTCGGTATTTCGTGTATAACGTTTTCGTTTGAACTCCTTTTTGAATGATTCTTGATTCGTTGAAAACTACACTCAATTTGTTTTGGGTTAGGCTCAAGTCCCATGTCATTTGACTGAGTTTGGATAATTTTAGAGGTGTCACAATCTAGGTCATGGTGGCTGTCCTGTTTTCTGAACCTTGTTGCTTATTTACTAAAACTGTACGAATTGGACCATTGTTTTGCAAAATAAATATTATAGTCAGGAACTAGACATTCTTAGCTTTCCATAGAGGGGTCCTTTGCTAAGTTTCGATGCCGTTTGATAGGTTAATTAATTCACCGAAGCAGAGGTAGGTTGCTGTAAATTAATGTTGTTGTTTACTGAAAATCATGTTGCTGTTTGCTGTAAATTAATGTTGTTGTTTACTGAAAATCATGTTGCTGTTGCTGTAAATTCATGTTGCTGTTTACTGAAAATCATGTTGCTGTTTGCTGTAAATTAATGTTGCTGTAAATTAATGTTGTTGTTTACGGAAAATCATTTTGCTGTTGCTGTAAATTAATGTTGCTGTTTACTGAAAATCATGTTGCTGTTGCTGTAAATTAATGTTGCTGTTTACTGAAAATCATGTTGTTGTTTACTGAAAATTAATGTTGCTGTTTACTGAAAATCATGTTGTTGTTGCTGTAAATTAATGTTGCTGTTTACTGAAAATCATGTTGCTGTTGCTGTAAATTAATGTTGCTGTTTACTGAAAATCATGTTGCTGTTGCTGAAAATTAATGTTGCTGTTGCTGTAAATTAATGTTGCTGTTTACTGAAAATCATGGTGCTGTTGCTGTAAATTAATGTTGCTGTTGCAGAAAAATTAATGTTGCTGTTGCTGAAAATTAATGTTGCTGTTGCTGAAAAATTAATGTTGCTGTTGCTGAAAATTAATGTTGATGTTTACTGAAGATTAATGTTGTTGTTTGCTGAAAATCATATGTGTTGTTTCTATTTTGTGGGCTATTCCTAATTTGGGGTGGTTGTTGGCTGTCCCTATTTTTGTGGGTGGTTGTTGGTGCCCTTAGCGCCCTGTTGTCTTGTTGATTTTGTTGTTGTCGGCCGGTGGCCATTGTTGGATTGCCTCATCAGGCATGAAGTTGTTGTTGTAGGTCGGTGGCCATTGTTGAATTGTTGATGTTGCGTGTCGGCGCATTAGCGCCTATGTTTGTTGTCGTTGCGTGTCGGCGCCTTAGCGCCTATAGTTGTTGCTTGTTGTTGGTGCCCTAGCGCCTATAGGTGTTATTTGTTGTGGGTGCCTTAGCGCCTATTGTTGTGGCTGAGTCGTTGGCCTGGATGATGTTGTTTTGTTGATGTTGTTGTCGTTATTGTCGTGTTGTTGATTATGTTGTTAAATGTTGTTGTTAACTTTGTCGTGGGTACCGCCGAATGGCCCACATTGTTTGGTGGTGGGTACTGCCGAATAACCCACATTGTTTTGTTGAGGGTATCGTCGAATGGCCCAAACTGTTGATGAATTTTTGTGTTGAAGGCCTATCGCCATGTCGAGTCTTATGTCGTTGTTGTGCTAGGCGCCCTGCTCCTGGGCGCCATGTCTGTTGTTGTGCTAGGCGCCCTGCTGCTGGGCGCCAGTTCCTGTTTGTTGTTGTTGCCTATTGGCGCCCTGTTGCTGGGCGCCAGTTCCTGCTGGATGACGTTGTCTGTTGGCGCCCCGCTGCTGGGCGCCAATTCCTGCCATGTCCTATTTGGTTGTTGGTGGCTGGGCGCCTGGGTGGCTGTCTCGGTGGTCGTTGTCATTGGTGTTGTAAATTGGTATTGTCTTTCGTGTCGTATAATTGTTGTTGGCATTGGTGTTGTAAAATCGTTGTTGTTCCAGGTGATGTAAATTGTCGTTGTTCTCGGTGTTGTAAAAATTGTTGTTGCCATTGATGTTGTAAATCTATTGGTGTCGGTGGTTGTTGATCAAGTTGTTAGACTGTCCTATAGGTGTTGGTGTTATTGGTGATGATATAACATGTGATGTGCCTATTTTATTGGCTAAGGTGATAGGTGGTGGGTCTATGACCATTTGTTGCTATTGGTGTTGTTGTGTCACTTAGATGACTATTGTTGTTGATTGTCTCTGGTGCATTGTTCATGGTGTCGCATACATTTCATATGCATTATTTTGGTGATGAAGGCTTCGGCCTTGGAGCTATAGGTGATGATGATGATGCTCAAAAACTTGGTAATGATATAGGTGATGATGCCCTTATTGGCTATTTATTTGGTGATGATTTGGTACCACATGCATATACCTGTTGGTGTGGGTTGCATCTCATTCATTTACTCATGACATTGGTGATGATTCTTGGTGATTGCAATTTGATGTTGTTGTGAAGATATATGCTTGTTGTGCTGATGTTGACTATTGTGATGATAACGACCGTTATGTCCAAGCTGTTGTTGGCCTGTTGACTGTTGTGACGATAACTGTCTGTGGTGACTATCTGATATTCTGACCTGTGTATACGGTCTTTCATACGATTCTTTATATTGTTTGATATCTCACCCCTTCTGTTCGAATGTTACCCCTATGTTGGTAACGTGCAGGTGATCTCGAATGAAGACCATAGTTCTTCGTTAGTTCGGTGTCGTCGCTCTGATACGTAGCACTCGGGGGGGATGAACACTATTTATATTGTTTATGTTATTTTGTGGATTTTGATGTTATAAATCTTACATGGTCACTACGTTTGTTTTAGTTGAACCCTTATGATTTTCCGCTGCGTGAACGAGTAAGAGTTGAGTCGTTTTTAAGACTAAAAATGTTGTTTGCCAGTTCATCCGAGTGATGAGTGTTATGTATCCGTTTAAGGTTTTTTTTTAGTCGAAAAATGTGACGCTCAGTTGTTTGCGAAAACTCTGATATTTTATTAATAATTATCGGGTAGAAATGGGTGTTACACCTCTTGCCTACGTCCACGGGAACACATCAACACAATTCATTCATCTTCTCAAACATGATTACAATATTAGTAGCCCAACCCAATATGTGTATCACCCTACAATACTCTTCTCACTCTAAGAGTTACAAGGAATGATAACACTCACATCACACACAAGTGATCACCAACACCTTCCTCTCTCTAGAACATGGTTGGATACCCTTCAACTCTACATGAAAACCCAAAGGGTATGCCTCACCCCCTCTAATGGGGATATCTTCACTCTTCACAAGTCTCTCAATTTATAGGAGAGAACATGACTTTCATGCATACATAAGACATATTGGACATTAATTGTCTCACATTTTCAAGGAGCTCCACATCATGATTTTTCTTCAACATTCTAGATACACCTCTTCATCTCATCAAGGTGTCTCTTAAATTTTCCACCACTACTAATATTAAATATTATTTGGAAATTGTAATTGAATTCCCAACAAATCCTCCCTCAAATAAAATTTCCAAACTTCTTCAACATCTTTATCTTTTACTCTTTTCATCTTTTTTTTTCAATTTGTTTGTAAGACTAAGCTCCTCCACATGTGCATCTTGCATACTCATTTCAAACCAATAAACTTGCATGTGTTCCTCACCATAATCCTTATCTGAATGCTCCTCTACGAGTATTGAATGGTGACGCTTCACTCGCACTTGCACCGCTGTTAGCAACAACCAACAGGACACGCCGCTTGACCTCCACATTGTCAAGAAGACTTTCGATACAATGATCCCACATGGATCCACCACCAAACTCATTGTCAGAACCGATCACCTGGTCACATCAACGGCTCTGAGCTAGTCCCCTTCAAACCATTAGCTCTAATACCACTGTTGGGGATAAATGCTCTGATGCCACTGTTGGAGATAACTCCTTTGATACCACTGTTGGGGAAAACCGCACACGCCAACGGATTCACCCACACGCCCAAGAATCTTTGAAGGAATATAGATAAACACACCGCAAGAATAAAGGAGAGAAGAACACAAATAGTTTACGTGGTTCGACACTTCTTGCCTACGTCCACGGGAACACATCAACACAATTCATTCATCTTCTCAAACATGATTGCAATATTAGTAACCCAACCCAATATGTGTATCACCCTACAATACTCTTCTCACTCTAAGAGTTACAAGGAATGATAACACTCACATCACACGCAAGTGATCACCAACACCTTCCTCTCTCTAGGACATGGTTGGATACCCTTCAACTCTACATGATCACCCAAAGGGTATGCCTCACCCCTCTATTGGGGATATCTTCACTCTTCACAAGTGTCTCTATTTATAGGAGAGGAACATGACTTCCATCCATACATACATAAGTCTTAGTGGACATTAATTGTCTCACATTTTCAAGGAGCTCCACATCATGATTTTTCTTCAACATTCCAGATACACCTCTTCATCTCTTCAAGCTATCTCTTGAATTTTCCACCACTACTAATATTAAATAGGTAATAGTGCTTCCGAGGTCTCTTATCTTTATTTAAAGTAACGAATTAGTCCTTTATGTTTTTTTTGTCCCACATAAGTCATTTATCTTTCAAATTTTAAGCAAAGTTAGCCTAAACTGTTAGTATCCGTGACAAAAATTGATCAGATGCTCCTCTCTTACCTACGTGGCAAACCCCTATCCTACGTGTTAAATAACCAACCTACGTGTCAAAATCCAAACCTAGGTGGACTAAAAAAAATATTTTACATTAACAAATTGATACTTTAACTCTGGTTTGACAAAATGAATTCTACCCTAACCAAAAAATCATCGTTGGAAGCATGAGAACAGAGAACAGAGAACAGCGAAACGAGGTAGAAGAAGAAGAAGAAACGTGAAGCTTGACAAACACTTACAAGTAACAAGTAGCTTATCCAGTATAAGCTATCCGCTATAAGCTAACAGATTTACCTTGTCAAACAACATAGCCACAATTATTTTTACCATAACATTTTTTCAAACTGCCTTATCTAAATATTTATAAACAAACTTATTATGGTCAAAAAAAATAAACACAAATTTATAATTGTGTTTTCATAATTTAAAAATTAAGTAGTCATCTCCCTATAATATATTGTTTGCTTATCTAAAAGAGACGAATACAAATATACAAAGTTAATAATTGTAAATAAAAATTTAAGCATAATTAGAAAATCAAATAATGTAAGGTAAAATAGACAAAAGGAAAAGTGTTTAGAGTGCTGGATATTAGCAAAGGAACATTGATGTGAAGTTGCTTTAGCACCTCTAGAAATTTTCCAAATTGCTTGTCTTGCCGAGCCTTTTTCAATCTTTAAGGAAAGGGTGGATCTGGCAAAGCTTGATCAAGCTTAGGTGAAGTTACTGGTGCAGAGTAAGATGCTGCAGCACCTGTTGTGGCAGCATCTTGTACATCATCTTTTTCATTTTTTTCATTTTTTTCATTTTGTTTCTTTCCACTACCTTTATCAAGTGATGGTCCTGCCAAATCCTTCCCACTCCTTAAAGATATAGCCTTCCATGTTGGTACCTCTTTCCCTTTTGAAGATGAAGCTTCAGTAGTAGAAGGCAATGTTGCACTAGGTCTCTGGGTTAGAGCAGTGGCTATTTGACCAATTTGATTCTCCAAGTTCTTGATAGCAGCCCCTTGAGCTTGATACTGAGTTTTGGTTTCATTCATGAAAGCTTTGAGCATAGCTTCCATAGAATTACCAACTGTTGGGGCTACTGCTGCCTTGGGTTGAGCAGGGAATCCAGGTCGTGTAGCTGGAGTTGCTGTAGGTGCTGCTGTACTCCATTTGAAATTGGCATGATCTCTCCATCCTAGATTATAGGTACTGGCATATGGATTATGGTTTCTGTTGTATCCGACATAGTTGAATGAAATAGGGTTGGCTGGGCATTCTTCTTATAGGTGACCTCCTCCACAGTAGACACAACTGGTAGACCTCACTGGAACTTGTTCAATTGCTGTTGCAGCTTTGACCTCCGATTTAGCTTCTATTGCTGCAGCATCTGCTGCTGCAGCACTAGGTGCATTTAGGTTTTTAACCATATTGGTAAGGCATGCCACTTGAGCAGCTAAAGCAGTCATTTCACTAACTTCATGCATCCCAGCTACTTTCTTTTGAGCACTCACTCTTGCTGTAGGCCATTGATAACTATTTGCAGGAATTGTTTCAATAAGATTGTAAGCATCAGTGTATGAACCATTCATTAAAACTCCACCAGAAGATGCATCAAGCATAAGCCTTATCTGAGGTTCCAACCCATTGTAAAAAGTTTCCATTTGAACCACAACTGACAACCCATTATGTGGACATTTTCTTAGTAATTCTTTAAATCTTTCCCATGCTTCAAACAGTGTTTCAAATTCAGTTTGTCTGAAAGAGGTAATTTCAGTTCTCATCCTGGCATTCTTGATAGGTGGAAAGTATTTAGAAATAAATTTTCAGCCATTTCATTCCAAGTAGTGATAGAGTTAGGCTCTAAGGAATTTAACCAAGCCTTGGCTCTATCCTTCAAGGAATATGGAAACAGCTTGAGTTTAAAAGCATCATCAGTAACACCAGGGAGTATGAAATTACTACAAACTTCTACAAATTGTTTTAAATGCAGATGGGGATCCTCTGTAGGTCCACCACCAAATTGGCCAACTGTTTGAAGCATTTGAAACATCATGGGCTTAAATTCAAAGTGTGTCCTGGCAAGTTGAGGCCTTACTATGCTGGTTTGCATAGTTAGAGGGTCAAAAATTGCATAATCCCTCATAGGTCTGTCCCTGTCATTAGCCATGCCCATGACTGTTTGATTTAATACCTCTTGCTGATATTGGTTGGTAGGAGGGTTTTCCATTTCAGTGGCATTGTGTTGAGAACCTTGAGCTGGTGTGCTCTGGGAATCATGTACAGAAGCCATGACAACAGCTCTGCCTAACTCAATAAGCCTTAGTCTACTATTGATCCTTCTCAACCTTCTGAACAGTCTTTCTATTTCTGGATCCAACTGAAATTCTGGTGTGGAAGCCCTGTGCATATGCTGCAGCAGCTACTGCTGTAGCAACAGAGACAGCACACACAAAAAATGAGAAAACAAAAAAATCACTAACTTACTAACTAATTAAACAACAATTAAACTTTTCTATCCCCGGCAACGGCGCCAAAAAATTGTTGTGTAAAATCTTGTGCAAGTATACACAGTCCAACAAGTAGTATATGATAAGAAAAGATCGTTCCCACGAGGATTGAGGTCTAAAACGTGTTTAATTTGGTTAACAAATTAGTGAAAATTAAAGTGGAAGGGTGTGAAAATCAGTATTGAGAATAAGTTGGAATGTGTTCACAAGGTGACTCCTTTCTAGTGCAGTAGTGCTGCGTCTAATGCTGCAGCAATAGATGTTGTCGCAATAGTTGCTGTTTTGTCAATCACTTCCACTAGGGTTTCTCTACAAGATTCTATGTCTAGACCCTAAATAGGTACTCCCTAGGCTACTCACGCACCCACAGTGTTCATCTCATGGATTTTGCCCTCCTATGTCTAGGGTTTAAGCAAGAAGCATTAAAGTGTCCTTTACTACTTACTATCCATGTTATCTTTTGAGATCTATTCATAAACCATTTCTGAATTTACAAATTTACTTAAGTTAGATGGCCATTCCTAATTTAATATGGAAGTATTAAGCTCACAAAAGATAAATTTCTAAAACATCAAATGCATTTTATCACATACACTAAAGATTCATTACATAGATCCCAACATTCCAACAATGAGTAATTAGCTCATAATGAGCAAACTAGACAAGAAACACAACTTAAACATAATTGTAACAATCATATTCATGAGATACAAGATAGAAAGTATACTAAGTGAGAGGATCCGAAGATACACTCCAAGAAGAGAATCTCAAGGAGAGGGTTCAGCTCCCACGTAGCACAATCAACAAGTATTGTGGCTCCTGTCGTTGCTGCAGCAATGATTCCAGCAATGATCTTCGCAAGTTTGGTAATGGAAGGTAGCGTAGGTAAAAAATGGTGGAAAGCTATTTCTAAACTTTCCTTTTCAGACCTCACATGACATAAATGAAGAAGGAGGCTCCCTTTTATAGCTCTACGGTACATGATTCAAGAAAACCCTAAATTTGAGGCGCCCTTAGTCCTTTGTGTGCCCAAAAGTACAAGTGCCAAAGAAAAAGGGGAATATTCCCTGTTCAGGTGCTGGCACTAGCTGGACGTGCTCGTCCTTACCATGACAGCTGTCCTTTGCTTCTTTTAGCGCGTCCCATCCTTCTCTCTCATCTTTCGCATAATTGCATTGCTATGGCAACTGATGCTGCAGCAATTGAACACACAATCAAAGCACACAAATAGGGCACCTAAATGCCAAATTTTAAGAACTCAGGAATGCAACCTTCTAAACTTAAAACATAACATTTACACATGCTAACTTACTAATTACACGAGAATAAACAATGAATTAACCTTAAAAATGCATAAATAACTCTTATAAATAAGAGTTATCAGTGGTCCCGCTCTTTGTGGAATTGTTGTTTTACTGCTTGATCCAGAGAGACAATTAGAGAACATTCTTCAATATCTTCATTTGGGTATTTGAGAGAATTCATAATGTTGAATTTGATCTCTTGATCATTGATTCCCGTGGTCAATTCACCTTTCTGCACATCAATGAGTGTTTTTCCAGTAGCCAAAAATGGTCTTCCAAGAGTGATTGGTACATCCTTATCTACATCAAAATCAAGGATAACAAAATCTGCATGAAACACAAATTTGTCAACTTTTATCAAAACATCCTCTATGATCCCTTCAGGATAGGATATTGACCTATCTGCTAATTGAAGGGTCACAGTGGTAGGTCTGGCAGTTCCAATACCAAGTTGTGTGAATATGGATTTAGGCATCAAGTTGATAGTTGCACCTAAATCAGATAGTGTACGACCAGTATAAAGTTTTCCATTTGAAAATGGTATAGTGAAACTGCCAGGATCCTTTAACTTCCTTGAAATTTTGTTCTGCATGATCATGCTGCATTCTTTTGACATAGATATTGTCTCAAATTCCCCCAATCTTCTTTTCTTTGTGAGAACATATTTCATGAATTTAGCATAAT
Organism: Astragalus membranaceus; assembly: GCA_039519185.1. Taxonomy (NCBI): domain Eukaryota; kingdom Viridiplantae; phylum Streptophyta; class Magnoliopsida; order Fabales; family Fabaceae; genus Astragalus; species Astragalus membranaceus. The sequence goes on from CM076849.1 coordinate 59,266,568, forward strand.
TGGGCATCTGTTGGAGTGCTTCAACAAGGGGTACATTGATGTGTAGTTGCTTAAGTACCTCAAGGAACTTGCCAAATTGTTTTTCTTCACGTGCCTTCTTCAATCTTTGTGGATAAGGTGGAGAACGGTATTCTGGAACTAACCTTGGTGGTGGTACAAAAGCAGCTTCTGATGCTCCAGCTTTGGATGCTCCTGCATCTGTTGCTCCTGCATTTGTTGCTGCAGTATCAGTTGTATTTTTTTTCTTTTTCATTTTTTTCATTTTTTTCTTCCTTTTCTACACCTTCAGTTTCATATGGCTCTGAGAGATCTTTTCCACTTCTCAAGGAAGTGGCTTTTACATGCCCCTTCCAATGCTTTTGTGAGGTTGAGGCTTCTGTAGTGGATGGTAATGAACCACTTGGCCTCTGATATAATGTTGTAGCTAGTTGCCCCATTTGATTCTCCAAGTTCTTAAATGATGCATCATGAGCTTGCCTTGCAGTTCTAGTTTCACTGATGAAAGCATCAGTTTTGCTCATATATGCTTTAAACATTGATTCCAAGGAGTTATCATTTGTTGGTGTAGGAGTTCTTTGGTAATTTTGAGAGTGAAATCCTGGTGGAGTTGATGGTGCTGCAGCATTGGATGCTGGAGCATTATTACTACTCCATTTGAAATTGGGGTGATTTCTCCAGCCCAGGTTATAGGTGTTAGAGTAAGGATTGTTGTTTTTGTTGTATCCCACATAGTTAACAGAAATAGGGTTGCTTAGACATTCTTCATACAAGTGTCCACCTCCACAGTATATATACACAACAAGTTGTTCCTGGAGGGGCTTGTTCTATTGCAGCAGCAATGGGTTTTGTCATTGCTCCAGCAATGGTTGCTGGGGCATTGGTAGAATTGAGATTTTTGATCATGTTGGTGAGAGATGACACTTGAGCTGATAGAGCTGATACTTCACTGAGTTCATGAACCCCAACTGTCTTTTTTTGAGCACTGACCCTTTCTGTGGGCCAACTGTAGTTGTTGGTTGCAATTTTGTCTATCAACTCACATGCTTCATTGTATGATGAATTTAGTAACACTCCTCCAGATGAGGCATCCAACATGAGTCTGGTTTGGGGCTCCAAATCATTAAAGAATGTTTCCATTTGTATTATGACAGGCATACCATGATGAGGACATTTTCTTAAAAGTTCTTTCCATCTTTTCCATGCTTCAAATAGTGATTCTCCTTCTTTTTGTCTAAAAGAAGTTATGTCATTTCTCATCCTGGCATTTTTAATTGGTGGAAAATATTTTGCTAGAAATTTTTCATCTAGTTCATCCCACTCAGTGATAGAGTTAGGCTCTAGGGAATTTAGCCAAGCCTTGGTTTTATCCTTGAGGGAATATGGAAAAAGTTTTAATCTGAAAGCATTTTCTATAACACCAGGGATGATGAAATTGCTACATATTTCTAAAAATTATCTTAGATGCAAATGGGGGTCCTCATGAGGAGTACCACTAAATTGACCCACTGTTTGAAGCATTTGAAACATCATGGGTTTAAATTCAAAATGAGCTGCATTAATTTGAGGTCTGACTATGCTGGTTTGCAACACCAGGGATGATGAAATTGCTACATATTTCTAAAAATTGTCTTAGATGCAAATGGCGGTCCTCATGAGGAGAACCACTAAATTGACCCACTGTTTGAAGCATTTGAAACATCATGGGTTTAAATTCAAAATGAGCTGCATTAATTTGAGGTCTGACTATGCTGGTTTGCATGTTTTGATGATCAAACACAACATAGTCCCTCATTGGTCTGTCCCTGTCATTTATCATACCTATAGGTCCCATGTTGATGAATTGGTTTCTGTAATCATTCTCAGGATCAGGGTGTGAGCCATGAACAGAACCTCTGCCTCTTCCAGTGCCTCTACATGTGCCATGATTAGAACCTTCTCCTACTCCTGGTTCAAACATTGTTTGTCTAGCTCTGCCTCTTTGTCTTTGAAGTCTACGCAACCTTCTAAATCTCCTCTCTATCTCAGGATCCAACTGAAATTCTGGTGTGTTGGACCTGGGCATATGCTGTAGCAACTATTGCTGAGGCAATGACTGCTGGAGCATTGATTGCTGAAGCACAAGGAACAAACACCAAAGTAAAATTATCACTAATTTACTACTTAGTTAAACAATTAAAATTAATGGCCATACCCGTCAACGGCGCCAAAAACTTGTTGTGAGAAAAAGTGTGCAAGTATACACAGTCTTTAACAAGTAATATAGTAGAAAATAGAGATCGTACCCACAAGGATTGGATAAATTTTGAGAGTTTAAAATGGTAGCAATACTAGTGAGAAACAGAAATCAAAAATAAAATAAAAGATGAGTAGTGTGTGTGTGTGTGTGTGTGTGTGTGTGAAAAGAAAATTTAAGATAAGCAAAATAAAGATGGGTTGTAAATCAATTGAGAGAGATAGTTGGAATACTCTTTCCTAAGTGACTTGCTTTGATAGCATTATGTTATACATGATTGTTCTAGACTGGGCCTTCGGCCCAATCCGATGCAGGACTGGCCGAGACCAGCCCACGAACGAAATGGAGAAATAATAACCTAAATCCACTAAGATCAACGGCTCAGGTCTACCTTCGCTGAGGCTCGCTTGATCAATGGTCGAGATCGACCGCGCTGATCCAGCACTGCCCCTCTGACACTATATAAAGAGGCACTGTTCCCACTGACAGGTACACGTATTATTACCCATATTGTTACTCTGCTCACACTCTTATTCTACTGACTTGGGCGTCGGAGTGTCATTGCAGGTACCACCCGGGCAGGACTCTGCGTACGGCCAGATATCATCTACCCAATCAATTCATACATTCGGACTTAGGACTCAACTGCTCGTGCCCGCTCCAAGGTCGAGCACCTCAGTGCAATGATGCTCCTGCAATGGATGTTGTGGCAATGGATGCGTGCCTTTCAGCAACTAACGTCGGGGCTTCATTACAAGTCTTATGTCTAAGCTCTAAATAAGTTCACCCTTGTATATTAAGCTCCCAGTGTCTAAGCTCTAGGTTTTAGCATGGAATTAACAAAGTTTCCTTTTATTGAAACACTTGTCCATATTTGTTCTTGAGTTCAAATCATAAACCATGTCTGTATTTAAGACCCTACTTATTCTAAGTGATCAACCTCAAAATAAGTTTGAAATAATTATAGCACAAGAACTAAACTGCAAGCATCAATATAACATAATAACTATTCAAAGGTTCATTACAAAGTTAAGGCATCCCAACTAAAGATGTTTAGCTCATGCTTGACATAACTAAGCGCATATAAACAGAAAGATTCATATTCATATGATTGAAAATACAAAGGAAAGGAAATAAGATAGAAATTACACAAGTGAAGTTCCTCTGCATATTCTGCCTAGCAATGCTCGAGCAATCACCTCACAGCAATAAAACAGCAATAAGAAATGGTGTAGAAGTAGAGAGAGAAGTTGTCAATTTCTTCCTCTCCTTCGAACCAAAGTAGTATATCTAAGACTAATTCCTAAACTTTAGATGATTTCAAATGATGAGGAGGGGATGCATTTACAGGCTTCAAAAAGTGAAGTTGTCTTGGGCACCAAGGTGACTTTGAGATGAAGTTAGGGTTTCTTTTTCTACTTGTCTCAAAAAGCTTGATTTGATCATCCACCAAATAAAGAAAAGGGGTCCAATGGTGTAAGGACAAGTGTCCCTAAAAAGTTTCCACTTGTAGTCTATGATGATTCCAAGGTGGCGCCGCAATCTCCCCCTTGGGCAACTTGCACTTCGCTTTTGGCTTTATGACGTCATCACCAGGATGCTGGGGCATTCTATGTTGTGAAGATTGTTGGGGTAACTGATGCTGGCAATGATGTTGGGGCAATGCCTCTGCTACTATTGCTGGTGCATTCTTTGCTGGGGCAATTGTTGCTACGACAATTTGAACAAACACATAAAATACCACCAATCATATAAAATAGTCATGAAGTGTGCGTAAACCGTTCTTAACTTAAAAAGTTGTAACTCCTTGGTATTTCTTTATTTAACAAAACATTATTACTGAGATTCTCACAATTTATTTAGATTTGAAAGCGTAAATAACTCTATATAAAATAGAGTTATCATGTATCCACAATTGTTTTGATGTGCATACCCTTCTTCACACAATAGCTTGGTGAAAATGTTTATGCAACTTATTCGTAATTTTTTTTGAAAGTTTACAGCCTAAAACGCTTGGCGGAATAGAATAAGATAATGTTTTTTTACAACAGAATCTGATAATAAGGTATTTTTTATAAGATAATAATGGTATTATTTGCTTGTATTATTCACAAGGTACAATAGGACAAAATGAGTTAGGATCCTCTCGAGTACTTGTTGTGTCAAGTAGGAGAGAGTGACACATATAAAAAGATAATAACATTTATTGCATTGATTCTTTTATTCTATGTGTCGCTCTCTCCTACTTGACACAACCAATACGGATCGTGACTCGTACAAAATATAGATTGCAAGATATGTGAGTTTGAACTTCTCCCTAACTTACTCCTTTTTTCTCATAATCCTTGATTTTCTCTTGTCAAAATCAGATTTGAATGTTCTGCTATAGCAATTCCTAAAAAAATTATCCAAGTAGATAGCTCAGTTGGCGAGTTCAAAGCCCGGAAACTAACATTCCCCCACCCCAACTAACATTGCTTATTAAAAAAGCAATTCCTAAAATTGCTCCCAACTTGAATGCCTTCATTCTAGTAATTCCTAGAATAACTCCTACTTTGAATGCTTTGATTCTATAGCCGTAACAATAACCACCATCTAAATAAGGTTTGATATTGTTCAAGAAAGTTCTCATTTGAGAAGAAAGAATATCAAAAGCTCAATCAAATTCAGAATCATACTTTTGAGGAATAACTAAATTAATAACAAACTAATGTAATACATGCAAAGTGATAACATTTTTGTCTTATTTGATTCTAGAGAAGAAATTTCTTCACATAAAGCTAGATGGAGAGATTCGGAGCAAACAAGCGTTTCAAAGATTGGTGCGCCAATTTCACTACTTTGTTGCCATTGTTGCAATCTTCATTGTTTTGCAAATTAGTTGCAGTAGAGTCACTAAACAACAGTGATAGTGATTGCTTAGGAGGAATGCCATTAACTCCGATCTCAATGCCCGCTGCCCCATACACTAGTGGAAAATAGACATTAAAAAGCATCATTTAGCATCGGTTGTTTGAACAACCGATGCTAAATGTAGACGCGGTGGCAAATTTGTAATTAAATTGAAGTTTTTAGTTTTCGCGCCTACATTTAGCATCGGGTGTTTAAACAACCGATGCTAAAAGTATATGCGTCGGACATTTAGCATCGGTTGTTTAAACAACCGATGCTAAAAGTGTATTTGCGTGAGACATTTAGCATCAGTTGTTTAAACAACCGATGCTAAAAGTATATGCGTCAGACTTTTAGCGTCGGGTGTTTAAACACCCGATGCTAAATGTGTGTATTTAGCATCGGGTGTTTAAACACCCGACACTAAATGTCCCTTTTATTTTTTTCCCAACTTCTCTCTCGCATATCTCTCGCGTTCACTCTCTACCTCTCTTCACTCTCTTCACCGTCTCCCTCTCAGCTCTCCACCGTTCTCATCTCTCTCCCTCTCTTCACTCTCATCCCTCTCTTCACAGTTCTCAACTCTCTCGTTCTCAGTCCTCATCCTCGCGAAACCCATAAATTAAATCAAAAACGTTGAAGATCAACATCGTCGCCGTCACTGTTGTTTGCTGGTTGTCATCGCTCGCTCGCAGTCGCTGTTGCCTCGCCGTCGTCGTCTCTTGCTCATCGTCGTCGTCTCTTGCTGGATCTCGCCGTCGCCTCCCACCATCATCTCTCGTTCTCAGCCCTCTTCCTCGTGAAACCCTAAAACCCTGGAGAGAAAGAAAGGAGAACACTGAAAATCAACATCGCCGCCGTCACCGTTGTTTGCTCGCTGTCATCGCTTGCTAGCTGTTGCCTAACTCACTCATTCTCTGAACTCTCTCCTTCATCTGAAATCTCCCATTAAAATAGAAGCTGCCACCATCATCTCTCGTCCTCAGCCCTCTTCCTCATGAAACCCTAAAACGCTGAAGAGACAACATGAATGTTGGCAACCTTCTCATGGTATGTTCTCAATTCTCATCGTCACTTTTGCTTCCTTACAACACAAAACAATGTACATCATATGATTTATTATCCGTGTCATATTTCGTTTCCCGCGTTACATTAATATTTTGATTCAATTTTATTTGAGTATGCAAAATTCCTGGATTAAGATTTACTGTCATATACCTTTTCTCTAGAATATGACCTACAAATGTTTTTTAATTGAACTTTGTTTCGTTGTTTGAGTGTGGTCACAACTGATTCAAGTGAGCAACTGGAATTACTCACGTATTTTTTAGGAATCTTGCTAGTCTCTTTTTTGTATCTGCCAGCAATGCAATCATATGATATACTATCTTGTTTCAGTTTCGAAACTGAAATTTTGGCTCATTTTCATTATACTAGAAATGACTTGTGTGACAGCCATACTTCTTAGTTCCTATACTATACATACATACATGATATGATTTTTATACAATGAAATTAAATTCTAAAATTGTTACCACTGCAGTGGGTCAATATATCTTGCTTAGAAAATGAGAGGGGGCTTGTGGCAACTTGGTCAATCAATCACTCGCCGTCTTGCTCATGGAGATAAGAAGGCTGTTGTTCGTCGATGTTTTGCTTCAGAAGCTGAGCTGAAAAAGAAGCTCTCTATGATTTCCATGTTACTAATGGTGGTAAGATGGTTCCATTTGCCGGTTGGAGCATGCCTATCCAATACAAGGACTCTATCATGGACTCAACCTTAAACTGCAGGGAGAATGGTAGCCTTTTTGATGTTTCTCACATGTGTGGCTTAAGCCTCAAGGGAAAGGATGCTGTTTCATTCCTTGAGAAGCTAGTCATTGCTGATGTTGCTGGGCTTGCTCATGGAAATGGGACATTGACTGTTTTCACTAATGAAAAGGGAGGTGCTATCGATGATTCTGTGATTACTAAGGTGACTGATGATCACATTTACTTGGTTGTGAATGCTGGGTGTAGAGATAAAGATTTGGCTCATATTGAGGAGCATATGAAGGCATTCAAGGCTAAAGGTGGTGATGTCTCATGGCACATCCATGATGAGAGATCACTACTTGCTCTTCAGGTCATTTATCACACTCTTGTATATTACTTTGTCTACTGTGGTGATTAAACGGTTATGGTTCACTTCTTCAAGTGATTTGTACTTATGTTAAATTTGACAAATGAATTGAGGGACTTTGAAATTAATGAACTGTTTCTCACTCTAACAGCAATAAAATTTTCTTCCTATCTATGGAGCAGGGTCCTCTTGCTGCCCCTACCCTTCAACACCTGACCAAAGAGGATTTGAGCAAGCTATACTTTGGGATGTTCCGTGTGTTGGACATCAATGGCTCCCAGTGCTTTCTCACACGTACAGGGTATGCTTTTTTCTTTCTTTTTTTCTTTTTGGTGTGGTTTTCTTGATTTCTTCTACCAAATCTAGCAATTTTCAATGTTCATCTGATTATGTTATTTTACATGTTTGTGTCATTAGCCTAATTCCTTTGTTTGTACAATGCATAATAACATACTCTTCAATGAGACTTTCAGGTACACTGGGGAAGATGGATTTGAGATCTCAGTTCCTTCAGAGCATGCACTAGATCTTGCTAAGGCAATACTTCAAAAATCTGAAGGGAAGATAAGATTGACAGGACTAGGTGCTAGAGATAGTCCACGACTTGAAGCCGGATTGTGCTTATATGGCAATGACATGGAACAGCACATTACACCTGTTGAGGCTGGACTCACGTGGGCCATAGGGAAGCGAAGGAGAGCAGAAGGTGGTTTTCTAGGAGCTGATGTTATCCTGAAACAGCTTCAAGACGGTCCTTCCATTAGGCGTGTCGGTTTCATTTCTTCCGGTCCACCTCCTAGAAGCCACAGTGAGATTCAAGATGAAGGTGGCAACAACATTGGAGAAGTCACTAGTGGTGGATTCAGTCCTTGTCTCAAGAAGAACATAGCTATGGGGTATGTCAAATCTGGATTGCATAAGGCAGGTACCAAAGTAAAGATCATTATTAGAGGAAAAGCCAATGAAGGAGTTGTCACAAAAATGCCATTTGTACCCACAAAATACTATAAGCCATCATAATTCCCTTCAGCATTTCAACCCAGTTCCCTTTTGCTGACTAATTTTCCCTTAATCTGAGTGTTACAGTAAATGTTAATGTCATTATCGTTCTCACATCAAGTACAAGGCTTTATCTTGCTTAATAACTTGATTTCATTTTAATCATGTATTGCTTGAACTTGATGTTATCTTGAAATTTTCCAATATTTTCCCCAGTTGGTACTGCGCTAGAGTAAGTGCAAGTGTACAACAATACACTATATATTCATTAAACACAAGCTGACATGTTTGCAATGCCTTACTTGTGCTAGTTCCTTTTAAAAATAAATGACCAGCTGCATGTTACAACTGCTCAGAAGTTTCCTAGCTTCAGTCTTAATCTATGACCAATTTCTTGAGTCCTAGCAGGGTCATTTGTGAGATTGGTTTCTTGGCAACTTACTAGAAAAAGAGTAACTATCCTCAATGCGGATGGTAGTAGCTGCAAGCATTTACTGATGCATACGCAGACCTTGCTCCTGCTCTATCTGGTCTGCATGTTCTTGTTGGAAAAACATTTAGTTTATTTTGCGACTTTCTGATAGAAATACTAATTAGCTATGCAATTTTGTGCTTCTTTCATTACATAGTTAACTGAATGTTTTTATGGTTTCATTTTCAGGCCTTCTTCCCTGCTAATGCTTCAGCTCCTGCAATTAGGGACTGGTTCAGAGACTACAAGATACCTGATGGGAAGCCTGCTAATAGATTTGGTCTTGACAACAAGGCAGTAAATAAGGTACTTTTACTGCCTAATTGTCTTGCTCCAGTTATCCTCATAAATTCTTTATTCTGTTTTGAACTTTATGATAGTTATCAGTTTACATGTTCTTTTAAATTATTTGTTGGTTCTTGTTCTTGTTAATTAAATTATTGTCCTTCTAACTGTATTCTGTTTCAGTGAAGAGCTTTTACTTTTTTAGTTAAGTATATTAGTAACAAGAGATATAAGCAAGGCATTTATCTACTGTAGTTTTATCATGATCAATGTTAAGGTGCGCATGGCCTCATTTTAACTCCACTAATTCTGTCTAAACTTATTTGTTGCAAACAGGATTACGCACTTAAGGTCATCACAGAGACGAATGAGTCATGGAATAAACTTATCAAGAGATCAGTTCCTGCAGGAGAGTTTTCACTTGTGTAAATGCATTGGCAGAGTGTCAGTTGTTCATGACACAGCTTGCATTTTCTTTTCCAATTCTATTTATGACTTAGCAAACTCTTCTGTTTGCATTTATTTATTTTGTCATTTTTTCATGTATTTCACTCTAATGAGATAACTTCAGATAGTTCTTGAATATATCATCCATATTGAAGTTAAGATGCTGTATTGGATATGACAGTATTGGAAAGATTGCTTTTTTGCCTTTGGGTATATTTCAGAATTGATGTTTGTGAGGCATGTATAAAAAGAAATTAGACATTTAGCATCACTTGTTTCAAACAAGCGATGCTAAATGTCTTTTTTTTATCAAGAAAATGACATTTAGCATCGGTTGTTTGAAACAAGCGATGCTAAATGTCATTTTTTTTTTATCAAAAATGACTTTTAGCATCGGTTATTTGGAACAACCGATGCTAAATGTCACTTTTAGGACATTTAGCATCGGTTGTTTCAAACACCCGATGCTAAATGTCATTTTTTTTTATCAAAAATGACTTTTAGCATCGGTTATTTGGAACAACCGATGCTAAATGTCACTTTCAGGACATTTAGCATTGGTTGTTTCAAACACCCGATGCTAAATGTCATTTTTCAGGACATTTAGCATCGGTTGTTTCAAACAGCCGATGCTAAATGTCATTTTTCAGGACATTTAGCATCGGTTGTTTCAAATAACCGATGCTAAATGTCATTTTCATTGCAAAAACAGTGATGAAATGGACATTTAGCATCGGTTATCTGAACACCCGATGCTAAATGTGACATTTAGCGTCGGTTAAATAACCGATGCTAAATGTATGACAATTAGCATCGGGCGATTTAGCGTCGGGCGATAACCGACGCTAAATGTCCAATTTAACCGACGCTAAATGTCTTTTTTCCACTAGTGATATGTCGCCAAGAAGCCGAGACAAGAGCTCATCTGTTTCTCAATTGTCATTTCGCAACTTCAGTTTGGGAAGGAGTCGGCGCTTGGTTTGGCGTTGATCTAGACTTGTCCAAGCCTCTGAAGGAGTTATTCCTTGGATGTGCAACTTTGTGCAAAGGGAAAAAATCAAAGCGTACGAAACATATGTTATGGCTCACAACTTGCTGGAGCATTTTGCTCGCTAGGAACGGAGCCATTTTTAAAGAGGAGGAAGCGAATGTTGACTCCACGGTAATCCGCATCAAGAGCTTATCTTGGAGTTGGAGTGTTTATAGATTAGATTTTCATTCATCTGTATCTATTTCATCATGGTGGTCTAATCCACTTCAAGTTCTAAACATATTGTAACCATTGTTGGTTGAGTTTGAGCACTCCCAGTGCTCCTTGAATGAAATTTTGCTTATAAAAAAACAGTGATAGTGATCTAATTACAACGAATCTAAAAGTTCAAGGACACAACTAAAAACAAGAATCTATTAAAAATTATTTAATAGTAAAAGATCATATTGCAATTTTTCAATTCATAGACTTCTTAAACCAAAACTGGCTGTTGGTCTCCTGTCAAATCCAACGGTACAATTTTAGTACTAGTTTGGATGAAATCTTTTATCGCACGAACATGGAATATTGCATCGACAAAAAGAATGACACCCGTTAAATTTCACTATCACTGTTTTTTTTTATAAGCAAAATTTCATTCAAGGAGCACTGAGAGTGCTCAAACCCAACCAACAATGATTACAAATTGTTTAGAACTTGTAGTGGATTAGACCACCATGATGAAATAGATACAGATGAATAGAAATCTAATCTATAAACACTCCAACTCTAAGATAAGCTCTTGATGCGGATTACCGTGGAGACAACATTCGCTTCCTCCTCTTTAAAAATGGCTCTGTTCCTAGCGAGCCAAATGCTCCAACAAGTTGTTAGCCATAACATATGTTTCGTACGCTTTGATTTTTTCCATTTGCACAAAGTTGCACATCCATTGAATAACTCCTCTAGAGGCTTGGACAAGTCTAGATCAACGCCAAACCAAACGCTGACTCCTTCCCAAACTGAAGTTGCGAAAGGACACTTGAGAAACAGATGAGCTCTTGTCTCGGCTTCTTGGTGACATATGGGGCAGCGAGCATCGAAATCGGAGTTAATGACATTCCTCCTAAGCAATTGCATGCGAATCGGCAATGAATCCAACAAAAGACGCCAACCAAACACTATTACCTTCGATGGGACAATACTTTTCCACAAGGATGCCGAAATTACCGGTTGACCCGAAAGGGGTTGCTGCTGAATGGGCGCGGAATTCAACTCCAAATAGAAGGATTTAACCAAAAAATATTTTGAGGAATCGTGCGGCCAAATCCACCAGTCCTTCTTTCCTTTATTCGGCGCAATGGGTAACACAATACTGTACAAAATCTCTCCTTCAGCTGCAGTCACGGGATCTCTAAAATGCTACCAATCATCATTCCACCGCCAATAATCACCAGTCCAACTACCCAGTTCAGCCACAGTTTTAAGTTGCCGACCACAAGCTTCAAAGAGTATGGGGAATACCTTGAAGAAGGGCTCAGTGCCTAACCATTGGTCCTTCCATAAATTAATGAGACTGCCATCCCCCAATCCTCTTCTTATTCCCCACGCAAATCTTCTTTGCTCCTCCACCTTAGAATCCGATAACAACAAATCCCTCCACCAGATTGATCCAATGTTTCGCATTGAGTGACCCTCCATTGAGGCATAGACAAATGAGTTAGCAAAATCGACATGCCTGTGAGATAATAAGCGACTCCAACAAGCGTTATTCTCCGTCAAAGATCTCCATTTCCATTTGGAAAGAAATGCGATGTTGAATGCTTCGAGATTTTTGATCCCTAACCCGCCATCCTTTTTTGATTTGCACACAGTGTCCCAAGCCACCCAATACATTCCGTGCTCCCCTTCCTTGATCCCCCATAAGAAATCTCTTTGGATTTTTACCATTTTCTTGATTACAATCTTTGGCGCTTTGTAGAAAGACATCATGTATATCGGGATGCTATTCAAAACAGAATTAATTAACGTTCCCCGGCCTCCTATAGAGAGATAGCTCCCCTTCCACGTTGCCAGCCTTTTGCGCAAGGTCCCAATTATCGAGCTCCAAAATTGGAGGTGGGATTTAGAAAAATATAAAAAAAAGAGAGAGAATAACATCCAAAATCCAAAATCAAAACTAAATTGAAATATTTGAACTTAATTGCAATGTTCAAAACAAAATTTAATTATATTAATTTTATTAATTTTATTCTTTTAAAATATAAGTTGACCATAAAGGTATAAGGCAAGAAATTATAAGTCATTATTTTCTTACCATTTGTGAAAAAAGGTGACCATGTGTTACCTTTTCTAATCAATGTGTGTTTTCTCAATTGTATATATTATAGATTATAGATTATAGATATAGATATAATAGCTCCTTTTCTAGTGTCACCATTGTACTTGTAAAATATATAGAATAGCAAATTTATAAAATTAGACATTTTTCTTATTTGCCACCTCACAATTTTTAGGGGTATTATTGTACTTTTATTCACTTACCTTTATTAATTTACTTTTTTATTCTTTCTTTTCATTTCAATCATTTTCTCTCTCCTTATCAATTATTCGTTCATTTCCAAATTCTCTAATTTCTTTTCATTTCAATCGTTTTCTCTCTCCTCATCAATTATTCTCTCTTTCTCAATTTCTCTCATTCTCTTTCTCTCTTCAATTCAATTTCAATCTAGCTTTTAATTATATTGTATTGATTCAATTCTCCCTCTCTCTTCAAAAATAATACTAGCTTTTAATATTTTTTTAATTCAATTATCTCTCTTTAATACAATCTTATCATAGCTTTTAATATTTATCTTTTTTTAATTCAATTCAATTTAATTTGAACCTATATTTTCACATTATTTTTTTTCATTACAATTTGACGCTTAATTTAACCACTAATAATTGTAAAAAAAAAAATTTAACCACTATTCTAACGGGAGTGGCAACGGGAGACCGACAATAGGATCGGCAACGGGAGTGCCAATGGGAGTGCCGATAAGAGCGCCAATGAGAGAGGCAATAGGATAGTGACAACGAGAGCAGCAACGGGAGTGGCAATAGGAGCGGCAACGAGGGTGCATATCTTATGTTATATGACAAATATCTCGCTGTTTCAAATTAAACTGATACATTTTGGTAAAACCTAGCTTTTCACATTTAATTTTTTATTTCAATTAAATTCTCTCTCCATCTTCAAAAAAATACTAGCTGTTAAACAAAACTATTATCTCTCTTTAATACAGTCTATTTGTTTTTTTTAATCCATTTCTCTTTCTCTCTTCAATTCAATTCAATTTGAACCTAAATTCAAAAAAAAAGTTGAACCTAAATTCAAAAAAAAAGTTGAACCTATCTTTTTGCATTAAATTCGCCAACGGGAGAGGCAATAGGAAAGCCACAACGATAGCGACAATGGGAGCGGCAATGAGAGCAGCAACGGGAGCGCCAACGGAGCTGCATATCTTATGTTATATGACATAATATCTTTTTGTTTCCAATTTCAAATTAAACTCATTCATTTTTTATATTGTTTTTGTTACAATACATTTTTTATATTGTTAACATGCCAAAATGTCATTCAAATAAATAGATTACCAAACTTATTATAATTTCAATATTTTTATGACTTCATCACAATATATAAACAATACAGTGTCACCTGTGCGAATGCATGGGTAAAGTACTAGTCAATGAATAAATCGAATTCTTGATCAATCATTTTATTGTTTTGTCTTTTTTGACAATATTTTACTGTTTTATTGATTTATGATTTCATGGATTTTATTGCTAATGCTATTTTCATTTATAATCTATACATGTATTCTGCTTACTTTAAGAAAATCAATAGATGTAGAATAATAGAGAAGGAAACATATAGAAGGAACAATACTAATACTTGATGTAACACCCCGATAATTTCTAACTTGTAGAAATTACCGAAATGCACTACTGGCATACATCAGAGTACTTCCTGTTTTAAATACTGAACACATACTAATACTCGATGCTAAAAACCATCAAGCGCGTCACATAACTTAACATGAAAAATACATAAAGCGTTCTTACACCACTCAACTAATGTTCAGTACCAAAATAGAAAGTCTGCGGAAGCGATTTACAACTTGAAAGACATAAGTCGTACAATCGAATAGTCTTAAGATACTGAATAGAAAAACAGAAATACAAAGGAAACTGAAATACAAGACATAATGAAATAAAGATAGTGGCTGCTCCTCAAGCGTCTCCATGACCATGCCTCATCATCTTCAACTTAGCCTGCAATTCTGAAAAACAACAACATGGATTGGGTCAGACAACTTGTCTCAGTGAGTTCTATCGAGACCCCTTACTAACTCTCTCGGTTCAATTATGCTTGATTCATTATTCTGATTCTAACTCATAGTCCTCAAAATTGACTATGTGGCTAACTAACTGAAGTTGTCCTCATAACCCTCAAGCCGGTTACAAGAAACAACACATAAACTGAACCGAGACCCCTTACTAATTCTCTCGCTTCAATTATGTTTGATTCGTTATTCTTGATTCATAATTCATAGTCTTAATATTAGACTATGTGGATAACATGAACGTTGTCCTCATAACCCTCATAGGCAGTTACAAGAGGCAACACATAAACAATGATTTTTAGCGTGTCGCCGGTCACTTGGCAAAATAAGCTCCCGGTGAACCCAATCCACTAATCCGTACATCAGTGGGCAAACCTCAAGGGGCCTAGGTTCATAGGGCTCATGACTTCCCCTCCCCTAGCACACTAAATTAAAATAGGGTCATCACCCTAACATAATGTATATATTTTAATATACCATGAACAATGAACAGTGAACAGTGATCTGTGAACATAACAATGAGCTTATACTTAACATGATCTTAATCTTAACCTAATCTTATACTTAGCATAATCTTGTCATTAGGTGATCTCACACGGAATTACTAACGTTGTTAACTTAACTTATAACTATCCATTACCCAGTCCACATCATAATGTATCCCCCAAACTCAACATTATGATAACCTAACTTAGTCATAATCGATCTCATAAATACCACATCGGGCCATCACATAAGCAACGACATGAACATAACATAAAATTTCTTCGATCGTACTTGATTTCACGATACTAATATGTTTCCATCCTTGGGAAACCTTGAGGAGTGGATTAGAAGGGACTTGGGACCAATCGGAATAGCTTAGTACGCATTTCAAATATGAGCATCAGAAGGGGACGCACGATCCGTGCGCATTTTTAAAAAAAATAGCATTGATTACCAGAACCCCACGCACGACCCGTGCCCAGGGGCGCACGGTCCGTGCGTGGCCATCAGCATTTCAGAAAATCAGTTTTCGTATTCTCTTGTCCATTCCGATCGTTCCCGTATCCATTCCGATTCACATCCGAACTTAATAATACATCAAAACAGTCATGGAAACCAATCAATCATCGTATAACAACCAACACAACAATCAAGACATGCAATTATAATTACCAATCAACAATATCATGACTCAATGACTCGAACTCGGGGTTTCCACAAAGCGGTTGCCGGTTTTCACAAAACGCGATTTAGGTTCAGAATACATGACAATGACATCAGTTCCCTAGTGAGTATAGAACTCACCTATTTGCCGAGACTTCAAGGATTCGACCGTTCCCGAGATCCACAAACTCTCCTCGGACTCGATCACAACACCAAATCACGAACTATCTCCGGAATCGCTCCGATACACTCCCCCACTGAAACCCAGCTACTGAGATGATGCCTAAGGTTGTTCTAATTCGTGATAGTGCTTCTGAATTTGGTTCCAATACCTTCTAGTTGAACATGCAAGGGTGGATTTCAGAATTTGTTCAAATGGAGCTTTTGTGGTCATTCATGGTGATTTTAAAAGGAGGAGGAGGATGGTTGTGGTTTTGGTATCATTAGAAAGGAGATGAGGAGCTGATTCAGAATATGTTAAAAGATTGAGCATGCATGGTGATTTGAGGAAACCCTCACCTCTTTCCTTTCTCTCCCATTCGCACCCTCTCCCTTCATTCTTGATCTTGTTTTTCTGAAAATTTTCTTTCTAAGAGGTGAAGTGTTGTTATCTCTTGTTCAGCTGGATGGGGGACATATAATGGGCATGGTAAAAGACGAAACTACCCTTTACTTAAACATTTCATTCCCTATGACTCCTTCAGCTCTAATAACTCAACTTAACATAAATAAATTCTCAATCACACACACAATTTCATACTTAATAAATCAAACAAGTCATTTTTAATTTAAATAATTTCAATCAATTAAATAAATCACTAATAATTAATATTATGCCAATATAATTAAATAGCAAAAATAGGGGATGTTACATTCACCCCCAACTTTTTAAAAATTTTGTCCTCAAAATTGGACTAAGAAATACCTTTCGCCGAACTGTCGCCAGCTTTGCCTTTCTGAGCGTCCATCACATAGATTCTTCCACGGGCGGGAGTTGCATTCTCTTATCTGCTCCTTTTCTTTGCCGGACACTCGTGAGCGTAATGCCCTTCACCTTTGCAGTAATAACACACAGTTGACCCCAGGCGACACTCTCCACCGTGAGGCTTTCCGCATTTCGGACACTTAACGGACCTTGGAAATTCAGACACCACTGCTTGCTTTCCTTTGTTGGAGTTACCCTTCGGCTCCTCACTTGGGGTTGGCAATTCCAATGCCTTTTTCTTTTCCTTCCGATATCTTTCCTTTCTGCATACATCCTGTTGAGATCTGCCTCTGCAACATAAGCTTGCTGCACCAACCCAGCATAACTGGACATAGCATAAGAGCTAAGACCTTGGGCCACATCCGCACGAAGACCTGCCTTGTACATCTGCATCTTCCACTCATCATTCGGAGCATGTTTTGCCAACTGATAAAACTGCGACAACCTTTCGAATTTGGCGGTGAACTCACCCACAGACATCTCTCCTTGCCTCAGATTAACAAACTCGGCCTGCTTGATTAACTTCATCTCCGGAGGGAAAAAGTGACCAATAAACATCTCCTTGACGTTAACCCAGGTAACAGGAGTTCCGTGATTAACCATCAAATCATGAGCATTGGTCCACCAGGTTTGAGCATCTTCCTCGAGCATATGGGCGGCAAAAAGAACCTTCTCTTCTTCGCTGCATTGAAGAGTCCTAAAAATCTTCTCCATCGAATCCAACCAGAAATGTGATACCATTACCTCAGGTCCTCCTTTGAAACTTTGAGGATTCATCTTCTGAAAACGAAAGTATGCCCTATTCGGATCTTCCAGAGGAGGTTGTTGAACATTCGGTTGTTGCTGATTCATCCTCTCATGATGCATCTGGGCCATTTGAGCCATGCTGATGCTGCATTTGATTCATGTCATTTGTAACACCCATTTCTACCCGGTAATTTATTAGCGTAAAATCAAGAGTTTTCAACAATGAAACGGATGTTACACCTTTCGACTAAAAAAAAACCTTAAACGGATACATAACATTCATCACTCGGATGAACCGGCAAACAGCATTTTTAGTCTTAAAAACAAATCAACTCTTACTCAATCACGCAGCGGAAAAATCATAAGGGTTCAACTAAAACAAACGTAGTGACCATGTAAGATTTATAACATCAAAATCCACAAAATAACATAAACAATATAAGTAGTGTTCATCCCCCCGAGTGCTACGTATCAGAGCGACGACACGACCGAACTAGTGAAGTACAACAGCCTTCACTCGTGGATACCTGCACGTTACCAACATAGGGGTAACATTCAAACAAAAGGGGTGAGATATCACACAGTATAAAGAATCGTATGAAAGACCGTATATCTAGGTCAGAAAGTCAGATAATCATAACAGACAACAGGTCAACAACATCATGGACATAACAGTCAACATCAGCACAACGGTCAACGTCAGCACAACATGCAAATATCATCTCAACAGTCAAATATCGACGACAACAGTCAATATACAACAACAACAGTCAATATACAACAACAACAGTTCACCACAGTCGGTGACTTCAAACATGCGGTATGAATGCGGGATGCTCAATAGAGGGCCAACTACCCTATAATGCATGTGGTACCGGGTCCAGCCAAATGAGGTTTCCAACAAAAATCCATGCCAAAAGAGGCAATCCAACGAGGTGGAGACTAGCTCCGGGGCCAACTACCCCATATGCAAATGATATGCATGCGACACAATGATGCAACACGGACAATCAACAACAAGCAACATATCTTAGCACACAATGACACAAGACTCAACACTGGCCATAGGCCCACAACACAAAATCAACAATGGCCACCGGCCTACAACATAAAATCCATGCCTAAAGAGGCAATCCAACATTGGCCACCGGCCTACAACAACGAATCAACAAGACAACAGGGCGCTAAGGCCACCAACAAGGCAACAACAACGAATCAACAAGACAACATGGCGCTAACAACCTCCACAAAAATAGGAACAACCAACAACCACCCCAAAAAAATAGGAATAGCCCACAAAAATAGGAACAACTCGCAAAAATAGGAATAGTGCCCAAATATAGGAGCAATAACAGTAATTTTCAAAAACAGTAACAGCAATTTTCGGGATCAGTTTTCAGAAACAGCAACAATTTTCGGAAACAGTTTTCAGAACCAGCAACAATAGTTTTCAGCTAACAGCAACATAATTTTCAGCAAACATACCTCTACTTCGGTGAATTAATTAACCTATCAAACGGTATCGAAACTCAGCAAAGGACCCCTCTATGGAAAGCTAAGAATGTCTAGTTCCTGACTATAATTTTTGTTTTGCAAAATAAGTGTCCAATTCGTAGAGTTTCAGTAAATAAGCAACAAGGTTTAGAAAACAGGAAAGCCATCATGACCTAGCTTGTGACACCTCTAAAATTATCAAAACTCAGTCAAATGACATGGGACTTGAGCCTAACCCGAAACAAATTGAGTGTAGTTTTCAATGAATCAAGAATCATTCAAAAAGTAGTTCAAACGAAAACGTTATACACGAAATACCGAACCTATATCCAGATTGTTTCCAAAATTTTAACCTAACTTGTGACACCTATAACTCGAGCTATACAACTCCAAATGCAACCAAACTAGTGCCAAATTAACAAGCATTAAGTCTAGTTTCTGAAAAGGTAAACCACATAGTTTTTGGACCACTAGATTGTTCCCAGTTACTGTATAACCGAACCTATACCCAGTTTTCTTTGCGAATTAAAAACCCCAAATTGATTTCCAACCTCCACAAACATATTCAAACATCAACAAGTGATCTCAAACATCAACAAATAGGTTCAATCATCAACAATTGGTTCAACAAGGCAACCCAAACATATAATCATACATGTGATAAATCATCATACCCTAACCCCCACATGCAATCATCAAACATAGTATTAGGGCATGGGGACATCAATTACATGACAAAATCAACCAATATAGCATTCAAAGCATTTTATCAAACACATAATAAACATGATACACATATGATGACTACCAAACCCTAACCCACATACAACCCTTCATACCAACCCTTATAAAGCATGAACCTCACCCTTACCTTAGCTTTTAGAATCGAAACCCTAGCCTTAGGAAGTACCACGAAATCTAGCTTTCCTTCTCTCTTCTTGTGCTATGCCTCTCTCTCCCTTGTGCCTTGTGGATTCACGCCTTCTTCTCTTCTTTTCTCTCTAGCCGTCGCCCTCTCCTCTTCTCTTCTCACTTTCTAATTGTGTTTTGTTTCTAATTATGAGAGAAACCCTAACCTAATTCCCTTAAGTAGACTCATCACCCATCATGGGCTATTTTCCTTAGCCCTATTATACCCTATTGGGCTAGTTCCCTCCACTTAGTTATTTCCAATCCTAATATGCACCAACACACTAAAATAATTAACTTACATTTCTATTATTATATCTATCACATAAAACTAATATAATTAATTAAATAAATAAATCAATAAATATTTAATTAATTTTGGGGCGTTACATCATTCATCATCTTCTGTTGCGTCTCGATGACATTCTGCATCCATTCGGTATGAGGATCGACAGGGACGCTTCTCCTACTTCCACCAGCCATGATTCTGCAAAATATGCACAAAGTGTTTAGTTGATCAGGCTAAACGTCTAATAGCATACTAAGAGGAATCACACTTAGAGGACTTAAGAGACTCATGATTCTAAGTCTGACTAGGTCGAACTGCTCTGATACCAATTGTAACACCCCGATAATTTCTAACTTGTAGAAATTACCGAAATGCACTACTGGCATACATCAGAGTACTTCCTGTTTTAAATACTGAACACATACTAATACTCGATGCTAAAAACCATCAAGCGCGTTACATAACTTAACATGAAAAATACATAAAGCGTTCTTACACCACTCAACTAATGTTCAGTACCAAAATAGAAAGTCTGCGGAAGCGATTTACAACTTGAAAGACATAAGTCCTACAATCGAATAGTCTTAAGATACTGAATAGAAAAACAGAAATACAAAGGAAACTGAAATACAAGACATAATGAAATAAAGATAGCGGCTGCTCCTCAAGCGTCTCCATGACCATGCCTCATCATCTTCAACTTAGCCTGCAATTCTGAAAAACAACAACATGGATTGGGTGAGACAACTTGTCTCAGTGAGTTCTATCGAGACCCCTTACTAATTCTCTCGGTTCAATTATGCTTGATTCGTTATTCTTGATTCATAATTCATAGTCTTAATATTAGACTATGTGGATAACATGAACGCTGTCCTCATAACCCTCATAGGCAGTTACAAGAGGCAACACATAAATAATGATTTTTAGCGTGTCACCGGTCACTTGGCAAAATAAGCTCCCGGTGAACCCAATCCACTAATCCGTACATCAGTGGGCAAACCTCAAGGGGCCTAGGTTCATAGGGCTCATGACTTCCCCTCCCCTAGCACACTAAATTAAAATAGGGTCGTCACCCTAACATAATGTATATATTTTAATATACCTTGAACAATGAACAGTGAACAGTGATCTGTGAACATAACAATGAGCTTATACTTAACATGATCTTAATCTTAACCTAATCTTTTACTTAGCATAATCTTGTCATTAGGTGATTTCACACGGAATTACTAACGTTGTTAACTTAACTTATAACTATCCATTACCCAGTCCACATCATAATGTATCGCCCATACTCAACATTATGATAACCTAACTTAGTCTTAATCGATCTCATAAATACCACATCGGGCCATCACATAAGCAACGACATGAACATAACATAAAATTTCTTCGATCGTACTTGATTTCACGATACTAATATGTTTCCATCCTTGGGAAACCTTGAGGAGTGGATTAGAAGGGACTTGGGACCAATCGGAATAGCTTAGGATGCATTTCAAATTTGAGCAGCAGAAGGGGACGCACGATCCGTGCGGCTTGGCGCACGATCCGTGCGCATTTTTAAAAAAAAAATAGCATTGAGTACCAGAACCCCACGCACGACCCATGCCCAGGGGCGCACGGTCAGTGCGTGGCCATCAGCATTTCAGAAAATCAGTTTTCGTATTCTCTTGTCCATTCTGATCGTTCCCGTATCCATTCTGATTCACATCCGAACTTAATAATACATCAAAACAGTCATGGAAACCAATCAATCATCATATAACAACCAACACAACAATCAAGACATGCAATTATAATTACCAATCAACGATATCATGACTCAATGAGTCGAACTCGAGGTTTTCACAAAGCGGTTGCCGGTTTTCACAAAACGCGATTTAGGTTCAGAATACATGACAATGACATCAGTTCCCTATTGAGTATAGAACTCACCTATTTGCCGAGACTTCAAGGATTCGACCGTTCCCGAGAACCACGAACTCTCCTCGGACTCGATCACAACACCAACTCACGAACTATCTCCGGAATCGCTCCGATACACTCCCCCACCGAAACCCAGCTACTGAGATGATGCCTAAGGTTGTTCTAATTCGTGATAGTGCTTCTGAATTTGGTTCCAATACCTTCTAGTTGAACATGCAAGGGTGGATTTCAGAATTTGTTCAAGTGGAGCTTTTGTGGTCATCCATGGTGATTTTAAAAGAAGGAGGAGGATGGTTGTGGTTTTGGTATCATTAGAAAGGAGATGAGGAGCTGATTCAGAATATGTTGAAAGATTGAGCATGCATGGTGATTTGAGGAAACCCTCACCTCTTTCCTTTCTCTCCCATTCGCACCCTCTCCCTTCATTCTTGATCTTGTTTTTCTGAAAATTTTCTTTCTAAGAGGTGAAGTGTTGTTCTCTCTTGTTCGGCTGGATGGGGGACATATAAGGGGCATGGTAAAAGACGAAACTACCCTTTGCTTAAACATTTCATTCCCTATGACTCCTTCAGCTCTAATAACTCAACTTAACATAATTAAATTCTCAATCACACACACAATTTCATACTTAATAAATGAAACAAGTCATTTTTAATTTAAATAATTTCAATCAATTAAATAAATCACTAATAATTAATATTATGCCAATATAATTAAATAGCAAAAATAGGGGATGTTACATTCACCCCAACTTTTTAAAAATTTTGTCCTCAAAATTGGACTAAGAAATACCTTTCGCCGAACTGCCGCCAGCTTTGCCTTTCTGAGCGTCCATCACATAGATTCTTCCACAGGCGAGAATTGCTTTCTCTTCTCTGCTTCTTTTCTTCGCCGGACACTCGTGAGCGTAATGCCTTTCACCTTTGCAGTAATAACACACAGTTGACCCCAGGCGACACTCTCCACCGTGAGGCTTTCCGCATTTCGGACACTTAACGGACCTTGGAAATTCAGACACCACTGCTTGTGATACTTCCTCATTATGAGATGAAATGACGATTTTTACTCTTGAGCTCTAATTCCCACAACGATTCACACAATTCGGATAATTTGTGTGTATTTCATATAATTGAGCAATTCAATATTGCTTTCGCGAGATTATCATATCCATGACTCGATTTGTCATCTAATCGAAGAATAAATTGCCAGTTAATTTCGTAAACCGAAATTTACGAAACAGGGATGTTACAATTAGACATTTTTCTTATTTGCCACCTCACAATTTTTAGGGGTATTATTGTACTTTTATTCACTTACCTTTATTAACTTACTTTTTTATTCTTTTTTTTTCATTTCAATCATTTTCTCTCTCATTATCAATCATTCATTCATTTCCAAATTCTCTAATTTCTTTTCATTTAATCATTTTCTCTCTCCTCATCAATTATTCTCTCTTTATCAAATTCTCTCATTCTCTTTCTCTCTTCAATTCAATTTCAATCTAGCTTTTAATTATATTGCATTGATTCAATTCTCCCTCTCTCTTCAAAAACAATACTAGCTTTTAATATTTTTTTAATTCAATTATCTCTCTTTAATACAATCTTATCATAGCTTTTAATATTTATCTTTTTTTAATTCAATTCAATTTATTTTGAACCTATCTTTTCACATTATTTTTTTTCATTACAATTTGACGCTTAATTTAACCACTAATAATTGTCAAAAAAAAAAATTTAACCATTAGTCTAACAGGAGTGGCAACGGGAGACCGACAATAGGATCGGCAACGGGAGCGCCAATGGGAGTGCCGATAAGAGCGCCAATGAGAGAGGCAATAGGATAGTGACAACGAGAGCAGCAACGGGAGTGGCAATAGGAGCGGCAACAAGGGTGCATATCTTATGTTATATGACAAATATCTTTCTGTTTCAAATTAAACTGATACATTTTGGTAAAACCTAGTGTTTCACATTTAATTTTTTATTTCAATTAAATTCTCTCTTCCTCTTCAAAAAAATACTAGCTTTTAAACAAAACTATTATCTCTCTTTAATACAGTCTTATCATAGCTTTTAATATTTATTTTTTTAATCCATTTCTCTTTCTCTCTTCAATTCAATTCAATTTGAACCTAAACTCAAAAAAAAATTGGACCTATCTTTTCGCATTAAATTTTTTTCATTACAATTTCATGCTCAATTTAACCACTAATAATTGTCAAAAAAATTTAACCACTATTCTAATGGGAGCGTCAGCGGGAGTGGCAACG
Organism: Astragalus membranaceus; assembly: GCA_039519185.1. Lineage (NCBI taxonomy): Eukaryota > Viridiplantae > Streptophyta > Magnoliopsida > Fabales > Fabaceae > Astragalus > Astragalus membranaceus. Next base: position 59,291,153 of record CM076849.1, read on the forward strand.
AGAGACCAGCAATAGGATCGGCAACAGGAGCGCCAAGTGGAGAGGCAATAGGAAAGCCACAACGATAGCCACAATGGGAGCGGCAATGAGAGCAGCAACGGGAGCGCCAACGGAGCTGCATATCTTATGTTATATGACAAAATATCTTTTTGTTTCCAATTTCAAATTAAACTCATACATTTTTTATATTGTTTTTATTACAATACATTTTTTATATATTGTTAACATGCCAAAATGTCATTCAAATAAATAGATTACCAAACTTATTATAATTTTAATATTTTTATGACTTCATCACAATATATAAACAAGACGGTGTCACCCGTGCGAATGCACCGGTAAAATACTAGTCAATGAATAAATCGAATTCTTGATCAATCATTTTATTGTTTTATTTTTTTGACAATATTTTACTGTTTTATTGATTTATGTTTTCATGGCTTTTATTTCTTTTAATGCTATTTTCATTTATAATCTATACATGTATTCTGCTTACTTTAAGAAAATCAATAGATGTAGAATAATAGAGAAGGAAATATATAGAAGGAACAATACTAATACTTGAATTATTACATCAAGACATATAAAGGGTGACTACTTTGTTATTTGGTAATTTATTGAGTTCGAGTATTTTAATACAACTTTGTTGATGTTAGATTAGTTTTTTTTTATAGACAAATGTTAGTGCCAATTATTAGGGTAGGGAAATGTTAATTTTAAGAGTTTGAATCTTGGACTTCCCTCTTATACGTACTTCTTTAGTGTCTCGTAACTCGTAGTTGAGCTACATAATAGTTACATTAACTTATTGACTTTTAAAATAGTTAAAACTCAATTGCTATCATAATTTTTTCCTTTTAAAAAAGATAATTTTAACTTTTTATTTTACTCCTCAAATATTATCGGTACCAGATATCCATATTTTTTATGGGTAACTTAAAATTTAGCTAAATATAAATAAGAGCTGACGTGAGAGAAGTTAAATGCGAAAAGGAAATTAAGAGGTTTCAATGGCTTATTTGCTTTTTCCTGCGAGATAGTAGGGAGTACGGAATTTGTTTTTCCTGAAAACTGCTAGAGTCGTAATCAAATAATTTAAATTGAGTATTACCGTGGTTTATTAAGTCCTTGGAATCATCAACTTATCTTATCGTGATGCTGAGTTAACTCTATTTGTGTTGCGGCTAAAGATGGTGATGTTGAACAAGTGCGAGAATTCAAATAAAGCTTGAGGCTTCTGGGGTTTTAATGACAAGGATGCAGTGCTGAGATCGTTCATTGATCTCTAATTTTTTAGTGAATATCCAAATTGGTCATAAAAATTAGTAATTGAGTTCTCCACCATCTTAAATGTTAGTCAAATTAGTCCATATGGAATAATTTTTTATGTGTTATGAATATTAAGTTTAGTGGATGTCCATCTTAATCTTCCATCTTCTCTTCACTTCCATTATTTAGTGGGTTATTAGTGGCTTTTAGTTTTTGATCTTTCACTTGCCTATTTGTGTCCTATAAATAGGTCTCATTCTATTGTAAACATACACTAGTGAAGAGCAAAACGGAAAGACTATCTCTCATTCTCTTCTTCTCTATTTTTCATCTCTATTCTCTTAAGATCTCTAGTATTTGTTCTTACTCAAGTTTTGGTTATTTTTCATAACACGTTATCAGCACGTAGCTCTACCATATGATTGATGGCATAATCATCTACAGGTTATATTGCAAGAATAATTTTTCTTCTTCTTCATCATCTTCTTCAGGTTCTATTTATTTATCATTTATTTGTGATCTTGTTTATTTGTGATCTTCTTCGTCTTCTTCATATTCACTATCATTTATTTGTGATCTTGTTTATGTTTTATCCCATTTTATGTTTTATCTCATTTTCTATTTATTTATCATTGTTGATGAAAATTTGTTATATAGTTTCTGAAAAACAATAAATCCATTATCCAAGCATCCCTGAAGGATTGCACACAAACAAAAAATTGTTTCTATGTATCATTATTTATGATATAGTTCTTGAAGAACTTTAAATTTTTAATATCCAAGCATATCTGGAGGATTGTGGTATAGTTTCCGAAGAACTAATGATTTGGTAATCCAATATCTTTGTAGGACTGTACAAAGAATAGTTTTCTTTATCATTGTCTTATGATAGTTCTTGAAGAACTCAAAGAAAGAAAATATTCAAGCATCCCTGTAGGATTGCTCAAAGCATGATATTTCCGTCAATGTCTAGATTTTGCTGTATAGTTCTTAAAGAATAATTGATTAGAAAATATATTTTTCTTTGATCAATGTATATGAAAGATTTGTGATCGAGTTCCTGAAGAACTCGACTTTTACACGATGATTGCAATCCATAAGATTTATTTGATCTTAGTATGTTTTGAAGCAATGGAAATCAAGAGAAAGGGATATATAATTTATGTCTAAGATATTCTCATGAATTAGCAAAATGAGAAAATATTTCTAAAAATATTATAAATCAAGATTATGTGATATGGTGATTGAAAAGAATCACAAACCGCTCTATGTTTTGAAGTTCATTCCCAGAAGTGAATGATTCACATTATAATTTGGGTACAAGAAAAGTCGTGGTGTGATGATCATTGATGTGATAAATGTTATCATTATCCTATTTAAATGTCATTACCATATGATTTGTGATTATGACCTTTGTTATTTCTAATATTGGTGTAGTAACTCATGGATTATGGAAATATGTAACTTTTCTTCTTTCTTATGTTTAGAATTCCAAATAAAAATGTTGCATTAAAAAAGTGGAATAGGAACAATTGAATGTATGACTAGATCTTAAAAAACTAGACACTCTTATGTTCTTATTTTCCATGCTAACATTTTATTATCTTGTTGTAATTTCATATATTACCATAATATTATAGCGCATTTGAAATGACATGGATAATACCTATTAGAATTGTGTGTCTCGAATTCTTTTAGTATAAATAGTATTTTTTTTATATTAAACTAGTATGTGTGGTTTATACAGTTTTGTTTATTGAAGAAAATTGTGTGTCTCCAATTTTTTGTATATAGATGGTAATCTTTGTTATACACATTCTTAATAGTTTATATTTTTTTATTTGAATAGTCAAAATTTAATACATTATTTTTGTTTAAATAGATATCAGCGCGACCAAAATTATGCTATAGTAAATCAAACGTAAAGTTTAGTAGTCGATATAGTTTTACTATTTAGTGCTTAAAATAGAGTTAAGTTTGATAGCTATATATTCTACGAATATAACTAAGATTATATATGTGTATTTTATATTAAAATGCGTACATTATCTAGTTATGGCCAGAAGTCATATAGTAGCATGTGTACTTGTTATCAACTTGCAACCAGAAGTTTGCAAAATATAATTGAAGGCTCTAGAAGAGTTAGTGTATTGCTAATTACCTAGAGAACAGTTTTTTTACACATTGTATCATATTATAATCTCTCAAGTCTCATAAAAATTTATTAAGTTTAAGGATATCCGTCTAAATGGACATCATATTGAAACAAGAAATGGAGGAGATGTTGAATATCTTTATATAACGAGACCTACTTTGGATAAAACAAGTGTAGTGAAAAAGTTGTCTATTTTTTCCTCTGATTTATAGTACACTTATATATGTGAAATTGAAGCACATGTTGTTGTAAACTAGAAGTTTACATAATAATTTTGTTGTTGGCAAGATCGGTTGGGCCATCCCGAGTATATTATGATGCGAAAAATGGTTAAAATTTTTATGTGAACCTGTATTGAAGAGCCAGTAGTTTCTTCAATCTACTAATTTTGTGTTCACTAGTTCCCAAAGAAAATTGGCAACTTAAGTCTCTCGTCTTTTTAGAACTTAAAGGTGATATTTGTAAACGAGTACACTAATCACATGGACCATTTAGATATTTGTGATTTTAATTGATGCATCAACTAGATAATATATTATATTTATATATATTTGTCGTCAACTTACAACCGGAAGTTTGTGAGATTGTTTGCTCAACTAATTTGAGTAAGAGGTCATTATGTGAATTACCCTGAAAGTATCTGATAAGTATTGTATGTGGATTAGAATTGATATTGGACTTCATGTAGCATACATTCTTTCATAAAATGGTCTTGAAGAACCATTCTTTAGACGTCTAAAGTTAATTAATTATATGACCAATACTTATGAGATAAGAACTTCCAATTTTTACTTGGGAAAATGCAATTTTTTGTAACATTGATTCGCATCAAGCCAACAAGTTATCACAACTCTTCCCCTTCACATTTGGTCTTTGGTCACGAACCTAATATTTCCCATCTTAGATATTTTTGGATGTGCAATGTATGTTCCAATCTCTCCATTCATAATGCACAATGATGGGTCCTCAAAGAATTTTGGGAATATATATTGGATATAAATCTCCATGTATAATAAGGTATTTTGAGCCAATAATTGGAGACTTGTTTATAGTCCAATTTGATGATTATCATTTGATGAATTAAAATTCTCAACATTAGGGGGAGAGAATGAGCAGCTGAGAAAAGAGATCAATTGGAATGAATTATCATTGTCTCATTTTGATCCTCAAACTAAACAATGTGAACTAGAAGTTCAAATGTTAATTCATTTGCAAAGCTTAGAAAACCATCTAACAAATGCATTCACTAATCCAAAAGTGTGACCAAATCATACATATCAGCTGCTAATGCTCTAATAAAATGGATGTCCCTGTTGGACAATCGTGTCTGAAGTGTGGTAGACCAACCAGTTCCCAAGATAAAAATCCTCGAACAAGAAAAGGAGCTAAAAAGAAAGATGGTCCAAGCGAGGATATAGAAACTCTAAAAGAGTATTCAGACATAATTGACATTTCAGTTCCAGAAGAACTGATCAGGTACCTGAAAAAATTTTGAAACTAAAGAGATCTCAATGAATTATGTCAAGAATGAAATACAATGGAATTGAAATGAAGTCAACGTTGACGATATTTTTACATATAATATAGCGCTAAATGTGATGAATGATAGCGAGAATCATGAACCAAAGTCTACTAAAGAATGTAGGCAAAGAGAGAATTGGCCAAAATTGAAAGATGAAATTGGAGCAGAATTAAACTCATTTTACAATAGTTTTTGGACTTGTAGTCCAAACACCTGAAGGTGTAAAACCAATTGGATAAAAATGGGTTTTGTGCAAAAACAGGATGAGAATGGTGAAATTGTGAGATACAAAGCTCGACATGTTGCTCAAGGGTGGATGCAAGTACTTTTCAGTACTTAATTAGCCCTGTAGTGCATGAAGAGCTCAATTTTCACAAGATGATTGTTGTTGCGACTTATTTGTATGACTCATTTGATAGTCATAATTATTTGAAGATCCCTGAAGGATTTAATATTCCAATACACACTTTTCGGATTCTCGAGATGATTACTCTAATTGAATCAATCCCTCAATGAGATAATATAATTTGAATGCAAGTGGTATAATCGTCTCAATTAATATTCTAAAGGAGGGATAGAAAAATGACATCACTTGTCCATATAGTTTTATGAAAAGATCAAGAAATGAATTTGCTATATTTTGCGATTATTGGAACTCCTGAAGAGCTTTCCAAAATTATAGATTACCCAAAGAAAAAGTTCTATATGAATGACCTCAAATTATATATGATGGATTTTTGAGGTTGAACCTGTGATTGATCTCTACTTAGAAAATCCCAGAAGGACTCAAGATATAAAGAAATATCTTCATATAAATTCTTTTGAAAAACAAAATCTTGAGTCGCTCTGTTGATCAAACAATTAGCTGATTAAATTTTGGTTTAACAAGTTATAGAGAACTAGTTTTTGTTGAGTACATGATTTGTGTTGCAAGAAAATAATTAATATCTCGGTCCCCAAGACTATAATCTAACGCTATGAAAGCATACGTGCATATTACTAAATGTTGCATCAACTAGCAGTAATATGGTGCTATGAAAGTATACATGCATATTACCAAAATGCAATAGAACAAAGGGGATGCATATTTTATTTTGACTATCCTAACAAATAAATCATTTTATATATGTTCCCCAAGTTAACAATACAGATACAAAGTATTTTTCTGATCTAGATCAAGTCAGATCTCAAGTCAGCTATTGTCGACATGTGGTGACATTGAAATATCTTTGTGAACTTCAAAACAATCTATGGTTCTTGCTTCTTCATTTCAAGCTCAAATGCCAACATTTCAAGGAAGATGTCCTAAAGATAATATTGACCACAAAGCTCAATTAAATGAGGATATATCACAAGTGACAAAACAGAGTAGATTGCTCCATATGCACTCGGGGAGAAACTCCAGATGTTGAAATTCATATTCTTAAGTGATGCTTCAAACAGGGGGAGAAAACTGCACTCTTTTTCCCTTCGCTATGGTTTTGTCCCATTGGGTTTTCCTGGCAAGGTTTTTAACGAGGCAGTTCCCATAGAAAGGATATTGTACTCTTTTTCCTTCACTAGGATTTTTTCCCACCGGGTTTTTTCTTAGTAAGGTTTTAATGAGGCATATCCTCGATGGACATCCAAGGGGGAGTGTTATGAATATTAAGTTTAGTGGATGTCCATCTTAATCTTCCATCTTCTCTTCACTTCCATTATTTAGTGGGTTATTAGTGGCTTTTAGTTTTTGATCTTTCACTTGCCTATTTGTGTCCTATAAATAGGTCTCATTCTATTGTAAACATACACTAGTGAAGAGCAAAACGGAAAGACTATCTCTCATTCTCTTCTTCTCTATTTTTCATCTCTATTCTCTTAAGATCTCTAGTATTTGTTCTTACTCAAGTTTTGGTTATTTTCATAACATTATGGACATTTTAGTCTTTATCCGAGGCTAATTTGATCCACATTTTCATTTGTAATATTTTCATAAGTAATTTTTAAAAACTAGTCGCTTTTTTAATTGAATTATAATATTATTTTAATTATTTTTTGCAGCTAGGATGCAAGTAACGGGTGCAGATACGGGCATTAGGTGTCCAGAGTATATGTGAACGAGCACAAAAATTGTTGTTCATGCATATGCAGGCTTGCGTACGAGCACTATAATGTCATGTCCAGCGCGTATTCATTATCACCCCTAATTGGGGACAGTTACCCCCACTAATGGTATGAAAAGAATATAAGAGAGATTGAGAGATCAAAGGGTGTGTGAATGATCTTGAGATTCTTGTGCTGTTAACTAAACATTGATAGCAAGGGGAAAAGGGAATTGTGCATTGAGTTTGATCTTGTGATCTTTCACATAGTGGATCGGCTTTTTGCTCCTTGCCATGATGTAGGTCTCTTTTTTTTTCGGACCATTGTTGGCTACCCACGGAGTGTCCCAACGCTTTCAACGAAAGACTAATCTCCGTTAGCACTTAGGATCAAATTTCGCACTGGCCAACACCGAGTTTGTCAACTACGGGAATCGAACCCAGGAGCACCTGGGTCGACCCCTTCGTGTCCCAGGGTAGATTAAGCCACTGGCAGTGGCAAATCTTCTCCAAAAAACTCGGGAGGGCCGCAAAAAAAAGACATGGAAGAATGACGAGGTAGAGACCGACTACAATGAGGAACAGGGAGCATGAGAGACTGGGAGGGAGAAGAAGGGTTACGGTGCGTAAGAAAAGCTGTGAAGCTTAAGAAAAATATAAATTAATAATTATTTATAAACAAAATTAAATGACTAAAAAAGTAATTTTAATTTCACATAGAGACTCAATGGAAGTTGTTTGTAAAAAGATAATTTTAAATTAAGTTGATTTTTGTGTTAAAATGCAGAAAATATTTTTTTTAAATTATCAACCATTTATTCGTAATTTCTAATTTTAGTATAAGAGGTGTGAAAAAACTGTTACTATATAATATTAAAAATATGAATAAATATAAGAATTATTATATAGCTATCATAAACATATATTAACTTTCTTATTTATGAGTTGATGCAAGACTGTAGCATATTTGGTAAGTTTATCTAACTGCTTCCTTTAGGATTCAAGATCAATCCATGATAGAGGGCAAAGACTTATGATACTAAGGAATTCCTTAGTAACAATTACTAAATTTTTTGGTGACCATTATACAACACTCCAATGGTAATTAGTACATACTAACCACAATTTAGTGTTTGTGTGGTTAGTATATGCTGCTAACCATTATACAACAATCCAATGGTTAGTACATACAAACCACAATTTAGTGTTTGTGTGGTTACCAAATTTTTTCATTGATGGGGAAATGACTATTATGCCCATTTAGTAACAATTACTAAGAAATTCCTTAGTACTCTAAGTCAGACTCATGATAGAGGCCTTTTTATTAAGTTTTTGTAACACCCTGAACTTTAGACGTCATAAGTATATGCTGTTAACCATTTTAATACAATTAGAGTTCTAACCCGTTAATAGATTTGAATAAACATAGTCCCGAGTGGTATAAATACCAAAATGAATAACTTAAATGACATAACTGAAACAGTTTACATGAGTCATTTCTTAAACATAGTTCAAATCCAAACACGGTTTAGACCTAATACATATCCTTAATTACAAACTTAAAACCTAAAGTGTCAAAAACTATAGGCTAAAGTGCTCCCGGGGTCCCTTATCTTTATTTAAAGTAACGATTTTGTCCTTTATCTTTTTTTTGTCCCAAACCAGTCCTTTATGTTTTAAATTTTTGACACATAAATCCTTTTCTGTCCCAAATCAGTCCTTTATGTTTCAAATTTTTAACACATAAATCCTTTTTTTTGACACATAAATCAGCACTGTTAACGGAAAAGGATTTATGTGTCAAAAATTTGAAAGATAAAGGACTTATTTGGGACAAAAAAAACATAAAGGACTAATCTGTTACTTTAAATAAAGATAAGGGACTCCGGGAGTACTTTAGCCAAAACTATATTACATAACCCTTGACTAGGGTAAACTAACACTAATACATCGATCTCGAAGGATCCCTTAACTAGGTAGCCACAACGGCTGCTACTTTTCCTCGCCTTGCTTAATCTTAACCTGTCAATCTGAAAACACAACAACATAAAGGGTGAGATTACAAATCTCAACGAATTCTTTCGCGACCCCTCATCGAACCTCTCGTTGTCTTTTTCTTATCTTTTCACTTGTCATAATGTAGCGTAATCCATAAGTGATTGAACATCGTCAACCACAGCGGAGAACCCAACCCGAATAATCATAATGAGCCTTGACCCGGGTAACCATAATGAGCCTTGAACTCAGGAGACATGACCTCTCATTTCAAGTACGCTACTTAACCTCTTGGGATTGTCATCCCCATAATGTTTTATAAATATCCTTAGTTGTTTTCTCACTCGATAGTTCGTACAATAAAACGTTGTTCGTTTCAATCAATTTTCGCACAATCATAACCTCGATATTTTCCATTAATTTGATTTTCTCACACGTTTAAGACATAAGGTATAGAAGAGTACCAATCATAACGTTAAAAAGGAAATCACAATGGATATCCACATCATATCATACCAAGATATCAATCAAACATAGTTATGTTAAAGCAAGCATAATAAGTTCCAATCCAAAACACTTTGCCAAGACACATTTTCATGACCATAGAGCACACATTCAACACATCAATAGAACACAAATTAACAATCATATCGTGCGAGTTTTTAAGCAAAGTTATTAGGCAGCGTTATTTCAACTCATCACAGTTACACATGCATTCCACAATTTCAGAACACAATAACTCTTTGAACCAAAATCAAGTTAATAGAACACAAATGGGTGAAGAACTCACCTTGGTTGTTGTTCTCTAGTAAAGTTGAACTTCCACTAACTGCAATTCACCAAAACTATCTCCAAATTTACCACCTCAGATGTTCCTAGTTCACATGCAATCCCCCAACTTCGGTTCTTGACTTTCCTCCCATGTGCAATTCGAAAAGAGTGATGGAGAGGAGTTTCCATAATTCCGTTTTTGGACAGCATCTGTGAGCATATTTTCAAAGGGTATATCTAGGTCAATACTTAACTAAATTTAGGAAAACAAGTGTCTAATATGAAGGGAATTATGTCTAGTTTTTGAGGGTTCAAGTTCCAAACGGATATAACAAGTATTTAGGGAGTTATGACCAAAACAAAGTGGCTGGGTCAAAATCGTAACTGATGTAGAAATCGAACTTGTGGACACGATCTACCTCAATACATATTGAAATCAGATTATTCTTGTGTCTATTTTGAAGGGTTTTGTGTCTAGTTTCTAAAGAAAGAAAAATGGACAACAAATAACATCTGTGTAAAGAGTTATGAAGAAATTACCAAAGGTACTCAGAACTGTGTTTGTGCAGAAGTTGTTGTGAGCTTTGAAACTTCAATGTTCAACCACTATTTGTTGGGGATAACTGCTCTAATACCACTGTTGGAGATAACTGCTTTGATATCACTGTTGGGGAAAACCGTACACGCCAACAGATTCACCCACACGCCCAAGAATCTCTGAAGGAATATAGATAAACACGCCGCAAGAATAAAGGAGAGAAGAACACAAATAGTTTACGCGGTTCGGCACCTCTTGCCTACGTCCACAGGAACACATCAACACAATTCATTCATCTTCTCAAACATGATTACAATATTAGTAGCCCAACCCAATATGTGTATCACCCTACAATACTCTTCTCACTCTAAGAGTTACAAGGAATGATAACACTCACATCACACACAAGTGATCACCAACACCTTCCTCTCTCTAGAACATGGTTGGATACCCTTCAACTCTACATGAACACCCAAAGGGTATGCCTCACCCCCTCTAATGAGGATATCTTCACTCTTCACAAGTCTCTCTATTTATAGTAGAGAACATGACTTTCATGCATACATAAGACTTATTGGACATTAATTGTCTCACATTTTCAAGGAGCTCCACATCATGATTTTTCTTCAACATTCTAGATACACCTCTTCATCTCTTCAAGGTGGCTCTTGAATTTTCCACCACTACTAATATTAAATATTATTTGGAAATTGTAATTGAATTCCCAACAAATCCTCCCTCAACTAAAATTTCCAAACTTCTTCAACATCTTTATCTTTTACTCTTTTCATCTTTTTTTTTCAATTTTTTTGTAAGACTAAGCTCCTCCACATGTGCATCTTGCATACTCATTTCAAACCAATAAACTTGCATGTGTTCCTCGCCATAATTCTTATCTGAATGCTCCTGTACGAGTATTGAATGGTGACACTTCACTCGTACTTGCACCGCTGTTAGCAACAACCAACAGGACACGCCGCTTGACCTCCACATTGTCAAGAAGACTTTCGATACAATGATCCCACATGGGTCCACCACCAATCTTTGTCAGAACCGATCACATGATCACATCAACGGCTCTGAGCTAGTCCCCTTCGAACCATTAGCTCTAATACCACTGCTGGGGATAACTGCTCTGATGCCACTGTTGGAGATAACTGTTTTGATACCACTGTTGGGGAAAACCGCACACGCCAACGGATTCACCCACACGCCCAAGAATCTTTGAAGGAATATAGATAAACACACCGCAAGAATAAAGGAGAGAAGAACACAAATAGTTTACGTGGTTCGACACCTCTTGCCTACGTCCACGGGAACACATCAACACAATTCATTCATCTTCTCAAACATGATTACAATATTAGTAACCCAACCCAATATGTGTATCACCCTACAATACTCTTCTCACTCTAAGAGTTACAAGGAATGATAACACTCACATCACACACAAGTGATCACCAACACCTTCCTCTCTCTAGGACATGGTTGGATACCCTTCAACTCTACATGATCACCCAAAGGGTATGCCTCACCCCTATAATGGGGATATCTTCACTCTTCACAAGTGTCTCTTTTTATAGGAGAGAACATGACTTTCATGCATACATACATAAGACTTAGTGGACATTAATTGTCTCACATTTTCAAGGAGCTCCACATCATGATTTTTCTTCAACATTCTAGATACACCTCTTCATCTCTTCAAGGTGTCTCTTGATTTTCCACCACTACTAATATTAAATAGGCAAAAGTGCTCCCGGGGTCCCTTATCTTTATTTAAAGTAACGAATTAGTCCTTTATTTTTTTTGTCCCACATAAGTCCTTTATCTTTCAAATTTTAAGCAAAGTTAGCCTAAACTGTTGGTATCCGCGACAAAAATTGATCAGATTCTCCTCTCTTACCTACGTGGCAAACTCCTATCCTACGTGTTAAATAACTAACCTACGTGTCAAAATCCAAACCTGGGTGGACTAAAAAATTATTTTACAGTAACAAGTTGATACTTTAACTCTGGTTTGACCAAATGAATTCTACCCTAACCAAAAAATCTTCGTTGGAAGCATGAGAACAGAGAAATGGGGTAGAAGAAGAAGAAACGTGAAGCGAGAAGAAGAAGAAGAAGAAACGTGAAGCTTGCGATTGCGAAGAAACGTCAAGTGCGATTGCGATTGCGAAGAAACGTGAAGCAAGAGTAGAAAGAAGAAGAAGAAGAAATGCGAACAGAGAAGAAGAAGAAGAACAAATCATTTTCTGGGAGATTGCGATTGTGATTCTGAAAAGGTGAGTTTTAAGTTTTGTATGGTTGATTTTTCTTGGTTGTTGTAGTAAAATACTTTCTTTATTAGGGTTTGTCTGATTAGGTTATTTAATAAACCGCATGTTTTCAGTGGTGGGGTTTAGGGTTTTGGTTGTTGTTTGTTTGCATCTTGGTCACTTTTGGTATGTGGTCCCTTTACTATGTTTGTTTGTCTTTGTGGTCCCTTTAACTAAATGGTGGGGTTTAGGGTTTTGTCTTTGTGTTACAATTAAAAAACTGAAGGTTGTGGGGTTATTTTTGGGTTTAAAAGGTTATAATGGATAGTTTTCTGGTTGATGTTCATCATTGTGGTCAATTTGTGGACCCACAAATGTCTAAATATGAAGGGGATGTGGCTAATTGGGAATGTGATGCTAATAAGTGGTCCTACTTTGAAACTTGGCATTTGTAAAGACATGGGATATTTAGAAGTAGTTAGCATGTTTTATTAAGCAAATGGGGTAAAAAACAATTAGTGGATGATGTTGGGGCTATGGAAATGATAAATTTGTCTAAGTCAAATGCGAAGGTTGACCTCTAGCTTATCCATGATAGAGGAGATAAGGGGATATTTAATGGATAGATGGGAAGCAAATAGGAGGAAAATTGCAACTTATCCAGTATCAATGCTTCCCAAGATAAAGAAGAGGCTGGAAAAGGAAAGGGATCTTTCTAGATATTGGTTCTGCAGGTGTGTTTTGTTATGAATTATGTAGTTTTTGTTTTTGATTTATGTAGTTTCAGTTGTTGAGCTTAATTCTGGTTTATGTTGTCGTTGTTTTGCAAGGCCTGCTGGTGATAGCATATATGAAGTTAGGCAAATCAATCAAAGTGGAGAAAAATACACCGTCAATGTGAATGAAGGATGTTGTTCATGTAGAAGATGGATGCTGACTGGCATACCTTGTTGCCATGCAGTAACATGCTGTAATGAAAAAAGGCTTGATCCCGAACAATTGATCCCTGAGTATTATAGAAAATAGGCTTACATAAATTGTTATCATCCAATCATCTTCCCCACAAATGGTCCAAACTTGTGGGAGGAAACACCGTACTCTGACATCTTGCCTCCACCAATGCGAAGAGCTCCAGGAAGACCCTAGAAATCAAGGAGGAAAGATGCAGATGAGAAAGTAAGAGACTCTACACAATTACGCAGGAAGGGAATGGCAGGCAAGTGTAGCAGATGCAAACAAGGAGGTCATAACAAGTCATCGTGCCCTTTACCAGAACCACCTTCAATTGCAACAACAGAAGCTTCACAAACAACTGGTCCACCATCCTCAGCTGCTGAAACAGAGGCTTCACAAACAAATGCCCCAAAGAAGAAGGGAAGACCAAAGAAAACACATCCCATTCTTCCTTCTAGTACACCTGCTGTTGCACACCCAATTACACCTGCTGCACCCTCAACTGCTCATCAAACTGCTGCAACACAACCTAGGAGAAGCCCTCGAGGACTGTCCAAAGGATTTAGAAAATGTTGTAACTGTTTGGAACAATGTTTATGTTTAGATTTCTTTTTTGGTACATGTATGTCCAACTTTGGAACAATGTTTAGTGCTTTTGTTATCTGCCTTTTTGGAAAACTATTTATTGGCAGATTTGGATGTATGGCCTTTTTGAAACACTGCATGTTCGTATGGCAGATTTGGATGTATATATGAAATGATCCTTTCATGGCAAATTGCAGATTTTCATGGCAGTTTTTAATGCTATTGTTTTGTATGGTTGTATTGGCAGGTTCAATCGTATTCTTAATTTGGTCCAAAATGTTGAACATGTTGGTTTTAAACAAATCAACCTCAGTATTTAACATCAATTTAATATTCAACAACCAAAGTCAAATTTAATTTCAACATTAATTTAATATTCAACAACCAACAAAAGTGACCATAAAATACAACCATTACATATAACTTTTCAGGTTTTGTTTACAAACAACAAACTAAAGTTCTTGATACATAAAGTAAGCATAACATAGTCCACCTAAACTAAACCAAGTTCACTTCAAGCCTAATTTTGCACCATGTCCTCCACTTTTGGTAGGATTGAATAACAACATTGCACAAAATGCTCCTAAAAACAAGCATATGACAACAATAAACTTCATCTTCATCTCCATCGATTTGTTCTCCTCATTCATAGTAATCAAAGTCCTCCTCAACATCGTCAACTCTACATCCTTCTCGGGACATTCTAAACATTCAGCGTCATCATCATCGACATAAGTTGCAAGCCAATCTGAGTACCACAAAAAATATCCACAGCCACATTCTATGCCAGGAGCCTACAATATCCAAAAGGACGAAACTGTGATAAGTTAAAAAACATAAAGGACTTAAATGATACTGAAAAATAACTTGAGGGACCTAATCGTTACTATAAAAAAATGCAAAAACGAGATCACCGTGGCAGAACCCAAGAGCTTACCACAAAATGCCTGCAACCCCAAAATGTCTTGCCTTTGTTGACTCCATCTTTGGTGACTGTGTGAATCACAGCTTTGCTTCCACAACGGCATTTTGGTTTCGAAGGAACATGTTTAACACCAGAAGCAAATGAAACAGAGTATGAACTTCTGGATTGTGACCCGTTGGAGCGATAGGAAGCCATTGTTATGGTGTTTCCAGGTTTCTTCTACTATCTAGAAGCTTTCACGTTTTTTCCTAGACCAAGAATGGTGGAATTATCAGATCTAGGGTTTAAATAAAGAAGATGAAGCTGATTTGTCATCCACATCATCAACTTCACGGACACATGGACAGACTCAAACGGCGTCAGTAAAAAAACGTAACCAAGGCTAACTTTGCTTAAAATTTGAAAGATAAAGGACTTATGTGGGACAAAAAAAACATAAAGGACTAATTCGTTACTTTAAATAAAGATAAGGGACCCCGGGAGCACTTTTTCCTATTAAATATTATTTGGAAATTGTATTGGAATTCCCAACAAATCCTCCCTCAATTAAAATTTCCAAACTTCTTCAACATCTTTATCTTTTACTCTTTTCATCTTTTTTTTCATTTTTTTTTTGCAAGACTAAGCTCCTCCACATGTGCATCTTGCATACTCATTTCAAACCAATAAACTTGCGTGTGTTCCTCGCCATAGTTCTTATCTGAAGGCTCCTCTCCGAGTATTGAATGGTGACGCTTCACTCGTACTTGCACCGCTGTTAGCAACAACCAACAGGACACGCCGCTGTTGTGCGAAAAGTAGATGTGCAAGTATACACAAACGCAACAAGTAATATAATGATATGTAAAGTTCGTTCCCACATTGATTGGAATTAATCTAAGAAGTTTAAGTGATTAGAAGCTTAGTGAAAAGAATTAAGTAACAAGTAAAGGTAAAGAGTTTTAAACATTATAAGTTGTGATAAAACAGTATTAAGTTGAAGTAATTAAAAGTGAGTTGGACAGCTCAATAGTTGTGTACATTCCCAAGAGTAATGTTCAAATAATATTTAGACGTTGCAGCGTTAAGCGCTGTAGCGCTTGAGAATCCGTAGACGCTGTAGCGCTTTGGTGGCGTGCCTTTCAGTCACTTTCGTCAGGGTTATGTTACAAGACTCCTATGTCTAGGCTCTAAATAAGTTTTACCCCTGTATATTAAGCTCTTACAATATTTGCCTTATGAACTACTACTCCCCTATGTCGAGAGTTAAGTAGTGCTTCCTTTAAATGTCTTTAAAGGGTTTTCATTCATATCATTCCTTGAGTTCTCTTTGTGAACCATGTCTGTACCCACAAAGTTACCTTGTTTTAGTTGATCATTCCCAAACCAAGATTGAAAGCATTATGACACAAGGAATAAAACACAAACATCATAATATTATACAAAAGTTACTCAAGGTTCATTACACACCAAGAACAATCCAACTACAACAAAGTTAGCTCATCACAAGTTCCATCAACATAATACAACTAAAGAGTATGTATTACCGTATGAAGACAAGAGAATAGTGGTTGCAAAAGATACACTCCAATAATCCCAAGTAGCATACAAAGGATGAAGTCGAGGCGTGAGCAAAACCTTGGATGAAGACTAGAAAACTATGCTAAAAATAAAAGCTTAAAGGTAGTATAACAATGGAGAAAAGCTACTATGTCATAAGAAGTTCTTCTTCCAAGTTACAACTACTTGTTGTCTACGTATATTACTTACTAATGAAGCAATCTCAATTAATCTAAAACTAATTAAGTCTTAATAGAATAATAATATATCATGATGATCATAAGACTTAGATATTATCCTTAAAGTACTTTACAAAAAGTGCTAATGATGGAATACACCAACTATCACATGGGTTCCATTTAGGAGGCGCCAAGTGTAATTTAGCATCCACTTGAAAGTCAAAATATCCAGCTGAAAGGAAGAGATAAGGGTGGTGACTCATCATGTCCTCAAGTGGTCACACAAATATCTCAATGGTCAGCCGTCATATAACGCTGTAGCGTCTCCTTGATAGCATACCGCTGCAGCGCTAAAGCAAAACATCAAACATATTCACAAAGGCATTTGATTATGCCCAAGGTTTAAGGAATTGACTTATAACCTATATTTATTCTAATATTCATATATTCACATATTTAAGTACTAAAATTACTTGAGATGTAAGCTTGGCTTAAGTATTAGGAGCATAAATAACCTATATAAAATAGGGTTATCACACCCCCAAACTTAAACCATTGCTTGTCCCCAAGTAATGACACTTGAACAAGACAAAATGCTCATATAACTAGTTGCGGCTTCTAAATTAAACAGAATTTATGCATAAGCTAATTCTTATCATTTTCACACATCATTATGGTCCACAATTCAAATAGAATCATTACTGCTCAGTTGTGAGTGTGTGATATCAAAGCTTAACTTAGTTCCTAGTTAATTTCAGAATTTCTCTAAGGTTTTGGGAAGAATGGATTTCTTTTGGGTTAGGCAAAGAATATTTTCAAAAAGAAGAGTGGAATAACAATTTCACACAAGATCTGAGGGGCTTCAAAGCACAGCAAAGGGCTTTAATTAGGCATTTTTTCAGAATATTGGTCAGTGCATAAACTTTTGGTCTGGTGATCAAACGCTGTAGCACTTCAAAGTCCGTAGACGCTGTAGCGCTGAATTTAATGATCAAAACTAGATGCTATCTTCATTACTGAGCTCCTTATTTGCATTTTCTTTTCATGCTTTTTGGAACAGCTCAGCAATTTATTTAAGATATTTTGCAACTTTTTACAAGACCACATTCATTTTTATTTTTCATTTTGCAAAGACCAATTTATCATCTTTTGTTCCTAGCCTTAACATAACCGATGCTCCCTGTAACACCCCTTTTCTATCCGGTAATTATTTAATAAAATCAGAGTTTCAAAAATTCATTTCATACTTCGAAAAGAGATGTCACACATTCATCGTTAAATAAAACGTTCATACGGTATAAATAATTTAGTCAACAACACATCACCACGCAGCGGAATAGAAATAAGTCTTCAAAACATAAAAACACAACGTCCTGAATGGACTCCAAATAACAAAATATAACAGCCAAAGTTTAGCGTTATCCCCCCCTTGAGTGTTACACATCAAAGCAAAGGACACCGACGACACCGACTCAGAATAGCGAAGGTACCTAAGCCTTCACTCGCAATCACCTGCACGTTACCACATAGGGGTAACATTCAAACAGAAGGGGTGAGATATCTTCAATATAATAGCGTAAAATGATAGGCAATGTGTTAGAACATGACAACTATAGCTACCATTCCACTACACACATATAATCATAGACACAATCAAATTATAACACCAGAATTCAGTCACCAAATGTCATGACAATGCATGAATGCAACCCACACCAACGGGCATATGCATGTGGTACCAAGTCACCAAAATTTTGCCCGTAAATAGAGGCATCACCAAAATTGAGAGCTTTCACACCAGGCTCACCAATTCACCAAAAATCAAGCTTTCACACCAGGCTCACCATTTTTAGAAAATTTGAGCTTTCACACCTAGCTCCAAGACCAAAGGCCTTCACCAAAATAATGCATATGCTGTATGCGACACCATGAATGCACACAGACAATCACCAAATTAGTCACAATGTGACACACCAACAACAATCACCAAATATCACCGAAGTTGGGCTTTCACACCTAGCCACAACGACACCGAAAACACCAACCACCTGACACAACAGAACAACAAGACTTGGAACCTTCACTCCTAGTTCCAACAACACCAAGGTTTGAGCCTTCACACCTAGCATCAAACCGCACCAAGACACCTAGAGGACAACAATCTTCTAAAACAGCACCAAGACACCAAGGTGACAACAATTTTCCAAAGCAGCACTAATACACCAAGGTGACACAATTTTCCAAAACAGCACTAATACACCAAGATGACAACAATTTTCCAAAGCAGCACCAATACACCAAGGTGACACAATTTTCCAAAACAGCACTAATACACCAAGATGACAACAATTTTCTAAAACATTTGAGACACGAGGGTTTTTCACAACACCGGGGACAAACGACAATTTTTCCAAAGTATTGGAGACATGACAACTTTCTTTTTAAAACATCACCATTTAACGACTACACCAACGGTTAACAACTTTTCCAGAAAAATGGACTACTTTGCCTCAAATTCGAATATTCAGCTAGGCCTCTGAATAAGCTTTCCAAAACAGTTTGAAACGTTTAAATCGGACTCCCGAGTCAAAAGATATGTCAAAAACAAAACCGGGGAAAAATTGGGGAACATCCTGAAAATGGGGCCCAGGCCTTGGGCGCCTAGCAGGGAACACGCTGGAAACTGGCCAGCAACAGAAACTGGCGCCTTTGGCGCCCAGGCAACACAAAACGCAACATGGTAGGAGATGGAGCCCAGGGAGGCGCCAAGCAGGCAACACAACAGGATTTGGCGCCATTGGCGCCCCTGCGCCAAGACACAGTGGGAAACACACCCAGACACACCCAGACACAGGCGCCCATGGCGCCCCTGCGACAACAGCGCGCGACACAACACACGCGACCAGGCGCCCTTGGCGCCCCTGCGCCAGTAGCGCACAACACAACACAACACACACCGGCACACACCCACCAGACACGGCGCCCAGGCACTAGGCGCCCAAAACAGCAACACAGGCACCCAAACGCAACACGACTAGAACATAGCACACGACACCCAGTAGCAGGGCGCCAAAATCAGCAACTAGAACAATGGCGCCCATGGCGCCCTAGGGTCTCTATATTCGTTATTTCACCAATTTACATCACCAATTCTTAATCACCAATACCAATCACCATAATTTGCGAATCACAACACCAAACAAACATTTTATCGAACACCTAACATACAATTAGGACTAACAACAATGAATCACCAATTTCTTGAGTCACAACAATCACCAACGATATCAATTCCAATTCAACATAGATGTAATTCAACTAATACCAATTCAAACATCAAAATCAATCAAGGGGCACTATGGGACCTATCCCCACATAAACCCCATCATAAAACCCCATTATAAGGAAGAACCCCACCCTTACCTTATAGTAGGAGAGCACCAATTCTCTTGATCGAGTCACCAATAGAACCTCAGCAACACAGCTCCTCTCTGCTCCCTTGGATTCGCGAATCCCCCTCTTCTTCTCTTCTCCCTTGTGTGCCGAATTTCTCCTTCTCCTCTCCTCTCTCTATTCGCACTTTTCTTTCTTTTTTTCTCCTCTCTATGCGAAATGCCCTAACCCCCACTAACACTCCCTTCCTGCGCCTAAGCCTTGGGCTCATGGATCACGGGCTTTCCTCCAGCTTAAGCCCGATTACTAACACCATCTCCTATTATTCAATTACACACCTCTTAAACCAACGTTAATATAATTACACCAACAAAAATAAATAAAATAAATAATTGAATACCTAAATATTTAATTATATAATTTAATTAAATATTTGGGCGTTACAACTCTCTCCCACTTAGAATGTTTTCGTCCTCGAAAACTCACCTGAATCAAACAGCTCTGGATAGGACTCCCGCATCTTACTCTCCAACTCCCAAGTCATGCTTTCACCAGCAGCTCCTAACCAGACCACCTTCACCAATGCAATTTCTTTGCCTCTTAGCACCTTCACCTCATGGTCTTCAATCCGCACAGGCATAGTCTCCACCGTGAGATTATCCCGCACCTCCACGTCATCCATGTGGATCACATGAGACGGATCCGAAATGTACTTCCGAAGTTGCGACACGTGAAACACGTCGTGCAAATTCGAAAGATTTGGCGGTAAAGCCACTCTATACGCCACATTCCCAACTCTCCCGGAAATCTGATAAGGACCAATGAATCGAAGAGTGAGCTTCTTCGACTTCAAAGCACGGCCAACGCCGGTCACTGGAGTGACTCTCAAAAATACATGCTCACCTTCCTGGAACTCTAAATCTTTTCTCCTCTTGTCGTGATAACTCTTCTGACGACTCTGCGAAGCCTTCATCTTCTCACGGATCAACTTTATCTTCTCGGTTGTCTCTCGAACAATTTCTGGTCCAAGCACCACACTCTCTCCAGACTCATTCCAACATAACGAGGGGTTCTACACTTCCGACCATACAATGCCTCAAAAGGTGCCATCCCGATACTAGAATGGTAACTATTGTTATACGTGAACTCAATCAACGAGAGGTAGGAATCCCACGAACCTCCTTGCTCCAAAACACAAGCCCTCAACAAATCTTCTAATGACTGAATCGTCCTCTCTGACTGACCATCTGTTTGAGGATGATATGCAGAACTCAACCTCAACTTAGACCCCAACTTTTCTTGCAAACTCTTCCAGAAATCTGAAGTGAACCTCGGATCTCTATCCGAAACAATACTCTTAGGAACCCCATGAAGCTTCACAATTTCCCGGATATAAACCTCTGCCAACTTCGACACCGGATACGTGATGCTGATAGGAACAAAATGAGACGATTTTGTCAACCTGTCAACAATCACCCAAATTGCATCATACCCTTTCGCAGTATTAGGCAACCCCGTCATGAAATCCATCGAAATGCTATCCCATTTCCACTCCGGAATTTCTAACGGTTGCATCAGTCCAGCAGGCTTCTGATGCTCCACCTTTGACTTCTGGCAAGTCAAACATGCATAAACGAACTGCGCCACATCTCGCTTCATCCCAGGCCACCAAAACAGCTTCTTCAGATCTTGATACATCTTCGTAGCTCCCGGATGAATACTCAACTTACTTCGATGACCCTCTTCTAAAATTGCTCTCTTCAGCTCTGCGCCTTCAGGAATACAAATCCTATTACGGAATCTCAAAACACCATGCGCATCCCACTTAAAATCACTACCCTCAGGCTGATCATCCCCGACCATCAAATCCACCAACTTGATATCCAGCTTCTGGGCTTCTCTGATACTGTCAAGGAACTCATTATTAATCTTCAACATACCCAACTTAACACTCTGAGACGACACTTCACAAACCAAACTCAAATCTCTGAATTCCTCAATCAATTCTAACTCCTTAGCCATCATCGCCGACATATGCAAGGACTTTCGACTTAAAGCATCAGCCACGACATTAGCTTTGCCTGGATGATAGTTCAAACCGAAGTCATAGTCTTTCAACAATTCCAACCACCTTCGCTGCCTCATATTCAGCTCCTTCTGGTCAAACAAATACTTCAAACTCTTATGATCACTGAACACCTCAAATCTGGAACCATACAAATAGTGCCTCCAAATTTTCAGCACAAAGACTACTGCAGCCAACTCCAAATCATGCGTTGGATAATTCCTCTCATGGATCCTTAACTGCCTCGACGCATAAGCAATCACCTTCCCATTTTGCATAAGCACGCCACCTAGACCCATCTTCGAAGCATCACAATATACTACGAACGGCTCTCCCGGATCTGGCAACGTCAAAACAGGAGACGTCGTCAATCTCTCCTTCAACTCAAGGAAACTTTCTTCACAACGAGCATCCCACACAAAAGCCTTACCCTTACAAGTCAACTGAGTCAACGGAAGGGCCAACTTAGAAAAACCTTCGATGAACCTTCTGTAGTAACCAGTCAACCCTAAGAAGCTTCTAATCTCCGTAGCCGACTTCGGACTCTCCCACTGCATCACGGCATCAACCTTAGACGGATCCACAGCAATACCATTACCAGAAATGATATGACCAAGAAAACTTACTTCTGACAACCAGAATTCACACTTAGACAACTTTGCATACAGCCTCTTCTCTTTCAGAACCTCCAATACTAATCTCAAATGCTCCGCATGCTCTTCCTCCGACTTCAAATAAATCAGGATGTCGTCAATGAACACAACCACGAACCGATCCAAGTAAGTATGGAATATACGATTCATGTACTCCATAAATACACCCGGCGCATTAGTGACACCGAACGGCATCACCGAATACTCATAATGCCCATACCGCGTCCTGAAAGCAGTCTTCTGAACATCTTCGTCCTTCACCTTGATCTGATGATAGCCTGATCTCAAATCAATCTTGCTGAACACTCGAGCACCCACCAACTGATCCATCAAATCGTCTATCCTCGGCAGTGGATACTTGTTCTTAATGGTCACCTTATTCAGCTGCCTATAATCAACACACAACCTCATGCTCCCATCCTTCTTCTTCACCAGCAACACAGAAGCTCCCCACGGCGATACACTCGGCCTAATAAACTTCTTCTCAAGCAGATCCTCAAGTTGCTTCTTCAACTCAGACAATTCTGACGCAGACATCATGTACGGTGCCATAGACACAGGCCTCGTACCGGGTACAAGATTAATAGAAAACTCCACTTCCCTCTCAGGCGGTACACTAGGAATCTCATCAGGAAAGACTTCAGGAAATTCGCGCACCACCTGCAACTCTTCAACGATAGCTTGATTCTCAACAGACAGCGATGCCATCAGCGAGAATAACTGAACTCCCTCCTTTGCTAACTTCCGCAACTGACTAGCAGATAACAAACCAGACTCTTCCTCTCCAAAGCTCACACACTTGCGACGACAATCGATACGAACATGGTTATGCTCCAACCAGTTCATGCCCAAAATTACATCTAATCCACTCAGCGGCAAACAAACAAAGTCCACAACAAAGTCTCTGTCGAAGATCGACAAGGGACACTTAGAACACACTAGAGAGGTAGTTACCGACCCCTTAGCTGAAGTGTCGACAACCATCTCTCCATTCATAGCAGACAATACAAGATTCAACCTCTTACAACAATCAGCAGCAATTGCAGCATCGTTCCTCCCAGCCATTTCAACTCACTTAGTACAAAACAACCAACAGTTAGATATAATTGACAACCCACCATTGTCAATTGACACTACGACTGGACAACTTGGCCGGACAGACCGAACTTTTGCTTTGATACCACTAATGTAACACCCCTTTCTATCCGGTAATTATTTAATAAAATCAGAGTTTCAAAAATTCATTTCTTACTTCGAAAAGAGATGTCACACATTCATCGTTAAATAAAACGTTCATACGGTATAAATAATTTAGTCAACAACACATCACCACGCAGCGGAATAGAAATAAGTCTTCAAAACATAAAAACACAACATCCTGAATGGACTCCAAATAACAAAATATAACAGCCAAAGTTTAGCGTTTATCCCCCCTTGAGTGTTACACATCAAAGCAAAGGACACTGACGACACCGACTCAGAATAGCGAAGGTACCTAAGCCTTCACTCGCAATCACCTGCACGTTACCACATAGGGGTAACATTCAAACAGAAGGGGTGAGATATCTTCAATATAATAGCGTAAAATGATAGGCAATGTGTTAGAACATGACAACTATAGCTACCATTCCGCTACACACATATAATCATAGACACAATCAAATTATAACACCAGAATTCAATCACCAAATGTCATGACAATGCATGAATGCAACCCACACCAACGGGCATATGCATGTGGTACCAAGTCACCAAAATTTTGCCCGTAAATAGAGGTATCACCAAAATTGAGAGCTTTCACACCAGGCTCACCAATTCACCAAAAATCGAGCTTTCACACCAGGCTCACCAGTTTTAGAAAATTTGAGCTTTCACACCTAGCTCCAAGACCAAAGGCCTTCACCAAAATAATGCATATGCTGTATGCGACACCATGAATGCACACAGACAATCACCAAATTAGTCACAATGTGACACACCAACAACAATCACCAAATATCACCAAAGTTGGGCTTTCACACCTAGCCACAACGACACCAAAAACACCAACCACCTGATACAACGGAACAACATGACTTGGAACCTTCACTCCTAGTTCCAACAACACCAAGGTTTGAGCCTTCACACCTAGCATCAAACCGCACCAAGACACCTAGAGGACAACAATCTTCTAAAACAGCACCAAGACACCAAGGTGACAACAATTTTCCAAATCAGCACCAATACACCAAGGTGACACAATTTTCCAAAACAGCACTAATACACCAAGATGACAATAATTTTCCAAAGCAGCACCAATACACCAAGGTGACACAATTTTCCAAAACAGCACTAATACACCAAGATGACAACAATTTTCTAAAACATTTGAGACACGAGGGTTTATCACAACACCGGGGACAAACGACAATTTTTCCAAAGTATTGGAGACATGACAACTTTCTTTTTGAAACATCACTATTTAACGACTACACCAACGGTTAACAACTTTTCCATAAAAATGGACTACTTTGCCTCAAATTAAAATATTCAGCTAGGCCTCTGAATAAGCTTTTCAAAACATTTTGAAACGTCTAAATCGGACTCCCGAGTCAAAAGATATGTCAAAAATAAAACCGGGGAAAAATTGGGGAACATCCTGAAAATGGCGCCCAGGCCCTGGGCGCCTAGCAGGGAACACGCTGGAAACTGGCCAGCAACAGAAACTGGCGCCTTTGGCGCCCAGGCAACACAAAACGCAACATGGCAGGAGATGGCGCCCAGGGAGGCGCCCAGCAGGCAACACAACAGGATTTGGCGCCCTTGGCGCCCCGGCGCCAAGACACAGCGCGCAACACCCCAGACACACCCAGACACAGGCGCCCATGGCGCCCCTGCGCCAACAGCGCGCGACACAACACACGCGACCAGGCGTCCATGGCGCCCCTGCGTTAGCAGCGCACAACACAACACAACACACACCGGCACACACCCACCAGACACGGCGCCCAAAATAGCAACACAGGCACCCAAACGCAACACGATTAGAACATAGCACACGGCGCCCAGCAGCAGGGTGCCAAAATCAGCAACTGGAACAATGGCGCCCATGGCGCCCTAGGGTCTATATATTCGTTATTTCACCAATTTACATCACCAATTCTTAATCACCAATACCAATCACCATAATTTGCGAATCACAACACCAAACAAACATTTTATCGAACACCTAACATACAATTAGGACTAACAACAATGAATCACCAATTTCTTGAGTCACAACAATCACCAACGATATCAATTCCAATTCAACATAGATGTAATTCAACTAATACCAATTCAAACATCAAAATCAATCAAGGGGCACTATGGGACCTATCCCCACATAAACCCCATCATAAAACCCCATTATAAGGAAGAACCCCACCCTTACCTTATAGTAGGAGAGCACCAATTCTCTTGATCGAGTCACCAACTGAACCTCAGCAACACAGCTCCTCTCTGCTCCCTTGGATTCGCGAATCCTCCTCTTCTTCTCTTCTCCCTTGTGCGCCGAATTTTTCATTCTCTTCTCCTCTCTCTATTCGCACTTTTCTTTCTTTTTTTCTCCTCTCTATGCGAAATGCCCTAACCCCCACTAACACTCCCTTCATGTGCCTAAGCCTTGGGCTCATGGATCACGGGCTTTCCTCCAGCTTAAGCCCGATTACTAACCCCATCTCCTATTATTCAATTACACACCTCTTAATCCAACGTTAATATAATTACACCAACTAAAATAAATAAAATAAATAATTGAATACCTAAATATTTAAATAAATATTTGGGCGTTACACTCCCCCAAACTTAGCTTCAAAACAACTCTCAATTTTTAATGAAAACTTGACTAACCCTTGGTTTTCCTAGACTAACTTTATCCTTAGATTACCCCTAGCTAACTAGGTTCTTTACTAAGCTTGGATTTTGTGTAAAAGCAGCAATAAAACCATTTCATTGTTTACACAAGACTGCTTTACTCAAAAATTCTTATTTACTTTAGCTTTTGCTTACTAAAAAATTTAAAACATGCAGCTAATCATATTTCCTATTCAATCATACAAAATATACAAAACATGCAACACATGCAAAACATGGCATAATTAATTATACTTAATATTTAAAAAAATAATTGTACTTAATTTAAAACATTATTAACCATAAGGTCCTCCCCCAGAAATTAAATTAGGCAGTGTCCTCACTGCTTGATGGACAACAAAAGGGAGAGGCCTTAGAACAACAAAAAACAAAGTTCAAAGAACATAACCGGCATGAGAAGCCAACAAGTCTTGCCTTATTAGGCCTTCTTGAGCCTCTTACTGGCTCTTGAAGGGGCTAGGGCGCCTCTGGTTGCCTTTTTCTTCCTTGGCTGAGGTGGAGTAGTCTTTTCTGCTGCTACAGCGGTTGGTGGCACTGTAGCGCTTGCTTCCTGCACTGCTGCCGCTGCAGCGTCTGATTCCTGCACTTCTTCTTCCTCTTCTGTTTGCTCTTTCTCCTGCTCTTTTTCTTCCAGCACTGGCTCTGTTTCATCCTGCAAGTTCACTAGCTCCTCAGCAGCCTCCTTCTCACTTTCCTCCTCGGTCAGAATTGCCTCAGGCATTGTGTCACTAGGTACTGCAGACATAGTTGCTGCAGCATCTACTGGCTGAACACCTTCTTATGGGTGCTCAGCCAGTTTGACACCTGGGTTTCTTCTTGCCTTGGTGTATGACTGATAAACTTTCTTAGGCTGCTCAGTTGGGTTTTCTTTGGTGATTGGATGTTTTTGTTCAGGCTTCTTTGGTGTGGCTTGTTTGGCAGGTGTTTTCTTGGGTGTTAGTTTGGTTGGTTCAGGGATGGGGGTGGGGGTTGATGGTGGATTGGATGATTTGGCAAGGGCGGTTTTTGGTTTCTTTGGGCTTGGGGTTGGATCACACTGTATTTCTTCTGCTTCCTCATCTTCTTCACTCTCAGATTCTTCTTTAGTATCACTCTCCTCACCTGATGATTCCTCATCCTCCTGCTTCTCCATCTCTTTCATGACTGCAATGGTTTCTTCTTCATCTTCCTCACTTATGTTTTCAATGTCATCAAAATCCAAACTTTCCTCCTCTACTACAGCTTTTTGCACTTTCTTTGCTGGGCTAGGCTTTGCTTTCTTTGCTGGACTAGTCACAACTTTTTTCTTTTCTGTCCTAACTCCCTTTTTCTCTTGTTTTTCATCTGGCTCTTCCTCCAGTAGCCAATCAGGGAATTGAGGTGGGGAAATGTATTTCCTTTGGATATCTGGGCATACATTGCTTTTTCCCAATCAAATTTTTCCTTTACAAATTTGCAGAGAACCTGCTGCTTCAGCTCTAAGCGCTGTAGCGCTACAGAGTCAGAAGACGCTGCAGCGGCAGGTTTCTGCTTAACTTTGAAAATACAAGGAAATGCCCCAAGAGGGGATCTTCTTTCTTCTTTCATTTCAACATCTACATCAGCTTCCAAACATAGCTCAGTAATTAAACAAGGAAAATACAAATTACCTCCCTTTTAACTCTGCACTTCTCTATCTCCCTTGCTATCAATCTACCCACATCTATCTTTTCTCCAGCCATTATTGCATCAATAACGATGAGCCTCTCCTTTTCCACAAATGTTGTGTGAGATGTAGGCAGCAGAGAGTGTTTGATGAAACTACACCACAAATTGGCTTCCTCACACAAATAGGCTTTTTTAATTTTGTATTCAGCCCCAAATTTATCCCATGTTGCTCCTTCCACACAAATCCTTCTTCTAACAGCCTCCATCTCTTCATCTCCCCAGTTCGGAACTTTTATTTCCAACGCCTTTCCATGATAGCCCAGATGGAAAATATCATTGATTGTTCTGGAGTTGAAATTTACAGTTTCACCTCTTATCAGTGAGTGTGTTTGAGGCTTTCCTTCCTTAGGCTCTTCAATGCCAGCGTAGAACTCCCTTACCAAAGACGTCATGTATTACTTACGATGTTTAATGAAGTTCTCCCATCCGAGCACTGTGACAGCGGTTGAGAAAGCTTTAGGAGCGCTGTCTGCCTTGAACCCCCTTTCAGCTATGAAGTCCATCTTCCAAAACCTCTGAGGATCTGGAGTTGCTTTGGCCATGGTGGTTTTGACAGGGTTGGAGGGTTCTGGTTTCCTAGTAGCTCTCTTGCCAGATCGTTTTAGGGCAGCTTGCTTTTTGGTCATGGTTGGTTAAGAGCTTGCGTATTTGTTTCTGGTTGTTGGGAAATGTTGGTGTGCGTTGGGACGAAGGAAGAAGAAAGGATGGAGGGTATGAGTGGTGAGTGGTAATGGTTGAGACGAGTTTCAGAGAGCAAGGAAAGAGAAAGCAAAAGAAAATGGTGGCGTGGGGAGTTGTAGATATTAAAGTGACGGTTTGTGAGTGAAGTGGGAGAGAGAAAAAGAAACTGTTGATTTGACAAGTGCAGGTGAGTAGGTGCACGTGCAGCTCAGGCTAAGGATAAGGGTGTAGTGCCAGCTCATGCTAAGCAAGATTTTTATTTTTTTGTTTGACCACACCTATTTCTGATGTAACCACAACCGCTACAGCGCTTTTGATACAAATAACCGCTACAGCGCTTGCTAAGAAGAATAAACATACAAACAGAAAATTTATTAAAATCCTTGGGGTGCCTCCCAAGAGCGCTTGCTTTAAAGTCTGCAGCCAGACTTTCTCTTTCAAATTAGAGATCTTTAAGCTCAATTGTGGTTTTGTCTTTTACCACATTTTCATCAAAATATTGTTTAATCCTTTGGCCATTTACTTTGAAGGTGGTATTGGTTGCTGTATCATAGAGGTCCACAGCTCCATGGCTGTATATTTTTATCAATTGAAAAGAGCCTGACCACCTAGATTTTAACTTGGAGTTGTAAAGCAATACCTGTCCTCCTTCAGTGAGATCCCTTTTTATCAATTTTTGATCATGCCACATTTTGGTTTTTTCTTTATAAATTGCTGCATTCTCATAGGCAAAATGCCTAAGTTCTTCCAATTCATTTAGTTGCAGCAATCTAGCATCTCCTGCTTTCTTGTAGTCAAAATTGAGTTTTTTTAGAGCCCAATGGGCCTTGTGCTGAAGTTCAATTGGTAGGTGACAGGATTTCCCATAAACCAACCTATAGGGAGACATCCCTAAAGGT
Organism: Astragalus membranaceus; assembly: GCA_039519185.1. Lineage (NCBI taxonomy): Eukaryota > Viridiplantae > Streptophyta > Magnoliopsida > Fabales > Fabaceae > Astragalus > Astragalus membranaceus. The sequence goes on from CM076849.1 coordinate 59,321,195, forward strand.
GTTTTATAAGCTATTCTGTAGGCCCATAAAGCATCATCTAGATGTATTGACCATTCTTTCCTTGAAGGCCCTACCATCTTTTCCAACATCCTTTTTATTTCTCTGTTTGACAATTCAGTTTGACCACTAGTTTGTGGATGATAAGCAGTTGCGATTTTATGTTTGACTCCATATTTAGCCAATAGGGTCTCAATTAATTTATTACAAAAATGACATCCCTCATCACTTATGATGGCTCTAGGAGTTCCAAAACGAGTGAAAATGTTTTTCAATAAAATTTTGCTCACAGACCTTGCATCATTGTTGGGTAGAGCAACAGCTTCTACCCATTTTGAAACATAGTCTACTGCTACTAAAATGTATAGGTTTCCTTGAGACGGGGGAAAAGGTCCCATGAAATCCATTCCCGAAACATCAAAGAGTTCAACCTCTAGAATGTTTGTTAAAGGCATTTCATGTTTGTTTGAAATATTCCCTGTTCTTTGGCACCTATCACATTTTTTACAAAGTCTTGAGCATCTTTAAAAAGTGAAGGCCAAAAGTAGCCAGATTGCAATACCTTTGCAGCAGTTCTAATACCACCAAAATGCCCACCACATGGTGCAGAATGGCAGTGCTGTAGCACTTGAATTTGTTCTTCCTCTGCTAGGCATCTCCTCATTAACTGGTCTTGACACTTCTTGTATAGAAAAGGTTCATCCCAATAATATTGTTTCATTGTGTGGAAGAACCTTCTCCTTTGCTGATAAGTCATCTCAGTAGGTACCACCTTGCTAACCAAAAAATTCACTATGTCAGCATACCAAGGTGTTGCAGGTTCAGCCGCTACAGCGTCAAGTGTTGTTACACTGGCCGCTACAGCGGTTGATGATCCAGCAGTTATTGTCAATAGCTGCTCATCTGGAAAGTATTCTTTGATCTCCCCACCTGCTGTACCTGCAATGTCTCTTTCCAATCTAGACAGATGATCAGCAACTTGGTTCTCCACTCCTTTTTTATCCCTTATTTCTAAATCAAATTCTTGGAGTAGGAGAACCCACCTAATTAGCCTAGGCTTTGCATCTTTCTTTGTTATCAAATATTTTAATGGCTGAATGGTCTGTAAAGACAATTACTTTGGTGCCAACCAAATATGACCTAAATTTGTCAAATGCAAAGACTACAGTTAATAGTTCTTTCTCAGTGACTGTGTAATTCAATTGAGCTTCTACAAGTGTTTTGCTAGCATAATATATAGAGTGGAAAATTTTATCATACATTTGCCCAAGCACAGCTCCAATGGCAAAGTCACTAGCATCACACATAAGCTCAAAAGGCTTACTCCAGTCAGGAGCTATAATAACTGGTGTTGTTATTAAAGCTCTCTTCAATTTATCGAAGGCTAATATGCATGGCTCATCAAATATGAAGGGGTTATCATGCTGTAATAGTTGACACAGAGGTTTGGAGATTTTTGAAAAATCTTTTATGAATCTCCTATAGAATCCAGCATGCCCCAAAAAGCTTCTTATACCTTTGATGTTGGTTGGAGGAGATAGCTTCTCAATGACCTCTATTTTAGCCTTATCCACTTCCAATCCTTTTTTGGATATCTTATGCCCCAAAACTATACCTTCTTGCACCATAAAATGGCATTTCTCCCAGTTTAGCACAAGGTTAGTTTCTTCACACCTAATCAAGATTTCTTCCAAGTTGGATAGGCATAGATGGAATGTTTCTCCAAATACAGAGAAATCATCCATGAAGACTTCCATGGACCTTTCTATGTAATCAGAGAAAATTGCCATCATACACCTTTGAAAAGTGGCAGGTGCATTACACAGGCCAAATGGCATCCTTCTAAAAGCAAAGGTGCCATATGGACAAGTGAATGTAGTCTTTTGCTGATCTTCAGGCAATATTGCAATGTGGTTATAACCTGAATAACCATCAAGAAAGCAATAAAATTCTTTACCTGCTAGCCTGTCCAGCATCTGGTCAATGAAAGGCAATGGAAAATGGTCCTTTCTTATTGCTTTATTCAACCTCCTGTAATCCATGCATATTCTCCAGCCTGTTATTTTTCTGGTTGGGAGCAGCTCATTCATCTCATTAGTTATTACTGTTACCCCTCCTTTCTTTGGCACACACTGCACATGACTAACCCATGCACTGTCAGATATGGGGTATACAATACCTGCATCCAACCACTTAATGATTTCCTTCTTCACCACCTCTTTCATAATTGGATTCAACCTCCTCTGCCCTTCAATGCAATTTTTAGAATCTTCTTCTAATACTATTCTGTGCATACAAATGGTTGGGCTGATACCTTTAATATCTGACATCTGCCAACCAATTGCTTTTTATGCCGCTGCAGCGTCTGAATCAAATCCTGTTCCTACTTTTCAGAAAGGTCGGAAGCAATTATAACAGGCAAAGTACTATTGTTACCTAGATAAGCATATTTGAGGTGTGAAGGCAACTCCTTAAGTTCCTCAACAGTACAGTCCATCACCCTAAAAATCCTCTCGATCTCCTTCAACCAAGCCATAGCACCATCTGGATCATATTTGCCCTTAAAGGTGGGCGGATTCTCTCTCTGGAAGGTTGTCAGACTCCGAAAACCAGCATTATCTCCAGCATTCTGCTGACCCTGCACAGCCTGAGCCATAGCTTGCAATGCAGCAGCAAGAGCAGCGTCGTTCCTCCCAGCCATTATGAACTATCACTACAGCACAAACCAAAGATTCAGAACTAATCTATTGTCATAAGACACTATGACAGGACAACATTGGCCGGACAGACCGAACTGCTCTGATACCACTAATGTAACACCCCTTTCTACCCGTCACTTTGTTTATAAAAATCAGAGTTTAAAAATTTCGTTCATAGGGAATGTTACACATACTTCAATAAAACGTCGCTTATCAATTTTAAAACAGTTCAACTCAGTAATCATGCGTTCACGTAGCACGTCACAAATAAAAGAATCTCAAGCCTCAATTTAACGTCGCTTATAAAACTCAACATAACAAAACCAACTACGCAGCGGAAAATAATAAAACATAACGGAAGAGTCCACATGGACATAACAACCAAAAATCATGAATAAATGTCGAGTTCGTTATCCCCCCCTGAGTGCTACGTATCAGAGCATGACGACTCGACTCAAGAAGTGAAGCTAAGGCATTCACTGGGAATCACCTGCACGTTACCAACACGGGGGTAACATTCAAACAGGAAAGGGTGAGCATCATTTCAATCCATATAATAGAAAATATGATAAGTACTAATCGTAGGCTACGCACTAGAACAATCAACATCCAACACATTAATTATCCACATCACAGTCATCATTCACATCACTTACAATAACTCATCCCATGTCATGTAGGCTTATGAAATGCAACCCACTCGCGGGCATATGCATGAGGTACCTTTTCACAAACGTCGCTTAGCCCTTAAGGCCTCATCGTCACTTAGCCACTCAGGCCTCAAAAACGTCACTGGGTTTATGCATATGGGCATGAGACACTATGACATGCACCACTCACAAACACACAAATACACAAATACTCAAATCATAGTCAACTATGTGACCCGTCACTTACCGGTTTGCTCGCAAGAACACCACACCTGTCAAATTCACAATTCACACAACAACAACATCACTTAGCCTTTTAGGCCTTAACATCACTTAGCCTCTCGGGTCTCAAACGTCACTGGGTTTCATCATCACTCTTACACAGATGTCATCAACTCACACAATAGCCACTGAGGGCGGAAACGTCATTTACTAGCCACTAAGGGCATCATCGTCATTTACACATCACTATAAATAATAATAATAGCCTCTAAGGGCAAAACCGTCCTTTACTTGTCATTAGAAAGAAGATTAGCCACTAAGGGCAAAACAGTCTTTTACACGTCATAAATAATAATAATAGCCACTAAGGGCGAAACAGTCACTTAACTAGCCCCGAAGGCATCATCGTCAAAATCATCATTTTTGACATTACTTTGTTAAAACCACCGGTCGTACGCAAAAGAGAACTTTTAAAGGCACCCAAAACATCTTTTCATTGTCACTACAACGGTCACCGGGAACAGCCACTTGGGGCGCCCCAGCAACCTTCAGAAATTCTAAGTTTTTATTTTTAAAAATGGAACACACAGATGGACAACGGAAAATGCTTCACAACGCTTTTTGAATCGTTCAAAACGGATATCCGGGTCAAAAGTTATAGCGAAAACAGTTTTCGAAAATATTTCGGGACATCCTGAAAACTGGCGCCATGGGCGCCCAGCGCCCAGGCACCTGGCGCCCAGCAAGGCGAAACACGCACACGCAACACACACGGGCGCTCAGCGCCCAGCGCCTGGCGCCTGGCGCCCAGCGCCTGGCGCCCAGCGCCTGGCGCCCAGCGCCTTGGCGCAACACACACGCACACGCGCACACACGGGCCCTCAGCGCCTAGCGTCTGGCGCCCAGCGCCTTGGCGCAACACACACACACGCGCATGGGCGCTCAGCGCCCAGCGCTGGCACTCAGCGCCCAGCGCTGGCACCCAGCGCCCAGCGTCCAGCCACACAGAAATTTGCAACACCCAGGCGCCTGGCGCCCTTACAGCAACAACCAAAATCCAGAGTTTTTCCAGCAACAACAAAGAACACTAAAAATCCATTTCTCACAATTTTAAAACATCAAAATTATATTTTTCCAACACCTAAAACCTCACTCACCCAAAGGTCAATTTTATTCAAAGTCACCAAAACCATATGGACATCTATCATCACCATGGCGCCCTAGGCGCCTACGCACACACCCAATTACAATTTCATGCTCACACAAGCACCATCATCATCAAGCCAAACACATAGATCACATATTATGGTTCACAACACATGCGCATATCACCATCAATAAAGCAAATTCATAGATCATACCCAAGCAATGAATCAAATTCGCATATACTCATAGTGAACATATATAAAAGTTAACATCAAGAACATCAAGAAACGCAAAAGAACATCAAGAACATCATGGATCTAGTATAAACCTTAGATCTAGGACCTATCATGAGATCTATTAGATGGAAGGATAGAGCTCCCCTAACCTTTTCAAGAAGAAGAATTCGATGCCCTAGGATGCAATCACCAACAGAACCTCAGCTACAATGGAGATTTCTTCTCTCCTTGCTCTTCGAATTTCCTCTTCTCCTTCCCCTCTTGGCCGCCTCTTCCTCTCTCTTTCTCACGCTCCTCTCTCTCTTTTCTCTCCTGTCTCCAAAATTTCGTAATTCGCCACAAAACCCTAGCCCCCAACAACCTAACCACTTCGCATACTTGTGGATCATGGGCTTGGGCTTTTCACTTAAGCCCAAGGCATGCAAGTGGCGCCTCCACCCCCTCCTAATACCACCAAAATTAATTAAAACACTTCTAACAAATAATTAAAACTCAATTAAATAAAAGAAATACCTAAATACTTAATTAAATGAATTAATTAAGTATTTAGGGTGTTACACATATCATTCCTTGAGTTCTCTTTGTGAACCATGTCTGTACCCACAAAGTTACCTTGTTTTAGTTGATCATTCCCAAACCAAGATTGAAAGCATTATGACACAAGGAATAAAACACAAACATCATAATATTATACAAAAGTTACTCAAGGTTCATTACACACCAAGAACAATCCAACTACAACAAAGTTAGCTCATCACAAGTTCCATCAACATAATACAACTAAAGAGTATGTATTACCGTATGAAGACAAGAGAATAGTGGTTGCAAAAGATACACTCCAATAATCCCAAGTAGCATACAAAGGATGAAGTTGAGGCGTGAGCAAAACCTTGCATGAAGACTAGAAAACTATGCTAAAAATAAAAGCTTAAAGGTAGTATAACAATGGAGAAAAGCTACTATGTCATAAGAAGTTCTTCTTCCAAGTTACAACTACTTGTTGTCTACGTATATTACTTACTAATGAAGCAATCTCAATTAATCTAAAACTAACTAAGTCTTAATAGAATAATAATATATCATGATGATCATAAGACTTAGATATTATCCTTAAAGTACTTTACAAAAAGTGCTAATGATGGAATACACCAACTATCTCATGGGTTCCATTTAGGAGGCGCCAAGTGTAATTTAGCATCCACTTGAAAGTCAAAATATCCAACTGAAAGGAAGAGATAAGGGTGGTGACTCATCATGTCCTCAAGTGGTCACACAAATATCTCAATGGTCAGTCGTCATATAACGCTGTAGCGTCTCCTTGATAGCATACCGCTGCAGCGCTAAAGAAAAACATCAAACATATTCACAAAGGCATTTGATTATGCCCAAGGTTTAAGGAATTGACTTATAACCTATATTTATTCTAATATTCATATATTCACATATTTAAGTACTAAAATTACTTGAGAAGTAAGCTTGGCTTAAGTATTAGGAGCATAAATAACCTATATAAAATAGGGTTATCACGCTTGACTTCCAAATTGACAAGAAGACTTTCAATACAATGATCCCACATGGATCCACCACCAAACTCGTTGTCAGAACTGACCACCTGGTCACACCAACGACTCTGAGCTAGTCCCCTTCAAACCATTAGCTCTGATACCACTGTTGGGGATAACTGCTCTAATACCACTGTTGGAGATAACTGCTTTGATACCGCTGTTGGGGAAAACCGCACACGCCAACGGATTCACCCACACACTCAAGAATCTTTGAAGGAATATAGATAAACACACCGCAAGAATAAATGAGAGAAGAACACGAATAGCTTACGTGGTTCGACACCTCTTGCCTACGTCCACGGGAACACATCAACACAATTCATTCATCTTCTCAAACATGATTACAATATTAGTAACCCAACCCAATATGTGTATCACCCTACAATACTCTTCTCACTCTAAGATTTACAAGGAATGATAACACTCATATCACACACAAGTGATCACCAACACCTTCCTCTCTAGGACATGGTTGGATACCCTTCAACTCTACATGATCACCCAAAGGGTATGCCTCACCCCTCTAATGGGATATTTTCACTTTTCACAAGTCTCTCTATTTATAGGAGAGAACATGACTTCCATGCATACATAAGACTAGTGAACATTAATTGTCTCACATTTTCAAGGATCATGATTTTTCTTCAACATTCTAGATACACATCTTCATCTCTTCAAGGTGCCTCTTGAATTTTCCACCACTACTAAAATTAAATATTATTTAGAAATTGTAATTGAATTCCCAACACTATTGACCACGAAATTGAGCTCCAAAGTTTTGAACATGACTTCAATATTCAGGTTTACATCTCCCTATAGATTCCTCTGAGTTGCCAAGTCACCTTTCGCTTATTAACTAGGACATGCATGGCTTCCAAAAATTGTGAAAATTCTTATTTTCTTTTCTGCAGAATTTTCTAGCAACTTGTTTTTCATCTAGACTTCATTCCTCCGCGAATTAGACACTATTTCACACATCAACAACTTCCATCTTCAAGCACTGATCTTCTTTTGTCTACCCTTGAGCTCCTAGTTCTTCAACCCTTCCCTAGCTAACACATGCAAGTAGCTTTCTAACATACCAAAGAAAATATGATGAAGGTTGTGGGTTGGTGTTTGATTCTATTTTAGGGTGAGATTAAGGTGAGGGAAGTTCTGAATGTTGAAATAATGGTGATGGAGATAGTGGGGTTTTATGACCTGAAGTAGGAAGAGGAGATTTGAGGTGGAAGGATGAAGGAGGGTTTAAACTCTTTCTCCCACTCTCGAACTCTTTCGTTCTCCCTCTCTGTTCTTGTTTTTTTTTTGTTTTTCCCCAAAACTGAAATGGATAGAATACATGTAGAGACATGGAATTCAGCATGTCTTATAAGGGTTTAAGTGAGTGTTTTGTGAGTGAAATGCCTATTGTGCTCTTACTTTCTCTCAAAATCCTAAAATAACCCCCATATTGAATCAACTTAGTCAATCACTACTAGTACTCAAATTCACACAATCATCATTTAATCAATTAAATCAATTAATTATAATAAAAACTTCACATGAAAAACACATAGTCGACAAATAAATTGCAAATTTTTATACCATAGTATTAACAAGCAAGTACACAATGCACCCAAATATCACATGTCATCAATTAATTACTCAATCATAAACAATTAAATAATTGCTAACCTCCCATCTCCAAAGTAATAATTACTTTGGGGGATGTTACAGTTTTTGTGCTTTTTATTTGTGAGGAGTCGAACTTGTGATCCGTGGGTGTGGGTATAGCCTGCTAACCACTGGGTTGCAACGTTTAATTGTGTATATTTGCGCGAACATTGTTTATATTTAGTATCTGTATTTTTCTTTTAAAAAATAGGGGTATTGTTGTAATTTCACATGATTTTTTTGGGCGGGGCGTAGCCCTGCCCAGCCCATACAAAGATCCGCCACTGGGCCAACGGTGTTGGTTATGAAGTAGGTCTCTTTAAGACCGAACACGTAGTAATTATCGGGTGTTCATCTTCTTACTTTCTCATCTTTTATTTCCTTAAGTCGTTTCTCTACTTTTATTTTTATTTTTAGTTTGCTACATTGGTTGTTCGATATCATTTTGCTGAAGACTGGTAGGGATGGTAATGGATACTCTTTGAGCAGGGTATTATAGTGTCCGTACCCGAGCTCGCACATGCATGGGCAATCATTCTAAGGCATGTTCCTAAGGTCTATACCCTCTGGGCACACCCTATACCCTCTAGGCACACCCTCTCTGCACTCAAGTGTATGTACCGGCGACCATTACCCACACTTTTACATTGAAAAAATAGTAAGTTACATATAAAATATCATAATTCATTTAAAAAATGATCATTTTTTAGATCTACTAATTAGAATATTAAACATGGTAACATTTAGTGAATTAAAAACATCAAAAATATTAGTATTTTGAATTTTTTTTAAAGTTAGATATACTTAAAATTGTAATAATAATGGCTAGTGTTCTGTACCTAGCAGTATTTTGGTGGCTGCTGTTGGTAGGTCTCTTCCTTCCCAGGCAGGAGGTTAATGAGCGCCGGGGGGTACCTGCAAAGCCACTCTGACGCTCAAGTCAGTATGAGAATAGGCTAGTGAATTTGCAAAGAAAGAGTGTGTACCTTGTAAATGGCTATGCGAGCCGGTATTTATAGGAAATCGTGCCCGTTTGTGGATCGTCGGATCAGCGGAATTGATCTTAACCGTCCAAGCGTGATTGGGCTTGTATGTTGTGGATAAGGGCCAAAGTGATTGGGCCAATCCATATCCATTGCTAAATGCACCTCCTGGATTGCTAAATGGACGTCTTGGTCCAGTCCAGAACAGTAGCCCCCTAAGCCGATTCGCCGGATTTATGAAGTCGAGTGGGACACTGCCTGTGTAACAACTGCCGACGCCCTCATGGTTGCTGCCTGCCCCAACCTTGGCGCCCTGCCAGGCGCCTTCATGGGTGCTGCCTGCTTTGGCCTTGGGGCCCTGCCAGGCGCCCTCATGGGTGCTTCCTGCTTTGGCCTTGGCGCCCTGCCAGGCGCCCTCATGGGCGCTGCCTGCTTTGGCCTTGGCGCTGCCTGCTTTGACCTTGGCGCCCTGTCAGGCGCCCTCATGGGTGCCTTGGGCGCCTATACGCCGGGTGTCTCCTCGTGGGGCAGATTTTGCGAGACAAGGTTTTGGTGCCCTCATGGGTGCCTTGGGTGCCTATACGCTGGGTGTCTCCTCGTGGAGCAGATTTTGCGAGACAAGGTTTTGGTGCCCTCATGGGTGCCTTGGGAGCCTTGTTGCATAGTGCGGGCTGCCCCTTTGCGAAGGATTTGCTTCCAAACCACCTCCTGCTAGGCGCCCTCCTGCCAGGCGCCCTCCTTGCCAGGCGCCCTCCTGCCAGGCGCCCTCCTGCCAGGCGCCCTCCTGCCAGGAGCCCTCCTGCCATGCGCCCTCCTTGCCAGGTGCCCTCCTTGCCAGGTGCCCTCCTTGCCAGGCGCCTTCCTGCCAGGCGCCCTCCTGGACGTGTGCTTGCCAGACGGGAGGATTGTCAAACACCACCCCAACGGGGTTGACTTCGATGTCATTGCCCCCTGATTTTTTATGTCACATTTTGAAACATCCAGGCTTCCTCTTTATCTAGCTTGTTCCTTATGATTGTAACTGGCACGCGTTGGGTGCCCTCGGGCGCCAGTCATCGCCTTGCGCATCTGAATGTATAATCTCATACCACCTCGTGGCAATGTTAACTCTGGGGGCAGTTTGTAACACCCCAATTTTCGTGCGTTGTGGCTCTTTTAAAATATTTTTATTGTATTAAGTATTTTAGATTGATAAGACTAAATTATTTTAAGTTATTTGAGTTATTAAATTTGGCTGAAAACATATTTAAATGTACTTTATATGCTATTGGTAATATATAATTGTTATTATATATTTATTTTATTTTTTTTTATAAATATTATTATTTAAATGTTATTTATGTTATAAATTATTTTGGGCTTCTGAGGTGTTGAAATAATAGTTGTAATGAAATTGGGCTTCAAAAACGAATTAAAATAGAATTTGGGCTTTTTGTACGCATACAACCCCCATTTCCTTACTAGGCGCACCCCCTGTCACATAATCCATTATCAGTCCAGCCCAAAAACAGACCCAGACCGACCCAGTGCTCTTTCTTCTCCTTCCTCAGCACAGAAACGCTGTTTTACGCAGAAACAGCAAAACCCTTATGGTTTTCTTCATCTTTTCCGTTCTCCACATCCAAGCCATGGCCAAGTCCCAAACTTCACAGTCCAACTCGAAATCCACCACTGATTTCGAATATGGCCTCGGTTTCTCCGATTGTGGTCGCGTTTTTAGTCCGCCATTTTTGGCTATACCGAAACACCACCGGGAGTTTCCCTCTCTCCATCGCAAGCACTACTCTGTTGCTATGTTCAAAGACGTCAGCGTAATTTCAATTCGGTGAGCATATATAGTAAAGGCTATCATATATCATTGTTTCATTGATATAATTGCAATTATGCTTTTAAGACTTTTCAAAAAATAATGCTTTTGGGTCTGTTTCAAAATTAATGTATTGTTATTGTTATTATGATTAAGGCACTTACTTTTGCAATCGTTCAATGCATAGATGGAGTAGATGTTTTATGATCATGCTTGAAAAGAAACTATATCTGAAGAAAATAAATGTATTTTTGTTTTTACATATATATTTACATGTATATTTATATTATATATAACTATATTTGAAGAAACATATAAGTCTCCCAAGCTACGTTTTATGGTTCTCACACACACATAAATATATATTTAATTAGATAAGTTTTATACAATTTAATATTTCTAGTATATGATTCTTGGATTGTCGTTGTTGTTGATACATATCGGTACGCGTTCCAGTCAAACATTGTTCCATGGAATTAAATCACGCTCGGTAACTCGTGATTTGCCTTCACCGATTCGCTTTTGGAATGCACTTCAATCCAAGGTAAGGGTGGGTCTCATCTTCTCTATAATAGGGTTTTATGATGGGGATTAGGTAGGGGCTAGGCTCTATGTATGCCTTTTTATGTACTCTTAGTGATTATTGATGAACCCTAGGCATATGAAGACTTGTTGTTAATAAAATCATGTTGTGCGTGCCGAGTGTTTGAGTAATTGTTGATGATATTGTGATTTATGATGATCGAGGATGATTATGATAATTTGATGTTCGTATTGTTGAATTGAGCCTTGATGATGGAATTTGGTGTTTAATATGTTGTATGTGCTTTGAGGAATTTGTGTTGCTCGAATTCGTTGTTGTTGGTGTCATAGGCGCATAGGGCGCCACTTTTGTGTTTATGATGTTGTTGGATTTTGTTGCCTAGGTGCAGAATTAGGCGCCCTTGAGTGGGGCGCCCTGTGCCAAGCATTGTTGTTGCTGGAATTTTGGCCACGGAATTAGGCGTCCTCGTGATTGGGCGCCCCGTGCCAAGTTGTTGCGTTTTTGGTTGAATTTTCCATTGCAGGAATTGGCGCCCTTGTGCAGAGCGCATGAGCCAAAGTTTGTGTTGCTGAATTGTGCTTGCTGTTGTGCTGAATTGTGCTTGCTGTGTGTGCGTGTCAGTGTGCGTGCGTTGTGTTGCTTCTGGATGTCTAAGTTGTGTCTTAGGCGCCCAGTGCCTGGGCGCCATTTTCAGGACGTTCCCGATTTTTAATAAAAACTGTTTTCGCTATAACTTTTGACTCGGGTGTCCGTTTTAAACGTTTCAAAAAGTGTTGGGAAGCTTTTTCAGTTGTCTATCTGTGTGTCCCTTTTTTAAAAATAAAAACTTATATTTTCAGAAGGTTGCTGGGCGCCCAAGTGGCTGTCCCCTGTGGTCGTTGCTGTGACATTGAAAACTCGTTTGGTGTCTTTAAAAATTCTCTTTTGCGTATGGCCAGTGGTTTTAACGATTTAGTGTCAAAAATGATGATTTTGATGATGATGCCCCTAGTGGCTAGTTAAATGACTGTTTTGCCCTTAGTGGCTAATATTATTTATAATGACGTGTAGATGACTGTTTTGCCCTTAGTGGCTAATATTATTTATAATGACGTGTAAATGACTGTTTTGCCCTTAGTGGCTATTATTATTTATAATGACGTGTAAATGACGATGATGCCCTTGGTGGCTAGTAAATGACGTTTTTGCCCTCAGTGGCTGTTGTTTGAGTTGATGACGTTTATGTATAAGTGACGATGAAACCCAGTGACGTTTGAGGCCCGAAAGGCTAAGTGATGTTAAGGCCTAAAAGGCTAAGTGATGTAGTTGTGTGTAAATTGTGAATTGACAGGTGTTGTGCCTCTTGTGAGCAAATTGGTAAGTGACGGGTCACATAGTTGACCGTGAGTGTGTGATTTGTGCGTGGTGCATGTTATAGTGTCTCATGCATCCCATGTGCATAAACCCAGTGACGTTTTGAGGCCCAAAAGGCTAAGTGACGATGAGGCCATAATGGCTAAGCGACGTTTGTGAAAAGGTACCTCATGCATATGCCCGCGAGTGGGTTGCACTTCATATACTTACATGACATTGTGATGAGCTTTTGTAGTGATTGAATTGATGTTTGTGATGTGGTTTATATAGCTGGCATTGCGATGATTTGTTGTGGTGATTAATATTGATGACTGACTTGATGTGTCGTGATGTGGTTGATATAGTGTCATAACTCTAGCATAGTGCTCATCATAAGCTTTATTATATTGTTAGATGAACTCACCCCTTCAGTTTGAATGTTACCCCTATGCGGTAACGTGCAGGTGAGCACAAGTGAAGGCTTAGGAACCTTCGCTAGCTGAGTCGGGTCGTCTGCTCTGATATGTAACACTTGGGGGAAATAGAACGTTGTTTTAGTTTATTCAAGACTGTGTATAATTGTTGGACTTTCCGCTGTGAAGTTGTAATTTATTTGACAATGACGTTTTGAAAGTATTTATAAGACTGTTTTCAAAAGTGAGTAATTTGGGGTGTGATGTTTAACGAAGTAAGTGTGACATCCCTTGTGGTGTAATTAAAATTTTGAAACTCTGATTTTTACGCTAATAAATTAACGGGTAGAAAAGGGGTGTTACATTAGTGGTATCAGAGCAATGGTTGGTCCGTCCGGCCAAGTCGTAGAGTCGTTGTGTCGGTTAACGACCAACTGTTGTCTTTTAGTCTTGACAATTGGTTGTGTTGTATTAATGTTCCTGCAGGTACAAGTAATCGGAAGCTGCTGATGGTAAGTGGACTAGTGGGGGGGATGCCCCTGCTGGCATTGTGTACTGTTATTATTTAAACGCGGATGCCGTTTTATTATTGCTGTCGTGCTGTTGCCGTAGACTATTGTTGCTGCTAAGTTTTGCTGTGCTGTTTTGATTTAAAATCACTGTTGCTGTTTTGCAGTTACTATTTAACTGCTGTGCCGTTTTTTAATGCTGCTTGGTGTGTTACTGAGAAATTGTTTGTTTGTTGTTGTAAATTAAGTTACTGTTGCGTTGGAAATTAATTACTGTGGTGTTCTATCGTTGACAATTAAGTGTTGATGTTTTGATTTAAAACCGTAACTGCTGTTACTGTTTAATTGCTGTAAACCGAAATTATTGTCACTGTTGCTGTAACAAATTAAGGTTGTTGTTTAATTGTTGCTGTTTTCGAAAATTGTTTCCGAAAAACTGTCGCTGTTCTACTATTGCGATTAGATGTTGTTGTTATGGAAATCGAAGGGGAATAAAATTTATTTTTGACTTAGGATTTTAAATGAAGGAAGCGTAGGTGTTGAAGTTTGTCGGATTGGAAAAATGATTTTTCTAGTTAGTTTTACTTGAAAAAGAGTAATGACTTGTTGTCGTGTTGTTAAATTATGTGGCTTGTTGTACAACTGTGATGCACTCTGTGAATTTCGTTGTGATGCTGTGATGAGTGATGTATTTCGTTATCCTTAAGGGTAGATGAGTGAGGTAGAATGCGAGCTAGTTTATCAGAGTAGCGCAGCGGAGTCTTAGCATGTCATATTGGGAAGGAACTTTAATAGAGCCTAGGGGGTGATCACGTGGTACCAACGTGATTACGCTCAAATCCCTATCGGAGATCCTTAGGGAGAGGATGTGTCTGGTTGTTATTTCTCAAAGCTACCTGGCTGAATAAGTAGGAGGGACGGCCGCCCAATCACTTACCGCCGGTAATCAGAGAAACGGTGATCAGCATGGTAGATAGAAATAGTTGCCTAGATAGCTTAGTCGTTGGTGGGAGAGAGTTAGCCTTGGCGGGTAAAAATTTCGAGGACGAAATTTCTTTTAAGGGGTGTTGAGTTGTAACACCCCAATTTTCGTGCGTTGTGGCTCTTTTAAAATATTTTTATTGTATTAAGTATTTTAGATTGATAAGACTAAATTATTTTAAGTTATTTGAGTTATTAAATTTGGTTGAAAACATATTTAAATGTACTTTATATGCTATTGGTAATATATAATTGTTATTATATATTTATTTTATTTTTTTTTATAAATATTATTATTTAAATGTTATTTATGTTATAAATTATTTTGGGCTTCTGAGGTGTTGAAATAATAGTTGTAATGAAATTGGGCTTCAAAAACGAATTAAAATAGAATTTGGGCTTTTTGTACGCATACAACCCCCATTTCCTTACTAGGCGCACCCCCTGTCACATAATCCATTATCAGTCCAGCCCAAAAACAGACCCAGACCGACCCAGTGCTCTTTCTTCTCCTTCCTCAGCACAGAAACGCTGTTTTACGCGGAAACAGCAAAACCCTTATGGTTTTCTTCATCTTTTCCGTTCTCCACATCCAAGCCATGGCCAAGTCCCAAACTTCACAGTCCAACTCGAAATCCACCACTGATTTCGAATATGGCCTCGGTTTCTCCGATTGTGGTCGCGTTTTTAGTCCGCCATTTTTGGCTATACCGAAACACCACCGGGAGTTTCCCTCTCTCCATCGCAAGCACTACTCTGTTGCTATGTTCAAAGACGTCAGCGTAATTTCAATTCGGTGAGCATATATAGTAAAGGCTATCATATATCATTGTTTCATTGATATAATTGCAATTATGCTTTTAAGACTTTTCAAAAAATAATGCTTTTGGGTCTGTTTCAAAATTAATGTATTGTTATTGTTATTATGATTAAGGCACTTACTTTTGCAATCGTTCAATGCATAGATGGAGTAGATGTTTTATGATCATGCTTGAAATGAAACTATATCTGAAGAAAATAAATGTATTTTTGTTTTTACATATATATTTACATGTATATTTATATTATATATAACTATATTTGAAGAAACATATAAGTCTCCCAAGCTACGTTTTATGGTTCTCACACACACATAAATATATATTTAATTAGATAAGTTTTATACAATTTAATATTTCTAGTATATGACTCTTGGATTGTCGTTGTTGTTGATACATATCGGTACGCGTTCCAGTCAAACATTGTTCCATGGAATTAAATCACGCTCGGTAACTCGTAATTTGCCTTCACCGATTCGCTTTTGGAATGCACTTCAATCCAAGGTAAGGGTGGGTCTCATCTTCTCTATAATAGGGTTTTATGATGGGGATTAGGTAGGGGCTAGGCTCTATGTATGCCTTTTTATGTATTCTTAGTGATTATTGATGAACCCTAGGCATATGAAGACTTGTTGTTAATAAAATCATGTTGTGCGTGCCGAGTGTTTGAGTAATTATTGATGATATTGTGATTTATGATGATCGAGGATGATTATGATAATTTGATGTTCGTATTGTTGAATTGAGCCTTGATGATGGAATTTGGTGTTTAATATGTTGTATGTGCGTTGAGGAATTTGTGTTGCTCGAATTCGTTGTTGTTGGTGTCATAGGCGCATAGGGCGCCACTTTTGTGTTTATGATGTTGCTGGATTTTGTTGCCTAGGTGCAGAATTAGGCGCCCTTGAGTGGGGCGCCCTGTGCCAAGCATTGTTGTTGCTGGAATTTTGGCCACGGAATTAGGCGTCCTCGTGATTGGGCGCCCCGTGCCAAGTTGTTGCGTTTTTGGTTGAATTTTCCATTGCAGGAATTGGCGCCCTTGTGCAGAGCGCATGAGCCAAAGTTTGTGTTGCTGAATTGTGCTTGCTGTTGTGCTGAATTGTGCTTGCTGTGTGTACGTGTCAGTGTGCGTGCGTTGTGTTGCTTCTGGATGTCTAAGTTGTGTCTTAGGCGCACACTGGGCGCCATTTTCAGGACGTTCCCGATTTTTAATAAAAACTGTTTTCGCTATAACTTTTGACTCGGGTGTCCGTTTTAAACGTTTCAAAAAGTGTTGGGAAGCTTTTTCAGTTGTCTATCTGTGTGTCCCTTTTTTAAAAATAAAAACTTATATTTTCAGAAGGTTGCTGGGCGCCCAAGTGGCTGTCCCCTGTGATCGTTGCTGTGACATTGAAAACTCGTTTGGTGTCTTTATTGCGTATGACCAGTGGTTTTAACGATTTAGTGTCAAAAATGATGATTTTGACGATGATGCCCCTAGTGGCTAGTTAAATGACTATTTTGCCCTTAGTGGCTAATATTATTTATAATGACGTGTAAATGACTGTTTTGCCCTTAGTGGCTAATATTATTTATAATGACGTGTAAATGACTGTTTTACCCTTAGTGGCTATTATTATTTATAATGACGTGTAAATGACGATGATGCCCTTGGTGGCTAGTAAATGACGTTTTTGCCCTCAGTGGCTGTTGTTTGAGTTGATGACGTTTATGTATAAGTGACGATGAAACCCAGTGACGTTTGAGGCCCGAAAGGCTAAGTGATGTTAAGGCCTAAAAGGCTAAGTGATGTAGTTGTGTGTAAATTGTGAATTGACAGGTGTTGTGCCTCTTGTGAGCAAATTGGTAAGTGACGGGTCACATAGTTGACCGTGAGTGTGTGATTTGTGCGTGGTGCATGTTATAGTGTCTCATGCATCCCATGTGCATAAACCCAGTGACGTTTTGAGGTCCAAAAGGCTAAGTGACGATGAGGCCATAATGGCTAAGCGACGTTTGTGAAAAGGTACCTCATGCATATGCCCGCGAGTGGGTTGCACTTCATATACTTACATGACATTGTGATGAGCTTTTGTAGTGATTGAATTGATGTTTGTGATGTGGTTTATATAGCTGGCATTGCGATGATTTGTTGTGGTGATTAATATTGATGACTGACTTGATGTGTCGTGATGTGGTTGATATAGTGTCATAACTCTAGCATAGTGCTCATCATAAGCTTTATTATATTGTTAGATGAACTCACCCCTTCAGTTTGAATGTTACCCCTATGCGGTAACGTGCAGGTGAGCACAAGTGAAGGCTTAGGAACCTTCGCTAGTTGAGTCGGGTCGTCTGCTCTGATATGTAACACTTGGGGGAAATAGAACGTTGTTTTAGTTTATTCAAGACTGTGTATAATTGTTGGACTTTCCGCTGTGAAGTTGTAATTTATTTGACAATGACGTTTTGAAAGTATTTATAAGACTGTTTTCAAAAGTGAGTAATTTGGGGTGTGATGTTTAACGAAGTAAGTGTGACATCCCTTGTGGTGTAATTAAAATTTTGAAACTCTGATTTTTACGCTAATAAATTAACGGGTAGAAAAGGGGTGTTACACAGTTTATCAGAATCGATCTGAATTTAACTCGCCCATCAGAGGTTGTGACACGTTTAAAGTCACTTCGCACCTCGTGGGACTCTGGGGGCAGTTTATCAGAATCGATCTGAATTTAACTCGCCCATCAGAGGTTGCGACACGTTTAAAGTCGCTTCGCACCTCGTGGGACTCTGGGGGCCGTTTATCAGAATCAATCTTAATTTAACTCGCCCATCAGAGGTTGTGACACGTTTAAAGTCACTTCGCACCTCGTGGGACTCTAGGGGCATTTTATTAGAATTGATCTAAATTTAACTCGCCCATCAGAGGTTGCGACACGTTTAAAGTCGCTTCGTGCCTCGTGGCAAAGTTAACTCTGGGGGCAGTTTATCAGAATCGATCTGAATTTAACTCGCTCATCAGAGGTTGCGACACATTTTAAAGTCGCTTTGTGCCTCGTGGCAAAGTTTGCTCTGGGGGAAGTTTATCAGAACTCGGTCTGATGATAACTCGCCCATCAGAGGTTGCGGGGCCAGTGGCCATGGTTTTCCATCTTCTGTTGATAGCGCCCTCCTGGGAGCCTTGTTGTTGATGGCGCTCGCATAGGCGCCTGGGTGCTGGGCTCCTTCTATGGTACCAAGCCTTGTTTCCTTTTTGCGCCTTGGTGCTGGGTGCCTGGGTGCCAAGTGCTAGGCACCCTCTATAGTACCATGCCTTGGATCCCCGCCGGGTGGGTGCCGTGACCTTGGTTGCTTTGCTCTAGGAAGACGAGCGCGCCATGACACCCTTGACTCCCCCACTTGGAGAAATGATCTTGGCTTTAAGCTAATGTTGAGGTTGCCCCTGCGATCCAGGCAGTTGATAACTCTAATTTATATATAGTTATTTATACATCTAAACGTAACAAGTTGCTTGAAACCCAAGTATAAAGTATGTTAAATATAGTGGTATTAGTAAAATAACAACATTCTAGGAATTCTGTGATGAATAAAGCATTTTCTATATATATTGGTATGTTTGATGTGTTTGTTCAGTTTACCTACAGATGATGCTTCTGCACCACAATGCTTCTTCACCATGATGCTTCTGCACCACGATGCTTCTGCACCATCCTGCGCTGAAGGTTTATAACCCCACAATGGAAGCACCTCAATTCATACCTCTGCTCCAAAACTTATATGACATCATGCTTTGTCACAAATCACATGGAGCACATGCCCACATGCATAAGGAGGCGCCCACCATAAACATCATAATGAAAGGCTACTCACCTAAAGACATATGGCCTTACACAATTGGACCTCTCCATATGGAAATATGCTGAACTCAATCTCCACATCTAAAGATCAGAAAAGCAACCATGGTTAAGCCTCCTTAGGTTAACTTGGTTTTTAAGAAAACCCTCAAGCAAAGGAAATCTCCAAGGCTATAAAAAGGGCTCCCACTTCTCACTTGAAGAGCCTCGCATATCTCCCTTGATAATGTGTAGATCATACACTTTACTTATATTTTAGTAGTTTCATTTCTTATAGTTTTTAGAGTAGATAGTTGGCAAGAAGGTGAGGAAGGAATCGACAACTTCTTCCTTCACTTCTTCATCAACTTAGTTAGGTGCAACTGCACCAGGAAGTCAGTGCTTCTGCACTGCAGGGCAATTTTATTCAAGAGTGCTTCAATCATTGTAATCTCTACCTTATTGATATCTCTTGTATTTTCATCTATATTAATATGTTTCATTTCATCCATCTTTGCCTTGCAATGCATATTATGAGCTAAACCTTTTTGGTTGAGATGTTCTAATGAACTTTTGAGTAAGTTATTGTGCTCTTTAGTGTTGCTAGCATTTTGGGTATTGTGTTATACTACATCCATCTTATTTTAAGATTGATCACTTAGAATAAGTAGATTTATGTTCACAGACATGGTTTATAATTAGAAATCAAGACTAATAAGGGTGAGTTTTTAATGAAGGCTTTGTTAACTTGTGTAATAAAGAAATCTTTATTAAAACCATGTTAAGTCCTAGACATAGGATAACATAGTCCTTAGGGTGAAACAGTGGGTACTTCAAAGGCAGGAGTGAACTTATTTAGCAAGCCCAGACATGGGAAGCTTGTAACGAAACTCTGAAGAAAGCAGCTGAAAAGCACACACTCATGCAATTGCACTCAATGCAACTGCACCTTGGTGCTTCTGCATCACTAAAAGCATAGAAACTCTCAAAAGAACATTATTTAGTGAAAACATCTTTACCATCTTTCCTCAACTGATTTCCTTCGTATTCTTTTACATATTTGCATTCTATTTTCACTTAACTTAA
Source organism: Astragalus membranaceus (assembly GCA_039519185.1). Classification (NCBI taxonomy): domain Eukaryota; kingdom Viridiplantae; phylum Streptophyta; class Magnoliopsida; order Fabales; family Fabaceae; genus Astragalus; species Astragalus membranaceus. The sequence continues at coordinate 59,341,648 of CM076849.1, forward strand.
AAACCCCAAAATTTGTGAGTAGAATAGTAGTACTAATTTATATGCTTTCTAAACATACATAAAGTTAATCCAATCCCTGTGGGTTCGACCTTTCTTATCATTATATTACTTGTTTGTGACTGTGTATACTTGCACATCTTTTCACACACCAAGTTTTTGGCGCCGTTGCCGGGGATTGCCATTAATTTTTATTGTTTAGATTTATAAATTAGTGTTTTATTACTCTGGTAGTTATTTTCTGTGCAGAAACAGGTGTAGATGCACTAGCTTATGCCTAGAGACAAGCCACCAGAATTTGAATTCGATCCAGAGATTGAAAGAAGGTTCAGGAGTTTGCTAAGACTTCAAAAGCAAAGAAAGCAAGACTGCAGAAACATGTCTCATCACAGTGAAGGACAGAGCTCAAGATCAGCCTCAGTTGGAGGAGGACCTGGTTCACAGCATGATACTGAAACAGAACACAGAAATCAATTCATCAACATGGGCCCAATAGGTATGATTAATGATAGAAATAGACCCATGAGGGGTTATGCTATGTTTAATCATCAAAATATGCAAACAAGTATAGCAAGACCTCATATTGATGCTGTGCATTTTGAATTTAAACCCATGATGTTCCAAATGCTACAAACAATTGGTCAATTTGGTGGATCTCTCCATGAGGATCCCCATGAGCATTTAAAACAGTTTTTAGAAGTATGTAGTAACTTTATTCTTCCTGGTGTTAGTGAAGATGCATTTAGACTTAAGCTATTTCCCTACTCTTTAAAAGATAAGGCTAAATCATGGTTAAATTCAATGGAGCCTAATTCTATCCATTCATGGATAAGCCCTATACAATGTGTTCCAAAGAAAGGGGGTATGACAGTAATAGCCAATGAAACAAATGAATTGATACCAACAAGAACTGTTACAGGTTGGAGGATTTGTATGGATTATAGAAAGCTCAACAAAGCCACAAAGAAAGATCACTTCCATGTACCCTTCATTGACCAAATGTTAGATAGGTTAGCAGGTAAGGAATTTTATTGTTTCATAGATGGTTATTGAGGGTACAATCAAATTGCAATAGAACTTGAAGACCAACAAAAAACTACATTTACATGCCCCTATGGAACATTTGCATTTAGAAGAATGCCTTTTGGACTCTGCAATGCACCTGCAACATTCCAAAGGTGCATGATGTCCATCTTTTCTGACTACATTGAGCAATCAATGGAAGTATTCATGGATGATTTCTCAGTCTTTGGAAACACATTTCAAACATGTTTATCAAATTTAGAGAAAATTCTCCAAAGATGTGAGGAAACAAACTTAGTGCTTAATTGGAAGAAATGTCATTTCATGGTACAAGAAGGCATTGTGTTGGGTCATAAAGTATCAAAGAAAGGTCTGGAAGTGGATCAAGCCGAGATTGAGGTCATTGAAAAACTGCCACCTCCAACAACTGTCAAAGGAATCAGAAGCTTCTTAGGCCATGTAGGCTTCTATAGAAGATTTATCAAAGATTTTTCAAGGACATCTAAGCCATTATGTACACTCTTGCAAATTGATGCACCTTTTAACTTTGATGAACCATGTATGGAAGCATTCCAAAAACTCAAAAAAGCATTGGTGACTGCACCAGTGATTGTTACACCAGATTGGAGCAGGCCCTTTGAATTAATGTGTGATGCTAGTGACTTTGCTGTAGGACTTGTCTTAGGGCAAAGGTATGACAAAATCTTTCATTCTATTTATTATGCTAGCAAGACATTAATTGAAGCACAAATGAATTATACTGTAATAGAAAAAGAATTGTTAGCAATGGTCTTTGCATTTGATAAATTTAGATCTTACTTGGTTGGCACCAAAGTTATTGTCTATACTGATCATGCTGCCATCAAGTATTTAATTTCCAAAAAAATGCAAAACCAAGGTTAATAAGATGGATTTTCCTCCTTCAAGAATTTGATCTTGAAATCAGAGACAAAAAGGGGGTGGAGAATCAGGTTGCTGACCATTTATCTAGACTTGAAGGTGAAAGAACAAGTACACAAAAGGGAGAGATCAAGGAAAGTTTTCCTGATGAAAAACTGTTAGCAATAGCTGTGACAGCATCCGGTGCTTCTGCACTTGGTGCAGAAGCACCTAGTATAGTTGCACCTTGGTTTGCTGACATTGTTAACTTTCTTGTGAGCAAGGTGGTGCCAGTGGATATGACTTACCAACAAAGAAGGAGATTTTTTCACATAATCAAAGATTATCGCAGGGATGAGCCATTTCTCTAAAAAATGTGTCCAGATCAATTAATGAGGAAATGCATCCCCCAAGAAGAACAGCAAGCAGTGCCTCTGCACTGCCATGCTGCACCATATGGAGTTCACTTTGGATGCAACAGAACAGCACCTAAGGTATTACAATCTGGTTATTATTGGCCAACTTTATTTAAAGATGCATACTCAATGGTCAAAACTTGTGACAAATGTCAAAGAGCAGGTAATATCTCTGAAAAACATGAAATGCCTAGAACCAATATATTAGAAATTGAACTTTTTGATGTATGGGGCATGGATTCCATGGGTCCATTTCCACCTTCTTTTGGCAAACAATATATCTTGGATCTTGGTAGCTGTTGATTATGTGTCCAAATGGGTAGAGGCAGTAGCATTGCCTAATAATGATGCCAAATCTGTTAGCAAATTCCTTTTGAAAAACATTTTTACAAGGTTTGCCACCCCAAGGGAAATTATCAATGATGAAGGATCACATTTTTGCAATAAACTCATTGAAAATCTTCTTGCAAAATATGGGATTAAGCATAAAATTGCTACAGCCTACCACCCACAAACACGGGGACAAGCTGAGCTATCAAATAGGGACATTAAAAGAATGCTTGAAAAAATGGTTGGACCATCAAGAAAAGATTGGTCTTTACATTTAGATGAGGCATTATGGGCATACAGAACAGCATTTAAACCACCATTAGGTATGTCCCCCTATAGATTAGTCTATGGCAAGGCATGTCATCTGCCTGTTGAGTTGGAAAACAAATCTTATTGGGCTATGAAAAAGCTAAATTATGATCTCAATAAAGCAGGAGCACAAAGGTTTTTAGAGTTGAATGAATTAGATGAATTTAGGCAGTTCTCTTATGAGAATGCAGAAATTTACAAAACAAAAACCAAAGCTTGGCATGACAAAAAAATCCAAAGAAGAGAGCTTAGAGAAGGAGGAATGGTCTTGCTATACAATTCTAGGTTGAAGTTATTTCCTGGAAAACTGAGATCAAGATGGTCAGGGTCATTCAAGCTAATCAAAATTTACCCCCATGGTGCAGTTAGTTTATATGATGCAGCCACAAACACCTCCTTCAAGGTAAATGGGCAGAGAGTCAAAATGTACTATGGTAAACATGTGGTGAGAGATAAACTCACCACCCATTTTCAAAATCTCTAAGAAAAGGAGATAGTCAGACTGAAAGACTCTTAAAACAAGCGCTTATGGGAGGCAACCCATGTTATTAAATATTTAGTTTTGCAATTTTTTGTTCAATTTAATGTTTTTCAAGTGTTTTGTAAGAACACAGGTTTTTAGTGCTTCTGCACTTAGGTGCATCTGCACCTAGCAGTTCCTCAGTGCTACTGCACCAGAAATTTCAAAAAAATACACTTGGGTGGAAATTTTTCAAAAAATGCCAGGACAACAAATTTGCAGTTGTGATCTGTGGCCTAGACTTCGTGTTGTGTCACCTAGCACCCCACGTGTCATCATGCATGCAGTTACACAAACACGCCCCTAACGGCTACTAGCCCTCATTAAACCCACGCAACCTCCCCAAGGTGACCGTTTTCCTTCACCACTAATCACTCTATCACTCACAGAAACCGCAAATCACCAAATCCCCTTCTCTGTCAAGAAAATCCCCAAACTCTGAGAATACCAAGTTCCATCTTCTTGCGAAAATTCCAAAGTTCTTACCAACAATCAACAATGGTTCGCAAACAAAGCGCAAACAAAACCTCAGGCAAGAGCAGAGCCAGCACAGTCACCTCATCACAACAAATTCCAAAGAAGCAGTCCAGTGCTACTGCACCTGCTTCAAGCACTGTGGATCCTAAATTTGCACATTTCTGGGAAAGAAAATTCCTCCATGAACGAGGCTACAGTCTGATGAAGGCACACCCTAATTTCATGGCAACAGTCACAAGTCTCAACTGGGATCTGTTCATACAACACAGAGCCTTCTATCTGGAACAGGTGGTCAGAGAGTTCTGCTCTGGGATTCAAGGCAACAAACGAGGTAACATGCATGATCATTCTGTGATAAGAGGTAGAAAAGTTTATTTCAATGCTAATAAAATCAATACTCACTATAACTTAGTCTATTCTGCGTCTGATTTCAAAGAAAAAATAGAAAAATATGGAAAGAAAGAGATGGAAAGAGTTAAGTCTAGAATTGCTGTGCAAAACTCCAAGTGGGACAAGATTTCCAATACTGAATTCAAACTAAAAAAATAGATATTTAATCCCTGAGTTAGGCAATTGGTATTTGTTTATTGATTGTTCCATTTTCCCTACATCCCACACATACACACTGTCCAAAGATAGATTGATCCTATTGGATGCAATCTTAACAAGTAAAAATGTGGATGTGGGGAACATCATCAATAAACAGATTCTGGATTGTGCAGCAAGGAAGGAAGGATCTCTATTTTTTCCATGCTTGATCACTGAGCTCTGTATGAAGCAAGGGGTAGATATCAGTCCTGAAGAACATAAACAGAGAAAATATCCTCCAGTCCCACTATCTGCTGAGATGAAAGAAAGAACAAAAATTAAAACTGTAGAAACTAACGTGGTGCAGAAGCACCAGGCAGTTTGGAAATTTCAGCAAGAACAACATGAGTGGCTACAACTCAGATTGATGGAGATATCTCAGGTACCAACTCAAATAGAAACCCCAGTGTTTCCAACATGGGTCTTTCAGAATCCAGAAGAATAAGAAAAAGAGGAAGAGAGAAAAGAAGAAAAGGAAGAAGAAAAGGAAGAAGAAAAGGAGGAAGAGAAGGAAGAGAGTGAAGAGGAAAAAAAGAAGAAAAAGACATTGAAAAGAAAGAGGGAGACACAAAGGAAGCAGAAGGGGAAGAAGAAGAAAATTGAGGAAGAAGAGGAAGAGCTGCTAAGTGAAGGGCTAGCTGAGACTGATGAGGATGAGACACTAACAAGAATGATGAAAGAAATGGAGAAAAATGAAGATGAAGATGATGATGAGAGCACTACTGAAAGTGCTGACAAGAGTGGAGAAGAAGAGGACCAGAATATAAGCATGGAGGAATTAGTGAGGAAGAAGTATGAAGACAGAGCCCAAACAGAACCACTCCTCACCCAAATTACTCCACCAGCCCACCCACAACCAGAAAACACATCAACATCACCATCCACAGGAAAAACACCAACTCCACCAAGATCTAAATCACCATCACCCATCCCACAATCATCACCACCTCCACCCATTAGCCAAGAAACCCAATCTGAAAAAGAGCAATCACCCATCCCCTCAGGAGAAAACCCCACCCCAAACCACTGAACCAACATTGGAAACTACTAACATTATGCTTGAGAACAATCTTTGCAGGCTATTCAAGAAGATCCCAGTGAAGAAGAAGAAATATCTGAAGAAGAAGATCAACCAGCAATAGATGCTTCTGCACCTAGTGCAGATACATCTCAAAATATTCCAACTGTGACTGTCATACCAAAGAATAAAGAAGATACTGTCAAGCTAGTGTTGGAAGAGCTGGTAAAGAAGAAGAATTGGGCAACACCCAGAAATTCTTCAAGAAGCATACTGAACTTTCAAAGGGTGTGGTGGAAACAATAGGAGAAGAAGGACAGAGTGCCAAGCAAGCAACTGAGGAGCCTGCAACAAAAGAAGCTGAGGAAGCAGAACCTGCAACAGAGGAGGTTGGTGCAGCTGCACCTGGTGCAGAAGCACCTAATGCAGAAGCACCTGGTGCAGAAGCACCTGGTGCAGAAGCACCTAATGCAGAAGCACCTGGTGCAGATGCACCAAAGACTGAAGAGGCAAAGAAGAAAAAACAAAAGGTCAAGCATGTTCCTGTGAGAGCCAGCTCCAGAATCAAAAGTGGTGCCAAGAAAGAGTAAAATCTTTAATGCTGTTATTTTATAAGTACTTTTTGATATCCCACATGTATTAACCCCCCTCCCCATTTTGGAACAAAAATTACTTTTTCTAACTCAACTTAGAGCAGTGAGGACACTGCTCAACTTTAAGTTGGGGGGAGAAAAACACTTTTAAATTACTATATGCATGTGCTGATATGTTTTGAATAAGTATGCATGTCTATGTTTTGTTGTTTACCTATATGTGCACAGTATAGTATAGTTAAATTCAAATTTTGTGATGCAATCAACAAAGTTTCTTTTAAGCTTATTCAGAAAATTGTTTTACAAAAACATCAGATACACAAACTTTTGTTGAGGTGCATCAAATGGTTTTTAAAGTTCAAAAGTAGGATTTGAGAGTTTTTGAAGCATGATCAGCTTGAAATCTTTTTCACAAGATTTAACCAAATGCATTCTTTGAACTGATTTTTAATGAGGAAAGAAAGAAAAAAAAAGCCTTATTTTCTCCCCAAAATAACCAATTTTTATTATTACCTTGACATATCAAAACTGAGTTTTGAAAAGAACCTTGCTATATGAAAAACTATCTGATACAAGAATAATTTTTAGAAAACCAAGGTCAAAAACAAATTTTTACTAAAAATATAAAAGAGCATAAAGAAATAAGTTTGGGGGAATTTCTATGAATACTAAGGCTATAAGAAGCTTAGAGGAGTCAATGCAAAAGGTTACCAAAATACACTACAAAAGAGCCAAAATGTTATGAGCTAGCCATATTAACCCAAATCATTAAACTGAACCTGTTCTAGTAGTGCATTTGGTTTGAAAGAAAAGAAAAGAAGTAAGGAAAAACAAAAACCAAACAAAAAAGTATGCATAAGGAGGTCAGTGAGGAGGGAAATACATGCTACAAGTCTTGAAATATAGTGTCAAGTGCAGCTGCATTCAAGTGCTTCTGCACTGTTACAAAAAGTTTAGTGCTTCTGCACTTCACAAAAATATTCAGTACATCTGCACCAAAGTGCTTTTGCACCAACGAAAAGAACCACCAAAATAAGTATAGTACATTGACTCAACAATTTTTTAATGCTCAATCAAAGTCCTTAGTTGTACTTAAATCCCCCCAAGTCTTGAAGATGTTGTTAGTCTAGTCTATATTTTGAAACATCTTTGTTTTGACCAAACGTGATCTAAAATTTTCCAAAAGTTAAGGAGAAATTTTTCACTTAGTTTTGGAACTGATTGGATCTCAGTAGGGCACACACTCACACAAATGAGTTTTAATAAACTTTGGATGTTTAGGGAATTCAAAGGCACAAGGATAAAATGTTCTGAAAAATGAAGTTCATCAAATGCAAAATCATTCTTTGAAAAGATATAAGCTGATCTGTTCTTCTTTAAATTGAAAATCCTACTTGTATTTTCTTTTTGTCATTACTTGAGGACAAGCAATGGTTTAAGTTTGGGGGTGTGATAACTCTAATTTATATAGAGTTATTTATACATCTAAACGTAACAAATTGCTTGAAACCCAAGTATAAAGTATGTTAAATATAGTGGTATTAGTAAAATAACAACATTCTAGGAATTCTGTGATGAATAAAGCATTTTGTATATATATTGGTATGTTTCATGTGTTTTTTCAGTTTACCTACAGATGATGCTTCTGCACCACAATGCTTCTGCACCATGATGCTTCTGCACAACAATGCTTCTGCACTTAGTGCTTCTGCACCATCCTGCGCTGAAGGTTTATAACCCCACAATGGAAGCACCTCAATTCATACCTCTGCTCCAAAACTTCTATCACATCATGCTTTGTCACAAATCACATGGAGCACATGCCCACATGCATAAGGAGACGCCCACCATAAACATCATCATCAAAGGCTACTCACCTAAAGACATTTGGCCTTACACAATTGGACCTCTCCATATGGATATGTGCTGAACTCAATCTCCACATCTAAAGATCAGAAAAGCAACCATGGTTAAGCCTCCTTAGGTTAACTCGGTTTTCAAGCAAACCCTCAAGCAAAGGAAATCTCCAAGGCTATAAAAGGGGCTCCCACTTCTCAGACATGGTTTATAATTAGAAATCAAGACTAATAAGGGTGAGTGTTTTAATGAAGGCTTTGTTAACTTGTGTAATAAAGAAATCTTTATTAAAACCATGTTAAGTCCTAGACATAGGATAACATAGTCCTTAGGGTGAAACAGTGGGTACTTCAAAGGCAGGAATGAACTTATTTAGCAAGCCCAGACATGGAAAGCTTGTAACGAAACTCTGAAGAAAGTAGCTGAAAAGCACACACTCATGCAACTGCACTCAATGCAACTGCACCTTGGTGCTTCTGCACCTTTGGTGCTTCTGCACCTTGGTGCTTCTGCACCACTAAAAGCATAGAAACTCTCAAAAGAACATTATTTAGTGAAAACATCTCTACCATCTTTCTCAACTGATTTCCTTCGTATTCTTTTACATATTTGCATTCTATTTTCACTTAACTTAAAAACCCCAAAATTTGTGAGTAGAATAGTAGTACTAATTTATATGCTTTCTAAACATACATAAAGTTAATCCAATCCCTGTGGGTTCGACCTTTCTTATCACTATATTACTTGTTTGTGACTGTGTATACTTGCACATCTTTTCACACACCAGCAGTCCCTCCCTGCATGGTATGTTGGGTCTCAAATTTGCATCGCTCCACTCCTAACTATGAAATTGGACCCTTTTTCTTTCTTGATCTTAAGGAATTTTTCTTTGGGAACAAGTGTTAATGCTAGTGAGCTAGAGCAAAAACTGTAAAAATGAATTTTTGTATCATTCATATCGAGATTTTACATTATGCCTTCGTGCTCAAACAACAAAATTCATAACTAGCCCTAGGCTCAAGTCCTGATGTCATCCTCTTCTTCATTCACGTACCGGGCGAGCTTCCCTTCGTGGATCAGCTCTTCCATGTCATCCCTGAGGGTGTTTCATTTACTGGTACTGTGCCCATAACGAGTCATATCACCCTTCTCGCTGCCAACCTTGGCCTCCTCTTGGTAGGCCATGCTGTCTTCTTCATAGTCCATGTACTTATGTGCCTTCCGAAAGAACTCGTACAAGCTCCGGGGTTTGTTAACCCCCATGTCCCTTTGAAAGAGGCTTCCCTTCTTGAGACCATCCTTCATCCAAAAGAGCCTCCTCTTGTCTTCAAGGTTCCTGACGTTGGCAGCCTCCTTGTTGAACCTTTCCAGATATTCTCTAAGTGTTTCTTTCTCTCCCCGGCACTATTACATCACAGTCTTTTCTACCCCCCTTGTAGAATTTTTGCCTTCCGTGGGAATCGAACCTTGCACCTGAGGCATAAGTGCAAGTTAAACACACCTCCCACTACCAATTGAAAAGGCCCTGCGTGTGTTTAACTTGCACTTATGCCTCAGGTGCAAGGTTCGATTCCCACGGAAGGCAAAAATTCTACAAGGGGGGTAGAAAAGACCGTGATGTAATAGTGCCGGGGCGTTGGACCTGGGCTGTTACAATAAAAAGGAGTTCGGTCTTAGCTCTTGAAACCACTCTAGTGCGGAATTTTCGAGATTGAGGGGGAAGATTTTGCAGTGAACAGGCTCCCTGGCGCCTCTATAGCGCATCATCAGGGAGAAGTGTGCCAGATGGCGGTCTGGATCTCCGGTTCTGTCATACATCTTGAGGGATAACAGCTTCTCCAAGGCCCTTGGGATTCGGCATTCATCAACCCTTCGAGTGAAAGGTCCTTCTTCCGAAAATCCTCTTGAGTTTTGGGGGAGGTGTCTTCATAGTCCAACTCATGATACCTGCGTCGGTCGGGGGATCTCCTCGATGGCGATCCCCGGTGGTGCTTCTGATGGGTATCGACCCGGTTCCTCGACCTCTTACGAGAATCAGGGGATGCGCGTGAGGAGGTCCGGGAGTGGGAGTCGTGAGGCTGGTAGGTTTCATCTGGAGGGGATATTGGAGATGAGTCTGACCCTCCACGCCTGCGACGCCGAGGGGGAGAGCGATGCATGTGCCTTCGCCTTCGGGGAGAACGATGGACGTGATGCCTCCGAGGGGGAGACCGATGGCGCCTTGAAGTCACCGTTGTTGGAGGAAGGGTTCCCCCGCTGGGTGGAGGCTGCTCAGGCAGGGAGGCCACACGCCTTTCAATCTCCCTTAGGCGAGCTTCCTGCTGCAGCATAGCTTGAGTGCGATTGGCCAGGAGATCCAAAATTTGACTCACATTCGAGGGCTGGTCAAGCTGACTGGTACCCTCGTCAAGTAGGGTCACGACGTTGCCCTCAGGAGTACCCTCTGGTCGGGGTGCGGGTACGGCAATACTTTGAACTCGGGGTCTGCCTCTGGGAGCCATGGAGTAGCAAGAGAAAAGTTCGAGTAGTGATGATGTGAAATATAGATATCTCCCAATGTGGTCGCCAATGTTCTGTACCTAGCAGTATTTTGGTGGCTGCTGTTGGTAGGTCTCTTGCTGCCCTGGCAGGAGGTTAATGAGCGCCCGGGGGGTACCTGCAAAGCCACTCCGACGCTCAAGTCAGTATGAGAATAGGCTAGTGAATTTGCAAAGAAAGAGTGTGTACCTTGTAAATGGCTATGCGAGCCGGTATTTATAGGAACCGTCCAAGCGTGATTGGGCTTGTATGTTGTGGATAAGGGCCAAAATGATTGGGCCAATCCATATCCATTGCTAAATGCACCTCCTGAAATTGCTAAATGGACCTCTTGGTCCAGTCCAGAACAGCTAGTAATATATATATATATATATATATATATATATATATATATATATATATATATATATATATATATATATATATATATATATATATATATTATCTCACTCACTCATTGTGGCTGTGGGTGCAGGTCCGGAGTGGGATGGGCACTGAAGCTCCCGAGTCTGCACCCATTTGTGTGGGTAATTACCTGCCCACTATGAGTACTTTGTGCGGGTGTCCCCAAATGGGTATGGGCTCAATTATCATCCTAATATTGAAACACTATCATCAAGTCTGTCTAGTTTAGACAATTTTTTTAAGAAACACGAAAAAATTAAATTGACATAAATGGACATTTTTAATTAATGCTTGAAAAGGAGAAAAAATGTTTATTTAATAGAGGATAAGTGATCAATTTAATTAAAGTAACAAGGGTAAAAATGAGAGAAAAAATGAAACACTATAAGATATTAGCTCAAACGCTACTTCAAGTAGTGTTTCAAAAAATGCTATAAGCTAGTGGAAAAAATGTTATAAACTAGTTGTGACAAACACTTACAAGTAACAAGTAGCTTATCCAGTATAAGCTATCCGCTATAAGCTAACAGATTTACCTTGCCAAACAAAATAGCCACAATTATTTTTACCATAACATTTTTTCTAACTGCCTTATCTAAATATTTATAAACACAAATTTATTTTGGTCAAAAAAAATAAACACAAATTTATAATTGTGTTTTCAAAATTTAAAAATTAAGTAGTCATCTCCCTCTAATATATAAGAGACGAATACAAATATACAAAGTTAATAATTGTAAATAAAAATTTAAGCATAATTAGAAAATCAAATAAAGTAAGGTAAAATAGACAAAAGGAAAAGTGTTTAGAGTGCTAGATATTAGCAAAGCACAATAAAAAGTCCTACACATAATATCCATATCCATCAAAAGATATGAGAACAACAACTTAATACATAAAGCAACATAAATGAGAATGAACAACAACAATTCTTTAGGGATGTATGACTTTGGGATCATCATCATCATATCACTAAATGATTCGCTCCAAGATCATTTTCAGGATATCGATTCATTGAACCTGAACATGCTGAGGCTGGCGCGCATCACTCTAGGAGAACGGCCAAGACTATTTGACACTGGCACATGAATCATGAAATGACCATAGAAATCTAATGTCATCAAGGAAATATTTGCTTCGAGGATCATTACTATGGACAAAACATGTATAAATTAATGCACCTAATGAAGATGTGTTTTTTGGATTTAATGTTTACGTAGTTGGGTGTAATGGAAGAAAAATATAATTTTGTCCTTTATCATAGTAAAAGTTAAAGATAAATGAATCAAATCGGATGTAAGAGAATACATAGGAGCAGCGGTCTATATTTTACATTATGGAGAGCAGCAGCCATGCCTATTATTAATTAATCAAGGTAATCAAAACCGGACGGAAGAAATAGTGGTTCAGAGGTTCTTGGGTTCAACCGGTTGAATCGGGGGTTCAACTGGAATTAATTAAATATATTATTTAATATTTTTATTAAATATATAAAAGATAAAAAATAGGGTTAAAGGTATGTTTCGTCCCTGCAAATATCACAATAATCCAGTTTCGTCCCTGTAAAAAAAAAGTTTTAAAACAACCCTTGCAATTACCAAACGCTTCTAGTTTCGTCCCTGCTGTTAACTTTCCATCCAAAAAACTAACGGTTGCCACGTCATCAACCCTTGCCCAAAAAAAAGTTTTAAAACAACCCTTGCAATCACCAAACGCTTCTAGTTTCGTCCCTGCTATTAACTATTCATCATCTTCAACCTCTTGATTGTCTTCTTCAAACCCAAATCCCATCAAATCTCCTTATTTCCTTACACAAAATCTCATTCTCACCACAAAGGACCATGAGAAGTTTCTTAAAGCTTTTCAATTGTTGCTTTATATTATCACTAAATCGTTTTTTATATATGTGATAATTAAGCCTACCTTAACGCCTCTTACTCCAAGAAAAATTATTCTTAAGCCAAGGATCACATCTCATACAACTGGTCATCTAAACCATAATCTACTTGGTTTGCTACTTATTCATTACTTGATTACATGCATTCCTGTAATGATTTGTAGTCGGCTTTGTTGACATTCAGGTAATTTTTTCATTGGTAATTACTTATTTTTTAAAATAAATAAATTTTGCTGAAACGATTTGAATAAATTTCATTTGGGAAATTACTATCCTTTGTGAGTATAGTTATGACACTAACTACCATATCTGATAACATTTCTACATTCTCTTCACTCTTACTGTGTTGGGGATGGGACCAGAGGATTATTAGTCGCGGTAACCATAGGGGCACAGTCAAATCTCATTTTGTGTAAGGAAATAAGGAGATTTGATGGGATTTGGGTTTGAAGAAGACAATCAAGAGGTTGAAGATGATGAATAGTTAATAGCAGGGACGAAACTAGAAGCGTTTGGTAATTGCAAGGGTTGTTTTAAAACTTTTTTTTGGGCAAGGGTTGATGACGTGGCAACCGTTAGTTTTTTGGATGGAAAGTTAACAGCAGGGACGAAACTAGAAGCGTTTGGTAATTGCAAGGGCTGTTTTAAAACTTTTTTTTTACAGGGACGAAACTGGATTATTGTGATATTTGCAGGGACGAAACATACCTTTAACCCTAAAAAATAATAAAAAACCATGATACTCATAATAATACAACAACATATCCGGTATGAATAAATTTTATATTAAAATAATATGAGAAATAGAAAAATATATGATATTATAAGTCAATATTTTCAAAAAAATAATAATTATTCATATTTAATAATATTCTAATCAATAAATATATAGAATCAAAAGTCTATAGAATGTAATACAAAATATTAGATGTTAAATAGTTAAGATATATATGTAATATATAATAACAGATATATAAGTATAAAAGTAAATGGTAAATAGATAAAATTATTAGGGAAAATGGCTTTTGTTAGAAATAAAAGGAAGAATGGTTATATACATAATATTACAGATAAGTGACAACACAACGTAGTTGTTTTGATGGTTAATATTTGAAGCTTGTACACAGAGGGAAGGGGTTCGATCCCCACATGGAACACCAAACAATTTTAAAACAAGCTTTTTCTCAGAACCGCCTTCAACCGTTGAACCGCCGGTTTCCGGCTCTTGCCCCGGTTCTGATGCAATCCGGTTTTGGGGTTCAACTGGACCGGATAGGGGTCCGGTTCCCGGTTCAACTAGTCGAACCTCCCCGATTTTGATTACCTTGTTATTAATACATTATGTGGATACTTAACAGTTTATGTCTGTTGATAAAAAAAACAGTTTATGTCAATGCCACCACCACACTCATTTGACTTTTCCTACTCCCCCAATCACTTATTTATCCATCTTTCCTTGAAACCATCCTGAAACACTGATATTGAATTGTCTAGAGAGAGATCCCTTCTCTGAGGATCTAGATTGTAGAGCTTTCACATGGATGCAAATAGAAACTATATTGGCCAGAAAAAAACATGAGCTACAGGTCCAGATTTTTTCAACCACCAAGTTCATGAGAAAAACGAGTACCCTTGGCCTATGCTTCCCATATTAAACCAAGGCCTGTATGTACAGTTTAAGAATTATTAACACTACATGTGAATTAAGTTAGACTAATTAATCACTTTTGCCCATGCTTTCCATATAACTCCTCTTTCTTTTTAGCTTATCTAAACCAAAACCGAATAGATATTAATTAGTTATTGATATGTTACTCATCATATTGGCTTGAGGAACTGAACTACATCAGGTATATAACTGCTCTTAGACAACATTCTATTAAACCAATGATGACATGTGGTTCATGTACATGAAAGAGTGAATCACAGCCACCAATCTACCTTCAAGATTCAAGAAATTCTCGAATGGCAAGTCAGCCGTGGTGAAGGCACTGATGCTGAGGTTGAGGAGATGCTAGGTCGATAAGCAGAGCGCCTTATAATGGGTTTGATCTCAGTGCAGTGACTCATCCAACTACACATCATATTATAACTTTAACATGTCATTGAAGACAGGGCAAGTCAATTTTTGTTAACAAATAGGTGAGATATTCATGGAAGAAAGAAGGTAAGGAGATTAAAATGGCACATCTCATGCTACAAGAACAAAACTGCAATGCAATCAAGCCAAAAAGATACTACAACCATGCAGCATTTCCTACACAAAGGAGAAGAAACTGGGGTTGAGATTATCAGGGTAGAATCCAAAAAATATCCATTTAAAATTTTGTTTCAATGGAATGAGTAAATGGCACAACCACTTGTGTGGCTATAGTTACCTTAGCAAGCATATCAAGAAATATATCTTTTCCTTCTAGCAGAAGATGATGTGATATCAATGTTGTCCACTTTATGGACGAATACTTGAGGAGGCTCTTCTCTGTCGGTAGCAAAAAGCAAAAGAGTAATCAAATGAGTAAAAAGAACTTCATATTTAGTTTTAGCTAGCTTAGTTGTTTAGTTTCTTTCTTAACTATTTTATGAAGTCATATAATATGCAACATGCCATTGCTGCTAGCAAGGCATTTCTTGGTCCAAGAGTAAGGGGATGAAGGGTTCACATAGTGTAAATAGACATTAAGGTGTACCAAGTTGATATTTGAAAATCAATAAGATCTCCTACGTTACAGAGGGACCAAAACCAATTTTATTTTTAAACATTGTGTTCCTAAAACCACATGGGGGAGCTATACACCAATAAGTGGGTAAAAGAAAGTAACAACAAACTTCATGGTTCATGAGAAAAACAAATGATAAGTACTCACATTTCTTTTGCTTCCCGGTAGGTATAACTTGATGCTACAGATAAAAGCTGTCCCTCATGGTTGTATGCTAAAGATGCAACACTATTTGAGTATCTGGGCAACTGAATGGAGAATAGTGTTGAATTGATCACAAACATCATAACAACTAGACCAAAGAACGAAACTTAACAGAGCCAAATACCTCAACTAGTCTTTTCCTACTTCCAGCATCCCATATGGTGACATAACCTTCATCATCACCTGTAACAAACGCGCCAGACGAACTATACAGAAATAATACTAATTAATTTTCAATTTGTATAATTTATAACAACTTAAGGATAACAAGGTACATACAGTGGACTGAACGCAATGTCATTCACCGATGCCAAATGATGCTGACCATCCTTTGATTTTGGATGACACCGGAATGTGTATCTGCCAGAGTTTGATATGGCAAATTATTAGAACCTGTCAACCTGTTGCTATTGTTAACAAGAATTTGCAAACTCCCAACATAAAATATTTATGGCCCGTTTGGACTAGCTTATTTTTAGCTTATGAAAAATAATTTATGAAGATAAATTTGTTTTTATGTTAATTCATAAATTCTCACTAACAAAAGTTATATCTCCATAAGTTGTTTTTCTTGACAAGCTTATGAATAATACATAAAAACTTCTTTATTTGCATAAGTTGTTTTTCATAAGCTCAAAATAAGCTCTATCCAAACGGCCCCTCAGACCCAAATCAAATAATATACTAGATGTAAACCCATGGGAGTGATGTAGGCTAGACTAAAATGTTGAGTTAGTTTGGTGAGGATACTTATTTGAATTTTAGTACATGAATTAATGACAAATGGAAGTAGCACAGAAATACCAGAATGATGCCCTGTAATTAGAATTGAGAACCAAATATGATGAATAACAAAAAAAACTTATAATCCAATATTTAGAATTGCTAACAAAGTACATGTTTTGTATGTACAATTGGCCATAGAAAATTAAGAAATAACATCTTTTCTAAATTATTATCAACTGAATACATTGCTGAATTAAGTTATCACAAGTCTTGAATTATTTAGAGTGAGTGAGAGCTTTAGTTGTTGAAAGGGTGCTTTAAATAACTTGGGTTTGGGTTTGCCTGTTAGGAATTTTCTTCTATGCAAGAAAAACGAAAGGATGACTGGATGAGAGAAGCATAGCATAATAGGTAAAGGAGATCAAGATTTAAGAGGCACTGATCAAAAATGTCAAATGAGAAGACAATAAATCTAAGATTGCTACAAGAGGGGCTACTAGTAGCGTGTGTTTAATGCATATATCAAAATTGGGAAGATAAGAAGACAGTAAAGGACTTGAGGTGACAAATAACCAAACTAGCTAATATAACAAAAATAATGCTGATAAAATGGCTGAGGTGTAAAACTAAAGCCTGCACATTACATTGAATATATTATAAATGAACAGATAGGTTGGGACATCTGAAAGCTGGGCATCAAAGTCATAGGAGATTTTGCAAAAGTCAAGAATACATGGTGAATGGTAGCTGAAAATGAAAAGAAATAAACTGAAGTTGCAATTGTTATTCATTAGTACTGCACTAAAAACTAAAAAATGAATACCACACATACACCCGTGCCCTCATAACAACAATCAGGCACCAAAGGTTTTCTATCTTAATATGCATATGTGAAATGAGAACAAACCCAATGTCGTTTGAACAGGATGAATGAGAAATCTGCAATGCTACCCGTCCATCCACTGATCCAACTGCAAATCCTGCAAGAACACCAGACTTAGAAATTCCCTGAAGCCCTAAACTCTTAATCATGGTTGTCTATGAATAGTTGGTTTAGTAACTTTGAATCTCACATATATTGATAGTACCGGGAAAATCAAGCAACTGAAAGTATGATAAGACTCTGCAAAAGTTCTTGAGATGGTTTTAGAAAGAAGAAAAGTCATGCTACTTGCATAGCTTTTACGAGTGGCCCGTTACTAGGTTTAGAATAGACTTTGGTACTGTATTAGAACTGAGAATGGTCTGTCCCTAATGCAACCTCACAAGCAAGCTCAAGGGAGGTTCCCCAAATACTAATAAAAATTACTTTGGTCATTATCTAGCAAATGTGAGATCTTAGTAGTAACACGCTCCTACGTGGACAAAATAAAAAGATAGATTTGATAGTTCATACCTTCTGCATAAGGAATTGAGCTGACACTTCTTAATGTTGTACCATTGCATGGCTCTGTTGACAGAATTGATTTGTCAGAGTTACGTAAATCATAAATATGCACTGACGCTCCAATGCCTACAGTAAGCTTCAACCCAGAGACAGACATAGAGTCCACCTCTGAATCTAAACTCTTCAAGAATGAAAACGCCTTCTTCATACGAATGTCCCACGACAATAATTTCTTGTCAAACCCAGATGTAATTAACCGACCTGCAACAATCAAGGTCCTAATAAGAACTTTATATGGCCATAATACAACATGGATTTGGTGGACCATTCTTTTGCCCAAAATCAGTACCTAACCAATTTTGTTTTTATAAACTTCTAAGAATATGATGAAACTTGGCTCGAAATATCATAAGGATAAGGATATTCATTTATAATTACAACTTAAAAAAAGTTGGTATTGGTAAAATATATTGCATTTACGATATGGAAGGTGGAAACATTTTTTCAAAGATAAAAACTAGAACTTTTGCTTTACCGTTTTCTTTATTATTTCATTTCTCACCAGCATTTGGGCTGCGTATTGTAAGAGTATATGTATATAAGCTGTAACTTTTGTTATTCTGAATATTAATTCTGTCACCTGCTACAGCAGGTTTCCTAATGTTGTATCTGGTGCCCTATATAAGGTCACCCTACTGTACTCTTCAGATCAATAAATACAGACTTCACTTTACTAAATGCTGAGTTCCTCTTTCCTTTCTAAGATTCCAACACGTATCCAGAATTTATTGATCACTGTTTTGAATTTTTCTCAAGGCTTTAGAAATGGTCGAGGATTTATGCTTATGAATTCGTTGCGAAACCTGAGAACTGATCCATAGGATGAAGACATTTTAACCAGTGTTTTAAAACCCGGATCGGACCGGCCAGTTGAACCGGTCTGACCGGGAACCGGAGGGGTAACCGAGTCGAGTTGATTGTTGGATCGGATATGCACTGAACAGGTGATTATGTCACCAACTCGGCCAACTCGGTAGACTCGACTTGGGCCGAGCAAATGCATCATTTTGGGATTTTTTGCAAAAATCCAAAGCTGGGATTCGAACCCAGCACTTGGTCTTCACCTCCCTGCGCTCCAACCACTACACCAGTGATACGGTTGGGATGTAATCGCAAATATGTTTGTTTTATAACATCTATCATTTTAATTAAACATACAACATCGCACGTTATTTTCTTTTTTATAACCACCAATTCTTTTTTTCTCTAGGAAAGCATGATACCAATTCTTGGTACTCTTTTGCCAAAATAGAAAATTCTTGGTACTCTCCTTGGTCATTATACTCTTTGTTTTTGATAAAAATATACTATTTTTCTTACAAAGTGAAACTCAATGCATTAACTTTTCATGAGTTTAATTTTAGTAAATTAAATTTTATAGTTATGAAATTTATAGGTTCTAAAAATTTGTAAATTTTTTAATCGAGACCGAGTCAATGGTCATGCGGTTCAATTCCTGACCCCTCGGTCCGACCCTTGACCCAGTGACCCGATACCTTCACCGAGTCGGTCAATGGTCCGATTCTTAAAACATTGATTTTAACATTATACACTAAAGATTGCGATAGAAACCAACAGGTATTATGCAGAAAATGGGGAAATTTCCTTGATTACTTAATGATACATGGACTTCGAGGGTCTGCACTCTGCATCCCAAAATGACCAAGGTACCAATTACTCAATTAAAAAGATACCTCACTCTTTAACCTCTTCCTTTATTTATAGGCAACATGCCTTAATAAACTTGGTCAAACTAACTTACTAATATAACAAAGGCCCACTGAGGCCCAGATATCTAACAGATTGTGTCAGGGCTCGACTTTGCAACATTGAATTGTGTTAAGTTATTCATTCATGCATTCCTCAAAACATAAAAATTGGAAACCGAAGAAACCATTTTAAAAAGCAATTATCTTGTGCAGGTAAGAGTCGTAGGAAAGATCAGAAGAGAATAAGAACCATGAGCATTAGTTGCTAGTATCTCCTTTCAATATCCTATTAACAAATGAAATGCAATAGAATAACCAAAGCCTTTTCCTACTAGGTGTGGATGGGCTGGGTCCTGTCCTTTCATGAATCAAGTCCAATAACATAATCAATCTCGTTATTCGTACACCAGTTTGGGACACCTAAATTTGACAATTTTTTAAATGGTTAACGTAGTTCACAAATGAAGGCAACGAAAGCTATGAAGAAGAATATGAAAAGGGTCACTGCCAATAAGCCATCTGAAGGTGCTGATTTTTTGCGGTTGGAAGGTGGTCCTGGTCGCAAACTTTCTGAACAGAAGCCGCCGGAGAATACTTCCACCGTTTTGTACGTTGGTCGGATTCCACATGGGTTTTATGGTAAGGAGATGGAAGCTTATTTTGGACAATTTGGAACCATAAGGAGATTGTGAGTTGCAAGAAATAAAAAGACTGGAAAATGAAGACATTTTGGGTTCATAGAATTTGATTCTCCCGAGGTTGCCAGAATTGTAGCCGATACTATGCACAATTATTTGCTTTTCGAACACCTTCTTCAGGTTTTCGTGATACCTCCCGAGCATGTTCATCCGAAATTATGGAGAGGATTCAGTTACCGTTACCAGCCACTGGACTCGGTTCAGCTTGAACGAGGGCGGCATGATAAGGAAAGAACATTGGAAGAACACAGGATATTGGTGGAAAGGGTTATGAAACGTCCTGAGATTGATTACGAATGTCCTGAGATTGTGGGTAACCTCCAGCCTGCTCCAAAGAAGATAAAGTTTGAAGACTGAGTAGAGGAAGGCTGATGGTATACAATGTCATGAGGGAAGACAAGAAACAATGTTTTTTTAGGATTTAAAGAATGACTAATGAACTATCATCTTAGTAAGGGAAAGAGAATACAGTTTTGAGAGTTCGTAAACATTATATTCTGAAAAATATTTGGAGAATTGTTATCCATTTGATATATTCGCTTGTTTTTGTTGCAAAAAAAATGTGGTTAATGATATTGGACCTGGTTAATGGATATATCAGGTGTCGCAACTCATTAACCATCAACTAAACTTCATTAACCACGAATTTGAACGCTACTAACTGTGATTTTCAAGTGTTCAACTACATGTAGGAACGACACATGCTATAATCATTAACTAAATCCAACACTTCATTAACCATGTGTGCGAACTGTGTTAATCATCGAAAAAGTTGTCAAATTTAGGTGTCCCAAATTTGTGTTCTAATAACATTTCTCTAACATAGTAGACCATTTAAATATGAATCTTTCCTAATTGTTTGGCCTATAGTTTTTCAAATTTTCACTACCACTAATTGTTGCATTGTCCTTCATATGGTCTATCTTCCTTGTCGGTGCTTCTATGGTCTTTTCTATACATGCCCAATCCACCTCCCCTAGCCTAAGATAAGTGTTAGGGATGGAAAATGGAAGGTGGATGTGGGAAGTGAAATGGTTGAGGAAGAAGTAATTGTTCTCTCTAATTTGAGGTTATATAATGCTTATATAAAACAGAAGCATGCCCACAGTAACACAAATACATCCTAGCATACTCAATATTACTCCCCAACTGAGTGCTAAATACACCCTTCTACATCAAGGTGAGTCATGCTTGCTTCTAGAGCTAGGTGAGTCACCACAATATTATTTACTTTTTGATTTAGCAATTCATTAAGCATTTTATGTATCATATCAATAAAACTGTCATCTTTTCTTTAATGAGAGCTACTCTGACTTTCTCTCTGATTAGTATATTCCTAATCATATCTAGTTCTCATCTGGTATGTTCATTCACCCAACAAACAAATGTAAAACAACAAAAGGTGAAATTTATATCAGAAAAAACAAATAGAAACGAGGAGTAAAGGTTAGTGAGTAGCTTACATGTTTCATTGGAATATCCAATGCATGTTGCCATGTCATCATGACTACCCATTGTGTCAACGATTCCAGAATGCAAGTCATGCCTATAAATTTTAGCTGAACAAGAGTCAAAATCACAGAACATCATAGCAAAAACAGAGGAAAGCCATGCGACTGCTTTTGAAGACCACCACGGACGACAACATTAATAACATCAATGCTAGGTGCTAGCAAACAACAATCCAACAAGATGGAATATGACACATCTTATGTTAACCAATCCAATCAAAAGATCACATACACAATTGAGATTCACAAAACTTCATTCACCATTTTCTCTCCCTATTTAAATTATTCACACACACCTCCAATATCTGAATGTTTTCTCTGTCCATCCACCACTAGACAACCAACTTTCTTAACTTATAAACCCTAAACCATAAAAACTTGTATCCTTTTTTCTAATATTCAGTAAATATTGTTCATGAATAATTTCAAAATATCACAATTTTATTGAATAAAGGTTTTTAAAAAATCAAAATTTGAAATAAAAATAATATAGAGGAAAATAATGTGTAAATATGTAACAGAAAATGAGATAGTCGCGTCGAATACTCAAAAAAAAAATATATTTTTTTAAAATCATCATCAAACAAAACAACTCATAATCAAAACTAGAAAAGATAATTATAGAGAGTGTAAAACCTTAGGATGAATCCATCAGAGGCAGCAGTGAAAGCAACAGAATCGTCTTGGAAGCAACAATCGAGAAGTGCAGCTTGTGAAGGAGCTTCCACTTCCAATCTGAGCACCGAGGCATCGAAATCATATAGCCGAAGACTCTGAAAAAACCCTCAGAAAATGAAATTGATTCAGTGAAGTGAATGCCCCAATTAACAAAATAAAGAAACCAAACGGAACTTACAGAGTCCCAAGAAGAAATTAGCAAGTTGTTAGAGTTCGGCGCGAATCGGAGTCTCGAAATGGCGTCCCCAATTGGAATTTCCAACTGCGATTGCATGCTTTCTGTGTTCTTTTGGTTGGAGAGTAGAGAACTTGTTATCACTGTGATTTGAACGAAAAGAAAAAGCGAACGTTAGCGTTCTGCCAAGTCGAGAACTTGTTGTTAACAACACTCAATATATTGTTTATATACTAAACCTGTAATGATTCTTCAACATGTGGATCCGTGGCGCAATGGTAGCGCGTCTGACTCCAGATCAGAAGGTTGCGTGTTCGATTAACGTCGGGTTCAATTCCTTGAGCATCCATATTTTTTTTCTCCATTTTATTGGATATTATCTCATTTAATTTTAAACAACAATAAAATTAATTTTACCACAGCCGTGTATAAAATTACATTATATAAATTAAAACATTTTAAACAACAATAAAAAAATTAAATTAATTATTAAAACTGTTACCTCTCCCATACGAAGCCTCGACACCACGTACGTGGGTAGGAAATCGATGCAACAAAATTTGGTCCCTAGGACCCTGCTCAACAGGCTTCATACTTGTCCTGCTGCGGAGCGTCTGCAGCCTCCGTAAAATGGTCTTGGTCCTGATCAACATGAGCCCCACCGGCGTCCCGATCACCGACACGCCTGTTACGCTCAGAAGCGTGACCGGCTTGCCTGATCAGCCTAATCCTGCTGGTGCGGATACTAGGAGCAGGAGAGTTATTTGCATCTCCGCCTACTCGCTGTGACGACTCGCCTCAAAACGTCCTGAACTGCTCGCCACCGAAAAAACACAACAAAAAAAATTAAAAATTTGAGAAACACCTCGTTTGAGGATGTGTTCCGGAAAACTGTATTCAAAAAAATTCCGGAAACACCTCGTTTGAGGATGTTTCCGGAAAACTGTATTCAAAAAAATTCCGAAACACATTCATGAACTTTCCGGAAACACCTCAAATGACGTATTTCCCGAAGTCATTTTTAACTTCCGGAAATACGTCCTTTGATGTTGTAGCAACCGAAAAATCCGGAAGGAGGGATTCTTCGTCATTTTTGAAAATGAAGCCGCCATCAATATTTATTAAATAGGAAAACATTGAAAAAACCTTTGTTTTTGGGTTCGGGGGTCGATTATGTGTGGGGAAGGTATTAGCACCCCACAGCATCCTTTCAAAAGAAATGTTACCATTTAATTTAATGTGTAGAAAGAAAGTTAATTCAAAGAAAACACTCTAATTTACCCTTTTTATTATTTGGAAAATTGAAAAGGAAGACTTAATAAAGATTTTAGTTTTTTGTGCTTGACAGGAGTGGGCCCCTGCTCCTACGTATCTCCAGGTGCGATGAAAAAATCAAAGCTACGTAGTTCTTTGGTAGAAAAAAGTTTATGTGGTTGGTGTTTTTTAATTATTGTTTGAAATTGGGAGAGGTTTTCGTAATGACCAAACAAGTAAAACTCAGAGTGGTCATCACTCATAGCTCGTTTGAAAACTAAAGTCGTTATTAACGGTCAAACAAGCTAAGCTCAGAGTGACCATTAGTAACAAGTCATTTTTGGGGATAATTGTTAAGAAAACTCGTTTGGAAGCATTATGATGTAATAAATAAATAAATAAAAACTAAATGAGTTGTAATAGGAAAGGAAGTGTAATTGACAGGGGCGTTATGTTGTCAAAAGGGGGGTATGAATAGCAACAGGGGCTGTATTTTTAAAACTGGGGGTGTAAATATTAAATAGCCCAGTTCCTATACTGTGTTCAACAGCCCACGAAACCTGGGCTTCCCAGGGGGGTTTCACGCAGCAGACGGAGGGGTGTAGGAAGTAAACGTAAAACTACTATAAAAGCCTAACCAAAACCGAAACCCTAATTTTCACAACCCTAATCCCTCTTCTCTCTCTCACGGCGCTGCATCCATCCTTATTTCTCTCTAACCCTAACTTTTCTTTTCTTCCTTTTCATCGCCGTTTTCACTCTCGCTCTCTCTCCTTCTCACTGCGTCACTCTCACTCTTCCTTCTTCTCACCGAACTTATTTCTTTCAGAAGAACGAAGGCGAGAGGGATACGGAGAAAGAAAACAAGAAAACACGGTGTGGTTTTTTCGCCCGATCCGGACTTGCTTCGCGAAGGGGATTGGGTGATGGCGACTGTGTTTGGTTGTGTGGCTACGGTGGTGCCTATTGGTGGTTTGGTGCTGTTGATGGGGGAAGTGTAGCGGTTTGCGGTGGCGGCCACCGCTAACGGTGGTTGGAGTTTCAGGGTTTGTTTCTTTAATTTTTTTTACCCTATTAGTTTCTTCACTTCTTCATCTGTATCTTAGAGAAAAACCCATACTTGTTTAATCTGTTCCTAGTACTCATAAAATGCGTTCCAGTTACTGTTTTTGTTTTACTTATTACCTCTTTTTATGTTCATTTTGTTTTAATCCTAAACCCTTCCCCAAATTCGTTATTTATTTTTTTCTAAATTTCCTGGTGATTTGCCTAACTTATTAACAGTGTATTATAACTACCTTGAACATTCGGTTTTAACTAAAAAAAAGTGTTTCAGTTTTGATCCTATCTTTCCAACGTCCTATGAAATTGATACAAAAAACAATACAGGTTTTATTCCCTAAAAACAGATTCAGAACATATCTCTTTGGAAATAAAGAAATAGCTAACCAAACCTTAAGTCTGGACTTCTCAAATACGTGCTTGTTTGGTATTGCTGCTCCCTTTTGCCCCGTTTTTCATTTCACTGCTACTGTGTTCCTCTCCTTTGTTTCAGAATATTCGGGTGTTTAGTTGACTAGGGTTTTGGTATGAAAACTTAGTCACTTAATGTTTTTCCTGATTTTTCTGTGTATCTCAGTGTGTGCGTAGGTATGAGTATTTTCGGTGGCTGTCTCTTTTTTTTGTCTATTTCAGTGACTGTGTTACTGTGACTGTCTCAGTGACCCCCCCCCCCCCCCTTAATTGTGTGCTACTGTTTGGTATTTATAGGTGGATTGATGAGGTGCTGAGGGGCTAAAAGAACAGTCAGCAATTAGGGCAAATATGGCACCAAAAGGACAGCATTTTGAGGAGGAATAAAAAGGACAACAGCTGGAGAAATTTAGGGCACCAAGGATAGTCAAAGGAAGGACAATGAATCAAAAGGACAGTCAAGGAGAAACCCTAGCTAGGGTAGGCAGCCAGCTGCTACACCCCTTTTCTTCTTTTTTTCCTTTTTTTTTGAAATTTTGTATTTTTAATTTTTTGTATTATTTTTTTGTACTATTTTTTGTTGTTTGTTTTTTTTTGCTCATATTTGTAAAGAAAACTGTATTATATAACAAAAGGCTTTGACTATTCAGCTTTCTATTTATCATTTTTTTTTTGCACCGATAACGATAGACTAAATAATAACAACAGCGAAATAAAATAAAACGAGCATCGAACAATCGTTGTACGAGAGTGCCAAAGACACGCGCGTTTAGAACAATATGTGACGCAGTGAGAATAAGAATTTTTGGATTTTAATTGATCGGACAAAATTAGGGTATGACGGATGTGTTTCCGGAAAGTTCATGAAAATAGTTTTCCGGGAACAGCCTCAAACGAGGTGTTTCCGGAAAAATCGCAAAAAAGGCTTCCGGAAATACGTAAAAAGAAGGTATTTCGGGAGAAAAAAAAACTTACTGAGATTTTCGGAATTATGTGGAAATGAGATTATGGTTTTGGATTTTTAATGTTAGTAAGGGTATTTTGGTCAGATTGCGCAAAATGGGGGGTATCATAGGTGTGGAGGGGGGTAAAAAAAAGCCTAATAATTATACATCATGATTCATGAGCGTTGGTTTCGATTTTCGAATGATTTGTTTTCAATTCCTTTTATGTATAACTTCAATTAAATTTACTAAAATTTTACTAACATGATGTGGCACAAGTGGTAGAATACTTGGGTCCCTTAACCATTTGGTCATGTGTTCGATTTGTGACCGGTGCGTATGAAAAAACATTTGTTGGGAGAGGTCAATCCTTTAAATGGATCTCAGATACCTCGAATGATTAGTATCCACAGTCGCCGTGGAGGATACCTTGGTTTACCGTAATATTACACCAAGTGTAAGCATCTAGCTTACAAAGAAAGCACTAATAAGTTCATTAGTGGACATGTATTGAAAACTAGGTATAGCTGAAACTCTTAAAAAACAACTGTAAGGATGTGAGCAGCACCTAAAGCAACAAACATCCTAAAGAACTATCTTAATTAAAAACATAAACAAACCTTAAAGTATCATATCCAATCTGAACAAATCTGTTACAGATTAAAACTATCTAAAAAATAAAAACCAGAACTATGGAAAGGCCCATTGGGCCACAACTTAGTGTTTCCACTCTAATGCAAACAAAGCATCAAAATACCCCCTCTAAACCCTTTCATCCGAGAAAGTTGTAAACACGCCACTCAAACTGCCGTCAACCACCACAGAGATCTGCATCCTAGATGAGCTATTAGAGAGAGCATCAAAGATTGACAGAAAAGAGCCCCATAGAGAAGGTTTAGGGGGAAAGACGAAAAGTCCAGAGCTTTCTCCACATTTGATGGCCATTCAGCCAAAAAGGCTATCTTCCATGAAACTTTGATGCCATGAAGAGCTTACATGGAGACAGGTTGCAGTGGCTAGATGAGCTCTATAGTAATGACTTTTACACCAGCACGCAGAATAGAGGACATCTAAGAACACATAGGCGAAACAACAGTTAAAGGAGGGTAAGGTAGTAAGAGGTAACCACGTGTGATGAGGATCTAGAGGCTCTGCAGGGGGTGAGGTGACTGTTGTGAGAAAAGTAGATGTGCAAGTATACACAATCGCAACAAGTAATACAATGATAAGTAAAGATCGTTCCCACGGAGATTGTTGAGTTTACTTCTATATTTAAATTAGTAATTTAGCTAGTGAGAAAAACAAGTAACAAATACAAGTTGTCAACAAGTATTATTATTGTGATTAACATAAATGTAAATAAACAAGTAAAGAAAGTTCAGGAGTAAGATAAAGTGAGTTGGATAGTTCATATGTTATATAAATTCCCAAGAGTAAAGCGCTATAGCGTTAGACGTTGTAGCGTTAAGCGCTGTAGCGGTATGGAAGCGTGCCTTTCAGTCACTGTCGTCAGGGTTTTGTTACAAGACTCCTATGTCTAGGCTCTAAATAAGTTCACCCCTGTATAATGAAGAACATACAGCTTTTACCTTATGAACTATTACTCCCCTATGTCTAGGGTTAAGTACAAGTTATCTAAATGTCTTTAAATAACCTTTCATTCATATTATTCCTTGAGTTCTTATTGATAGACCATGTCTGTACCTATGAATCTACTTATTTTAGTTGATCATTCCCAAAACAAGTTTGAAAGCATTATGACACAAGAAATAAATCGCAAACGTCATAACATTACATAAACTTTACTCAAGGTTCATTACAAACATGAGAACAATCCAACCACAAAAGTTTAGCTCATGACAAGCATCATCAACACAACATAAACTGAAAAGTTCATATTACCGTAGGTGAGCAAGAGAAGAATGGTTACAAAAGATGCACTCCAAGAATCCCAAGTCATACACGATGGATGATGCTATGGCGTGAGCAAACCGTAGGTGTGATAATAAAACTAAACTAAAAATAAAAGCTTCAAGAATGGAGGATTAATGGGGAATACTAGGTGTCAAGTAGTTTTTCTCCAAGTAACTCTCCTTATTTCGAAATCCATCATGTGAGGAAGAAGAAGTGAGATAGATATTATCCACATCTCATAAAGTGGCTTTACAAAAAGGGCAATGATGAAACTCATCACCAACTATCACTTAAGCTTCAATTAGAAGGCGCCAAGTGTCTTATTGAATCCACTTGGAGGCTCCTATGTCAGGCTGAGAAGAAGAAGATCAGATTGATGACTCATCAAGCAGCAAGTGGCTTCATAAATATCCAAGTGGCCAACAGCTCCCTAGCGCTGTAGCGCTTACCGCTGCACAGTGTCTACCGCTGCAGCACTTAGCAGAAACATTAAAATACTAAAAAAGGCACCAAATGTGTCAAATGATAACAAACAAGCTCCTAACCCTTCTTTCCTCTAAATAACTAACATTTACCTAATACAGCACGAATATTACTTGAGAACTTGTATTGATTTAAGTGATAAGAGCATAAATAACTCATATAAATATGAGTTATTACACCCCCAAACTTAAACCATTGCTTGTTCTCAAGTAATGACACTTGATAAAGATAACAACTTAATAAAAACAGAATAACAACTGAATATCAAGACCAAACTAGTTGCACCTTTAAATCAAACAGATTTTCAAAAATCTCTCTCATTAGGCCAAACTTTCAAATTCACATCCAACACACACAACCATTGCTTTTCACAACATATAGAATTATTACTGCTCAATTGTGAGTGTGTGACTATTAAGCTTAGTTTAGCTCCTAGCTAGTTTCAATATTTCTCCTAGCCTTGGAAAGAGTGGCCTTCTTTTGGTTTAGCCAAAGAATTTTTTCAAAAAGGAGAGTAGACTAACAACTTCACATAAGGCTTGAGGGGCTTCAAAGCACAACAAATGGCTTGATTAGACATTTCAGATCTTTGGCCAGTGCACTAACTATTGATTTGGTGATTTCTCAGCGCTATAGCGTTAGATGCTATAGCTGTAACACCCCAAAATATTTAATTAATTTATTTAATTAAGTATTTAGGCGTTTATTTTATTTAATTAGTATAATTAAAAATTATAACATATAATAAGGTGTGGTATTGTAGTAGGAGGTGGTGTTGACAATTAAATTGGGCTTAAGCTGAGGAGAGCCCATGACCCATGACCTAGGCGCATATTTAATCAAAAAAATTAGGGGTTAGTGCTCATTAGCACATTTTTTTTTTAGAAAAAGGAGTGAGGTGAGGCGAATTGAGAGGGAGAGTGGCGCACATGAGGAGAAAGGGAGAGAAGGCTTGCGACTTGGAGAGAAGAGGAGAGGAGGTTTGCGCAATTTGAAGGCCTTGGCTCGTGTGTTGCGGTGGTTTCTAGTGGTGCATTCGGTCATCTCCTAAGGAGCATACGTTTAAGAGGTAAGGGGAGTTTTATTCGATTTATATAATAGGTGGCATGATGGGTTGTAAGTTAGGACATCCTAGATCTATCCATGTTCTTGATATGTGTGTGATTTCATGTTTGATTTATGAATGTATGGGATGATCATGATGATTT
Source organism: Astragalus membranaceus (assembly GCA_039519185.1). Classification (NCBI taxonomy): domain Eukaryota; kingdom Viridiplantae; phylum Streptophyta; class Magnoliopsida; order Fabales; family Fabaceae; genus Astragalus; species Astragalus membranaceus. The sequence continues at coordinate 59,371,636 of CM076849.1, forward strand.
GGATTGTGAATTCTATGATTAAAATTGCAAGAGTGATGTTCTAATTGTTAAAAGGGTGAATTGCATATCAAGTGTTTGATTAATGTTTTGATGGTATTGTGATTGATGATAATTGGAGATGACCGTGGTAATTTGATGTTCATCTTGGTAATTGAATTTTGGTGTTGAATTAGTAATTTAATTGATGAGAAATAAGATTTTGTAACCCCTAGGCGCCCAAGGCGCCATATGTGTGCATTCTGGACACTGTTCGGTTTTTCTAAAACTGGTATTGTTTTGTTGATCCAAAAATTATGTGGCTGATTGTTTTTGAAAATAGACTTAAAGCCGGTCGTTTTGGCACTGGTTTCGTTCGATTTGGAGTTGTGTAGCTCAAGTTATGAGTCTCCAAAGTTGAGTCAAATTTCTGGAATCAAACTTGTTTAAGCTGCGCCAGTTTCTAGGCGCCGGATCCCCTCTCCTGGGCGCTGTGTTGCGCGCCAGTGCGTGTGTTGCTGCCCTGGGCGCATGGCGCCCGTGTGCGCGCCTGTTGCCTGTGTTGCCAAATTCTGTGTTGCTGGGCGCCGGATCCCTGTGCCTGGGCGCCATTTCCAAGATGTTCCCAATTTTTAATAAAACTGTTTTCGCTATATCTTTTGACTCGGGCATCCGTTTTAAACGTTTCAAAAAGTGTTGGGAAGCTTTTTCGGTCGTCTACCTGTGTGTCATATTTTTAAAATAAAAACTTATTATTTGCTGGTGTTTTCTGGGCGCCCAAGAGGCTGTCCCCGGTGGTCCTCCCAGGACGTTGTGAAGCCATGTTGAATTCTTTAAAAATTCTTTTTTTGCGCACAGCCAACAGTTTTAACGTTTTAGTATCAAAATGGATGATTATGACGATGATGCCCTTAGTGGTTATTTAAATGACGCTTTTGCCCTTAGTGGCCAATATTTTTGATGATGATGTGATTGTGATGATTATGACGAGGATGCCCTTAGTGGCTAATTAAATGACATTGTTGCCCTTAGAGGTCAATATTTTGATGATGATGTGATTACGACGAGGATGCCCTTAGTGGCTAATTAAATGACGTTGTTGCCCTTAGTGGTCCATATTTTGATGATGCTGTGATTATGATGATTTGTGGTTGCACATGTGTCCATAGTGTCTCATAGCATGTGCATTTCGCCCATAGTGGCAGTGACGATGTTCGCCCATAGTGGCAGTGACGATGTTCGCCCATAGTGGCAGTGACGAGTATGGTACCATCATGCATATGCCCTGGTGAGGGTTGCATCTCATATAGCCGCATGGCATTGTGATGAGTTGTTGTAATGACGTGATTGATGATTTGTGATGTGTTTACTCTATGAGTTGTTGTAATGACGTGATTGATGATTTGTGATGTGTTTACTCTAGTGCTGTGACTTGACTTACTGCTTATCATGTGATTTATTATATGGATTGAATTGAGCTCACCCTTCTGCTTGGAATGTTGCTCTATTGTGGCAACGCTGCAGGTAACCGCGAGTGAAGGACCTGCTGCCTTCCTTATTAGCTGTGGGATGTTGTCGAGTCGCTCTCTGATACTGTAGCACCTAGGGGGCGTGGCTGGAGTTTGATAGTTTAATTAATTTAACTGTTTAATGACTATGTGGAGCGTATGCGACGTGTTTGAGAGGCTTAGCGAGTTATTATTTTTATTCCGCTGTGGCGTGTTGAATGTTTGGTGAAGTTCAATTTTTATGACGATGTGGCACTTCTTTTCTATCAACTCAATTAACATTTTTGAAAATGAAATTACCCTGATAATGACGTGCGAACTAAGGGGTAGAAAAGGGGTGTTACAATAGCACTGGTTACTTGATGAACAGATTCAGCTGCAATGCCCTCATTACTAAACTCCTTATTTGCATTTCTATCTTTTTTTATTTTTTTCTTTTCTTTTCTTTTTCTTCTTTTTTTTATATGCATTTTTGGAACAGTTCAGCATTTGTTTCAGGCAATTGCAGCTTTTTACTTGACCATATGTACACTTTGGGTCCTATTGCACTGACCATCCTATAATCTTCATCCCTAGCCTAAATATAACCGATGCACCCCCAAACTTAGCTTCAAATGCTACTCTCAATTTTTAGTAAAAACTTGACTAAACCTTATCATTCCTAGCTAACTAGGTTCCTTGCTAAGCCTAGAGTTTTGTGTAGAAGCAGTAATAAGACTAGTCATTGTTCAAACAAGGCTACTCTACTCACAACACATAATCATCATTAAATTTAGCCCAACAAGTACAACTTCTATTACTGAAAAATTTAAAATTTGCAACTAATCCTGCCTTTTTACTCAAACAAATTAAACATAACATTGACATTTATAAGGTCCTCCCCCCAACTTAAGACTTAGCAGTGTCCCCACTGCTCATGCAATTCCTAAAGGGAGAGTCCTATGACTAAAACTCAACAGAATTAAAAACAACAGAAATAAAACTCTAAACATACTGTTAGATGCAAGAACAGACGCTATAGCACCTAACAGATTTATTGAAAACAAATAAACAACATTTTTTTTTAAAATAAGGGTTAGAGTAGTTGTTTGCTAACCCAGATTAGAGCCTATTGCTTGCTCTGGTGGGCACTGTGGTGGCTCTGCTACTGGATTTTTATTCTTTCCTGCCGCTACAGCGCTATGCGCTGTAGCCTCATTCTGGGGATCCTCTGCTTCCTTGTAATCTTTCATCTCAGCCAGCTTTTCTACTGCTTCCCTCTCTGCAGAAAGATCAAGAGTATTCTCCTCAGATGCAGGTTTGTGCGGGGACTGGGCTTTAGGCACTGTAGCATCAGCCGCTACAGCGCTAACTGGCACTTCTTCTTGTGGAGGGTCATCTGCCAACTTGGTCCCAGGGTTTCTCCTTTGGTGGCTTCTTTTCTCACTTCACAAAATTCACTCCTGCGCAAAAGAAAAATTAAAAACACAAAATTGTTAGTTTAAGAACCTTGGGTTGCCTCCCAGGAGCGCTTGCTTTAAGAGTCTTCAGCCAGACTAAGTTTTGTTGGTAGGTATCTTTGGCTAATGGCGGCTCTAGTGTAGGAGAGGGGACTCAATCATTTGTTACAACAGAATTTGGTTCCTCCACAACAGATTTAGGCACCATTGACCTCTTTTTGGCCACCATTTTTGTTCTTACAGCTTTCTTTGGTGCTATAGCAGATGCTGCAGCACTGCCTTCTGATACTGATGCTATAGCGCCACCTGTGACAGCATCCACTCTCTGCACTTTAGCTTCCAATATCATTGGTGGTTGCTTTGTGGCAGACTGGGTTTTGGTGGATTTTGTTCTTTTGTGAGACTGAGATGATTTTTTTTTTGTTTTGGTGAGGGAAGTTTCTTAGGAGATAGGGACTTGTGTAGAGTGGGTTGTTTTGGAAATGAGGAAGGTATTTGAATAAGGTTTGACGATTTGGCTTGAGGTAAGGATAGATTAATGGCTGGAAGGTGTTATAGGTGGAGGGGATGGTTCTTTGGTTGGTGATGGTTTAGGTGAAGGTGTGGTGGAAAGGTTTTGGGTGGGTTGTGTGATTTGATGCAAAATGGGGGATACTTCCTTACTTCCCTCTTCTTTCTTATTATGCTCTCCTTCATCTTTCTCATCATCTTCTTTTTAACTATTTTAACCACATTCTCAACACCTCAGCTACGAGTGCTATAGCACATGGTGCTACATCATCAGAAATCTGCATAATTGACAGCACATACATACCACAAGTCTTCTTATTCATACCTGTAATAGTAAAAACAAAAACACACAAAACATAATTAGTCCTAAAAATCTGGGTTGCCTCCCAGTAGCGCTTAGTTTAAGAGTCCTTAGCTAGACTTGACATTCAAAACCCAAGTTAGGGTGGATAATACGACAAGAAGAAAATATCATCCTTCCGCTTTCTCTTTTTGGTCAGAAATCCCATGTATTTGGTATAGGGCAGCAAGTGTTCCCAAGCCCCAACCAATAAGCATTTGGGATAGGAATTCCCCCTCTCTTGCGGAGGAATATTTTCTTCAATTACCAAGGGTTGAGTCTCAATTGTCACATGACTCTTTTCATACCTCAACCTTGGTTTTTCTTTCTTGTCACTATTTTTGAATTTTTCTTTTTCTACAACTACACAACTTTTTTGTTTTTCTTCCACTATTTCCACATGACCACATTCAAGTTCATACTCTACACTCTCTTTTTCTTCCTCTTGCTCAACCAACTCAGTAGATTCAATGGACTGAGCAAAAATTTCTTTAAAATCAGAGTTGCCCAAATGATAACATTCATCTTCAAACTCTACACTTTTTTCTTTCTTTTGCTCAACCACCTCTTCAATACAACTCTCTTCTTTTAGATGCTCCATTATAGTGTTAAAGTGAGCCTCTATATTCTTACACGAAGCTTCAAAGTTGTCACGCTCCACCTTCATATATTCAATGGAATGAGCTAAGAGTTCTTTGAAATTATCTTCGTTTTGCTCAACCACCTCTTCAATACAACTCTCTTCAATATTCATGCATGGCACTTGAAAGTTGTCTTTATCCACTTTGATATCCTCAAGGAATTGAGCTAAGAGTTCTTTTAGATCAGAGTTGTCCTTATGTAATCCTTCGGTTTGAGCTTGAGAATATGAATCTTGCTCACACACAACATTTCCCATTCCATAATCCATATTTTGGGCTGTCATGGGCATGAAATTTGTCTCATAACGGCCCATTTCATGTTCATCCCCATGGAAGTCATAGTTGAAAAATTGTTGTTGAGCATTCCTTGCTTGCATGGAGTAAAAATTCAAATGGTCCATGGCATAAAGTGATTTTTTTTTTCAAACACTAAACACAAATAACAACAAAGAGAAACACAATACAACTAAAAAAAATTGTTGAAAAATAGAACAAACTAATAAAAGAATCTAAACTAACTAAACTTACTAACTAAACAATAGAAATTAACTTTCACAATCCCCGCAACGACGCCAAAAACTTGTTGTGAGAAAAGTAGATGTGCAAGTATACACAATCGCAACAAGTAATACAATGATAAGTAAAGATCGTTCCCACGGAGGTTGTTGAGTTTACTTCTATATTTAAATTAGTAATTTAGCTAGTGAGAAAAACAAGTAACAAATACAAGTTGTCAACAAGTATTGTTATTGTGATTAACATAAATGTAAATAAACAAGTAAAGAAAGTTCAGGAGTAAGATAAAGTGAGTTGGATAGTTCATATGTTATATAAATTCCCAAGAGTAAAGTGCTATAGCGTTAGACGCTGTAGCGTTAAGCGCTGTAGCGGTATGGAAGCGTGCCTTTCAGTCACTGTCGTCGGGGTTTTGTTAAAAGACTCCTATGTCTAGGCTCTAAATAAGTTCACCCCTGTATAATGAAGAACATACAGCTTTTACCTTATGAACTATTACTCCCCTATGTCTAGGGTTAAGTACAAGTTATCTAAATGTCTTTAAATAACCTTTCATTCATATTATTCCTTGAGTTCTTATTCATAGACCATGTCTGTACCTATGAATCTACTTATTTTAGTTGATCATTCCCAAAACAAGTTTGAAAGCATTATGACACAAGAAATAAAACGCAAACGTCATAACATTACATAAACTTTACTCAAGGTCCATTACAAACATGAGAACAATCCAACCACAAAAGTTTAGCTCATGACAAGCATCATCAACACAACATAAACTGAAAAGTTCATATTACCGTAGGTGAGCAAGAGAAGAATGGTTACAAAAGATGCGCTCCAAGAATCCCAAGTCATACACGATGGATGATGCTATGGTGTGAGCAAACCGTAGCTGTGATAATAAAACTAAACTAAAAATAAAAGCTTCAAGAATGGAGGATTAATGGAGGAATACTGGGTGTCAAGTAGTTTTTCTCCAAGTAACTCTCCTTATTTCGAAATCCATCATGTGAGGAAGAAGAAGTGAGATAGATATTATCCACATCTCATAAAGTGGCTTTACAAAAAGGGCAATGATGAAACTCATCACCAACTATCACTTAAGCTTCAATTAGGAGGCGTCAAGTGTCTTATTGAATCCACTTGGAGGCTCCTATGTCAGGCTGAGAAGAAGAAGATCAGATTGATGACTCATCAAGCAGCAAGTGGCTTTATAAATATCCAAGTGGCCAACAGCTCCCTAGCACTGTAGCGCTTACCGCTGCAAAGCGTCTACCGCTGCAGCACTTAGCAGAAACATTAAAATACTCAAAAAGGTACCAAATGTGTCAAATGATAACAAACAAGCTCCTAACCCTTCTTTCCTCTAAATAACTAATATTTACCTAATAAAGCACGAATATTACTTGAGAACTTGTATTGATTTAAGTGATAAGAGCATAAATAACTCATATAAATATGAGTTATCAGTGACTTTAGGTTAGATGAAGGTGGAGAGGATAGATCTGGTGGTGGTTGTGGAGGAGGGCGGGATAGAGGCAAGCATAGAAAAGGGTGGGTCGGCGATGCGGAGGTGGCAAAGGGAAGCTTAAGCGAAAGGAATAGCAACATGGTGGGAGAAGGTTAGATAAAGGGAAGGTAAACCGCTCACTAGCGGCGACGACGACCTAGCTTTGCAGGAAGAGAAGGTGCTGAAAGCACTACCAAACCCTAGCAGAGGCTTCTAGGAACCATAATAGGAATAACTTGAAAATAAGCTCTTTCTCTTTTGAATGAAGGCTGGATGCATCACATACGTACAAGGTGTTTACCGTGGTTTTTGGTAAACACCGCTAGTTACACATAAGTGTTGCTTGCAGGATCAACTAGAAAATCCCAGAACATTTGTGTTTAAAGTTTTCCAGAAATTGTTAGTGTTCTTATGGTTTAATTTGACCGCATTAAGAATAACCGTCAAATTGACGGGGAAAGCGGATAAAGAAGAGATGAATGTGAAGAGAACAAGCAATAAATGTGCAGAAATCTTAAAGAAACAAAAGTAAAATTGCATTAATTTATAAAGAGTGGAACACAGATTCATACATTGTTTCTGTTGACTCGTTTTCTCTGTATGCGGAAGTTTGAGTGTTTTAGAATTATGTAAATGAATTGCGACCCTTTTTCCTTATGGAAAACTACTATATATACTACAGAAACTGTAACTGCTTACAACAGTTATATATAACTGTGTAAAGGAACTTAAAACAACAACTGCCATATCTTTCGACGACGTAACTACTGCATCCTTCGACGGCGTAACTGCTATGCTCTTCGACAGCACTTCCTTGGCTTTGATCTGCTACCAATCTCTTACTTTCTTTCTTGTCGAAATGTCGCCTTCAAGCTCTCAATTTCGTTAAGTTCTAGGAGTGGTCGAAGATCTCCCTTGGAATACCTTCTCATGGTCGAAGGCCAGCATTTCCTCTTTAATATGACAAGCCAAACTTCCTTGACTGCATTTAATTGAGCCTGTCGAAAATGCAGGCTAACAAATTGCCCCCCAAAAATGTCATTTTCGACTGAGGTTTAAACGAAGGTAGAAAATTGACGTTTTTGAATTGTCTTTCGACAACCCTATGTCAAGCACTCTGTACTTCGACAATCTTCTTTGGCATTTAACTTTCGACATGCCATATTTAAATTTCTTCATTATTTTACTCTTGTGTTATTTTAACTTCTTGCAATATTGGCTTATATCTTTTTAAGTACTTGCCATTTATACGCCATATTCGACTATCAGCGCCTAGTTCTTCGACTTCGTAAGCACCGTTTGAGAAAACTTGTATAATTTTAAATGGTCCTTCCCAATTTGGCGACCATTTACCTAAGGCCCTATCTTTTTTGTCCATAGGTAAAATAACTTTCCACACTAAGTCTCCCAAAGCAAAGGTTTTTACCTTTACCCTTTTATTATATGCTTTAGCTACTCTCTCCTCCTGCCTTATAAGGACCTCTAATGAGAATAACCTCTCTTCATCTAAATCAACCAACTCATCTAAAATCATATCCCAATAATGGTCTGATGGGATCTCAAACTGCCTTTGGATTCTGGTTGATTGTAGATAAATTTCGACAGATAACACTGCATCATGCCCAAAAGTGAGTCTAAATGGAGTAGCATTAATGGATTCTCTAGGGGAATTTCGACAAGCCCACAAAGCTTGATCAAGAGTTTTGTGCTAATTCCTAGGCTTCTGTCCAATATACTTTTTAATCAAATTACTGATAATTTTATTGGCTGCTTCGACTTGACCATTCGCTTGTGCATAATATGGTGTCGAACTTAATAACTTGAATCCAATTTCAGAGGCAAATTCTACCATTTTTCGACCAGTAAAAACTGAACCTTGGTCTGTGGTAATGGTTTCTGGAATCCTAAACCTATATAAAATATGGTTTTGAATAAAATTTATAACCGCCTCTTGGTCAACATTAGCTAAGGGAATGGCTTCGACCCACTTAGTGAAGTAGTCGATACCCACTAGTATATAACGGTGGCCTTTCGACGAAGTTGGCTTAATTTCACCAATTATATCTAAAGCCCATCCTCTAAATGGCTAAGGTTTTACTATTGAATGTAACTCACTTGTAGGTACATGTTGCACCCCTGCAAACTTTTGACATTCTTGACATCCTTTAGCAAATTCTATGCAATCTTTTAACATAGTTGGCCAGTACACCCCTTGTTGAAACAAGAGCCACTTCATCTTGTGACCTGCTTGATGAGATCCACAAGTTCCACTGTGAGTATTGGATATTGCTAAATATGCCTCACTTTCACTAAGACATTTAAGCAAAACTCCTCCAGGAGTTTTCTTGAACAATTCATTTCCAATGATCACATGGCTTAAGGCTCTATATTTGGTTTTCCTGTCAGTTATTCCTGCTGGATTTTCCAAGTATTCGACAATTTGTTTTCGCCAGTCATCATTTAGCATATTGTCAATGGCAAAAATTTCAAACAAATTTTCATTTGGAGGTATTAACATTTCTGACTTGTCTGCCCCCCCAAGTTTTGGCATTGACAATTCATTTAAAGAACAATCTGTCGAAATTAATTTCTCTTTGATCTCTATTAGCTCTTCTAGTTTTTTTCGAGAAACTTTATAGCCAGAAGCAATTTGTGTCAAATCGTTTGCCTCTTGGTTGTCAAATCGAGGCTCATGCTCAATGTTAACGTGATCAAAACGTTTTAACAAAGCATTGGCAGTGACGAAGTATATTATTAAATTTTCTTTAATACACTTATATTCTTTAGTTAATTGTTTCACAACTAATTCAGAGTCACCTCTAATTTCGACATATTTTGCCCCCAATTCTAGCAAAATTTCAAGTCCTGCTATCAAGGCTTCGTATTCAGCCTCATTATTAGAGCAAAATCCTTCGATTTTAAACTTATACTTCGTTGGGATATTTGTTGGAGAAACAATCAGTATCCCTATTCCAGAACCATTTTTATGGCTTGAACCGTCAAAGTATAATTTCCATGATGGAATATTCACATTTCTTACTGTTGCTTCGACCAATGAGTGGTCGACAATAAAATCAGCAACAATTTGACCTTTAATAGCTTTCAAAGGCTGGTATGTGAGTGAGTATTCAGATAGAGCTAGAGCCCACTTACCAATTCTGCTATGTAATATTGGTTTCGACAACATATGTTTAATTATATAAAAATGCGAATAAACATACACATCAACGGGCTTTATATATTGCTTCAATTTTGTACGTGAGAAATACAAGCACATGCATAATTTTTCAGTTGGGTGGTACCTAGTTTCAGCATCATTCAAAACCCTACTGAGGTAATATATGGCTCTTTCGACACCATTTTCATCCTCTTGTTCTAACATGCTACCTATTGACAGGTCTGATGCTGCTATGTACAATTTCATCACCTTACTTCTAATAGGTGGTAACAATATAGGAGGTTTAACTAAGTAAGACTTGATCTCGTCGAAGGCTTTCTGATGTTCTGGATCCCATATGAACACATCTTCCTTCTTTAGTCGAAGCAATGGCGAAAAAACTTGAGTCTTGCCACTTAGGTTTGAAATGAACCTTCTAAGGAAATTGATTTTCCCTAATAAAGACTGCAGTTCTTTCTTAGTCAAAGGAGCTCTCGTTTCCAAGATTGCCTTTGTTTTGTTTTGATTGATTTCGATGCCTTTTTTATGCACAACAAATCCCAAGAAATCACCTGCACGCACACAGAAGGCACATTTTATTGGATTCACTTTTAATCCATGTTTTCTTATCCTTTCGAATGATTGTCGAAGATGGTCTATATGACCATTTTCTGTCGAAGATTTAACAACAATGTCATCTATGTAAACTTGCATAAAATTTTCTATAAAGTCATGAAACATAGAATTCATTGCTCTTTGGTATGTGGCACCAGCATTTTTTAGGCCAAAAGGCATTACTACCCATTCATAGACGCCTAAGGCCCCTGGGAAACGAAATGCGGTTTTCGACACATCTTCTTCAGCAATAAAGATTTGATTGTAGCCCGAATAACCATCAAGCATACTTAAATAATCAAACCCTGCTGCTGAATTGACCAGCATTTCTGCCACAGGCATGGGATATTGATCCTTAGGTGTAGCATTATTTATATCCCTAAAGTCTATGCAGACTCTTAGAGTCCCATTTTTCTTAATAACGGGAACTATATTAGCTAACCAATCAACATACCTGGCAGTTCTGATAAAACTGCTTTTGAGCAATCTTTCAACTTCTTCTTTGATCTTTGACAGAATCTGCGGTGCAAATCTTCTTGGAGTTTGCTTCACTGGCTTCCTATCTGGTCGAATAGGCAGTTTTAACTCCACCACTTCTCGACTCAATCCAGACATTTCATTGTAATCCCAGGCGAAGCAATCCTTGTATTCCTTCAAGAGCTCTATGGTTCGATCTCTCAAACCTTTGTCAATCTTAGCACTTATAAATGTTGGCCTCTTTATGGAGCCATTTCCTAAGTCGACCTCCTCCAGGGGATCTTGAGCTTGAATTTTCTTGGTCGAACCCATTGGGTCCTTTTCAAAACCTAAAGGCTCGTCATCATAGATACAATCGAGCCTTTGGCCTTCGACCATATTATCTTTATCTTTGATTCCACTGGTTTCGTTAACCATTTTTTGTTGTATTTCGGCTTCCAAAGCCGCATTTTGTTTGTTCTCGGTCACATAGGCCGTGATTCGATCCCAAGCACTGGGCTCAGACATCATAGCTGTTTAGGGACCATCCCACCCTGTAGGCTTGCAGAAGCCTTTTGAGTGGTTTTTTTCGCCAATGACCCCCCTCTCCCAAATGAATCCAAGGTTTGGGTGAAGGTCAAGTGAAGAGAACACATTATCTTGTGGTGTGTATCCACTTGTTAATGGCGTACATGGTGAAATGTTTGCCAGGTGTTTGTCGAACGTCTTCTTTGTTATGTGATCTACCTCTGCTAAGAAATAGCTTTGATCACCTTCGACGTTTTCAACTAGTCCATTTCTCTCCAGATGGAAAGCCTTTGGTGGAGGGTCGAAGGCACTGCGCCTACTCCATGGATCCACTCCCTACCAAGCAACAAATTGAAGTTTGCTTTAGTTGGGATTACCATGAACAAGGTTAACCTCTTAACACTGCCCACTACTAGTTCGACTTCAATGGCCCCAAGTGAATGGCCAGTTTTTCCTTCGTAGTTTGTAAGCACTACGTTATGTGGCCTTAAATCAGTATCTGATTTGCCAATTTTTGTAAGCATGTGTTGTGGCATTAGATTCACTGCCGCACCACCATCGACCAGGACCTTGTTTACCCCAACATTGTTGGATTTTGCCTGAATAAATAAGGGTTTGAGGTGGTACTTCATCCCACCATCAGGCCTCTCAAACATGGCACTTTGTTCTTCAATGCAGCCATTATTTAAAACATAATAACATCTTGGCTTGTGCATAGCCATATCTTCATTGAAGTCTTCTTCGACTTCATTTACCTTTGACACAATATCGTACTCAATTGGGAGAATTGAGACGACGCATATCACGTCGAAATCAGGTTCTGAATCTGAAAACTCAGATTCCATTTCGTCATCCTCTAGGTTGAGGCCTTCTTTTGAGTCAAGGCCTTTTTTAATAACTGAGAGTGGAGGGAATATCCTCTCAGTGGCAGACCTCCTGTGCACTTCGACAAGGGAGGTTAACTGTTTACCCTTGTTTGGGTTTGAGTTTCTGCCCTTCTCTGCAGCAGCAACCTTCATCTGGTGTTGATACCTACGCCATTGAGTCCTAGTCATAGGGCTCTTCCCATTGTAGTTATTATTGTAGGCATACCTCTTTGATTCAGGAACCTTATTTTGATTCATGGCACTTGTGCTTCCTTTCGCCATGGTTGAGTAATATCCCGCATCCTTTCCACCAGAATATACCCATTTTTCGACAGGTGACCTACATGATGGCACAAATGTTTTGATTTGAGCCTTCTGGTTCGAAGGCGTGACCTTGTATGGTATACCTCTTGGGTTGAAGCTGGATTTAGGCCTGTTGTCGACCCATTTGCTTTTCCTCTTTGACCGAGGTTTGAAACCCTCAAGGCTTTTGGCAGCCTCCTTGTCGAACACAGAACTACACCTTGGGCACAGCATAACCTTTGTGTTGTTGATTTTCCAACGGTTCAAGAAGTCTATTAATTCTTCCTCAGCATTAGGATAAACCACTTGTATCTTCTCATTGTACTGGTCTTTAGTGACCATTTTAGTGTTGATCTCTGAGCTCTTTGTAGCCCCTTTCGCCATGAAATCTGCAGCAATGACCTCAGTAGCTTCGACAACATTTATGTCGACTGGCTCAGCGTACATGGCATCAACCACAGGGAGAGGATCAGTATTAGGCATGGCAACGGGGCGGGTCGGGGGCGGGTTTGGCATTCCCCGTCCCCGCCCCTACCTCTATCGGGGTCGGGTTTTGCATCCCCCAACCCCGTCCCAAACGGGGACGGGTTCCCCGCGGGTACCCGTTTCCGCCACAATTTATAGGAAAAATACAAAAAAAATATTTATAATAATGAATAAAATAAAATAATAATAATTATACAATGATAAAATAAAGTTAAAAGTATTAAAATAGATTTTTCTATAGGAAATAGATCAAAATTAAAAATAAACAAAATTTATGAAACAAAATGAATGAGTAAATATGCATATAATAAAATAAAATAATTAATTTATGTTTTGTCGAGCGGGTTCGGGGCGGGGACGGGGTGGGTATCGACATCCCCGAACCCAACCCCGTCCCCAGTCAAAGCGGGTTTTTCCCGTCAAACTCGGGGCGGGGTCGGGAGGGTACCCGCGGGTTCGGGTTATGTTGCCATGCCTAATCAGTATCTATCTTCATCCGAGGCTTCGACTTCTCACCAAAACTCAGCCTGCCTTCATTCAGTGCTTTTTGGACCAAATCCCTGAAAAGAACACAACGAGATGTGTTATGGCCTAAAAAATTATGATATTTGCAGTAACCTCTTTTCTTTTGTTGTTCTAATGGTGGCACTTTTAGGCCCTTTGGCACTAAAATCTGACCATCAGTAACTAGAAGATAAAATATTTGGTCACATTTTGTGTCATCAAAGGTATAAATTTTTGCAATAAATTTATCATTTTTTGGTTCGACAGGATTTTTCTCATTAGAAGGCTTCAACAATTTACAAGTATATGGAGGCTCAGGTTTTAATTTTGCAACATTGACCTCTTCTTCAACATCTTCATATGATATGTCGAATTCTTGGTCACTGTCATTAGCATTGACATATGCAACCTTTCCTTTTTTGTCGAACCTACTGGTTCTGGCCTTTTCATCCTTAAGTCTTTCGACTTGTCGAACTCTATCAGTCAATTGTGCCATATCTCTTAAGTGTAGAGTATCTAATTTCTTTCTAATAGAGTAGTTGAGGCCACCAACGGCCATTTCGACTAACTCATGTTCAGACACTTGAGTAAATCACCTTGCTTTGAGTAGTCTGAATCTATTGAGATAATCGTCAATTGACTCTGGCATTCTGCATCGAACACTAGCCAACTCTTTAAGACTAATCTTCGATTGTCCCATATAGAATTGTTTAGGAATGCCTTTTCTAACTGGTTCCAATTAAACATGGAATGTGGGGGTAAAGTAGTGAACCATGTAAAAGCATTTTTGGTTAGTGAACTTGGAAAATATTTCATTTTTAAGTTCTCATTTTGTGCTATATCACCAGTCTCAGTTAAATAACGGGCAATGTGTTCGACAGTAGATTCGCTAGTTTCTCCAGCGAATTTTGTGAATTTAGGGATCTTCCACCCCCTAGGGAATTCTGTTTGCAGAACATATTCCGACAAAGGGGATACATAATTAGGCCTGTGTAGGCCTAGATTAAGACCATTCTGTGCTAGAATAGTTTCGACAAGATTGGCTAAGTTATTTTGGATTCCAAAATTATTTTGGTGAACTTGTCTAACCACTTCATCAGCATCTTGGTTCCTGTGGACTAGTACAACATCAGGAATGGGCTCTTCGACGTCAAGTTGTTGCTCTTGATTGATGGGAGTTGCAGTGTTAGGCCTTTCTATAGGGATTTCGACAGGCCTAGCATTCTGAATTTGAGGGATTTGCTGGTTATACATTGGCGTAGTGCCAAAGAAATCAGCAATTCTTCCCATTTGTGTTGCCAACATTTGGTAACTATGATTTGTGTTTTGTATTAAAGGGTTAAACACAGTACCAATCTGGTGTGTTAACATATTAACCATGTCATGGTTACTATCGTCCATTTGTTGTCTTAATGCCAACAAAGACGATGTGGTCAGTGAAGGGTGGGGATTTCGACTATAAAAGCTCTCTGGCGAACTGTGCAAAGGCGAAAACCCTGAGACTACGTTATCTACGTATGGGTAACTTCGACTATTCGTAGGCAGATTAAATGGAAGGCTTCCAACTATTGGATTAGCCATATTCTGTGTCAACGCTGGAGTAGTCATCATAGACACAGGGTTGAGTACAGGAGCGGTTACGGTAGTTACTCCTATAGTTGTCGAAGAAGGAATAGGAACGGTTACTCCTACGACATTTGCAGCGTTAGTATCACTAACTGACGCTTGATCGTGTAAGATTTGTGCATTAGATGCAGGATGGTTAGTTGCATTAGAGTGAGGCATCTCTGGAAGACGTCTACCACTCCTTAAACGCATGCAAAGTATGAATTACACGTTGAGTTTGATAACAAACCCAAAAAATTTCAACAAACTTCAAAAAATGTAGCACAAATGTCCCACTGGGCATGCCAATTTATTTACCGTGGTTTTTGGTAAACACCGCTAGTTACAGATAAGTGTTGCTTGCAGGATCAACAAGAAAATCCCAGAACATTTGTGTTTGAAGTTTTCTAGAAATTGTTAGTGTTCTTATGGTTTAATTTGACCGCATTAAGAATAACCGTCAAATTGACGGGGAAAGCGGATAAAGAAGAGATGAATGTGAAGAGAACAAGCAATAAATGTGCAGAAATCTTAAAGAAACAGAAGTAAAATTGCATTAATTTATAAAGAGTGGAACGCAGATTCATACATTGTTTCTGTTGACTCGTTTTCTCTGTATGCGGAAGTTTGAGTGTTTTAGAATTATGTAAATGAATTGCGACCCTTTTTCCTTATGGAAAACTACTATATATACTGCAGAACCTGTAACTGCTCACAATAGTTATATATAACTGTGTAAAGGAACTTAAAACAACAACTGCCATATCTTTCAACGACGTAACTGCTGCATCCTTCGACGGCGTAACTGCTATGCTCTTCGACAGCACTTCCTTGGCTTTGATCTGCTACCAATCTCTTACTTACTTTCTTGTCGAAATGTCGCCTTCAAGCTCTCAATTTCGTTAAGTTCTAGGAGTGGTCGAAGATCTCCCTTGGAATACCTTCTCAGTGTCGAAGGCCAGCATTTCCTCTTTAAAATGACATGTCAAACTTCTTTGACTGCATTTAATTGAGCTTGTCGAAAATGCAGGCTAACACAAGGCCTATAGGATTTCTATATATAAATTATAAAAATAATTCTTTTAAGTTATAGTTATAAGTAAACTAAAAGACATCAACAACTCAGCATATTTACATATTCAATAACTTTTAGGAAAGGGGGAGTTAGGTCAATTCAACGGCTTTTTTTAGAGGCCGTTTGTTACGACTTATTTTAAAAAAAAAAATTAAAAAAAAATAATCACTTGTTGTCTATTTGTTATAGATTTTAATAAAATGAAAAGCTGAAAATAATCTAAAAACTGCTTCATATGAGAAGCTGTTTTGAGTAGCTTCTCATAAAAATCAGTTTTTTAAGAATGGTTTATTTTAAAATAAGTGATTTTCAGTATGTTACACAAACAAAAAACAACTTCTCATTTTCTTAAAAATCTCTAAAAACTAATCTCTAAATTATTTAACAACAAAATCACTTATTTTTTAATCTGTAACAAACAGGCCTTTAATTAGATTAAGTCTATAAAAATTTATAGAATTTTAAAAATATTCAATATTTGTTTGCATCATTTTATTCTAATATATAATATATTTTTAAAATATATGTGAGTATCAACTATCAAACCATATACCAATGAATAAATAAATAGTTTGAAATTTTGTATACATTACCATGGCAATAGTAGATGATTCAAAAATTTTATTGATTTAACCCATCTTCTGCTAAGTTATCAAATGTGTGTGTTAAGTTCATGTTAAGTTTGACATTTGGTGCCAACAAATCAACAAATTATTTTTTTGCTTGGATCCTAGATTTAATCCAAATTGAGTCAAATGGACCAATACAAAGGAGTGAAACTATACCAGTACCCATGTTTTCCATTCATAAGACTCAAATACAAGACCTTGCTTAAAAGAAATCAAACTCCTTACCATTTGAACGAAGAGGTAGTATCAGTAAATATTTTATCTTTTGAATGTTATATTTTAATTTTAGAGTGTGTTTGGCAAACTCAATCTGCTAGCTTATAGCGGATAAACTCATAGATGTTTGGCATGACTAGCTTATAACGTTTTTCACTAGCTTATAGCGTTTGAGCTTATAGCTTATAGTGTTTCATTTTTTCTCCCATTTTTACCCCTTATTACTTTAATTAAATTCCTCACTTATCCTCCATTAAATGAATCTTCTCTCTCATTTTTTAGCATTAATTACAAATGTCCATTTATGTAATTATATTTTTTTTACTAAATGTAATTTTATATTTTTAAGCTAATTCAACCGCTAATTTTATCAAACACTTTAAATTCAATTTGCTAGTTTATCTGCTATAAGGTAGTTTATCTGCTATCGGCTCTTTTTTTGTTAAACAGAGCCTTAAAATATTGTGGAATACATTACATACAGATAATACATTTTCCAGGTAATACTTGCTAGTAAAATATTGTGGAAATTGCAGCCTTGTCTATTCATGTAAAGCACACTTTTAGATATACCACTCAATGGGCTAGGGCTGGACAACAGGCGGGTATGGGCGGGTTCGGGCCCAAAACATCCATCCGGCCAAATCCGCGGTTGATATTATCAGGCCCAAATCCGCCTGTTATCTGACTCGGTTTGGGAGGTTTTCGGTTTTGTGGGTGGGTCGGTTGGTTAGTATCGGGTTCAGCCAAAGTTAGCCCAAACCATTTTTGTGGTCATCACCGTTAATGGAGATGAAAGGGAGTTGAAATGAGGAGGCCGAAAATAGCTTCTAATGGAGGAAAGACAACAACTTTCTAGCGAGATAAGTCATGAGAAAAAAGGTATAAGAAGAGGTATATGCAACCTGTAGATCGAAGTGAGATCAAAGTAAAATAGAAATGCAAGCAAAACATACCCATCGCATAAGTGATATTGAACAAATTTGTGGCAATTGAAAAGCCAATCAAAGAGTTAAAAGAGATAGTGAGAGGTTATTCTGATTTTTTTTGTTATTCGTTGTACTTGACTTCGATTAGAAGGGAAAAAATAGATATTAAGAGGAATGAATGGGAAAGCATTTCACAGGTATTTTTCATTTTCACATTTCATAGGGTTCTGGATGATACTTGAGTGAGAGAAATAAATTAAGTTTTTAAAGAAAGAGAGAAAAAGAGCCGGGTGAGAGAATTCAATTTTTTGAAATGAGAAATATAATAAATCAATTGTCCGAAAACAGAGAAAGATAAACGTGTAAAGTTTTTGAAAAAGAAGAGTAATTATTGCTTTGTTAAAAAAGAGAGGGTACTGTCAATTTCTATTACCTTGGAGTTTGCAGGCGGGTTCGGATACCGATGAGTTCTGTAATTAAATCCGTACCCGCCCATCTATATCCGTGTCTAACTGAACCTTTCACCCGTTTAACCGTTGGACCGACTAGATCCGCCCGCTTTCACATTTTTCCTCCGGATAATGCGGGTTTCGGGCGGGCCAGTGGATTCTGTCCAGCCCTACAATGGGCAAGCTCTTAGATTCCACACTATTGGGACTCGGTTATCAAAGAGGACGGAGAAACAACACCAACACCATAATGATCCATACACTCAAGCAACAAAAGCCTATCTGTAGTTTAACAGTGCATCAAACCAAACTAACAGATCAAAGGTGGTACAAAATTTCTCATAAAAATCTAGTCACCCTAATATAAGCTTCAATTTTCAAATATATACAGCAATACAGCACTCCAAATTGGCTTCATAACATTTGGCAAAGAAATTAAGATTCAAGATCTTTTAATTCAAAATCAAGAATTCTCATCCGGAACATAGAAATCAAATCTAACATCAACAGAACCTGAACTATCTCCAGTGTCCTTATACTCAATATTTGTTATTGTCCCAGCCTCATCCACCTCTTGATATTCTGGCTTAACCCGCCGTACAGGCACAGTAACAGAATAGATGGTTCCAATATCTGTATCTGCAGAGACACTCAGCTGAACTTTATCCTGTGATTCTATTTCCACAAAATCTGATAGAGCACGCACAATGTTGCTAACGATTTTTCGCTTTGCCTCATCACTTACTTCACATCTATCAGAGAACAAAATCATCTTCAACCGTTGCTTGGCAATCCTAGCATTGGAGCTCCTTTTAGATACTGCTGATGGAAAAATTATCTTCCAAGCCAAATTTAAACGCTCAAAAAAGCTCATATTAACAGCATCAAGAATAAAGTTCTCAACTTCTTGGCTAACTGACTTTGATGAAAATTTAGAACCTTCAAGGATTCCAGAAACTGGCTTGCAATAGCCTCGCATATTGCTTCGTACAACTGTCAGGGTGGGACATTTTGGGGTGAATTCAGAGATGCTAGACCCTCCATTTAAGAAACAGTGAAAGTCTCCCTATCAGACAGAAATATTAACAGATTAATGGGAAGGCATTTCAACACTTCTTAAATCTTGTTAGGAACTTATAATAAATATTTAAACTTGAACATTTAACAACAATGTAACATTTAAGTTAAGCCACAAGCATCAGAATAAAAATATGACAATAAAAAATGATTAAAGAACATTTTACCGAACCTTCGCCCCTATACACTGAATACCGGAAAGAAAAAATGCAGTATCACTTTCTGTTTCAACATACTGATCAGCACAACTAAAATGGCGAAAAACTAAATGTATGTACTCTTAAGTATCTTATCAACTGTAGATTACACATATTTTCAATCAAATGAAATAAGGTGGGAACACATATATGCCCTCAGTTGATAGTTTTGGTCTTAAGAGCCACGAAATCTAGTTGCAAATTATGAATGGAGGCTATCATATCAACTTATCCTAACAAGATCTCTTATTACATTCAATCAAAAGCCTGTGATTCAACAATCTCTGTCTAACAACTGTAGATTACACATATTTCCAATCAAATGAAATAAGGTGGGAACACATATATGCCCTCAGTTGATAGTTTTGGTCTTAAGAGCCACGAAATCGAGTTACAAATTATGAATGGAGGCTGTCATATCAACTTATCCTAACAAGATCTCTTATTACATTCAATCAAAAGCCTGTGATTCAACAATCTCTGCCTATGAAGCACCGACACATGTGCCCGATAATAATTTGAGAAAATGAAAGTGATTGTAGTGTCAGTATCCAACATGTATCATGTCGGACACAGAATGTGTGTCGTGTCGGACAACAGATACGTCTTCAATCTAAAGTGTCGATGCTACATAGATCCCCGTTGAGTGTAGACGGTAACATAAATTTCGCCAAAACTTTGAAACCCCTTTCCCCTTTGTTTTTGTCCCTCAAACATGTACTGATAACAAGATAAGGTTCCTGAACTAAATAAAAGGGTCGCATTTGTTTCTTCATGCAACAGTAACAAGTTGTTTTTCCAATTTCATATTCTTCATAGTTAACACTAGGCAATACAATCTAAAGCTCGTTTGAAGGAGCAAAGCAGAACCGCCAAATTGCAAGCGAAAGATAAGCTTGAATTCAATTAAATTTTAAAATCAAAACCCTAATTCAATTATAGAATTCTCAAATGCCCTGGATTGCGAGGTAATGCAGTAATTGACATTTGAACTCGCAGTGAGCGGGTTCCCAATAAGATTAGATGCATCCTCCAAGACAGTATCAGAAGCAATCATGATATTTGATAGCATGTAAACGGAGAAATAGAGATGAGAGAGAATCGAACCTTTGGGGAAGGGAAAGAGCGGGGTCGAAGAAGAGGGTGCGAATGTAGATGAGAGCGATGGAGAGGAAGAGTTGCTGAGACCCTAAGATCGCCGGAAATTGTCATTGTTGACAGCTTCTGCTTCTGCTTGCTTTCCGAATGGAACTTCACTTCAGTGCTCACTGTCACAGTACCCTATTTGGCTATTTGCCCTCAAACACGACGACTTCAATACGCCGTCGTTTACCTGTATTTTCCCTCTTGTTGTTTTTGAGATTAATTAAAAGATCAAACTTAAAAATAAAAACTAAGAGAAAGCTTTTCTCGTTTTTCGTTGCAGTAAAATGGCGATTGTAGATTCGTTAACGGTTGGATCGTCTTTAAATTTTGACAGTAGATTCGTGAGACACGGCTCTACACTTTTACCGTTCGGATCATCAAAACGAGGTCTGAGGAGAGAGAATTTACCTTCGCACAGTAGCTGCGGAATTGGATAGAAAACCCTAGAATGCAATGAGAGAGAGAGAGTGCGAGTGGGGGGAGGCACAGCTCGTGGCCGCCGGTGGTCGCAAATCAGAAGTGACGGCCATTCAGGTTGGTGGGAACAAGGAGCGCGAAGATTCTGAAGTGTGCAAGGGAGGTTCGATAGCAGGAGAGGGTTCAGGAGTGCCAGTAGGCATGAACGAAGGTTTCGAAATGAAGCTCTGTCTGAAACGAAAGAAGATACAGGGGGTGGCAGATGGTTGGGGGACGAAGGGACGGGAGGAAATCTCAGTGGGAGGGAGGGAAGAAAGCGGATGTGGCTTCTAGATCCAACAAGGATGAGAGGAATAATGGTAAGGTATCGTCATTCTTTTTCACCAATTTTCCTGATTGGTTTAGGGCAAAAGAGATGTTTGACGTCTTCGCAAATCATGCGAGGGTGTTGTAGGTCGTAATCCCGGTGAAAAGAGAAGGTACGTTGGAGACAGTCTGGTTTTGTTCGATTTCTTAACGTGAAAGAACTGGAAAGAATGTGTAACACCTCCTTCTAATAACCTTACTATTTAATAAAATCAGAGTTTTTTTTTTTTTTTTGAAAACAATATAAGAGAGTGCTACATTTACTCCATTAAATCAAACAACATTCAAATCGCATAGTTCGGCTAAAAGCCACAAGATACATAGCACCATAAAATACCTGTTTAGTTCGCATCAACTAAATACAGTCACTACCACAGCGGAATAATAATAAGTTCGAAACAAGTCCAATACATCACCAATAACAGTCTAACAGTATCAAATAAAAGAACACATAAACATAAGACGCCCCCCCCCCCCCCGGTGCTACGTATCAGAGCATGACACTCCCTACCAGACGAAGGCATAAGGGTAACCTTCACTCGCTATTACCTGCACGTTGCCGACATGAGAAGCAACATAAAAGCAGTAGGGTGAGTCTCTTTACATAATTAATAGCATATGGAATAAGCACTGCATAGGAAAAGTAACTAGGCACACCGATTCACAACAATGGCAGCAACCACATCCAGATTACAATCTCCAAACAACATTACAAAATGTATGATTATGCATGAAATGCAACCCAAACTCCACGGGCACATGCATGTCGGATCCGTCACCAAATACAAGCCCTGAGGGCACTCACCAATTGTAGTTAGGCCGAAGCCTCTGCTCACCGATAATGCACATGGTTTATGAGACGCCATGACAATGCACCACAACACACCACACAATTCACCAATTCACCATTTATTCAACTCACCATCATTAATGAATAATTAACTCACCATTTTATTCACTATCTCACCATTTTATCAATCAGCTCACCAATCACACCACCGTTGACTAAGGCGCCTAGGGGCAGAATTTCAGCAACACAAGCAACACCCTAGGGCGCCTAAGGCACCAACACTTTTTGAGTTCCTCTCAACAAAAAATCACCAAATTTAATCACCAATACCAAATACTCATATGAATAGTAGCCATCACATTTTTCACCAAAATTATTCAGTCAAAACCATAAACACCTAGCATGCATCATTCATTTTGCACTCCATTCAACACCAATCAAACCTGTCTTTGCACAAATAAATTTCAGCATAGCAACAACATCAAAACATACCAATCATTAATGGAAATCACCCTAGAACCTAACCCTAGACAACACTCATCACATACACTATTAAAGATAAAAAGAGGACCCTCTAACCTTATAGAATTCGAATATACTAGGCAAGGCTCCAAGAAATTGCAAGACACCAACAGGCTTTCCCCTTCTCCTTGAGTGCTCCACGGATTTCCTCTTCCTCCTTCTTGCAAGTCGCGCCTCTCTTCTCACTCTTTCTCTATTCGCTTATTTTCTTTCTTTTTGGTTGGAATGAATGAATGAAGACTAACCCTAAAGACCCCTAAGTGAATCGAACCATATGACTAGCCAATGGGCCATGGGCCTACTTGTGGATCATGGGCCCTTTTTCGCACCACTCCAATCACTTAGACACCTCCTGGATAAAATAAAATAAAACAAAACCCTATATTAATTAATTAGCTTAAATAAATATTGCAAGCCTTAAATAACTTAATTAAATAAATAATTAAATTATTTTGGGGCGTTACAGAATGGCTATTTATCTTGATATATATTCGCTAAGGGGGGAAAATACACGTGAATTTGCTTAGATTTCAACATGATAGTCCTAAGGTTTTGACTTCAAAAGAAGATCATTCGAGGAAGGAGAGGGAAGTGGTTATTAGAAAGGTGTGGAAGCCGAAGAATATTGGGGCCTCAAATCAACTGGGGGTTTCGTACAAGGAGGAAATGATAGAATATTGGGGCCTCAAATCAACCGGGTGTGGAAGCCGAAGAATATTGGGCCCTCAATTTGAATATGGAGCTTGAACATGATCTTAAGCATGCTATGGTGGGAGAGGTTCTGGTTCCAGGGAAGTCCTATTTTATTCACGATGAATTTAGTCGGCATGGTGTTTTCTCTATCAAGGCTACGCCGATGGGATCTAATTTGGTACTTCTTGAAGGGAGTAAAGAATAAGAGGATTTCAAAGGGTTTGTTGAGGAAGCAACAGATTGGTTGTATCAATGGTTTAGATGGATTCGTCCATGGAAACCAACGGTTGTAGACAACAAAATGTATTATGTGAATTAGATATTTCGGGATTCCTATGCATGCATGGAACGCAAATTTTTTTTAAAAGCTCACATCTTCAGTGGGTACCTATCTTTATGTTGATGATAATACAGAGAAACAGACGACTATGGATGTTGCACGTGTTATGGTTAGTACTCAATCCTTCGAAAATGTGAATCGATCTGTTCAAGTGTGTATTAATCAGGTTATGTTCAATATTCGTTTAGTGGAGGATTCGAGTGGACCTCTTCAATGGAGGGAGGGTAGTTCGAAAGGAAAGGAGTCTGTGTTGACGTCGTCAGATAGCGAATCTGAGAATTCAATGGACGAATTTTGGTACGACAATTTTGATGAGGCCGACAGAGCGGATGGTGATGCCGGGGAAGATGCCGGAGATGAGGCCGTTGTTGAGGCTTTCATTATGGCTAATAACGTTTCACAAGATTTGCGGTGGAATGAGGTGGTGAACGTTATGGCTAATAATGTTGGAGAGAACGTTATGCCTTTGAGGAATTCTAGGAAAACTGTAAATGCGTCAAAAGATGGTGGGACCGAGAATAATTGCAATTTGAATTCCAATGATAGGCCATCATGCACTAGAGTCAACGACACTTGCAACAAAGTTGTGGATTCTCTCAAAGCTAATGGGCCGATTCCTAAAGGTGATATTGTGGGTTGTACAACTGATATGCAGGTGATTAACTCCAATCCGTTAGTGGGCCAGGTAGATGGTGTGGTAGCGGAAAGTGCAAAGTCCATGTCTTCTGATCTGGGAGACGAAGGAGTGAACAAGAATTGTGATGGAGGACATGGGCCCTAACGGACACGTTGTACCTTGAAGGGGAGCCGTCTGAGGGTTCCAGTGGTGGTGGTGCCAATGGGGATCTCCCTAATGGTCATCGTTAGTATCTCACTGTCGTTGGTTTTTATTTTATGACTTTTTGGATGTTAGAGTATAAGAGCTTTCTTGGTTGATAGATAGATAGATAGTTGAAAAACATGGATTTGAAGTCATTGGAGTGGTTAGTGGTAGTCCCCACAAATATGTGGTGTAAGCATGCCTTTACTTATTACCCTTACAATAATGCTATTCAGCCAAAAAATCCAGCCAAAATCAGCCAAATATACGGTGGTGGGACCCGGTTGGATTTTAAATAAGATTTAATATTTATTTTAATAGAAACTGTTTATAAATAAAATAAAATAAAAAAATTGTGTGATAATTAAAAAATGAATTAACGCAGAATCATCTTCTCCACGTTTTTAGGTTTACATTTCCACCTCTCCACCACTCTTTCATCACTCGACTTCACCTTCCAACACCATGTCTAGGAACGCAGCACCTCCACCGCAATAGTGAGCATCGCGAGAGATAGCAGAACCGCAACATATGTTTCTTCGTCTTCGTTCCAGATCATTATCACTCTCTCATCTCTCATCACTTGGATTCCATGGAAACTGTTGATGATTCTCCAAGCATGAGCTGAAGAACTGCCAACTCAAAGTCTGAACGGAAGAATAACTGTGAATCCTAAGTTTCAGTCAGGTAAGTGTCTTTAGTATTTCTGGCTTGTGTAATCTGGATAATTTCTAAACTTTAATGATGTTAGTCAAATGGGTTAAGATTAAAATCTGTTTTCATGGGTTTTGAGCTAGCAAAGAAAAACATTTGACAAGCAGCTTGGTCTAAGACCTACAAAAATTGGATAGTTGGTGTTGACATTTGGCTATCTGATTCAAAGTGACGAAGTAGATGTCACAGTAGAAAACATTGACTTGCTCTTACTTCAACTATCCTATTTAGCACTGAAGTAGTGCCCTCTTGTCCTTTTACAGTTGGATTCAAAGAAATAAATGTGAAATACCAGATTGGTTTATGGCTTTAGAAAGTTGGTTAATTGGGGAAGTAATGTGGCTATTTGGTTCAAATGGATTATTGTTTCATAACATCAATGAACGGGTGTTGTTTCGTATTTAATTCATTCTTTGCTGTGAGGAAATCTAAAACTCTTTTATTGAAGCCATTTCATTTAGGGAACATTTTGTTAATACAGTTTGACTGACCGTAGTGATTTATAATGTAGGACAAAGTTATTCGTGAATTACCAATGTTCCAAAATGGGACCCAAAAGCGTTGGACTTTGAAAGATTATTTGGAATTTCATAAGTTCCCGGGAAAACCCATTTATCTCTTACGATCTTCCAATTTGGTAAGCGTGTATTTGGAGTTCTTTGGGTCCCATTGTTGTACATGTTCAAATTATGAAAATTACCTAATTAACTTGTATACATGTTTTTGATTTTTGCACCAGCCGTGGTTAATGGGCATTGGGTGTGCTACGTGCTAAACAAACACGAAAGGAAGATGTATGCGTTGGACTCATTGGAACACGAAAGGAATGAGAATTGGTTTTCGCTTGATTTGGCAATGGTATTGCGTTACGATAACACTTTTTGATTTTCAGGTTTTTCATTTAACACTTTTCAAGCCTTTCAAATAAATTGACAATTTAAATAATTGTGATTTTTTAGTGCACCCGTTTTGAAGAGTTACTGAGTATCATTGTTCAAGGGTAAGTTGTTAACAATGTTGTGACGATCGTTTCAGAGGCGCGACAAATAAGCTCAACAAGAAATCGACAGGGAACAGAAAATTCAAGCAAAGCAGAACGACATTGTAATACCCTAATTTTGTCCTATCCAAAAATAAGAAATTTTATTTATTTTTAATAAAAAACAATTATTTTATTTTCATGCCATGTTTTATTTTATTTTAGTTTGCTACAAGTTTTAATCTTTGAAAAAAAATAATAATTAAGAGTATCAAAGTAAAATAGGCAAAGGAGCATATGGGGGGTCTGTTAAAAAATATATAAAGTGCAATCAGGATTGGGCCATCAAAAACCCAACCCAACAAAAAAGGGCCAGCCCAATTCGCATAACCCATATCCTAACCCTAATCCAACCCATGACCCATAACCCAACTCACCAAAACCCTAATTTCCCTCCTCTCCTAACCCTAATTCGACCCCACCCCCTTTTACCCCAAAAAATGTCCACATTCACTCTCCCCTAGCCCTAAAAAATGTCCACATTCATCCCCAAACCCTAGCCTAGAAATCCGCCCCCATTCTCTCTTTTCCCTCCTTGGAACTCACAATCCCACTTCCACACACTTCCCACTTCCCCACATATCCTTTCCCCATACACTCCACCCTTCCCTCTCTCCTCCCCAACGGCTCTCTCCCTTTTCCACGCCTCTCTTTCTCTCTCCCTCACACATCACTCAACTCACTCTCTCTCACACACTTCCCCTTCCAAACCCTAAAAAAATTCGGCACTCAACCCTCTCTCTCCTCTCCCTCACGCATCCCTCACACTCTCCTATCATACTCACTCTCATCTTTTCACTTCACACACTCAATTCTCTTTCTCTCTCTCTCATACGCTCCCACACTCCATCAAAGAAAAGAAAAAAGCAAACATCACCTCCACCTCTCTTCCCTAGCCGTCCACCTTCCTTTCTCTTCCTTTCATGCTTCCTTTCACCACCACTCACGAAATCACCATTTTTGGTGCCCCCCCTTTCTCTCCTCTCTCACGAAATCGCCATCTTTGGGCATCACCACACAAGAGGCCGCTGGTCCCTCCAAAGCTCACGGATTCATCCAAGGAAACGTGTTTTCCATTTCGTTTTTCTCAAGGATAGCACGCAAACGGATCTATAAACAAGGCTTGGTGGAAAAAACCGAAAAACAAAGCACACAACTACAAGATCAAGTTTTGGTATAAATAGGAGTTACAGTTTTGAGGCAAGGGGGACGATTTTTGAGAGAGGAGAGTGTGAAGGGTCGAAAGCTCGAAGGAGATCCAGAAGCGAGAGGAGCAAAAACGGTTCTTGAGATTGCTTGAGTGAAAGAACGAGAGAGCATTTTCGTTTCCTTTTTTTTCAGTTTTTCATAATTTTTTTATTCACTGTTATTGTTGTTGCTGGGATCTGAAAAAAGGGACTCATTATTCAAGGTCTGTACTTATATTTTCCCCCTTATGTTCCTGTTGGTATGATGATTTATAGTTAGTTTTGACATTCTGTTTTTTTTAAAAAATAGTTATCTCATGAACTCATTCATCTCCATGTGTTTGAAATTTCTTGAGTTTTGATGTATTGTTAATATGTTTTGTCTCTTTGATCATTCTTCTGTGAATGTCACGATGGAGGTCATTTTTTTTGCTGGAAGATGATGATGTTAATTTCCTAAAAATAATGATAATTATTATCTAGATAACAAAGGTGGAAATTGTAATACCCTAATTTTGTCCGATCATAATTGAGAGATTTTATTTATTAAAAATAATAATTTTTTTTATGTCATGTATTATTGTCTTGTTTTTTTTGCTATGAGTTTTAATCATCAAAAAAAAATATTATTTAGAAGTAAAGAAACAAAAAATAAGCCAAGGAGGAAATAAGGGGGGTTTATTAATAACGAGAATGGAGGTGCAATTGGATTGGGCCATCTAAAACCCAACCCAATTCCTAAACCCTAGCCCAATTCACCCTCACACTCCTCCACCCAACCCATGACCCATATCCAACCCATAACTCAACCCAACTCACCAAAACCCAATTCCCACCAAAACCCTAATTTTTTCCCCCAAAACCCTCAAAATTCGGCCACCCTCTTTTTTAAAAAAAAAAATAATAAAAAATAAATTTTTCTTTTTTTAACAATTCCCCCCTAGCCCTAAATTGTGGCCAAATTCACTCCCCATTTTTTTCCCTCCTTATTCGACCCACTCCCCCTATTATCCCATGGTCAAACCCCACCTTTCTCCCTTCCACACTCCACCTCTCCTCTTTTCTCTCAAATCCACTTCCCCACACTTCCCACTTCCCCATTTTTCCCTTCCCAATACACTTCCCTCTCTCTTCTCTCACACACAACCCTCTCTTTCTCTCTCTCCCATTCCTACCTACGGCTCTACCCCCTCTCTCACACCCACACTTTATTTTATTTTTTTTCTCTCTCTCTCTCACACTCAACCCTAAGTTTTCTCTTTCTTTCTCCATCACAAAACAACACCACACTCAACCTTCACTTCATCCTCTCTTTCTCTCCCTCACCCCACGGCTCTCTCCTCTCCCCTCCTCTCACAAATTCATTTTTCTTTTTTTCCCCTTCAACAACTCCCCCCAAACCTCCATCATATCAAAAAAAAAATCATCATCACACTTCATCTTTCTCATCACTCCCCCACTCACACTTGGCACTCCCCCCTCACACAAATTCGGCCATCACCTCCCCCACATCTCACATGTTTTCATCTTTTATTTTCCCCTTCACCAAACCTCCATCATATCAAAAAATCATCATCACTATCCAAGAGTGGTTGAAGTGGAGCAGAAGATGGAAGAAGCTTGGGTTTTGCTTTTTTTGTATAAATAGTGTTATACCCCAATTTTGTCCGCTCTTTTTACTACAATCGTCGCTATTTTTACCAGTTTGCAGGTCCTATTACCGTGAGTTAGCTTTTGAGCTTGTTCGGATGCTATCTCGTTTTATTGGGCATGTGCGTAGTAATTCACTTTATTGGGCCTATGTTAGATTTTTCCGATCGGGCTTTGGCCCAACTTGTTCTTTTTTAGATTTGTCTTTTAGTCAAAAATAACCTTTCATATTTAAAAAAATAATAAGTTTTTAACTATTTTACAAAAAAAAAAAATCATTTTTGCTTTCATTTATAATCACCAAAATATAAAATAAAGTTGCAAAAAATCAAAATTAATAGAAAAAACGAAAATAATAAAAAGGGGGGGTGTCAATAGCATCAACCATCAGCCCAACAAGCTGCTTGCCCAGCAAGTCTGCTTGCCCAACAAGTCGACTTGCCTAGCAAGTTAACTTGTCCACTCTTTACCTTACCCTTCACCTATAAAAGGAGGCTCTGTCCACAGTGAAAAACACACCACAGTGATTCAACAAGAACACTGAACACATTCTCTTCCTCTCCTAGCGAAGCTCTCGCTCTCTCTCTCTCCCCCTCCCTTTTTTATTTTTTTAGTTTTATTTTTCTTTTAATTAGTTTATTTTTAAATATTCATGATAAATACTTTTCACTAATTGCACTTTTCATTTTTTTTTTGTTAACTTTTCGTTCATATTCAAAACAAAAACAAAATATTCTTTTTCCTCTCATAAATAAAGAAATATTTTTAAGAACAAAATAGGGGACTAAGTCGACTGTACAGTCGGGTTAGTCTGCTTTTTAGGTCACTAATGAACCGTTACGGATCATGGCCTAAAATCCCTATTTAAAACAAACAAATTTCTAAATTAAAATAAACACAAACACATTTCTTTCCACAAACCAAATTTTCCGAAAATAGGGGACTAAGCCGACTGTACAGACGGGTTAGTCAGCGTTCTAGGACGATGAGCTGTACAGCTCAATAATCCTAAAACCCCTATATTAAAAAACATCAACCAACAAACATTTTCTACCCAAGAACTACGTGTGATTTGATTCTCTCCAAGAGATACGTAGGAGCAGAGGGCGGCCGACCTCTGTCAATTGCACTAATAAAAAACCTTTTTCAGTCTTCTCCTAAATAATCATTTTCTTAAATAAAATATCAATTTTCTTCTTTATTTTTAATTCACAATAAAAGGGTAAAAATAAATGTTTTCAAAATTAACTTTCGCTTCTACAACTAATTAGCAGGTAACCTTCCTTAGGAAGGATGTCGTGGGGTGCTAATACCTTCCCCACACATAATCGACTCCCGAACCCTAATCTGGTCTCAAGGACCCTTATCCATTCCAAAAGGGATTTTCCAATGTTTGCCCTTAAACTAAATTTTGGTGGCGGCTTCATTTTTGAACCTTCGAGGAATCCTCACCCGGATTTTTCGGTCGCTACAGCTGGCGACTTCACTGGGGAAAATTTAGAGAGTCGAACCTAGTCTAATTAGTTGTAGGATTAGTTACTGATTTAATGTTTATTTTTACCCTTCCATTTCTGTCTTTTATTTTCATTGCATATTATTCGTTTGTGATATGAAAACCCTAGGATAGAAGACCACTTTTTGTATATATGTTTGTTTGTTTTACAGCGTGGGGGGTATTCTTGATATTATGCTCCTTCACACACTCCACTATCACACTTTTGCACACACGTGAGAATAGTCCTGTACCCGGACTGGAGAATAACCTAAGTTAGAACGAGACTGCGTAGTGATGGCCTACTGGATGTGCGTCCTGTTGGGTGGTCACGAAAGTCTCACCTAGAGTTTGGTCCCTCTTGAGAATGCTGACACTCTTAATAGCTTGCCTATTGTTGTTGATCAGTGTTCTTAACTGGGGTCGTTGGCTCTAGGAACCTTATGTAGGACTCTTTAGAGCTACCCTTTGAAAGGTTCACTTAACAGACAAGCCCTAGACCTATTCTCTAAGGAACCCTTGTAGGACACAAATGAGCCTTATACCCCTGCATTCAAATAAACACTGATACATTTTTCCGGTCTTCTAAAAAGAAAAAATTCAAAAAAATCATATTTTATTTTTGCAAGTTATTTTTTTAGAAACATATCTCATGCATTTGCATTTTCATCATTCATATCCATCATCATGTGTTATTCATCCATTACATTTTATTTCATAATTTAAAAAAAACATGAGCATACTTTTTGAAAAAAAAATTGATGAGAGATGAGGCGTTCTTACAAATACATTTTAATTGATTGTTCTTCCTTGAAAAAGTTTAACCTACTAAATTTCAAACGAGGTCGAACTTAGCTGCAAACTCAAGTTGTTTTCAGACACTCAATCTTCAAAAAAGAATAAGTTATTGACCATTAGCAGCTCGTCCAAATTTTTGTCAGCAAAGCGTTGCATCTCATCCATCCCAAGATAAACGATCAAAATAGTCCATTTTGTTAACTAATGTGTTATCAAAAATTCTTCTATCATGTCTCTAACTATGTTAACTCTCTGTGAAGCATTCGTATAGTGAACTTGTATGCGATGTGCATTTGCTCTTATTTGAGTCAGTTAGTGTCCACACCTTTCCATCCTATCATCATCCCTTGTTCATGTCCAGTCTCACCCCGACCATTCTATAAAGTGCATATTCTCCACACAAGTTCTTAGTTGACTCTTTGGTTTTGTCCCCAATGATGAAATTTCATAAACTAACACTTGGATCCTCCAAACAGGGGCAAATTTGTGATCACTAGATATCTTGTCAACATTGTATTCCCTTGGTGCAAGTCCTTTACAAAAAAATAATCAAAAAAAGCCTGTTAGGTTGAAAACTCGCGAGAGCAGCCTAAGCAAAAATTAGGGCATATAAAAAGAAATAAAGAAAAAGAGCAGATATATAAAAATAAATAATTTTTTGTCCTTGAGTTAGTTTTTGAGAAAACAAGCAATCATGATTTGAAATGAAGTTTGGTCATCTTCTCACAAAAAGCATAAAAAAAATACCCTTTGCAACCAACTTTGAGCCAAAAAAAAAAAATCTTTCAATCACCCTAGACAATGATCTATTCCCCATTCAAAGATGGTGCGCTACTTTCTTCAGTTTATTCAACTCAAGAGAAATAGGCCGTCAAAGAATGAGAATCATATTTCAAAAAAAAAAAAAACAGAGACAAAAGTCTTGAATAAAAATACGACATAAATCTTTGAGCTGATACATCATATCATGAAGTGCACCACTAAATAAAAAGATCATTTGTCTCATCAATCCCCAAACATTTTGAGCCCAATCAACCTTTCTTACATAAATCCCAAACCATTGGTACATTACCCCAAACCATTGGCCCCATTTACAACCTCTTTCTTTCATAAACCTCTAACCATTCGCCACATCACAAACCCTTTCTTTCATAAACCCTCAAACACCCCATTGGGCCTAATTATCCCTTCTTTCATAAACTCTCAAATATTTCATTAGGCCTAATTATCCTATCCTTCACAAACCCCTAACCATTGGCCACATTACAACCCTTAAAATCCATTCCGATCAATGACTGATTGCTTTTGTTTTCTCAAAGTTTTAATTTTAGGACAATTGAGTTTATTTATTTACAATATGTTTGCTCAAAAGAAAATGTGACAAAAAAATAAAGCTAAAAAAAAGTAAAAAAAAAAAAAAAAAAAAAAAAGGCTTGTGCTCCCAGATTATTCAAGTTGCACTGATATCAAGACAAGGTTTAGTGATCACCAAGTGAAATTTTCATCATCAGGACTATCATAGTCTATGGGAGTCATCTTAAAGGAACAAAAAGTTTATACTAGGACCATCACCTAGATCCCAAAGTGGGGCAGTCCCTTCACCTTTCATGCTTCTCGAACTTGGGGAAATTTTCCAGCGTCCATCCCATTCATATACCACATCCAATCCATATAGCCATACGACCAATTCCAAAAACCCACGACCCTAACTCAGCCACCTTTCACAACCCCACTAAAAGCAACCATTTGAAATACCATTCCAAAGTGGGGCAATCCCGTCGCCATTCACTCCACCTAAAATCGGGGAAATCCGTCCTACACCCATCTCATCCCCTTGTCATATTCACATCCATAAGACCATACCGGGAAAATTTCTCAACCCACCATCCTAAACACAACCTTTCACAAACCCTAGCCAGGGCAACCTTGCCCTTGTCATAGTTGGGGAAACACCAAACGCCATGGGTTAAGACAAAATCTTTTGCCTTCCACCTCTCATGACTTTGGCAAAAACCTACCATTCATCCCCTCACGTGTCATATCTGTCCATACCCCGAGTCAACTGGCTCATTCATCTGTATTTTCACTACTATACATGTTCACTAAAACAATGCTTCAAAGAGAGAGAACACAAGTTACTAATATGAAGTTGGAAACTCACTCAGTTAACTTTGTGAACCTAAAATTCAATCGTCATGGAACATCATAATCAAATGGAAGAACAATGTGAACGAGCTTGCAAATCCAATCAAAATACTTTTGTGCATCAGTGCATGTGAATCACAACCTTGAGGTTTCCACATCTGAGTTCAAACC
This sequence comes from Astragalus membranaceus, assembly GCA_039519185.1. Lineage (NCBI taxonomy): Eukaryota > Viridiplantae > Streptophyta > Magnoliopsida > Fabales > Fabaceae > Astragalus > Astragalus membranaceus. Next base: position 59,405,458 of record CM076849.1, read on the forward strand.
TTTTTCCAAGAAATAATTACTTCTCTGCCTCTCGCATCAAAAGTCTCATTTCTCATCATTACAAAAAAAAAATCTGCATCATCAATAAATCATAGCATAAATCATTCCATCATGCAATCATGCATCTACCATAGCACCTGCATCTAAGCAATACATTTGCATTCACATGTTATCTGTATTCGCATACATGGCTGATCAATTTTTGTTTCCGATCAGCTCTAGCATCCACAATTCACGGGCTTTGGTAGTTTATCTGCTTTCACATTCCACATTCATCACATTACACGCATGCACACACAACAGTTTGCTTCGATAGACGTGCCAAGTGCCGGTCTCATCATTGCCAAAAACTTTCAACATCACTAATCATATCATTGTACCATGCATTCGTGTGCTTCCTTTCATTCATCATTGCCAAAACCTTCTTTACATCACTAATCATATCATCATACCATGCACGACATTCGCGTCAAAGTATCACATTTGCGTCACATTCGCACTTTGCATTTCATACACCCATCATATACTAAGTAAAAAAGGAAATGCAAAAAGCAAAAAGAGGAAAAATCGCTCATTCCATTACATTCATCATTAATCAGCACAATCACATTCACATGTTATCTGCATTCACATACGTTGTTTCTCAACCTCCATGTTCCACCAACTTCGGCTCACATCATCCGCCACGTTTCATTCATCCCATCGGACACCTACCATTTCGCATACCCATATTGCATACATGCATCATCCATCGCATTTTTAGACATGCAAAATATAGATAGCTTTTCCCTTCTCAGGTAAATGCATTCATTAGGTATGTCCTAGGCAAGTACGCCATGTGTCAATCCCAATACTTTGTTTCCTCAAAGTCGGTGCTACAAGCACTGGTCTCATATCACAATTCAGAGTATCGGACCCCCAGCGGTTCCTCAAAGCCCCAGTGCACCTTCAGACCCCCAGAGGTCCAATCCAGATCGCACGTCGGCATCGAGCACCGACGGATCATCCGGCCCCAGGCCCTTCAGACTAGCTGTGTCAGCCTAAGACATAGTGGACGTCATTCGTGATCAGTTCTAGACCTGATCTTATTAACGGCCGCTCGAAAAAGGCCACCCCCGGACCCCGGCAGTCCTCAAAGCCCCAGTGCACCTTCGGACCCCAAATGGTCCTTCAGGGTTTAGGCAACCCCATGGAGCCCCCAGTGCTCCCTTAGAGCCCAAATGCTCTTTTAGAGCCCCAGTGCTCCTCCAGATCCCCAGTGATCATTTCTTTTTTGTTCTCGGTTAACACGCCAAGTGTTAATCATCCCTCATTTCCCTAACTCATCTTCCCCCTAAGCGGACAAAATTAGCGTCTATTCTATCTTTATTTTTATTTCTACTACGAAAATCTGAAAACCATTAACCTTTTCTAGTAAAATATAAATAAAGAGGGGCAGCTGTTATACCCCAATTTTGTCCGCTCTTTTTACTACAATCGTCGCTATTTTTACCAGTTTGCAGGTCCTATTACCGTGAGTTAGCTTTTGAGCTTGTTCGGATGCTATCTCGTTTTATTGGGCATGTGCGTAGTAATTCACTTTATTGGGCCTATGTTAGATTTTTCCGATCGGGCTTTGGCCCAACTTGTTCTTTTTTAGATTTGTCTTTTAGTCAAAAATAACCTTTCATATTTAAAAAAATAATAAGTTTTTAACTATTTTACAAAAAAAAAAAATCATTTTTGCTTTCATTTATAATCACCAAAATATAAAATAAAGTTGCAAAAAATCAAAATTAATAGAAAAAACGAAAATAATAAAAAGGGGGGGTGTCAATAGCATCAACCATCAGCCCAACAAGCTGCTTGCCCAGCAAGTCTGCTTGCCCAACAAGTCGACTTGCCTAGCAAGTTAACTTGTCCACTCTTTACCTTACCCTTCACCTATAAAAGGAGGCTCTGTCCACAGTGAAAAACACACCACAGTGATTCAACAAGAACACTGAACACATTCTCTTCCTCTCCTAGCGAAGCTCTCGCTCTCTCTCTCTCCCCCTCCCTTTTTTATTTTTTTAGTTTTATTTTTCTTTTAATTAGTTTATTTTTAAATATTCATGATAAATACTTTTCACTAGTTGCACTTTTCATTTTTTTTTTGTTAACTTTTCGTTCATATTCAAAACAAAAACAAAATATTCTTTTTCCTCTCATAAATAAAGAAATATTTTTAAGAACAAAATAGGGGACTAAGTCGACTGTACAGTCGGGTTAGTCTGCTTTTTAGGTCACTAATGAACCGTTACGGATCATGGCCTAAAATCCCTATTTAAAACAAACAAATTTCTAAATTAAAATAAACACAAACACATTTCTTTCCACAAACCAAATTTTCCGAAAATAGGGGACTAAGCCGACTGTACAGACGGGTTAGTCAGCGTTCTAGGACGATGAGCTGTACAGCTCAATAATCCTAAAACCCCTATATTAAAAAACATCAACCAACAAACATTTTCTACCCAAGAACTACGTGTGATTTGATTCTCTCCAAGAGATACGTAGGAGCAGAGGGCGGCCGACCTCTGTCAATTGCACTAATAAAAAACCTTTTTCAGTCTTCTCCTAAATAATCATTTTCTTAAATAAAATATCAATTTTCTTCTTTATTTTTAATTCACAATAAAAGGGTAAAAATAAATGTTTTCAAAATTAACTTTCGCTTCTACAACTAATTAGCAGGTAACCTTCCTTAGGAAGGATGTCGTGGGGTGCTAATACCTTCCCCACACATAATCGACTCCCGAACCCTAATCTGGTCTCAAGGACCCTTATCCATTCCAAAAGGGATTTTCCAATGTTTGCCCTTAAACTAAATTTTGGTGGCGGCTTCATTTTTGAACCTTCGAGGAATCCTCACCCGGATTTTTCGGTCGCTACAAATAGGGTTCCCCATTTAGGGGAAAGGGGGACGGATTTACTCTTAGAAAAAAAGGGAAAAAATTTTCTGAAAAAAACTAGGGTTTCAAAGAGAGAAAGAAATTCTTTAGAGTTTCTTTTAGAAAAATTTTCTTCCCCTTCTTAGATTTTTTTTTTAGTTTAAAATTTTGTTGTATTGAGAGATCCGAAGAAGAAAGCTTGTTCCACACAATTTCTGGATTTGTTCAAGGTACAAAAATGTAATAACTCGTAGTATTGTTGCTTTTTTTTAATTTTTTTTAGTTATTGTAATTTTGTTCATATTATCATTGCCATTTTATTTTAATTATTGTTGTTCACGTTTTTTAAAAAAAAAATATTAGTTACTGTTTTTATTTTTGTTGTTGTCACGTTTTTATATTAGTTGCTGTTTTTTTATAAATATTAGTTATTGACTTTTTTATAAATATTAGTTGCTGTTTTTATAAATATTGGTCGCTTTTTTTTTTCCTTGAACATATTATTGCTGTTTTTTTTAGTTTAGTTGCTGTTTTTATAGATATATATATGTTGTTATTATTGATGTTTTTGATGTTGCAATTTTCGGATTAAAAAAAAGTGATAAAAAAAAATGTTGTTTTTTAAAAAGAATGGTTACTAATTTTCGGATTAAAAAAAAGTGATGAAAAAAAATGTTGTTTTTTTAAAAAAAAAAATAGGTACTAATTTTCGGATTTAAAATAAACCAAAAAAAAAGTGTTAAAAAAAATGTGTGTTCCTTTTTTATTTTCGGATTAAAAATAAACCTTTTTTAAAAAAAATATAAAAAAATATAAAAAATATTTTCTTAAAGGAAATGGTTACTAATGTCACTACCCTTTTCTAAAAAAAAATATATAATAACAAAAATCTTTTTTTTCAAAAAAAAAAGTAAAGTAAAAAGGCCCCCTTTTATTAAATAATAACTATGACAACAAAAAACAAAAGAATTTTTCTCCATAACCCGTTTTCAAAACACCAGGCTTGTTTAGTTTAGGTTCTGTTTTTAAGAAAAAAAAAGCGCTTCAAGAATCACGTGTTCTAGAGTAGAAAGTAAAAAAGAAATCAATCAACCGTTTTTTAGCGTCAAAACGCTACTCGCACCTTCGACGGCTGTTTCTAGCGTCAAAACGCTATTCACACCTCCCTTTTTAATACAACTCCTTTATTATTTGCACCCCCCTTTTATCACCTTTTCCGCTTTTATTCACAACGTGATGCTTCCAAACTGTTCTTTTTTTTTCTTTCTTTCAAACAACCATACTCACACAAAAAATAGGTTGATACTAATGGTTACTCTGAGCCTAGCTTGTTTGACCGTTAGGACTAACCTTCTTTTTTTTCACAGCGAATTAGTAGCGGTGATCACTCTGAGGTTACTCGTTTGATCATCGCAAACATCCGCCTAAACTTTTTTTAGTTAATAAAGTACAAACATAATTTCGACTCCTTTTTGTCACGCTTCCCGGTAAGCACGTTTTCAAGCGAACAAGCGCTCAATCACAAACCGGGTATTTACAACAGTCACTCTGGGCTTAGCTCGTTTGACGCTGTGAATACTTTCTTTTTTCGAATAAAGTCGTTAGTGGTGACCACTCTGGATTTATCTGTTTGGTTACCGTGAACGGCCTCCCGTTTTCGCAAAGTTTTCAATAATTAAAAAGCACCAACACACAAATATTTTCTACCCGAGAACTACGTAGCTTTGATTCTCCATCGCACCCGGAGATACGTAGGAGCGGGGGCCCACTCCCGTCGAGCGCAAAAAAACTAAAATTTTTATTAAGTCTTCCTTTCTCTTTTTTTCTTTCTCTTTTTCGCAAACAATCAAAATGGGTAAATAAGGTATTTTCATTTAAAACTAACTTTTTCTACACATTAAATTAAAAGGTAACCTTTTTAGGATGTTGCGGGGTGCTAGTACCTTCCCCGCACTTAATCGACCCCCGAACCCAAAAACAAAGGTTTTTTCAATGTTTTCCTAAAAATAAATATTGATGGCGGCTCCATTGTTCAAAAGCAACGAAGGATCCCCCCTCCGGATTCTTCGGTCGCTACAGCTGGCGACTCCGCTGGGGGCTCTTTTTTTAGAGGGTCAAGCCTAATTTAATTAAATGTGTAAATTATTAGTTTAGTACTTTATTTACCCTTAGTCTTTATATTCGCATATTGAACCTTAGGGTAGAAGACTTTTATACTGCTATTTGTTTTCTGGCAAACCTTAGGGTAGAAGACTTTTATATTGCTATCTGTTTGCTCTTTTGCAGTCTGGGTAGTTTAGGTTGCTTATATCACACACATCACCTACACCTATTTATTCGCACACTTCTGAGTGGGGCCCTATACCCGGGTCTGAAAAATAACTTAGGACGAGCGGAGATGATTAGTGACAGTCATTCTGGATTTATCTGTCTGACTCTCATGAAAATCTCAACCAGAGTATGCTCTTTCGCGGCATCCCACACCAGGTAGCTCGCTATCGTTGTGGGTCATATCGTGAAAGGGATTTTAGCTCTGGAAACCTTTGTGAGGAAGTGAATAGAACTACCTGAGAGGTTGATCACATAAGTGGCCCTAGACCGTGACCTATATGTAAGACATAATCTGTTTAGGACACAAAAGCAATTCACCTACCTGTTGCATCATCGCAAAAACTTTTATCTTTCAAAAAAAAAATCAAATAATGAAAACCATTTACTCTTTTTTTTCCTTTACATATATTTTATGTGACATGGTTAATGTTCCTCAAAATTTGAATCACCAAAATATGCTTTTATTAACGCATGTAACGTCTTTCTTTAATTCATCATACATCATCATTATTTCACAAAAAAATACAAAAAAATCCTCACATTGCATTCATCTCATTTAGGTTTGCCGGGAATTGTAAGAGGTTCGAAAGTTTTGTCATAAGCAAGGCAATATGGGATCAAACTGTGAAGCAATCCAAACTCTGAACTACCCTATAGTGAAGCAGCCTAATCTGACAAGTCTAAGGGAATGTGCTGGTCGATTGCCGCCCATCGAGCGCAGGTCTTTTGATAGAGTATATGGGAAGATTATTATGTTACTACAATTGGACGTGCAAACGGATGCCATTGCCGCTTTGAGCCAGTTCTACGACTCTTCATTAAGATGCTTCACCTTCAAAAATTTCCAGATGGCACCTACCCTGGAAGAATATACACAGATCTTCGGCTTTCCTCAACAAGACAAGGGACCCTACCAGTATCAGGGACAATACTACACAGATGAGAAGCTCGCCTCAATGTTACAAACCAGCAAAGAGAACTTGAAGCTCCGGAAGAAAAATCGAAATGGCATTGCAGGATTCCCACAAGAGTATCTGGAAGGCCAAATGAAATTCTTCGCCGACGCTAGAAATTGGGGTCCTTTTAAGCAGGTGTTAGCTTTGACTATCTTTGGCATTGTCCTATTTCCACGCCTTGAAAGATATGTGGACACAACAGCTATTGGCGTCTTCTTATCCTTCAAAGATCCGATTCCTGCCATGCTTGCAGACACTTACTGTACTTTCACTCATTATAGTGAGCTAAGGGGAAAAAGGATATCTTGCTGCCTGCACGCCTTGTATGTTTGGCTTCTCACCCATGCTTTCGTTAACAAAGTCAGGGTAGAAGGCCCAATTGAAGACGCCAGAGGGTGTGATGTGAAGACAATGAACACTGGTGAATAGTTGCAAGTGCTGGGGGGCCTTCATGAATATAAGGTTCGTTGGCACCCATCATGGTGGAAAGAGAGGCCCACAGTAGTTTTTCAATGCGGAAGCTTTCAAAACGTCCCGCTCATGGGGACAAGAGGATGCATAAATTACAATCCTTCTCTAACTCTAAGACAGCTGGGGTACCCCATGCGAAATCCGCCCACCGAAGACATGTTAATCCCTTTTTACCTCCATGAAGGAAGCCCAAAAGAGGTTGACATGCTCCGGAAGATTTCTCAAGCGTGGGATATGGTCGTCCGCAAGGGACAAGAGCTTACTAAGAAGAGTGGCGATAAGGAAACCACCTTTCGCCAATGGCTCCAAAAGAGGATCCAAGACACCCAATTGCCTTACCAAAGTGCACTATGGGTTGAGGAAGAAATACCTGAACCTACCCTTCCCACTGTTGAAGATTTAGATAAGCTTAAAATGGCATTGTCAAAAGCCGAGGAAGAAAAGAAGGGCTTACAGGCAGAGTTAGAGCAAGTGCTCCTAAAGAACCAGAAGTTGGAGGAAGAGAATGCAAGTAAGTCAGTGGCCATTGAAGACAGCCGCAAGCAGCTCAAGATCGAACAAAAGAACAAACTAGAGGTTCAAAGGTACCTAAGAGGGGCGAAAGAGGAAATAAAGCGTTGCAACCTGAAAATGGACCAAGCCATCGATGATACATACAAATGGAAAAAATTATGGGAAGAATCAATGATGGCTGAAAAGACCGCACAGAGCCTACTAATGGTATCAAAGAGAGAGTCCCGGATGATGGCAGCCGAGTTTGAAGAGCAAGTGAAAAGTATCAAGCAGGATAAAGATACCATTGAAGAGATACTCCGAGAATACCAGCAAGCCTTAAGAAGGGAGCATGAAAAATCTGATGAGCTGAACGACCATATCAGATATCAAGAGGAGGTCTACCACCAGCTGAAGACAGAAAGCATCTATTGGGAGAACCGCTTCGTGGAGTTGGTCAGCAAGATAGAAAACCATGAAGTCTTCATAGAGTTGAAAAATGAAAGCTTATACTGGAAAGACAGATTCTCAAAGTTGGCATGGCTGGCCGATCAAGCTATCGTAGGAATCCCCAAACGTCTAAAAGAGGCTAACGCGGCAATGCACCCGTTTAACACCCCGGTCCAAGTTTCCAAATTCATGGAGTTTTGCGAGGTTCTGATTGCCGAACTCCGGGAGAAGGCTGGCAGTGCTACTAGTAGAAAAAGAGGGAGGAATGGAAAAATGAAAGCCATATGTATTTGAGTGAAATTTAAAGAACATTGTACTTTTCTTTTCGAAGTTTTATTTCCAAAATGTTGTACTTTCCTCCATCAATGAAGTTTGTTTGTCTCACATGCTGATCCTTTATCTTGAAAATATTGTGGAGCTTTAATTTGTGTACTTATGACAAATCAGGATGCGCTTGCAATTCCCGACCTAAAACAATAAGACTCATGCACACATGCATCATTCGCATTTTCATCCATCCATATACTCATACATATACTCATAACATGTGTCCCACCAACAGAGAGTAAAAGACAAGCTGGTGCGCCAACATCGCTATTGGACTCGTTCTCAGGCCAGAAACATGGAAGAAAATCAGGACAATCCGCCTCAAGATATCCCGGATCAAGGCAATCCACCCCAAGACCTAGGCAATCAAGAGCTTAGAGCAGAAATAGATGGGATGAAAGAACAGATGGCTGAAATCTTAAAGGTCTTACAAACTTTGAGGGACAAAGACACAAGTGAAGATGTCTCCGCTGGGAACACGGAAAATCAAGTTACCAACCCTCCTCCTCCCAATGGACTCGGGATCCCGCATACAGTGCCCCCCACTGGGACTAATGACCAGGGTTACATTTGGCCTCCTTACGGACTTCCACAAGGTTACACACCTCCGACAGTCAATGCTAGTCCAGAAGTCGGTCCCTCAGGAGTCGCGGGCCAACAACAGCTTACACCAACGGGTCACGATGGTAATCCAGGGGCACCACAAGTTCAAAACCCGACCCCCGTCGTTGTACCACAAAGACTCCCACTTGGCTTCCCTCCACCGCCGATAGCTGACGCTCAGGCTCAGGGTTCCAACCTCAGGAATCCCACTCATTCACATACCCCAAATGTGAACCCAGCCATAGTTCCGATGATCCATCCTTACTATGGTATGAGTGGGCTCCCTCACAATCACTCTATGGAGAACCCTCAAGCCCAAGACAAACTACAAATGCTTGAGGAAAGGTTGAGAGCAGTCGAGGGATCCAATGTTGGTGCGAGAGATGCTTATGACTTGTGCCTCGTCCCTAACGTGGTCATCCCTCCAAAATTTAAGGTGCCAGACTTCGACAAATACAGAGGGTCGACTTGCCCTGTAAGCCACCTAACCATGTACCGCAGGAGGATGGCGGCGTTTGCTCACGACGACAAATTGCTCATCCACTACTTCCAAGATAGTCTGTCTGGGGCAGCTTCGAGCTGGTACATGCAATTAGAACGTGCACATATCAGATGCTGGAAAGACCTAGCCGATGCATTTTTGAGGCAATACAAATATAACATTGACATGGCTCCCGATAGAACACAACTGCAGAGCATGACGAAGAGAGATAATGAGTCCTTCAAAGAATATGCCCAACGCTGGAGAGGTTTGGCTGCACAGGTGGTACCACCTTTGTTAGAAAAAGAGATGGTATCAATGTTCATGGATACTCTTCAATCACCTTTCTACGACAGGTTGATTGGGAGCGTGTCTTCAAACTTTTCAGATATGATCGTCATCGGAGAAAGATTAGAGAATGGATGGAGAAACGGGAAGATTGCATATAGCTCCGCTGGAACTAGCAATCAGAAAAGGCCCTTCCCAGGTTTCCCTAAAAAGAAAGACGGAGAAACCAATGCCATCTCTGGATCCGGAAAACCTCCCTACAACAACCCCCGACAGACTTTACAAATACCTACTCAAACACCACAAGCCGCACCTCACCAAGTCAACACAGGCTATAGACCACAAAACTACCAAGAAAGAAAGCCCGCCAATTTCGACCCAATACCCATGTCATACACAGACCTATTCAATCACCTCATCAGTCACAACTTGATCACTCCCCGTCCAATGAGACCCCTTCAACCTCCTTTCCCTAGGAGCTATGACCCAGAGGCTAGCTGTGGATTCCACGCTGGGGCAGTTGGCCATTCAACAGAAAATTGCAAGGCATTGAAATATGTAGTACAAGACTTAATTGAATCTAAATGGTTAAGCTTCGCAGAAGATGGTCCGAATGTTGCCACTAACCCTCTGCCGGGGCACGGGAAACCCTCCGTCAATGCCATTGAGGATGTTGAGGGGCAATTATTGGTCAGAAAGGTGGAGGACATTGTCACACCCTTGGACCTCATCCATGCTGATTTGTGTCGCTTCGGAATCATTATGAAGGGATGTACCGGAAAGGGTTCATGTATTGATCCCCGTTGTGTCGGGGCCTGTGAAGCATTCAAGCCAATCCTGCAAGACTTGTTAGACCGACACATAATACAAATAGGTCTTCAAAAGAAAGAGGAAGGCGTGTCGACTCTCCAGTCAAGCAGTGACCAGAGCAAGAGTATCCGGAAACCCCTGGAAATCCACTACAAAAAGGACACAAAGCTAACCACCGCTGTACCTAAATGTTCGCGCTCGTGTGTGTTATAGTCGCAATGTCAGTGCAAGTATACACGTCGTACAAGTAATAAAGTGGATAAAAGTAAGAGATCGTTCCCACGAGGATTGATTAACTTTCAGAGTTCAAGTCTTTAAAACACAAGTGAAACAGGTAATAAATCGACACTAAAAGTTGATATTAAGACTAAGAACATAAATAAAGCAAGTAAATGAGAAGTGGGTGTGAATATGGAAGAGTATGAGTTGGATTGCTGCATGCAAGTAAATCTCCTCTAGTCAGACGTTATAACGTTTACACGTTAATACGTACAAATGCTATGTTGTATAGACGTTATAACGTTTGAACGCTGTTGCAAAAGAGCTGTGCTTTTCAGTCACAAAACGTCAGAGCTTCAAGTACTAGAATTCCTATGTCTAGGTTCTAAGTAGGCCTACTCCTGTATTTTAAGTACCCACAGCAATGTCCTATGAACTATTATCCATTCTATGTCTAGACTTAGATAAAAATGCCTAAATGTCTTTAGTGCACCTTTTCATTCACATAAATCTTTGAGTTCTTTTCATAGACCATGTCTGTACCTATGAATCTACTTATTTTAAGTGATCAATTCAAAACAAGTTTGGAAATATTAACATGCAAAGATTTAAAACGCATAAACATCAATACTTCATAACATTAAACTAGAGGTTCATTACATGCAAAACAACAACCCAACTACAAATGTTTAGCTCATGCTGAGCATCCTTACAGAAATAAGAGGAGTTAAAATCCAAATACCGTACATAGAGAAAAGGAGACTAAACGCAAAAGATACGCCTAAGTGGCCTTCCTTCATGCACGCTGTAAAGACGTTACAACGTCTGAGCTTTACAGTAATGGCTGTGGATGGATATGGAAATTGGGGTCTTGAGAGAATTAAAAATGAAGAAGTCTGTGTCCAGAACTTCTCTCAGAAAAACTATCTCTGAAAAATGGGGGAAGGTGGATGATGAATGGAGTCGTGTGTCTTCCGCATGGTGCACCCTTGCCTTTTTGTAGAGAGAGAATAGCCATGGTCAAAAGAGGGTCACATGTTGCTGATGTCATTCCCCCACCTTCCAAGCTTGCTTGCGAGTTGACTCTGCTCTGAAGTGACACCGCACTGCTACAGTGCGTAAGCTGCGTCAGTGTTGAAGAAAGAGAAGATCTTCTCCATTTCCAGATCTCTGGTCATCATTACATGCGCGCCAAAATGATATATATTATTTTCTTGCTCTGCTGTCCTTCTTCAGACGTGATGAGAGACGCTGCCACGTTTGGATTACTGCACAAACACAAGAAGCATCAAAACGCTCACAAAGGCGCCAATTGGCACCAAAATGCCTAGAACTTGTAATTTAGCCCCTTTCTAACTGAAAAGCAATAAACTAACAGAAACTTAATAGAAACAACCTACTATTGCCAGAGAACTTGCATGATTTAACTTTGAATAAGTATAAATAACTCATATAAACATGAGTTATCACACCCCCAAACTTAAACCATTGCTTGTCCTCAAGCAATTGAAATACAACATATGAAAAGATGCAAGAAATTAAATACACCAGCAGTTTACACCCTGCTCATCCATTTGATCAAAAATTTTCCTCAAGGGGCTAATTCCTTCAGACTTACACTACACACTCACGCACCAATGCACAATTACATTCTAGATTCATTACTGCCCAAAGTGAGTGTGTGATCTTTGTATCAATTCTATTCCTAGCTAGGTTCAGAAGCTATCCTAGCTTATGAAAGAGTGGTTTCCATATGGTGAGAGTATAACATCTTTCAAAACAAAGAGTAGGCTAACATTTTCACATAAGACATGAGGGTTATTTTAAGCACGACAAAGGGTCTTAATTTGGGTGCTAGGACTAGATTAGTGCAAACTACTTTTCTGACTCACACAACGTAAAACACACACAGCTGCAATCCCTCATTACTGAGCAACTTTTCTCTTTTTCTTCACTTTTGGTTTGGAGCTTTTGTGATTTTCTCCTTTTTGATCTTTTGGATTTGACACTTTTGGATTGAGATATTTGGGGTACTCAGCATTTGTTTCGGGAAATTGCAGCAAACACAGAGGGCATGTGGATTTTTCCACTTATTTGAAACAACATACACTTTTTTGGTCTTTTTGGATTAGACGTTATAACGTGTATATGAGAGACGCTACAACGCTTGATGACACAGAACACAACATACAAACACACACGGCATACGTTATAACGTTACGGGTAGACGTTACAACGTTGCACTCACACTACACATGCACTAATCATCCTGCAGTCTTTGCACCCAGCCTTAGTACAACCTGATATACCCCCAAACTTAGTTTCTACTGCTACTCTAAGTTTTTAATCAAGTTTTACAATCACCAAAGTCAACCAAAACTAGCTTTTGCATCACATAGTCCCTAGCTAACTAGGTTTTCCTTAAAACAGAGTTTGTGTGGAAGCAGTAATCAATTCTATTCATCTAAGCATGCATCAGCTACCCACACAAATTCACACATAGTCATTACTAGATTTAGCCCAAAGAGAAACATTTTTGATGATTAATAGAGTAGGAAAGTAAACTGATTTTGCATTTGATTTCATGCAGACAGGAAACATAAAAATGATCCTCCCCCCCCGAACAAAAAGATGAGCAGTGTCCCCACTGCTCACTGATTTTGAAAAATGAGAGAGGAACATTTACACAAAACAGAAACAAAACAACTACTAACTCTCAAGACGTTGTAACGTCTAGACAGCTATTTATTTGTACTGAAATTGTAAACTAAAACTATTCTACTGCTAAAAGAGGGCTACTTACTTGTTCAGAGCACCGGCCCTGAGCCTTCCACTTTGTCTGGCTGGGATGCTTGCTTGCACAGCCTTCTTTTTCTTTTCCTTCTTCTTCTTTTCTCCTTCACCGTCACCAACATCAACTGAGACTTCAGTTTCCCGGGGCCTCTTTACACTGCTCTCAGCAACTCTTTTCTTTGCTTCCTCCCATGCTTTCTGCTTTTCCAGCTCTGCAGGATGAATCTGCTGCTGCTCTTTGGGTTCCCCCTGGGCTTTTTCAACCTCTGGCTCATGAGACGTTGTAACGTCTGCAGCTTCCTCATCAGCAGCAACAGCAGGAGCATTCTCTGAACCACTTGCAGCAACAAATGCTGCGCTGGTGGCTGTTGCTGGCTTGTCTTTAGCAGCTTCAGATCTCTTTTTTACCTGCAACTTTTGCCTTTTGGGTGCAGGAGGATCAACTAGTTGCTCTTCTTCTTCACCATGTCTTGCTTTTTCACTTGCAGCGGCTACTTCACGCCTTTTCTTCTTCCCAAATGGACTCTGGGTGGGTACAGTCATGAATCTTTGCCTTTTGGGTGGGGGAATGAGTTGTGGGTCTGGGTTGGTTTCAACAACAGTTGGTTCAGACGTAGTCACATCTGCACTGGTTACTTCTGGAATGGATGGTTGTGATGGTTCTTTAGTTGGTTCAGGTTGAGTGGGAGTTGGCTTTGAAATGGGTTGATCTTTGAGTGTTTGGGGTTGTTTGTCTTTTGGTGATGGAGGTGTGGGTTGGGCTGGTTCTTTGAGTGTTTGGGCTGGTGGAGAGTCAGCCTCAATATCAGTCTTGTCACTGGAACTTCCTTTCTCTTCTGAATGTGTTTCTTCCTCATCATCACTTAGGATTTCCCTACTCACCTTCTTTGATTCCTCTGCATCACTCTCACTGATGCTATCCATATCAGCTGATTTAAGCTCTTCTTCCTCACTACTTACTTTCTTCTGCTCCTTCTTTGCTGGGCTCTTTCTTTTTGTGGCTGGTTTTCTTGTTTTCTTGACTTTTTCCTTCTTCACTTTCTTGGGGTTCATTGCTGATAGGAGTATGTTGTCTTCATCTTCCTCTTGCATCCAATCTGGAAGTACTGGTTCTTCAATCACCATCTTGCCTTTTGTTGTATGTGCATTCACCTTCTTTTGCCACTCAAATTGCTCCTTGACAAACTTGGCTAGGCTGCTTTGCTGGTCTACCAGACGTTGTAACGTCTGCGCATCAACTGACGTGGTAGCATCTGCAGCTCTCTGCCTAGCTTTGAACTTTGTAGAGAATGCCCCCTGGGGTTCCTCTCTTAGCTCAGATGCTTCAATCTCCACTCCAGCCTCCATGCAGAGATCGGTGATTAAACAAGGGAAGTATAGGTATCCATCCTTCCTGTTCTGCCATTTGTTAATCTCTCTGTTGATGAGCTTACCCACTTCAATCTTATCTCTTGACATAATGACATCAATAGCAATCAGCCTCTCTTTATCAACCCAGAGAGTGTGGGAAGTGGGTATCAAGCAATGCCTGATGAAGTGAAACCAAGCACTGGCCTCATCACAAAGGTATCTCTTCAAAATTTTGAATTCATTCCCATGGTCGCCTCTTCGCTCCCAAACAGCTCCTTCAACACATATCCTTTCTTTGATTTCAGTCATCTCTGCCACTCCGTAAGTCTTTTGCTTCACCTCAACTGCCTTACCATAGTAACCTAGCCCAAAGTAGTCATTTATGACTCTTACACCAAATTTGACTTCCTCACCTCGTACGATGGAGGTGCTTGAAAGTTCTCCATCGGTTCTTTCAACGATTCCTTTATAAAAGTCATGCACCAGAGTTGCAATGTATTCCTTTCTGTGAACTACAAATTTCTGCCATCCCAATGCTGCCATTGTTGCGATAAAGTCAGGATTTGGGTTTTCCAAGCTAAAACCCCTTTCTGGCAGCAAGGCTTTCTTCTTTGAAGGAATGGGGATTTCTGGGTTTGGAACAGAAGAAGAACTTGGGTTGACGTTCTTTCCTTTGCCAGATGATTTTACTGCAGCTTGCTTTGTTTTAGTCATGGTGATTGTATGAGTTTTCTGGAGAGTGGGGGATTTGAGATTGAGATTTGCGATTTGGGGTTTGGGAGAAGGGATAAGATTGCGGTTTCTGAAAGTGTATGAAGGTGGTTTTGATGATTGTAACTGGTGTGTGTCTATTGGGGAGGTTTTATGGGAAGTTGGGAAGCAGGTGGTGGCGTGGGTTTGGGAAAAAGGGGTAACCGTTGGAAGTGACGTCATGGTCACTTTGGCAGTCACGTCTCAAAAAAAAATCATTCAAAATTGTTTCATTTGAAAACTGCTTGACTCATTTTCTTTTCTTTTTCATTTAAAACTTTACCCAGGCAGCGAACGTGACAACATCCTAGACACGCAGAGACGTTATAACGTTTATACTACTTCAGCTCCCATTCCTGCACAAAAAATTTAAAGACACAAAATTGCTGGTTAGTTAAAACCATTGGGTTGCCTCCCAAGAGCGCTTGCTTTAAGAGTCTTCAGCCAGACTATCCCCTTTTTTGAATTCAGGGGTTGTTGAGAGTCACTGTGGTCTTGTCCCTAACCACATGTTCTCCATGGTAATGCTTCACTCTTTGGCCATTGACCTTGAAAATGGAATTAGTTTTCTCATCAAACAGGTCCACAGCACCATGACTGTAGACTTTTACTATCTTGAAAGGTCCTGACCATCTTGATTTTAACTTCCCAGGGAACAACTTTAATCTTGAATTAAACAACAAAACTGATTGTCCTTCTACTAGCTCCCTTCTTTGAATTCTCTGATCGTGCCACTTCTTGGTTTTCTCTTTATACATTTTTGAATCCTCATAGGCAGTGTGCCTGAATTCATCTAGCTCATTTAGTTGAAGGAGCCTTGCTTCTCCAGCCTTTGAATGATCTAGGTTCAGTTGCTTCAGTGCCCAGTGAGCTTTGTGTTGGAGCTCAATGGGCAGGTGACAAGCTTTTCCGAAGACTAACTTGTATGGTGACATGCCCAGTGGTGTCTTAAATGCTGTTCTATACGCCCACAATGCATCATCAAGGTGCAGGGACCAATCCTTCCTGTTTGGACCAACCATCTTCTCAAGTATCCTTTTAATTTCTCTGTTGGAAATTTCTGCTTGACCACTTGTCTGTGGGTGATAAGCTGTAGCAATCTTGTGCTTCACTCCGTACTTAGCCAATAGGTTCTCAATCAGCTTGTTACAAAAGTGAGAGCCTTCATCACTGATTATAGCTCTTGGAGTACCAAATCTTGTGAAGATGTTTTGCTTCAGGAATTTGCTGACTGATTTGGCCTCATTATTGGGTAATGCAATGGCTTCCACCCATTTTGACACATAATCCACAGCTACCAAAATGTATAAATTTCCATGAGACATAGGAAATGGCCCCATGAAGTCCATTCCCCAAACATCAAACAGTTCCACTTCAAGAATATTTGTCAATGGCATTTCTTGCTTGTTGGAGATGTTTCCAGCTCTTTGGCATTTATCACAGCTTTTTACTAATTCATGAGCATCTTTGAAGAGTGTTGGCCAATAGTATCCTGACTGTAACACCTTTGCTGCAGTTCTGGTTCCTCCAAAATGTCCTCCATAAGGTGATGCATGACATTGTTGTAATACCTGGAGTTGTTCCTCTTCAGCCAGGCATCTCCTAAGCAACTGATCTTGACACATCTTATATAGATAGGGCTCATCCCAAAAATAGTGCTTCACGGTGTGGAAGAATTTTTTTCTTTGCTGATGGTTGAAATCCACAGGCACAATCTTGCTGACTAGGAAGTTAACTATATCAGCATACCAGGGAGCAGTAGTATCAGACGTTATAACGTTTGAAGAAATAGTCATAGACGTGGTAACGTCTTCAGCTACTGTGGCTACTGTCAGCAGTTTTTCATCAGGGAAATTTTCTTTTATTTCTTCTGCACCTGTACCTGCATCAACATTCTCAAGCCTAGAAAGATGATCAGCAACTTGGTTCTCCACCCCCTTTTTATCATGAATTTCCAAGTCAAATTCTTGGAGGAGGAGAACCCATCTAATGAGTCGTGGCTTTGCATCTTTTTTTGAAATCAAATACTTGATGGCTGAGTGATCAGTAAAAACAATAACTTTTGCACCCACCAAGTATGATCTAAATTTGTCAAAAGCAAATACAACAGCCAGTAACTCTTTCTCAGTTACAGTATAATTTAATTGGGCATCATCTAAGGTTTTACTAGCATAGTATATAGAGTGAAAAATTTTGCCATACCTTTGACCCAATACGGCCCCCACAGCGTAGTCACTCGCATCACACATTAATTCAAATGGTTTGGACCAGTCAGGAGTGACTATCACAGGAGCTGTTACAAGGGTGTTGCGCCCGAAAAATCCGGTTTGGGACTTTTCGTTTGACAACGTGGAAAAAGTTCGGAGCCGCCACCAATATTTTAATTTTAAGACCAAAACATTGAAAAAAGGTCTTTTAAACAAGGCGGATGGTCTTTTGAAAACTAGAGATGTAGGTTCGGGGGTCGGTTAGGTACGGGGAAGGGATTAGCACCCCGCACCTCCTTTCTACCGAAAGGGAACCATTAACTTGATGTGTTGTTTGGACAAAAGTTTGAGTTTGAAAGCGGTTTGTTCTACTTCTTTTCTTTTCTTTCCTTTTCTTTTTATTTCATTTGAGAAATTGTTTTATTGAAAACGGGGGGAAGAAGAATATTTTTGGTATCTTTGAAAAGCGGAACAAAACAAAGATTTTTTAAAAGGGTGCTTGACGGGCTATGACCCGCTCCTACGTACCCTCACTGGAAGAGGGATCAAAGCTACGTAGTTCTCGGGTTATCTTTGAAAATCAGGACAAAACAAAGATTTTTTAAGAGTGTGCTTGACGGGACAGGACCCCGCTCCTACGTACCCTCACTGGAATAGGGATCAAAGCTACGTAGTTCTCGGATTTTGGTTTTGAAAACGGCTTAAGGGGTTTTTCGCAATTGGATGAGCGTTTGTGAAGACCGAACAACAACGGTTAGAATGGCCTCACTACTAACTCTTTTGAAAATGAAATCATCATTAATGACCTAATCGGCAACGGCGCGATTGGTGTTTAATGACAATTGATTTATTTTTGAGAAATGAATAAGTTTTCGAAAATGGGGTAGAGCTTTTGCGAAGACCGAACAACAACGGTTAGAATGGTCTCGCTACTAACTCCTTTTGAAAACAACATCATCATTAACGGCCTAATCGGCAACGGCGCGATTGGTGTTTAATGACGATTGATTTATTTTTGTTTTGAAAGTAAAAGGGTTTTCTTTTATTAATGAATCTAGGAAAGAGGTTTTTAGAAAAAGGAAAAGAAGTAGAACACTTCAAATCAATTCTAAATCCATGACCAAATGCAAATGAATGAACAAGACTCATACTTCAACAATCAAGCAATCATGAACATATTATTCATCAACCAAGATTAAGCATGCCAATACAATCAAGGGATTCAATTATCAAAGATGCAAAACAAAGTTCTCAAAACAATTGTGTTGTGTGGGTGAGAATTGCTACGGGACGGGCAACAATCTCAAAGGAGTGTATTTACTCTAATGACTCTATGCTACAACAAGCAAGTAGGCTTACGTCTTCATTAGGAGGTCATACATGTAGAAAGGATGGCACACAATTAAATCAAGACATTTAAGTTGCATCAAGAACAAGAGAATACAATTGATTATAGGCATAGAATGATCTAGGTTAGATGAATGAACATGCAAGCAATGATGTGCATGATTAGGCAAATATGCAAATGCGTGGGCATACAAGACTATGCATGAATGAAAGATTAAGCATACAAGACTATGAATGCATGAGCATAATTATTGTGTAAGGTATGAACATTTGAGTATGCATGGACATGTGAATATGTAAGTTAGAAATGAATATGGAAGAATAAGTAAGAGGATGCATGAGAGTGTCGCATAAAATAGGGATGGATGAAGATGTATGAGAGTGAAAATGTTTTGGTAAAAGGTTTAGGTAAGAAAGTGGTAAAATGTTTTTGGGGTTTTTGTGTTTTGGAAATGAGATGAAATGTTTTTGATCTTGAAAGTGGTAAAAGTATTTTGGGGTTTATTTCATAAAGTTAAAAAAAGTTTGAAATGCATGTGAGAAAATGTTTTGGGGGTTTTTATGCAAAGATGCAAGTGGTAAAATGTTTTGAATGAAGGTAAAAATGTTTTATGTGATGAGATAAAAATGTTTTGGTAAAAACTAAGTGAAATGGTAAAAACCAAAGTGGTAAAATGTTTTTATGTTTTTTTGGTAAAAAGTTAATGAAGTGGTAAAGTAAAATGGTAAAAAGTAAACAAACACAATGACATAACTTGCATTTACTCAACCACAATCAAAATGACAATCTTCAAGCAATCAAAGGGGTAAAAACCTAGTCATGGCCGAATGCATACAAGCATGGAATCATCAACTTATTTCATGCAAAAATTGACAAATTAACACACAAAACAACACAAAAGAAGAGGACCTAATCTATCATGCAAGTTCCTAAGACAAACATCAACCAAATCATGCATTTATTCACGCAAAATCAAAGGAAACAAAACTAGCAAAATGGGTATGAGAATGGGTTTTTATTTGATGAAAATTATACCAACAAGGTTTAAAATACAATAAAATACAAGAAGACACAAGAACAATTCCTTCAAAGCCAAGGAGCCACCTCAAACACCCAAGCCTCCCTAAGTGCTTGTCAATAATGTTTGAGATGGCTCCTCAAAGCATCAACAACAATATATGAAGGAGTTGAGATGAGGAGAAGAGAGATTACATAATGAAAATTAAAGAAAATGCAAGAGTTTGTGAGCTTACCTCTAGATCTTGCTTGAAATGAGGAAGAAGATCAAAATAGAAACCAAGAACACTTGAACCTCCTCTTGAATCCCACGAAAATCACTTGATATTGAAGGATTTGATGATGAACTTTGAAGATAATGCAAGATTAGAAATGGATCTAGTGTAGGAATCAAGAATAATGAAGTTTGGATGGTTGAAAATTGAAGAATTGGTGGTGGAAATGGTGGGAGGTGGTCTTGGGTTTGAGAGGGGAGGAGGAGAGGAATTGTGATCTGATTGTGTGCTAGGGTAAAATGAGAATCCCCCCCCCCCTATGGTCTCTTATTTTGGGTTTTATATGAGGTGCAAAATTAAGGGTATATATGACATTGTGCTTTTGCCAACCATTGAGATTTGAGATAGAATTTGAATCAAGGGCCAAGATTGCAATGCACATGGATTAGGGACAAAGAGAAAACACAAATGAGTGAGGAATGGCTGGTGTCATATGAAATTGAAGAGTTTTTTGTACACAAAAATTGTTGAGGGCAATTAGGTCAATTTGCACATAGTTGTAGCCTAGGATTTGATCTAGAATTTTAATCAATGGCTAGGAATACAACTCACATGGATTAAGGGCATGAAGAAACACAAAATGAGGGAAAAGGGAGGGCTGAAATTCGCAGCCATGTGGAGGGAAGGAGAGGGAAAAAATGCAAGTTGTCACAAAATAGTACATTTTGTCTTATTAAGGACACTACCTTATTTTGATTCTTTTTGATTTTTCTTTTTATGATCATTCTTTTATTCCATGAAGATTCTTTTTTTTTATTTTGGGCTCATCCTAGGATTCAATCATTGGGCCCAAAATTCCATGACAACACCATTCCCAAAATTGATTTTGGGCCTCACTCTAGCGGAAATGACCATTTTGCCCTTTTCTTCGAAACTTGACTTTTTATGCAAAATTTAATCAATGATGCGCAAAAATTTATAACCCAACTCATTTTGACCCAAATGAATTCCTCCAAAGATGGCCAGTGATTTTTACTGAGAAATTATCTTTAAGGGTAAAATGACCAAAATGCCCTTTTTGACCCAAAAACCCTAATTTTGCCCGATAATGCATTTCCACTTCAAAAATGAATCTATAACCCTAGAAATGACCTCTAGAATCTTAGAATGCATGCTCAATGACCTTCATGAGGAATTATCATTTTTATTGTGAAATGACCAAAATACCCTTTTGGACTCTAAAAAACCTGATTTACCCAAAAAGTGCATTTCAACTCTAAAAATGATTTTAGAAACTTTGGAATGACTTTTAGGACTCAAAATGCAATGCATGATGCTTCTCACTCCTCAACTTATTTATTTTTGTGGAAAATTAGCGTTTTGATCTAAGCTGGACAAAATTGGGGTATGACAGCTGCCCCTCTTTATCTGGATTTTAACGAGGAATATGAATTGGCCGAAACATATTCCGAGGCAAAATAAAGATAAAGAATTTAGAAATTATACCGATTTTGTCTACTTAGGGAAACCCGATTTTTCCTTTTTCCATCTCTCTAGTTTTTTCTGTTTTTGTTAATGTAAGGTGAAAAATGAAATTCTAATGCATGCGAGAATAGAGATTTTTTTTTTTTTATATTTGATAAATGGACACTTTCGTGTCGATGCGTGCAGACTGAAAGGTAAAATGGGCACTTGGCGTGCAAACAGAAACTATAAAATGGGCACTTGGCGTGCAAACAGAAAGGTAAATGGGCACTTGTCGTGCAAACAGAAAAGTAAAATGGGCACTTGGCGTGCAGAAAGCGGTAAATGAGCACTTGGCGTGCAGAAAGTGGTAAATTGGGAATTCGGAGGCTGCCTAAAACCTTCTAACGGACTCTTGTCGAGTCCGAGCTCTGGGGGGGGTGGCCTTTTCGAGCGACCGATCAACATCAGGTCCGGAACTGATTTGATCAATGGATTTACGCTATGCCTTAGGCTGACACAACTAATCCGAAGGACTTGACGAAGTCTGATGGATCCATTGCGTGCTCGTACACAATGTTGTGATCTGTGGAAGGAGTTCACTAACTCGGTGGGAGTTCACTAACTCTGTGGGAGTTCACTAACTCTGTGTTGATGGAGTTTACTAACTCGGGGTTGATGATTTTCTAAAAATGAGATTTTTGGGACTCTCTGGTCCGAAGTAACTTTTCTCTTGGATGGTGCATGAAATGCGTGCACTTGGATGTTTGGGGTGCACATGAATGCAATGATTGACTTTGGTGGGATGCCTTTTCTGTTTGATTTTTCTCTTCTTTTCCTTTTGTTATTCTTTCGCTCTTCTGAGATGCGAGTTTGAAGGCGTAATGTACTGTTTGATGCCATGGAGTGATGACTGGTATGGATGATATGAGAATGATGAATGATATGAAGATGTTGTGTTCTTTTATGTTCCATCTTCTGTGATTTTCTTCTCTCGTTTCTTATTTGCTCTTTTTTTTCTATGGAATGCAGATATCTATGTAAATGGAGTGTGAATGTATGTTATGCAAAGTGTATGTGATGTGATGATTTCAATGGAATGATGGATGCTATGAGATGCTATTTTTGATTTTCTTCCTTTTTATTTTGGTTAAGGATCAACACTTCAAGTGCCTACAAGGTAACATCCTAGTCCCCAAGGATTAAGGTGAGCACCAAAGCCCTACAAGATAACAACCTAATCCCTAAGGGTCCAGGCGAGCACCGAAGCCCTACAAGATAACAACCTAATCCCTAAGGATCCGGGCGAGCACCGAAGCCCTACAAGATAACAACCTAATCCCTAAGGGTTAAGGCGAGCACTAAAGCCCTACAAGCGGCCAACTTTAGGCGACCCCCTCATGTGCTGAGATAGCTGGTTAAAGAATTTTTCCTATTTGTCTTTTTGCTATGTGAGGATGCAAATGCAGTATTTTGATGCATGATATGACAAAATTTTTTGGGGTATTCAAATACTTTTTTTGTGAATACTTTCATAATGATGAGACGCGAGACTTTGGATGCAAAAGTGGGATGATTATTGACCATTTTTGTTGAAAAATTGAATTTGATTCAAACTCCGGTGTTCTCAAGGTTTTTATTTACAAACAAGCTCACTTGTTTTCTCTCCCTTCCAATGACGACTGAATCTTAGATATCGCATGACTAACGTGTGTTCTCTCTCTTTGAAGCATTGCTTAGTAAGCATGCATAGGAGCGCAAATGTGAATGAGTGAGTCTGTTAACTTGGGATTGGTTTAGGATATGTATGACAATTGAAGGGATGACAAACATGATTATTACCGACGCTCATGAGGGACCAAGGGATGCAAGACTGCCCCGGTTCGGGCTTTTGATGAGTGAATAAGCTTGCCTTTGCCTGGTGGTGATAATGACTAGGGGTGTAGGAGATGATGAATTGGGAACACTTCGGCTCTTGGGATGAAAGGTGGAATGAAAAGGGTTTTGTTTCAACCCACAGAGTTTGGTGTTGCCCCAGTCAGGACGAAACAAAGGTGCCCCAATTAGAATGACGAGGCCTTATTTAGGATAGTGAGTTGAGAGATTGCCCCGGTGAGGTTCTTATGGGAATGAATGAGGTGAAGGAATGGGAATGCACTTGCCCCATTTTGGAATGAAATTTCAAACGGTTTCTTTGAGTGAGGTTGTGAAAAGGTGATAGAGTTATGGTGACGGTTATATACGGAGGGTGGTATGTGAACGGGATAGACGACGAACAAAATCTCCCCATGGTTGAGTGGAGTGAGGGGTGAAGGAAATGTCCCCTAGTACACATCTTTGATTCTTTTTAAGAAAAACTCAAATGCAATGAAAGTTTTGACTTTTAGTATGAAAGAAGCCTCACTTGGTGATCACTAAACCTTGTTTTAATGCAACTTGAATGCGTTTGAAGTGCAAGTCTTCCTTTTTCCGTCAGCTTTCTTTTTTTCGACTGTTTATTTTTGTTCCCTCATCTCTTTTTCCTAAGGGTTTGTTTTTCCTTGATCAGCTTTCTCTTTTCTGATCGTTTGTTTTTTCTTTTGAGTAAACACATTGTAGACAGATAAACTTAGTGGTCCTAAGATTTAAAATTTGAGAAAACAACAGCATTCGGTCATTGATCGGAATGGACTTTTCGGGATTGTGGTGTTTTGTGGAGGAGGGATGATGGGGCTTAATGAAGAGCTTGGGGGCTAATGGTAGGATGATTTTTATTCGGCGTTGGCTGACGATCGATGATTTATGATGGTTAATTGGCTTGATGAGGTGTTTGGAAATTTTATTCTTGGCTAAGGGTTTGTGGAGGGCGGGCTACCGAGGTCAAAGGGAAGTGTTTGCGGTTTATGGAAGGAGGGGTGTATGGGAATGATGAAGTGTTTGAAGGTTATTGAGACAAGGATCTCTTGTGTTTTGTGGTAACATGTACCAGCTCACCACTTACATTTCTTTTGTATTTTCTTTTGTTTTGGGATTTTCATTTTTGAATCCCTTTTTTGATTTTCTCTCTCTTTTTTTGTTTTATGATTCTTTTCCTTCTTTGACTCGGGTGAGCTGATAGAAAGTGATGCACTTTTTTTGGATATTTGAGGTGATCCTTGTCTAGGGTGATTTTTGGATTTTGGTTTTTCTTGGGTTAAGGTGGGTAGGAAAGGGAACTTCTGGATGGCCAAACTTCATTTCAAATTCCGATTGCTTATTTTTTTCATAAAACTTGACAACAATTTATCTATCTATATGTGTTTGCTCTTTTCTTTGCATTTTTTTTATGCCCTAATTTTTGCCTGGACCGCTCTTTGCGAGTTTTCAATCCACCGGGCGCTCCTTTTTGCCTAGGCCGCCCTTTGCGGGTTTTCAACCCAGCGAGCTTGTTCTTCTCATTTATCTCTTCTTTTCTCTTTTTTTTGGAAAGACTTGCACTAAAGGAATATAATGCCGATAAAGAAAGTTAGTGATCACAGAATTGCCCCAGCATGGAGGACTTAGAGTGTTAGTGAGAATGAACCAAAAAGTCAAGTATGCACTGATGGGAGAGAATATGCGCCTTATGGATGGACGGGGCGGGGTTAGACTGGGATGGTGATGATTACAAGGAAGGAAACTGACTGACTCAAACAAGAGAAACTGCACGTGTCATGCACGTTCACTATAGGAATGCTTCACAGAGAGTCAACATTAGTTAGAACAATGAATTGATGAGCTGCTTCAGTTTTTTTTTTGTCATGGAATGGATGGGATGCAGTGCTTTTGAAAGACATGCAAATGAGCTATTGATTTGCAAAACTGAGTGCCTTGGAACACCTTGAGTTTGCAACCAAGTAAGGATAAACTTTTTCAAAAAAAGGATGATTGTTTTGCAAGAACGTCTCGCTTCTCATCACAACTTTTATTTTATGCAATGAATGAATGAACAAATTATGATATGCAAGTATGATGCAAATGCGTGGAGAACGACTACTCGAAAAGTGTGGCTTATTCTAAATTATTTTGTTGCAAGACAAAATATGGAATACCAATGCGAATGATGCAAGAATGATGCCCCCCATTTTTTTCCAAATGATTTTTGATTTTTTATTTTATTTTTTAGAGGCGAGACAAGATGCGAAATGCCAATGCCCCTTTTTTGAATGATGAGAGATGCAAGAATGGTGATATGAGGCAACTGATTGTCGTTACCCTGAGTAACTTGCCTGAAACATTGAGTGGATCCTGACTCAATACTTCACACAATGTACTGAAACGTTTTGACAATTAGTTGACTCAATTTAATTTCCTACTTGAAATTAAAATACGTGCGACTGGGTCAAAGTGCTCTGACATCGTAAAGTAACATCTCAAATTTGTAGTCGACAAACAAATTTGAGACATTACCCTTCGTCGTTCAAAGGTGCACTTCTATCCATTAAGCCATCACATGAGAAATTTTTCTTTGTTTCGAAAGGATGCATGCAGGGAGAAATGATGTATTCGAACAAAGTGATGAGGTTAATGAAATGATGCATGAGCGCCACATTGACGCGATGTCCGCATTATTTGATGATAGTTTTTGCATAATCAAGGATGAATGAAATGCGATATGGATGATAGATGCTTCTGGTTTTCATTTTTCTTATGCAATGAAATGAAATGCGTGATGCTTGCAATTACTTTCCTAATGCATGGGAGATATTGAATGAAGATGCATGCGAGATGAGACGTTAATGCTTATTTTTGATTTGCGACACAGAAAAGTATTAATGCGATGATGTGATATGGACGGACGACGGAATGAGTGGGTGAATGAATGAACGAATGTGCATTTTGAATGAGGATAACGTAAATTGCATCACTTGATGATTTTTCATGATTATGAGCGAATGAAATACCATAGGAATGATAATTGTTTTTTTTTTCAGAATTTTGTTTTATGTAATGCATGATGCCATGATGCAAAGTGCGGATGATGATTGCTTTTCGTTTTATTTTTAAACTATGAAATGGAGTGCCTGATACTAACAATTATTTTTAGTGCGTGGAAAGATATGATTCTTATGAAAATGCATGCGAAATGAGATGTTTATTTGATTATTTTTTGTAATGCAAAGAAAAAATGCATGTAGTATGTTTTCTAAAAAAACTTGTGGAAAATAATAATTTTTGATTTTTCTTGATTTTTGGTTTTTTTTTTTCGATAAAAGACGGTATGCACTAATACTTGTTTGAATGCAAGTGCAATGCAATATGTATGATTTCATGTTTATCTTGGTGCCGGGAATCACGGTGTACTATGTCTTGCCATAGGTTTAACGGTGGATTTTGATTATTGTTTTCTTTGAAACACAACAAGGTTAGAATCAATAAGCGAAACAAAGCACATTCCATGCATTCAAACTTAAACAAACTCACACCTCGGAGTATACGCTGTTTCACTTTTGATTCCACATCGTGCCTATGACAAGATTCTTTGTCACTTTGGGATTCTCGGTAAACAAACTTTGATGAAATGCAAGGATGCATGCATGAACTGTAAAAGCTTCTGTTGGATGCAATGCGAGGATGCATGCAAAATGATGACGATGTTTTATGCATATGCAGATTAGGGCAAAACCTTTATTGGCATTTGTTCAAGTTTTTTTCTTTTTTTTTTTGAAAAATGCGGGCCGTACGTGGTTTCATATGGACCAAGTAAGAGAAAGGCTACAACGGCAGCTCGTTCTCTCTTTTTTTTGAAAAGAGTGGGCCATATGTCACTTCGTACGGACCAGCAAAAGAAAGGCTACAACGGCAGCTCTTTCTCTACTTTTTATTTGAAAAACCTCCTACTCTTTTTTGAAAACATGTCTATATTACCATGCAACACACAATTTGGTATGCCCCTTGTGTCCTACGAAGGTGGGGACCTAAGTTCTAGGACAACTCAAATGTTCCTCCCATGCGGGTTCTAGTCACTTCCTCACCAGGCTACCAGAGCTAATTCTCTTTCACAATAGCACCCACAACGATGGAACGCCATCTGGTGTGAGGGATCATGAAAGAGCATACTCTGGCTGAAACTTTCGTGAGAGTCGGAAGGACAACAGTCCAATTGCCAGTCACTACTCGTTTCCACTCTCCTAAGTTTTGTCAGACCTTGGGTTTTAGGCCCCTCTCAAAGCATAGTAAGCATACGGTGTGAGTGTGTGCAGCAAGGGCATACCGCCTAAAACTACCCACATATACCCCACCTGCAAAGGAAAACCCAGAACAGTCCAAATAATAGCCGGTAATAACATGTCGTCTACCCTAGGGTTCAATATCACAATACTAATAATCCAACCTAGGTTTCAGCAACAGTCATATGCACTGCTTACCTCAAGAAAGGGAGCGGAGAAGAAGGGATCATAATAGAATGGGAGGAAATGCATGTTTTTACCTTAAGAAAGGGAGCAGAGAATAGGGGACATGGGAATTGAGGAATGCATGAACATGGCATTGTGAACAAATAGAAAAGAAGTAAAACAAAGCTTTCAACTCAATTAATTTTAAAACCACACATCAAAGTTAACTAGGCTTGACCCTCGTCCTTTTTTTTTTAAAAAAAAAAAGTGTCCCCAGTGGAGTCGCCAGCTGTTGCGCCCGAAAAATCCGGTTTGGGACTTTTCGTTTGACAACGTGGAAAAAGTTCGGAGCCGCCACCAATATTTTAATTTTAAGACCAAAACATTGAAAAAAGGTCTTTTAAACAAGGCGGATGGTCTTTTGAAAACTAGAGATGTAGGTTCGGGGGTCGGTTAGGTACGGGGAAGGGATTAGCACCCCGCACCTCCTTTCTACCGAAAGGGAACCATTAACTTGATGTGTTGTTTGGACAAAAGTTTGAGTTTGAAAGCGGTTTGTTCTACTTCTTTTCTTTTCTTTCCTTTTCTTTTTATTTCATTTGAGAAATTGTTTTATTGAAAACGGGGGGAAGAAGAATATTTTTGGTATCTTTGAAAAGCGGAACAAAACAAAGATTTTTTAAAAGGGTGCTTGACGGGCTATGACCCGCTCCTACGTACCCTCACTGGAAGAGGGATCAAAGCTACGTAGTTCTCGGGTTATCTTTGAAAATCAGGACAAAACAAAGATTTTTTAAGAGTGTGCTTGACGGGACAGGACCCCGCTCCTACGTACCCTCACTGGAATAGGGATCAAAGCTACGTAGTTCTCGGATTTTGGTTTTGAAAACGGCTTAAGGGGTTTTTCGCAATTGGATGAGCGTTTGTGAAGACCGAACAACAACGGTTAGAATGGCCTCACTACTAACTCTTTTGAAAATGAAATCATCATTAATGACCTAATCGGCAACGGCGCGATTGGTGTTTAATGACAATTGATTTATTTTTGAGAAATGAATAAGTTTTCGAAAATGGGGTAGAGCTTTTGCGAAGACCGAACAACAACGGTTAGAATGGTCTCGCTACTAACTCCTTTTGAAAACAACATCATCATTAACGGCCTAATCGGCAACGGCGCGATTGGTGTTTAATGACGATTGATTTATTTTTGTTTTGAAAGTAAAAGGGTTTTCTTTTATTAATGAATCTAGGAAAGAGGTTTTTAGAAAAAGGAAAAGAAGTAGAACACTTCAAATCAATTCTAAATCCATGACCAAATGCAAATGAATGAACAAGACTCATACTTCAACAATCAAGCAATCATGAACATATTATTCATCAACCAAGATTAAGCATGCCAATACAATCAAGGGATTCAATTATCAAAGATGCAAAACAAAGTTCTCAAAACAATTGTGTTGTGTGGGTGAGAATTGCTACGGGACGGGCAACAATCTCAAAGGAGTGTATTTACTCTAATGACTCTATGCTACAACAAGCAAGTAGGCTTACGTCTTCATTAGGAGGTCATACATGTAGAAAGGATGGCACACAATTAAATCAAGACATTTAAGTTGCATCAAGAACAAGAGAATACAATTGATTATAGGCATAGAATGATCTAGGTTAGATGAATGAACATGCAAGCAATGATGTGCATGATTAGGCAAATATGCAAATGCGTGGGCATACAAGACTATGCATGAATGAAAGATTAAGCATACAAGACTATGAATGCATGAGCATAATTATTGTGTAAGGTATGAACATTTGAGTATGCATGGACATGTGAATATGTAAGTTAGAAATGAATATGGAAGAATAAGTAAGAGGATGCATGAGAGTGTCGCATAAAATAGGGATGGATGAAGATGTATGAGAGTGAAAATGTTTTGGTAAAAGGTTTAGGTAAGAAAGTGGTAAAATGTTTTTGGGGTTTTTGTGTTTTGGAAATGAGATGAAATGTTTTTGATCTTGAAAGTGGTAAAAGTATTTTGGGGTTTATTTCATAAAGTTAAAAAAAGTTTGAAATGCATGTGAGAAAATGTTTTGGGGGTTTTTATGCAAAGATGCAAGTGGTAAAATGTTTTGAATGAAGGTAAAAATGTTTTATGTGATGAGATAAAAATGTTTTGGTAAAAACTAAGTGAAATGGTAAAAACCAAAGTGGTAAAATGTTTTTATGTTTTTTTGGTAAAAAGTTAATGAAGTGGTAAAGTAAAATGGTAAAAAGTAAACAAACACAATGACATAACTTGCATTTACTCAACCACAATCAAAATGACAATCTTCAAGCAATCAAAGGGGTAAAAACCTAGTCATGGCCGAATGCATACAAGCATGGAATCATCAACTTATTTCATGCAAAAATTGACAAATTAACACACAAAACAACACAAAAGAAGAGGACCTAATCTATCATGCAAGTTCCTAAGACAAACATCAACCAAATCATGCATTTATTCACGCAAAATCAAAGGAAACAAAACTAGCAAAATGGGTATGAGAATGGGTTTTTATTTGATGAAAATTATACCAACAAGGTTTAAAATACAATAAAATACAAGAAGACACAAGAACAATTCCTTCAAAGCCAAGGAGCCACCTCAAACACCCAAGCCTCCCTAAGTGCTTGTCAATAATGTTTGAGATGGCTCCTCAAAGCATCAACAACAATATATGAAGGAGTTGAGATGAGGAGAAGAGAGATTACATAATGAAAATTAAAGAAAATGCAAGAGTTTGTGAGCTTACCTCTAGATCTTGCTTGAAATGAGGAAGAAGATCAAAATAGAAACCAAGAACACTTGAACCTCCTCTTGAATCCCACGAAAATCACTTGATATTGAAGGATTTGATGATGAACTTTGAAGATAATGCAAGATTAGAAATGGATCTAGTGTAGGAATCAAGAATAATGAAGTTTGGATGGTTGAAAATTGAAGAATTGGTGGTGGAAATGGTGGGAGGTGGTCTTGGGTTTGAGAGGGGAGGAGGAGAGGAATTGTGATCTGATTGTGTGCTAGGGTAAAATGAGAATCCCCCCCCCCCCCTATGGTCTCTTATTTTGGGTTTTATATGAGGTGCAAAATTAAGGGTATATATGACATTGTGCTTTTGCCAACCATTGAGATTTGAGATAGAATTTGAATCAAGGGCCAAGATTGCAATGCACATGGATTAGGGACAAAGAGAAAACACAAATGAGTGAGGAATGGCTGGTGTCATATGAAATTGAAGAGTTTTTTGTACACAAAAATTGTTGAGGGCAATTAGGTCAATTTGCACATAGTTGTAGCCTAGGATTTGATCTAGAATTTTAATCAATGGCTAGGAATACAACTCACATGGATTAAGGGCATGAAGAAACACAAAATGAGGGAAAAGGGAGGGCTGAAATTCGCAGCCATGTGGAGGGAAGGAGAGGGAAAAAATGCAAGTTGTCACAAAATAGTACATTTTGTCTTATTAAGGACACTACCTTATTTTGATTCTTTTTGATTTTTCTTTTTATGATCATTCTTTTATTCCATGAAGATTCTTTTTTTTTATTTTGGGCTCATCCTAGGATTCAATCATTGGGCCCAAAATTCCATGACAACACCATTCCCAAAATTGATTTTGGGCCTCACTCTAGCGGAAATGACCATTTTGCCCTTTTCTTCGAAACTTGACTTTTTATGCAAAATTTAATCAATGATGCGCAAAAATTTATAACCCAACTCATTTTGACCCAAATGAATTCCTCCAAAGATGGCCAGTGATTTTTACTGAGAAATTATCTTTAAGGGTAAAATGACCAAAATGCCCTTTTTGACCCAAAAACCCTAATTTTGCCCGATAATGCATTTCCACTTCAAAAATGAATCTATAACCCTAGAAATGACCTCTAGAATCTTAGAATGCATGCTCAATGACCTTCATGAGGAATTATCATTTTTATTGTGAAATGACCAAAATACCCTTTTGGACTCTAAAAAACCTGATTTACCCAAAAAGTGCATTTCAACTCTAAAAATGATTTTAGAAACTTTGGAATGACTTTTAGGACTCAAAATGCAATGCATGATGCTTCTCACTCCTCAACTTATTTATTTTTGTGGAAAATTAGCGTTTTGATCTAAGCTGGACAAAATTGGGGTATGACAAAGGGCATTCTTCAATTTCTGGAAGGCTTCATGACAATGCTCATCAAAGTTGAAGACGTTATCACGTTGCAGCAGCAGACACAAAGGTTTGGAAATTTTTGAGAAATCCTTGATAAACCTTCTGTAAAAACCAGCATGCCCTAAGAAACTTCTAATACCTTTGACAGTTGTAGGTGGAGGTAATTTGTCAATAACATCAACTTTCGCTTTATCCACCTCCAACCCTTTCTTTGAAATTTTATGCCCCAAAACAATTCCCTCTTGAACCATGAAGTGGCATTTCTCCCAGTTGAGTACTAAGTTGGTTTCTTCACACCTTATTAAGACTCCTTCTAAGTTATCCAAGCATGCCTTGTACGAGTCTCCATAGACTGAAAGGTCATCCATGAAAACTTCCATGGATTTTTCAATAAAATCTGAGAATAAAGCCATCATACACCTCTGAAATGTTGCAGGCGCATTACACAATCCAAATGGCATCCTTCTGAAGGCAAAGGTACCATAAGGACAAGTGAATGTGGTCTTCTCTTGGTCCTCAGGCACAATAGCTATCTGGTTATATCCTGAGTAACCATCAAGGAAACAATAGAATTCTTTGCCTGCAAGTCTATCCAACATCTGGTCAATAAATGGCAGAGGAAAATGGTCCTTCTTGGTTGCTTTGTTCAGCTTCCTGTAGTCCATACATATCCTCCATCCAGTCACTGTTCTTGTTGGAATTAATTCATTTTTTTCATTGGTTACCACAGTAACTCCACCCTTCTTTGGCACACATTGAACTGGGCTCACCCATGAGCTATCACTAATTGGATAAATGATTCCTGCATCTAACCATTTGATGATTTCCTTCTTGACCACCTCCTTCATTATCGGGTTCAATCGCCTTTGTCCTTCAATGCTGTTCTTTGCATTCTCTTCCAAGACAATTCTGTGCATACAGATTGTGGGACTGATACCTTTGATATCTGCCATTTGCCAACCAATGGCTTTCTTGTGCCTTTTCAAGGTGCTAATGAGATCACTTTCCTGCTCTTGTGAGAGGTTAGAAGAAATGATCACTGGTAAAGAATCATTTTCTTCTAAAAAGGCATACTTCAGGTGATCAGGCAACACTTTCAATTCCAGAGTGGGTGGTTTTTCAATGGATGGTACTATCTTCTTGAGATTGGAGTCTTCTTGCCCCAAGGATTCATACTTCTTTGTCCACGCCCTGGGTACATGGGAATCAGACGTGACAACGTCTGTGGTTGACGTTGTAACGTTTGACGGATCAGCTTCTTCTGATAACAATTCTTGAATCTCATCATTGCCCAGAATCTTTTCCAAGTGGTCAT
Source organism: Astragalus membranaceus (assembly GCA_039519185.1). Classification (NCBI taxonomy): domain Eukaryota; kingdom Viridiplantae; phylum Streptophyta; class Magnoliopsida; order Fabales; family Fabaceae; genus Astragalus; species Astragalus membranaceus. Next base: position 59,438,795 of record CM076849.1, read on the forward strand.
TATCTTTATTGAATTGCTTTTGAACCACATGGTCAAGGGCAACCACAAAGGAACATTCCTCTGTGTTAGGTTCTGGATACTTGAGTGCGTTGAGGACGTTGAATTTGACTTCTTGGTCATTGACCCTCATGATTAATTCTCCTTTCTGCACATCAATGAGTGTCCTTCCAGTGGCTAGAAATGGTCGCCCCAAGATAATAGGAACTTCCTTATCTGCATCAAAATCCAAAATAACAAAGTCCACTGGAAACACGAATTTGTCAACTTTAATCAAAACATCTTCTAATATGCCCTCAGGATAAACTCTACTTTTATCAGCTAATGTAAGACTTAAAGAAGTAGGTCTGGCAGTTCCTATACCAAGTTTTTCATAAATGGACTTGGGCATCAAGTTAATACTTGCCCCCAAGTCACATAAAGCTTTGCCAAGGTAAAAATCTCCAATGGAGCATGGTATAGTAAAACTGCCAGGATCTTTCAGTTTTCTAGGGAGTTTATTCTGCATGATTAAGCTACATTCTTCAGTTAAAGCAATAGTTTCAAACTCCCCTAGCCTTCTTCTTTTGGTGATGATATCCTTTAGGAACTTGGCATAGTTTGGCATCTGTTGTAGAGCTTCAACCAAGGGAAGGTTTATGTGCAGCTGTTTTAGCATCTCCATGAACCTGCTGAATTGCTTGTCTTCATGAGCTTTCTTGAGTCTTTGAGGGTAGGGTGGAGGAGGATATTCAGGTACAAGCTTAGGAACAGTCTTGATTCCTGGTTCAGAACTAGACGTTGTAACGTCTGGCTTAGACATCACAATATCTGGAATATTCTTCTCTTTTTCTCCACCTTTGTTTTTCTCTTTTTCCTTGTCTGGCACCTCAGATTCCTTAGGCATAGATGGTTCTGGATACTCAGTGCCACTTCTTAATGAGATAGCATTTACCTGTGCATTCACCACATCTTTACCATTTGACTTTGATGAAGATGGTGTTTCAGTTGTGGATGGAAAAGATCCATTCTGTCTTTGAGTAAGAGCTGAGGCTATCTGTCCAATTTGGTTCTCCAAAGTTTTGATTGAAGACTCATGGGTCTGTAAGGTTGCCCTACAATCACTTATGAAAGTTTTCATCAAGGCTTCCAAATTGCTGTTGTTGTTATTCTGCGTATACTGCTTTTGTTGTTGAGGGGGAAATCCTGGGGGTATTGCAGGAGCAGCATTGCTAGCATTCAAAGAATTGTTGTTCTTCCAACTAAAATTTGGGTGATTTCTCCAATTTGAATTGTACAAGTTGGAGAAGGGACTGTTACCTTTGTTATGTGATACAAAGTTTACAGACTGGGGGTTATGGGGACACTCTTCGTAGACATGCCCTCCTTCACAATATACACACACTACTCCCCCAGATGGTGTTGGCTCAATAGCTGCAGCAGTCTGTGTTTCAGACGTGGCCACGTTTGGAGTGCTCAAGTTCTTAATCATGTTGGTCAGAGAAGCAACCTGAGCAGAAAGGGCAGTTACTTCACTTATCTCATGGACACCAGCCTTCTTTCCAGGAGTGAATCTATCAGAAGGCCAATGGGCATTGTGAGTGGCTATGTCTTCAATAAGTCTGCATGCCTCAGAGAAAGACATGTTTAATATGACACCGCCTGATGAAGCATCAAGTATAAGCCTGGTAGGTTGATCTAGACCATTATAAAAAGTCTCCATTTGAATAACTACGGGAATGCCATGGTGTGGGCACATTCTTAGTAATTCCTTCCATCTTTCCCAAGCCTCAAATAATGATTCCCCTTCTCTTTGTTTGAAGGAAGTGATGTCATTTCTTAACTTGGCATTTTTGTTGGGAGGGAAGTATTTTCCAAGAAATTTCTCAGCTAGCTCATCCCAAGTATGAATTGAATTTGGCTCTAAGGAGTTCAACCAATTCTTGGCCTTGTCCTTAAGAGAATATGGAAATAGCTTCAGTTGGAAGGCATCTTCTGAGACTCCAGGGATGACAAAGTTGCTACACACATCCAAAAATTGCCTTAGATGTGCATAAGGATCTTCTTGAGGGAAACCCCCAAATTGCCCTGCAGTCTGCAACATTTGGAACATCATTGGCTTGAATTCAAAGTGACCAGTATGAATAGGTGGTCTTGCAATGCCTGTTTGTAAATGTGCAGGATTGAGCACGGCATAATCACGCATAGGCCTGTCCCTGTCATTGACCATGTCTTGTGGCCCTGCATTGATGAGTTGCTGTCTCTGCCAGTGTTCATCATCAACATAGGTATCTGTATGAGTTTGTGGTCCACGACCACGTCCTCCAGCATCAGAGTGCCTTCCTCCTCTTGGAGTACGTCCACCTCTAGAGCTTCTACCACCAGTACCATGTTCAGACATGATTGGCGGCTGAAATTGCTGTTGTTGTTGCTGCCTTCTTAGCCTTTGTTGTCTCCTTAGTCGCCTGAAGGTTCTTTCAGGTTCTGGGTAGAATTCAGGTTCAGATCCACTCCCTGGTTCTGTTGAACTAGAGCTTGAACTGGAACTAAGCATACGCTGTAACGTTTACCTGTTCACTCATAAAAACAACAAACAACACAGCAGAATTCTTTCACCTAGTGTTTTAATTCTTGTTGAACAATAAAAGTTAAATACAATCCCCGGCAACGGCGCCAAAAACTTCTTCGCGCTCGTGTGTGTTATAGTCGCAATGTCAGTGCAAGTATACACGTCGTACAAGTAATAAAGTGGATAAAAGTAAGAGATCGTTCCCACGAGGATTGATTAACTTTCAGAGTTCAAGTCTTTAAAACACAAGTGAAACAGGTAATAAATCGACACTAAAAGTTGATATTAAGACTAAGAACATAAATAAAGCAAGTAAATGAGAAGTGGGTGTGAATATGGAAGAGTATGAGTTGGATTGCTGCATGCAAGTAAATCTCCTCTAGTCAGACGTTATAACGTTTACACGTTAATACGTACAAATGCTATGTTGTATAGACGTTATAACGTTTGAACGCTGTTGCAAAAGAGCTGTGCTTTTCAGTCACAAAACGTCAGAGCTTCAAGTACTAGAATTCCTATGTCTAGGTTCTAAGTAGGCCTACTCCTGTATTTTAAGTACCCACAGCAATGTCCTATGAACTATTATCCATTCTATGTCTAGACTTAGATAAAAATGCCTAAATGTCTTTAGTGCACCTTTTCATTCACATAAATCTTTGAGTTCTTTTCATAGACCATGTCTGTACCTATGAATCTACTTATTTTAAGTGATCAATTCAAAACAAGTTTGGAAATATTAACATGCAAAGATTTAAAACGCATAAACATCAATACTTCATAACATTAAACTAGAGGTTCATTACATGCAAAACAACAACCCAACTACAAATGTTTAGCTCATGCTGAGCATCCTTACAGAAATAAGAGGAGTTAAAATCCAAATACCGTACATAGAGAAAAGGAGACTAAACGCAAAAGATACGCCTAAGTGGCCTTCCTTCATGCACGCTGTAAAGACGTTACAACGTCTGAGCTTTACAGTAATGGCTGTGGATGGATATGGAAATTGGGGTCTTGAGAGAATTAAAAATGAAGAAGTCTGTGTCCAGAACTTCTCTCAGAAAAACTATCTCTGAAAAATGGGGGAAGGTGGATGATGAATGGAGTCGTGTGTCTTCCGCATGGTGCACCCTTGCCTTTTTGTAGAGAGAGAATAGCCATGGTCAAAAGAGGGTCACATGTTGCTGATGTCATTCCCCCACCTTCCAAGCTTGCTTGCGAGTTGACTCTGCCCTGAAGTGACACCGCACTGCTACAGTGCGTAAGCTGCGTCAGTGTTGAAGAAAGAGAAGATCTTCTCCATTTCCAGATCTCTGGTCATCATTACATGCGCGCCAAAATGATATATATTATTTTCTTGCTCTGCTGTCCTTCTTCAGACGTGATGAGAGACGCTGCCACGTTTGGATTACTGCACAAACACAAGAAGCATCAAAACGCTCACAAAGGCGCCAATTGGCACCAAAATGCCTAGAACTTGTAATTTAGCCCCTTTCTAACTGAAAAGCAATAAACTAACAGAAACTTAATAGAAACAACCTACTATTGCCAGAGAACTTGCATGATTTAACTTTGAATAAGTATAAATAACTCATATAAACATGAGTTATCACTAAACCAATCACTATTCAAGTGCCAGTCCCTTTTCCCTTTAAAAGCACCAATGCAGTCCCGTGGAGTTACGATGTGAAAGTTCAGACTACCCCTGATGTCATTAACATCTCAGGGACCGGTGGGATGACTCGAAGTGGACGTTTCTATACCCCTGGAGGGCCTAGTGAGGACAGAACAAAAGAAGGGGAGGAAAGAGCCCGTAAGGGCAAAAGCACAGAGCAGGAACCTGTCGATAAGAATGCAGGAAAGAAGACGTTATCCGAGCAAGAAGCCAGTGAATTTCTGAAGCTTATGAGACAAAGCGAGTATAAGGTGGTTGATCAACTGAACCAAACTCCCGCAAAGATATCTCTGTTGTCATTATTGCTCAGTTCCGATGCCCATCGTGCCGCATTAACAAAAGTATTGAATGAGGCCCATGTCGCTCATGACATCTCGGTCGGCCAATTTGATGGGATCGTCGGAAACCTTGTTGCAAGTAATTATCTCACCTTTACTGATGATGAGATTCCAACTGAAGGAAGGGGGCACAACAAGGCCCTACACATATCGGTGAAGTGTGGAGATTACTCTCTTGCTCGGGTACTCATTGACAATGGTTCATCTTTGAATGTATTACCCAGATCAACCATGGAGAAATTAGATGTGGACTGTTCATACATGAGACCAAGCTCCATACTAGTCAGGGCCTTTGACGGATCAAAAAGGGAAGTCATCGGAGAAATGGACTTACCTGTGCAAGTAGGTCCGGAGCACTTCGTGGTGACCTTCCAGATAATGGACATTGCCCCATCCTACAGTTGTCTCTTGGGGAGGCCATGGATCCACTCGGCAGGGGCAGTTCCCTCTTCTTTACACCAGAAGCTCAAGTTCATAGTCAACAATAAGCTGGTGGTTATTTTCGGTGAGGAAGAAATGCTGATAAATAAGTTCGCTCCCACTCGTTACATTGAGGCTGCTGAAGAGTCTCTCGAGACTGCCTTCCAAGCATTGGAAATCGCCAATACATCTGCTATGTTAGAACCCAAGCTATCCAAGACTGCCGTGATGGTTGCTAAGTTCATGTTAGGAAAAGGCTTCCAAGCTGGAGGAGGCTTGGGAAAAACCGGACAGGGGATCCTGACACCAATACAGCCAGAGGAGAACAAAGATAGACATGGGATAGGATATCGGCCCAATCGCACTGATAAGAGAAGGATTGTGGAGGAAAAGAAGGAGCGGAGGATAGCCAGGCTCGAGGACAGAGTGCCAAATACGAAGAGAATCACCATCTGCGACATCAAGGAAAGCTTTCGGAGTGCGGGAATGTTGAACCCCAATCAGATCGCCGCAGTTGAGGACGATCTAAGCACTGAAGAAGGCATCGTCAGTCTTGTACGCCCTTGTCCTGCAAACAAAAGACTCAAGAATTGGGAGATCATTGATTTTCCTGTGGTTTTTAGTTCAAAGTAATGTTTCTATAATGTAATCCTCTGGCTCTGCCCAAGGCCTTAGGATATTTCATTCGGGCACGCATGTTTCCCTTTCAGTATTAATATCAATGCAACGTTATTTCAATTCCCAATAAACTCTCGTTTTTCTTTTCTTGTTACATTCGCTTCTTATGTTCTTTCTTTCGTTTTTATTCCGTTAATTTACGCTAATGCAGATCCGAAAAAAATGTCTTTGAAAATAACAACGCCAATAATCCATATTGTAACTTTGATCACCCTATCAATCAAACTGAGGAAGATGTTGAGGATAATTGGGAAACCCCTCCAGAGTTAATGAGAATAATGGAACAAGAGGAAAAAATAATCGAACCCCACGAGGAATCAACTGAAACGATCAACTTAGGCACGGAAGAAGACAAAAAAGAAGTCAACATTGGCACCACATTGAAAGACAGCGAGCGAGAGAAATTGGTTAAGTTATTGTTTGACTATGTTGACGTCTTCGCATGGACATACCAAGACATGCCCGGACTGGACCCCAACATAGTCGAACACAAGTTACCAGTAAAACCAGAATGCCCGCCGGTAAAACAAAAGTTAAGAAGGATGAAACCAGAGATGTCATTGAAAATCCGAGATGAGGTTAAGAAGCAGTTCGATGCTGGGTTTTTAGCAGTAGCAAAATACCCTCAATGGGTAGCCAATATTGTACCGGTCCCAAAGAAAGACGGGAAGGTTCGGATGTGCGTCGATTATCGAGATTTGAACAGAGCCAGCCCCAAAGATGACTTCCCTTTGCCTCACATTGATGTCCTGGTGGATAGCACAGCACAACACTCTCTGTTCTCCTTCATGGATGGATATTCCGGATACAACCAAATTAAGATGGCCCCCGAAGACATGGAGAAAACCACCTTCATCACTCTCTGGGGAACCTTCTGTTACAAAGTAATGCCATTCGGACTGAAGAATGCTGGTGCAACGTACCAAAGGGCAATGGTCGCATTGTTCCATGATATGATGCATAAGGAAATAGAGGTTTACGTGGATGACATGATTGCAAAATCCAAGACTGAAGAAGAGCATATCGTCAATCTGCAAAAACTCTTCGAACGTCTCAGGAAGTTCAAACTCAGATTAAACCCTGCCAAATGCACTTTCGGTGTAAGATCGGGAAAGCTGTTGGGTTTCATAGTCAGTCAAAGGGGAATAGAAGTAGATCCAGCCAAAGTACGAGCAATACTAGAAATGCCGGCACCGAGTACTGAAAAAGAAGTTCGTGGTTTCCTGGGAAGATTGAACTACATCTCTAGGTTCATATCGCAGCTAACATCTACATGCGAGCCTATCTTCAAGCTTTTGTGCAAAAACCAAGAAACAAAGTGGAATGATAATTGCCAAGAAGCCTTTGAAAAGATCAAGAGGTACCTCCAAAATCCACCGATTCTGATGCCGCCTGTGCAGGGCAGACCTCTCATCCTGTATCTAACAGTGCTAGACAAGTCAATGGGTTGTGTACTGGGGCAACATGATGAATCCGAAAAGAAGGAACATGCCATCTACTATCTAAGCAAGAAATTCACCGAGTGCGAGACAAGATACTCATTGTTGGAAAGAACGTGTTGTGCTCTGGCCTGGGCTGCACGTCGTTTGAGGCAGTATATGCTGAGCCACACGACTTGGTTGGTATCTAAAATGGACCCAGTCAAGTATATTTTTGAAAAACCCGCTCTCACAGGGAGGATCGCTCGCTGGCAAATGCTGCTATCTGAATACGACCTTTTATATGTCACCCAAAAAGCAATCAAGGGTAGTGCATTGGCTGAGTACTTGGCACACCAGCCCATCGAAGATTACCAATCAATGCAGTGCGATTTCCCAGACGAAGATATAATGGCTCTATTCGTAGAAGGGAATCCTCCGGACAACGAAAGGTGGAGAATGTTATTCGACGGCGCTTCTAATTTATACGGGCACGGGGTCGGAGCTGTACTGATCTCTCCTGATAACCGCTTCATACCGTTTACCGCTAGACTGAGTTTCTACTGCACCAACAACATTGCAGAATATGAAGCGTGCGTCCTAGGCATCAAAGCAGCCCTTGAATGGAAAGTCAAAAGACTCGATGTATATGGGGACTCAGCTTTAGTCATCCACCAGACAAAAGGTGACTGGGAAACCAGGGATTCCAAATTAATTCCTTATCATGATCACATCCAAAAGATGGTTGAACAATTTGAAGAGATCACTTTCCATCATCTCCCTCGCGAAGAAAATCAGTTGGCCGATGCTTTGGCGACTTTGTCATCAATGTTCAACATCAATAACAACAAGAGTCTGATATTCATCCGAATCCAACATCGAGACCTACCGGCACATCATTGTGTGGCAATCGAAGAAGAGCCTGACAGTAAACCTTGGTATTACGATATCAAGCACTATATTACAAACAGAGAATATCCTCCTGGTGCCACCGAGAATGATAAGAGGACACTTAGGAGGCTGTCGATGGGTTTCTTCTTAAATGGGGAGGTGCTTTACAAGAGAAATCACGATATGGTCCTCCTCAGATGTGTAGCAGAAGAAGAAGCAGAAAGAATTATGAAGGATGTCCATGAAGGCTCGTTCGGCACCCATTCTAATGGGCACACCATGGCAAGAAAAATCCTAAGGGCTGGCTACTACTGGTTGTCAATGGAGACTGACTGCTTCAACTACGTCAGAAAATGCCACAAATGTCAAATCTATGCCGACAATATCCATGTACCACCTGCCTCTCTGAATGTCCTAACAGCACCATGGCCATTCTCAATGTGGGGAATGGATGTCATCGGTCCCATCGAACCCAAGGCATCAAACGGACATCGTTTCATTCTTGTCGCTATTGATTATTTCACCAAATGGGTCGAGGCCGCTTCTTACGCCAGTGTAACAAAATCAGTGGTTGTCAGGTTCATAAAGAGAGATTTAATTTGCCGCTACGGTCTTCCAAATAAGATCATCACGGACAATGGGACAAACCTGAACAATAAGATGATGAAGGAGTTGTGCGACGACTTCAAAATCCAGCATCATAATTCCTCCCCATACCGTCCAAAGATGAATGGGGCAGTTGAGGCAGCAAATAAGAACATAAAGAAGATCGTGCAAAAGATGGTAGTGACCTTCAAGGACTGGCATGAAATGTTGCCCTTCGCTTTGCACGGGTATCGGACCTCTATCCGCACGTCAACAGGGGCAACACCATTCTCGCTAGTATATGGGATGGAAGCAGTTCTTCCCATCGAGGTGGAAATACCCTCCCTGCGAGTGCTAATGGATACAAAATTGGAGGAAGCAGAATGGGTTCAAGCTCGTCTGGATCAGTTGAACCTCATAGAAGAAAAGAGGGTAGTTGCTTTGTGTCATGGGCAGTTGTACCAACAAAGAATGAAAAGGGCTTATGATAAAAAAGTGCGCCCCCGCCAGTTTCAAGAAGGAGGCCTCGTGCTCAAGAAGATGTTGCCTATCCAAAAGGATTCCCGTGGAAAATGGACCCCTAACTATGAAGGACTCTATGTGGTAAAGAAGGCATTCTCTGGAGGAGCATTGATTCTCACAAAAATGGACGGTGGAGACCTCCCACTCCCAGTGAACTCGGACGCAGTCAAGAAGTACTATGCCTAAAGAAATATATGGAAAAAAGAGAAAGATGAGCCAAGCAAAAATAAGCTCGCTAGGTCGAAAACCCGAAAGGGCGACCTAGGCAAAAGCTAGAGCGACCCGGTGGACTGAAAACTCTAAAGAGCGGTCCAGGCAAAAATTAGGGTCAGAAGTTGGACTTTAAGCTACAAAGGCAATCAATAACTCCAAAAGTTGGACGATGAAGGCTCAAAGTTGTGTTAATGGGCGATCGGCGTTATTACTTCAAAGATACAAACAATCAAAGGATCAGCTTTCCTTGTTTTCTTTTTCTTCTCTTTCTTTTTGTAGTTTAAACTCCCAATGTAATTTTCAGCCAGCGCGACCTTCTGCGCATTTGTGATCCTTTTGAATATTAAACACTTCCTTTATTCTCTCATTTCCCTATTATCGCAAAAATAACGTTCATGGTAAACAATACTGAATTGTGAAACATGTGCATGATCACAAGCATTATATTCATTGCGAAATTTCCAAAAACCACAAAAAAAAGATGATCTCTCATAAAGTTGCAAAAAGGACAAACGCATAATCACTTCAGCAAATCTTAAATAACCCGCACTTTGGCACCACTGCTTGAGGCAACCCTCGTATCCCACGTCAAGAGTCGTGCAAGTTTGATGATGCCAGCAAAGTCAATAAAGAGCTAAAGAGCAAAAAGAGCAAAAGAGCAAGAAAAGAAAATAAAAAAAAAAGCCAAAGCCAAAAACAAAATCATTCCACATTTCATTCATCATGTCATCAATTACTTAACTACATGCACGCATGCATCATTCATTGCAAGTGTCTGTTAAGATAATTTTATTTTGTGTCGTTAGCACCAATTCTTCGGACCCCCAGCGGTCCTTCAGAGCCCAAGCGCTCCTTCAGACCAACAATGGTCCTTCAATCCAGATCGCACGTCGCGTTAATCGAGCAACCGACGGATCATCCGGCCCCAGGCCCTTCAGACTAGCTGTGTCCGCCTAAAAAACACAGTGCACGTCCTTCGTGGTTATATCAGTTCCGGACCTGATTAACCCTAATGGCCGCTCGAAAAAGGCCACCCCCAGACCGTATCTCTAGTACCATAGCTAGAAGCGCTCCTTCAGACCCATTGGTCCTTCAGGCTTAGGCATGCCCTTCAGACCCCGACGGTCCCTCAGTCGAACTCAGGTCGATGCACCAAGCATTGACTTTGAGCTAGACCTTCAGATCCCCAGCGGTCCCTTCAGAGCCCCAGTGCTCCTTCAGATCCCCAGCGATCCCCCAGAGCCCCGGTGCTCCCTATTTACTTTCTGTCTAAATCAACCCTGCTTTCATAATTTTCAAAACAAAAAAAAAACCAAAAGTCTCAGTCTGGACAAAATTAGCGTCTTGTTATCTTTATTTCTATTTTCCTCGAGAAACTCGGAACCCCTCCGACTTCCTAGCAAATATAAATAAAGAGGGGCAGCTGTAATACCCTAATTTTGTCCGATCATAATTGAGAGATTTTATTTATTAAAAATAATAATTTTTTTTATGTCATGTATTATTGTCTTGTTTTTTTTGCTATGAGTTTTAATCATCAAAAAAAAATATTATTTAGAAGTAAAGAAACAAAAAATAAGCCAAGGAGGAAATAAGGGGGGTTTGTTAATAAAGAGAATGGAGGTGCAATTGGATTGGGCCATCTAAAACCCAACCCAATTCCTAAACCCTAGCCCAATTCACCCTCACACTCCTCCACCCAACCCATGACCCATATCCAACCCATAACTCAACCCAACTCACCAAAACCCAATTCCCACCAAAACCCTAATTTTTTTCCCCCAAAACCCTCAAAATTCGGCCACCCTCTTTTTTAAAAAAAAAAATAATAAAAAATAAATTTTTCTTTTTTTAACAATTCCCCCCTAGCCCTAAATTGTGGCCAAATTCACTCCCCATTTTTTTCCCTCCTTATTCGACCCACTCCCCCTATTATCCCATGGTCAAACCCCACCTTTCTCCCTTCCACACTCCACCTCTCCTCTTTTCTCTCAAATCCACTTCCCCACACTTCCCACTTCCCCATTTTTCCCTTCCCAATACAGTTCCCTCTCTCTTCTCTCACACACAACCCTCTCTTTCTCTCTCTCCCATTCCTACCTACGGCTCTACCCCCTCTCTCACACCCACACTTTATTATTTTTTTTTTCTCTCTCTCTCACACTCAACCCTAAGTTTTCTCTTTCTTTCTCCATCACAAAACAACACCACACTCAACCTTCACTTCATCCTCTCTTTCTCTCCCTCACCCCACGGCTCTCCCCTCTCCCCTCCTCTCACAAATTCATTTTTCTTTTTTTCCCCTTCAACAACTCCCCCCAAACCTCCATCATATCAAAAAAAAATCATCATCACACTTCATCTTTCTCATCACTCCCCCACTCACACTTGGCACTCCCCCCTCACACAAATTCGGCCATCACCTCCCCCACATCTCACATGTTTTCATCTTTTATTTTCCCCTTCACCAAACCTCCATCATATCAAAAAATCATCATCACTATCCAAGAGTGGTTGAAGTGGAGCAGAAGATGGAAGAAGCTTGGGTTTTGCTTTTTTTGTATAAATAGGGTTCCCCATTTAGGGGAAAGGGGGACGGATTTACTCTTAGAAAAAAAGGGAAAAAATTTTCTGAAAAAACTAGGGTTTCAAAGAGAGAAAGAAATTTTTTAGAGTTTCTTTTAGAAAAATTTTCTTCCCCTTCTTTTCTTCCTTCTTAGATTTTTTTTTTAGTTTAAAATTTTGTTGTATTGAGAGATCCGAAGAAGAAAGCTTGTTCCACACAATTTCTGGATTTGTTCAAGGTACAAAAATGTAATAATTCGTAGTATTGTTGCTTTTTTTAATTTTTTTTAGTTATTGTAATTTTGTTCATATTATCATTGCCATTTTATTTTAATTATTGTTGTTCACGTTTTTTAAAAAAAAAATATTAGTTACTGTTTTTATTTTTGTTGTTGTCACGTTTTTATATTAGTTGCTGTTTTTTTATAAATATTAGTTATTGACTTTTTTATAAATATTAGTTGCTGTTTTTATAAATATTGGTTGCTTTTTTTTTTTCCTTGAACATATTATTGCTGTTTTTTTTTAGTTTAGTTGCTGTTTTTATAGATATATATATGTTGTTATTATTGATGTTTTTGATGTTGCAATTTTCGGATTAAAAAAAAGTGATAAAAAAAAATGTTGTTTTTTAAAAAGAATGGTTACTAATTTTCGGATAAAAAAAAAGTGATGAAAAAAAATGTTGTTTTTTTAAAAAAAAAAATAGGTACTAATTTTCGGATTTAAAATAAACCAAAAAAAAAGTGTTAAAAAAAATGTGTGTTCCTTTTTTATTTTCGGATTAAAAATAAACCTTTTTTAAAAAAAATATAAAAAAATATAAAAAATATTTTCTTAAAGGAAATGGTTACTAATGTCACTACCCTTTTCTAAAAAAAAATATATAATAACAAAAATCTTTTTTTTCAAAAAAAAAAGTAAAGTAAAAAGGCCCCCTTTTATTAAATAATAACTATGACAACAAAAAACAAAAGAATTTTTCTCCATAACCCGTTTTCAAAACACCAGGCTTGTTTAGTTTAGGTTCTGTTTTTAAGAAAAAAAAAGCGCTTCAAGAATCACGTGTTCTAGAGTAGAAAGTAAAAAAGAAATCAATCAACCGTTTTTTAGCGTCAAAACGCTACTCGCACCTTCGACGGCTGTTTCTAGCGTCAAAACGCTATTCACACCTCCCTTTTTAATACAACTCCTTTATTATTTGCACCCCCCTTTTATCACCTTTTCCGCTTTTATTCACAACGTGATGCTTCCAAACCGTTCTTTTTTTTTTCTTTCTTTCAAACAACCATACTCACACAAAAAATAGGTTGATACTAATGGTTACTCTGAGCCTAGCTTGTTTGACCGTTAGGACTAACCTTCTTTTTTTTCACAGCGAATTAGTAGCGGTGATCACTCTGAGGTTACTCGTTTGATCATCGCAAACATCCGCCTAAACTTTTTTTAGTTAATAAAGTACAAACATAATTTCGACTCCTTTTTGTCACGCTTCCCGGTAAGCACGTTTTCAAGCGAACAAGCGCTCAATCACAAACCGAGTATTTACAACAGTCACTCTGGGCTTAGCTCGTTTGACGCTGTGAATACTTTCTTTTTTCGAATAAAGTCGTTAGTGGTGACCACTCTGGATTTATCTGTTTGGTCACCGTGAACGGCCTCCCGTTTTCGCAAAGTTTTCAATAATTAAAAAGCACCAACACACAAATATTTTCTACCCGAGAACTACGTAGCTTTGATTTCTCCATCGCACCCGGAGATACGTAGGAGCGGGGGCCCACTCCCGTCGAGCGCAAAAAAACTAAAATTTTTATTAAGTCTTCCTTTCTCTTTTTTTCTTTCTCTTTTTCGCAAACAATCAAAATGGGTAAATAAGGTATTTTCATTTAAAACTAACTTTTTCTACACATTAAATTAAAAGGTAACCTTTTTAGGATGTTGCGGGGTGCTAGTACCTTCCCCGCACTTAATCGACCCCCGAACCCAAAAACAAAGGTTTTTTCAATGTTTTCCTAAAAATAAATATTGATGGCGGCTCCATTGTTCAAAAGCAACGAAGGATCCCCCCTCCGGATTCTTCGGTCGCTACAGAAATTAAATATTTTCTTTCTTTTAAAACAAAAAAGATTTAAGGTAAAAATATCCCTATAATAATTATAATATCTTTTCAAGTTAGTTTTTTTTTTTTAATAATCAAACTGTTCCTTTTTTTTTAACAATGATGACAATGATTTATTTATTTATTCTATTTTAAAAAAAATAAAATAATACAAAGTGTTGATCAGGTTAATAATGTTTTCGTCCATAAAAAAATGTTAATAATATAGTCATTAACCATGAAGCTCATGTTCTTTTTCTTAATAATACAATTTTCTTTTTTAAAAAAAACATCAGACTGCTACTTGCACCCCTGTGTTTCTAATGACACCACCTCTGTTTCTTTTAAATTTTCAGACTGCTATTTACACCCCCCCAGATTCAGGCATAAGCCCCTTTTGTCACTTAAGCCCAGTTTCGCTAACTGGGCCCTCCCATGCGAACTGGGCTTCTTTTTTTTCCCACACCCCTAATTTTGATAACTTAACCCCTTTGAAAAAGCCCAGCATTTACACAGCCCATTGGAACAATTTCCTGATCTCTGCACCCCCTCTTTTTTTAAAATGCAACCCTCCTCGCTGTTTACACCCCATTTTTAATAATACAGCCCTCCTTTTATTTGCACCCCCATTTTACTATTGCATCCACTGTTTCTCCTTTTAAAAAAAAATATATTTCCTTTCCCTAAATAAATATTTTCTGACAACGAAAACAAATATTTTCAAACGTCGAAATCAACGAAACACTTTTCAAAAACAAATCTTTTCAAACGTCGAAATCAAAATTAATCATCACTAATGGTCACTCGCGCCGTTGCCGTTTGATTGTGGGTGATGATTTCATTCTTGTGGGAGCTAGTAGTGTGGCCACTCTAAACCGTTGTTGTTTGGTCCTCACAAACGCTCTCCTTCAATTGCGAAAACCTTTTCAATGCTCAAAATAAAAACCGATTATCATTAATCATCACTCGCGCCGTTGCCGTTTGGATGTTAATGATAATTCATTTTCATAAGAGTTAGTAGTGCGACCACTCTAAACCATCGCTGTTTGGTCACTGCGAACGCTCAACCCCTTTACGAAAAACTCCAAAAAGATTAAAAACAAAACCTTTTCAAAAAACCAGAACTACGTAGCTTTGAATTCTCCATCGCACCGGGAGATACGTAGGAGCGGATATCCTCCGTCAAGCACAATAAACTAAAAACATTTTTTTCCTTAAAAAAAAACAAACACTTTTGCCAAAAATAAAAATTTTCATTAAGTCTTTTCATTCTCTTTTCGAAAAAAGGGCAAATTTAAGTATTTTCCAAATCCGCACTTAAAACCACACATTTAATTAAAGGTTCCCTTTCGGTAGAAAGGAGGCGTAGGGTGCTAAAACCTTCCCCATGCCTAACCGACCCCCGAACCCAAGTTTTCCGGTTTTCCAAAAGGCCATCCGCTTTCCAAAAGGTTTTTCTTCAATATTTTCCTGATAAAAAAAATATTGGTGGCGACTTCATTGATTTTCAAAAAGTTGTAAACGAAGAAAGATTCCCTCAGAGACTTTTTCGGGCGCAACAGCTGGCGACTTCACTGGGGACTTTTCTTTTTTAAGTGGGTCAAGCCTAACTAATTAAATGTGTGGTTTAGTGTGCTATCGATGTGATTTGGATACTTTGTTTGCTTCTATCCCTTTTCGGTTTGCTCTTCTTATCATGTTGTATGCATGTGCATTTGTTTTCTCTCCTTCCATGTTTATTTTTCCTCGTCTTTGCTTATGTGCTTAGTACCCTCATGCTTTTCCCCCCCATCTTGTTATGTTCCCCTCTTCTTGGCCCCCTTTCTTGAGGTAAGCAAAGCACTTGATTATTGTTGAAATCCTAGGCTAGCTTATTTGATATTGAACCCTAGTGTAGACAACATGTTATCGCTTGCTATTGTCTGGACTGTTCTGGGTTTTCCTTCGCAGGTGGGGATATATGTGGGAAGTTTTAGGCGGTATGTCCTCGCTACACACACTCACACCTTATGCTTATTGTGCTTCGAGAGGGGCCTAAAACCCAAGGTCTGACAAAACTTAGGAGAGTGGAAACGAGTAGTGACTGCCAATTGGACCGATGTCCTTCTGCTCTCACGAAAGTTTCAGCCAGAGTATGCTCTTTTATGGTACTTCACACTAGATGGCATTCCATCGTTGTGGGTGTTATCGTGAGAGAGATTTAGCTCTGGTAGCCTTTGCGAGGGAGTGAATAGAGCCACATGGGAGGATTACCCTTTAAATTGCCCTAGATCGTAGGTCTCACCTCTTTTTAGGTCACAAGGGCTTTCCAAATTGTGTGCTGCATTGTAAACTAGGCACGTTTTCAAAAAGAAAAGGAGATTTTTCGAAAAAAGAGAAAATAGAGAAAGAGTTGCCGTTGTAACCTTTCTTTCGCCGGTCTGTACGAAGTGACATATGAACCACTTTATTTTAAAAAAAAAGGAGGGGGTGAAAGAGTTACCGTTGTAGCCTTTCTCATACCGGTCCATATGAAATAACGTACGACCCGCATTTTCCAAAAAAAACTTGAATCACTGCCAATAAGGACTAGTCTCTGAGTTACATATACATAGAACATCATCATCATTTACACATCATCCTTTGCATAAAACATACATTTTCATTAGTTTTCGCATGCATCTTTGCATTTCATCATGGTTTGCTTGCCGAGAACCCCTAGTAATGAGAAATTTTTGTCATAGATACGGCATGGAATCTAGAAGGGAAACGGTGTATACTCCAAGGTACCCCGTTGTAAACAAGGTAGATATGACTAGCCTGAAAAAATGTGTTGACCTGATGGGACCTATTGAAAGGGGATCGTTTGACAATGCTTATGGGAACCTCCGGAAGTTGTTGTTGCTAGAAGTGCAGACTGAGGCTATTGTGGCTTTGAGTAGATTCTATGATCCAGAAATCAGGTGCTTTCTTTTCAAAAATTTTCAAATGGCCCCCACATTGGAGGAGTATCAGCAGATTTTGGGTTTCACTCAGACGGAAGCTGTCCCCTGCCGGTATCAAGAACAGTACTACACAGACGAGGGGTTCGCTGCATTATTGCAAGTGAGTGTAGAAGATCTGAAGCTCCAAAAGCAGAAGAGAAACAATGTGATAGGTTTCCCGCAGAGCTACCTTGAAGGTTTAATGGGAGCCTATGCTAGAAGTAAAAATTGGGTTGTCTTCAAGCGAGTTTTGGCCTTAGCAATTTTTGGGGTTGTTCTCTTTCCGCAGATTGAGAGGTATGTGGATGTGACTGTTATTGGCATTTTCCTAGCTTTTCAGAATAGGAGGAGCCCCATTAATCCAATTCCCGCCATCCTTGCTGACACTTATTCTGCTTTCACTCATCATTGTGACTTGAGAAGGAAGAAAATATCTTGCTCTTCTCACCTATTGTATGCGTGGCTTCTCATTCATGCCTTCACCAACCCAACACGAGTGGAAAATTTGATTAGCTACGCTGTAACTTGTGAGGTGAAAGCTATGAGTATTCAAGAGTGGATCCAGTTTCTAGGGGGTCTAGATGAACACTCAATCCGTTGGTATCTCTCATCTTGCTGGGAAGATAGGCCTAAGGTAGTCTTCCGTTGTGGTGGTTTTCAAAATGTCCCGCTGATGGGCACTAAGGGATGCATCAACTACAACCCGTCCCTGACTCTGAGGCAATTGGGGTATCCGATGAGGAATTCGCCTACTGAAGAGATGATATTCCCGCTTTACATCTTTGAAGGAGGACCAAAAGATGACAGTTTGCTTAGAAAGGTCTTGCAAGCCTGGAGTACGGTGGTCCGCATGGGAAAAGTAGAGCTTGCTCAGAGGACTAATGGTATCACCTTCGCTCAATGGCTTGGGAAAAGAATCCAGAATGTTCAACTGCCCTACCAAAAAGAGTTGCAAGTCGAGAGGGAAGTAGTAGACGCCAGTGTCCCTGTTGTCGAAGAATTAGGCGAGGTTAAGTTGGCTCTGATGAAGGCAGAGGAAGAGAAGAAATCTTTGCAAGCTGAGATAAAGAAGATGGCTCTGAAGAACAAAAGGTTGAAAGAAGAAAATGCCCTGAAGTCTGCTACCATTGAGAAGTTCAGTCAAAAACTAAAAGGGGAGGAGGAGAGCAAGTTAGAAGTTCAAAGGTATCTGCAAGGAGCCAAGGAGGAAATCAAGAGGCGAAGCTTGAAAGAGAAGAAGGCCCTGGAAGAAGCCAATCAGTGGAAAGAATTGTGGGGTGAAGCAAAAATGGAAGAGAGAGCTGCGAAAAGCTTGCTTGCCAAGTCAAAAAGAGAATCCCGCATGTTACAAGCTGAATAGGAGAGTAAGTTAGACAGTGTTGTGCAAGAGAGAGACTCATTTGAGAACATCCTCAGAGAATATCAGCGGGTCCTAAAAGCAGAGCAAGAGGATTCTGATGAGTTGAAGGAGCGTCTTTGTCACATCAGTGATGCGTACCGGCAAGTGAGGGATGAAAGTCAGTATTGGGAGCATCGCTATGTTGAGCTGCTCGGTAGGATTGAAGAGCAGGCAGTCATCATAGAGCTGAGAGACGAAGTTCAAAACTGGAAGGATAGGTTCTTCAAGCTATCAGAATTGGTCAACCAGGCTCTTGCGGACATGCCCAGGAAATTAAGAAAAGCCGAAACTGAGATGCATCCCCTCAACACGCCGCTTGAGGTGTACAAATTTGTGGAGTACTGCAGAGCCCTAGTTGAGGAAGCCAAAGGAAAAGCCGGAAGTACCTCTACCAACAACAAAAGGAAAAAGAGTGGAAATGTCAAAGCTCTTTGTATTTGAGCTTCTTTATTGTAATTTTCCATTTTGTTTTATTGTACCTTTCCTTTTTCAATCATTGTATCAGAATGTCGTATTTTCGGATTTTGAAGTATTTTGTTTAAATACACCCGTTTCGCTTCCAGATTCCAATTTCAGTATGATCCAAAGAAAAATAACAAAAATAATCAAAGATTTACCTGCGTATCTATGACAAGACATAATACACTGCGATTCTCGGCAAGACAAACTAAACACGCATTCATTCGCATTGCATTCATTTATTCGTTCTTGTGTTCATAAGCGTGTTTCGTCAACAGAAAATTAGGCAAGCTGGTTAATCATCGCTATTGGACGCGTCTGCAAGCAAGAAACATGGAAAACAATCAAGCCAACCATGATCAGAACGATCCGCAGCCACATCAGGATGACGGAATTCCATGAGGTCCGGATCCTAATGGTCAGGGTCAGCATGGTCAGAATCAGGGGAATCAAGTCATTCAAGCTGAGATGGAAGTCCTAAAGGCTCAAATGGCGGAGGTCATAAGAGTGCTAAGTGCCTTAAGAGATGTTGGCACAACTGAAGCTGCTGTCGCTGGGACGAACAATCCTCCTCCCCTTCCTGGGTCTGGGATCTCTCAAACCCTTCAAGCTGCGCAATGGCCTCCCTATGGTCTCCCACTGGGCTATACGCCTCCTGCTGCTGATGCAAACCCTGGAAGAGATCCTTCGGGAACCACGGGGCACGCTCAGCCTAATACAATTGTGAATGAAGTTGGAACAGGGACGCATCAAGCCCAGATTCAGATCCCAATTCCTGTTATTGCTCCAGGAACTCCGGCGGGTTTCAATTCACCAATAATGGTTCATCCACACGTACAGGGCCCAGTCCCTCAGAATATTGCTCACCGACACATGACCCCGGTTGCGGCATCGATGAATAACCCTCACTATGGTGCCGGCGGTTTCCCACAGAATTACCCTGCGCGCGCTCAATTGGTAGTGGGAAGGGGGTTTAACTTGCACTTATGCCTCAGGTGCAAGGTTCGATTCCCACGGAAGGCAAAAATTCTACAAGGGGGGTAGAAAAGACCGTGAGGTAACAGTGGGACCGGGGTGGCCGCTGCGGTGGACCTGGGCTGTTACAATATACTTGCCAGGGTGCTTATTGATAACGGTTCATCCTTGAATGTGCTGCCTAAGTCTACAATGGATAAGCTGGATGTAGACTGCTCATATCTAAAACCGAGCTCCACCTTGGTCAGAGCATTTGATGGGTCAGTGAAGGAAGTTTTTGGAGAAGTAGAAGTACCGCTGCAGGTAGGCCCTGAAGTATTTTATGTTGTCTTTCAAGTGATGGACATCAATTCATCCTACAGTTGCCTGCTAGGACGTCCTTGGATACATGCGGCTGGGGCAGTGCCATCCTCGCTTCATCAGAAACTCAAGTTTGTGGCTAGGGGAAAGCTGATAGTGATCTCCGGAGAGGAAGAAACGTTGATAAATCGATCACCACCTGAATATTATGTGGAAGCAGCAGAAGAGTCCTTCGAGACTGCTTTCCAAGGACTGGAGATTTCAAACGCTGTCTTCGTCGAAGGTGAGCCTTGGTGGAAGCCTAAGTGGTCCAGGGCTGACATGATGGCTGCAAGGGTGATGCTAGGACATGGGTATCAGGTTGGTAAAGGTTTAGGAAAAGCTGCTCAAGGAATTGTAACGCCGGTCCAGTGGAGGGGCAATATTGAGAGGTTCGGTGTTGGGTACATCCCAAGTCTTGCTGATCGGGAAAGGCTGACATCTGACAGGAGGGAGAAATGGCTGGCCAAACTCAGAGGAAAGGCACCCAATCAGGGGAGAATGGTCATCGCTAATCTTAAGAACAACTTCCGGAGTGCTGGTATACTGAACCCTGACCAGATTAATATGGTTGAAGAAGGATCAAGCTCAAGTGGCCGTGCTGTAGGTCTGGTGCGCTGCTGTGCGGCTGGAGAGAAGCTGCAAAACTGGGAGATCATGGATTTCCCCGTATTTTTCAATTTAAAGTAATTATCGTTGTAATGCAGATCCCTCGGCTCTGCCCAAGGCCTTGGGATATTTCATTCGGGCACACATGTTTTCGTCAAAAATCATCAATCAATAAAGTGTTATTTTGAATTTTCAATAAAATTCCTGTCTTCATCTTTTATCTGTGTTGCTTTTTCTTTGTTTTTATTCGCCGCTCCATTCTAATGCAGATCAAAAATAAGCTCTGAAAATAACAATGCCCATAACTCATATTGTGATTTTGATTACCCGGTTAATCAAGCCGAGGAAGATGTTGAGAATGATTGGGATACTCCTCCAGAAATCATGAGAAGGGTAGAACAAGAAGAAAAGGTCATCGAACCCCATGAGGAGTCTACAGAAATGGTCAATTTGGGTACTAAGGAAGACAGAAAAGAGATCAAGGTTGGTACCGCAATGGAGGATAAAGAGCGCAAAAAGTTGATTCAGCTCCTGTTCGATTACGCTGACGTATTCGCATGGACATATCGGGACATGCCAGGGTTGAGCACAGATATTGTTGAACATAGATTGCCGGTGAAATCAGAATGTCCCCCTGTGAAACAGAAGTTAAGGCGGATGAAGCCTGAAATGTCTTTGAAGATCAGGGATAAAGTCAAGAAACAGTTTGATGCAGGGTTCTTAGCTGTGGCAAAATATCCTGAGTGGGTAGCAAACATTGTTCCAGTCCCTAAGAAAGATGGAAAGGTCCGAATGTGTGTCGACTACCGTGACTTGAACAGAGCAAGCCCTAAAGATGATTTCCCTCTACCCCATATTGACGTTTTGGTGGACAGTACTGCTCAGCATTCGATGTTCTCCTTCATGGATGGGTATTCAGGCTATAACCAGATCAAAATGGCTCCAGAGGATATGGAGAAAACCACCTTCATAACCCTTTGGGGAACTTTCTGTTACAAGGTCATGCCTTTCGGGTTGAGGAATGCCGGGGCAACCTACCAAAGAGCGATGGTAACCCTATTCCATGACATGATGCATAAGGAGATCGAAGTCTATGTGGATGACATGATTGCCAAATCAAAGACTGATGAAGAGCACGTGGTTAACCTGCAGAAGTTGTTCGAGCGTCTCAGAAAGTACAAACTCAGGTTGAACCCCGCTAAGTGCACCTTTGGGGTTAGGTCAGGGAAGCTGTTAGGTTTCATTGTTAGCCAGAAGGGAATTGAGGTAGACCCGGACAAAGTACGAGCAATCCTGGAGATGCCAGCACCTAAAACAGAGAAAGAAGTTCGTGGTTTCCTGGGAAGACTAAATTACATCTCTCGATTCATCTTCCAGTTGACTGCAACTTGCGAACCAATTTTCAAACTGCTGTCCAAAAATCAAGAGATGAAGTGGAATGATAAATGTCAAGAAGCATTTGAGAAAATCAAGGCGTATCTTCAAAATCCACCCGTCCTAATGCCACCTGTGTCTGGCAGGCCCCTCATCCTATACCTCACGGTGCTAGACAACTCTATGGGCTGCGTGCTGGGGCAACACGATGAGTCAGGAAAGAAAGAACACGCGATCTACTACATAAGCAAGAAGTTCACAGACTGTGAGGCAAGGTATTCATCATTGGAGAAGACTTGTTGTGCTCTAGCCTGGGCTGCGCATCGACTGAGACAGTATATGCTGAGTCACACTACCTGGTTGGTGTCCAAAATGGACCCAATCAAGTACATATTTGAAAAACCTGCGCTCACGGGTAGAATTGCTCGTTGGCAAATGCTTCTGTCAGAGTACGATCTCGTGTACGTAACCCAGAAGGCGATTAAAGGTAGCACACTGGCAGACTACCTGGCACATCAACCGGTTGAGGATTACCAATCAATGCAATGCGAATTCCCAGATGAGGACATTATGGCATTATTTGACGCAGGGAAATCTCAAGATGATGAAAGGTGGAGAGTATTGTTTGACGGTGCCTCTAACATGTGGGGGCACGGGATCGGAGCAGTGCTGATCTCCCCAGACAACCGCTTTACACCAGTCACCGCCAGACTAAGCTTCTATGTCACAAACAATATTGCAGAGTATGAAGCGTGTATCTTGGGTATCCAAGCAGCTCTCGATCGGAAAGTCAAGAGGCTCGACGTGTACGGAGATTCAGCTCTAGTTGTCCATCAAGTGAAAGGAGACTGGGAAACAAGAAATTCAGATTTGATTCCTTACCGTGACTACATTCAAGAATTAATCAAGCCCTTTGAGGAAATCACTTTCCAGCACATACCCCGCAGCGAGAATCAGTTGACAGATGCCTTGGCAACTTTGTATTCTATGTTCAACGTCAGCTGTGACAAAAGTCTGACGATTGTCAGAATCCAGCACAGAGAACAGCCTGCTTATCACTACTGTATGACAGTCGAAGAGGGATCAGATAGTAAGCATTGGTACCATGACATCAAGCAGTATATCACAAACAGAGAGTATCCTCCCGGAGCTACAGAGAATGACAAGAGAACCCTCAGGAGGCTGTCAACAGGTTTCTTCTTGAGTGGAGACGTCCTTTACAAGAGAAACCATGACTTGGTACTCCTCAGGTGTGTAACAGGAGAAGAATCAGTAAAGATTATGCGAGATGTTCATGAAGGCTCATTTGGGGTTCATTCCAACGGGCACGCAATGGCTAGAAAGATCCTGAGAGCTGGATACTACTGGTTGCAGATGGAATCAGACTGTTACAGTTTTGTGAGAAGATGCCATAAATGCCAAATCTATGCAGATCACACCCATGTACCTCCAACTTCTCTGAATGTTTTGAGCGCACCATGGCCATTCTCAATGTGGGGCATGGACATCATTGGTCCCATTGAACCCAAAGCTTCCAATGGTCACCGTTTCATCCTGGTTGCTATTGACTACTTCACTAAGTGGGTGGAGGCTGCTTCTTATCCCAATGTAGCGAGCTCAGTGATCGCTAAGTTCATTAAGAAAGACTTGATTTGCCGCTACGGCCTTCCAAACAAGATTATCACAGACAACGGTAGTAATTTGAACAGCAGAGTGATGAAGGATTTGTGTAAAGACTTCAAAATACAACATCACAACTCTTCTCCCTACCGCCCAAAGATGAATGGGGCAGTTGAGGCAGCTAACAAAAATATCAAGCGGATAATACAGAAGATGGTCGTGACCTATAATGATTGGCACGAGATGCTCCCCTTTGCCCTGCATGGTTACAGAACCTCGGTACGCACCTCAACAGGGGCAACCCCTTACTCCCTGGTGTATGGGTCAGAGGCAGTTCTCCCCATTGAGGTTGAAATACCATCCCTGCGGGTGTTAATGGAGACAAAACTTGATGAAGCAGAATGGGTTCGGTCTCGTCTTGACCAGTTGAATCTCATTGATGAAAAACGGGTGGCCGCAATGTGTCATGGACAGTTGTACCAACAGAGGATGAGGAGGGCTTTTGACAAGAAAGTCCGTCCTCGTGAATTCCAAGAAGGAGATCTTGTGCTCAAGCAGATCTTGCCGATTCAGACAGACTCTAGGGGCAAATAGGCTCCCAAATATGAAGGACCTTATGTGGTGAAGAAGGCATTCTCAGGAGGAGCTTTAATTCTGGCAAACATGGACGGAGATGAGATCCCAAATCCAGTGAACTCAGATGTGGTCAAAAAGTATTATGCCTAGAAAAATAGACGAAAAAAGAGAAAGATAGGCCAAGGAAAAATCAGCTCGCTAGGTTGAAAACCCGCAAAGGGCGACCTAGGCAAAATCAGAGTGGCCCGGTGGATTGAAAACCCGCAAAGGGCAATCCAGGCAAAAATTAGGGTCAGAAAACTTGGGCTTGAGAAAAGAAAAAGGCAATCAGCGCTCCAAAGGTTCGGATAAGGGGGTGATCAGTATTATGAGTATGGACGGTGGGCACCGTTACTTCAGAGACGAAATCACGAGATTTGTTCCTTTTTGCTTGTATTTTTTGTTAGTTTAAAAGAAAGATTGCAATGCACTTTCGATTGGCGTGACTTTCTGCACGTCCAATTTCTATATCAATAAAAGTCCAACTTTTCTTTCATATGTGTGCTTTTCGTGTCTCTGCTTTCATCTATTCAGTCTCTTTCAAAATAATAACTTTTATGATTGATGAAATCGAATTGCAAAACATGTGCACATTCAGAGCATTACAAGATCATTGCGAAATCTTTGAAAAAATACAGAAAGAAGTGATTCCCCAAGTGAATAAAATTGCGAAAAAGACAGTCATGACGAACCAGTGTGCAATCCCCGCGGGATCGTCGTCCTGGAACAGCCTTCGCCCAGCAGATCGAATTAACCAGCAAAAAAAGAGTGCCAAAGAAAAAAACAAATAAGCAGAAAAAAGAAAGCTGCTTAAAGAAAACAAACAGAGTAAACAAAAACAAATAAGCCGAAAAAGAGAGCTGCTTAAAGAAAACAAACAGAATAAACAAAAAACAAAAGAGAAAATCACAGAAGACGGAACATAAAAGAACACAACATCTTCATTCATCATACCATCCATACCATTCGTCATCAAACAGTGGTGCATTACACTTTCAAATTCGCACCTCAGAAGAGCGAAGAATAACAAAAGAAAAAGAAGTGAATGAGGAATCAAACAGAAAAAGCATCCCACCAAAATCAATCATTGCATTCATGTGCATCCAAATACCCAAATGCATGCATTTCATGCACCATCCAAGAAGTTGCTTCGGACCAGAGAGTCCCAAAAATCTCATTTTTTAGAAAATCACCATCAGCACTGAGTTAGTAAACTCCATCAACCCAGAGTTGGTAAACTCCATCAACACAGAGTTAGTGAACTCCTTCCACAGATCACAACATCGTGTACGAGCACGCGATGGATCCATCAGACTTCGTTAAGTCCTTCGGATTAGTTGTGTCAGCCTAAGGCATAGCGTAAATCCATTGATCAAATCAGTTCCGGACCTGATGTTGATCGACCGCTCGAAAAGGCCACCCCCAAAGCTCGGACTCGACCAGAGTTCGTTAGAAGGTTTTTAGGCAACCTCCGAATCCCCAATTTACCGCTTTTTCCAATTCACCGTTTTTCCCAATTTACTGCTTTCCCGTTAATGCGACAAGTGTTAACCCCCCTTTTCTCAAAAGGAAAATAACAAAAAGAAAATTTGAGCTTTTCTGGAGCGGACAAAATTAGTGTTATTTCTATATCTTTATTTCCATTTCACCAACAAATATGAAAAGGCCAAGTCATATTCCTTGGCGAAATGTGAAATAAAGAGGGGCAGCTGTAATACCCTAATTTTGTCCTATCCAAAAATAAGAAATTTTATTTATTTTTAATAAAAAACAATTATTTTATTTTCATGCCATGTTTTATTTTATTTTAGTTTGCTACAAGTTTTAATCTTTGAAAAAAAATAATAATTAAGAGTATCAAAATAAAATAGGCAAAGGAGCATATGGGGGGGTCTGTTAAAAAATAGGCAAAAGTACTCCCAGGGTCCCTTATCTTTATTTAAAGTAACGAATTAGTCCTTTATCTTTTTTTTGTACCACATAGGTCCTTTATCTTGCACATTTTAAGCAAAGTTAGCCTAAACTGTTAGTCTCCGTTCCAAAAATTGGTCAAATGCTCCTCTCTTACCTACGTGGCAAACTTCTATCCTACGTGTTATTTAACAAACCTACGTGTCAAAAATCCAAATCTACGTGGACTACAAAATATTTTACAGTAACAAATTCATACTTTAACTCTTGTTTCACAAAATCAATTCTTCATACGATACAGAGAAATGGGGTAGAAGAAGAAACGTGAAGGGAGAAGAAGAAGAAACGTGAAGGGAGAAGAAGAAGAAACGTGAAGCTTGCGATTGCGAAGAAACGTCAAGTGCGATTTCGATTGCGAAGAAACGTGAAGCAAGAGTAGAAGAAGAAGAAACGCGAACAGAAGCGAGAGTAGAAGAAGAAGAAGAAGAAACGCGAACTGAGAAGAAGAAGAAGAACAAATCATTTTCTGGGAGATTGTGATTGCGATTCTGAAAAGGTGAGTTTTATGTTTTGTATGGTTGATTTTTCTTGGTTGTTGTAGTAAAAGACTTTCTTTATTAGGGTTTGTCTGATTAGCTTATTTAATAAATCGCATGTTTTCAGTGGTGGGGTTTAGGGTTTTGGTTGTTATTTGTTTGCATCTAGGTCACTTGGTATGTGGTCCCTTTACCATGTTTGTCTGTCTTTGTGGTCCCTTTAACTGAATGGTGGGGTTTAGAGTTTTGTCTGTGTTCCTATTAAAAAACTGAAGGTTGTGGGGTTATTTTTTGGTTGAACAGGTTATAATGGATAGTTTTCTGGTTGATGTTCATCACTGTGGTCAATTTGTTGACCCACAGATGTCTAAATATGAAGGGGAAGTGGCTAATTGGGAATGTGACGCTGATAAGTGGTCCTACTTTGAAATACTTGGCATTTGTAAGGACATGGGATATTTAGAAGTAGTTAGCATGTTTTATGAAGCAAATGGGGTAAAAAAACAATTAGTGGATGATGTTGGGGCTATGGAAATGATAAATTTGTCTAAGTCAAATGGGAACGTTGACCTCTACCTTATCCATCCCGTGTCACAAGCAAATTATATACCCCTGATTGAGTATCTACCCCAAGTCCAACCTGAAGTTGAAGCCCAAAATGTTGAGGCCCAAAATGATGGTGAGGCCCAAACTGATGGTGAGGTCCAAAATGATGGTGATGCTGACTTAGGAAGTAATAGTGATGATAGTGCTTTAAATGTAAGGTTTGGAACTAGAAAAGTACCTGACTCTGATGATGAAGTTGACCTAGATGATGGGTTTGAACAACTCCCAACAGTGGGTGGTGGGGATGGAAACAACACACAAAAGAACAACAAAGGTTCCAGAAGTAAACGTAATAGGTCTAAATCTGGGAAAAAAAGAGGGAGGCCTAAGAAAAAAACTATGATTGAAACTTTCAATGATGGAGTTGAAATAGGAGAAGAAACTGTTGATGAAGATGAAGATGATTTGAAGCTTGGTAAAAGAAGATTGGTGAAAGTAAGAAGGTGTGACAGAGGGCTATCTGATGAGGAATACAACACAGAAGAAATTGAAACTGAAGACTCAGAAATGTCTAGTGATGAAGAGTCAGAGAAGGAAAAATATCCATCTTTTGTTATGCCTAAAAGAATGGATGATTATAAGTGGATATTGGGCTCTTTGTTCTCAACTAGGGAGGAATTCAAAGCTGCTATAATAACATATGCAATCCACAATGGTAGGGATCTTAGGTGGATTAAGAATGATAAGACAAGGGTTAGAGTTGGTTGTAAGGATGGGTGTGAGTGGTTGGCATATTGTGCAAAATTACCTGATGAAGATACTTGGCAACTAAGAAAGTTGGTAGACAAACATTCATGCAGCTTAGTGTATAGGGTCAAAATGATGAATTCAGCTTGGTTGGGAAACAAATTATTGAATACTGTGAGAGAGAATCCAAAAATTAAGCTAACTGATATTTGTAACAAAGCCCATGAAAAATGGAATGCTGGGGTCAGTAAAATGAAGGCATCTAGAGCAAGGAGGGCTGCTATTGATATGGTTGATGGCTCATTCAAAGACCAATATACTAGACTATATGATTATGCCCATGAACTTTTAAGATCAAATCCAAACAGCACCATCAAAATGAATGTACAACCTACGGAACAACAACAACCTACTGACAATGTAGATGAAATTGTGTATAGGCCACTGCTACCTAGTTTTCAAAGAATGTATATAGGTCTACATGGATGCAAGCAAAGTTTCTTGAGATGTAGACCTATTATTGGCCTTGATGGTTGCTTTCTAAAGGGATATTTTGGGGGTCAAATACTTGCAGCAGTAGGAAGGGATCCCAATGAACAAATGCTTCCAATAGCATTCGCAGTTGTTGACGGAGAGACCAAAGATTCATGGGCTTGGTTCCTTGATCTATTGGTGAATGACTTAGGTGGCCCACAAGTGTGCAAAGAATTCACATTTATTTCTGATCAACAAAAGGTATAATTTTCACAATTTAGTCCTCTTATAATATTCACAATTTAGTCCTCTTATAATATTCACAATTTAGTCCTCTTATAATATTCACAATTTAGTCCTCTTATGTATCAAAACACTGTGTAGGGCTTGCTGCCTGCCATGGAAGAGCTTCTACCTGGTGTAGATCAAAGATTTTGTGTCAGACATCTTTACAACAATTTCAGGAAGAGACATCCTGGTAAGCACTTGAAGGAAATGATGTGGAGAGTTGCAAAGGCAACTTATCCACAACAATGGGAAAGGGAAATGGGGGAAATTAGAAAGGTAAATGAGGCAGCTTATAAGGATTTATTGAAGATCCCACCAAGATTTTGGAGCAAGTCAAGATTCAAGTATCACCCTAAATGTGATGTCCTAGTCAACAACATGTCTGAGACCTTCAACTCAGTGATTGTTAGTCCTAGACAAAAGCCTATAGTGACCATGATAGAGGAGATAAGGGGATATTTAATGGATAGATGGGAAGAGGAGACAAAAGCCTATAGTGACCTTCAACTGCAACAACAGAAGCTTCACAAACAACTGGTACACCATCCTCAGCTGCTGAAACAGAGGCTTCACAGACAAATGCCCCAAAGAAGAAGGGAAGACCAAAGAAAACACATCCCATTCCTCCTTCTAGTACACCTGCTGTTGCACACCCAATTACACCTGTTGCACCCTCAAATACACCTGTTGCACCCTCAAATACACCTGCTGCTGCTCATCAGACTGCTGCTCATCAGACTGCTGCAACACAACCCAGGAGAAGCCCTCGAGGACTGTCCAAACGTTTAGGAAATGTTGCAACACAACCATTGAGAATGAAACTACCAACAAGAAGGGCTCCTTGATTTAGAAAATGTTGTAACTGTTTGGTACATGTATGTCCAACTTTGGAACAATGTTTAGTGCTTTTGTCCAACTTTGGAACAATGTTTACTGCTTTTGTTATCTGCCTTTTTGTATGTATATATGGCAGATTTGGAACAATGTTTGAAACACTGCATGTTAGTATGGCAGATTTGGATGTATATATGAAATGATCCTTTCATGGCAAATTGTATTTCAACATTAATTTCAACAACCAAAGTCAAATTTAATTTCAACATTAATTTAATATTCAACAATCAACAAAAGTGACCATAAAATACAACCATTACACATAACTTTTCAGCTTTTGTTTACAAACAACAAACTAAAGTTCTTGATACATAAAGTAAGCATAACATAGTCCACCTAAACTAAACCAAGTTCACTTCAAGCCTAATTTTGCACCATGTCCTCCACTTTGGGTAGGATTGAATAACAACATTGCACAAAATGATCCTAAAAACAAGCATATGACAACAATAAACTTCATCTTCATCTTCATCGATTTGTTCTCCTCATTCATAGTAATCAAAGTCCTCCTCAACATAGTCAACTCTACATCCTTCTCGGGACATTCTAAACATTCAGCGTCATCATCATCGACATAACTTGCAAGCCAATCTGAGTACCACAAAAAATATCCACAGCCACATTCTATGCCAGGAGCCTACAATATCCAAAAGGACGAAACTGTGATAAGTTAAAAACATAAAGGACTTAAATGATACTGAAAAATAACTTGAGGGACCTAATCGTTACTATAAAAAAATGCAGAAACGAGATCACCATGGCAGAACGCCAGAACCCATGAGCTTACCACAAAATGCCTGCAACCCCAAAATGTCTTGCCTTTGTTGACTCCATCTTTGGTGACTGTGCGAATCACAGCTTTGCTTCCACAACCGCATTTTGGTGGTTTCGAAGGAACACGTTTAACACCAGAACCGAATGAAACAGAGTGTGAACTTCTGGATTGTGACCCGTTGGAGCGATAGGAAGCCATTGTTTTGGTGTTTCCAGGTTTCTTCTACTATCTGGAAGCTTCACGTTTTTTCCTAAACCAACAATGGTGGATTTTCAGATCTAGGGTTAATTTAAAGAAGATGAAGCTGATTTGTCATCCACATCATCCAGTTAACGGCCACCTGGACATTCACTAACGGCGTCAGTGCAAAAACGTAACCAAGGCTAACTTTGCTTAAAATGTGCAAGATAAAGGACCTATGTGGTACAAAAAAAAGATAAAGGACTAATTCGTTACTTTAAATAAAGATAAGGGACCCTGGGAGTACTTTTGCCTAAAAAATATATAAAGTGCAATCAGGATTGGGCCATCAAAAACCCAACCCAACAAAAAAGGGCCAGCCCAATTCGCATAACCCATATCCTAACCCTAATCCAACCCATGACCCATAACCCAACTCACCAAAACCCTAATTTCCCTCCTCTCCTAACCCTAATTCGACCCCACCCCCTTTTACCCCAAAAAATGTCCACATTCACTCTCCCCCTAGCCCTAAAAAATGTCCACATTCATCCCCAAACCCTAGCCTAGAAATCCGCCCCCATTCCCTCTTTTCCCTCCTTGGAACTCACAATCCCACTTCCACACACTTCCCACTTCCCCACATCTCCTTTCCCCATACACTCCACCCTTCCCTCTCTCCTCCCCAACGGCTCTCTCCCTTTTCCACGCCTCTCTTTCTCTCTCCCTCACACATCACTCAACTCACTCTCTCTCACACACTTCCCCTTCCAAACCCTCAAAAAATTCGGCACTCAACCCTCTCTCTCCTCTCCCTCACGCATCCCTCACACTCTCCTATCATACTCACTCTCATCTTTTCACTTCACACACTCAATTCTCTTTCTCTCTCTCTCTCATACGCTCCCACACTCCATCAAAGAAAAGAAAAAAGCAAACATCACCTCCACCTCTCTTCCCTAGCCGTCCACCTTCCTTTCTCTTCCTTTCATGCTTCCTTTCACCACCACTCACGAAATCACCATTTTTGGTGCCCCCCCTTTCTCTCCTCTCTCACGAAATCGCCATCTTTGGGCATCACCACACAAGAGGCCGTTGGTCCCTCCAAAGCTCACGGATTCATCCAAGGAAACGTGTTTTCCATTTCGTTTTTCTCAAGGATAGCACGCAAACGGATCTATACACAAGGCTTGGTGGAAAAAACCGAAAAACAAAGCACACAACTACAAGATCAAGTTTTGGTATAAATAGGAGTTACGGTTTTGAGGCAAGGGGGACGATTTTTGAGAGAGGAGAGTGTGAAGGGTCGAAAGCTCGAAGGAGATCCAGAAGCGAGAGGAGCAAAAACGGTTCTTGAGATTGCTTGAGTGAAAGAACGAGAGAGCATTTTCGTTTCCTTTTTTTTTCAGTTTTTCATAATTTTTTTATTCACTGTTATTGTTGTTGCTGGGATCTGAAAAAAGGGACTCATTATTCAAGGTCTGTACTTATATTTTCCCCCTTATGTTCCTGTTGGTATGATGATTTATAGTTAGTTTTGACATTCTGTTTTTTTTAAAAAATAGTTATCTCATGAACTCATTCATCTCCATGTGTTTGAAATTTCTTGAGTTTTGATGTATTGTTAATATGTTTTGTCTCTTTGATCATTCTTCTGTGAATGTCACGATGGAGGTCATTTTTTTTGCTGGAAGATGATGATGTTAATTTCCTAAAAAAAATGATAATTATTATCTAGATAACAAAGGTGGAAATTAAATATTTTCTTTCTTTTAAAACAAAAAAGATTTAAGGTAAAAATATCCCTATAATAATTATAAGATCTTTTCAAGTTAGTTTTTTTTTTTAATAATCAAACAGTTCCTTTTTTTTTAACAATGATGACAATGATTTATTTATTTATTCTATTTTAAAAAAATAAAATAATACAAAGTGTTGATCAGGTTAATAATGTTTTCGTCCATAAAAAAATGTTAATAATATAGTCATTAACCATGAAGCTCATGTTCTTTTTCTTAATAATACAATTTTCTTTTTTAAAAAAAACATCAGACTGCTACTTGCACCCCTGTGTTTCTAATGACACCACCTCTGTTTCTTTTAAATTTTCAGACTGCTATTTACACCCCCCAGATTCAGGCATAAGCCCCTTTTGTCACTTAAGCCCAGTTTCGCTAACTGGGCCCTCCCATGCGAACTGGGCTTCTTTTTTTTCCCACACCCCTAATTTTGATAACTTAACCCCTTTGAAAAAGCCCAGCATTTACACAGCCCATTGGAACAATTTCCTGATCTCTGCACCCCCTCTTTTTTTAAAATGCAACCCTCCTCGCTGTTTACACCCCATTTTTAATAATACAGCCCTCCTTTTATTTGCACCCCCATTTTACTATTGCATCCACTGTTTCTCCTTTTAAAAAAAAATATATTTCCTTTCCCTAAATAAATATTTTCTGACATCGAAAACAAATATTTTCAAACGTCGAAATCAACGAAACACTTTTCAAAAACAAATCTTTTCAAACGTCGAAATCAAAATTAATCATCACTAAAGGTCACTCGCGCCGTTGCCGTTTGATTGTGGGTGATGATTTCATTCCTGTGGGAGCTAGTAGTGTGGCCACTCTAAACCGTTGTTGTTTGGTCCTCACAAACGCTCTCCTTCAATTGCGAAAACCTGTTCAATGCTCAAAATAAAAACCGATTATCATTAATCATCACTCGCGCCGTTGCCGTTTGGATGTTAATGATAATTCATTTTCATAAGAGTTAGTAGTGCGACCACTCTAAACCATCGTTGTTTGGTCACTGCGAACGCTCAACCCCTTTACGAAAAACTCCAAAAAGATTAAAAACAAAACCTTTTCAAAAAACCAGAACTACGTAGCTTTGAATTCTCCATCGCACCGGGAGATACGTAGGAGCGGATATCCTCCGTCAAGCACAATAAACTAAAAACATTTTTTTCCTTAAAAAAAAAACAAACACTTTTGGCAAAAATAAAAATTTTCATTAAGTCTTTTCATTCTCTTTTCGAAAAAAGGGCAAATTTAAGTATTTTCCAAATCCGCACTTAAAACCACACATTTAATTAAAGGTTCCCTTTCGGTAGAAAGGAGGCGTAGGGTGCTAAAACCTTCCCCATGCCTAACTGACCCCCGAACCCAAGTTTTCCGGTTTTCCAAAAGGCCATCCGCTTTCCAAAAGGTTTTTCTTCAATATTTTCCTGATAAAAAAAATATTGGTGGCGACTTCATTGATTTTCAAAAAGTTGTAAACGAAGAAAGATTCCCTCAGGGAATTTTTCGGGCGCAACAGACATTATAAGTGATCGTATTGTTGAAAATGAGAAACTCGGAAAGAAGTTGAAGCCTATTGGTTTGACTGTTTGTGAAATAAAGCCTGATGGTCACTGCCTCTTTAGCTGAACATTTATTAATTGTTATTTTGGAGTGGCTATAGCTGTACATTTGAGTAGCCAAGACCAGTGACCAAGGTATCCAAGCAATTCACCAACTTTTTTTAACACAATAGCCAACCCACCTTAGTCCAAAACCATTATGACATATGACTGTGTGTTCACATGGGACACCAAATAAGGGTACTCTGAACCTTGATATGTCATATATTCGCATAAGGGTTAGGTCATCTCCTTTCATTTGAGTAGCTAAGACCAATAACCAAGGTATCTAAGCAATTCACCAACCTTTTTAACACAATAGCCAACCCACCTTAGTCCAAAACCATTATGACATATGACTGTGTGTTCACATGGGACACCAAATAAGGGTACTCTGAACCTTGATATGTCATATATTCGCATAGGGGTTAGGTCATCTCCTTTCATTTGAGTAGCCAATACCAATGACCAAGGTATCCAAGCAATTCACCAACCTTTTTAACACAATAGCCAACCCACCTTAGTCCAAAACCATTATGACATATGACTGTGTTCACATGGGACACCAAATAAGGGTAATCTGAACCTTGACATGTCATATATTCGCATAGGGGTTAGGTCATCTCATTTCATTTGAGTAGCCATGACCAATGACCAAGGTAGCCAAGCAATTCCCCAACTTTTTTAACGCAATAGCCAACCCACATTAGTCCAAAACCATTATGACATATGACTGTGTGTTCACATGGGACACCAAATAAGGGTACTCTGAACCTTGATATGTCATATATTCGCATAGGGGTTAGGTCATCTCCTTTCATTTGAGTAGCCATGACCAATGACCAAGGTATCCAAGCAATTCACCAACTTTTTTAACACAATAGCCATATGTCATAATGGTTTTGGACTAAGGTGGGTTGGCTATTGTGTTAAAAAAGTTGGTGAATTGCTTGGCTATCTTGGTCATTGGTCTTGGCTACTCAAATGAAAGGACATGACCTAACCCCTATGCGAATATCTGACATATCAAGGTTCAGAGTACCCTTATTTGGTGTCCCATGTATCCACACAGTCATATGTCATAATGGTTTTGGACTAAGGTGGGTTGGCTATTGTGTTAAAAAAGTTGGTGAATTGCTTGGATACCTTGGTCATTGGTCTTGGCTACTCAAATGAAAGGAGATGACCTAACCCCTATGCGAATATCTGACTATATCAGTGATGTATGACTCTATTAATATAATGCCAACTGAAAGGTTTGTCAAGCGGCACATATTTTGCTCGAGTTGAATCTAATGACCAACTTACAATAGCAAATAACCGTATGTTTTAGCCCATAAACGAAGTTGGTTTTTCAGATACTTCTCTCGTGGTACTCACTTGTGAAGAGCATGAGAGAACTATTTAACTGCTACATATCATAATTGAAGTAAGTACAATTCAAAGGTTTGGGTGGTAACATGTACTTCCTAATTTCTAAACAGATAGCCACATTACAACGTCAATTCACCAACTTTTATAGGCAATACACCAAGCTGGTTTTTGAGATGGTTTCCTTTGGTACTCACTTTGAAACAGCATGAGGGCACTATATCTTTGATGTATGATTGTGAAACAACATTAAGCAACCTGTTAACTTCAACATTACACACTGTCTATACAAAGTGTATCAAAACATGAACCTGATGTCATTTACAACATTTACATCAATACTAATCAAAAGATACATATATGTCTAATTACAACAAAAATTTCTCATGAGCATTAATATACATATATCTTTAATTACAACAAAAAATACTCATGACCATTAATATGCATGGAGAGTATCCTTCAAGCTAAAGTCAGGGATTTGTAGTCAATTGTGACAATCCCGTGAAGTCTGTTTCCATGTTTACCAAAAGTTCCATGATCACCTCCTACCTGTTAATAATCACTTATTTTGTTTAACAACATGAACATATAAATAAAAACTCTAATAACAGACAATCAAACAACATGCCTGACAAGAGGAACTAAAGTTGTTAGTTGCATTGTCTACACTTTTAGTAAAATTTTATAATGGACACGAACCAAAGTAGTTGCTTCCGTCACATCTCCACCAGTAGTAACCTCAACAGTTGATTCCACACAAATGTCGGTGTTGACTTCCATACCCACGGTTCCAATATTGCCCGCCTACACATTATACAAAAAACAGTAAGATGCATGTGATATGGAGTTTAATGCTTAATACATAATTTGTTAAAAAACAACACAAACCTCCGTATTGTTTTTGTCATTAGCTCGCTTGGTTCGCTTATTCACTCTCTTTTTAACAACTTTCTCAACTATAGATATTTTTCTGTTTGCAGGAGGAGGACCTTTACGCTTGACCCCCAATGATCACGATCATAGAAGAAATTTGAATTTTGTTCCCTCATTTCATAAAAGTAACTAATCAACGTCTTCCCATCACCGCCTTTACCAATTGAACGCCTTTCCTTGTTGACAAAATTCCTGACGTCCTTTTCACAAAATGGTATATTTTCATGCCCTCCTGCATATGTAACAAGAGATTGGAAAGTTTTGTTGATCCTCACGCCCGCTTCATTGTTGATTTGGATTGTTCTCTTCACATGCAGATTTATTTTCTTGTTTGCCCTAAACAACCTTGACTTTGTGGGGCTCAACTGGTGACAATGCTCATCTACAAATTTTTTGATATACCATACTCCATCTGTTTCTAACTTGAAACATATCTTGGCAGGACAATTGCTCACCCTAGTCGGAAGTGTCTTCAATGAACATGGAATTTTTGACATTTGCGTGCTAGACCCCTCTCTCGAGCATGACAGAATTCTGTAGTTGATTGCCCCATCCTTTCCCTTTACTGATGTTCTAATTTTCCATCCAAATCCTTTTTTAAAGCATACTCACCATAATATGATATCCCCTCATCTAATGAAGCAAAACACATCCCGATTGTTGGCTCCCAACATGTATCGTCATTGTTGGGGTTGTCAACTGTTATACCTTCAGCCTCAGCACTATCACCCTCAACGAATGTATCACTACCTTCCATGAAATTTTAGATGTCGGCGTCACAGCAGTACTGCACAATAAAATCCAATTATGTATAGCTTATATTAAATTTAATATAGTGTATAGATGTAAACCGAAATTTCTTAACATATCAGCTAAACAACCCCAATTAACCAACTTTTCAACCCCAATTTCTTAAGTATAACTCAAATGTTCTTGGTGTGACATGTACGAAATCCATTTCAACCAGATAGCCACATTACTTCCCCAATTAACCAACTTTTCAAAGCCATAAACCAATCTGGTATTTCACAATTATTTCTTTCAATCTAATTGTAAAGGATAAGAGGGCTCAATCTAATCCAAACTTGGTTTTTCACATGCTATCCTTCCCGACTCACTATGAACAACATGAGGACTCTATTTAAGTGCTAAATAGGACAATTAATGTAACTATAACTAAAAGATTTCTAGTCTGACATGTACATGCTCCATTTGAACCAGATAGCCACATTACAACTACAATTAACCAACTTTTGGATGTCATAAACCAAGCTGATTTTTCACAGTCTTTTCTTTCTAACGAGTAACCAAAATACAAACACAAAGTCAAATGTCCTTAATAGCACAAACATTCATGGTTTTCTTGTTTTTTTTGTTATATCATGTTGAAGCACCCTAACAAAACAAAAAGAAATGCTAATTTGAACCAGATAGCCACATTACTTCCCCAATTAACCAACTTTCCAAAGCCATAAACCAATCTGGTATTTCACATTTATTTCTTTGAATCTAACTGTAAAAGGACAAGAGGGCACTACTTCAGTGCTAAATAGGATAGTTGAAGTAAGGGCAAGTCAATGTTTTCTACTGTGACATCTACTTCGTCACTTTGAATCAGATAGCCAAATGTCAACACCAACTAACCAATTTTTGTAGGTATTAGACCAAGCTGCTTGTCAAATGTTTTTCTTTGCTAGCTCAAAACCCATGAAAACAGATTTTAATCTTAACCCATTTGACTAACATCATTAAAGTTTAGAAATTATCCAGATTACACAAGCCAGAAATACTAAAGACACTTACCTGACTGAAACTTAGGATTCACAGTTATTCTTCCGTTCAGACTTTGAGTTGGCAGTTCTTCAGCTCATGCTTGGAGAATCATCAACAGTTTCCATGGAATCCAAGTGATGAGAGATGAGAGAGTGATAATGATCTGTGTAACATCCCCAAAATAATTAATGGAATTATTTGGATGTTAACCTAATTAAACTAATTTAGTACTCGACTGGTAAACTTATTGAGTGCTAAAATTATTTATCGGTTGTCATCGGATCGTTAACCGGATAATACGGACCAAGGAAGTTTTGGAATCGAAATAGGAAATTTCGATCGATATGGTAAATTGACCGCGTTGCAACTTATATATTAAATAAATATATATGTGTATACGTGTGTGTGTGTGTGTGAGTGAAGAGAAGAGAGAATTAATTAAAGAAAAGAAAGGAAAGAATTGAAGAAAGAAGGAAGAAAAGAAAGAATGCGAGAGAGAGAGTTACAGAGAGGAGAGAAAGGGAAAAAGGAAGAGAATGGCGTGAGGGAGAAGAGAAGAGGGAGAGGGAAGACTTCACCGAAACGACTTCCGTCCAACACGAAAAATGTTCAGCGCTACTTCCTCTTCGTTTTGGTACCAAAATCTTCTTCATCAACTCACTCTCCTCAAATCCACCATTTTCGAAATTTGGAGAAAAGTGGAGGTTTTGTTGTTCAAGCTCAAAGGAGAGCTTTGGATGGTGTTTGGGAGTGAGCTCAAGGTGAATAGCGCAAATATTGAAGTCTGATTTGGAGTTTGTGAAGAATCAAGGGGTTAGGGAGCAAATTGGGGTTTTGGTGAATAGTGACTTGAGGTTGAAGAAGATGATGAATAGTG
Source organism: Astragalus membranaceus (assembly GCA_039519185.1). NCBI lineage: Eukaryota > Viridiplantae > Streptophyta > Magnoliopsida > Fabales > Fabaceae > Astragalus > Astragalus membranaceus. The sequence goes on from CM076849.1 coordinate 59,477,804, forward strand.
TTCATGAAGAATTTCGGGAAATCGGTATTTCGGTCAAAAGCGGTTTCGTGATCGAGTGGGAAGCTTTGGAAGCGGATTGGGTGTCGCCGGAGCGGGGAGCGTTCGTGTGGTTTCGTCAGAAAAGCGGTGTCGCGGGAAGTCTCGGTGATTTTGAAGTCTCGGTGTCGGCACACGCTTCGAGGGTGAGTTCTACTCACGTTTAGGATTTTTGTTTTTCGAATTAATTGATTAACTGTTTTATCGCTTTCGCTGGTCTGGAATATTACTTGATATTGTCTGTTTCGGGTTAGGAATCGATCGGAGCGAGTCTCGAGTTGTGTCGTGTTGAAATGGAATTTTTGGTGAATTGATTTCGAAAGATTTTGACTTAAAAACCGTTTATTGGAAAATATGTCGCTTTTGAAACAATCCGTTTTGATTGAGTTTTTGTTTGGATTGATTGATTGTGTGGTTTGTATTGGGTCTATTGTGTTGGTTGTCAAATCTGTTTTTAATCGGAACAAGAATCGGAATTGAGCGGAATCGCGGTTTTCGCGCGAAATCGCCAAAATCTGCCTTAACAGACCCCCCTTCTGCCTGTTCGCGCGCCACTTGCGCTCCAGGCGCGACTCCAGCGCAATTTGGCAGAACCTTCTGCCTGTTCGCGCGCCACTTGCGCTCCAGGCGCGACTCCAGCGCCAATTGGCAGAATTTCAGCAACCAAACACTGTTTTTCGTTTCGCGATAACTTTTGATCCGGGAACCCGATTGAGGTGTTCTAAGATGCGTTGGAAAGCTTATTCAGAGGCCTAACTGAATATTCTATTTTTAAGGCAAAATGAATTGTTTTTGATATGGAAAATTGTGTCGAAAAGCGATCAACTAGAGTGCGAGTGTGAACTTGGATTTTATAAAATGTGGATTAAAGTGTTTCATTGATTGTCTGATTTGATGGACCGTGGGTTCATAGTACTGTAGATATACGTATAAAGTATATCGAGTTGGGTGACGACCCATTATTTAACATACTAGGGGGAGGCAGTCATGATCCTTTTACCTAGGCTCCATGCCAATAGGAGAAGGTACTATTGGTAGGGGGGGTTCACCGCCTTGCAGCGTTCGCGTCAGCGGTGTTATGTTGTTTGTAGTACGTTTACCGGGTTCTTCGTTCGCGTCAGCGGTATCGTACTAAACTAATAGGTTACCGGGTTCTTCGTTCGCGTCAGCGGTAATCTGTTAAAATGTTTTATGCGGTCCATCGGGGGTAGCGTTCGCGCAGCCGATGCCGTATTGAATTAAAACGATTTCATAATTGGACCGAGAGAGTTAGTAGGGGTCTCGGTAGAACTCACTGAGATTGTATCTCACTGTTTAAATGTTGTTGTTTTACAGAGACACAGGGACAGCGGAAATCCAAGGGGCACGAGTAGGTGGAGCTCGGATTGGTTGCTGATAGCCTAGCTTTATGTTTAAGCTTATTTCCCTTTTGTTGTCTGTATACTAAGACATTATGTATTTAAGGTATATCTTTCTTCCGCTTTCTTGTATGATACTGAATACTATAATTGCTGATGGTATATGGTCTGAGAACCATATTGTCTTGTTGTAAATAAGACTGTTTGGGTTATATTCAGCGAAAAATTTATAGTGATATTCAGTGTCTAAACAGGAAATATATCTCTGATGTGTTACTAATGTGCACTTGGGTATTTTTAGTCAATAGAAATACCGGGGTGTTACAGTTGGTATCAGAGCAGTTCGACCTAGTCGGACTTAGTTTAGGGTTGAGTCGATTCCTTGTTAGTCCTGGTTGTAATTACACTTGTGATGCTAAGAGACATTGAGCCTGATCAACTTAATACTTAGTGCATCATAAGCGGAATTATGGTAGGATGATCAAGACGCAGTCCTCGACCAAAAATCGGAATCTTCAACCGGTGCATCCTCAGGAAAGGTGACATGACGGTGGAAGAATACACCGCTAAGTTTGAGAAGTTGTCTCAGTTTTACCAAGTGGTAAAGTAAGCTTCGGATGACGAACGGAGAATGCAGAAATATAAGACGGGCATAAGTGTTTTTATGATTTATGGTCTCAGTTCTTATACTGCTACCAATTATGTTGCCTTAGTGTAATCAGCCTATGTCGCCGAGGATGATCTCATAGGAAATATGGGAAAGGAAAGGAGGTAGTTGAATTATCAGCTCCGAATGGAAAGTCCTAAGATAATTTCATCAAAGGAAAAGCAGGTGCAATTCCTTGATTCTTCAAAGGTTAGAAGATGTTCTAACTGTGGAAAGCCTCACAGTGGTGATTGCAAGCGAAGATCTAATCGGTGCTGTTATAGTAATTAGGAAGAGGGTCACTATGTAAAAGAGTGCCCTGCGAGGAAGAGTTCCAAGGAGTCTCGAGCAGCTCCAAGGCTATGACGAGTCAACACTCTAGATGCTTAGACAGTTACAACTACAGACAATCTACTGAGGGGTATGAGAACAGTTTTCAATAACTCCGTCAGTGTATTATATGATTCGGGTGCAACCTATTGCTGTATATCCCGACCCCGTGTGAATCGGTTGGGATTAGCCTTATCATCGCTATCCGAGCCGATAACTATTTTAATTGCTGCTAAGGGTCGTGTCCAGACCTAATCTTTGTATAGAATTGTCTACTTGTCATAGGAGGCAGAAATTTTGTTGTAGAATTTATTGTTTGCCTGTGAGAAGCGTGGACACCATTTTGGGTATGAATTGGATGACTGCAAATCATGTTGCAATCGACTGTATTAATCAGCTATCAGCTTCGCTTCAGAATCAGTTGAATTATCTAGGACAAATTCTGAAGCGGTTACCTAGTTCACCTTAGACGGTCAATCTTCATTCCAAGGTGCGGAAGCACATGTTAGTATGTTATCTGCATCCACTGAAACTAATTCAGATTTGACGAACATTCAGGTTGTGAATGACTTTCTGGATGTTTTCATGATGAAGTTTCTTCTGAACCTCCAGAGCGAGAGGTAGAGTTACTGTAGAATTGGTTCCTGGCACGGGATCAATATCTATTGTTTCTTATTGAATGTTCCTTTAGAATTAAAGGAAATGGAGTCTCAACTTGAAGAGTCGATGTTAAAGAAATTCATTCGACCGAGCGCTTCTCTATGGGGTGCTCCGGTGTTGCTTGTCAAGAGAAAGATGGAAGTTGGAGATTGTGTATTGATTATCGACAACTCAACAAAGTGAAGATCAAGAATAAATATCCCTTTTGCCAAGGATAGACGATTTGCTTGAGCAATTTGAGGCGCTGCCGTGTTTTCTAAAAATTGATCTGAGGTCAGGATATCATCAAATAAAAGTTAGAGCCTTAGATATTCCGAAGACAGCTTTCCGTACTAGGTATGGACATTATGTGTTTGTAGTGATGCCCTTCGGTTTGACTAATGCTCCAGCGATATTCATGGATTACCTGAACTGAGTTTTTCCTCAATTACCTAGGTCAATTTGTAGTCGTTTTCGTTGATGGTATCTCGATGTGCTTGAAGGCCGTTGCGGAGCATGTCAAACATCTCCGCATTGTTCTGAAAGTACTCCGAGGAAATAAGTTGTACTTGAAACCTTCGAAGTGTGATTTTTGGGTGTCAGAAGCAAAGTCTTTGGGACATGTGATTTCTCAAGTCGGGGGTTTCTGTAGGTCCCAGTGAGAAGGGAGCGGTGTTGAATGGGAGTGACCGACGTCAGCCGCAGAGATCAAAAGTTTCTGGGTCTAGCCGGTTACTGTAAGAGGTTCGTTAAAGGGTTCTCACAGTTAGTTGTCCACTTACTCGGTTAACTCGTAAGGGTCATCCGTTTACGTGGGATGCTGATTGTGAAGAATGTTTTCAAGAATTGAAGGTTTGGTTGACTTCTGCTCCATTCCTGATTCTTCCGGATCCGTCATTGGAATTTCAAATTTTCGATGACGCTTCAGGGAAGGGTTTAGGATGTATTCTGATGCAAAATCAACCAGTGATAGCTTATGCGTCCAGACAATTAAGGTCTCATGAGAGGATTTATCCGACTCATGAATTGGAGTTAATAGCTATTGTGTATGCACCGAAGATTTGGAGACGTTACCTGTATGGGTCTCGTTTCGAAGTCTCTAGTGGTCACAAGAGTTTAAGGTATCTGTTTGATCAGAAAGAACTGAATAGCAGGCAGAGGAGTGTGTAGAATTTCTGAAGGATTATGACTTCGGGTTGAAGTATCATCCAGGAAATTCCAATGTTGTAGCTGATGCGAGTAATAGGAAATCGCTACACACGGCAGTATTATGAGATTCTGTTTGACAAGTCGAACGTGAACACGAATATGTAGGTGAGGTAACTGCTGACTGTTTTCACGTTGCGAATAACCATCAAAGGATTAATTGATGGATCTGCTTGTAAGTGACTGAAATTTCCGAAGTGAAGCTTGGCGTGCGGTATAATAGTTTTAAAAAATCGTTGTTGTGAAAACCCGCATGCTAAGGTTAATTTTGGGAACGAATCAAGAGGCTAATAGGACCTGATTGAAGAAAATCATAGGAGGCGCACTTAGGTTGAGGGGAAGCTCTCAACGCTATTGACTAATTCGGAAAGGAGCTCTGAGTTCTGTTTGATAGTTGTTTGGAGAACAACTGAGGTGATTTTCATTACGTTCAATTTACTTGATGTCCCCGTGGTTTATTTCTACGTTTAAGATAAACGTTTCTGGTAAATCCTCACTTCATCTTCCTTCGAGAAGTATTATCTCGAAATCTTGGGGGCGAGTCAAGAAGTTTGACAAGTGACTTTTTCGTCACATTGTCTGTATGTACGAGAACCGTTAAGGATATTAGAAGATTTGTTGAGAAAGTGTTTACACCTTTCGAGGAAATCGTGTTTGTTTTTACATCTACCGAGGAGTACTTTGATTTGGATTAATCAAGTTGGGGAGCAAGTGAGGAATGAAGCTTCGGAAGTGTTTTCGAATGCGGTGCCGAGCCTATATAGGCGAAAGAGGAGTTTCTCGTGTTGATTCGTAACCAGAGAGTTCGTATCAAGGTGGTAGTGGATCATACTTGGAGATTGATGTGCCCACTTGGGAAGAGTCCCTACGCTCATTTCGTTAATTTAAGATTGTTTTCTCGCAAATTTAGACCTTTCTGAGAATGTCGATCCTCGGTTAGTCGGATGAAAGACTTAGCAAAATTTTGAGGACAAAATTCTTTCAAGTTGGGGAGAATGTAACATCCCCAAAATAATTAATGGAATTATTTGGATGTTAACCTAATTAAACTAATTTAGTACTCGACTGGTAAACTTATTGAGTGCTAAAATTATTTATCGGTTGTCATCGAATCGTTAACCGGATAATACGGACCAAGGAAGTTTTGGAATCGAAATAGGAAATTTCGATCGATATGGTAAATTGACCGCGTTGCAACTTATATATTAAATAAATATATATGTGTATACGTGTGTGTGTGTGTGTGTGTGTGTGTGTGAGTGAAGAGAAGAGAGAATTAATTAAAGAAAAGAAAGGAAAGAATTGAAGAAAGAAGGAAGAAAAGAAAGAATGCGAGAGAGAGAGTTACAGAGAGGAGAGAAAGGGAAAAAGGAAGAGAATGGCGTGAGGGAGAAGAGAAGAGGGAGAGGGAAGACTTCACCGAAACGACTTCCGTCCAACACGAAAAATGTTCAGCGCTACTTCCTCTTCGTTTTGGTACCAAAATCTTCTTCATCAACTCACTCTCCTCAAATCCACCATTTTCGAAATTTGGAGAAAAGTGGAGGTTTTGTTGTTCAAGCTCAAAGGAGAGCTTTGGATGGTGTTTGGGAGCGAGCTCAAGGTGAATAGCGCAAATATTGAAGTCCGATTTGGAGTTTGTGAAGAATCAAGGGGTTAGGGAGCAAATTGGGGTTTTGGTGAATAGTGACTTGAGGTTGAAGAAGATGATGAATAGTGTTCATGAAGAATTTCGGGAAATCGGTATTTCGGTCAAAAGCGGTTTCGTGATCGAGTGGGAAGCTTTGGAAGCGGATTGGGTGTCGCCGGAGCGGGGAGCGTTCGTGTGGTTTCGTCAGAAAAGCGGTGTCGCGGGAAGTCTCGGTGATTTTGAAGTCTCGGTGTCGGCACACGCTTCGAGGGTGAGTTCTACTCACGTTTAGGATTTTTGTTTTTCGAATTAATTGATTAACTGTTTTATCGCTTTCGCTGGTCTGGAATATTACTTGATATTGTCTGTTTCGGGTTAGGAATCGATCGGAGCGAGTCTCGAGTTGTGTCGTGTTGAAATGGAATTTTTGGTGAATTGATTTCGAAAGATTTTGACTTAAAAAACCGTTTATTGGAAAATATGTCGCTTTTGAAACAATCCGTTTTGATTGAGTTTTTGTTTGGATTGATTGATTGTGTGGTTTGTATTGGGTCTATTGTGTTGGTTGTCAAATCTGTTTTTAATCGGAACAAGAATCGGAATTGAGCGGAATCGCGGGTTTTCGCGCGAAATCGCCAAAATCTGCCTTAACAGACCCCCCTTCTGCCTGTTCGCGCGCCACTTGCGCTCCAGGCGCGACTCCAGCGCAATTTGGCAGAACCTTCTGCCTGTTCGCGCGCCACTTGCGCTCCAGGCGCGACTCCAGCGCCAATTGGCAGAATTTCAGCAACCAAACACTGTTTTTCGTTTCGCGATAACTTTTGATCCGGGAACCCGATTGAGGTGTTCTAAGATGCGTTGGAAAGCTTATTCAGAGGCCTAACTGAATATTCTATTTTTAAGGCAAAATGAATTGTTTTTGATATGGAAAATTGTGTCGAAAAGCGATCAACTAGAGTGCGAGTGTGAACTTGGATTTTATAAAATGTGGATTAAAGTGTTTCATTGATTGTCTGATTTGATGGACCGTGGGTTCATAGTACTGTAGATATACGTATAAAGTATATCGAGTTGGGTGACGACCCATTATTTAACATACTAGGGGGAGGCAGTCATGATCCTTTTACCTAGGCTCCATGCCAATAGGAGAAGGTACTATTGGTAGGGGGTTCACCGCCTTGCAGCGTTCGCGTCAGCGGTGTTATGTTGTTTGTAGTACGTTTACCGGGTTCTTCGTTCGCGTCAGCGGTATCGTACTAAACTAATAGGTTACCGGGTTCTTCGTTCGCGTCAGCGGTAATCTGTTAAAATGTTTTATGCGGTCCATCGGGGGTAGCGTTCGCGCAGCCGATGCCGTATTGAATTAAAACGATTTCATAATTGGACCGAGAGAGTTAGTAGGGGTCTCGGTAGAACTCACTGAGATTGTATCTCACTGTTTAAATGTTGTTGTTTTACAGAGACACAGGGACAGCGGAAATCCAAGGGGCACGAGTAGGTGGAGCTCGGATTGGTTGCTGATAGCCTAGCTTTATGTTTAAGCTTATTTCCCTTTTGTTGTCTGTATACTAAGACATTATGTATTTAAGGTATATCTTTCTTCCGCTTTCTTGTATGATACTGAATACTATAATTGCTGATGGTATATGGTCTGAGAACCATATTGTCTTGTTGTAAATAAGACTGTTTGGGTTATATTCAGCGAAAAATTTATAGTGATATTCAGTGTCTAAACAGGAAATATATCTCTGATGTGTTACTAATGTGCACTTGGGTATTTTTAGTCAATAGAAATACCGGGGTGTTACAATCTGGAACGAAGACGAAGAAACATATGTTGCGGTTCTGCTATCTCTCGCGACGCTCACTATTGCGGTGGAGGTGCTGCATTCCTAGACATGGTGTTGGATGGTGAAGTCGAGTGATGAAAGAGTGGTGGAGAGGTGGAAATGGAAACCTAAAAACGTGGAGAAGATGATTCTGCGTTAATTCATTTTTTAATTATCACACAATTTTTTTATTTTATTTTATTTATAAACAGTTTCTATTAAAATAAATATTAAATCTTATTTAAAATCCAACCGGATTCCACCACCATATATTTGGCTGATTTTGGCTGGATTTTTTTGGCTGAATAGCATTATTGTTACCCTTAAGTGTGATACCGAGAGGCTTTCAATTCTACTATTTTTATATTACATCCTACGGTAATATTTGATGGTTCACCTGTGAGAGATTTGATTTGCTCCCTCACCCTAGAATCACCAAAATGAGATGACAAATTTAGAGAATGACTAGATGATGAATTTTTTTGATACAACTGAAATAAACTAGATGATCAATTTCATAACTGTTTTAGTTTTTTAAATAGATAAATATGTCTTTTGAAAATAAATAGATATTAGATTAAATTTGATTTAGTTTTTCCGAAGTTTATGGTAAATAAAAATAAACGGTCAGAGTTTGGTTGAAACTTGAAACACTGACTCATCAAAAGAAATTTGGAAGATAAAGTTCACATAATAGTAAAAAAAAAGTTAAAACCCTAAAAGGCTAAAACACCTCTCTTGCTGAAATTGCAGTACTGAAATCGCAGCTGGGAAAAACGTTAACGGAGCCGGAAAACAGTTCACAGGTTTTCTTCCGTTCTTTTTCTTCTAATTCTCCTTTCTCTCTCAAGCTGCGGAACAACAGGTATGTTCTCTCTTCTGTTTCTTTCTTCTTCCCTCTCATATGTTCTGTTTCTCTATGCTCGTCTCTCTCCTTCCCTCTCTCTCTCTCTCTGGATTAATTCTGCAACAATGGTGGTTCTGTGCGTCATTCACCGTCCCTGCAATTGTTTTCTCTGTGTTAGCAGTTCCCTTGCCACTGTTTCTGTGTTTTTCTTTTGCGGTTTTTCAGCAACGTCGGCAATCACAATTGCGTTTCTGGGTCGGTGCCTTATTTTCTGTGAAACCAACAACCAAACCAACACAAAGAAACTCCACTACCACGTAATCAAGTCCTTTCATAACCCAAAAACCTTTCTCTTATCAGTTTCTATGTCAATCTTGGCAGCATCACCTATGCCGACAACGTGTTCGATCAAATGCCTTACCCAAACCTTTTCTCTTAAAACACCATCCTCAGGACCTCAGCGTGTTTCATATTTATTAAATGAGGATAACTTGGCTTGGAGATGTGTTAGAATCATGCAGCTTCTTAACTTTGATGAAGTTGACCTGCTTCGGTTACCATTATACTCCAATGATGATGATGTTATTATTTGGGATCACACAGCCAATGGACCATTATACTTCAATGATGATGATGTTATTATTTGCTTGTTTACAGTTTCAAATAGAAAGTTGTTGGGAATTCTGAAAAGACATTCTTCTGCATCCTTTTGTTACGTCTCAATCAAATGGAAATCAAATCTTTCGGTTCCACTACAAGCTTAGTAGATCAATTAGTGGTGAGTGGTCGCTTCTATTTGATAATGGATACTATACTTTGCATTATCTTTTGTGTTTATTCCTTATGCACCGACTGCGTAAAGTTTTTTAAATTCAAAACCAATCACAACTCATTATATAAATGACTTTTAATGTAATTGGGGAAGACTCAACTGTTTTTAAGGGTATGACAAAATATGATTGGTTGACAGTGTAAAATTTTTTTACATATAAATTAAATCCTTATTTTTTATGTTAATAATGAAGAATTATATTTATGGTTTTATAGTATCCTGGAGATGTGGTTCTTGACCTCTCTACCATGACAAACCAGACAATTAAGCTTGGAGGTGGTCTACGCCAGGTAGGTTTCCAGTTTTCAAAAAACATAGGACATTCATTAGTATGCTAATTTCAGTTTTTCACTATGTTTTTTTGGGTACAACACTAGTGCAATATATTATATTGGATGCATACAAGACAGTGAGACACTCATTTTTATCAATACCTTTCTTTTTCATGATGCATTGTTTAGTTTCGCATGAAGGACCTTAGCAGTCAGCTAACAATCAATTGATAATTGCTCTCTGACGAGATATGCTGTTTTAAACCAATGATTTCTTTGGAAATTTTTTATTGGAATTTCGTTGTTACTATATTCATAATTTTTGGCTTGGGAGGGGAATAACTTTTTTGTTGATTATTCTTTCACATTGCACCGTTACAATGGCAAACTTTGATGGAGCCAGCCATCAAAATTTCTATTCTTTGTGGGGAGCCATGCTTAAGTACAAAAAGTAACCTAGCATAATATGTATAAAAGCAGTTTAGTTTGAACAAAATTAATGGGGACTAAATCCCTCCAAAAAGAACAAGAGGCATTGGCTCTAACAACAAATTTGGAAAACAAGTAGTTTTTGGTGTAATGATTTGTCTTTAATGGTGATTGCAACTTGCATGATAGGTTGCCTAAAATCCTCAGATTTCAGAAACAGTTGGACTAAATAGGTGTCCTTGAACCAAGAGAAATGGCATTTATTTCAGGTTGCTAAAAAAATTGTTTTATTTCAGGTTCCTATACTATTTGCAACTTTTATAGTTCCATCATTAATTGGGCTATAAATGGATCCATGCAAATTTTGGTGTGGTTTTCTAATTTTCACATTCAAGCTAATTGCTCTATGCATGTTGTAAATGTTTGCCTCTGCTCCATTTCTCTACATTGGTATTATTGAATTTGAGCTTAATGAGAACTTCAAGTTAGGTTACATGAAAACACAAGTTTTCACAACTCCACTGTAAAAATTACTGTAGTTTATGCCTTCATAATTCCTAGGGTGATGGAACTTAATTTTGTGTGAACCTGGGATGTGCTGCTCTTAGCTTCTTATTTGTTTATTCATATAGTAAATATAATAAATTATAGTTATTGAATTTTGCTCAGTTTGTTCCATTCTGTCAGTAACGGATTCTCATTTGTATCAATTTTTTAATTTTTTAGGACTGTGATGTGATTTCTGTAATGAAGGCTGGCAGGCTAAGGTTCTCCAAGCCTAATAAATACTGGGTTGAAAGTTCTCAAAAAAGGGTGAGTATAGTTATTTAAAGTCTTTCTTTGACTGACATGATAATTTTCATTTTCCGATGTTATTGGTTCAATTTAATTCTGTTTTTGTAGCATATTTCTTTCTCTGTCATTTGAATTTTATATTTTATATGCCATACATTCAAGCATGTGTTTCTTTTACATGGAATCTTAGGACATTTTAATAAAAAGGACTAATATGATTATCTACAACTAGAGGGCTAAAGTTGAAGATGTTGGGTTTTGGGAATAGTATTCCAAAGTCAACAGTTTCAATTTTCAGTGTAATGTCATTATTAAGTGTCAAAATTTGGCTGTCAACATATTTGGACAATAAAACTTGTCATGTAATTTGTGTAGAATCTTTTGCAATGTTTGCTTTGGATCTCTTTCAAAAAAATTTGAATGAGGTGAATTTTAACTGGCTACATGAAATTAGGTTAAAGATGTGTGTACTATCCTTCTTATAAAATTTCACACATTAACACATTTTATAGATATCAGTAAATTAGAGTTAACTTCTTGGTTTTAAGATGAATTGCAGTTTTGCATTCTGCAAGAAAACTGTCTCCTTATGCTTATGCATATATATTTTGATTTTCTTTTTCAGCATTGGATTATATAAAATATAATTTATCTTCACTGTTCCATAAAGATTAGGCTTTTATTGTTTTTTCCCTTAGGAATAGAGAAATGCTATCTTTTTTTTCCCTTCCATATTCTGATTACGCTGTTTTGTACAGTATGTGCCCCGTGCAGAGGATTCGGTTCTTGGAATAGTTGTTGACTCCAGATCAGATGTAAGAAAGCTTCTACTTTTGTTGTTCAAACTTTCAGTTCATTTTATTCTTTTAGGTTTTCTTAACTTTCTTATTGAGCGCAATGTTTATAGATATATTAAGTATGTGATGTCATTGCGCAGGGAGTTTTTGGATTTCAATTTTGAAATAGGGTTTTCAATTTGGGACTATTTGTTATTTAGGGATTTATCCTATGTTTGATTGTTTTGTTCCGGTACAAGATAGGGTTATCCTATATTGGCACTTGGTCTATAAAGATACCATGTGCAAAAATATTTAGAACCATTCCACACATAACCATATAATATTGAGATCTCTTTTTCCTCGAAGTTACTGAAACTCAAGTCAGAGGAGTACGTTTCCCTAGAGGAATACTCTAGGTCTATAGTTCTAGATCAGTAGTTATTAATTTTATTTATGTCCTGATGTGGACTAAAAAAATAAAACTGCCATCGCGTGTTGGTATTGCCTTTCCTCGAAAGTATAGTTTTTGTCTACGCAAACACAAGCAATGTTGTCAAATAGCGACACTATAGCGTAGCGGAATTTGAAAAAACTGCTATTGTCCACAATTCACAATATGCCCATCAATACCGTCAAATAGTGGCTATACTAGCGCTATAGAATAGCGGAATTTGGGCAAACCGCTATTTTCCGCAATTCGCAATTGACAACACTGAGCACAAGCTAACCTTAATGTTAATTTGGGATATTTATAAAAATTATTACAAAATCACAAAAATGATTAATGAATGAATTGCATGGTTCTATTCAACTCTTGCACTTCCTTCTTTTCTTGAAAGTAATGGAATTATTTTCTCTTAGCTACGAGTTTCATTCTATTTTATTGAAAATTTTAATATTATAATTTATATCCGTACAGAATTTTCTTGTGGACATAAAAGGACCAGCTTTAGCATTTCTGCCAGTGCTTGCGTTTGAAGGAGGAACTAGAAGAAATATACCTAAGTTCGAGGTATGCATAAATTATGTTTGCATGCTAACTGCATCGCTTATATTTGGTATCTCTCATGAGTCATGACTCATAGGAATAGAATTATGCAAAACTCCATGTTTAACTTCTGTATATCACTTTATCTTTTTTATGTGCAAGTAGGTAACCTTTTTAAATATAAAATCGATACCCGTTTATGATAATTATTCTCGTCTGTGATGTCCTTTTCCGAGTTAAATCATGGCAACATCTTATAGCTACATAGCTTTATGATATCACATTCACAAGTATTATGTTTGTCGAGGAAGCTGTGAAGGTATTAAGGAGTTAGGGGTCTGTTGAACTTGTAGTGCATTGCACCCGAAGTCAAATGATATGGTGTTCGTTTTGTTTTCCTAGTCTATCAATATAAATAATTGGGAAATGCTGAGTGTTACGGACATAGTTATCAAATTCGCGATATTAATCGCGAAATCGCACGATTTTGCGATTCTACCGACCCCCAACGATTCGATTTTGATTCAGAATCGAAAAAGCAGCTAAATCGTGCGAGTTTTGGTGGAATCGCACGATTCTACGATTTAGATGCGATTCCACGAGTAAAATCGCGCAGAAATGGTGATTTGGGGGAAGCGCAGAAAACGGGTCGGGTTGCGACCCGGTTTGCGTTTTTACGCAAATCTACGATGCCAACCCTAATTTTCTCACTTCTCTCTCGTTCGTCTCTCTCTCTCGCTCGTCTCTCTCACTTCTCCCTCACAGTTCGTCTCTCTCCACTTCGCAAGCTCTGTGCGTCTCTCTCTGTGCGTCGCTCTCCGGTTCGTCTCTCTCGCTTCTGTGCGTCTTGCTTCTGCTGCTGTTCAAGTTCTGGGATTCGATTCGCAAGCTCACTAGCTTCTGTGCGTCTTGTCTTGCTTCTGCTGCTGTTCAAGTTCAACGATTCGATTCGCAAGCTCTCTCGCTTCTGTGTGTCTTGCTTCTGCTGCTGTTCAAGTTCAACGTTTGGATTCGCAAGCTCTCTGCTTCTGCTGCTGTTCAAGTTCATCTTCAATATTGAGGTAACTGTTTCAGTTACACTCTGTTTGTTTCAGTTACTCTGTTTATTTCAGTTACTCTCTGTTTGTTCAAGTTCATTATTTTATTCAAGTTCATCTTCAGTAATAGTATGACAATCTTCAATAATGATTTGATTTTTAGGCTTTATGATGGTTGTTGGTTTATGTCTAAGACTGAGTAATATCTGCATTTTAGTAAAATCTTACGATTTTACTTGCGATTTTACGAGTTACGATTTTGTTTAACCCCTTCCGATTCTAGTTTTTGATACTTTTTTTTTTGGGTAGAATCTTACGATTCTACTTGCGATTTTACGATTTCCGATTTTGCTAATCTGCTTACGATCTTGCGTAGAATCTCGATTTTGATAACTATGGTTACGGAGAAAATGTTGAACGAAATGAACGAATGATGTGGCTTTTCACGGGACAATTTTTTTGGACAAATTGGATCTTTTCTTGCCTTTTGTTTCAAAGTAATTATAAAATAAAAATTAGAAAAATTGATTTCCACTGTCTCAAATCTCAATCACAAGTTGCTACCTCTCTTCTGGTCGCCGCCAATCTCCATCAATTCCAAACATGAAGCTTCTCTGATCACAACAATGGAGATTGTGTACAGTAGCAACTACAATTCTAACAACATATTTACTTAAGTTATCACCAATGGGTTGAACTTTTTTTTAATTATTTGTATTACAGTAGTTCTAGTAAAATCTAGACCATTTTATTTCCTCCTTATTTCTAGTCGGTTTCTTTTCACTAAATAAAATCAATAACATCCTGAGATCCCAGTTCCCTCAGCTTCTTTTCACCGATCCAAGCAAGTGTATGACACTGCCTTCACCGATCTCCGCCCCTAGTCTCACACGTGTGATCCCGGAAGAGTCCACACACTGTGTCTTCCCCATTTGCCGCTGGTTTTCTAGAAGAGTCGTTCTTTTCTCGTCGTTCATCAGAATAGAGAGATATTACACCATTGGAGAGAAACATACTTGAGAGTGGATTGATTTACCGTTAATCTGCCCCTTGGTTCCCATCTTTATTGTTTATTGGATTGGATTAAGGAAGTGCTCTGAAACGCAAACGAAGAAAGAAGGCAAGGTTTCAATGTAACCGACCGAAAATTCCGTCACACGTCATTCTTCGCTTTCGTTCAACTTTTCATTCGTAATAAATAGCAAAACTGTAAATAATTAGACATAGGTGAAGTGATCTGTTTTTGCACTGTATTTTGTACCTGTTAGTCTATCCTGTTTTTGTAGGAGGCTGTTATCTTTTGTCTTATTCTTCACCTTGCAGGTAGGTACTTTAATTTATGTACGGGTTGTAAAAGCAAATCCAGGAATGAATCCTGAGCTGTCATGCACTGATGGTTAGTTTCTTATTCCGCGACATTGTTTCAAAGTTCTTATTTTGCAGATGCCTCTTAATTATGGAGTTTCTCTCTTTTTAAGTTTCTTTCCATTTTATTTTTACGAACCTAATTCTTTGCCTTTTGCTTTGGTGTTTATTTATTTAGCCAACGGGAAAGCTTCAGAGTATGGTGCCCTAAAAGAGGGATATATGTTCGAGTGTACAACTGGTCTCTCAAGGATGTATGTATTTTTTTTTTCTTTCGGTCCATGCATACTGTTAACAGATCTTCATATGAGAAATATTATGTTGCTTGTAGACTTCTCAGCTCACCCACATGTCCAGTACTTGATGCTTTGGGGAAGAAACTGTCTTTCGAGATAGCAGTTGGCTTAAATGGACGTGTTTGGGTATGCAGACACCCTCTACTTCTAGTGCACCATAATATGTTATGTTTCTTTGCTGCTTGTCTCATTTGAAGCTTATTTGCTTTACCCTCATTCGAGTTGGGGTTGGGAAAATATCATTCTACTAATGTTAGCCTTCCTTTTCAAATTGTTGCTTCATCTAGGTAAATGCTGCATCTCCATCTACAACTATCATCGTAGCTAATGCAATTATGAAGTCAGATACATTGAGTAGTGTCCAGCAGAAAATTATGGTTGAAAAGCTGCTGCAGAGGGTCCAATGAACAAGTTAATCGTAAGTGTATAATTGAGTTTTTTGTCCCTTGTGATTTTACAATACAATTTTTTTTTTTTTGTGAATGATCGCAACTCATGAAGTGATTTTTTTTGTGCTACCAACTGCAGGGGCAAGTACTGTCTTCATGACTAGAATCACTAGCTAAGGATTTGAAGGATTTCCAACACCTGAGTTGTTTAATGCTAGTTACATGGCATTTACGAAACAAAAATGGAAAGTTCATTCTGTCTCCACTAGTGTTTGATAGAAAATCAATCCTCATCTTTGTAATATTTATTATTCATTTATAGAATCCTAAGACTTGCGATTTTTGTCTAATTTAAATAGCAATTGTACTTGGGGAAGCTTTTTTTGACAACAGTACTTAGGGAAGCTGTTAAGCAGCAATCATTTTCTTAATTATCAAATGTGCATTTTTTACAGTATAATTTAATTTTGAACAGAGCCAAAAGCAAATTATCCAAATTAAGTTGTTTGCTTAAGGTCAAACATGCCCGCAAAGGCATGTGCACAATCTTGATGATTTAAAAGTTGGTACAAGACTAGTTTTAGATTCAAACGACTTCGTACTGGAAAAACCACTATTAAAACGCCGTTCTATTTTGTAACTAATCTTTTTTTTTGGTCGAAATTTTGTAACTAATCTTAGACAGACATACTCTAAGGTGATATCGAAAACCACACTTGGATTATTAGTGCGTTCATGCGACGGGATTAGTTAGTCCTGTTTCTCACGGGGGTACCTGCAAAGCCACTCCGACGCTAAAGTTAGTATGAAAATAAGCTAGTGAATTTGCAAGGGAAGGGTGTCTACCTCGTGAATGGCTATGCGAGCCGGAATTTATAAGAAATCGTTGTTCGTTGTGGATCGTCGGATCAGTGGAGGCGATCTGAACCCTCCAAGCGTATTGGGCTTGTATGTTGTGGATATGGGCCGAATTGATTGGGCTGATCCATATCCCATCGCTATACGCACCCCCTGGTATTGCTAAATGTACCTCTTGGTCCAGTCCAGAACAGTTGCCCCCAAAGCCGAGATTATTCCGAAGGATGGTCTTGGCTTGAAGGATTTTCGTCGATTTGCTGGATCTGTGAGGTTGCGCGGGACATTGCCTTCGTAACAACTGTGTTTTATCATTTTCACTCTCTAGAGTAAAAAGAGAAATTTTTGTCTTCGCCGTGAAGCGTTGCTTTGTCTGTCTTGTCGGGTCATATAAGATCATCTTGTTGTGACCGTGACCCGCACCTCCCTTGGTGTAATTCTAGAGCCAGGTACCAAGCTAGGGTGACGTATCCTGATGTTGGCGCCCTCCCGGGCGCCTTGTGCCAAGTGCTCTGAGGTTGGTGCCCTCTTGGGCGCCTTGTGCCAGGATGCTCTGAGGTTGGCGCCCTCTTGGGCGCCTTGTACCATGCCCCCTAATGTTGGCGCCCTCTTGGGCGCCTTGGGCCAAGGTGCTAAGACATCCTGATGCTGGCGCCTTCCCGGGCGCTTGTTTGTTCTTGAGAGTTGGCGCCCTCTTGGGTGCCTTGGGTGTTGTTCTCTGCTTGCGTGTGCTGGGTGGCTCCTCGTGGGGCAAATTTTGCGAGGCAAGATTTGGTGCCCTCATGGGTGCCTTGGGCGCCCATACACTGGGTGTCTCCTCGTGGAGCAGATTTTGCAAGACAAGGTTCGGTGCCCTCATGGGTGCCTTACTGCATAGTGCTGACTACCCCCTTGCGAAGGATTTTGCTTTCAGACTGCCCCCTGCCAGGCGCCCTCATGGGCGCTGCTTGCTCCTGCTAGGCGCCCTCATGGGCGCCCTTCTGCTCCTGCCAGGCGCCCTCATGGGCGCTGCCTGCTCAGCCTTGGCGCCCTGCCAGACGCCCTCATGGGCGTTGGTTGCTTCATTGCCAGGCGCTCTCATGGGCGCTGCCTTGGTGCTTGGCTCCCTGCCAGGCGCCCTCATGGGTGCTGGTTGCCTCCTTGTCAGGCGCCCTCTTGGGTGCCGGCTCGTGTGGACGTGTGCTTGGCACTCTGCTTTTTTGTTGCTCATCCTGTCCTTTAGCCTGCTTTTCTTTTTGATGAAATTTCAGGGCTTGCTTGGTGCCGACGGGAATTGCTTTTTTCGTCTTTACCATTATCTCGTTTTGACATTTCCACGAGTTTTGCCGCTTCTAACTTACCCAGGTAGTTTGGGCTGTCTTTCAGTTTTATATTTCTAGCTTTTTGTTTTCGAGCATGCTTGTTTTGTTGAAGTCTCCAACCTCAGGGGAGGGGGTCGTCTACCAGTTTTCCTGTCTGTCTCGTGACTGCTTGTTCTGCCCCCTGTCCTGTAGGTTGAGAGGTGGCGACGACGAAGATGCACCCTGGTGTTAACTTTGTTGTGTTGTTTCTCTCTTTACGCGGGGTGATCGAAGAGAGGGATCGGCTTATCTTAGATAAAAATCCGGCTTCCAGTGGATTTACACGGGGTGCTGGAAGCTGCGTGCCACTATCAGAAGAAAATGGAGGAGCTCCAACCTGGAAGCTGTTCTTGAGTCGAGCTTTTTCGATTTGATCATGAGGCTGTTGACGGGAGGATTGTTGGATACCACTCCAAGGGGGTTGACTTCGATGCCGTTGCCCCCTGACTATTTACGTTTCCTCTTTGCCTCGCTTGCTTCTCTTGATTATAACTGGCATACGCCGGACGGCCTAGGGCGCAAGTCATCGTCTTGCGCATCTGAATGAATAATCTCCTACTACCTCATGGCATAGTTAACTCTGGGGGCAGTTTATTAGAACTCGGTCCGAATTTAACTCGCCCATCAGAGGTTGCGACATTTCGAAGTCGCTTTGCACCTCTAGGGACTCTGACAGGAGTTTATCAGAATCCATCCGAATCTAACTCACCCATCAGAGGTTGCGACATGTCTACAATCGTTTCACACCTCTAGGGACTCTTGGGGCAGTTTATCAGAACACGGTCCGAATTTAAGTCACCCGTCAGAGGTTGCGACATTTCGAAGTCGCTTCGCACCTCTAGGGACTCTGACAGGATTTTATCAGAATCTATCCGAATCTAACTCACCCATCAGAGGTTGCGACATGTCTACAGTCGCTTCGCACCTCTAGGGACTCTGGGGGCAGTTTATCAGAACACGGTCCGAATTTAACTCGCCCATCAGAGGTTGCGACATTTCGAAGTCGCTTCGCACCTCTAGGGACTCTGACAGGAGTTTATCAGAATCTATCCGAATCTAACTCACCCATCAGAGGTTGCGACATGTCTACAGTTGCTTCGCACCTCTAGGGACTCTGGGGGAAGTTTATTAGAACACGGTCCGAATTTAACTCACCCATTAGAGGTTGCGACATTTCAAAGTCGCTCATGCCTCGTGGCAAAGTTAACTCCAGGGTTCCTTGGGTGCTGGCTTGCGCTGCGTTGGCAGCTTTTGTGGAAGCTTGACCTGGCGCCCTCCTGGGCGTTGGGTGCCAGTTTCCCTTGGTTGCAGGTTGTTCCTTGGTGCCTTGGTGCTAGGCATCCTCTATGGTGCCATGCCTTGGATCCCTGCTGGGTGGGTGTCGTGGCCTTGGTTGCTTTGTGTCTGTATCCTTTCAGCCCTTCAGCGACTTGTGTGCTGTTTTTACCTTGTCCTCATAGTTCGATCATAGTCTGAATCTTGATGCCTGTGCTGGTAGGGGGATCCCCTTGATGGCGATCCCTGGTGGTGCCTCTGGTGGGTATTGACCCGGTGCCACAGTTGCCCCCCAAGTCGAGATTATCCTGGGGGATGGTCTTGACTTGACGTTGTCGTTTAGAATGCCCTCGTGGGTTAGGTCGCCCTTACTGCTCGTGCCGTCGTCGGGCCTGCTAATTTTGTCGGCTGATCACAGCAATTACCCTGCTTGCCTCTTGATATTTTTCACTGACTTGCCTTGATCAAGGTGATTGACGGTGAGTAATTAACCAATTGTTTTCTACCATGTGCAAGTAGGGGGTGGTTCCCTTTCTTCCGTTTGTGGTGCCCTGCTAGGCGCCTTGGGTGCCTGCCTGTGGCTACCTTAGCGCCCTGCCAGGCGTCCTCCTGGATGCCGCCTCACGTGCTCATGCACTATCTGATTTCTTGCGTGCTCACGCACCATTTTATTTTTTCGGATGCTCATGTATCATTCTGTTTTTCTAGATGCTCGTGTACCATTTCAATTTCTCATGTGCTCCTGCACTATGTTATTTGCTTACGTGCTCGTGCACTATTTATTTTCTCATGTGCTCGTGCACTATGTTTTTTGCTCACGTGCTCGTGCACTATGTTTTTTGCTCGCGTGCTCGTGCACTATTTTATCTTCTCGGATGCTCATGCATCATTCTATTTTTCCAGATGCTCGTGCACCATTTCATTTCCTCATGTGCTCAAGCACTCTGTTATTTGTTCACGTGCTCGTGCACTATGTTATTTTCTCACGGACTCGTGCACTCACATGCTCATGCATCCTTTAATTTTCTTACGTGCTCATGCACTATGTTATTTGCTCACGTGCTCGTGCACTCTTTTGTTTTTTCGCGTGCTCATGCACCATTTTATTTTCTCGGATGCTCATGCATCATTCTATTTTCTCAGATGCTCGTGCACCATTTCATTTTCTCAGAGGCTCATGCATCATTTCATTTTCTCAAATGCTCATGCACTAGTTATCTGTCTTGTGCACCACGCTGGCTGCCTCCAAAACAGGATTTGGCGCCCTCCTGGGCGCCTGGATGCCGTCTTGCCCTAGGCTAGGTGCCGGCTTCTGAGTGGGGGTTTGGCGCCCTCCTGGGCACTGGGTGGCACAGGCCTAGCCATGGTGCCGTCAGCTTGCTTCCCTTCCTGGGTGCGGAGACGTACGAATTGGATTTCGAGCTTAACATGAGAATTGTAGCTCTGCTTCTTAGCTTTCCACAGCATACTCACATGTCTCAATCGGATAAACACAGATAAAGTTATGGTCTGCAGACTAGGCGTTACCCTTATAGGTGGGTATCTCCGGTGTCTGTGACCTCACGGTCTCGTCATTTGCTTGACTTCCGCGCCTTTCTTGGCGCCTGCTACCCAAGACCTCGTGGTCTCATGCTTTGCTAGTGGTTTCGCTCATGCTAGCCCAAGACCTTGTGGCCATCCGGCTCGGGCCTCTTCATATATGCTTGTCACACTTGCCTCGTTCCACTCCTGACTATGGAGTTAGGCCCTTTTTCTCTCTTGATCTTAAGGAATTTTTCTTTGTAACAAGTGTTAATGCTAGTTAGCGCCATACATTATGATTTTGTGCTTAAACAACAAAATTCATAACTAGGTCTAGCCCTAGGCTCAGGTCCTAATGCCCTGCCCCCTATTCGGAGTCACGAGCTTCATCCTCTTCTTCGTTCACGTATTGGGCAAGCTTATCTTCATGGATTAGATCTTCTTAGAGGTTCGGCCTTTCCTTTGCATGAGAGGTTCGGCCTTTCCTTTGCATGAGAGGTTCGGGTTGTTCGATGTCCCGAAACTCCGCGTCGACGCATTCGGCAAGGATCTTAGCCTGGGATGTGTTCAGGAGGGTGTACTCTGAGAAACGACCTTGTCGGGGTCTTGGGTTCCCTTCTGCCACGGCTCTTCAATGGCCTCGTAAGCTAGCTCTTCCTTCTTGTTACCTACCTTGGCTTCTTCTTGGTATGCCAGGTTGTCTTCTTCATTGTCCATGTACTTTTGTGCCTTTCGAGGGAACTCGTACAGGCTTCGGGGTTTATTAACTCCCATGTCCCTTTGAAACAGGCTTCCCTTCTTGAGGTCATCCTTCATCCAAAAGAGGCTCCTCTTGTCTTCAAGGTTCCTGACGTCGGCAGCCTCCTTGTTGAACCTTTCCAGATATTCTCTAAGCGTTTCTTTCTGTAACACCCCGATAAATTCTAACATATAGAATCACCGAAATGCACTAAATGGCATACATCAGAGTAACTTCCTGTTATTGAAATATTGAACACATCTAAAACTTTCGATAATACATATCAAATGGTTCTCTGAACCTCATAAACTCCCTGAAAATGCTTAAGTTTCAAAACTTAAGACTTGTACATAATCCTGGTGTTCAATACTCAAAACATAAAGTAGCGGAAACGATTTATAACTTATACATGATAGTTATACAACCGATAACAAAAGTACTACAGAAGGGCAAGGGCCTAAAACAAGAATCATGGACTTCAAGACTCCTCGAGTCTCACTAGCTAACCGTGCTTTGTCGCCTTTGCCTTCCCCTGTTTCTCTGTAAAAACCACAAATATGAAGGGTGAGATAAACATTATCTCAGTGAGTCCTATCGAGACCCCTGACTGACTCTAATGGTTTATTATGCCTTGCTTTAAACTCGTGGCCCGAATAAGCGACCACGTGAATTCATGATGTTTACTCGTAACTTGTAGCCCTAATAAGCGACTACTTGTTACATTTCTGATCTTTCCTGATGTAGCCCTAATAAGCGACTACGGATCATAATTTTTTAACATGAACTTAGCACAACCCGAGATATAATGCTAGACAATCTTGATTGCCCAATATCTACGGAAACCCCAATCCGAAATTCTATCCGAATAATGCTAGGGTCCTAGCTTTGGATTCATGACTCCCCTCCACTAGGTATGCTAATAACTGGAGGATCGTCATCCTCGATATACACAAGGTATACTATCTACCTTTCCCCGAGGGAAAGTAACTTGATTTGTGTTTACATGAATTGAGAGTTTTTATGTCTTCATAGACTTACAATCAATTAGCTTACATGACATGATGAATTTGAAGTTCGTTATCGTAACATGATTGGACTCAAGGTCCGTTAACATTTCTTGACTTGTGTTCTCACACGATCTCTAAGTACGGTTTTCGTCACATTCATGACACACAAGTTTTCTATCAAACATGATTAACTCAATGATATCAATCTTTACATTGTTGGGGAACCCTGGGAAATGGGTTAGAAGAGGATTGGAATCATTTGGAATGGATAAAAAAGTACTTTGAATTTGAAGGTCAGAAAATCTCACACGACTCGTGCGTGTAGGCGCACGACCCGTGCGTTGTTGAACAATTTGCAGAAGATTTCCAGAAGGATACGCACGACCCGTGGGGCTAAGTGCACGATCCGGGCGTTATCCAGTAAAATTCGTAGAAGTTCCAGAAACATACGCACGACCCGTGCGACTAGGCGCACGATCCGTGCGTGTTTAAAAATCCAGTTCTTGTAGCATCAGATGGGGGCGCACGACCCGTGCTCATAGGCACACGATCCGTGCGTCTCTATCAGTTTTCCAGAAAACAGACTTTTCATGAGTTTTTCTATTCCGTTCCGATTCCAAAATCCCTTCCAATCGAGACCCAAACTCAAACACACACATTGAAATAATATATTATAGCATTCCCAAACAATCAATCAAACAATATATGATTTAAGTCACAATCCTTTTGAGAAAACAGTTTTCGAATAGTTTCCTTTCGTTACCGGAAATGCGTGACAAGAGTTTTCGAAGAGTAAAGACTCAGAAACACAAACACACTCCCTAAGCGAGTTATAGAACTCACCTTATCGTGATGACAACCACAGCTCAACTCGGAAGCAAGGCTCCCGAAAGACCGAAATCCCACAAACGATCCCCGATAGGCTTCCAACTTCGAACTCGAACTCACCCTTATCGAAACAGGCACTGAAACCTCTTCTAATCTACTCAAATACAGAAGGTAGGTTCTGGTTTTACTTCAAGCTAGCCTTGTCTTTGACATGCAAGCTTCCAATCTTCTCAAAACCCCCTTTTTCTCACTTGGAGCTTTGATGTTTCAAAAATGGTGAAATGGGGAAGGAGGTGAATGAGTAGTCAAAAGTGGTACCAATGTGAAGAGAACGAAAAATGGAGGAGAATGGTGTGAATATGACTTACATGCAAGCTGAATCCAGAAACTTCTCTCTTCTCCTTCTTCCTCTCCCTTGCTCGACTTTCTCTCCTCTCTCTCCTCTTACCTCTTTGCTGTTTGTTTTTCAGAATGAGGGAAATGAAGTGTGGGAGAGTGGTTTGGTCAGCTGGGGGTGGCTACTTAAGGATGAGAAAAGACTCTTCTACCCTCCCTCATTAGTATTTCATTTAACTCACCACTAATCCAACACTTACACTCAAGTCTCCACACTTAGCATAACCACTAATTATGTTTAAACAAAACGTTATTTATCTATTTGATCCATGATACCATTTCATAACTAAAATAATTATGCTCACTAATCAACTTAACCTCGTGCTAATTTAATTAAATCTAATTAGCTAATTAGGGGATGTTACAATTTCTCTCCCTGCCTGATTGCCCTAAGAATCTCTTCCGATTTGGGTTTCAACTGGGAGGCAGTGAAAGATCCTTCTTTCGAAAACCCTTTTGAGTTTCGGGGGGAGGTGTCCTCATTGTTCAACTCTTGATACCTGCGTCGGTTGGGGGATCTCCTCGATGGCGATTCCCATAGGTGCCTCCTTGTTGTTCGCTATTGTTCTCGTAATCGTTGTTGATGGCGTCCTCATAGGCGCCCCTGTGCTTGGTTGTTAGGCGCTGGATTTCTCCTTGCGAAGCAGGATGTGGGGCCCTCCTGGGCGCCTTGGGTGCCTGCCTGCGCCAGTCTGGGTGCCGCCTCTTGGAGCAGGATCTGGCGCCCTCGTGGGCACCTTGTTACGTTGGTCTGGCTGTTGCCTCTTGGAGCAGGATCTGGCGCCCTCGTGGGTGCCTTGTTGCGTTGCTGAGGGTTGGCGCCTCATGGAGCAGGATCTGGCGCCCTCGTGGGCGCCTTGTGCCAAGATGCTGTGTCCTGATTTTGGCGCCCTCCTGGGTGCCCTGCGCCATGTATCCTGATGTTGGCGCCCTCTTGGGCGCCTTGCGCCAAGATGATGTGTTCTTCTGTTGGCGCCCTCCTGGGCGCCCTTCTTGGGGGCGGAGACGTCCGAATTGGATTTTGAGTTCAACACGATAATTGTAGCTCCGCTTCCACGCCTCCATCGGATAAGTATGGACGAAGTTATGGATTGCAGACTAGAGCACCTTCTAGGGTGCCGGGTGCCAGGCATCCTCTATGGTACCATGCCTTTTGTGCGCCATGGAGCAGCAAGAGAAAAGTTCAAGGATGATGTGAAAGATAGAAACCTCCCACTGTGGTCGCCAATGTTCTGTACCTAGCAGTATTTTGGTCGGCTGCTGTTGGTAGGTCTCTTGCTGCCCTGGCTGGAGGTCAGTGAGCGCCCGGGGGGGGGGGGGGGGTACCTGCAAAGCCACTCTGACGCTCAAGTCAGTATGAGGATAAGCTAGTGAATTTTCAAGGGAAGGGTGTGTACCTCGTGAATGGCTATGCGAGACGGAATTTATAGGAAATCGATGTTCGTTGTGGATCGTCGGATCAGTGGAGGCGATCTGAACCCTCCAAGCGTATTGGGCTTGTATGTTGTGGATATGGGTCGAATCGATTGGGCTGATCCCTACCCCATCGCTAGACGCACCCCCTGGTATTTCTAAAAGGACCTCTTGGTCCAGTCCAAAACACAAGCAATCCCTACAATTACAGATAAATTGTTTTCATGTAAGTTATAAACAGTTTCTGTAAAACTATCTTGGATAGCTTATGGAAATAAATTAAAGGCTTAATTACAGTTTTGGTTCCTCTATTATGACCAACTCACGATTTTGGTCCCTAAAGTTTTAATTTGACGATTTTGGTCCCCCTATTTTCCCAATTTGAAAAATCATAGTCCCCCTGTTCAATTTTGACTGACTTATCCTATGTGGCAGCCCACGTGGACTGCCACGTAGGCACACCCCCCACCCCCACCCACCCCACCCCCCATCGCCTCCACTGTTCCTCTTCCCCACCGTGAGCCCCCCTCTCCTTTCTCTCTCACCGTCAGTATCTCTCTCTCCTTTCTCTCTCACCGTCACCACCCACAGCCACCACCCACCTCGTTTTCCTTTCCATCCTCTGCGACTGCGATCTGCGAGAGCGAGAGCGAGAGCGAGAGAGAGAGCGACGAGCGAGAGAGGGAGATGCGAAGAGACAGATGGAAAACGAGGTGGAAGAGAGGGACGGTAGGGACGGTGGTGAGAGGGAATCGGTGATTGAGAGAGGAGGGGGGATCGGTGGGGAAGAGGAACAGTGGAGGGGGGTGGGATGCGAAGGAGAGAGAGATGCGAAGAAGAGAGAGGTGCGAAGGAGAGAGAGGTGCGAAGGAGAGAGAGAGGGTGTGGTTGGGGGGGGGGGGGGGGGTTCACGGAGGTGGGGTGGGGTTCACGGAGGTGGGGGGGTGGGAGGGGGGGGGGGAAGGGGAACAGTGGAGGGGGGGGGGGGGATCGGTGGGGAAGAGGAACAGTGGAGGGGGGGTGGGGTGGGGTGGGGGGGTGGGGGGGTGCGCCTGCGTGGCAGTCCACGTAGGATAAGTCAGTCAAAATTGAATAGGGGGACTATGATTTTTCAAATTGGGAAAATAGGGGGACCAAAATCGTCAAATTAAAACTTTAGGGACCAAAATCGTGAGTTGGTCATAATAGGGGGACCAAAACCGTAATTAAGCCTAATTATTTTCTTAAAGATTCAATTTTTTATAAAATAAAATTTAAACAAATGGATTCTGATGGAAGGTTGTTACATTTTATATTTACATTTTTTATTAATTTAAAATAATTATTTGTCTAAAAAACATTTTTAGTGGTTCCGACGAGGAATTTGATTTGCTCCATCACCCTAAAAGCACCCAATTATTTGTATTAAAATTTAGGTAAAATACCATCCGAGGTCCCTTAAGTTATTTTCTGTTTTCGATTAGGTCCCTTATGTTTTCGTGGTAACGAATAGGTCCATTAAATTTAAAAAACATTGTACTGCTGATGTCCTATTTAACGTTTTAACACTAACACCGTTAATAGGCATGCCACATAGGCTAGTTTCAAAATCCAACATGGCTTTACCCATAACAAAAAAGCGTTGTTGGTGTTCATCTTCATCTCCATTTAATAATCATCTTCATTAACAAAAAAACGCATCATTTTAAAAATAAAAACGCTGTTGCTGTTCAGATGGGAGATTGACAAACAGGAAGATGAAAGATGTCATTACGTCAACGATGTTGCCGTTGTTGTTCAGATGGGAGATTGAAAAACGCTGTTGCCGTTGCTTTTAAACATTTGCAAGTCTTCCTAGTTGTCATCTTCATTTTCAGTTTTTCTCGGTTTTAAAAAGATGAACAGATTCAACGAACGAAAACGAAGTTCGGATCTGGAATCGAGAACGAACAAATCGAAATCAAAATCGAAGAACATAAAACCAAATGGAAATCAAAATCGATTAAATCCAAAGAACAGAAAAGCCAATATTCGATTGCTGATTCAATCGAACATAAAAATGCCAATCTTCAATTAAATCCGAACAGAAACCCCTTTCGATTTAATCGAACATAAAACCAACCCTAAAATTGAAATCGAAATCGAAAATTACAGATTCGTTTCGAAACCGAATAGAAACCCCTTCTGCAATCATCTTCAACAACAGTCATTTACTGGATTCTTGGTGCTTGAAGAACCGAAACCCCTTTAGTTTTATTTTTATTTTTATTAGAAAATAAATTAAAAATGACATGTTAGTCAAAAAAATAATTAAAAATAACATGGATTACGACACATAGGCACTGTTGGCTGTAATGGTCACATCAGACACCGTTTAATGGTGTTTAACGGTGTTAAACAGTGTTAGCGTTATAACGTTAAATAGGATAACTGTGCAATATTTTTTAAAGTTAAGGGACCTATTCATTACCACGAAAACATTAGAGACCTAATTGAAAACAGAAAATAAGTTAAGGGACTCGGATGATATTTTGCCTAAAATTTAAATAACAAGATTTTGTAATTTGTAAGAAAAATATAATGTTGATAACAAAAAGACAAATATAATGTTTTTGGGGAATGAATGAATAAATAATTGAAGAAAAGAAAATTGAAGGGGAAAGGAAAGCGAAACACAGAATGGGGTTGAGAAAAACGCAACAAAACAAACACAAGAACAACGAACAGTAGTAGTAGTAGAAGAAGAAGGTTCTCTCTCTTTCAGCGAATGGGTGGAAGATGGAGATCCCTCTCTCTTTTATATAACCGCATAGCACAACCTTTTTCTTCTCTTTCTTCTTATTCTTCTTCTTCTTCGCTATTGAAACCCCACTTCCCCTCTATTTTCTCAATCAATCGTTTCCTCACTGTTGCTGCTGCAATTCCTTCTCACTTCGACTCGGATCCCTCTTACGACGGTTTCGGATACCCGGAAGATGATCAATATGTCAAAATCCCTATCAAAGCCTTCTTCCTTTCCACCAGGTTCCATTCCACCCCCAATTACTACTTCATTCAAGTTCCTTCATTTATCTTCTCGCCTTTATTACCATGTCAATTCCGTAAATGGGTTGCTCTCAGAAATTTGTCTCTTTCCTGTTGCTTGTTCTTTGTTAGTTCTGTTACTGTTCCATTACTGTGAATTTAAAAGAGAAGAGCATGTCATGTGGGACTGAAAATTTGCCCTTTTTTCAATCTTAGGTTTGAAATTGTTGTTATTAGTATTATTATTATTACTATTATTCATTTGGATATGTAAAATTTGCAGCTTTATTAGTTTGATCATTGTATCTTTGATTTGTAGGTTTTCTTTTTTAGTGTTGTTTGGTCTAGTGTTTTTCTTTGCAGTATCCTATGCCTTTAGAATTATTACCTGTGATGTGAAGTGTGTTTAAATGTCTAGTGTTAGATTTAATTAGAAGACATATGTTGTGTGTGAATTGTAATTTTGTTGCATTTATGGCATTAGATTTGGAAAATTGTGTTAGTTCTGTTACTGTTCCCATAGTGTTGGATTTAGAAGAGAAAACCAAGCCACGTGGGACTGAAAATTTGCACTTTTTTTCAATCTTAGATTTGAAATTGTTGTTATTATTATTCATTTTGATATGTAAAATTTCCAGCTTTATTATTTGTATCATTATTGTATGTATGATTTGTAGGGTTTTTAGTTTATTTGTTTGCCCTTGTGTTTTTCTCTTTGCCCTATCCTGTGCTTTTAGAATTATTACCTGCCTTTGTGTTTTGCTGTTTAGTGTTAGATTTAGAAGACGTATGTGTTGTGTGGAAATTTTAATTTTGTTACATTTATGGCATTAGATTTGGAATTTTGGAGTTTTCTTGTGATTTATTCTTTTATTATGGTGATGCATTATGTTTTATTATCCATGCTGTTTTGGTTTGAATTGAATAGAATAGAACCCCTTTCCCCTCACATGTATTTTTATTGTTCTGTTTTCTTTTTCAATGATTTGGCTGTCTCAGATTCATGATTTTGGCAGTATAAATTTGAAGGGCATTCAGGCTGACAATTCCAGAAACATTGTTCCTCCATCTTCTCGCTCAGCCTTAAACTATGTTGCTCTCCGGTTCTGCAACTTCAATTTGGACACCAATGTAAGATTGTGTTTCTTCTTCTATAACCTTTTTTGTGTTTCTATAGGAAACCACGACTGACAACCATGATATAGTTCCTTAGTATTTTTAATCTGTCCACCATTTTGTGCAATAGCTGGTTTATTATACAACACCTCATAATAGGCTGGTAGTACTGAATTTAGCAGGGCATTTGAAGCTCAAGTCTAAGATAAGAGAAAATTTCAAGCTCAATATTATGTTGTGATAATTTGTCTTGTTTTTTAGAGTGGAAGTCTAGGTGCTGAGCTGCATCCTAAATGGCAATGTTTTTGTTATACTCCCTCAGTTTCATAATACATGTCGTTTTAAGGTTATTTGCACATACCAATAAGACTGATAAATTTTGTTACTTTTGATTTGATGGAAGTATTTATCTATCTCCTAGAATTCCCTTAACTATTTATTATTTCATTCTACATATTTATCTCTCTGCAGTAAATAGTTAAGGGTATTATTGATATTACAATAGTTAATGTTGCAGTGGAGTTTGAAAACGACATGTAAAATGAAACAAAATTATTGTCTTAAAACAACATGTATTGTGAAACGGAGGTAGTAGGTGATAAGTAAATGAATACATTTTTATTTATTTAAAATGAAATTAATGCTGCTTGATTAAAGCAGGATTAAGTGTTGCAGTATAAGAAAATCTGTTTCAATTGATTGCTTTTTACGACATAAAATACAATTGATTTAACAGACTCTGAACAATTTGAGGCATGTGGTTCAGGGACCTGGATTTCATGTGAAAGCAAGCAACTGTCAATACATGGTTGTGTACCAGTATGGCTCTGCTGTTTTGTTTAATATTGAGGACCATGAAGTGGAAAGTTATCTGCAGCTGGTTAAGAGGCATGCATCTGGTTTACTTTCTGAGATGAGGAAAGATGGTAAATTTTTTCAGAGAAACCAATTAATCAAGTTGTTCTTCAGAGTCTCTTTTTTGTGTATCTTTTAACACGGTCAATGTGATCAGATTATGCAATAAAGGAGAAGCCACTATTAGGTGAGGATATGCAAGGGGGTCCAGACTACATAGTTCTGAAATCTTTAGATACCGATGGTATCCGTTTAATTGGAAGTGTACTGGGACAAAGTATAGCTCTGGATTATTTCGTCTCGCAGGTTTGAAACAAACCAAATGGCATATTATTTCCAATACTTTGATTACCACTTTTTTATCCCAATGAAAAAAGACAGCTATTGAAATCAAGCCATTGAAAATTTGCCATTCATTTTCTCTTATTATCAGGTTGATGGCTTAGTTGAAGAGTTTGCAGGCATAAACCGTGGAATGGAGAAAACTGGAACTTTCACTATGGATAAGAAGAAGCTGCTTCAGCTTGTCGGGAAGGCTAACTCAAATTTGGCTGACGTGATTCTTAAAGTTGGTCTCTTCGAAAGGTATCATCATCTCTCTTTTAGGCATAAGAAATGTTGGAATATGCTGAAATTTTAATATTATAGTATCTCAAAATATTTGAAATATTTTTTTATAGACTGGTGAATTCAGCTTATTGAACTTGTTTTCAGCTTCTTCATTAATGTTTTGTTATGGATTAATCAGATCAGAAATTGCTTGGAGGGATGCAAAGTATGCTCAAATATATGAGTATCTTCGGGAGGAGTATGAAGTTGCTCAACGCTTTGGAAACCTGGATTTCAAATTGAAGTTCGTAGAGGTATTTATGCCCATTACATATCCATTTTACCCTATTATTAAGAATTAGTCATTAGTCATTTCATACAAACATAGCATTTGGCACAAACATATCCATTTTACCCAATAATGTGTTTTATTAGGCACAATTATTCATCTAGATACACCAGGTTTTTACTTCGTGTTTAACATAATTGTGTATTTGAGATTGGTCTTTTATCTTCAAATGATATTGGTATACTTGGTTTTGTTGTATCATGCATTTAACAAGCAACAACTATTATTTTACTCTAGATTATGCTATCTAATTAAGGCTAATTACGTTGATTTGGTTGGTTGCAGCACAATATTCATTTTCTACAAGAAGTTCTTCAGAACAGGAAGTCAGATTTCTTGGAATGGTGCATTATTGGTCTATTGACGATTGAAAATGTTATATCCTTATACGAGATTCTTAAAGATTCAAATACACTTTCTTAGTAAAAGTAGCATGGCAGAGATTGAAGCTAGATTAAGTTATTGTGTAGCAACAATTCTTTCACATTTTGAGCTAATCATAATTTTGCCTTTTGTATTTATGATAAATAATGTCCACATATTCTTTGAATTGTATGTAATATATCTAATAACCCCACCCCCCAAAGGCGATGATGACCTATATTTGTGAATTTTTTTTGGCAAACTACCATAATTAAGGCCAAATCCTGGGATATCTCCATGGCTTCAACCCTTTGAATTGGTTATGGGACTAACTTTTGGTTCGTGATTTTATCACACTTAACTTAAAGCTTATGGTATGATGAGTACTAGAATCCATCTCAATCAAAAGAACAATAAACTGTATATTAATGGAAATCAGAATGATAACAGCCCTAGAAACAGAGTTGCAAGAGATAATTGCTGAAATATAGATGAAAACAACTCTTCTAGGCAATTCAAGAGTGCCTAGCCCCTCCCAAGTCTAATGCCAAAATCCAGCCTCCTTCTCTACTATTCTCCAACTCTATTTATTCTCTAACCCGACCTCTCTACTACTCTTCAACTCTTTAAATTCTCTCTTACAAACAGAATGTACATATTCCCCCACTATTACTTAATTATTAAACAAACCACTATGAATTAATAATCTCTGATCTTATGCAATTATTATATTTTACCCTTCCGTCCTTCATTAATAATGTCCGCTTCAACACCCCCCCCCCCTTCAAAATTCACCTTGTCCTCAAGGTGAGATGGCAAGAATTCCTTTAATACTTCAATTTGCCACTCCGCTGGATTCTGGCAAGTGGGATGTTGCTTCCATTTGATTAAAACCTCCACATCTTCAACAGCTTGTCTTACCATCACTACCTTCCTTTCTTGGTTTGGACATTAGTCTTCTAACAGCAACCATAGAGTTCCTCCGGGATCCCAAAGCTTACAGCATGGTAACTCAGTTAAGCACATTAATGGAAAATAATAACTTCCTCCTGGTTCCCATTGGATGTGTTCAATTTTCTCCGTATTGAACCACCCTGATATCAACCGAAGAGTTCCACAGTTTTCGGCTAAATCAAGGCTCATCACCGCAAGGGCAAAATTCCTAGTAGGAACAATTTCTTGGCTCACTACAAATCCATCCACGGTGCTTCTTTGGTTATAAAAATGAGGACTCTTGGAAATCTTTGAGCTCATAGGATCATCATCATGATCATCAGAATTGTATACCTGGTAACTCTATGTCTTCACCATCATAAATCATTTCCCACTTGCCGCTCAGATACCCTGTGTTCTGTACCGTACTTTCGATCCTGAAGTAGTTGGTAGATGTCGTCCTTGATCAGTATTGTTCGATCTTGAAGTGGCGGTGTTGTACCTGCAAGAATACTCCGACGCTCAAGTCAATGTTTGAATGGATTAATGTTTGGTCTTAGAAATTACCTGCTATTAATGAGCATTGAATGGGGTATTTATAGAGTTGAGTGATGCTTGTTTTTGACGAGCCTGAGCCGTCCGATCTTGCAGAGGTATCTGAACCGTTGATTGGTTTGGGTCAGATTTTCTGAGTATGGGCCATTTGGGTAATGGGCCTTCTAGGGGGTGCAAATATCATTAGGATAAATACTTATTACCATAACAGTGGCCCCCCAAGTCTGGTCGCCTGAGGGGCGATCTTGACTTGATAAGTCGGTGCGACATTTATGTTTATCGAACATGAGATGAGTCGAGCTTGATCCTGTTGATTGATCGTAGATGTGCTGAGCTCTCTTTTTGAGGGACTCAAAAAGGGAGGCTGCTGTCGATCTTCAGATGTGCCGATCTATCTTTCTGGCCCATACTCAAAAAAGTGAGGCTAAAGTCGATCATGAGATGAGTCGAGCTTGATCCTGTTGATTGATCTTCAGATGTGCTGAGCTCTCTTTTTGAGGGACTCTTCGTGTTCAGTGTCAGGCATTGAATGTTTCTGACACAACAAGCATTACGATGGCGGCTATTGATGGTGAAGTTTCTGTTTTTAGCTCATGACCTTTGGATTTCGATTGGGTGTGTCGATTCGACTTCCAGGCCCAATCCGTGACATTCGGCCCACTATAAATAGGGGGTCAATTCCTTTCATTTTGGTTCACTTCACTCCTTCTGCTCTGATTACCGATCTTTGAAATTTCGAGCTTCCTTCGAGTAAAACAAAGAAAGCGGAGTTCATCAGTAGATCGACAAGCGAAGATTTCTTTCGGATCCGATCATCTCTTTCTGTTTTATTTCGAGGTTAATCTTTTGATTATTTTCTATTTACTTTGCAATTTGGACTCCTCCTAGCCCTTTACTCGCGAACCCATTTGCTCAGAGTGGGGGTCGTCAGGTCGGGTTCCGACTTGCTCGCGAACCCATTTGCGATGTTGAATCCTGACATTTTGTCCCCCATTTCTGCAGTTCAGACCTGGCGATGACTAAACAAACCCGTAGGGACATAACTGAGTACCGAAACGAGTTTGTTAAAGTTATATCCGGCGATGATATTCCTGAGGATCGGAACAACCAAATAGCGGCTGCTGTTCCAGATGAGCGAGATCATCTGGACTCCGCTCCGACGAGCGAGCAAGTGGAGGAAAATATTGATGTTGAGGGTTATTCTCCGGTTGACGATGCTAATGAGCCCGAAACAAATGCTGCGGAAGGCCTGGAGGAAGATCGCAAGATCGACGTGGTGGCCCTCTCCTCTAGTGAGGAGGTTCAATCAGGGAGAGACAGGGGAGCTCGAATACTGTTGAATCAGAGAGCTACGGTTCTGACTTTGGGACGAGCTCTGATTCTGATCAGAACGATGTTGAATCAAAGAAGGAAGGTCGTATCACTAGCCAGCCAAGTACGAGCCGAGCTTCTGATGCTTCTGCTGATGGTTATTCCAGTACTGGTCCTAGAATTCATGATGTACCGGTGCGGGAGGTTCACCCTTATGATTGGGTTTCCGCCAAAGTTCTGGAGATCCAATCGTTGTACCGTTCTGGTCACAACCTTGAGCCGGTAGGTCGAAAAATCTCTGGGCGTAAGAAAAATATTTGGAATGTTGAAGGCATGAAAGATGGAGAGCACGTGGCTTCCTGGGCAGGAGCCCTTAAGTTTACCATGTATCATGTGACGATCAGTGAGATGAACATCCGACCTCCCTTCACTTCTCTTCAACAAACCGTTCTTGCGGAGTTGGACGTGGCTCCTTCCCAACTACACCCAAACGCGTGGGCTTTCCTCCGAGTCTTCGAGCTGATGTGTATTCATTTGGAGAGACCGGTGTCGCCCCTACTTTTCTTCCATTTGTTTGAGCTTAATCGGAACAGTGGGGAAGACAAGTCCGGTCGCGAGCATGTTAGCTTTCGCTCGAGGTGTGGTGCGAATACCTTTAGAGCTTATGCGGACTCACTGAGGGGAAGCTGGAAACAACTCTTTTACTGGGTCAAACCGGTGAATGATAAGGCCATCGATTGTGTGGGGAAGTTTGGAGTTGATGGTCGGACTTTGGTGTCCACCAAGTTCCCTATTGGTTGGAGTAATGGTCATTTTAATCAATCTTCCCATTCCTACTCCGTTGGTGAGGATCGATTGAGCGCCGACGATCTCCTCACGAAGGCGATCTTGATTTTAATTTCCCAAAGGGTTCCGTATTCCAAGCATAAATACCGGGGTATCCCTACGGATCGTTTAGTCCAGGCCGGGAAGCGGAAGCAAGTGCAGAGGGTTTTAGGTAGATCGTTTTTCTGGAGTGGATTTTTGTGTATTTGTGTTTTCTGCAAGTTATATAACTCGTTTTATTCTTGCTTGAATCGATACGCTTACCGGACTTCTCTGTCTATTCAATTGATTTTGTTGCAGACTCTTCCCCCGGCCCAGGCTTGAATAGTGTAAAAGAGGTAAAAACAGGGTGTGTCTCAAAAAAATACACGGTCGGTTGGGCCTAACCGAAAATTTTTGGTTGACCCTAACCGAATCAGTGAAAACAGCGCGCTTCATTAATGGCCTTTTGGTCATTTCGCAGGGTTTGGGGGTATGGGGTGAGTAGGGAGGGATGTGGGAAAAACATGGGCCTATTATTAAGTAATTGGGCTGCCTTAATAACTAGTTGGGCCTCGTGAGACCCCTCTCCCTTTCTGCCCTAGCAGTCTTCTCTATGCTCCCACTTCGTTCGTCTTCATCAGCTGCAGGGAGCCAAATTGCTTACCCATATCGACGAACATCCACATCTCCACTTCGAACTTGCCTCGATCTGGTGGTTCGGGTGGCTCCGACGATCATGCATGGAGATCTTCGGCAAGCAGCTTCCCCGTTTTGGCTTGTAGAGGCTCGCGAGACTTGAGCTTGGGTTGGGGCTGCACAACGGCGTCGTCGCAATTCTGGCTTGGCGGGTCGGTTGCGCTGGTCTTGTCGGTCTAGACGGGTGCGAATTTGCGGTTGTGTGTGATGGTTTCTGGTGTGGGGGTACCGTCGACAGCATGGACGTTAATGGTGGCAATCTAAACCTTGTCACCATCGTTACTAAACGTATATGTCGCCTCTTTGATCCCGTTATGTGTTGGGACTACGACGTGCGTTGGTGGCAACAAACTACATAAAATCTCACTATCATCCTTCTCGAAATGGCGCCCTTCTTCATCTTTTTCTGGTTTCACAATTGCATACGTGATCTGCAATTTCAAATTTGACATGATCTTTTCAATTCTTTCTGGCACTTCATCTTGTTCTTCCTTTGCGATTACAATTGCCTTTTCATTTCTCTTCAGCGTGTTTGATTCAGCGTTGCTCCCGCTTCTTCGACTCAGTCTTTCATACATGGTAAAGTGAAAATAAGTTTGTTATTAAAAATACATATTGGATGTTAATATTTTGCTTTGTTTCTGAAGTCTTTCTTCATTTCAACCACCAATTAAAGTCATTTCCATCAATGACATGGATCCTCTGCTGGGAAGTGCAGCAGAGGATCCAGATCCAGGTTTATAACCTAAAGCTACTTACGTAGCTAACTTTTACTCTTACACACACGCCAACACCTGAGTAAAAACCAATCCCAATTCTTAAACCCATGTTCCTCCAAATTCACAAGAAACTTAATAGGTAACAAATTGGGGGGAAAATACATGATTGCAATTTGTATTGCATAATTACAGCTCCCATTTGAGCTCCAATAACTTGCGTTCAATGAGATAATGAATGACCAGAACAACAATACATCCGATATTAATAGGTAATAACATGGAGAAAAGGAACCTAACCACTACTACACCTTGTGTGTAAACATCTCCAATAAACTATACTATTTTTTCCATAGTTATAGAACCAGAATTGTAACCAATAATGCAAACTCAGAAATCTGATACTCTAACAGCATAGCGAGGTGTATCATAAGCATCCTTCGACCTCGACTTCTTAACACCAGCAGTAACCCACAACTTATCAGATTTATAACCCTCAACTGTCACACTTGTCACCTTAACCCATACAAGAACTTTTGTTTTCATTCCTTCTATTGATGAAAGCTTTCCCCTTGTAAGTATTGGTTTTAGTAATAAAAACCTAAAATGCCCTCAGGTAGTTGTAAACGGTTAGGCACAAGCCAACTAACCGTTTACCAGCCGATTCTCTAGCTAATAAGTTGTTATGAAGCTAAGAAGTTAGTTACAACTTGTAACCAACATAACAACCTCATATTCAACTACCTAGTGCCTATATAAGGTCTTATGACCTTTTACAATGTACAACATACCTAATATACAATCAATAAAAAAGTTTTCTTTACATTTTCAGTGTATAATTCCTCTGCTTTTGCTCTTCTTCTCTCTGTTTACTTCTTTGTGTTCTTGTTGAGTTTTCCTTCAAGCGTGTTGAAGTTTCCTCGCAAGCAAAAGAAAAAACAAAGGATTAGTAATATGATTTTGTGACTAAATCAGAAAGAAAAGAAGAACTAAAGAGAAAGGAAGCTATACCGTATTTTCAGGCTGTGTGTAAGCTTGAAAGGTGTGATTGTTCATCAAGAACAATCACAAGGTAACCTGCAAAGAGAAAAACAGTGTTAGGGTTTCTGAAAAATCAAAAACAGTAGCACATAAATTCACTGAGAGAGTGAACAGATACCTTATGTGTGTGTTGCTGCATCCAGTTGCTGAGTTTCAGATTCACAACGTGCTCAAGTGGTTCAACAACAAAGGAACAACACAGAAATTAGGGTTTTGATTGTATCAAACGAAAGAGGAAAGATTTCAAAGATCAGTTTGCAGATTTACCTTCACGGTGGTGACCGGTGGAAAATCCAAGGAGAAGGAAGCCATCGGAGCAGAAACGTGAAGTTAGAGTCTCTGAGAAGTGCTCAGATCGTGAAACTGAAGGAGGGGTTTTGATCGCGGAGCTGCGATCTTTCCGTTGCTGGTGTCAGTTTGTGGATTGGAGGTAAGTTGCTAGGTTTCCTAGGAAACCCTAGCAGAGCTATGTGGAGTGAAGAGAGAAGCTTGTTTCTGAAACAGAGATAGAGTGAAGAAGACGTTGACTGAGAGAGAGAACAAGACGTGGCTTTTTCTTTCAAACCGGGTTGTAAGTTGGATTCAGCAAAACAGCCACACTGCAGTAGTGTTGGGTTGGGCCAAGTGGGCCGTGTCTTTTGTTTCTTGCACCCCTGCAATTGTTTCAATAACACCCATCAGTAAAAAATTGAAAAAATTGCAAAAAAATTAACAGTAAGTACCCCTTTGACGCGGGTTGCATATTGCAGTACCGAGGAATCCTTGAAGCTTACCTCACATGCAGATGGCAAGTAGACAATCAGCTTACCTTTGGTTTCGTCGAACTCATAACAGATTATGTTCTGAGGAAATAGCCTTGGTGGTAAATTGTACTCGCGGAGGAGATCTGCTAGGCTCTTCAGTGGCTTGCCTGAGGGAGGGGAAACAGGAAATAATATGGTTAGTTAGATAAAATGCGAGGAACACGAGAAGTAGATTACAATTGTCCTAACTGAATGATTCAAAGTATTTGATGCATTTTGTTCCTAGTGTAGAATGATGCTACTTAAGAGTCTACTGAGACAATGAAAGGAGATCTTTGTATTGGAAAAAAATAGACTTAAGAATTTCAAGAAATTTCAGAGTAGGCATGGCAACATAACCCGAACCCGCGGGTACCCACTCGACCCCGCACCGAATTTGATGGGGAAAACCCGCTTTGAACTGGGACGGGTTTGGGTTCGGGAATGTCGATACCCACCCCGTCCCCGCCCCGAACCCGCTCGACAAAACATAAATTAATTATTTTATTTTATTTCATGCATATTTACTCATTCAATTTGTTTCATAAATTTTGTTTATTTTTAATTTTGATCAATTTCCTATAAAAAAATCTATTTTAAAGCTTTTAACTTTATTTTATCATTGTATAATTATTATTATTTTATTTTGTTAATTATTATAAATATACTTTTTGTATTTTTCCTATAAATTTGTGGCGGAAACGGGTACCCGCGGAGAACCCGTCCCCGTTTGGGACGGGGTTGGGGGATGCAAAACCCAACCCCGATAGAGGTAGGGGCGGGGAATGCCAAACCCGCCCCGTTGCCATGCCTATTTCAGAGCAGCATACATAAAATTCTGGAGTAATGTCACCACCTGAAATTGACTTAATCAATTGGGTGAAGTAAATCTTTGTAGCATGCATAAAATCACATGAACATCAAAGGGTCACAATGCATATACCTTTTAGTTTGTTGAAAACCCATTTTGCCTTCTCTTCAACGGTACTCGAGAAAGTCTGCAAAATCAAGGCAATGGCATCACATGATTTTGATTCAAATCTCAGGATAAATACCAAACTAGACCCCTCACCTTTTTTTATACTTGTACATAATTTTTTTTGAGCCATTTATAGAGTTATTATCCATTAATAACTCAATGGATAATAACCAGTGGCGGACCTACCTTGAAAAAAAAACTTGTACTTACCACCCTATATAAATAGCCTAAATCACTTGAAATTTTTATTTTGAACCCCCTGGATTTGCACCCATTTGACACTGACATTAAAAAATTTGACACCCCTGACCCTGGGTCCTGGGTCCGCCACTGATAATAACCCATCTTAAACGAAATTAATCACGTGATTTGGGCCATGGGATATGAACTACATACAGTCTATATTATTTGTTTTCAAACTGCAGGGGATTCAACCCCACTGTAATCTGCCAATGACACTTTAAGCAGTCAATAAATAAGTACTACTAGTTTTTAAATTTCTAAATGAATCAAGGCATTGTGATCTACAACATTTGATCATATCCCATTCTAACCTACACCTTTTCACAATTTCCCCTTCCTCCTCTTCAGATCAAAGACATTAACTAAACCTGATGACTGCCCCAACCCAAACCCCATTATACCCTGATGACTCAAAAGACTACATTTTATTTTTGCCAAAAACAAAGGACTGTCTTGTCCATTGCACCATTTATTCATGGAAATAAACAACCTATAATGAAGAAACATCAATATACAAGATATCCCATTTCACATCCAAAACATTTCATTCCATGACAATCACTGCTTATGCTTCTATTCAAATCTGAGGGGTGGAGGCCGGAGGGGGTATTATTCTCATAAAAAAACGCAACCCAATCTTTGAAAGATAAAAGACTTATGTGGGACAAAAATTTATTGCTTAAGGTCAGATACTCCATGTCGCCGTTTCACTCGCACCTTTCTCGATCAAAGTATCTGCTTATTGCTTAAGGTCAGAGACCGGGGACATGCTCCTTTGTCCCGTATGTACTAGTTTTAAAAACTAGTACTTATTTATCGACTGCTTATTCCCGAGTGTCTTCTTCAACGACCATAGGGCACGCACAACCCCTAATACGAAACCAACATACAAATTAAACCTCGTAAGCAACTAAAATTCAAACAAATCAAAATACACTCTGTAACATCCCAAAGTTGCTAAGTTTAATTTTTGAGATTAGTTGATAATTTTAATAAATTATTGCTAATCAAGTTGTTTGGTTGATGATTAAGTTATAAATTGATTGTTTGGAATTGTTGGAAATCATGGCTAAATGAATAATTAAAGTACATTGTGTGTTAGTTGAGTAAGCTTCATTGGGTATTGTATGAGTAATAGTGGGGGTGCTAGAAACACAAGGGTCAAATGGGGATTTCCACCCAATTCACTTTACCCGCAGCTGAACCACTTAACACTTTCACTCACTTTGAAACACACACACACACAACACAAGGGAGAAAGAGAGAGATTTCGAGAGTGGGGAGAAAAGAGAGAAAAGGGGAGAGCTTCCCAAACCCTCACTCCATTCATCTCAAAAACCACAGCTAAACCTTCCATCATCATAAATTGCTCTATTTGAGTTCAATCCATCCATAGAAACACAGAAACACGGATTCATCCACTCATCCTCTTCCCGACTTCCGAAACTTGCATGTTGGAGGGGAGTTGGGATTGAAGCTAATAGTGGTTGCATGTTAGACTTGGGTGTTGGATTGCATCATTTTGGAGTCACATTGTGGTTAGAAGCATCAAAGGGAGAGATTGGTAGCTGTTTTTGAAATCTAGAGCTTGGGTTTGAATTTGGTGCATATGAGCTACTTGGGTGCTTCAAGTTACAATGTCTTGCTTGTTGATTTTGGTGTTGAATTAGA
Organism: Astragalus membranaceus; assembly: GCA_039519185.1. Lineage (NCBI taxonomy): Eukaryota > Viridiplantae > Streptophyta > Magnoliopsida > Fabales > Fabaceae > Astragalus > Astragalus membranaceus. The sequence goes on from CM076849.1 coordinate 59,518,850, forward strand.
GGTGAGTTCTTCATCCTTAGGTTTTGCATGTTGTTATGAATAAATGTTTCGTTTTCTAGAGAATCAAGTGATGCATGTGTTTTTGAGTTGATATTAAATGCGATGAATGAACAATGCATGTGCTGAAGTTATTCTATGGAATGTGATGTATGTGAAATGATGTTTTGTATGACCTATTTTACTCCTAAGGATGCCTTTATATCTGGTTTATATCTGTTCTCATGTTTTGATTCGAGTTGGGGAAGGATTAAGATCAATTGGATTGAGGAACAAAATGAAATTCAACAAAACATGGCACTCTAATGCTGCCACACGGTCCATATGAGCCTACACGGGTACCCATGTCAGTTTCGGTTTGGGCAGTTTTCTTGCAAACCAGCTGACACGGCTGTTAGGATTTCGGCAAGTGTACCGAATCGTTGCAAGTTATAGTAAATTAGTAAGAACCACTAGTCGTATCCACAGGGATTGAGAGTTATTATTAATAAGCAAGTGTAGTAATTCTTAGATGTAAAACGATTAAATAAGTTGTAACATAGAGTAACCGTAAAACAAAATATTGGTAATAGAAATCTGAGAGTAAAACGATTAGGAATCGAATCCTCTCCCCTATGCTATCATGTAATAAACCTTCAATCAATTTCAAATTAATTACCCAATTTAACAGATTCAATTCAATGATTAGATTAAGGACAATTCCTTGCCTCAAAACCCCTTTTCTCTAATGGGAAACCTTAATTCCTTAAGTGATTCACCAATTGACAAAGCATTAAACACAAGAAATAAAGAATTCACAAACACAATCCCATATTCCTATGATCATCATGTTTGTGACCTAAAACCCCAATATCAGGCAAACATAAACCCTAAATCAATACAACGACAGATATAATTGTAAAGCATTAAGAACGGAGGTAAAGGCAATTGTTAAACGGAATAATAATTGAATTGATCATAGCGAAGGGTTCACATGATAGTTTTTGGGAGATTCATCTCTCCCTAACCCTAGAAAACTAGCTACTCATAATTAAAGGAATCAAAGACAAGATTAAAGAGAGTTTACACATAAAGGAAGACATTGGATCCTTCAATTTCTTGTTCCCAAGTGTAGAGAAGCTCCAATTTGGTCCCTTGTTCGCAGCTCCAAACCCTGAAATCGCACCCAAGACGAAGTGCCCTTCCAAACTGCGAATTTCGCATAAAACCTGAATGTTTCGGCCAGGGGTCGCGACGCGAGCCGTCCCCCATCCCGACGCGATGGCTCTGCATTTCGCTTGGTCGCGACGCGATGACTGGCAGATTCTTCTCCTTCTTTTCTCTGTTTCGTTGCTAGGCAAGTGTTTGGTTTGCTAGTTGACGCCACATCAAATTGAAGGTCTTCCATTGCAATTATAATTCAAACCTAGTACATCAATCTAAATCTGTGCTAATTCCCTTGACAATTGACTGAATTAAAATCAAATAACAGACATTTTGGCTTTAAACTGAACAACAATATACATGTGCGATGGGTCAACACAACCCCAAACTTGGAGTTTTGCTTGTCCTCAAGCAATTATTCCGCTTTCACACCCTTCACACATACCATTAAATACTTCAGTACATCAAACGTCATCAGCCCAGGTAATGTAGTAGCAAGACAAATCGAGTTGGAAAACACAAGATCATATAGAGGCAAGCATTCTCAAGTTCCCTCTTTTTCACACATCTCACTAATTGCCTCTCTCTTCTGAGGTGTATAAGGTAGTCACTCAATTGACAATACATGCATCATCGTTTCATAGGTTTGAACAAGTTCTAGAAAAGTCTATACAAAATGATATGCATACACACTATTTGAGGACTTAAGGGTTGTAACGGGGCTTAGATAAGGGTGGATATTATTTGGGAAGGTAGGTTACAAACTTGGAGTTAGGCCTAATTTCATTTTTATCATCTTTTAACAATCTCACCACTCAACACTCCCCATTTTTCCCAACAACATTCCACAAGAGAAGGATTCATATAATTTTTTTTTTTCTTTTCTCTTTTTTTTTTCTTTTCTTTGTTATTTCTCATATCTCTTGTATATACCACCCCAAACTTAGTTCGTTGCTATTCCATGAGCAACCCCAAACTTAGATTTTTCCCACACATGCATGCATTTGTCTACCTAACTCTAAGTTAAGAAAACAAAGCTAGATTTAATTTGCCTGGTGTGGTCTATGTTAGAAGAAACAATTAGGGACAATGGGGTTAGCTAAGGATAAGTCATTATGAGGTGGTTTGAAAGGCTCTGGGTTTCCAATAAAATTGCCTCAGTATGTATGTAAATCAAATGCAAGACAATTAAGCACAAGTTCAAATTCTGCAGAATAATACATGCAAGGAATGTTCACACAATCAATGACATAAGTGTTTAGGCTCAAATCTCACGGCTGGAATTTTAAGAGGTTGAACTCTCAAAGGCTTGCCAACACATGATCCAGATTTTCCTCAACCTTTACCTTAAACAAATTACAATACCTGATGATAAAATTTGATGTGAGAGTGATCACATGGTAAAATGCAAAAAAAATGTTAGAGCCAGGGGTTCAGAGTTATGGTGCATCATCATCAATGTAAAAGTCATATCAGCATAGCATAACCAAAATGCAAAAACAACTACCTCTACCATGGGTTGCCTCCCATGAAGCGCTTGTTTATCGTCCTAAGCTTGACATTGAGGGGATTTATCAATTTGGCTCAGGGGGAGAACTCTGCTTCTCTGGTGCCTCCTTCAATGCTCCTTGGGTACACTTCCTTTTAAGCTCAAGTTTCCTCTTTCTAGATGTTACATGAGGTGAATATAACGAAGGATCAATAGACATACCCACAACTTCTTCTTCATTGGTGTCACCCCCTTCTTCAACATTTTCCGCTACAAGAGAATTCTCAAGGGATGAGTGGAGGCGAATTCTTTTTTCAATCATGGGATCAAGCGCCTCAATACAGTAACACTCTTCTTTTCCCTTATCTGGGTCTATGGACTTGAGCACATTAAAAGTCACAACTTCATCTTGGACTCTCAATGTGAAAGTTCCATCTGCTACAGCAATCACAGCTCTACTAGTATCTAGGAAGGGTCTTCCCAAAATCAACGGGATGTCATTGTCTTCTTCCATGTCAAGAACCACAAAATCCACTAGAAAGAGGAATTTGTCAACCTTTACCAGAACATCTTCTAAAACTCCATAAGGATACCTTATAGATCTATCAGCAAGTTGCAAAGACATCCCAGTTGGTTTTACCTCACCTCCTCCAAGATTTTTCAACATAGACAAGGGCATCGGATTAATGCTTGCTCCCAAATCACAAAGAGCCTTGCCTATTGTTAACTTTCCAATTGTGCACGGTATGGTGAAGCTTCCGGGGTCTTTCACTTTAGGAGGAAGCTTTCTTTGAATAATGGCACTACACTCTTCTGTTAAAGCCACAGTTTCATCTTCCTTGAACTTCCTCTTCTTTGTCAACAACTCCTTCATGAACTTGGCATAAACAGGAATTTTCTCAAGAGCTTCTGCAAAAGGTATGTTGATCTGAAGGCGTTTGAAAATATCCATGAATTTTGAGTGGAGTTTGAGATCTAACTTCCAAAGCAACAGCCACTTGTTTGGTAAGACATTCAATTTGAAGAGACATTAGCTTTTGTTGAGCCAACACCGCACTATTAGAGTCCAACTCCAACATACCCTTTTTAACTACAGTTCCACGGTCATTTTGCATTCTGTACTCATTTGAAGTCATATCCTCCACCAGCTGTTTTGCTTCCTCCCAAGTTTTAGTACGTAAAGACCCTCCTGCTGAGGCATCTAACATCATCCTGGTTTGAGGTCGCAATCCATGACAGAAAGTTTGCAACTGCAGAAAATCATCAATACCATGCCCTGGACATTTTTTTAATAATAACTTAAATCTTTCTCAGGAATCATATAGGGACTCTCAATCCCCTTGTTCAAAGTTTGAGATTTCTGCCCTTTTCTTGATAAACTTTGAGATTGGGAAGAACCTTTCTAAGAACTTGTTTTCAAGGTCACTCCAATTATTGACAGCTCCTGCTGGGATGGTGTTTAACCAATCCTTTGCCCGACCCGTTAAGGTAAATTGAAACAGGCGCATCTTCTTGGAGTTTTCATCAACCCCCTCAGGATATGTGGTTCCACAAATCTCATGGAACTGGGACAAGTGTTGGTTGGGGTCTTCTGCATCTGACCCTGAAAACTGCTCTGATTTCAAGGCAGTGAGAACAGAAGACTTGGCAGCCCCCACTGGTTGAAAGGTGTAGGCCTGAGCGCCCTGATTTCTCCTCCCAAAGTCACTGAGAGTACGCCTTGCAGGTGGATTTTCAGCCATTACTTCCTCTTGCTTTGGGGAGTCTTCCGGAATAGAGGTTCCAACTGAGTGTACCTGTGACCCCCTCTGGGCTTGTTGCTTTGCTAGCTTAGCTTTCTTCCGATTTGTCTTTGCTGGTTTTTCAATCTCGGGGTCAAACAACAATTCTTGTGAATTCTTACGACGCATAAACAACTCTCTGATACACTAAACAAACCGTCAACAAGTCCTACACAAATCACTGGTTATCTAAAAAAGAAAACAAAAATAAAATAAACACAAACGTAAAATAAAACAACTAAGAATTAACTCCTTTGCCTTGTTAATAATGAAATCAACAATCCCCGGCAACGGCGCCAAAAACTTGTTAGGATTTCGGCAAGTGTACCGAATCGTTGCAAGTTATAGTAAATTAGTAAGAACCACTAGTTGTATCCACTGGGATTGAGAGTTATTATTAATAAGCAAGTGTAGTAATTCTTAGATGTAAAACGATTAAATAAGTTGTAATGTAGAGTAACCGTAAAACAAAATATTGGTAATAGAAATCCGAGAGTAAAACGATTAGGAATCGAATCCTCTCCCCTATGCTATCATGTAATAAACCTTCAATCAATTTCAAATTAATTACCCAATTTAACAGATTCAATTCAATGATTAGATTAAGGACAATTCCTTGCCTCAAAACCCCTTTTCTCTAATGGGAAACCCTAATTCCTTAATGTCATGCCCTAATTTTGTCCGGCTAATCAAATTTTCAATTCTCAATTTACGTGCTTATTGTCAGTAGTGTTGGTATTTTATAGTGTTAAAAAAATGAAAGACAAAAGACAAACAAATAGAAAATAGAGAAAAGCCAAAAACTAGATTTACCTTCATTAACTCTTTTATATTACAAATTACAAATCCATAAATATAAAAACAAATAATAGAGACAGAAGGGGTGCGCATCATCAAGCATTTCCTTCTCCTATTTGGAGTTAGCTTTCAATGTTTCTTTTATCTTGTTCATACTCTTTTCACTAACCAGGGTCTTACACCACTGCACCATTTGCTCTATGTCCAGCCTGTTACAGTAAAATAAAAAACAAATAAGACAGTCACACACCACAAAACCATGTATGCAGCAGAGATGAGAAGAAGGAAAATTGTGTTCAGAGCACTTTATACACCAAAGCATGAAATGCTTGAACAGATACAAAACTGAGGTGCAGAGAAAATGGGCTTGACAGTGCAAAACTCTATGCAAATCTCCCTATAAATTCGACCTCAAAATGCAGATTAAGGGGAGGAGGGATAGAGAAAACGAGAGGGGGCAGAAAACGTGAGGGAGAATTCTGCTAACATAAAAATAGTAGAGCAAGAAAAACAGAGGGAGTGATATAAGGGGGAAGAGAAGAGAGGTGGAGGGAATGGGAGATTTTTCGCTTCCAAACCATAGCCATTTTCTCCTCCAAAATATCATCTCCATCCCAAACCAACAACAACCACACCACAATACCTTTCAGATTCAAAACAGAAGGAAAATAACCAAAAGCCATTCACATACATCTCATCACCACCATCAATAAACAGAAGCTCACCACCATCTCCACAGTCGTCTCCGGCGAAAGTACCGCCGTCGCCACCTCCTTACACCGCCGTCGCTCGTACTCGCACCACCGTCGCTGCTCGTGCCATCAATCGCACTCCACTCCGGCGCAGCACCTCCTCGGCCAAGCTCCCTCCGCCGCCGGAGACACCCACTCTCGGTTCTGCATCTCTTTCACACTCTTTCCCTTTTTTGTTCACTCTCTGTCAAAAACCATTTTTTCTCTCACTGTGGGAACTAGCCGCACCACATCTTGATTGCTTTCATGTTTTCTAAATCAGATTGGTCTCACTGGAACATTCTAGTTTTAGGGTTCTCATGTTATTTATTTTATTTCATTTTATGATAAGTTTGGGCTTAAGCCCATTTGTTTAGATTTACATGTGTGTGACCCGTATACTACTTTTATAGTTGCACTCACCTTCATAGTTTATTCCATTCCAATAATATCTAGTTTTTAATTTATTCCATTTCTTTCAAAAAGTTTATTCCATTAATATAATCTTCATTTATTAAAATCATTGTAATTTTGGATTTAGGTCCATGTATCACCTTCGTTAGTCAACTAGCCTAATTTATTTCACTCAATTTTAATCTTCAAAACAACATTTCAAGTCCAATATTTTCATAAAAAATCACATTCAGATTTAAAAACATGTTCTTAACGATGATTACTTTGGGTTGAACCTATTGACAAGCAACTTCAATAGTCAAATAAGCTAGAGACCACTATAGATTTTTGTCTATTTGTTTATTACGAGCATCTTCAATTTCAAAAAATATTCAAATAATAAAAATACCAACAGACAAACTTTTTCACCAAAGAACTACGTAGCATTTGATTCTCTACCAGGAGATACGTAGGAGCAAGGTCACACCTTTGTCAAGCACAAAAATAAACAATTTTCATCTTGTTTTTCTCAATTCGTTTTCTTACAAAACCGCAAAATAATGATAGGGGATTAAGTCGGCCGTACGGCCGGGTTAGTCATCATTTTAGGACAAATGAGCCGTACAACTCAAAATCCCTAAAACCCCTATAAGAACAAACAAGTAATTTTCAAAAACAAAGAAAACATACAAGTTGTTTTCCTTTTGAACAAAAACTCAAATTTCAAAATATAGGGGATTAAGTCGACTGTACTGTCGGATTAATCTGTATTTTAAGACAAATGAGTTGTATGGCTCAAGAGTCTTACAATCCCTATAACCAATTCATAAAACATTAATTAAAAAATATAAACAAACAAACTTTTTTTACCAAGAACTACGTAGCTTTGATTTCTCCATCGCACCTGGAGATACGTAGGAGCAGGGGCCCACTCCTGTCAAGCACAAAAAAAACTAAAATTTTTATTAAGTCTTTTTAACTGATAATAAAAGGGTAAAATTAATATTTTCAAAATTAACATGCTTTCCTACAACTAAGAGTTTTTAGGGAGGAGATTTCAGCTACAAGAAGGAACAAGAGATATGCGGGAGAAAGGCTCTTACTCACGTTGCATATCCCCTTCATCTCTAAGTTTTTCAAAACTTTTCTTCCAAGTATAACTAAGGCATATGAGGATAATTATGGGAGAAAGGCTACAGCTCTTTAGCTGAAGGGATAAGGGGATGGTCAAGTCCAAATAAAGTAAGACAAGACTCAACCTCATATAGGGACTAGTCCTAATTGCCTCTGAAATTGAAGGATTGCTTCTCTATTTTGAATGTCAAGGAAGAGTTTAAGTTCTTAACTCATATGTATGTGATATGGTTATGGAATTGATGATGAATTTCTATGGAAGTTGGTGTGGTAATCAATCCATGGAGTATGTTTATTAATGAGCATGTTTATAAGTGGAATATATACTCTACTTATAATTGAGAATTGGTTGAAATAGGCTGTGAAATAAATGACTGAAAATAGAGCATCGAAATAATGAATTCTGGATGCAGCATGAAAAACACGGCCATGTTTGTGTCAGGAAAATTGGCTTGATAGTATCTTCATTATCAAAGACTAAACGCTAATCCCTATTTATAGGGAATACAAAGATTCAACCCTAAATAAGTATATCAAGAAACAAATAATACTCATAAATACAATTAATGGAGATCAATTCAATTCCTAATTTGTCTAGCCTAAAATAGGAAAGCTAATAAATATAATTGCAGACACGGATTTATTCCTGATTTAATTCCTGATTCATCGATTTAAACCCGATTCACACCCCTCAAATTGACGCGGCTCTTCAAGGAGCATCAATTTGCTAACAATGGGGAACAACTTTTGTCAAAATATTTGCAGCTCAGAATAGTTGAGAAACAGCGCCACTCAGAATCCAAGAAGTAATTTGAGCATGAATAACCCGTAAGAACCAAGAACATTAAAAATCACGAACACCAAGAAGCACACACACCAAGAACCAGTGAGAACCAAGAACACCAAGAATCACGAACATCGAGAACACTAAGAATACCATGAATGGTAAACACGAAGACTATGCGCATTTCCCTCATAGGCTACATTCTCTCTTCGTTGTAGCAAACGGCCCGAGACTATGAGTTTTTTTTATAGCTCATAGACTGCATTATCTCTTTGTTGCAGCAAACGACAAACACGACTATGAGCATATAGCCCATAGGCTGCTTTATCTCTTCGTTGTAGCAAATGGTACTAGGACAAGAGCGACCAAGGGAGATGTCGCTGAACGCACAACACGGTCGAAAAGAGGAACATGACGGCAGAAAGCAGAAACAGGTATAAATTGAGAACTGAACAAAGTGGTGCTGCCGGCGATCGATGTCGCCACCGGCAGCGGTGGTGAAGCACAAAAATGAGGTCAGAATATGAGAAGTGGCTCTGATTAATTCCCGATTCATCGATTTATTCCCGATTCACAGTTTGAAAAACACGGGTACCCGTGTTTTCTTCGGTGTGACTGAAAATTTTTAGAAAAACTGAAACACGGCCAATCGTGTTTCCTACGGCCTCGAGGGTTATTTTTTATGTTTTGACTTCAATCACCTTGTTTGGCAAGCCTAGCTCAATCCCTTTGTGTGCTACAATGATCGGATGTTATTTGCCTATCGAATTGAGGAATGATTGCGTATATAGAACTAATTGAATGTTTATGTTTCACCTTGGAATGATAACGATCATATGAGTCAAATGTGAGTGTGAGAATTATAACACACACACACACACACACATATATATATATATATATATATATATATATATATATATATATATATGTATGTATGTATCCTATTATGAGAGTATGCTCACAATATAATTGGACTAAAGGACTATGAGATGTACTTGGGAAGGGTGTCATGAGCCTAAGCCCAAAGCCTTTAGCTTTGAGCTCAACATCAAATCGATTGAGTGTGGGCTCCCCAACGTGTTTGTAGCATTATTAATATGTAAGACTGTAGCATTTAGGGGATGCATCCTCGATAACTAATAAAAGACTTCGGAGTGTTAAATGGTAAGGCATTCCGAAGGGACTCACTCAGATTATGTAATTTCATTGTTTATGTTTATTGTGTTTCAGATAACCAAGTGAAACCTAAGGATAGCAAGGGCAAAGGAAAGGAACCCTAGATAGTGGGTGTCCGTGTGGATTCAAGGATGAAGTCTCTTGATATTAGTTGTAGTCTCATGTGTTGAGAATCTTAGTTATTATACTCTTATGGACATAGTTGTACCTTTTGCTTTACTTTTAAGTATGCAATGACAGTTTGTATTAATTAGGTTATTGTGACTATGATGAAACAACTTGAACCCATTTGTGGCCAAGTGCTTTTCCAAATGTTGTGTTTAAAACAATTTGATAGTCACTGATGGATGATGTAATGCCATTGATAGCAATCCAAATTCTGTTGCGTGTCTCTTATTGTTATAAAATGTATGATTTTAGATTTTATACATGTATAAAATCAAGGTTGTTACAACCTCTGTCTCTAATCTTGTTGAAAACGAAGTCCATTTTAAATATTAATACAAGCAAATTCTACCTAACGGGTTAAAATGTGGAAAAATTTTATTTTAAAATTTTGCGACCATTTTTGAACCCTAACTTAATAATTAGGCTTAAATAGTTATTACCCCCTGCAAATATAGTCATTATCCATTTACCCCCTGCAAAAAAAAGTTTAAAAAACACCTTGTAAAATGTAACATTATCCAGTTACCCCCCTGCTGTTAACTTTTCTGTTAAAAAATGTAAAATGTAACATTATCCAGTTACCCACTGACGTCAGTGCCACGTGTCACCATATTATTGGGCCTTTGTGACACGTGGCACTGAATGCCATGTCAGCATTCTATGTCACCACTGCCACGTGGCACTGACATGTGCCACGTCAGCAACCAATGGATGACTGCCACGTGGCACTTGCTTGGCTAAGTGGAATATTGTGTGTTAATTAAAAAATCAAAGTTTTTCATTAGATGGGTGTTGAACACGTGGCTTGGTGATGGTTGGGCGTCCAATTACCACTAGGCCACCACATCATTTGTGTTTCTAAACACAACTACAAATATATATTACACCATTATTCTCTTCTTCTTCTTCCTCCAGATCTGTTTCTTCTTCTTCTTTTTGCGTTGTCCAGTTCTGAAATCATACTGTGGTCCAGTTCTGAAATCATACTGTGGTCCAGTTCTGAAATCAAACGCAGAAAACGAAATCAAACCCATCATTCTGAAATCAAACACAGAAAACGAATCAAACCCATCATCATTTTGGAATCGTGGCACAACAACAACAACGAAATCAAACCCATCATCATTCTGAAATCAAACCCATCATTCTGAAATCAAACCCATCATCATCATTCTTCTTCTTAGTTCAGATTCGAATTGGAAAAAAATGAAAACCCAGCAGATCTGGATCCAACAAATAATCATCATCTTCTTCGTTCTTCAGATTCGAATTAGGAACAAAACGAAAATCGAATTGGGAAAAAACGAAAATCGAAGATCGAATTGAAAAAAACGAAAATCGAATTGGAAAAAAATGAATTGGAAAAAACGAAAATCGATTTGGAAAAAATGAAGAAGATGCTGGAAGATCTTCAGATTCTTCATGAAGAAGATGAAGATGTGAAGAAGAAGAAGAAGAAGAAGAAGAAGAAGAAGAAGAAGAAGAAGAAGAAGAGTTGATGTATGTAATATATAATGGTAGTTTTGTTAAATTAAACAGATTAGTCATTGGCCTAGTGGTAAGTGGGTTGCCCAACCACTACAAGGTCACGAGTTCAACACCCCATCACCCTACAAAACATTTATTTTTTAAGTAACAAATGTGCCTCCACTTGCCAAGTGTGTGCCACGTGGCAGCCACCCATTGGTTGCTGACGTGGCACATGTTAGTGCCACGTGGCAGTGGTGACATAGAATGCTGACGTGGCATTCAGTGCCACGTGTCACAAAGGCCCAATAATGTAGTGACACGTGGCACTGACGTCAGGGGGTAACTGGATAATGTTACATTTTACATTTTTTAACAGAAAAGTTAATAACAGGGGGGTAACTGGATAATGTTACATTTTACAAGGTGTTTTTTACACTTTTTTTTTGCAGGGGGGTAAATGGATAATGGTTATATTTGCAGGGAGATAATGACTATTTAAGCCTAATAATTATTATTAATTTTACCTTGGCCAAAATCATTCACTTTCATTTATCAAACATACCGTATCATTTAAATAAAATGGTCAAAACAGTACAAGTGAACAGTAAATACTGTAGCAAAATGGTGGGCGTTATATTACCACCCCCCTAAAAAGAAGCTTCGTCCTCGAAGCTGAGAGCTAGGTAAAGAGTTCTGGATGTTGCTCCCTCATCTTGTCTTCGCGTTCCCATGTAGTGTCGCACGTTGCTTGATTCCAGACAACCTTGACAAGCGGAATCTCTCTGCCTTTCAGTTGCTTGACCCATCTATCGTCGATTCCTATGAAGGTACCTCAAAAGAAATATCATCCTTCATTTGAATCTCGTCAGGTGTGATCACATTGGATGGGTCTGGAATATATCTTCGCAATTGCGAGACATGGAAAACATCATGAATGTTGGACAAGAAAGGAGGTAAGACTATTTGATAAGCTACTGGCCCTACACGACGAATAATCTAGTAGGGTACAATGAATTTAGGAGTGAGTTTTCTAGACTTGATTGCTTGACCAACACCAGTGGTAGGGGTGACACGAAGGAATACATGCTCGCCTTCTTCGAACTCTAGCAGTCTACGACCATGATCCGCATAACTCTTCTGTTGACTCTGGGCTGCCTTCATCCTTTCTGTGATCAGCTTCACCTTCTCGATAGTCTGTTGTACCATCTCTGGACCCACAATCATGCTTTCACCATCTTGATGCCAGTAAAGAGGCGTTTGACACTTGTGTCCATAGAGTGCTTCATACGACGCCATCTCTATACTTGCATGATAGTTGTTGTTGTACATGAACTCCACTAACGGTAGCAAATCGTCCCAACTTCCATGCTGATCTAAGACACAAGCTCGTATCAAGTCCTCCAAGGATTGAATTGTACACTCAGTTTGTCCTTCCGTCTGCAGGTGGTATGCAGAACTCAGCCACAGTTTGGTCCCTAATGCTTCGTGTAGTGTTCCCAAAAAAAGAAATGTAAACTTCGGGTCGCGATCTGAAACAATGCTCGAAGGAACTCCATGCAGTCGCACAATCTTAGAAACGTAATCTCTGAGAGCTTTTGAACATTATACGTCCTCTGCACCGGTAAGAAATGAGCATTTGGTCAACCTATCAACGATTACCCAAATCGAATCAAATCTTTTCTGTATCCTTGGCAATCCCACCACAAAATCGTTAGAAATGTTGTCCCACTTCCACTCAGGTACATCGAGCGATTGTAACATTCCTGCAGGGCGTTGGTGTTCTATCTTAGCTTTTGGACAAGTCAAGCATGATGCCACGTACTCTGTTATCTGCTTCTTCATACCAAGCCACCAAAAATGTTGTCTCAGATCTTGGTACATCTTTGTCGCTCATGGGTGAACACCCAACTTGCTTTTATATGCGTCATCCATAATTGTCTTCTTAATTTGTGCCACATCAAGTACACATATACGATCATTGCACCACAAAATACCATCTGGTCCAACTTTGAACTCTGGTGCTTTTCCTTGCACAATCATCTCTCGCTCGTTTTGCAACAGCTTGTCACTTATCTGATGAAAGATACATGAAAATTCAACCGCATGAATGGATGCAGAACGCAAAAACTTACCTAGAAATTTTGCCGGAATGAAAGAAACTCGACTATGATGAGAAGACGATACCGAGAATCGAAAGACGATGCAGAGAAAATGAATCAACAAATCATACGCAGCAACAAGGATGAGAGACAAGACAGGCGAGGAATGACGACGTAGAAACCGACGACGATGAGGTACATCTAGCGTGAGAGAGGCCGAGAGGGAGAAGAAGGGTTGCGTGTGCGTGTGAGAGACATTGAGAGGGAAGAGGGAAGGTCACATACAGATGTGAGCCCACATGCACAGAGTTTAGATGAAGGTCACAAAGATAAAGACTCAAAAGACAAATGATTTTCATTGTCTTCAAAGAGAACGAGAGTATGGAGCAAAATCGAAGAAAAATGACAGCTATGGATGATGCACGACCTCTTGCAAAGACGTTTGCACGATCGTGCATAATCCTTGAAGGATCCCAAGATTTCCAATTCGATGGACGACTATGCATGCTCTATGTGAGGTTGTGCATTTACAAAAGCAGAGTTTTGTATGAGGTCATGCAAGCCATGCATCATGCATGGTTGTGCCCGTGCATATTCATGTGGGGTCACGGACCGGCAAAACCAAGTATACATATGGCCAGCCAGGTTCTCCGGACTAGATTAGTCATCGAGAAAGCCGTTGAAACTGCGCACCAATAACATGAGCAAACAAAAAAAAACTCTAAAAGGAAAAATTGAGAAAGTTCATAAATAAATGCCAAAATGGGTTTAGAATGAGAGGATTAGATAGACGAAAATAATGAGAGAGAGAGAGAGAGAGAGAGAGAGAGAGAGAGAGAGAGAGAGAGAGAGAGAGAGAGAGAGAGAGAGAGAGAGAGAGAGAGAGAGAGAGAGAGAGAGAGAGAGAGAGAGAGAGAGAGAGAGAGAGAGAGAGAGAGAGAGAGAGAGAGAGAGAGAGAGAGAGAGAGAGAGAGAGAGAGAGAGAGAGAGAGAGAGAGAGAGAGAGAGAGAGAGCCTTGCATGCAAATTAAACCTTCAGCTGGGACCTCTTTCTTTCATAACTTGAAGGGCAAAATTTTGAGAAAGAAAGAAGAGAAATGGTGAGTGTGAGTTGAAATTCATCCGTCATCTTCTCAAATCAACAGTTGAAGCTACATTCATGAAACCACCATCAGAACCCTCTTCATCTCTAATACTTCTGAAATCCCATTCCCAAACACAAACTATAAACCTCTCAACAAAATCGTAGTCGCCATAGACCCTCATTGCGAAGCTGTTTTCCATCATTCCTCTTTTTTCCTTGGAATCTATTTTCTCCATTGTTGGTAGGAGAAGGTTTGAGAGAAAAAGGTCCAACCTTTACCAAATTTATGTAAGATTTTGAGGAGGTGTTGAGAAGAAAAAAATCTCCCTTTAGCCTTGCCTTGCTAGTGAACTTAGAAAGGTATGAAATTTTTACTCTTGATTGAAATCTTGAGTGTTTTGAAAAAAAGAAGTTAGGTGTCCAACCTTTACCAAGTTTAAGTAAGATTTTGAGGAGGTGTTGAGAAGAAAAAGGTCCAACCTTTACCAACCTTGGAATTTTTTTCACTTGCTGTCATTGAAAAGGTGTCGATAAATTAGTTATATTCTTTTTTATTTTATTTTTCAAAAAATTGTTTCATAATTTTGAATGTGTTCAACATTAATTTTTATGATCAAAGAGGGATAGAGGGAAAGTTAGGAGTTTTTGTTTTATATAAAAAAATGATAGTTACGAAAGTTATATGAAGCTTTAATTGTGTTAGCAATTTTGAAAAATAGCTTGTGATAAAGATAAGTAATCTCTAGTAGCATTGTTGTTGTTGTTGTTGTTGGAGTTTGAAGAAATTGATTTTCTAAGTTGTGTTAAAACTACTAGCTTGGATGATTGTTAATTTTCGGAATGTTTGACAAACAAAAAGGTCATGGAAAATTTTAACTAGAAGAGGTATGTTAAACTTTTTAAAAAGTTTTCATGTGGGTAAGTGTTGGAGCCTCCATAAATCTGTATGCTCTTTTTAAAAAGTTTTTAACTATTTGTATTTTCTTATGCAACAAGGTCTCAATGAAGATACAAATGAGGAGCAAGGATCTCAAGGAAGAAGATATAAATGAGTTGCAAGATGACATGTTTTGATCTTAGGTACATCTCTAGTCGAAGATACACATTTTTAACACCTCTAAGACAGACAGTCAGTTAATAAAAATGTGCCCAGTAGACACACGTTAGTTGTTGCCTTACTAGTAAAGTTGTCATAAAAGATATTTCCTACTTCTTTCCATGAACATCGTGTTTGATATATTAGTAGATGAGATTATGTGAGCTTCAATATATGTTAGTTTTCTCAAATTTTTTATTTATTATATATATGTTTTTTTTTTTGACCAAATATTATATATATGTTTTATGTGCTATATTTACTTGATGTAATTTTTTGTCATTTAGAAGTTCTTAATGGAAGAAACACTAATGAAGAATTTTAGGATGATACATTCTGATCCTCGTTCTTTCTTTAGATGTTTTTTAGATTTAATCTTTTTGTGACTCAGTAGCATTTGCCGTAATTCTTTTGTTCCATGATTGAAGAATATTTTTTAGGCTAAATTATAGTTTTGGTCCCCCTATTTTCAAAAATTCAGACATTTGGTCCCCCTATTTTAAAACTCAGACATTTGGTCCCCCAATTTTTAAAAATCAAAGACATTTAGTCCCAAGAGGAATTTTCAGTTTTTTATGGCTAATAATCAAAGACATTTGGTCCCTCAATTTTAAAAAATCAAATACATTTGGTCCCCCAATTTTAAAAAATCAAAGACATTTGGTCCCTCTTTGGACTAAATGTATTTTATTTTTTAAAATTGGGGGACCAAATGTCTGAGTTTTAAAATAGGGGGACCAAATGTCTGAATTTTTGAAAATAGGGGGACCAAAATTATAATTTAGCCTATTTTTTAATTCGCTTAAACTTATGTGACCAATATTACTCTTGTTGTGACCAATATTACGTGTTTCTTACTACTGTGTTGCAGGTTTTTTGATTCATCTGGAGGTTTCTGAGTAGCCGTTGGCCTTGCGATTTATAATATGGCTGAGGCTGTCCTTAAAATTGTGCTTGAAAAATTGAACCAACTCATTCTTAAGGAGCTTGGCCTATTTCTGGGTTTCGATCAAGACTTGAAAAGTCTTGCTAGCTTGCTCACTACAATCAAAGCTACACTTGAAGATGCGGAGGAGAAACAATTCTCCAATAGAGCCATAAAAGATTGGCTGCAAAAGCTAAAAGATTCTGCTTACGTTCTTGATGACATCTTGGACGAGTGTAACACTTGCACATTGGAGTTGGAGCATCAAGGGTTCAAGTGTGGGCTATCCGGCAGGGTACAAAGTTCTCTCTTATCCTCCTTTCATCCCAAACAGGTTGCTTTTCGTTACAAACTTGCCAAGAAAATGAAGAAGATAAGAGAGCGGTTGGATGAAATAGCTGCAGAGAGGAGTAACTTTCATTTGACTGAGATAGATAGCGAGTGGAGAAGTGAAGTCATTGACTGGCGCGAAACCATCTCAATCATCACTCAACCTCAAGTCTATGGAAGAGATGAAGACAAGGATAAAATTGTAGACTTTTTGATTCATGAAGCATCTGAATATCCATTAATAGGAATAGGTGGTCTTGGCAAAACAACTCTAGCCCAACTCATCTTCAATCATGAGAAGATAATCAACCATTTTGAGCTAAGAATATGGGTGTGTGTTTCAGAAGATTTCAGTTTGAAGAGAATGACGAAAGCTATCGTTGGATCAGCATCCGGGAATGCACATGGCTTTGAGGATTTGGATCTGGAGCCACTACAAAGAAAACTTCAAGATCTACTTGAAAGAAAAAAATATTTGCTTGTTTTGGATGATTTGTGGGATGAGGAACAAGAGAATTGGCAGAGGTTGAAATCTATATTGGCTTGTGGAGGAAAGGGTTCCTCAGTATTGGTCACTACTCGTCTTCCAAAAGTAGCTGAAATCATGGGGACAACGCCTTCTCATAAACTATCATTGCTAAGTGACGAAGACTGCTGGGAGTTGTTTAAGCAACGAGCATTTGGGCCAAATGAGGCAGAACGTGCAGAGCTTGTGGCCATAGGGAAGGAGATACTAAAGAAGTGTGGAGGAGTTCCTCTTGCAGCGTTAGCATTAGGAAGTCTTTTGCGCTTTAAAAGAGAGGAAAAAGAATGGCTTTATGTCATGGAAAGCAGCTTGTGGAGCTTAGAAGGTGAGAACTCTGTCATGCGATTAAGTTACTTGCACTTGCCAGTAAAATTTAGACATTGTTTTGCTTCTGTACATTATTTCCGAAAGATGAAAGAATAAGCAAGAAACTTATAATTGAACTTTGGGTGGCCAATGGATTCATTTCATCCAACGAAATGTTGGATGCAGAAGATATTGGCAACGAGGTGTGGAATGAATTAAACTGGAGATCATTTTTTTCAAGATATCAAGACAGATGAATTTGGCGAAATTACATCTTTCAAGATGCATGATCTTGTTCACGATCTCGCCCAATCTGTCACAGAAGAAGAAATTTGTTGCATCGCATATGATAATGGCCGCATAACTAATATCTCTCAAAGAATCCGACACCTTTCAAATGAGGGAGTCAATTCCATCCGGTTGGACCACGTCAAATCATTGAAGACCTACATGGAGGCTAACGATGCAGGCCAGCTTCCACACCAAGTATTGGAATGTATTTCTATGAGGGTTCTTTCAAAACAATTCCTTCTCAATTTATCGACTTCAATTGGTCATTTAAAATATCTTAGATACTTGGATATTTCTTACGGTTACTTTAAAACTCTTCCGGAATCCCTTTGTAGTCTTTGCAAATTAGAAGTTTTGAAATTGGACTACTGCCGTCATCTAGAAAAGTTGCCTGATAAGTTTTTACGCTTAAAAGCTCTACAACATCTGTCTTTGATTGGTTGCAACTCACTATCAAGCTTGCCCCTGTACATAGGGAAGTTGACTTCCTTAAAGACTTTAAACATGTATATTGTTGGGAAGAAAAGAGGATCCCTTTTGGAAGAATTGGGTCAACTGAACCTTAAGGGAGAGCTTTGCATCAAGGACCTAGAGAGAGTAAAAAGTGCAGCGGATGCCAAAAAAGCCAATATGTCGAGGAAGCACCTGAACACATTGCAGTTGTCATGGGGTAGAAATGAAGAGTCCCAGTTACAAGTAAACGTTGAGCAGATTCTAGAAGTGCTTCAACCACATACCCAAAAACTTTATTCTTTGGTTGTGGAAGGATACACAGGTACATGCTTCCCACAATGGATGTCTAGTTCTTCTCTCAATGATTTAAATTCTTTAGAGCTTACAGATTGCAAGGAATGCTTAAACCTTCCAGAGCTGTGGAAACTACCTTCTTTAAAGTCTCTAAAAATATCTCACACGACTCATGTAATATGCCTATGCGAGATATCCTACGATGGTGGAGTTGGAGGTTTTGTGGCTCTGGAAGTTCTAATCCTAGAGGGGCTACCAAACCTGATGAGGTTATCAATGGAGGAGGGAGAAAATATGTTTCCACACCTTTCCAAACTCAAAGTTACTGGATGTCCTAATTTGCTTGCCTTGCCTTGCCTTCCATCTCTCAGTGATCTGTGTATAAAAGGGAATTACAATCAAGATTTACCAAGTTCAATTCATAAATTCAGTAATCTTGAATCTCTACAAATCATAGATAATGAAAAGTTAACTTGCTTTCCAGATGGGATGCTGAGAAACCTTACTTCTTTAAAGACTCTGGGCTTTTACACACACTCCAAACTTGAGCTACTCCCAACCGAAATCATTAACCTTGTTGCCCTCCAACAACTGTATATTTATCATTGTCCCAACATCAATTCATTGACAGATGAAGTATTGCAAGGACTGCACTCTCTCAGGGAGTTAGAGATTGCAGGGCACCATAAGTTCAATCTGTCGATAGGTTTTAAATACCTAACTTGTCTTGAGACATTGATGGTTTCAGGTTTTACTGAAGTGGATGGTTTCCAAGACGCTTTACAACATATGTCTGCTCTGCAATCCTTATCATTGAATTGTCTTCCAAACCTATTATCCTTGCCTGACTGCTTTGGAAACCTTTCATCACTTCAAGAATTAGAAATTTACTTGTGCCCAAGGTTGACTTGTCTACCAATGACCATCCAAAGCCTTAACAGATTGAAATCAATTCGGATAGAAGGCTGCCCTGAGTTAGAGAAGCGATGCCGGAAGGAAATAGGTGAGGACTGGCCAAAAATAGCTCATGTTCAGCATATTGACATAGGAAGACACAAAACAAATTTTGGTGGAAATGATGGGTCTGTTTTCTGTGGCGGACGTTGTATAGGGTGCACCTGAGGTAAAGTCATTTGCTGACACTCTTCCCTGCACTGATATATCTATAATTTTAATTGTTGAATAAAAAATTGTTTATAGCATCTATTAATTTCAGTCATGTATTGGTACATTTGTATATGTCGCTTAGGCAATTCTATCTTTATTTTATTTTTCATGATTTCTTGAATTTTCACAAGTTTAGCATGTTGATGAAAATATTCGATCAAAGTGTAAAATTAGCATATTGGCCAAAAATGCTATTTAGTGCAGAGGCAGAACTAAGCATCATTGCGATGACAAAATGTTTATGCTTCCATGAAAGTATAAGACTAAAAGAGAAGTGCAAATTGTCAGATGTTTTCAGATGCTTGGGTGCTAAAAGTTGATCAGTCTATCTAAAAGATCTTTGAATTTGCTTTAAGTGATAAACCTTGTATTCAACTTCTTCAGATTATGACATATCATTTGCATCCCTATAATTAATTATGCTTATTATAATGCATTGCAGCTGTATGCTATATTCAAAAATCCAGCTTGAGAAAGCTTCTTGTCGCATATTTTGGATAGCAGGATAGGTATATGCAAGGGTGTGATACTCCTCCTGTAGCTTTTTGATATAATGGTTTGTTACCTCTTACTGTATTTGTTGCATGTATTGTTATGTGATTGTATGTCAATTGTCATTATAATCTTCTACATTGTGCCTAAAAAATGTTAGACTTTGTGCATTAAATTAAACCACTTGTTGTTTCTGCAAGTTCAAGTGGAAAATTAAATGTAAAATGATTCGGCCTCCTTGAGAGAATCTAGTTACAAAGGAACATAGGCTCTGTCTGACTCATAGTAGAGAATGTACTCATTTACTTGAAAGAGAGGAAGAAAACATTAATCAGATAAAACATTTTTGTTGGTTTTCTTTTGCAACATTAATCAGTTTTATTTGGCATTTTGGGTGCAGAAGATAGCATAATTGTTTGATGGCAAGAAGGGATAGATTGAAAAGCAAAGGAGTCCCTTCATGTACCTGAGTTTGAGTTGTTTGTGAGAAGAGGAATATGAACTTATTGATGACCAGAAAGGGCAACTTTAAGATGGCTCGTTCCTTATTCAAAACGAGAAAAAAGTAATGAAACTCCTCCAAGCAGCAGCACTACTCCTTGAACTTAACTGTAAGCAATTCTGATAGTAATGTGATGTCTTGATGATTTTAGAATTTAGACTATAATAAGACATAGGATGCTTTGGCTTGTGAGTGTGTTTGTACTCATTTACTCATCTTTATAAACACGCGTAACTACAACGCACACCCACCCACCCTCTTTCTGCTTCTGTTTCTCTTACGTTCCATGATTTTTTTGTGCAGATGTTACAACAGCTTTGACGAGTGGCTAAATTTGAAGACTTGTGACTTTTGAAAGATATTTTAGAGTTGTTTATGGTTCTGGTTTTAGAGACTGAGTCATGTTTTACTTGCTAGTGAATTAAGATCATACATATAGCTTAACTGAATGTGAGACAAAGATGTTATCAGATCACAGAAATTTTAGATCATGAATTCATAAAATTCTACTGTTTGACTATATCCAAGATAGTATTATTATTCATACTATACGCAACTTCGTGTTGATTCTTAAAAGTGTAACCTTCTGGGTCTAATGTTCTCCTTAGTTGATTTGAATTTGTTGAAATGATAAATCATGACATCAATAATTAAACCAAGTTAAATCAACAACAAAAGTATGATGGAACTACCATAAATTCCAACTCTACTCTCCTCTGTATATTCTCTTCTAGCACAATCAAATTTGGAACTAGCTAGTAACTTGTGACCAAGTCTTCACAAATATTCACTAATTGTTCAATCCTCGTCCTAAAGAAGCTCCATCACTTATTCTCCATAGATGTAAGAACATAATTTTGCAAGGTCAAAAGAATACATTACATGTAACCTCGTCCTAGAGAGAACATAATTTTGCAAGGTCAAAAGAATACATTACAATATTACATGTAACCTCGTCCTACTCCTAGAGAGAATTCCATTGATCTTATTCACTGTTCCATTGCTCAAATGAGCTTCAGCTCTATTTCATTAGTAAGTCAAACAAATTTGGTAACCAAACATGGGTCTCATTCCTTTGAAAATCCCAAGTCAGGTATTCATTCCTTCATTTGTTTTTGTTCTGAAAAATGTCACATTGTGACTCAGCACTCAAGACAAATCAACACCAAGATGCTGTAGCACTCGCACATGCACGGGTGCTAAGACTGTTGCCTTTGAGCAGAGGCGCAGAATCCTCGGACACGGGCGTTGGAACACGAGACACAGTACGGGCGCAGACTTTGATGTTGTAGCACTATGCAAGCACTGATGCCAAGAACTAGTTTGTGCACAAAACCAGGAATCTGTAGAAATCAAGAACACCACAAGATGGTAATCCAGTTCGATGTTAAACACACCTACATCTGGGGGTTTTAGCAGTCAAGTCTAAAATCACTATCATTGAACAATAGAAAAGAATTACAATGCTTTCTTGGCAGAGAATTTGCTCTACCACACACTCAACTCTCTATCTCTCAAAACAATGATACTCTCCCAATTCGAATCTAAGTCATAGTTGCTTATTTCATGCTATATATATATATTTCAAGTCAACACCTTCTTCAAATATACTACTGCACCGGCTAAGATGGCCATGCCAACAGTTCCATCAAATTAATTCCATCAAATCTATTTTTGTGTTCAAGAAAACCGATAACAAAAGACGCAAACGAGACTATAAATGATGAAATTTATAGTTGAAATTTTATACTACAACCTATCTACAGACTTGGTTATAGATAAAAAATTCTAAACATAAGTTGCTCTTCTTCAATCACAATTTTAATCATATTAATTTTATAAAACCAAGATCATCCCAAATCAATTTTAAAACCCTCATTCTAGTGATAACCTGGACCAGTCAGTATTCTGGTTCAGTTGGCGAACCAAATGTGCTAGACCAAATAATTCCCCAAAAGTTATAACAGCATGCTACTCTGGAGTGACAATCAGCAAATAAATTATTGACATGAGTATGTATCTAGTTGCAATGCAGAATGCATAAAGAGATGCATGACATGCTGATCTGGGTGGGATCCACTTAACAATTGACACTGGGTGCATCAATATGATGGAACTGACACTTAACTCTCCTAACATTAAGATAATTATCTCAACATGTTAACCAAGATTCACAAATACAATCCCCTGCTCTCCTTCAAACAAGATTCACAAATACTCTTTAGTTGTTCCAGTTCCCTATATAAATAAATGTCAAAATAAATTATTGACGTGAATTTAATATTTATATATATATATCACCTTTTACTACAAGTTTCTCCCAAATCCAAAACCCTAAATCTGTAACTTGTAAAAAGACTTGCAATAATAAGATTCTTGATTAAAATATAAAAATATAATAGAACACATTCATATGATTCTTGACAAAAATATAAAAAATATAATAATAGCACATTAATGATCCCAATCTCTTGTAACCCAAAAAATTAATCCCAATATCTTCTGATACGTTTAGGTTGTTTTTGTTTGGCCAATGTTTTGCGTTTTAAATCAAAATAATTACAGTCGTGAAGTTCTGGTAACCTATATCTTCCATAAAACACACCGTCACAACGACATTGGAATCCAGTTGTAACTCTTGCACCTTTTTTCTTCTTCTCCTTCTTCTTTTTCTCCTTCTTCTTCACATCAGTGAGAGTCATAGAAGCAATACCAGCACAGTCATCAAATCCATCAGTGATGATGTTGCTCACAGCTGAAAATAGATCGTTAAATTCTGATTCAGTGATGTTTCCTATGAAACATGCTTTGTAACACTTTCCACAAATATTCTTGATACCAGTAGCATTGATGGAGCCACATCCGATTCCTCTATTGGGACAATTTGGTCGATCCATGTTGTTTCACTCAGATGGCTCCTTCAGGAAGAGTGAGAACAAGAAAAAAAGACGATGGTATGAATTCCAAATTTTAGAGAAATCGTTGAAGGATTTACAGGGTGTGTGTTTAATTTTTAAGGAAAGGTAAAAAGTACTTTTCTCCAAAAAAAAAAAGTAACAACCTTAAATATCTTATCATTAAAATAGGATAGTTACAACAACATAATCTAAATTCGCCCAGGAGAATACCTTGGGAAATGGAAAAAAAATGACGGTAATTAAACTTTTTTTTTATTTTTACATAAGCAAAAATTTCATTGAAGAGAGCACAAGGGGTGTCCAACCCTTACAACGGAGATATAGAAAAGGGGGAGGGCCTCCTTAAAACCTCTCTGAGCCAAACCCAATGGGAAAAAGACTGAGGAAGAAAAAAGAGTACCTCGTACATCCTGCACTACAGTGGGAAAAAAACAACCTAGCCCACTGTTTCTCCCCCTACTAAATTACAAATTGTTAATGAATATAAGTGGGTTAGACCACCATAGAGATACAGACAAAGATGAATTATAGTTGAGTTTATAAAGACACCAACTCCAAGATAAGTTCTTGATCCGGTTAACAACCCCCTCTATATTTGATTCCTCATCGTTGAATATGACTTCGTTCCTAGCTAGCCAAATGCTCCAAAAAAAATTGCAGGGGCATATTTGAAAAACATATATATTTGCAGGGGCGAAAAACATATTTAAACCAATATCTTATCATTTAATCGGTCAACAAAAAAATCTTAGGGTAAAATATGTTTTTAGTCCCTACAAAATTGCATCCTTCTAAGTTTAGTCTCTACATTCTCGAAATAGGTGTTTTGGTCCCATCTTATTTTGTCGTGTTCATTATTAGTCCTGACGTTAATTATTGCTGACTGGGTTGACGGAAATCATGACTAGACACACCACATGGACATTTTAATTGATGTGGCGTCCACATGGCATGCTGACTCATATTTTTTATTACTTATATTTATTTTAGTTTAAATAAATAAAGTTTTAAATTAAAAATTACAAAACTAAAAAACCCAAAAATTCATCTCTCTCTCCTCTCTCATTTCTTCATTCTACAATCGTTCTCTCGCTCCCCCATTTCCATCTTTAATTTCTGCAATCGTTCTGTTTTTCGATTTGGATTGTGTCTCTAATTTCGTTTATGAATCGTTTCTGATTTCATTCTTGTCTTTCGTTTTTGATTTCTTTTTGTTTTTTCGATTTTGATTTCATTTCTTTTCTGATTTCATTTTTTGATTTCGTTTCGATTGCGTTTCTGATTTCGTTTTTGAATCATTTTCTGATTTCGCTTTTTGATTTTGTTTTGATTGCGTTGATTTGCTGATGGCGACAGCGAGAAAGAGGACGATGGCAGAGCTGGCGGAAACGCGATTCCAGAAAGGCATAGAAACAAGATTCCATATTTTGGTTTGTTGCCTTCTCTCTTCTTCAAGAACGCGATTCCAGAAACGCACAGAAACGAGACTTGTTCTTAAGTTAATAGGCCTTCTCATTAACGCACAGAAACGAGATTTCTAATGTTAATAGGCCTTTTCATTAACGCACAGAAACGATATTTGTTCTTAAGTTAATAGGCCTTTTGTTTCCACTCCTTTGAGTTAATCTCTTGAAGAAAATGAAACAGATCAGAAGAATCTGGAAGAGAAACGATCTGAAGAGAAATAGATCTGGAAAAAGAGAGAAAGAATCTGGAAGAGAAACAAATCAGAAAATCATTGTGGTTCAAAGACGAAGATGAAGATTCAACAAAGATGTAAACAACCAGAAATGAAAACGAAAACGAAATGAAGATTCGAGAAGCAGATTCGTAAACAGATTAGAAATTAAACGAAAACGAAATAATGTCCTTTTGTATTTATGATTAAATAATGTCCACATATTCTTTGAATTGTATGTAATATATCTAATAACCCCACCCCCAAAGGCGATGACCTATTATTTTGTGAATTTTTTTGGTAACAATCATTATGAAGGCCTAACCCTGGGATATCTCCATGACTTCAATCCTTTGAATTGGTTATGGGACTAACTATCGGTTCGTGATTTTATCACACTTAACTTAAAGCTCATGGTCTCTCCTAAAAAATGTCTTGTGATGATTGCATGTTACCAAATGAGCCACACTCATTGAGAAATTTATGCTTCTTAGTAATTTCTGTTTTGACTTTTGAGTATAGGAGCATCTAGTTTCAGTACTGTTGGAACCTGAAATTTGGTTCATGTGTGAACTTTCAATCTTCACACACATTGTAAAGTGAAACCAAGTTTGTTATTATAAAAACATAATGGATGTTGGTATTTTACTTTGTTTTCGAAATCTGTTTCTTCATTTTAACCACCAACTCAGTCACTTTAAGAATTTTGATAAATAAATATTTAAACATACACTCATGTTTATTGGGTGTTATTAGTTAGACTTATTTAGTAAATATTTTTGGAATGCTAAGGTGAGAAGGATTGATTGTTTATTAAGTACTACTAACATTAACAAATTTTATGTGTAAGAGTAAAAGTTGGCTTCTCAGAGCATTCAGATATTCTAAGTAGCTAACTTTTTCTCTCACACATACAAATGACACCCGAGTAAAACCAAATCCCAATTCTCCACCCCCTGTGCCTAAATAGTTCCTCCAAATTCACAAGAAACTTAATAGAAAACAAATTGGGGGAAAATACATGATTGCAATTTGTATTGCATAATTACAGCTCCCATTTGAGCTTGCCATATTAACCATTTGAGCTCCAAACTTGCGTTCAATGAGATAGATAATGAATGACCAGAACAACAATACATTCAATATTAATTGATAATATTAATAGAACCTAACCACTACTACACTTTGTGAGTAAACATCTCCAATAAATTACACTAACTTCCATAATAATAGAACCAATAATGCTAACTCAGAAATCTGATACTCTAACAGCATCGCGAGGTGTATCATAAGCATCCTTCGGCCTCGACTTCTTAACACCAGCAGTAACCCACAACTTGTCAGATTTGTAACCCTCAACTGTCACACTTGTCACCTTAACCCATACAAGAACTTTTGTTTTCATTCCTTCTATTGCTGAAAGCTTTCCTCTTGTAAGTACCCCTTTGACGCGGGTTGCATATCGCAGTACCGAGGAATCCTTGAAGCTTACCTCACATGCAGATGGCAAGTAGACAATCAGCTTACCTTTGGCTTCGTCGAACTCATAACAGATTATGTTCTGAGGAAATAGCCCTGGTGGTAAATTGTACTCGCGGAGGAGATCTGGTAGGCTCTTCAGTGGCTTGCCTGAGGGAGGGGAAACACGAAATAATATGGTTAGTTAGCTAAAATGCGAGGAACACGAGAAGTAGATTACAATTGTCCTAACTGAATGATTCAAAGTATTTGATGCATTTTGCTCCTAGTGTAGAATGATGCTACTTAAGAGTCTACTGAGACAATGAAAGGAGATCTTTGTATTGGAAAAAAAATATAGACTTAAGAATTTCAAGCAATTTCAGAGCAGCATACATAAAATTCTGGAGTAATGTCACCACCTGAAATGGACTTAATCAATTGGGTGAAGTAAATCTTTGTAGTATGCATAAAGTCACCTGAACATTAAGGGTCACAATGCATCTCTTACCTTTTAGCTTGTTGAAAACCCATTTTGCCTTCTCTTCAACGGTACTGGAGAAAGTCTGCAATAGAAAACCTTAATTTCAGCAAAAACAAGGCACTAAACCCTAACATGACAAGAAAAATTCTCAACTCTCTACAACACGGTTATTGGTGAAAATTTCGCACATTACCCTTACGCATCACACAATACAACTAACGAAAAAGTTACACATGACATGTTCTAATCTGATTTGAATCCTCTACAATTTATTTAAAACTTTCAAAGAACATAATTTAAACAAAATCAATCAATTTGGACCATAGGATATGAACTACATACGGTCTATGTTGTTTGTTTTCAAACTGCAGGGGATTCACTTCCATTGTAATCTGTCAATGACACCTTAAGCAATAAGCAGTGGATAAATAAGTACCAGTTTTTAAATTTCTAAATGAATTAAGGCATTGGGATCAACAACATTTAATCATATCCCATTCTAACCTACACCTTTTCACAATTTCCCATTCCTCCTCTTCAGATCAAAGACATTAACCAAACCTGATGACTGCCCCAACCCAAACCCCAGAAACATCTCAACATGGAATTGAAAGGAAAAACATACCCCATTATACCCTGATGACTCAAAAGACTACATTTTATTTTTGCCAAAAACAAAGGACTGTCTTGTCCATTGCACCATTTATTCATGGAAATAAACAACCTATAATGAAGAAACGTCAATATACAAGATATTCCATTTCACATCCAAAACATTTCATTCCACAATCACTGCTTATGCTTCTATTCAAATCTGAGGGGTGGAGGGGTATTATTGTCATAAAAAACGCAACCCAATCTTTCAGATCTCAAACTCAAAATGGTAACACGCCATGATAACACATAATTAGAACAACCCAGATAAGGCACAATGAAGAAAAATGAGAAAGAAGAAAATACAATATACAATGCAAGACAAAGGAAGAAAGCAAATATTATATACTCACAGTGATATCTTGAGAGATGTTAGAGAACTCCTCTTTGGCCTTCTTAGTAATCCATGAGTCTCCGAGTCCCATTTTCAAGCTGCTAACCTTAGTGAGAGCTTTCTCCATCTTGGGTTGCAATGAGATTAGATGAGATGAGAAAATCTCTCACCCAAATGGAACACGCAACACCTAACAATGGTAAAGGAAAAAGGGTATGTGAAATGATAATAAAGGCTTCAACTTTGCATCCAAAAAATGTGTAGCTGGCAAAGAGAAACAGACAAAGTGTGCTGAGGAAGGATGTAAAGCGCCGTTTCACTCGCACCTTTCTCGATCAAAGTACAAACACATTTTTTTTAATCTAGAAAAACAAAATAAAGGGAGATATAGGGGGTTTCAGTGTTTCACTGGTCCTTTTTTGTTTGTCGTTGAATTTTGTTGAGAAAGCCTACTACATTGGATGATGATTTGGATCATCACATGGGTTTGTCCTCTTTTGTGACAAATGAACCTTCTTTGTTTAAATTTTGAGTTATTAAATGCATGTCGGTTTTATTATTTGTCTTTTGTGAGCATGTCTGTATGTTTATAATTTTGTATTTTTATGTGTAAAAATATATTTTTTTTGACCAAAATGTGTAAAAATATTAATTTCTACTATTGTTAGGAAAAAACTTAGACGGGGTTCCATAAATGTGGTTTGTGTTGCTTTCCAATCTACTTAAGTTTAGAACATAAAGCTTGGAACTTATTTACCCCGAAATGTGGTCTCTCAAATAACTCAAATACGTCGAGATGACTTGGGCCCCCTGCAATGACGAAGCCTTCTCAACCAGATCTGCGTATAAGACCACCTCGCCTCCTTCTTCCTCAACAAATGGCATTCTGCTATGTGTGTGGAAATGGGAGGGTTCGGAGAGAGTCCTCCTTTTCTTATGGAAAGCGACGAATCGCCTTCTCATGGTCAACGAGGAGTGAGCTCGCAGACACATGACAACGAATCCTATTTGCCCTGTGTGCGGATATCAGGCCGAATCCCTTTTATGTGGTTTCCAGGACTGCCGCCCCCGCTATTCGATTTGGAATAATCTTTTGGGGTCTAAAGCTAGCCCGACCTTCTTCAGCAACCCGAACTAGGAAGATTGGTTGGAGTCAAATCTCGTGATTCCTTATCATGGTGCGATGATTCAGAATTGGAGTATCATTTTTAGGTCTGCTCTTTATTTAACTTGGCAAGCTTGCAATGAGCAGGTTTTTTCGAACACGGTTACCGAACTTGAGAATATCTACTAAAGGATTCAGCACCAGATTTCTGCCAGATTTCTCTCACATCCACTCCAAAACACTCCCCTTTGACATGGCCATAAAAACAGAAAGCCAGCCCACAATGCAACAACTAGAGGGCAGCGACACTTGGGAAGGGTTGTTGGACCCTCTCAACTTACACCTCCTCAAGATCAAAGGAGAAAGAAGATGAGAATCTAATATATATTAATACCAATAAACCACATCTGATTTTACCCAAATAGACATCACTAATCAATACCACCTGTTTTTACTTCACAATTTTTTTCCCAAATCAGGGGTACATTTGACATTTTCGTGGCAATGTTCAAAATCCATCATTATTTCTCTCCTTTCTACTTTATGTCACCTTAAACTTTCACTTTATCAAAACTCAAATCAAAACTTTCCGTCAATTGCCTCCATCTTCATAGCAAGTTTGAAAAAAAAATCAGCTTGCTTCAATTTCTTCATTTCTTCATTTTCCATCTGAGCTCATTTCTTCATTTTCCATCTTTCATTTTCATCTTCTCAAAAACTGAAACAAGAAGATTCAACACCGAGAGAGAAGAGTGGGTTTGACGAAGAGAAGGGAAGAGAGTGGAGGAGATGAGAAAGAACAAAATGCGGAGAGAAACAGAGTGACAGTGGTGGGTTGCGGTGCATTTCTTCCTTCTCCCTCTATCTTCTTCTCGGTATTTTTTCTTTCCTTCTCAGTATTTTTTCGTCATTATTCATTTCTTATCTTCTCTTGCATTCCAGATCTCATCTTTGAAGGTTATGCTCAACAATTTTAACGGGAAGAGAACAAATAAATTAGAGGTTGTCTTTGTTGCTGGTATATGAATGTAGAAGGAAAGTAAACAGGTACATATGCGATGAGGAGGTGAAAGAAGCTAAAAGGAAAAATCAAGAGGAGACTATAGGTTGGTAGATGAGAAATTGGAAATAACTGGAAAAAATTAGGGGTTGTAAAAATTCAATGTTTATTTTCAGCTTGGTTTTAATAAGGGGTTGAAAAAAGTAGGTTGGTATTAATTAGGGGTTGCCCTGAAAAAATTAGGGGTTAAGCTCTTAATTCTTCATATAGTTTTTTTTCCAGATCTTCAATACTTTCTTTTTACTTTTTTTTAAAGCTCAATTGTAGTGTTTTCTTTTTTCATTTGCAAAGGTTCTGTTCGTGGCAAATGCTTTATTATTATTTACAAGGGAGCTTCATTTGGATTACAATGAAAAATGAAAGGATGAAACAATGGAGGAAGGGACTGGAGCAGTCAACTGAGAACCACTCTAATGTAGTGTTTTTGTATTAAACAAAGATGTATGATGTACCATCCCCTACAAATATAAGTTTCTTTTGCAGTTTTACATCTTTAAATCACTGAACAATAAACAACAATACTTGAGTGATCTGTGTGTTGATAGGTTTTATATTCTCATTAGATTTCCCCTAATACATTTTCTTACTGCTTTATATTTTGTTTCAGGAAATTGCTTTACCCACAACTGAGTTGATAGAAACCGAAAACCAGAGGAGGAAAGGTATACGTGCATCCCGTATGCTGCTTAAACTCAGTGTTAGTCAATGAGTATACCTTACATTAAGAAAGGTACAGATGAATGATGTCTCTACTATGTAAAAATGGTCATTAGGATAGTCAATGGATATACTTTAATTGAATACTTTACCCTTTTTTAATAACTGCTGTTTGTGGTGAAAAAGATAGAAAGGGCACCATGAGATTTCCCCAAGGAACTACAACAGGTTTTGAGTTGGAATCATGTGGTCTTGATAGCCACCATCTAAGCTGACCAAATAGAATACATGACAACCTAGCTCATGGTAGAGTCAATTTTGTCAAAGTATAGTATTATGATGATTATCTATGATGCTAACATGAGCAAATATAAGTGTTAGTCTACCTTCCAATGGTCAGGATGTTGTCTCTCAAGGTATGAGAATGTTGTCAACTATGTTACCTATGAGAAATTAAATTTTGAAACCACTGATGACACTTAAACCATTACTATAGCATTACTACTAACATGTATATGACACTAAACCTGATGTATGTATATCTGCATCAGCATGAAACATTGGCTTAATGCTTGCATATTAAGATGTTACTTTCCATTACTATTGATTCTAAAGTTATTTTATTTATTTATTGAAAGATGAACTGCTAGAAAGAGTTCTTCTTGGAGCACTCACTACAATCGAGAATAAGAAATTGAGGGGTTCTTCAATCTAGATGGGTCTGCCCATATTGGTGGTGAGGGAATGATGCGCAATTGGTGGTGAGGGAATGATGCGCATATATACTCAATTGCTGTTTTCTTCGTAGGCACTGTCCATATTGGTGGTGAGGGAATGATGCGCATATAAAATGAGCCAATAGAGGTAGCAGCTGTTCCAATTTACAAAGTTTTTTGCGCTAAATCTTTGCAATTGACTATTTATTAACTGATACTCAACTTACTTGCCTTAAATCAAAGTTACATTACTTTACTTTTGCAATTTAGCCATTTACAATTACAACCACTGCTTCTGGCCTTTTGGAACACATAACCATAACACGAGAATACAAGTAAATTGATTGGCGGATTTAATTCTTCTACTGATTCTGTCATGTCCACATTTGTTTCCCATTATGTTCTTCATCACTAATGTTTTTGTCAATAACAGTTCAGATTTGTGGTCTGAACTTTTGATGTTCTAGATTCTATTCTCCTTTCCATACTGGTGTAAAATGGTTGCAAATTAGTCTTTCCATTTGCACGTGTTGCTGTCCAACCTTACATGCCTCCATTCTTCAATTTATAGATCTTTGTTTCTTGCTGAGAATGGTTATATAAACTAACGTGATGCTTTTTTTTGTTATTTTTTCATTGGAACTTGAAAGATGGTGTTTGTTGAACTAGGAAAGAAGATTAGCCTCAACTTCTTTCAATTTTCAACATCCTTCTTCAACTTCTATATTTCTAAGCTTCAATTTGGTAACTTCTGATGATATATTTTTCACAGCTTTTGTTCAAAGATCGTAAATTGCATAACTTTGTTCAAACGCTTCACAACTCCACAATCCCACTTATATTTGAACATCATTGATTACATGTAAATGGTTTGATGCTTATAAGGTTTATTGATTGGACTGTAAATCTTCAAGCTTACCGAAGATTCACATATCTAATCTTTGCATTTAAGATTTCGTTTGTCTGCATAAGCCTCACCAAAATGCATTCCAAGGACTCCTTTAGTTTTATGACTAAGCTATTGCGCCCCTTTAGTTTTTGTTTATGTGTCATTCGAAGAATTCCTTTAGTTTTTTTCCTTATGTATATATTCTCTTATAGTAGTCTCTACATATTGAAAAGCCTCAATAAAGGGAAAGGTCTATTGATTTAATTTGTGTGTTCATTGTATGTTGAGTTTCTTTGTAGAAGCTATTGTTATGATTTGCTTTTGATAAAAACTCTCATAACAAATGAGTTTTGTTTGTTTTTACTAAGTACAACAATTTCTAACAATAACTCTTTTTTGGCAATTTTGATTCCTGTAGATGTAAACCTCCAAGAGTTATTAATCCAGTAGACATTCCATCATCTTCATCAAATTGCGAAGAAGTATATGCCACTTTAGCAGTTGATGGTTTTGACTCATTCTGACTCTCAAATCAACTTACTTTATATGCACATGACTTCATTAACTTACATCCGAATATTCTTGATGGGGGAATTTGCATCAATTACCAATACTGGCTCAAGATGAAGTGTTTTATTCAGTAGTGCTATATTGAATATTCAGCTACAAAATATATATTATGACTTATGTCCTATTTGTTTTTGGGTTGTACCACAAACTTTATATAAGTTGGAACTGTTCTTTCTCAAAGAATATGTATGCCTCATTCAATGTGTGTCTATTTTAGTGCAAACTTCTTAACAAATATGTATTGACACTAAGAATAAAAATTGGAAACATAACTCTGTAGGATATGTATTGGGAAATTGAGGGATTGGATGTTTTTATTATCTTCATATTTTGCACTTTGCAAGTGTCAACATGTTGTTACATATGAACAACATATATTAAGATGCTTTTAGATTTAATACAATGAACCACACATCTTCAGGTATTCGCAGAAGGAAATTTGTCTATGTATCCTAGAATGTACAAATCAGTTTTTTCTTATCACCCCTATTATTGAAATAGAACCTACAAATCCACCACTAGAGGGGCTATTTCGAAAATGAAATCAAGGTGAAGGGTCAATATGACTTTGTATCATTCAACTTAATCAAACAACATTGGTAATTGATGATTATTTAAATGAAAAAGGATATGAACAAGAACAATGTTTTTGAAGTCATTTTCATTTGTTTTTATCTTGGTCTTTGTTCCTATTGCATGTTATGATCATCTAATTCCATTGCAAAAGAAAGAGCATCATAGCTTCATGACAAACAATGCCTCAATTTATATTTCCCACTTTACGGTTTTCCTTATCATGGTTAGTTAAGAAATTTAAGTATGTATTACTTCATTAGAATTGGATACACAATGAGATCAGATCGATGAACCATACAAGACTACAACTTAGCAACCCGTACGAGACTTTAAAAATAATTCTAAGTTGTAGTCTTATGATATGAACTCAAATTCTAAGTTAGTATGTTTTTCTTTTTTTTGAGATTTAAGTTAGTATGTTTTGTGCCATATGAAACTTATCTCCACTCTGGAGTTTCATTTTTTCAAATTCCAATTTAATACAAATAATTATAAGTTGTAGTCTCAAATTATATGGTTTGTTTCCATTTTTATATATGGTTTCCCTTTTATAGCTTTATTAAGTCAATTTGATAATATTTTATATTTGGTTGACTAATATTCGGTTCGGTTCGACATTACATCATTTAGCTACATTTTTTAGTACTGAGCTTTGAAACTTAGAATTTCGATTTGATTTTCAATCATAACCACGTAATGCGATCGACCCGTGCGGATGCACGGGTATG
Source organism: Astragalus membranaceus (assembly GCA_039519185.1). Taxonomy (NCBI): domain Eukaryota; kingdom Viridiplantae; phylum Streptophyta; class Magnoliopsida; order Fabales; family Fabaceae; genus Astragalus; species Astragalus membranaceus. The sequence goes on from CM076849.1 coordinate 59,553,309, forward strand.
TTACTAGTCGGGAATAAAAAAAATCAACAGTGCAAAGTGTTCCCATCATCTTAATTTTCTATTTTTTTTTATGTAAATAGTTTTTTTTAGAAAAAGAACATGAAAGAGGTCATTCGTATTTCCTCGCAATATTATAAGAGTACTCTTTACTATTTATCGTACTTTTTCCAAATGATTTAAAAGATAAAGAAATTTTAGATTTACATATTAAAACGTCACATACCGAACATTTTTAATATTATGATTTGAATAGAATTTTAGTTTTTTTTTGGACAAAAGTAGAATTTTAATTTTTTGATTATTCAAAGTGACAAATTCACCCTTGATATTAAATTATACTATATCATTTTTTAAATTAAATATTAATATATTACTTTTTAATTTCATATCAATTTTTACTTATTTATTTTGATAAAATATCATTTAATTTTTATTTTTTAATATTTATATTTATATATTATTAAATTTTATTTTTTTGTAATTTAAAAATAAGTTAAATAAAGAAATTATTTTATTTTCCCAACTGCTTTCTAACCAAATTCATCTTTTAGATAAGATTTTAAATATAAATCCAAGATAAAATAAGGTGATAAGATTAATTTATTATATTACGCTGACTCAACAAAGACTAGACTAATATAAAACCTAAGAAGTTTATTATATCTTATCTCCTTATTCTGACCATCAAATTAATATTTTAATATTTTTTTCTAAAAGTTCATACGAAGCACCCTGATTGGGTGTTTATAGGGTGATGGAACAAATCAAATCTCTCTAGGATATTGTGTAAAATACTATGAGTGGTTAAGATTGAATCAACTAGTATTAAATCTCAACCGTTGAAGAATTTTTATACTACATCCTACGATCATATTTAATGGTTCACCTGTGAGAGATTTGATTTACTCCCTCACCCTAAAAGCCCCCTAATTGTATAATTTTTTTTAAGAAAAAACTCAATTTCTATATTTACAATTACACAAATAATTTTGTTTAAAGGAAAATAAACCGATAATATATATCTCGTGCATGTCATGTCATGTCAATGCCTACTACTGTCGCTGTCACCTTCGCATAGGAAAAAAAACAATGGTGGCACTTCTGCAATTGCATCAACATCATCTATGCCATAATAATCATACTTTTAATTTCAAACTAACCAAACCACTTTTTCAACCCACAATTTTTCTCCGATCACCTGTTTCCATAGTCATTGTGGGGCATCATCGCCAATGCCATCTTCAAGTTCAAGTCAATGCTTCTTCTCAATCTCACCCTCCTTCCTTTCCATTCAGGTACACAATCCTTCATTTTTTCGATTATTTATTTCATTTCTTGTTTCTTTCTGCAAAATCAATCATTATGTGTCGCTCTTTTCTTGCTTCAAAATCATTTATTTTAGAACATATTCTATTCCCAATACATTATGGCTTTCATTGCATTCAATTGATTTGTAGGGTATGAAATTTGATTTACTGATTAACAGTATGCATTCAGAGTCAGAGCCTTTTGACACGAGGAAGGGAATTGCATAAATGCCTCTAAAATTGATTCTAATTAGAAGTTAGGGTTTGTAGCTTTTGCTTCCAAAATTGATTTGTATTCTCAAATTTATTGTTCAACTCACTTTTACGTCAACTCATCCGAACATAAATCACTTTACATTGAAAATCAGTTTTGCAAAATCTATTAATCCAAATCAATTTTTGTCACTGCATAGCCAAACACATATAGACGTGCATCCAATACGAAACAACCAGTTGTAGCTTCCTCAGTGAGTTGTGTTGCGACGTGGTTCTACCCTGATTCCAAATGTATGCTAAATGTTTTAAGCTTTTGCCATCACATCATCATGAATAGAATGTGTTTGGGTGACATTTGACAAGAGTGATTTTGAATAGAATTGATTTTGTAAAATTGATTTTGTTACAAATCTTACGATTGAATTGAATCGAAAGTACAATGATTTATGTCTGAATGTTTTTACTTTAAAATTTTGAGTGTTCAACCCAAACGCGAAATCTACATTTTATCGCTTCTACTCAAACTGATGTTTGAAGGCAAAACAAATTTTACCTGACCAGAACCAAACACTTGTATTTTCTTTACTTAAATCACATTTGAGGAGAGGCAAAAGTCAATTGCGATACAATCCAATGCGAACAAAACACGCATGAAATCCTTCTGTGGAACCTTGTGACTTGTGAGAGTTGATTTTACAGTAGCTGGTACTTTGCTAGCTTGTGGTTCAACTTTTGACAGTATCTTTTTGGTGCAGACCTTCAAGTAAGAAAAGGGTTGATGAGAGTGGGAGTTTGACTTTAGACAGCATCAGACAAAATTTGATTAGACAGGAGGAGAGCATAATATTCAGTCTTTTAGAGAGAGCTCAGTATTCTTATAATGAAGACACATATGACCATGATGCATTCTTCATGGATGGTTTTAATGGATCTTTGGTTGAGTACATGGTCTGCCAAACTGAAAAGCTTCATGCACAGGTTATTGTAGTTCTGAACCAATGAATATATGGAAGAGAAAAGAATCATAATTAAACTGTTTCTGCTTGGCTTCCTTTTGAAATCAGGTTGGAAGATACAATAGCCCTGATGAGCATGCTTTCTTTCCTACATACTTACCTGATCCGATGCTTCCACCACTAAAGTACCCTCAGGTTTTGAAATTTTATCCTCTTTCATGTTTTTGTAGCCTATCTTAATTTCATGAGTTGCACTGTGAGATCTTTAGGTACAAGCCACTTCATTTAACTGAATTGATTAACCCTCATTGTGGATTGTTTAAAAAATTTCTTTCAGATTTTAGTTTTCGCATTATTTAGCTCATCGGTTTTTGACTGATCTAGCTTCCATTTTCCGCTATATACATAACCAGGTTCTGCATCACTCTGCTGATTCAATCAATATAAACAATAAGATTTGGAATATGTATTTTAAAGGTCTACTCCCAAGATTAGTAAAAGCAGCAGATGATGGTAACTGTGGATCCGCTGCTGTTTGCGACACTCTTTGCATGCAGGTACTTATATAAGCTTCCCATATTAAAGAAGCTTTTCATCATTTTTAACTATACAAAATAAATTGATGTGTGTAGGTACAAAATTATGACCTTATTTCTTCATTTATACTGAAACTTTGAACAACAGAAGACAGTTATACCCTTTTCTTACTTAAACCATAAGATTATCCTATTCATTGAAATGACAATTTTCAATATTTCTCAGCATCCCCCCCCCCCTCGGGCTAATTGCTCACAAGCTAATGCACTGCATCGAATAATAATATTATTATAATGATAGGATCTTAAATAAATGTAATGTAGGGAGGGAAATTAAATATATGAGATGTAGGGGATTATGGCTTAGGGAGGGAATTGGTTGTAACCAACTTGCTTATGTGGCAAATTGGAGGGAAAGTGGGTGAGTTAGTGGAGGTTATAAATAGGAGTTGGGGGGATTAGAATGGGTAAGCAAGAATTTGGGAAGTTATTCCTTTGGGAGAGATTAGGCCTCTATAGTGCCTTTTGGGAGACTCTAGGCTTCTCGAAGTGCCTAGTTTATCGGTTACGCTTGTAATTTCTGTTTATCACCATTAATATACAGTTTCTATGTTCTTATTGAGTCATGAGGAGTTCCATAAATTCTGGTTCCTATCATATAAGTATTATTTTTATCTTAGATACTTCCCATTATATATACTTACCACTAAAATCTGTTGATCTATTAGGATTTTTATCTTGGTCGTAGAAAAATTTAAGGGGATGGAAGGTTTCCCTATTCCAAGGCTTGAGCATGCTACATCCTCAATGATGGCTACAAATGATCTTCATCCCAAAGTTGAAATCTAGTGATGCTTGGACAATTATAACCATAAAACTAGTTTACATGTACAAGAAGCTTATGTTGAATCGTCATAATTCAGTCATCCATATGAAGTACCGACCGAAACAGACACGGGCACCAGACACAACACTCACACGGACACGTATACACCAGTTTTTATTTTGAAAAATACAAGTAATGTCGGTGTACGACACAACACGTGTTGGACACCGGACACGTCTTCAACCCGAAGTGTTGGTGCTACAGTGGTCATGCCATGCCTCCTAACCTAAGTTCTGAGTGTACAGTATATGCTCTTAAGTTAACAGTAATATGACGTTCAGTTCATTGACTCCTCCAAATATGGTCTATATTTGAACATTGGATATGGTTTTTGTACACTCTATCTCTCTCTCTCTCTAGGTAAAATTTATGAAAGAAAAGCAGCCAATAAACTTTACAATGAGGAATGAGCTTTAAAATAAGCAATAGGTCAAGTGGGTGGTCTTTTTTTGGAGGGTAAACCGACAATACTTGATTTATGGATATAGTAATCAAGTAAGAGTTCTTTAGTACAAATACCATGTTTTTTTTTATAATTCTTCAGCATCATTACAGGCTCTCTCAAAGAGAATTCACTATGGCAAATTTGTTGCTGAGGCAAAGTTTGAAGAATCTCCTTCTGTATATGAGGCCGCCATCAAAGCACAAGTAAAACACTTACATGCCTTATTATAACATATTAATCTTTATATGGCCATGTAATGTTACTTCGTTTTGTGACAACGCATAAATCTGGAATTCACAGGACAGAAAAAGGTTGCTGGAGTTGTTGACATATGAAACAGTGGAGGCATCAGTTAAGGAGAGAGTAGAAATGAAGGCAAGAACATATGGTCAAATGGTAAAAATCAATGAAACAGGAGATGTAGCCGATCATGCATATAAAATCAAGCCAACTTTGATTGCCAATCTTTATGGAGATTGGATAATGCCTCTCACAAAAGAAGTGCAAGTAGAATACTTACTGAGAAGACTTGATTAAACAGAAGATGGCCTAATTTTTGAGTTTTGTTTTAGCTGCTGTAGACTTGTGCAGGATCTTCTAGGTAATGCAGCATAGTTTGCTCTTTTTTGCTTTCAAATCCTCAGAACTTGATGTGATTGTTGACTTGATACCAGTTCTCAAGAACTCTTGGTTGAGAAAGGTTTCTCCCGAGTGGATGATGAGAATGATGCTGGGATGTTTATCAAAATAGTTTTCAAGTATTGTTATTTGCATAGGATACTATATTAATTTGATTATTTTCAATGGTGATAAATGGGTGATTTTATGCAAGATAACTTAGAATAAGCTCCTTCCCATATGGGAAATTTGAGAGAAGACCAATGAATTCCTATCCTTCCAAATTTCCATAGCTGCAGCCTCAAAAATAATAGGCCATTCTCCAAAATGAATCCCAATACACCTAGAAGATAGATTCCTGTCAAACCAATTATGAAAGCTAATACTGAAGAATTTTTACTTCACTACTCCAGAAACAATCAAGTTAGTCCACAAATCCTGGGTTTCTTCACATTCTCTCAACATGCGCATAATGCTTTCTAATATCTCAGGCATAAATTATCTAATGTCATATTCCTCTTCTTCCTTTATGCATTTGTCATTAATTTTCCATGAGCAAGCTTCCAAAAAAAACGATTTGAATATGCTAGGACCAGGCCATTTCCAAACCTTCTCAAAGATTGGATTTTGGGCAACAAAGCTTATTCCATGAAACCAAACGACATTTATCAGCTTTGGAACTCCAAATAAAGTCCTTACAAATGTTCTCAGCTTTATCACACACAAACATGCATGAATGAGAAATATTGATTACATGGGGTTATATTTTGATATCTTTCTTTATTTTGATGAATATTATTAATGTATTTGACCCTGCAATGCACAAACATAAATCCGCTTCTAGGCAAATTAAAGTTACAACATTGTTAAGATATATAATGCAATATATTTTTGTTAACATACTAACATACTTTTCGTAACATATTTTTCTTAGCCTTTATATGAAAAACTTAAGGTAAAACTTTAATACAATTTGGTTTCTATGATAGGTGTAAAAATTATTAAAATTGCGGATAACTATGATGTTCAAAATAAGATCCGGGGGTGAAAAACTCCAAATTTGGGTGCAAGTGGTTAATGCACTTCATCTAAAGGGGCGGACTTGGCTGGTACCCGGGTTCGATCCCCGGTGATGGAACAAATTGGAGTCAGACTGTACTTAACTCCCGGCTGACCTCCGAATTATTTAGGGTCTCTTTCCCTTGGTAAAAAGTAGCGGATAACGGATAGCAGATAAGCTAGCTGATAGCAAATGATGTGTTTGATAAAACTAGCGATTGAAGTGAACTAGCTGATAAATGTAAAATGTCATAAAATGACATATTTATTTAATTCATTATTACATTTATTTAATAAGCATAGAGAAATAATTTAAGAAAAATAAAAAGGGTAAAGATGCCAAAAAAAGTGAGACGCTATCCGCTAGCGTTTGAAAAAACGCTACTTGAAGTAGTGTTTGAAAAAATGCTAAACGCTACCCAAAAAACGCTAAACGCTAGTACTTACCAAACACGTGTATTCTTCACCTGCTAGTTTCATCTGCTACTTTCATCCGCTATTCGCTAGCAGATGTGACGCGCCAAACAGAGCCTAAGTCTCTCGATTTGTTACCTTTTTTAAATAAGATTGCTCGCAAAAACATAATTACAATGTAAGGAATTCCAATTAGGTTACCGTCATAGACACTGTCAATTACCATATTAATATTTGCCTCAATAAATATATCATTTCAAAATGATTTTTGAACAATTGGAAACTAGACAAAAGTTTCTAGGAAATAGACTCCAAAATGGCTTGATATCGTTAAGTATTGGCTGAGAGAACTGGGTTGCAATTTGCGGTTAAGAACTGAAATTTCGTATTGATATTGATGTAGTATTCTGGCTATATTGTTTTGTGCAGCTGATGGATTTGAACCATTCTTGCTCTTCTAGAAAGTATACACGATCTTCAATTGCTGAAAATTCTGCTCAAATGATTGAGTATATAATGACACTTGAATTGTGTAGAATAGATTCATATATGTTTTAATTCGGTCCAAACATGATTTATTTGTATAGTTTCAACCCATATGGTATTCTTTGTGAATGTATGTTTTAAGTGTGGATTTAATTTGTGACTTAGTCTAAGTAAGGACCTAGTAAAAAACGTCGGTAATGAACATACAAGTTTCTAAGAATAACTACACACGAGTAAGGCCCGGTAAAAAGAGTTAATGATGAAATGTTGTTGGGTTGTGAGAAAGAACTGTACTCTGAGTATGGATCAGATAGAATTAGCTAGTGATGAAGGTAGTGAGTTGTAAAGAAAGTTATGTTTTCATGGAACTTGTTTAAAAAATGCATGTTTTGTCCCTAGGTACTCTCCGATTTATCTCACCCTTTATCGATCCTTGTTGTTTCATATCGACAAGTGTAGTATTGGTAATTGTGAAGTGTTTACGAGAGACATATCAATTAATTAATAGGCGCAAGAGTCTTTCAATGAAGTAGCCAAATAAAAGTCGAGTTTCACGAGTCAATTTGAGTTCATGTATTTGTGCAATAAATTTTGAGTTTGACGTATCAAGCTAATTAGTTTAATTTCCCCAATCTCAATGATGGTTCGTTCAAATACCCCGTGTTGTTCCGCGTTCAAATACCCCGTGTATGATTGGGTGCAAGAGAGTTCCGCGTTCGGGCAAAATACCCCGTGTTGTTCATGAATTGGTGGAAGTAACCGAGAAGTCTTGTGGTGAGGGTATTGGAGCTGAAGTTGGGCATGATTCAGTGGCTCAGGCAAATAACTCTTCGTTATTTTCAGCGGGGGCTGTTCTTTGTGATGGTTTTATTAGTAGCTCAGACATTGCCCGGGTGAATAACAGGTTTTGGGCTCTTCAAGAGAAGTCAGTGGCCGGGAAGGTGTGGGAGGAAGTCAAGAAGTTAGGGGTGGAGGGTAATCACGATGACGAGCATTATGTAGAGATGATTGAAGCAGGTGAGAGGCATGACCAAGATGCAAAGAATAAGGGGTGACCAACAACGGTGTACCATGAATATACTATCTTTGAATATGCGTGGGTGGGGCGACAGAGCTAAGCGTCGCCAACTGTCTTCTCTGATTAGAACTGGTAATTTTGACTTTATTTGTTTACAGGAGACGAAAAGGGAGGATATAGATGGCATTCAAATAGGTGAGTTATGGGGCAACAAGGCTTTTGATTGGTCGTTGGTAACTTCTCGTGGTTTGTCCGGCGGTATTTTGTCTACTTGGTTGACAGGTGCGTGGTCCGTTTGTTTTCATTTTAAAGGCACCGGCTTTGTGGGGGTGTGCGCTGTTTACCGTAATGCAATTATATATGTGGTCAATGTTTATGCTCCTTGTTCGGTTGTTGATAAACGGAAAACGTGGGAGGATTTGAAGGGGATGAGGCACAGGTTTGAAAGGGGCGAGTGATGTGTAGTTGGGGATTTCAACGCTGTTTATAGTGCCGAGGAAAGAAAAGGCAGGAGTGTTGGGGGATGTTGGCAAGAAATTGTTGAGCTTAATAATTTCATTAATGATATGGAGCTTATTGATGTAACTGTATCTAGGAAGAAATTTTCTTTGCATTGCTCTTACGATGTGTCCATGAGTCATTTAGACCGGTTCCTTCTATCGGAAGGGCTTATTTCGTTGTGGAATGTCTCGGGGCAATGGATTGGTGAGCGAGACATATCAGATCAATGTCCAATTTGCCAAGGATTGCGGACCGAAACCATTTCGTTTTATTAATGGTTGACTGGAGCATTCTGAGTTTCGTCTGTTTGTGAACTCTTGTTGGGCTGAGTTTGCTATTAATGGTAATAAGGCTTATATATTGAAGGAGAAGTTGAAGTTGCTCAAAGCCAAATTGAGAGGGTGGAACAAGGAGGTGTTTGGTGTGCTTGATTTGACTATTGAGAGCGTGGTTAAGGATCTTAATGGGCTAGATATCTTACTTGAGGAATCTTTTGATAATGAGGTGGTTTGGCAAAGGAAATAAGTTGCTAATACGTTTTGGAAGGAAATCAGGTTGAAGGAGAGCTTGTTGTGTCAAAAATCTAGAGCTAGATGGATTAGAGAGGGGGATTCTAACTCCAAATATTTTCACTCTCTTTTGAAGTCTAGGCAGAGAAGGAGCAATTTCTTACTTATGGATGAGAATGGGGTGCTAATTGAGGATGCGGAGGAGGTAAAGTTTAGAGTTAAAAGTCAATTCCAGAATTGTTTTGAGGAACCACTCCAAGATCGCCCAATTCTTGGAGGGTTAGAATTCAAACAAATTTCTAGTGACGCCAATGGTCTTTTGTTGATGCCTTTCACGGAAGAGGAGATTAAGGGAGCAGTAGCTTTCTTTAATGAATTTCACGTGAAGGCATCCCTCCCAAAGGCTTTTTCGGCTTCTTTTATGCTTTAATCCCCTCAAGAAAGACAACCCCCAAAGTTTGGGGGAATTTAGGCCTATATGTTTGATTGGGAGCATGTACAAAATCTTGGCGAAGGTGTTAGCTAGCAGATTGAAGAAAGCACTCCCCAGTGTTATATCTAGATGTCAATAAGCTTTTTTGGGAGGTCGGAACATTTTAGATGGTGTATTGGTGGTGAATGAAATCGTTGACATCGAAAAGCGAAATAAGGAGGGTTGTTTGCTTTTCAAGGTTGATTTTGAAGAGGCCTATGACTCTATTTCATGGAAGTTCTTGGTATTCATGATGAAGGCTTGTGTATTCTCTAGCTCTATGTCGGTGTTGGTCAACGGTAGTCCTACTAAGGATTTTCAAGTTAGAAGAGGCCTTAGGCAAGGCGACCCTCTTTCGCCATTCCTTTTCTTGATTGTTGCCTAGGGTTTGTGATAATTCTCTAAATTATCTAATTTTTCTAGTCTTTATGAAGGAAAAATTGTCATATACTCTAGACTTATAGTTTGCTTTTCTCTTAATTTGATGTAATTGGGCATGATTCATCTCTTAAAATATTTTGATGATTTTCCCAAAATTTAGTTGCAAATGTGAGCATAATAATCATTAGTTTAATTATTTATATTTGTATGTGCAGACCTTAATGCTAACTTTCATTATTTAGCCAACCAATTGGAAGAAGGAATTGAGGCAAAAAGAGATTTAAAAAGAGAAATAAAGAAAATGAGCTTTTGGAGATAAAAAGCATAAACTAAAATAGGCCCATTGGCTAATACTTGGAGCCCAATTAATTGTCAAGTCCATTAGGTAAAAAAGGGAAGGACGGCTGGGAATTGAAAAAAGGGTTTTTTTTGGTACCCCCATCACATCTCTATTTACACCCATCGACCCAGCGAAAAGACGCAATTGCCCTTCACAAAATTTAAAAATCCCGAATGTATCCTGATTTCAATTTTTTTTTGGAAATCGGATTTAGGTAAATCCGATTTCCACTAAAAATTTTAAAAAAGGAAGCGTGGAAAGGAATGATAAAAAAGAGGAGAAATAGAAAGAAAGGAGGAGACGCACAGAGAAAAGGAAGAAAAACAACAGTACGTTCAGCATCAAGCTTTTGACGGCCGAAAGTGGTCTATTGGAGGAGAGAAATTGGGAACTTAGCAATCACCGTGAGCGAGATAGTGGAGGAGCCGACGGAACTCGGATTATCTTCATCTTTTCATGGAGTTATTTTCATTCCCCTTTTCACTTTTAATTGTTATCTCTATTTCTATGTGTTCTGGACTGGACCAAGAGGTCCATTAGCAAAACCAGGGGGTGCGTTTAGCAATTGGATATGGATCAGCCCAACCGATTCGGCCCATATCCACAACATACAAGCCCAATACGCTTGGAGGGTTCAGATCGCCTCCACTGATCCGACGATCCACAACGAGCATCGATTTCCTATAAATACCGGCTCGCATAGCCATTTATACGGTACACACTCTTCTCTTGCAAATTCACTAGCTTATTCTCATACTGACTTGAGCGTCGGAGTGGCTTTGCAGGTACCCCCCAGGCGCTCACTGACCTCCTACCAACAGCAGCCTACCTAAATACTGCTAGGTACAGAACATTGGCGACCATAGTGGGAGATTTCTATCTTTCACATCATCACTACTCGAACTTTTCTCTTGCTACTCCATGGCTCCCAGAGACAGACCCCGGGTTCAAAGTATTGCCATACCCGCACGCCGACCAGAGGGTACTCCTGAGGGCAACGTCGTGACCCTACTTGACGAGGGTACCAGTCAGCCTAACCAGCCCTCGAATATGAGTCAGCTTCTGGATCTCCTGGCCGATCGCACTCAAGCTATGCTGCAGCAGGAAGCTCGCCTGAGAGAGATTGAAAGGCGTGTGGCTTCCCTGCCTGTGCAGCCTCCACCCAGCTGGGGAAGGCACGTGCATCAGTCTCCCCCTCGAAGGCATCACGTCCATCGTTCTCCTCCCCGAAGACAACACGTCCATCGTTCTCCCCCAATGCGGAGGCACATACATCACTCTCCCCCTCAGGGGCGCGGGCATGGAGGATCAGGCTCACCTTCGAGGACCCCTCCACCCCCTCTAGATGATACCTACCGGCCTCGCGACTCCCACTCCAGGACCTTCTCACGCGCATCCCCTGATTCTCGCGAGGGGTCAAGGAACCGGGTCGATACACGTCGGAGGCATCACCGGGGATCGCCATCGAGGAGATCCCCCGACCGACACAGGTATCATGGGTTGGACTATGAAGACACCTCCCCCCGAAACTCAAGAGGGTTTTCGGAAGAAGGACCGTTCACTCGAAGGGTGGATAAATGCCGAATCCCAAGGGCCTTGGAGAAGCTGCCAACCCTCAAGATGTATGACGGAACCGGAGATCCAGACCGCCATTTGGCACACTTCTCCCTGATGATGCGCTATAAAGGCGTCAGGGAGTCTGTTCACTGCAAAATCTTCCCCCTCACTCTCGAAAATTCCGCATTAGAGTGGTTTCAAGAGCTAAGGCCGAACTCCATCTCCTCATGGGGGCAGCTAGTGAGAATGTTCACAGCTCGTTTCCCTGCCTCCCGGTTGAAACCCAAATCCGAAGAGGTTCTTAGGGCAATCGGGCAGGGAGAGAAAGAAACACTTAGAGAGTATCTGGAAAGGTTCAACAAGGAGGCTACCAACGTCAGGGACATTGAAGACAAGAGGAGGCTCTTTTGGATGAAGGATGGCCTCAAGAAGGGAAGCCTATTTCAAAGGGACATGGGGGTTAACAAACCCCGAAGCCTGTACGAGTTCCTTCGGAAGGCACAAAAGTACATGGACTATGAAGAAGACAACTTGGCGTACCAAGAGGAAGCCAAGGTTGGCAACAAGGAGGAAGAGGATGAAACTCGTGACTCCAAATAGGGAGCAGGGCATCAGGACCTGAACCCAGGGCTAGGCCCAGTTATGAATTTTGTTGTTTAAACACGAATGCAGAATGTAAAAGCTCAATATGAATAATTAACAAAAATTCATTTTGTAATTACAATTTTTACTCTAGCTCACTAGCATTAGCACCGGTTCCAAAGAAAAATTCCTTATGATCAAGACAGGAAAAAGGGTCCAACCCCATAGTTAGGAGTGGAGCGAGGCAAGCTTGAGACCCAACATCCCATGCAGGAAGGGACCGCCTGGATCGCGGGGGCAACCTCAACATTAGCTCAAAGCCAAGTTCATCTCTCCAAGCAGGGGAGTCAAGGGTGTGATGGTGCGCTCATCTTCCTAAAGCAAAGCAACCAAGTTCACGGTACCCACCCGACAGGGATCCAAGGTATGAGACCACGATGTCTTGGGTAGCAAGTGCTAAGAAAGGCACGTAAATCAAACAAATGACGAGACCATGAGGTCACAGACACCAGAGATACCAACCTACGAGGGTGATCTCTAATCTGCAGTCGTCCATGCTTATCCGATGGAGGCATGTGAGCATGCTTTGGAAAGCTAAGAAGAAGAGCTACAACTCTCATGTTAAGCTCTAAATCCAATTCGGACGTCTCCGCACCCAGGAAAGGCGCTCAGGAGGAGGACACCAACATCAAGACGCAGCATCTTGGCACAAGGTGCCCAGGAGGGCGCCAGCATCAGAAAACGGCGTCATGGCGCAGGGCGCCCAGGAGGGCGCCAACATCAAGATGTTGCCCTTTGGCTCAAGGCGCCCAAGAGGAGGGTGCCAACTTCAGGATGTTGCACCTTGTCACCCGGCACGCAGGAAGGGGTTCCAGTCTGTAGTCCGTAACTTCGTCCATACTTATCCGATGGAGGCGTGTGAGCATGCGTTGGAAAGATAAGAAACTTAGCCACAATTCTCATGTTAAGCTCGAAAGCCAATTCATACGTCTCCGCACCAAGGAAGGGAAACAAGCTGACGGCACTCACAAGCTCGTGAGAAAATCAAATGGTGCACGAACACGTGAGCAAAAAACATAGTGCACAAGCACTTGAGCAAAGAAGAAAAGAAAATGTGGTGTTGCTCACGCATACTCACCATCAATCACCTCGATCAAGGCAAGTTAGCGAAAAATACCAATAGACGAGCAGGATAATGATGGCACGAGCCATAAGGGCAACCTAACCTACGAGGGCATCCTAAACGACAACGTCAAGTCAAGACCATCCCCCATGATAATCTCGACTTGGGGGTAACGGTGGAACCAGGTCAATATCCACCAGAGGCACCACCGGGGATCACCATCGAGGAGATCCCCTGACCAACGCAGGTCGATACCGAACTTTGCCACGAGGCGTGAAGCGACTTTAAACGTGTCGCAACCTCTGATGGGAGAGTCAAATTCAGATCGATTCTGATAAACTGCCCCCAGAGTCACCACGAGGTGTTAACTTTGCCACGAGGCGCGAAGCGACTTTAAACGTGTCGCAACCTCTGATGGGCGAGTTATATTCAGACCGTGTTCTGATAAACTGCCCCCCAGAGTTAACTTGCCACGAGGCACGAAGCGACTTTAAACGTGTCGCAACCTCTAATGGGCGAGTTAAATTTAGATCGATTCTGATAAACTGCCCCCAGAGTCCCACGAGGTGCGAGTGACTTTAAACGTGTCACAACCTCTGATGGGCGAGTTAAATTCAGATCGATTCTGATAAACTGCCCCCAGAGTCCCACGAGGTGCAAAGCGGCTTCAAAAATGGTCGCAACCTCTGATGTGCGAGTTAAATTCAGATCGATTCTGACAAACTTCCCACAGAGTTAACTTTGCCACGAGGCACAAAGTGACTTTAAACGTGTCACAACCTCTGATGTGCGAGTTAAATTCAGACCGAGTTCTGATAAACTGCCCCCAGAGTGAACAGCCAGGGCCCATGAGGGCGCCTGGCAGGGCGCCAAGTGAAAGCAGCCAGCGCCCATGAGGGCACCGGGCAGGGCGCCAAGTTAAAGCAGCCAGCGCCCATGAGGGCGCCTGGCAGGGCGCCAATTGAACAGCCAGCGCCCATGAGGGCGCCTGGCAGGGCGCCAAGAGAACAGCCAGTGCCCATGAGGGTTCCTGGTAGGGCGCCAAGTGAAGAGCATCCAGCGCCCATGAGGGCGCCTGGCAGGCCGCCAATGAAAAGGCAGGCAGTGCCCATGAGGGCGCTTGGCAGGAGGGCGCCTGGCAGAAGGTGGTCTGGAAGCAAATCCTTCGTAAGGGGGCAGACAACACTGTGTAACAAGGCGCATAAGGCACTCGTGAGGGAACCAAACCCTATCTCGCAAAAATAAAAGAGTGCATGAGCACGTAATAAAATGAAAAGATGCAGGAGCACGTGAGTGCATGATCATACGTAAGAAAATAAAATAGTGCACAAGCACGTGAGAAAAAAAGCAAGTATGAGATCATACATACAGATGTGCAAGGCAATGACTTGCGCCTGAGTCCAGGAAGGCGCCTAAGAGGGCGCCAACATCAGAACTTTGCACCTTGACACAAGATGCCCAGGAGGGCGCCAATATCAGGGGGCAATGACATCGAAGTCAACCCCATTGGGTCGGTATGTGACAAACCTCCCGGCCAGAACCTCTTGATCAAATTAAAATATCATGGAGATGTCAAACAGATAATGGTGAGGACGAAAGAAGCAATTCCCCTCGGCACAAAGCAAGCCCTGAAATTTCATCAAGAAGAAAAGTAGGCTAAGAGACAGGATGAGCAACAAAAAAGCAGAGTGCCAAGCACATGTCCACACAAACCAGCGCCCATGAGGGCACCTGGCAAGGAGGGAACCAGCGCCCATGAGGGCGCCTGGCAAGGAAGGAACCAGCGCCCATGAGGGCGCCTGGCAAGGAAGCAGCCAGCGCCCATGAGGGCGCCAATGAAGAAGCAGGCAGCGCCCATGAGGGCACCAAAACCCTGTCTCGCAAAATTAAAAGATGCATGAGCATGTGAGTGCATGAGCACGTAAGAAAAAAAAACATAGTACATGAGCTCGTGAGAAAATAAAATAGTGCACGAGCACGTGAACAAAAAGCAGAGTGCCAAGCACACGTCACTAGTGCAAAATCAGGAAAAGAATTAGACATTTAAAGTCAGGCGCTCAGATGTCTGACTTTATATGTTGAGGCGGTGGCAAACTTGTAATTAAGAGGCAAAACTCGTGAGTTTTAAAGTCAAGCGAATACACGTCTGACTTCTAAAGTGAAAAATAGGAAAAAAATTAGACTTTTAAAGTCATGCTATCAAACGCGTGACTACATAAGTAGACACGGTGGCAAACTTGTAATTAAGAGGTAAAGTTTTAAAGTCAAGCGCATACACGCCTGACTTCTAAAGTACTAAAATAGAACAAATTATTTAACCCTTTCATTCGCAAAAACGCGAACCCTATCTCTTCTCAGTTTTCATTCGCACCCTTCACGCTCTCTTCATTCGCACCGTCACTCCCACGCTCACTCCATTCCTCTTCCTCACCGTCGCCCTTTCCTCTCCTCACCGTCGCCGTTTCTTCTCTCCGTTTCCTCTCCGTTACCGTCGCCGTTCTCTCCCTCCGTTTCCTCTCCGTCACCGTCGCCCATGATTTGAAGAACAAATTCAAAGTTGATGAGAGATGAGATGGAAGAAAGGCTTAACGATGGTGTTGAGCAGATCTTGAATGCATGAGATGAGAGGTGTGGGGAGCAGTAGATCTACAACTGGATCTGAAGGTTGGAGCTTTCCGAAGGTTAGATCGTGTTGTTCAGTTAGGAACTGCTCCTCCAAACCAGTGACTGAGGCAACCCACACGGTGGAGACGACGACAACTGGAACTTCCGGTGGCGGCGCCCTGACGAATTCGCAAGCTGAAACAAACCCTAACTCCAGCACATTTTTGTTGGTGGGTGTTTAGTGTACTGTTGGACTAGAAGTTTACATTAGATTTTCATTGCAGGTTAGGAGGGAAAAGATAAGTGAGAGAATGAAGTTTCTTCAAGAACTTGTGCCCGGATGTAGCAAGGTGGGTTCCATATTTGAAAGTAGAAGATTTCACGGATTGTGTTTGGTGTATCACTTTGTTTTTAATGTGAAATTTGTTGATGTTTGTAGGTAACTGGAAAGGCAGTGATGCTGGATGAAATCATCAACTATGTACAGTCACTTCAACGACAAGTTGAGGTATGGTCGAGCACTTATCTTCTTATTTTCCCACCAGAGGTTCATATTTTGCTAGAATTTCTCATTACCATATTTGATAACTACACAATTCTTCTATGTATCGGAAATAATCTCATTTTGAATGACACTAATGATGTCATCTATGTTGCATTTAGGATATAGATAACTAATAACAAAATAAACCGTTTTACAAATCATCATTCATATTCAGTTAATGCATCACATTTTATTTTTATGATCCTTACACTACAACAGATTTAAGGATTCCCAGCGTTTTTTTGGGCATTGGTAGCGTTTTAAAATGCTAGAAAAGCTGGCGCTACAAATGCGCATCCCCCATTAGTAGCGTTTTAGAAACGCTAGGGATTTTCATAAATGCGTAGCGTTTTAAAATAAAACGCTACGGATTCTCCTTAGCGTGTTTTGGACATGCGTAGCGCTTTCAGAGAAAACGCTACACATTGTTAAGGAAATTAGTAGCGTTTTCAGCATAAAACGCTACCCATTTGAAAAAGGTGCTAAGCAAATGCGTAGCGCTTTTAAAGAAAACGCTAGTAATGCCAGTAATTTTAATTCACTTTTGTAGCGTTTTTTCTATAAAACGCTAGGTATTGAATGATTTTTTTAATTTCATTTTGTAGCATTTTCTCTATAAAACGCTACGTATTGACTGATTTTTTTTAATTTCATTTGTAGCGTTTTTTCTTTAAAACGCTACCTATTGACTGATTTTTTTTAAATATTCTTTTTATTTTTGTTTATTCTCCCTTTTAATTACAAGCTTATAAATCCATTCCCTGCCAACAAAATTCATCCAATATCATTCCAATAAAATTCAGCCAATATCATTCCAATCCAATATAGATACACACATACATAAACTAACAAGCTTATAAATCCACTCCCTGCCAACAAAATTCATCCAACAAAATTCATCCAATATCATTCCAACAAAATTCAGCCAATATCATTCCAATCCAATATAGATACACACATACATAAACTAACAAGTACTTACAACATAATATATATCCAAATCATACAACATAATAACTAACTAACATTATCAAACTCAAAAGTTGCTACAAAAAGCTAGAAACATAACGACACCACTCCCCCTGACTTCTGTAAGTTGTTCATCAGAGTAATGCTTGAGGTGATGACATTCAGGAAAATACTGAAAATAAAATGAA
Organism: Astragalus membranaceus; assembly: GCA_039519185.1. NCBI lineage: Eukaryota > Viridiplantae > Streptophyta > Magnoliopsida > Fabales > Fabaceae > Astragalus > Astragalus membranaceus. The sequence continues at coordinate 59,571,020 of CM076849.1, forward strand.
ATAAAATTAGAATTAAAATGGTTATTAAATGTGAGTAAGTATTATAATATCAATATAAAAAAGAAATCTAAGTAGTTACCTTGATTGGAATTACTAATTTCTCGTGAGTGATAATCTCACTCATATATCTCATAGTATAGTACCCACAATCATTGCCATTTGGCTGTTTAGGACACTACAAAGCAAAAGATTAGTTAATTGTCACATTTTTATGACTCAAAATTTCAATTAAATTTATAAGAATATTGATAAAAAACTTACAGGTATCGGTACCCATTTTGTTTTACTCACAGAGTATCCCCAATATTCTCTCAAAGCACTGAAACGGCATACATATATATAACTAAGTTAAACAAAATACATATTTTAAATTATAAAAAATGAGAGGGTTACAAATACACACCTGTCAACTATCTCTACGAAGTGTCGGTAGACTTTGTAATGACCTTGAAGTGGATCCAGATAGTATACAATATTTCTCTTAGGGTTTATTGCAAACAATACCCAATGTCGCCTGCAAGTAAATGAATCACGAATGACTACACATTTACACTATAATACAATCCTCAAAATAAATAACCAAGTGATTGAAGACTAAATTTCTCACCCTATATTGATTGGTGCAAAAAATAACGATTCATGATCAAAATGCTGGGCAACCCTGAAGCGTGAAAGGACATAATTAACTTTCAATTTGACTCTTCTTAGTCATAATATCCTCTGCATCTGGTTTAGTTTGATCAGTTTCCCACACACAACCATACTCTGGGCACAAGAACAAAAACTTTTGTGTCCGTTGCGAAGGGACCAACATCTCATTGTACAAGTACCTATAAATAATATATATACAACTTTTAGATCCTCATATATACTCTAATATATACTCTAATATATACAACTATTGTGTACAAATAATTTAATACATACATACCTCATATATACTCTAATAACACTCGCAGTGGCCCATTCCATGTCATATACAGCTTTCAGATCCTCAACACCGAGAATTACAATCTGTTCCACTCCCACAATTTCATCAGTCGGTAAGTTAACAAGGTCACGATCGGGCCTTATTTTTCTATTCGCGTAGACCTTTACATAAGTGATGAACTCCTCGAATTCATCATTGGGAGATTTAACAAGATGTTTGACTGAGTTTATTTCCTTTCCTTTAATAGAAGGAGATGGTCGAGACACTTTGGTATTGTCGGTGGAAGGGGAAGGTCGAGATCTGGCCTTGCTAACACTATTTTCCTTAGATATTCCTTTTTGGGGTAACTGTATATAATAAAAAAATGATTAGTTAGTTAGCACACATTATATATAACAATGAGTCATTAACTTATTAACAAAAATATTGTCACTTACAACGACAAGTTGTGCTGGCCATGCCACAAAAGTACTAAGTGCTTGACCCACAGTAAATATATCTGCACTAACAACTGGAACAGGCAATGGTGCAGACCCCTCAATTGAATAGTCTACTCTAACTCTCAAATGGTTTTCAGGCATGGGTAAATTGTGCATTGTGGCACTCAATTGGTTACATAACATGCCCACTGCAACCTTTCGATGTGGGTTTGCAATATATAGCTCACATTCAGCGTTATCCTAAATCAATTATAAAGAAAAATAAATATACATGATAATTTGATCAAATACATATGTACAAAAAACAGGTCGAGTAATAATAAATACCTGTGTTGATGCAATGGTGCAGCTATCCCGTGCGCTATCTTGGGCAGGTGAGGGTGCAGCAGGTGCAGCAAGGTATGGTGCAGCAGGGGATGGTGCAGCAAGGGATGGTGCAAAGAGATGCTTATACACCAGTCTCTCTTCCATTAATACATCAACTTTCGCGGAGAGCTGGTCATACTTTGCCTCCATCACTTTACATTGCCCGCAGGGGATGGTGCTATGGCTCTTTGGCCCAAACACAGTGGTAGGAGGAATGCCATATCCATAACCTCTTGTACGACCCATATACTCTTCCCTTCCCAAGGCACGGGCAAGGATATCTTGTTCACCAGAGCAATCTGTTAACTCTCCTTGTGATACAGATTGTGATATGCTTTCCTGATGCACAAACATAAGTATATAATGAGAAATGATGATCATATGGATGTCATAAAAATTATAATATTTGAATTTTGGAAATACTTACAATTCTGTCCTTGACCTCCTTAGTTTTGAGATCCACAACGTCACCATCTTTGTTTAGTCGGCCCTCTAACCACAAAGTACAACGATCAAGAGATTCTTGTGTTGGATCTTTCCCCTCTTTCACTAACTATTTAAGTTTAATAATTGTTAATCAACTGTAAATTAAAAGATTCATTAAATCATAATAAATTAAACTAATTGTGTGTTACCAATCTTTCTTCGATAACTTGATATCCACTAGAACCTCCTCTATAAGGGTACTCGGGATTAGAAGCTCTTTCTTTATTCGCTTTTCTCTTTTTCTATTTAAAAAGATAAGTATACATTAATGAATGATATCTAGTTGTCAAATATATATATATATAAAACTTAAATAAGTAATATACTAACCAAGAAAGCCGGATCTGTAGTGCGTATTTGTACAAATAAACTCCAAGCCTCCTTAGTTATAATTCCAGAATACAATGGTGGAGGCTCCTGTCTGATGGTCCCATCAGGATGTTTCAGATACTTTTTTCCTACATCACTTCTAAAACTCCGATGCAACCTTCCGGCTTCCTTGAGTATCCAATCTTTCCGACTATCATCCACATCAAAGTGTTTCTGCTTATACATAAAAATGGATTAAATAAATATAACTAAAAAATCACTAAATAACATTATTAAAGAGGTCTAAAATTATATACCTGTATTAAGGACCAGAAATCATCTTTCAGTTTAGGCAAAACTTTATTATCTTTCTCATTCCAACTTTTAATCGAAATTGGAAACATTTGCTTGACCTTAGTACCAATAAAAGTTATCAAATTTGTGCCGTTCTCTCCAATAGGCAAACCTTTAACACTCCATCTGACCTGCATTAAATCATTAAATAATTAGATAACAATGAAAGTCCAATTATGACAACATTAATAATGTGGAAGAGTAAGATGCTTTCTGCTTAATAACTTACTGAATATTTATCGTGTCCTTTACTTATCCGATGGATGATATTCTTTTTCGATGTCATTCCACGGGGAGTGAACTTCTTTGTGTTTCTATGACCACCCCCATCACCACCCTCATGACTACTGTCATGACCACTCTCATGATCACTAAGTGATGCCATCTGACCTGCAATATAACATAATCCATGTTATTGTTAAATTTACAAAAACAATATAATTATGTATTACTAAAAAATAACGAGATATCATTAAGTCTATATTACCTTTTCCTTTTCCTAGATAAAATTTTGTTTGCAATTCGCGTCTTGGTATTTTTTTCCGGACGAATAGTAATTCCATCATTATGATCTTTTCTAAAATATACAACATCCTCTATAGAAGTATTTTCCCCTTTTATTGGTTCTGATGTTCTGAAGAAATGGTCGTCCTCAACATCATCAGGTGCTTCATCATCATCATTGTTACACACAAATTTTTTGTCAGTCAATAGAACAATAGACCAATTGATATTAACTGGATTAGTGACATAAAACACTTGTTGAGCTTGCGATGCTAAAATAAAAGGTTCATCTTTATACCCTAACTTGTTGAAATTCACCCGCATGAACCCTGATTCATCAATCTGTAAACCAGTATTATTGTCAACCCATTCACATTTGAACACAGGCTCCTGAAACATATTGTAATCTAACTCCCATATGTGTTTATTGACGCCAAAGTATGACATATTCGAATATATGGGATTTCTGTCTTTGGCACTGGATGCATGCATAGAATGAGCTACAAGAGTCACTCCACTATTTTGCATTTTACTCTGATCATCTTGTTCTTTTGTATAGAAAGTGCACTCGTTCATTAGATAGCTGTTGTAAGAGAAGACATGTATATTTGGACCTTTTGCTAACCATCTCAATCTTTTTGAAATCGAAGTAGGATTCGAAACACACTCAGCATCAATGTGATCTTTTAGCCACACTATGAAACTCCTATTGTGTTCTTTTGCTAACCAAACTTGCTTCTTTCCCGGGAATTGACTCTTAAGAATCTTCTTGTGCTTGGCAACATATGAATCAACCTCACTATCATTGTGAAGAACATACAAGTGTGCTTGCTCTAGTTCTTTCCTTGATACCATCACTAACTTAGTTCCTGTCATCCCTTTACTAATCATTCCTACATGACGAGACCTTGGCAGTCCCACAGAATATTCAAGACTAGATAGATAGCCCGTGCAAAACTCAATAGCTTCTTCAACTATGTAGCGCTCAACAATACAACCCTTAGGTCGTGATCGATTTTTCACATATCCTTTTAATATCTTCATGTAACGCTCAAACGGATACATCCATCTCATGTAACATGGGCCACACAATTGTGTCTCCCTAACCAGATGAACTATTAGATGAATCATTATGTCAAAAAAGGAAGGTGGGAAATACATCTCAAGCTCACACAAAGTGACAGTAATTTCTCTTTGCAATGTTGGTAACTTTCCAGGGTCAATCACTCTACTACAAATCGCCTTAAAGAAGAAACAAAGTTTGGTTAAGGTCTGACACACTTTCTTAGGCAAAATGGATCGTATATCAATGGGTAGCAAATGCTCCATGAGAACATGACAATCGTGGGACTTTAGAGACTTTAACTTGAGGTCTTTCATTGATACAAGAGTCGCCACATTTGAAGAGTATCCCTCTGGAACTTTAACTCCATGGAGAAACTCACAAAAGACAGTCTTCTCCTTTCTAGATAGAGTATGAGCTGCCGGAGGTAGATATGTACGTGTACCCTTCTTTACCGGACCCAATTCAGGTCTCAAACCCATACTAACCAAATCCAACCTTGAGTTGATGGTATCTTTAGTCTTACCCGGCATATTGAGTAACGTACCAATGACACTTTCGAAGACATTCTTTTCAACATGCATCACATCAATGAAATGCCTTACATATAATGACTTCCAGTATGGCAACTCAAAGAAAATTGACTTTTTCTTCCACCCTCGTTTGGCAAGTTCTCCTGCAAAAGGCTTCCCAAATTTAATGTTCAAATCTTCCACCTTTTCAAATACCTGTTCACCCGTCAAAGGCGGGGAAGCTCTACGGGTTTCTGTATTCCCATCAAATGCTTTTCTCCACAATCGATAGTGATGAGTTGATCGCAAAAATCTACGATGACCAAGATAGATATTCTTCTTACCATGTTCCAACCACATCCAATCTGTGTTATCTTCACATATAGGGCATGCACACTGCCCTTTGTTACTGTACCCAGATAGATTGTCGTATGCTGGAAAGTCGTTAATTGTGCCAAAGATCATAGCCCTCAGGGTGAAACTTTCTTCTCTGAACCCATCATACACTTCTACCCCAGTCTCCCACATTTGCTTCAAGTCTTCAATTAAAGGAGCCAAGTATACATCAATATCATTTCCTGGTTGTTTGGGCCCAGAAATTAACAAAGACAACATCATATATTTGCGTTTCATGTAAAGCCACGACGGTAAGTTATAAATCGCCAAAATCACGGGCCATGTACTGTGGGAGCTACTCTGGATACCGTGCGGGTTAAATCCATCAGCAGACAATGCAAGGCGTAGGTTTCTCGGGTCATCCCCGAAATCAAGCTACTCAATATTAATTTTTTTCCATTGTGGAGAATCTGCCGGGTGTCGTAGCATACCATCTTTAATCCTTTCATCCTCATGCCATGTCAAGTGTTTTGCATCTTCTAAACTACGATACATGCGCCTAAATCGAGGAATTATAGGAAAATACCACAACACCTTTTCTGGAGCAGACTTTTTCTTCTTATACCGCGGTGCATTACATTTAGGACACGACTTTAACAACGCATGTTCATTCTGAAATAAAATGCAATCATTCAAACAAGCGTGTATCTTCTCATAGTTCAAGCCAATAGACCCCAACATTTGCTTTGCATCATACGTCCGAGAAGGGAGCACATTATCATTCGGCAACATTTCTTTCAGAAGTGTGAGTAAATCGGTAAAGCTCTTCCGTCCATCCGTGGCAAGTTTTCAAGTTATACAACTTAATCACAGCCAATAATTTTGTGAATTCAGTACAACCCGCATACAACGGTGTCTCTGCATCAGTTATCAACTTCTCAAACATTTCAGGACAATCATTAAGATCCTCTTCAACCACCTTTGCCATCTCTTCAAATTCGTCCCCATCAAATGTATGTGTTCCGGTGTCAACCGACGGCACACATCTCTCAGTACTATTATTCATATTTGAAGATTCACCTTTTTTTTCTCACCATGCATTGTCCAACAAGTGTAACTTTGATCAATTCCATTCGCCTTTAAATGTTGTGCCAACTCCTCTGCAGTAACTGATTTTACATAACAACAACTTAAACAAGGAAATTTCATACCACTAGAAGTCCCTAAGCGTTCAACAGCACAGCTCACAAAATAATCCACTCTAGCGGCATACTCCTTGGACAGACGATTCGCAGACATCCAATTTCTATCCATAATTTCCAAATATTTATAATAAAATACTGAGAAGAGAACTTTAACATATGACCCATCAAGCAATTCGAATATAATGAAGAATCATTTCATATAAAAAAACAAACAAAATTTCCTCTTTTAAAAGTTTTTCAATTCCACTCCTTATTTTCCCAAGCTATATCTATTACCTATTCTATTTCTATTCTCGGTCCTTTGGTCAAGCCAAAGGAACCATATTCTAGTCTTCCAAATAATGAACTTTTTGCGTAACAAGAAGAGGTGAACAATGAAACCAACCTGAAGAAGAAGAATAAGTACTAGTAGGATCCAATAACGTGAAAGTGGTCGTTGGAGAAGATGAGCCAGTCCAATAGAGATGACTAGTAGGCGAACAACGAAACCAACCTGAAGAAGAAGAAGAAGAAGAAGAAGAAGAAGAAGAAATATCTTCTTATTAAGTATAAAGTATACTTCAAACTATTATGACAGGAACCTCAACTCCCAGGAAAACAACTCTAGGAAAATCAAACAAGTACCTCTCAACAAAAACAAGTAGCTTTCAGCAAGTACCTCTCAACAAGGACCTCAAGCAAGCACCAATCAACCAAGTACCTCTCTGAAATTCCAAAGAACAAAAATCAAATTAAGGTGCATGTTATCAGTACCAATCAAATTAAGGTGCATGTTATCAGTACCAAGAATAAAATGCAAAGTAAGGCTGTCCATATGAGGAAAGGGAATAGTAGAAATTTCTTACTCTCTTTGATTAGCTTCATAGTCTCTAAGAGTGGTTTTTCATTGAGCTCTTTCACTGTTAACACAACATATGTAGCCACAGAAGCATTCCCATAATATCCTTCAGGTAAATGTGGGTCCATTAACTGTCTCACACCAACTGCTAAACCAAACAAAGTAGGAAGGGAAGAAGAAGAAAACGAAAACCAAAAAAACAAACCTGAAGCAAACAAAAGCACCTCAGGCCAGCCTCCCAAACGCTCCACCACGACCTCCGGCGAGAAAACAACACACCACCGTCGTCTATCTCAGTCCCACCGTATCTCAGTCCGTCGCGAGGGTTTGAGAGAGATGAACAGAACGGTGAGTTGCAGAACTTAGGGTTTATGGTTGTCATACCCCAATTTTGTCCGGCTTAGGTCCAAACCCTAATTTTCCCCACAAAAAAATAATAATAATAAAATGTATTGCATTTTGGGTCCTAGAAACCATTCCAAAGTTTTTGAAATCATGTTTAGGGTTAGAATGCACTTTTTGGGAAATTAGGGTTTTTAGGGTCGAAAAGGGCATTTTGGTCATTTCTCACAAAAGGGTCTATAAAAATAATTTTTGCATGAAAATATTTTTCAATAAGCCTCATGCATGAAAATAATTTTTTTAGAAAGTATAAAATTGATTTTATCATGCATACAATATATTCTTGATGAATAAGGAAGGTATCCATATTTTCAGGAAAGCAAATAATCGATTACCTTCTTGTTTCATTTAAGCCAATAATCGATTATTTGCTCTATGAAAACAAGCAAATAATTGATTATTCCCTTCCCTTTTGAAGCACATAATCGATTATTAGGATGCCCATATTTTTAGGAAAGCAAATAATCGATTACCTTCTTATCTCATTCAAGCAAATAATCGATTATTTGCTCTATGAAATCAAGCAAATAATCGATTATTCCCTCCCCTTTTGAAGCACCTAATCGATTAGCATCCTATTTCAACTAAAGCACATAATCGATTACCACCTTTTAAGGAAGGTTGATAATCGATTATGCACCTGTTTTGCCTTACAACAATAATCGATTATCATCTCACCAAAGTTTCCATCTTCATCAACATAATCGATTAGCATATGTTTTAATTGAAAGACATAATCGATTATGTCATGCATTAATTGTTGAGTTTTTGAAACTCTATAAATAGGAAGCTACGCTTCACCATTTCGGACACACGGATTTCACACATTTTCACCACAATTTCAACTTCTTTCTACGCATTCTTCACGAGATCAGAGAAAAAACCCATTTTTCTCGAAATCTCTCACATTTTTAGAAAAAACTCTTCCACGCTTTATTTTTTTGCTCTACTCGTTCCGTTGGTCCGTCTGAGCTGGTCTTCTACAAAAGTTAGCGGGAATTGCGTTCTTCAAGTCGTAGTATCTGCCTTCATCAGAGGTATTTCTGTTTTTCTATTTGTTAATATTTAATCATTGTGATCCATGCCAAAATTGCCCTATGTGATTTAATCTAGCTATAGTGTCATTGTTGATGATGAACCACATGATTCCCACTTATGCCTAGTGCATCATTCTCTAAGTGGTGAAGATGGTCTCAGATGATTCAACCTTCCCCTTTCAAACTCTTTCAAAAAAAAAACATTTTTCATTAGAACTACGTCGCTTTGATTCCCGTTTGGGATACGTAGGAGCGAGCCACGTTCTCGTCAAGCGCAACAAATAAAAATTCTTTTCATCCCCCTAAACCAATCATTTTCATAAAACAAACAAAAATCATTTTTCAAACCCATTGTTGCTAGTAGCTCATCAGAGCCTCTGTTCGTTTAGCTATTAGTGACAATGTCCTTTTCTCCTAAAAATAATAAACGATGATCCATCATAACCTTTGTTAGTTTGATCATCGTGCGAATCAATCTCTTTCGAAAATCATTTTCAAAAACATAATAAAAACAAGTTGTTATCAATAGTCCATCAGAACCTTTGTTCGTTTGACTAGCGGTACAACTCTTTTTGAGCATTTAGCAGTGATTCATCATAGCCTCTGCTAGTTTAATCATTCGCTAATGCTCGTCCTATTTCAAAAACCTCACTAAAAAAGATAAAAAAACAAAAACTTTTCAAAAAAGAACCAAGAACTACGTAGCTTTGAATTCTCCATCGCACCGGGAGATACGTAGGAGCGGGCCATGTCCCGTCAAGCACTTTTTCTAAAAAACCTTTTTCCCCCTTTCTCGCAAAAAAATAAAATTTTCATTAAGTTTTCCCATTCATCTTCAAACAAGAAATAAATAGGCAAATCTAGGTATTTTTCAAATCAAACGTTAAAACCACACATTTAATTAGAGGTTCCCTTTCGGTAGAAAGGACGTGCGCGATGCTAACACCTTCCTCGCACGTAATCGACCCCCGAACCTATATCTCTAGTTTTCAAAGACCATCTGCCTTGTCCAAAAGACCTTTTTTCAATGTTTTGGTCTTAAAATTAAAATATTGGTGGCGGCTCCAAAATTTTCCACGTTGTACATTGAGAAACCCCAAACCGGGGATTTTTCGGGGTGCAACAGCTGGCGACTCCACTGGGGACTTTTTAAAAGACGAGGGTCAAGCCTAACTAATTTAAATGTGTGGTTTAATGTATTGTTGATTTTATTAAAACCTTGTTTGCCTTTCTTTCTTATCATTAATTGTAGGCGTACGCATTTGTGTTCTTCTATGTTGTTCCCTGTCTCTTCTTTTAATCCTTTTCTTTTTATATGTTTATGCTCATGCATTTTTCCAATCCCCATGATCCCCTCTTCTTGGCTCCTTTTCCTAAGGTGAGCAATATCCTTGTCTATAGATATTCTAGGTATGGAACCCTAGGGTAGATAACTTGTTATGGCTTGCTTTTGTCTGGACTGCTCTGGTTTTCATTTCAGGTGGGGGTAGTACTAGGGAAAATGCCCTTAACACACACTACACTTATACCCTGTGACTAAGTGTTTTGAGTGGGACCATAACCCAGGTCTGCAAAACTTAGGAGAGTGGATTCGAGTAGTGAGAGCCCATCAGGACCTTTGTCCGTTTGGCTACTTGCGAAAGTTTCAACCAGAGTTGTGCTCTTTCATGATGCCTCACACCTAGCAGTTTGCTGCATTTGTGGGGAATTTTGTGAAAGAGACTGTAGCTCTGGTGGCCTTGTGAGGAAGTGAATAGAGCTACATAGAAGGATTACCCTCTAAATTGCCCTAGATCATAGGTCTCACCTCTTTTTAGGTCACAAGGGCTTTTCCAAAATTGTGTGTGCATTATTACATCTAGTTTAGTTCATTTCCGCCAACATTTTTTGAAAAAAACAACAAAATCAAAAAAAAAGAATATGTTTTCCTTCACTTTCATGAATACCTATATGAGGTGGCCTATAGGGTATACTGCCCTAAAATTTCAAAACCCCCACCTGTAAATGTCTGTCTTTATAACAAGCATCCTCATCACTCGCATTTTACATCGTAACAGCATGCATTACATAAGCAAAATTCTGAAAAATTCATACAGCATTCCTCATGCATCTAAATACAAAAATAACATAAAACCATATGCATTGCATTCATTTACGCATTCATACTTGTACTCATAAAAAAAAAATGTTCTATCATCAGAGAGAAAAACAAAAGGCAAGCTGGTTCGCCAACACCGATACTCCACCCGTCTACAAGCAAGACTAATGGCTAGCAATCAACATCTCGAGAATGAGGACCCCCTGGCTCAAGAGAATCAAGCTTTGAGGACTAAAGTGGAGACTATGGAGGCTCAGAGGGCCGAGATAATGAATATGCTGCAAAATCTGAGAAGTGGGACCACTGTTGAAGCCATTCCCGTGGTGACAAGTCAGCCTGCTGTGGTTACTTCTAGTGGAGCTGCGGGTGTGCCACACATTCACATCCCTAGTCCCAGTATTATATCTCCCAGAAGTTCTTCTGCTCTTGCTCCGGAGATTATTGTGAATCCTCCAAGTGTTGCTTATCAAATGGGAAACTCCGCTCAGTATGGGGTTTACTACTTCAGTCCGAGGAGCTATCCTCAGGGCCAGATGATTGAAAGCCCACAGCCAAGAGACAGATATCACTTGCTAGAAGAACGATTGAAGGCAATGGAGGCCCAGATACATGAGATGATGGTCATATTGCAGAGCTTAAAGAGTGGGGCAGATGTTGAAGGTGTCACTGTCGTGGGTCCAGTTGGTATCATTTCTTTCATTCCTCCGCCACCACAAACTGTTCCATTCTCTGCTCCTGTGCCATCCCAGCAAGGCGGTGACAGTCACAAGGCTCAGGGTTATCAGTACAAGAAACGAACCAGTTTTGATCCAATACCGATGACATGCACTGAATTGTTTAATCACCTGACTTCCAAGAACCTGATCAGCACCCGGCCAATGAAGGCCCTTCAACCGCCATTTTCCCGAAGGTACAATGCAAGTGCTACCTGCAGTTTCCACGAAAACGGGGTTGGTCATACTGTGGAGGAGTGCAGAGCCTTCAAGCATGCAGTGCAAGACCTGATAGATCGGTGCGTGATTCAGATAGGAACCCCTGATGTTGATGGTGAAGAAGAAATCAATGAGGAAGTAACAGCGGTGCCTGCGAAAGAGGGATGATTGGGATACCCTAGGGGAGCCCAGTGGAAAGTTTGATTACTTGGTCAGGTATGACGCTCCCGAGAGTGCTCAAATCCGAATGGAAGACATCCAGCCCACGGGAGGGGATGAGGAAGAGGAACAATACGACCAAATTGCTGTCATCAATAACGGTCCTAAGTCAGAAGAGGGTGGTGCAAACCTGGTTTGTCGCTGCAGTGCTGGTGAAAGAATTAAAGGATTGAAAGACTGTTGATCCTCCTGGGACCTTTGATTTAAAGTAGTCATTTGTAATGCAACCCTGTGGCTCTGCCCAAGGCCGCAGGACCAGTTGTTAGGGGCGCACATGTTTTTATTTTCTAAATCATCATCATCAATAAAAATGTTGTTTTTGAATTTCAATCAATAAAAATCAATTCCTTTCCATTTCATGTGTCTTTTCCTTGCATTATTATTGCTTGTTTGTTTGTCTCACCTTCCATTCTGCTTTTTCGCCTCGGCAAAAAGCAAATCCATAGCAATTGTCTCTCAAAATAACAGTGCCAACGGTCCATATTTTGACTTTGATCACCTTATCAATCAAGCAGAGTGGGACGTTGAGAAAGACCGGGAAAATCCTCCAGAAGGTTAATGAAGCAAGGAAAAAGGGTTATTCAGCATCACAGGGAATCCACTGAAGTGATCAACTTGGGGACCGCTGAGAACAAGAAAGAGGTCAAGATGGGTACTTCAATAAAAGAAAATTAGAGCTCAAAAGGGAAATAAAGAAGAAGGGCAAGTGCATGAAAATAAGTGAATTATTGTCCCAGAGTTAATTTTTGAGGAAATAAGCAATCATGATTTGAAATGAAGTCGGACTACCATTCCATATCCAAAAACAAAATCCTCTCCTAACCACCTTAAGCCAAAAAAAATCCCAAAGAGAAAAACATAATCCTTTCCGACCCATCTTAAGTCAAGAAAAAGCCAAAAATCCAAAAGTCACCTTAGACAAGGACCACCTCGAAAAAAACGGTGCATCGTTCTTTATCAGTACACCCAAGCTCAAGAAAAAGAAGAAGTCAAAGAAGGAAAAATCATTCAAAAAGGAAAATTCCAAAACCAAAAGAAAAATACAAAAGAAATGTAAGTGGTGAGTTGGTACATGTTACCACAAAACCCAAGAGATCCTTGTCTCAATAAACCTTCAAACACTTTCTCATTTCCATGCACCCCTCCTCTCATAAACCGCAAACACTCTCCATAGACCCTTAGCCAGGAATAAAACCTCCTAATACCTCATCAAGCCAGTTAACCATCATAAATCATCGATCAACAGCCAACACCGAATAAAAACCATCCTGCCATTAGCCCCAAATACTTCATCTCTCCTCCACAAAACACCACAATCCCGAAAGGTCCATTTCGATCAATGATTGATTGCTGTTATTTTCTCAAAGTTTTAGCTCAAGGACAAGTAAATTCATTTGTTTACAATATGCCAAGTGGGGCAATCCTGTCGCTCTTCACCCCTCCTACAACTGGGGAAATTGATCCTACACCTATCTCATCCCTTGTCGCACTCACATTCATTGAAATCATACAGGGGCAACCCCCTTTCTTCTCTAGTGTATGGGTCAGAAGCAGTTCTTCTCATCAAGGTTGAAACACCCTCTCTACGAGTAGTCATGGAGGCCAGGTTAGAAGAAGCAAAATGGATCCAAGCTCATCTAGATCAACTGAATCTCATTAAAGGGAAAAGAATTGCTGCCCTGCGCCATGGCCAGTTGTACCAACAAAAGATGAAGGCAGCTTTCAGCAGGAAAGTCCGTCTTCGAGAATTCGGCGAAGGAGACCTTGTACTCAAAAAGATCCTACCTATCCGGACTGACTCCATGGGAAGTTGAGGCCCACTTATGACGGTCCATGTGAAGTCAAGAAAGCTTTTTCCAGAGGAGCGCCGATACTCATAAACATAGACGGCGAAGATCTCAGGAATCCAGTCAATTCAGATCAAGTGAAGAAGTATTATGCCTAAAAACAGATAGATGAAAAAAAGAGAAAGACAAGCCAAGTAAGAATTAGCTCGCTAGGTTGAAAACCCGCAAAGGGCGACCTAGGCAAAATCAGAGCGACCCGGTGGATTGAAAACCCGCAAAGGGCGATCCAGGCAAAAATTAGGGTCTGAAAACTTAGGCATGAAAAGTAAAGAAAGGCATACAACTCTCCTACAAGCTTGGATGAGGGAGTGATCAAGGTCAAGGACATAGATGTTTGGCACTGTTCCACAGAGACGGACAGTCAGAATTCAGTTTCTCTCCTTTTTCGTGTCTTTTTACAGTTTAAACTTTCAAGTGTAATAAATAATCGGCGTAACTTCTTGTGCGACCGGTTTCCACATTAATAAAGTTCAAATTTCTCGTATCTGTTCACTCTTTTATTTTCTGCTTTTTCTGCTCAAAATAAACGTTTTATGATGATGATGGTCCTGAACTATAAAACATGTGCATATATCATAGAGCATTGCAAATCATTACGAGATTCTTAAGAGTCCTGAGAGAAAGCACATCCTCAAAATCAGTCAATCATGCAAGAGAAAGCAACTACATCCACGATTGCTTCAAACCAGCAAAGTCAAGACCAACATGCACTCGGCCCATGAGCCCCGCAAGTCCAACAGAGTCCTCAGTCTCGTGTCATGAGTGTCGCGGGTTGGCTGAACCAGCAAAAATAATAAAAAAAATAAGCAAAAAAGGCAATAAACAAAACACAGTCATGCATCATGCATAAAATCATGCATTTATCAGACATAAAGTAAAGAAAAAGAGAAATTCAGGCATTTGCATTCATCATAAGAGAAAGAAAAAGAAAATAGCAATCATGGCATTTGCATCATGCATCTCATAGAAAAAACAAAACGAAGCCTTCCATTGCATACACTGGCATTCCATGCGGTCAAACCAGACCTTTGTGTCCCTAAACCAGACCTTTAGGGTCCATAAACCAGACCAATATGCAGACACATATTGCTCCATAAACCAGGCTTGTCGGCCCATAAACCAGACTCGTTGTGATCCTTAAATCAGACTAATGTCGGGTCCATAATTTATCATTCCATCAAATAAACCAAAGCATTTCACAAATCTCAAGCATTGCATTTGCATACCCGCACTTCATAAATAAAAAAAAGGGGCAACCATCAAGGAAAGCCAAAAGAGAATATCAAAAGCGTCCAGCATTGCATGCATCAGCGTCACATGCATCCACGTAGCATACATCTGCATTACATTTGCATAACCGCATCTTGCACATTCATCATTACACCAAAATCATAGCATTGCATGCACATGCATAACATGCCCTTGCATAACATGCCTTAGCATAACATGCACTCATTGCATGCACATGCATAACATGCCTTTGCATAACATGCACTCATAACATGCACTCATTGCATGCACATGCATAACATGCCTTTGCATAACATGCACTCATAACATGCACTCATAACATGCATAACATGCACTCATTGCATGCACATGCATAACATGCCTTAGCATAACATGCACTCATTGCATGCACATGCATAACATGCCTTTGCATAACATGCACTCATAACATGCACTCATAACATGCATAACATGCACTCATAACATGCACTCATAGCATGCACTCATTGCATGCACATGCATAACATGCACTCATAACATGCACTCATTGCATGCACATGCATAACATGCACTCATAACCTGCACTCATACTCCATGCACCATTCCTTGCATCAACTGACGTATGCAGGTACCTCAATCCAATACAGTAGCATCGGTCATTTCAAATCGACCAATCAACTGAATTTGTGAGCTCTCTGTGCTCCTCCTGAGCTCTCTGCGCTCATCCTGAGCCCTCTGTGCTCATCCTGAGCCCTCTGTGCTCCCCCTGAGCCCTCTGTGCTCATCCTGAGCCCTCTGTGCTCTCCCTGAGCCCTCTGTGCTCATCCTGAGCCCTCTGTGCTCCCTCCTGAGCCCTCTGTGCTCCCCCCTGAGCCCTCTGTGCTCCTCCTGAGCCCTCTGTGCTCCTCCTGAGCCCTCTGTGCTCCCCCTGAGCCCTCTGTGCTCATCCTGAGACCTCTGTGCTCCCCCTGAGCCCTCTGTGCTCATTCTGAGCCCTCTGTGCTCCCCCCTGAGCCCTCTGTGCTCATCCTGAGCCCTTTGTGCTCCCCCTGAGCCCTCTGTGCTCATCCTGAGCCCTCTGTGCTCCCTCCTGAGCCCTCTGTGCTCCCTCCTGAGCCCTCTGTGCTCCCCCCTGAGCCCTCTGTGCTCCTCCTGAGCCCTCTGTGCTCCTCCTGAGCCCTCTGTGCTCATCCTGAGCCCTCTGTGCTCATCCTGAGCCCTCTGTGCTCCCCTCGTGAGCCCTCTGTGCTCATCCTGAGCCCTCTGTGCTCCCTCCTGAGCCCTCTGTGCTCCCCCCTGAGCCCTCTGTGCTCCTCCTGAGCCCTCTGTGCTCATCCTGAGCCCTCTGTGCTCCCCCTGAGCCCTCTGTGCTCATCCTGAGCCCTCTGTGCTCCCTCCTGAGCCCTCTGTGCTCCCCTCGTGAGCCCTCTGTGCTCATCCTGAGCCCTCTGTGCTCCCCCTGAGCCCTATGTGCTCCTCCGGAGCCCTCTGTGCTCATCCTGAGCCCTCTGCGCTCATCTTGAGCCCTCTGTGCTCATGCTGAGCCCTCTGCGCTCATCCTGAGCCCTCTGTGCTCATCCTGAGCCCTCTGTGCTCATCCTGAGCCCTCTGTGCTCCCCCTGAGCCCTCTGTGCTCCTCTTGAGCCCTCTGTGCTCATCCTCCTGAGCCCTCTGTGCTCATCCTCATGAGCCCTCTGTGCTCCCCCTGAGCCCTCTGTGCTCCTCCTGAGCCCTCTGTGCTCATCCTCCTGAGCCCTCTGTGCTCATCCTCCTGAGCCCTCTGTGCTCATCCTCATGAGCCCTCTGTGCTCCCCCTGAGCCCTCTGTGCTCCTCCTGAGCCTTCTGTGCTCATCCTCATGAGCCCTCTGTGCTCCCCTTGAGCCCTCTGTGCTCCTCCTGAGCCCTCTGTGCTCCTCCTGAGCCCTCTGTGCTCATCCTCCGGAGCCCTCTGTGCTCATCCTGAGCCCTCTGTGCTCCCCCTGAGCCCTCTGTGCTCCCCTTGAGCCCTCTGCGCTCATCCTGAGCCCTCTGCGCTCCTCCTGAGCCCTCTGCGCTCATCCTGAGCCCTCTGTGCTCCTCCTGAGCCCTCTGCGCTCATCCTGAGCCCTCTGTGCTCCTCCTGAGCCCTCCGTGCTCCCTCCTGAGCCCTCCGCGCTCATCCTGAGCCCTCAGTGCTCCTTCCTTACTGCGTTCTTTACCGCGTTCTTTACCGCTTTATTTCCTGCTTTTGCACGCCTAGTGCCCATTTCTTCTGTCTGCACGCCAAGTGCCCATTTACTTTTCTGTTTGCACGCCAAGTGCCCATTTATTTTTTCTGTTTGCACGCCAAGTGCCCATTTACTTTTCTGTCTGCACGCCAAGTGCCCATTTTACTATTCTGTCTGCTTTAGTTGAACATTTCAATCAATCAACCAACAGGATTCGTGAATCCCTTCAGGACCCAAGTGTCCCTTCAAAAACAGACTTCACCTCGTATTCGAGCTGCGGGTAAGTCCTTCAGACCCCAAGTGGTCCTTCAGACTAGTTGTGTCAAGCCTAAGGCACAACGGACGTCCTTCATGGTCAACATATCAGTTCCGGAGCTGATCTTGACCCATCATGGCCGCTCGAAAGGCCCCCTCAGACCGTTTTACTAGTACCATAGCTAGTAGCGCTCCTTCAGACCACGATGGTCCTTCAATTAAGGCCTAGGCAGCCTTCCAGACCCTGAGTGGTCCTTCAGAGCCTTAGTGCTCCTTCAGACCCTGAGTGGTCCTTCAGAGCCTTAGTGCTCCTTCAGATCCCGAGTGGTCCGTCATTTTCTCTCGGTTAATGCGCCAGGTGTTAACCATTCCCCGTTTGTTCTCAAGCCCATCTTTTCAAAAAATATAGAAAAAGAAAAGAGGAAAATTCGGGTTTCCCCAAGTGGACAAAATCGGTATAATTTCTGAATTCTTTATCTTTATTTTGCCTTGGAATATGTTTCGGCCAATTCATATTCCTCGTTAAAATTCAGATAAAGAGGGGCAGCTGTCATACCCCAATTTTGTCCGGCTTAGGTCCAAACCCTAATTTTCCCCACAAAAAAATAATAATAATAAAATGTATTGCATTTTGGGTCCTAGAAACCATTCCAAAGTTTTTGAAATCATGTTTAGGGTTAGAATGCACTTTTTGGGAAATTAGGGTTTTTAGGGTCGAAAAGGGCATTTTGGTCATTTCTCACAAAAGGGTCTATAAAAATAATTTTTGCATGAAAATATTTTTCAATAAGCCTCATGCATGAAAATAATTTTTTTAGAAAGTATAAAATTGATTTTATCATGCATATAATATATTCTTGATGAATAAGGAAGGTATCCATATTTTCAGGAAAGCAAATAATCGATTACCTTCTTGTTTCATTTAAGCCAATAATCGATTATTTGCTCTATGAAAACAAGCAAATAATCGATTATTCCCTTCCCTTTTGAAGCACATAATCGATTATTAGGATGCCCATATTTTTAGGAAAGCAAATAATCGATTACCTTCTTATCTCATTCAAGCAAATAATCGATTATTTGCTCTATGAAATCAAGCAAATAATCGATTATTCCCTCCCCTTTTGAAGCACCTAATCGATTAGCATCCTATTTCAACTAAAGCACATAATCGATTACCACCTTTTAAGGAAGGTTGATAATCGATTATGCACCTGTTTTGCCTTACAACAATAATCGATTATCATCTCACCAAAGTTTCCATCTTCATCAACATAATCGATTAGCATATGTTTTAATTGAAAGACATAATCGATTATGTCATGCATTAATTGTTGAGTTTTTGAAACTCTATAAAAAGGAAGCTACGCTTCACCATTTCGGACACACGGATTTCACACATTTTCACCACAATTTCAACTTCTTTCTACGCATTCTTCACGAGATCAGAGAAAAAACCCATTTTTCTCGAAATCTCTCACATTTTTAGAAAAAACTCTTCCACGCTTTATTTTTTCGCTCTACTCGTTCCGTTGGTCCGTCTGAGCTGGTCTTCTACAAAAGTTAGCGGGAATTGCGTTCTTCAAGTCGTAGTATCTGCCTTCATCAGAGGTATTTCTGTTTTTCTATTTGTTAATATTTAATCATTGTGATCCATGCCAAAATTGCCCTATGTGATTTAATCTAGCTATAGTGTCATTGTTGATGATGAACCACATGATTCCCACTTATGCCTAGTGCATCATTCTCTAAGTGGTGAAGATGGTCTCAGATGATTCAACCTTCCCCTTTCAAACTCTTTCAAAAAAAAAACATTTTTCATTAGAACTACGTCGCTTTGATTCCCGTTTGGGATACGTAGGAGCGAGCCACGTTCTCGTCAAGTGCAACAAATAAAAATTCTTTTCATCCCCCTAAACCAATCATTTTCATAAAACAAACAAAAATCATTTTTCAAACCCATTGTTGCTAGTAGCTCATCAGAGCCTCTGTTCGTTTAGCTATTAGTGACAATGTCCTTTTCTCCTAAAAATAATAAACGATGATCCATCATAACCTTTGTTAGTTTGATCATCGTGCGAATCAATCTCTTTCGAAAATCATTTTCAAAAACATAATAAAAACAAGTTGTTATCAATAGTCCATCAGAACCTTTGTTCGTTTGACTAGCGGTACAACTCTTTTTGAGCATTTAGCAGTGATTCATCATAGCCTCTGCTAGTTTAATCATTCGCTAATGCTCGTCCTATTTCAAAAACCTCATTAAAAAAGATAAAAAAACAAAAACTTTTCAAAAAAGAACCAAGAACTACGTAGCTTTGAATTCTCCATCGCACCGGGAGATACGTAGGAGCGGGCCATGTCCCGTCAAGCACTTTTTCTAAAAAACCTTTTTCCCCCTTTCTCGCAAAAAAATAAAATTTTCATTAAGTTTTCCCATTCATCTTCAAACAAGAAATAAATAGGCAAATCTAGGTATTTTTCAAATCAAACGTTAAAACCACACATTTAACTAGAGGTTCCCTTTCGGTAGAAAGGACGTGCGCGATGCTAACACCTTCCTCGCACGTAATCGACCCCCGAACCTATATCTCTAGTTTTCAAAGACCATCTGCCTTGTCCAAAAGACCTTTTTTCAATGTTTTGGTCTTAAAATTAAAATATTGGTGGCGGCTCCAAAATTTTCCACGTTGTACATTGAGAAACCCCAAACCGGGGATTTTTCGGGGTGCAACAATGGTCACGAGGGTTACGGAAGAGAGATGAACATGGTTTATGGTCACAATGGTTAGTTGCAGAACTTAGGGATTTAGGGATTTAAGAGGGATGGAACGTTGAGAACGAGAGAGAGACGACGCGAGAACGAGAGAGGGAGCGCTTAATTGAAAAAAGAAAAATAAAACTAATTAAATTGTATAATGATCATGAGTAGAGCTTTCTCCACAAAACGCTAGGGATCCTCTAGCGCCTTTTGAAATGTGTAGCGTTTTCTATAAAACGCTAGGATCCTCTAGCGCCTTTTGAAATGCGTAGCGTTTTCCCTAAAACGCTAGGGATCTCTAGCGCATTTTGTCCATAAGTAGCGTTTTCCCTAAAACGCTAGGGATCCTCTAGGGCGTTTTGACTTCAGTTGCCTTTTTATGCAAAGCCTACTCATCTTATTGCGTGTTTTTCCATAATTAGTAGCGTCTTTTGTCGGTTTGGGTCCTCTCCGGTTACTCGACAGTTCCAGTAGGAGAGAGAAAGACGCAACAAATAAAATAATAAATAATAATATTTTATAAATAATATTTTATTTGTTGTGTCTTTCTCTCTCCTACGGGAACTGTCCAGTAAATAGACTGGATTATAATCCTCTTTTATGTGAAATGAGTACTCCTCAAGGCGCCTCTCCATCATTATGCTTCATATTCGTGATCCCTTGAAGCCTGGCTGGGAGGTGCATTTTGTTCACCGCTATCATGAAGCTAATACTTGTGTTTCGATGCATTAATAATGGAGTTTCTATTTCTAGAGTTGTCCCGATGTAATATCTTTTTTGGGCTTTTATGCCCTCTTTAATTCCAAAAAGAATTAAAAATTGTATAGTTTTTTTTATCAAGACACTCGGTATCGGCCAAATGAAGAGATGAACAAGTTGAAACTTAACTAACCAATGAAGAGATGTTGCAGCGAATGAAACTCTAATTTAGTGTGATAAACCCTAATTCTAACCAGCGAATGCGATATCACTGCGATTTGGTGAGATGTCAGCAAATGCGATTTCGTCCGGATGGGGTTTTGTGAATGAAGTGTTGAGGAATTGAGTGTTGTGGTGATGGAGTGAGAGTGAGAGGAAGCGTGTACTGAAAGTGAGAGTTAGGGACTTAGGGTTAAGTGAAATTATAAAAAAAAATCGAGAGTGAGTGGGAGGGAAGCAAAAAAATTAAAACCGGGATTGCATAATTTTTTTAAAAAATCAAATGGGTAGCGTTTAGTTAAAAAACGCTACTAAACAATCTGGGTGTTTATAAATGGGTAGCGTTTTAGAAAAAACGCTACGTATCAAGCTACGAGTGTTTCCAAATGCGTAGCGTTTTGTGATAAAGCGCTACTGATCACCTTGATTGTGTTACCACATACGTAGCGTTTTGTACAAAACGCTATGTATCAAGCTGTGCGTGTAATTTCAAATGGCTAGCGTTTTCTACAAAGTGCTACTGATCACCTTGACCGTGTTACCACATAGGTAGCGTTTTGTATGAAACGCTACGTATCTGTGTAGCGTGTTACCTATTGGGTAGCGTTTTCCTTTAAAACGCTAGTAATGGTGTAGCGTGTTATTAAAATGGGTAGCGTTTTTTATAAACGCTAGTAAAGGTGGCGTTCTCTTTTTACAATTGTGGCGTAGTGTTAGCATTCCATTCAATTTACTGATAGACCCATTGAAAGGAGTGACCAGGGAAGAATCTTCTAGAATCAGGGAATGAGAGGGAGGATGAGAAATATAAGGAGAAGTGTGTAATAGAAGGGCATATCAGGAATTTAGTTAAGGAACATTTGGTGTTACTGAGGTCACAGAGCAGAGTTGGTATTGCCTGTGATAGTTTTCTTTCTAATCTCTGCATTTATATTTTCTCCAATTTCTCACTGTAACCAGAGCTATGGCTCTGAAATTTTCCTACCAATTCTATAGTAATACTGGTTCCTATCAGTTACATTTGTATGATAAGCTTTCAAAACATAGGAATTTAAATTAGTGATTTCACTCTAACCTTATGATTTGTGATACAGCAGAAGAATTAAAAGAAACAAACAATAAACATTCTTCTGCCATCCCCCCCTCTTACCCATAAAATCATAAACAAGAATTACATTCTAATAAGAATGCTTTCACCCAAACTACATTTTATCAAGCCAAAGAAACTAATGTCTATAGCAAGTGCACTTCACATGTAAATCAGTCAAAATAAATTGACTACACAACAAACAATAAAATTTCAAAAACAACTATTCCTGTTGCATTTTAGTTATTTTAGCTATTAGTGATTACTAAGTTCATCCCAAAAAAACATATAAACAATGGAATCATATCTTTATTTATTCCACTCTATTCCATTCCATTTTCCTCTCCATTCTCGAACACAAACTTTACACAAACAATAAAATTTCAAAAACAACCATTCCAGCAAGGATTATACCTTCTCCTGAGACTGAGAATCAGAAATTTCCACTTCGATCTACGACTTCAAATAAATCTGATCAATTAAGGCCACAAAAAGTACATGTCAGATTTGAGCTCAAAATGAGATAATCATAAAGAAACGATAGTAAGACAACATAAACTTCTAGTCCAACAGTACACTAAACACCCACCAGTACACTAAACTTCCAGTTGTCGTCGTCTCCACCGTGTGGGTTGCCTCAGTTACTGGTTTGGAGGAGCAGTTCCTAGTAACAAATTGCAAAAATAATGTGATTCCCGAAGCACTTAAAAGATAAGAACGCGTTTTGTCAAAAAAAAGATAAGAACAGGATTCCTAACCGAACAACACGATCTAACCTTCGGAAACTGGATCATGCTCCTCCAACTAGATCATGATCTGCAATCTAGCTATTATCAGTGGCGGACGACGGATTGTGTCAGCCAGCCAAATATCTGCAATATAAATATGGTGTTGTAAACAATGCAGTACCATGGCTGACATAGTAGAAGTTGCAGCCTATGGAGGCTGACACAATCCGTCATGCCATCGCGGCAATTTGATACTAATTGGGACAAAAGTCATATTGTCAAAGGAATCATAAATCTGTTAGCTTGGTTATTGTTCAATAAGAAGATATGTAAGTAACTAAGTTTTTTATGAAAAAGGTAATAAGAAAAGGAAAATAAAAAGAAAAGCATACTGAAACAGAATTAGCAGCTTCGACAAGCCTATTGACAGGAACACTAAGTGCCTAAAATTTACTTACAACTGATGTATTGAAAATTCGAGCTCCATCGATGTGAAGCTACAGTCCGTGCTTCTTAGCAAGCTTTCCAACCCTATCAGTATATTCAGCTGAAAGGCATCTTCCACCAGACCTGCATTCAGAAAAATATCAGTCACAATTCTTCTTCTATAAACTTAAATAAAAAATAATTTTTTTTCAAGAAAAGTTGCTGACTTTGCATGAGTGTTTTCCAAGCAAATAAGCTTGGTGGTAGGGTACATGAGCTCTCCCCTTGGATCTCTGATAGCAGCTTCAATCAAATCAATGTCCATGGTTCCATCATCGTTATTTCTCACCGTTCTCGGACGCACCTGATAACTCTATTTTATATAGGTTATTTGTGCTCTTAATACTTAAATCAACACAAGTTCTCAAGTAATATTTGTGCTGTATTAGGTAAATATTAGTTATTTAGAGGAAAGAAGGGTTAGGAGCTTGTTTGTTATCATTTGGCACATTTGGTGCCTTTGTGAATATATTGATGTTTTGCCTGAGTGCTGCAGCGGTAAGCCAGCGGTAGACGCTACAACGCCTATATGACGGTGGGACATTTGGATATTTATAAAGCCACTTGCTGAAATGATGAGTCATCACCCTTATCTCTTATCCTTAGCATGACATTTCAGCACCCAAGTGGATGCCTCAATGACACTTGGCGCCTCCTACATGTGTCCCATGTGATAGTTGGTGATTTTAATCATCACACCTTTTTGTAAAGTAGCTTTATGAATAATATCTAAGTTTTATGATCATGAATTATTATTATTATTTTATTAAGACTTGGTTAGATTAAATTAGAATAGAATGCTTCTTTAGTAAAAAAACATAAGTAACATACAGAGAGAGTTTTAACATGGAGGAAACTATCTTGACATTGTAGCTTTCCTCCATTGTTATTCCACTCTTAAGCTTTTATTTTTAGTATAGTTTTCTAGTTTTCATTCAAGGTTTTGCTCACACCTCAACTTCATCATTTGTATGCTACTTGGGATCATTGGAGTGTATCTTTTGCAACCACTCTTCTCTTGTCTTCATACGGTAATACATACTCTCTAGTTGTATTATGTTGATGGAACTTGTGATGAGCTAACTTTGTTGTAGTTGGATTGTTCTTGGTGTGTAATGAACCTTGAGTAACTTTTGTATAATATTATGATGTTTGTGTTTTATTCCTTGTGTCATAATGCTTTCAACTTTGTTTTGGGAATGGCCAACTAAAACAAGGGAACTTTGTGGGTACAGACATGGTTCACAAAGAGAACTCAAGGGATGATATGAATGAAAACCCTTTAAAGACATTTAAAGGAAGTACTACTTAACTCTAGACATAGGGGAGTAATAGTTCATAAGGCAAATGTTGTAAGATCTTAATATACAGGGGTAAAACTTATTTAGAGCCTAGACATAGGAGTCTTGTAACATAACCCTGACGATAGTGACTGAAAGGCACGCCACCAAGGCGCTACAGCGTCTACGGATTCTGAAGCGCTACAGCGCTTAACGCTACAGCGTCTAATATTATAGAACACTACTCTTGGGAATTTACATAACTACTGAGCTATCCAACTCACTCTTAAATACTTTCAATTCATTACTGTTTTCACAACTTTACTTGTTTATTTACATTCATGTTAATCACAATGACAATACTTGTTGACAACTTGTATTTGTTACTTGTTTTGCTCACTAGCTAAATTACTAATTTAAATATAGAAGTAAACTCAACAATCTCCGTGGGAACGATCTTTACTTATCATTGTATTACTTGTTGCGATTGTGTATACTTGCACATCACCTTTTCGCACAACAGCACCCCTCCGATCGTTGCAATGCCTCCACTCTCATAAATATTGATGTGGAAATTTGGAGCCTAATCACCAAACATTCTGAGGCATATCTTCCCTTTTTTCACAAAGGAAAGGGAAATTAAATGATCGTGCAAAGTGGATAGAACTATAAAATCAGTGGAAATGAATTCAATTCATATAGGCATACTTTATGATCAACAATTTTTTCATAAGAAAAATGGGACAAATGATACCAGAATAATGTTCACAACATGTATCTAACTACGAACATATTTATTTACCAATAGAACTTTGAACTAAAATAGTGCAGCTTTCACTCTCCAAAGAATTTATCTCCCCACCCCCCAATCCAAATCTACTTCACCATTCTTTGCGCCGGACATACCTTGTTCTATTATTGTATCTTGGTCTGTCCTGATGCCTTTGTGGCTGTGGATCCACCCTCTTTTGTCTTTCAGGTGGCCTCTGGACGATCTCTCCATTCACAAATAATTCACCTGCACCGATACATTAAGATAGAAAAATATCAACCTTAGTGATGGTACATGACAGGAAAACCCAATCATTGATAACATAAGAAAAATACACACGTATATAAAGATTTCAACTATGGTATGATTTGGAGAGAAACAAAAAATGACTAACATTCTTAGTGAAGAGTATTATAAATTATGTGATTGGATTGTACAAATACACCGTTAGGTTGGACCTCTAACTTCTCAAACCAAACAGACACTATTGATCTACACTATTGATCTGATGAAATTGTGAGTGGATGCCAACTCCAATGATTCTGCGGCTACACCATTGATGAAGCAACAGAACAGGAGAGGAGAGACATTTTATGTCAGTCCATTAGCATTCAAAGCTAATCATTACTCAGAGAGTTATTTACTTTGCCAAGATGGACTACTGACAACAGAAGAAAGATAGAGAAAAGCTACACCTTTTCCGCCTACTGTATTAATCATGCAAGATCAATTTTGAAATATAGCGACGTTGTTGTATGTAATTATAAACTGACAGGTGCTGTGCCTCTTATTGGGCAAATTGGTAAGTGACGGGTCACATAGTTGACTGTGATCGTGTGTTTTGTGTGTGGTGCATGTCATAGTGTCTCATGTATTCCATGTGCATGAACCCAGCGACGATGAGGCCATAAAGGCTAAGCGACGATGAGGCCATAAAGGCTAAGTGACGATGATGAAAGGTACCTCATGCATATGCCCGTGAGTGGGTTGCATTTCATATAGTCACATGACATCGTGATGAGTTGTTGTAATGACGTAAATGATGATTTGTGATGTGATTACCCTAGTGCTGTGACTTGACTTATTGCTTATCATGTGATTTATTATATGGATTGAATTGAACTCACCCTTCTGTTTGAATGTTACCCCTATGCGGTAACGTGCAGGTGATCACGAGTGAGGACCTAGGTATCTTCACTAATTTTGAGTCGGGTCGTCATGCTCTGATACGTAGCACTCAGGGGGGAAACGAACTCAGTGTTTTAAGACTATTTTGGTTATTAGATGTTATTTGATGGTTTTCTCTTATTTATATTTTCCGCTGCGTAGTTGGTTTTATTGATGTCACGGTTGTGGTGACGATGACTGATGTTTGAGTTTTTCCCCATTGGGGGCGTGCTACGTATTGCACAATTATTTGATGTTGAACTATTTATTTGAAGTGCGACGTTTTGATTTGAGTATGTGTAACATTCCTTGCGATGAAAAGAAATTTTGAAACTCTGATTTTACAATTAAACTAACGGGTAGAAAAGGGGTGTTACACCATTGATGCGGAGGATGAGGTTCCTTATCAGGTGGATGAAATTTCAGGAGTAGATGAGGTAATTGAATTTGAACCGATTGACTCATTATGTGATGATCGACGACTAGTTGAAGAAGTTGATGAAGATGAAGAACACAATGAAGATGAAGAAGAGAATGAAGATGAAGAACAGAATGAAGATGAAGAAGAGAATGTTGTATTAGATTAATCTTATATATATTGTCTACTTATGTTGACTCCTTATGTTGTCTTTAAATTTATTAGAATCATTAATATATCAATATTGTTCTTGTTAATTTACTTTATTTAAATTATTTATAAATATATATAATTAATGTTGTTAGTATCACATTTCATTTCTATTTTTTCATAGATATGGATCCAGGAGGAGGTTCTGACCCACCGAGACGTAATAATAAAGGGAAGAAGACTATGACCGATGAACCTCCTAGGAGGAGGCGTAATCGTGAAGTGGAACTTAATATTGGGAATATGAGGGGTCATATGTATATGGGCCCACCAGCTACCGCCCCACAACCTCCGCCTCCATCTGGCCCCGGATGGTATCATTTACCATCACATGGGCATTATATGGGCCCATCAAATGCATATGCAGGGTATGGCCCACCAGCTGGGTATGGCACATCAGCTGGGTATGGCACACCAGCTGGGTATGGCACACCAGTTGGGCATATAGGCTCATCATCTGGACATATGGGCCCATCAACTGGACATATGGACCTATCAGTATGCCTACACCAGAGCCCCAGGATGATATTCAACATGATGTTGGTGTTGGTAATGTTGAAGGTGATTCATCCACCGATGACGAGAGAGTGGAGGTGGTTGTTATTAATGGTATTAGACTCAAAGTCATTTATAGCCATGGTAACGCGTAAGTATTATATTGTTTGTTTTTTTAAAGTTAATTATGCAACGACTTATATATATTTGATTGTTCGATATATCTTTCATTATGCAGGTTTCTTCTTGCAAAGGTAGCTTCATCAAGCATCACCTATGTCATCCGGAAAAAATATTTTCAAAAGTTCCATAAAAAGTGGAGCAAAGTCGAAGAAGATGACAGGAAGGATCTGCTTGACTTCTTTAGAGTAAGTGTCAATTATTTTGTCATTACTTATATTGTTTGTTTAAATTTTATGTTTAATAACGTTTAATATAATTACTAATAGATATTTTCATTTTACTTAATACAGACCAAGGTAACTTGGGACATAGAAGAAGATGACAATGTGCGAAGAATTTTTTTCAAAAGGATGGGCGCTCAGATTTCAGATTTGCTTTATTAGCTCCGCTGTAAAGATAAAAAGCCTGACTTCATGGGTGATGATATTTGGAATGCCTTCAAGAGCCATTGGGCTACCGAGACTTTCAAGAAAAATGCTGCAAGCGCCAAAAACAATAGAAACTCAGAAAAGGGTGGCTCGCTTCACTGCGGCGAAAACAATAGAAACTCAGAAAAGGGTGGCTCGCTTCACTGCGGCGAGTCCATCAACCAGGCTCATCATGCTGCTAGATTGGTAAATTATTTTACAAATCTGTGTGTTTTTTTACATTATTTAATTAGTTAGCAATTTTTGAAAATGTGTTTCATTTTACAGAGTAAAAAGGCAGGACTCCCTATCACTGCTCCTGAGCTGCATAGAGCCACCCATGTGAGGAAAGGCACTGGCGAGTATGTTGATGAGCGCTCCAAGATGACTCAGGTAAATATACAAATTGATTTGTATTATATATAATGTTGCTTTGTCAGAATGGAGCGCTAATTTGTGGTTATTCAAAACAGGAGCAAGTAAATGAGTTCATGACTCAGCTAACTCAGGGGAGCTGGGACCCTGAAGCACTTGGCCAACTTACTCTTGAGATGATAGATCTGGCAAATCAACATTGGGAGAACACAGTTGGTTGGTCTAAGAGTCGCCTGTATGGTACGGGGCCCTTGGCTCCATGTATGGGCCAGTCTGGAGCCGGGAGCAGCAGAAGACGCAGTCGACTGGCTTCTACTCCTGCAGATACAAAGCATGTGAGGCAGATGGAGCAGGAGCTGCAGTCTACTACACAGGAGTTGCAGTCTACTCGACAGGAGCTGCACGATACTCGACAGGAGGTCAGGACCTCTTCTGAAGCGATGAAAAAGATGCAGCAAAACTTTGAGAAGGTGAGCCGTAGGCAGGCGATGATGTTAAAGTATTTTAAGAACATGCAGCAAAATCAGCAGCAAGATGAGGAGGAAGATGAGGTGGAAGATGATGAGCAAGATGAGGAGCAAGCTAGGGAGTCTGATGGTGGCAGCTTTTAGTGTTGTTGATTAACGTTTTTGTTATAACATTTCAGATTAAGTGTTGTGGATTAAAATTTCATTCTCGTAATTTTTATTTATTGAAGTGTTGTTGATTAACGTTTTTGTTATAACATTTCAAATTTAAACTGTTTTATATAGTTTAGATTTTATTATTTATTAATAAAATAAACAGGTATAAAAGCAGATTAATAAAAAAAATACAATCAGATGGGCTTTAGCGAGGGAATTAGCGAGGGAATTAGCGAGGGAAATTGGACGCGTGGCTAGGCGTTAGCGAGGGAATTAGCGAGGGAAAGTGGACGCGTGGCTAGGCATTAGCGAGGGAATTAGCGAGGGAAAGTGGACGCGTAGCTAGGCATTAGCGAGGGAATTAGCGAGGGAACGTGGACGCGCGGCTGTCTAAATTTTCCCACGTGGCTGCCATTAGTGAGGGAATTAGCGACGGAATGTACGGTCGCTAATTACCGACGGACTCAGATTCCCTCGCTAATCCCATTAGCGAGGAGCAGTTTAGCGACGCAACAGGTCCCTCACTAATTCCCTCGCTAACGGTCATTAGCGACGGAATTTCGTCATTTTGCAAGGGAAATTTCCGTCGCTAATAACCAATTTTTTTTGTAGTGCTGGTTGTTGAGATGGATGTAATAATGGAGGGAAGTTCATTGACATTTCTAGAGGAAATCCTAGTCCAGATGAAGGACCAGGCCGTTGGTGAACTGACAGAATGTTTATTAAAGCAACGTCAGGCATGTTTACAGAACATAAGCTATTTTTTTCTATCTGGTATGCATATATAGATTAACAACTTACATCTTTAGCAAGAAGTCCTTCAATATTACAATCCAAACGTGGATTTACTGTTGCAAGTTTCATGGACAAAAACTGCCAAAGGAGAAAAGATAGGTCAGAGTCAATGTATTTTCTAATCATTTCAAATGTTTTCTAATTTAAATTCTTATGTTTTGTCCTTCAGAGGCGACTCCCAAGTCTGTTCTCAGGTTAATGGGCTTGAAAGGTTTGACATTATATCATTTGAAGAGTCATTTACAGGTAACCAACCACCTTCTCTAACATAACACCTCAACTCAATCATGTGCCTGCCGCCTCTTCTGTTTTTTTATTTCTTAGGGTATCAAAATTACAAAAACATCCTCCCCATACTTTAATAATGTATCTTTCTTTAGCTAATTTGGTTCTTAGAGGTCTCTTTCCTTAATCACTTTAATCTCAAAAATTGCTAATACAACTAGAAGACATACTCCAGAAAGTTTTTGATTTGAGACATATATATGCAACGACTATAATGATAGAGCCACACCTTTAGTTCATTGTCATTTGGAGGCATAATATGGCATTTCTATTAACTTGAAGAAGTATAGACTCGGACAGCAAGCTCGAAGACAAAATGAGGAAGATTAACACAAAGAGAATAACAGTGAGTACATGTCTGCCTAATGCCCCATCAGGCAATATCTTTCTATTACTTTTGCCTACTTCTATTAAACTAGAGAGAAATAAAACTGGAAATGTATAATAATCTTCCTTCCTAATTTCTGTTTCCACTTGTTAGGATGTTCGTATGTAAATTTCAGTACTCGTTCTTCAGGGCCTAATACAAGTTACCCAGGTGATAATGAAGGGGGGTATGTTTGAATTTAACAAATACCAATTTCACTTTATTTCTTTTAGATCACATGCATTCTCCACGAACCAAACTCTCATGTAAATCTTCTCAATTCTAACATGTACATGTAATTACCATTTTAACTTCTGTGTAAATGCAACCTATATATTGTAACTATTAAGTTTCTCCCTTTCTAACTAGTTTGCACAACCATAACAGAGAAATGCAAATAGCAGAAGCACGGAGCCATCAAATTGAAGTTCAAAAGAGATTGGAAGAGCAGCTAGAGGTACTTACTGTTTCAGTCCTGCATTATAATTCAATTTTAGCACTGCTGAATTTGTCTTATTTTCGATATCATCTATCAGTTTGAATGAATGGATATTAATTTTAGTCAAAACAAAAGTCAGACTTGAATTTTGTACTTAGTTGAAAAAGGTGTTTGTTAATATTCATACTACTATTTTACTGAAATGATGTGTTTTTACATTTCTTGTACCAACCAGGCTGAGTGTGAAGAGTTACAAAAGAGGGTGGAGGAACTTGGAGGTGAGAATCGAAGTCTCCGAGAAGAGCTTCAGAAGCTTTCTGAAGAGTGCCAGAAGCTTGCATCTGAAAACAATTCTATCAATGTATATTTCTCTTACAATTCTTCACAAGCATTGCCATTTTAATAATTCAGTGCAATGCAAATGTTGGCATATTACAACTCAAAAAACAATTGTGCTTTAAACAGGAGGACTGTTGTAGGCTGCCGAAGCACTACTGTTTAGAATTTAGTTTTGTAACTATGTTGAGAATCTAGCTTTAAACTCTAATTTGGCAAAATTTCACTTCCTTTTCTATTGTGGTTTTGACTTGGTCACACTCTTTGCTACATGTGGGGGGTT
Organism: Astragalus membranaceus; assembly: GCA_039519185.1. Classification (NCBI taxonomy): domain Eukaryota; kingdom Viridiplantae; phylum Streptophyta; class Magnoliopsida; order Fabales; family Fabaceae; genus Astragalus; species Astragalus membranaceus. The sequence continues at coordinate 59,603,007 of CM076849.1, forward strand.
ATACTTAGATACACTTCTTGGTTCCTTCGGTATCTTATAATTGCTAATTTAGTTTCTCCACTGTGAATTAATTTGAAAACTAAAAAACAAAAGTTATCTTCATTATCATCCATTTAACTCGCATATACTGTCTATTCTAATTCTTCCTGTCTTAGTGATCGAGGAATATTAATGAGATTTGTGTATGTTTAGATGAATATATTCAGATGAATTCAATTATGCTTCAGTTTTTCTTAGTCATATAACTTAATTTTCATTTACAGAGCTAATAGTTTGTTGAATATGCACAATTGCAATCATCCCCTCCCTTTGAAGCTATTCCAAAAGAATTAAACTTCGCTGATCTATCTGATATATTGTCAGATTTAATGCTTGTTCCCCTCTATTAATTTTATAATGCCTTAGATACGTGCCTTGTACTATTCATTTTCCCAGATTAATATATTTTACCATACTATTCATTTTGCAGTCACCTGGACAGCACTCAGTGCATTGAGAGGTTCAAAAAGATACTGAATACATTCGATGTTTGTTAGCTAAATATTTCTCTTCAAAACGCCTACTTGGAGGTATGCTACAATATCCATTTAAAGAGTTTGCAGATCTCTCTATAAACACTTGATATAAGGTGATTTCCTTGTTAGATTTGTGACTGGTGTGATAAATTTCTTGATTAGGCATGAAGAACCCATTCTGCTTCCCTTGGTGAATATATGACATCAGTTCATATAAAGTTGTATGCAGAGCGTAAACCAACTTCAAAGGAAGAACGAAGAAAACAACTTAAGTGATGTTTATTTGGACTGGTATTGTCCTCTGTCTGGTGTTGTTCTCTGCCTGGTGGTGTTCAGTTTGTTGTATATGATGAATTTAAGTAGAATGTGATGAATTTAAGTGTAGAATTATGTTTGTTGTAATTTAAGTGTAGAATTCTAGTTGGACGTACTTCTGCAACTTTAAGTGCAACCTTTTGTACTTTTAATATAATTTAGCTTTGAATGTACTTTTGTACTTCTGTCTACTGATTTTGCTAGTATATATGCAGGGAGAATGACCAAAATTCGTATAACCAGGGTCTATGTAGGCGTATAAAACCATAATTTGAAAAAAAAAACTTTTAAAGTCAGGCGTATTTAAGCGTGACTTAAATTAGAAAAAAAAAACTTTTAAAGTTAGGCGTAAGCCTGACTTAAAAAAGGACATTTAAAGTCAGGCGCAATAATGCCTGACTTAAAAACAGACTTACGAAGTCAGGCTCAGGCTCAGGCTTGACTTTAAAACATACTTACGAAGTCAGGCCATAATTGCTTGACTTTAAAAAAGACTTAGGAAGTCAGGCCATATATGCTTGACTTTAAAACAGACTTACGAAGTCAGGCTCAGGCTCAGTCTTGACTTTAAAACAGACTTACAAAGTCAGGCCATATATGCTTGACTTTAAAACACACTTACGAAGTCAGGCTATCGCTTGACTTTAAAACGTCCGACATACAAAGTCGACTTAATAAAAGCCAAGCTTGCGCCTGACTTTAAATCCCTTTTCACCTGACTGTAAATCCCTTTTTTGCACTAGTGCACACGAGCCGGCGCCCATGAGGGCGCCTGGCAAGGAAGCAACCAGCGCCCATGAGGGCGCCTAACAGGGCGCCAAGCACCAAGGCAGCGCCCATGAGGGCGCCTGGCAAGAAGGGCGCCTGGCAGAGGGGCGCCTGGCAAGGAGGGCGCCTGACAGGGCGCCAAGCACCAAGGCAGCGCCCATGAGGGCGCCTGGCAAGAAGGGCGCCAGGCAGTGGGGCGCTTGGCAAGGAGGGCGCCTGGCAGGGCGCCACGCACCAAGGCAGCGCCCATGAGGGCGCCTGGCAAGAAGGGCGCCTGGCAGAGGGGCGCCTCGCAAGGAGGGCGCCTGGCAGGGCACCAAGCACCGAGGCAGCGCCCATGAGGGCGCCTAGCAGGGCGGGCGCCTGGCATGAGGGCGCCTGGTAGGAGGTGGTCTGGAAGCAAAACCTTCACAAGGGGGCAGACAGCACTGTGCAACAAGGCACCCATGAGGGCACCAAACCTTGTCTCGCAAAATCTGCTCCACAAGGAGACACCCAGCGTGTAGACGTCCAAGGCACCGACACCAAACCTTGTCTCGCATAATCTGCTCCACGAGTAGACACCCGACGTATAGGCACCCATGAGGGCGCCAAAACCTTGTCTTGCAAAATCTGCTCCACGAGGAGACACCCGACAGGCACCAATTGGTAGTGGGAGGTGTGTTTAACTTGCACTTATGCCTCAGGTGCAAGGTTCGATTCCCACGGAAGGCAAAAATTCTACAAGAGGGGTAGAGAAGACCGTGAGGTAATAGTGCTGGGGTGGCCAATGCGTTGGACCTGGGCTGTTACATCAAGCATTTATTATTGCCTGACTTCATAAGTATGATTTAAAGTCAAGCATTTATTATTGCCTGACTTCGTAAGTATGATTTAAAGTCAAGCATTTATTATTGCCTGACTTCGTAAGTCTGTTTTAAAGTCAAGCATTATTGCGCCTGACTTTAAAAGTTCTTTTTTTAAAAAAAAAAATTATTTGATAGAATCCATTAAAAATTTTATTTGGTAGAATCCATAAAAATTATTTAGTTCAGCAATCCATAAGCTATAAAAAAATGGATAAAAAATCAGGTATTTCACCACCTAAGCCAACTCTTACAATCATGCACCATATAAAGTTATTAGTCATTCACATTCAGGAAATGCAAATATCTGTAATCAGTATGTTACAAGAACTAGTGGTGTGCCTTTAATAGAATAATTATCAGGGACTCTTCCCAAGACTGGTAGGAAAATTTCCCTATCTAAGCCAAAATGTTAGGGTCACTCACTTGTCACATAAACCTATATCCTAAGCATTTAAAACAACTAAAACCATCATCATTAAATAAAACAATCCAACAAGGATCTCGCACCCTCTGTGCTTAATTAATAAATCAAATGGAAATTTCCAACAAGGATCTCGCACCCTTAGAAAACCAGTTTAAAGAACTAAAGTGGCAATACTTTAACTACTCCTCATCTGTGAGCACTTCAATTTCTGCTGGAGGGGCTTCTTTATCAGATCCCTCTTGATCCTGAGCAAAAACAACCAAGATAGAAAAGAAAAAAGGTAAACAATAACATAACAAACATAAACTCCAGCAAAATAAAAAGAAATATACTTTATCCTCAGCAGCATTATCATCTTCAACAGCATTGTCATCCTCTCCAGCATTATAGGTAGCCATGGCCTTCTCATATTCTAGCTTGAGTTCAGCAGTTTTATCCAAATAAGGCTTCTTCTCCTGAACCATTGATTCATTTCATAAGCCATGATAAACATAACATCAATCAAAAGCTAAACCCTAAAAAAACTAACTTACTTCTTCAGTCAAAGACTTCCACTTCTCACCACCCTCTTTGCCAACCTAAACTTCAAAATCAAATAGTGTGATTAACAAATACTAGCAACGGTAGATTTAAAATAATGCCAAAACCAAATTTCAATTTAATAAAGGTTTCATCCTTTGAATTAGGATTGGCTTCCTTAAAAGATTTTCTAAAATCGTCCCTGCAACAGATCAAGATAATAACATAAATATAAACTCACCAGCAGAACCTAAACATCACAAAACAGAACAAGGCTTACATGAAGATAAAGAATGCAGTGAGAGGATGCTTAGGCATGTTAGGATCCTTGACCTTTTTCCCTTTCTCACCCTTAGCTCTCTTCGCATTTGGCTCTTTCGATTTGGGCTTTTTCCTACACAATATCAAAAAAATCCAAATCAGATCCTAATAGAATATATTTACACATTTACACAAACAGATAGATGGCCAATTTTACCTCTCGGTCTTCTTCACTTCACCAGCCTGCTCAACCACTTGAGCATCTGAACAAACAAAAGCAAAACAACCTAGCCACCGTTGTTCGTTCGTGTTCCTTTCGTTGGTGTCTTTGTTCATCATAAACTTCGTTCAGCCACCGTTTTATACAAACAGAAAAACCAGCACACAAATCAGTGTTTGTAGGAACTGAAAACAAAAGGAAATAGCTAAGCATCAAATAAAAATGAAGAAGCCAGCCCCTTGAATATGACTAAGCATGCAGCCGAAATTCCCACCAGTGCACATCAGCAATCGAGTGCCACTGCGTTAAGAACAAATCAAGTGAAATGAAATGGTGATGTGACTGAAACCAGTAGATAAATATTATCGCCACATGCTCAGCCTCTTGTCTCTCGTGTGTTGTAGGAATTGCAGCAGTCATTGCATAGGATCCAAACCTGTTAAGAGTCACCACCATTAGTCCCTCAACATGCAAAAAAAAAACAGCACAGGACTCCATTTTAATCAAAATTGTTCAGTGATAATTATTAAACTAAGTTAAAATAAGATTAAATATGTTTTTAGTCCCTATAGAATTAGGACTTCTCAAGTTTATCCCCTAAAAAATTTTAATCATTTTTAGCCTCTATTTTGAAAACTTTTTTTACAAAAGATGCCAGATGGGTGCTTTGAAAATAATCCCTATAAAAGCAAAATAGGGACAAAAAAAGAATAGTTTACTTTTAGAGACTGAACTTGAAAAGTCGTAATAATAGAAACTAAAAACATGTTTAACCCTTTAAAATATCAAAATCTTGTCTCTTTCTTTTTTTGGTTGAAGATCTTGTCTCTTTCTTTTTTTGGTTGAAGATCTTGTCTCTTTCTTTCATAATAGCAAAACACAAGTATTGCAGTCTCATGGGTGTTTGACAATTTCACAATGTTCTATCTAATAATGCATATGCAAATTGTGCAACATATAAAAAATTTGCTTATGTATGCACAAACAGACAAGTAGCATCAGATAGGCGAAAAAAAGAGCAACTGACCATTTTATTTTGTAGCATCAGATAGGCAAAAAGAAAGAGCAACTGACCATTTTATTTTGATATTGCTCGGGCATTGGTGTAGTAGCAACTTCAATATCAAGTTTCTCCCAAGCATTTGACATATCAAAGAGTGACTTGGAGTAGAGAGGGCATGCATAACTAATGTAGAACCAAATACAATAATCAGGACAATTTTCAGAAAGCGATGGAGAAGGAGACTATGAGATCTTTGAACACTCACTTGTTATGTTCTCTCATCTCATCCAGGCAGCTCTTATGGATGGTATGTCCGCACGACATAACATTAACAGCGTCTCTTGTCTCAAACAAAAACTGCAATCATCAATTTTGTATGCTTGAATCAGCCTCCATCAAATTAAAAAGCAGTATAGTGATATCTAAGACTTGATTTCAATTACCTCCTAGCCCATGAAAATTTTATCAGCTTATAGGGGTTTTATAGAAAAGTAAAATGAGAAGCTTTTTTTAAAACAAATGAAATACTAACCTTATAGATAAAAATTCATAACTACTACAAGATTCTTCTAGTTTTCCTATAAGTGCTTCTTAAGCAACTGACTCTAAATCATTAAAGTTGGAAGTGTTACCCCAAAACAAATGGGGCAAGCACCATGCATTGCTCCTTCCACACAGTTGTGATTGTTTTTTAGCAGAGTTGAGTGGGGCAAGCACCAGGAACACTTTGGTAATCATCATCACAGTCGGAGTCGAATACTGCAGCTGAATCAAACCATGCCTCCTCAATACTACCTCCTACTGACACAAATTTAAAAGGTCATACAAAAGCCAATTAGGATTTAAGGGGAAAAATAGCAGCATTTGAAGTATAAGTTACATTAGAAGATAATTAAACTATCTATTAGAGGAAGAAAAAATAAGCAATCAGTAGCAGCTGGAACAGATCCACAAGGCTAAAATAAGAATTCAATACTCAGTGCAAAAAATTAAAATTAACTGCTTCAGAATTCAGATTAGTAAAACTCATGCTATAAATTCTGATTCTGCAACACATAAGGTGAAAAATGCTTGGAAGAGAAGAAATGAGCCACTCACCAACTACAGTTATGCTCAACTAGTCACACTGATACATCAGCATATGTACTATTTTACCCAATATTTGAATAACACTTTTCCACCATAAGTTGTTAACTTTAGACCTAAATATTAACAATGAAATGTGAAAAAGACAGTAATTTGCACAATCATTAATAACTTTGTCCAATTTTCTAAAGTAATTGCTCAGCTTTAATTTTGATGTTACTTCAGAATTCCACATAACATAACCAATTTCATTCTACTCTAACACACCAACTCCACCTACAATACTTAACAAACTCCAACTACCCCAAAAACATCAAAACAAGTAGGAAACTCAAAAAATAAAAAGGATTGAAACAACAAATTTCATTCCAGACCAAAAACAAAAACCTTTCAGCTGTCTCATTTACAACCTTCTACACCAAAATCATTTGTGACATGCAAGTGTCAAAAAGACAAAAACAAAAGAATTAAACATCAACCTTGGAAAGTGGGGTGTTCAGGCAACCCTGCCACATCAACTTTGTCCAATGACAACCTAGAAGAAACTCTTCTCCTGAACCCAACTTTCCTTCTTTTCCTTGTTTTCTTCTTAGAAGAGCTCAACTTCCCTCCAACACAACTCCTTGGAGTTGACACACACACCCCCATATTACTATCAAACATCTTCACCTCGGATCCTTCAAAACAACTTCCCTCCATAGATCTGCACCCAGAAAACAAGAATCAGGCAGTTAGGGTTTTTGTTCGTCACAAAAATTTAAAACTGAAACTGAACAGAAGTAAAAGGCAGTGGTTCTACCTTCGTTGTGCAGATCATTGTGCGTAGCATCAAGATCCAGCAAGATCTCACCCAGAAACACAACCAAAAAGAAGCAAAGTCAGTGGTTGAAACTAGGGTTTCAAACCGTATGCAACTGAGAGGATTTTAGAGAAGGAGAAAGCGTTATACCTTAGCTTCGTGGCGAAGCGGAGCTTCGTTGTGAATCTGGAAGCGTGTTTCCATCAGAGAACCAGCAGAAATCAAGATCCAGAACCAGTTTCAGTGGAGAAGACGAGAGAAGAACCAGAGCGTTCAAGAAAGAGAGAGAAAGAGAAAAAAAGTATAGCACCGAAGCCGGTTCGGTATTGGTCGGAACGAAGAGCGGCGAGGGAAAAAAAGACTTCGGAAGAACGGCGACCATGCTAGGAGAGAGATTGAGGTGAGAAGCCAGTTTAGTGGTGACGACGGAGAAGTGGTGTTGAGCGAACCCTCTCTCTCTCCATGGGTGTGGTGGTGCGGCGCTGGAAGTGACTTAGGAAATTAGGGTTTGCGTGGGAACTGAGAGAGTGATGAGAGAGTGATGGAAACCGAGAGAGTACTGAGAGAGTGATGAGAACTGAGGCGTGAGAACTGATGAGAACGCGTGAATTTTTTTTCTTTCTATTTTAGTACTTTAGAAGTCAGGCGTGTATACGCTTGACTTTAAAAGTCTAATTTTTTTCCTATTTTTTCACTTTAGAAGTCAGGAGTGTATTCTCTTGACTTTAAAACTCGCGAGTTTTGCCTCTTAATTACAAGTTTGCCACCGCCTCAACATAAAAAGTCACGCATCTGAGCGCCTGACTTTAAATGTCCAATTCTTTTCCTGATTTTGCACTAGTGAGGATACGAATGTCAAATGATAGATTAAATAAACTTTAGGAACTTGATTTGACGTGTTAGGCACCGCAAGTGCACGATTTTATCGCGTACTAAAATATCCTTCCTCATAGACTTAGTATAATTCATTAACAATTTCTTCTCACTATGGTTATTAGCTAAAGGAATTAACTTAGGGGGTGTATTGGTTTAGGATTTTAAAGCACTTTTTTAGCTGAAAAAAGTCTAATGGATTTTAAAAGACTTGTAGGAATTTCATGACTTTTAGGATTTTGTAAGACTTTCAAGACTTTTCAATTAGGATTTAAACGGATTTTGTGATAAAGACTCTACAGGACTTTGTGAACTTTGCAGGATTTGTGAGATTTGATAAGACTTCAAGGATTTTTTACAATTTAAAGTATAACAAATTTTTAAAAAACAATTCCATTGAACATTGTTAGAATTGTAAAAGCTGAACTTGATTCATTGAATGAGGGATCGATCCCCATATATACAACAAAATACACAACTGAATCAGTTAAAGGAAGCTGAGTCAGTTACTAAGTCTAACAAACTAGGTATTGTACAAACTCATCTAACGGTCTAACTCATACCAAGTGATCAGCTACCGGACTAAATAACACAAAGTAATAAAGAATACAAATATTTTTATATCTAACACCCCCCCTCAAGCTGGACCATGAATGTCAATCATGTTCAGCTTGGAGAGAAAGTAGAAAAACTAGGAATATCAACCAAGTAATCTTTGGAGGCAATTGGCATGAGGTGAACAAGTCATTTTTGAATCTTTTCTTTGAAGAGTAGAATATATTTGCCTGGACATCGCTTGATATATTTGCGTATGTACATGGCAGCATCAAAGTGAGAGTGTTCGGTGAAAAAGGACATCAAAAATTGGAGTAGAAGAACCTTGCGATAGCAGGCACCAAAGGAAGCAACAAGATCTGATCCAATGATCACTGTAATCCAGCACTATAAGTGTAATCCACGATTGGCAAACATGAACCAATCAAAGTGATGATGAAGGTGATCATCAGCACAATAGAACCTCAAAGACTAAGCCGTAATCTGCAATTGGTAAACTCAACTTGATACAATTCCAAACCTCCAAAGTGAGAATTCAGATTTCAAAGAAACAAAACTGTTTTTGCTTTTTTTTTTCTTTTTTTTTGTTAAGAAATTCGGATTTCAGAGGAGCAGAGAAATAGGAAAAATGCAAAAAAGAATTGAAGGCAAGGAACAGTTTCAAAGATGCAAGAAATGTGAAACGAGATTATGTGTTAGAAGCGATTTGCAGAATATGATTCAGATCGTAGAAAAATCCAACACAATGGAGAAACGATCCAAGAATCCGAATATGATTGCAACTCAAAATAGCAAATCGCAAAAGAGGAAACAAGATCAAGAATCGATCCACGAAACAGAAAGAATCAAAACTCGAAATCGCAGGCAATCTTGAAGCGATTTAAAAACGAAATCGATGCAAGATTCAAAATCTAGATTAACAAGAGAAGGTGAGAGGGAATCGAAATTGCAAATTTCAAATAAGAAAACGATTGAGATCACAGAAGCACCGAAGCAAGAAGAGAGGGGAAATCGTGGACATCGTTCAGAACTGAAAAATTAGGGAAAATTGCAACCAAAAACTGAAATCGATTTAGGCATACGATCGATTCAGAGAGGACGAAACCAGAGCAGAAAACGTGATTTGAATCAAGAGCAGAAAACTGATTCTAACTGAGAACAGAAAAAAAAGAACGCGAACCGGAAAGCAAGAACACGATTGTGAATCAGAGAAGAATTTGATTCAAGAAACAGATGAGATGGAATCGAAATTGCTAATGGAAACCGATCTAGGTTACAATCCAAAATCAGAAGAGAAAAGCAAATACAATCATCGATTCAGGAGCAAGACTATTCAGAATCGAAAAAGGAAAATAGCGATTCACATCGAAAAGGAAACTGAAACAGATTTCGAACCAGAAATCAAGAATAGAAGAAACACAATGAACAGAAGAAAAACTGATTTCTGGAACCGAATCAGAGATGAACAAGAAACAGAAAACTCATGCGATGCAACAGCAGTGTTCAAAGTTGCTTGCTGAGAGAGAATCGCGAAGAGAGAGGACCCTTGGCAGAGAAGAACGGAAGCCAGTTTTCAGAGAGAGGAGGAAAACTGTTTATGGCTATCTGCAAAGGGAGAGAGACTCACGAGAGAGAGAAAAGAAAAGTTTCAGAGAGAGAGACTCGTGAGTGGGAGGGTGAAGTTCAGAAAAAAATTTCATCTGATACCATGTTAGAATTGTAAAATCTGAACTTGATTCATTGAATGAGGGATCAATCGCTATATATACAACAATATACACAACTGAATCAGTTCAGGGAAGCTGAGTCAGTTACTAAGTCTAACAAACTAGGTGCTGTACAAATTCATCTACGGACTAACTCATACCAAGTGAGCTACCGAACTAAATAATACAAAGTAATAAAGAATACAAGTATTTTTATATCTAACTAGTAATATTTTGGATGTCTATATTTTGATAAATATTATTATTTGCAATATTTTAATAATTAGATGACAATAAACCGATGAGAGCAGAAAGTGAGAGAGAGTGATAGCGGAATTCAAAGCAGAGAGAGTGCGAACAGGAAAAAGAAGATAGAAAAAAGAAGGCTTAATTACAGTTTTGGTCCCCCTATTTTCCCCAATTCACGATTTTGGTCCCTAAAGTTTTAATTTGACGATTTTCGTCCCCCTATTTTCCCAATTTGTAAAATCAAGGTCCCCCTCTTAATTGACCAAAATTGAAAGTCAATTTTGACTGACTTATCCTACGTGGCAGCCCACGTGGACTGCCACGTAGGCACACCCCCCCACCCCCACCCCTCCACTGTTCCTCTTCCCCACCGTGAACCCCCCTCTCCTTTCTCTCTCACCGTCAGTATCTCTCTCATTTCTCTCTCACCGTCACCACCCACAGCCACCACCCACCTCGTTTTCCTTTCCCTCCTCTGCGACTGCGACTGCGATCTGCGAGAGGGAGAGGGAGAGCGAGAGTGAGAGAACGGCGAGAGCGAGAGCGACGAGCGAGAGAGGGAGAGCGACGAGCGAAGAGGAGGGAGGAGCGACGAGAGAGAGGAGGGAGAGCGACAGTGAGCGAGCGAGGGAGGATCGGTGGGGGGGGGGAGGGTGAGATGCGAAGGAGAGAGAGAGGGTGTGGTTGTGGGGGGGGGGGGGGGGGTTCACGGAAGTGGGGGGTGGGAGGGGGGAGGGGAAGAGGAACAGTGGAAGGGGGGTTTCACGGTGGGGAAGAGGTTCAGGAGGAAGAAGGTGGGGATGGGGGGAGGGGGTGGGGGTGGGGGTGTGGGGTGTGGGGGGTGGGGGGTGTGCCTACGTGGCAGACCACGTGGGCTGCCACTTAGGATAAGTCAGTCAAAATTGACTTTCAATTTTGACCAATTAAGAGGGGGACCTTGATTTTACAAATTGGGAAAATAGGGGGACCAAAATCGTCAAATTAAAACTTTAGGGACCAAAATTGTGAATTGGGAAAAATAGGGGGACCAAAACTGTAATTAAGCCAAAAAAGAATACTCAGCTGGAAAAGTATCCAAGCATAAAATGAGAGTGTTGAAAAATCCCAAGAGTTTAGGTGGGATTGTTTTATGGGTGTAGGATTTATAATTTGTACTAAAAAGTCCCACAAAATCCATTTAGTAAAACAATCATTTAAAATATGTGTGTTTTTGAATACCAGCGGATTTTTTTCACAACCTATTGTTGAGTTGTCCTCTCTAATTTGGTCAAACCTATTGCTGAGTTGTCCTCTCTTAAATGACGTGGCAAGCCACGTAGGAATGCCCAAATTATTATTATTATTATTATTATTATTATTATTATTATTATTATTATTATTATTTTAAAATCATTAGCTTCATCTTCTTTATCCTCTTCAATTTCATCGCAAATCCAGAAATTTTTCCAGATTGATAACCTTCATCTTCTTTCTTTATCAAGTTCATAATTTCATCATCGCCCCCACCTCTTTAATTCAATCGGCCCACCTCTTACAATGTCCAGTGTCTGAACACTCTTAAGCGCCACACACTTTGCAGCAATGCACTCAATATCAACATCACTAACAGTACCAATCCCACAAAGTGCAAACCTTTCCAAACCCAAACAACTTGTAGGACACTGTTTAGCAGCAGAAAACAAACCATCATCACCAATTCTATTAGTTCTCCACCCATCAATGTGAAGCTTTTTCAACATCTTACAATGTTTAGCAAGTCCCACATCATCACAAGGTGCAAAGTTTCCAACTTCAAACCACTTTGATATCCCAACAAGTCCCACATCACTTACCTGAACTTTCTCCAAATGAATCTCAACTAACCCTGAATTCAATTTCCCAATGTTTGCAAGCATCGCATCCCAATCTCCCAAACACCAAATGATCTTCAAAGTTTGGAGCTTTTTAGAACAATTTATGAGCAACGACGACCGAATGCGGCGGCGACGAGAATTTCTTATGGCAATACCAAACCCCAAACCCCACCCTCTGCGACCTCACCCCTCCCTTCTTCTTCATTGAACAACAATCTTCTCTTTTGGGCCTCAACCACAAAACCCCATGTAAGATCTATCAGATCCCGGGCCAAATCCAACACCCGAGTTTCTCATGGCAACACCAACACCGTAAGCGTTCCTGACCTCCATTGAAGATAAAGTGAAATAAACCGAAAACCTCAAAAGCATTCATGACCTCCATGGAAATTTTTGGTTCTGGGTACTCAGGTATTTTACGATGAAGAAGAAGAGATGGGGTTTAGAGTTAGCTTCTGGGGAGAGAGAGCGAGAGAGAGAGAGAGAGAGGGGGGGGGGGGGTAAACGAGATGAGAGAGCTTGAGTGGAGAGGAAATTCTGGAGAGAGAAATAAAATTCAAATAAAACTTAAATTTTTTAAATAAAAATCCAACATGGCAAGACAACTTGTCACGCCACATAGGATAAGTGAGTGACAATTCAGTAGTAGGTTTGACCAAATTAGAGGGTGACTTTGATTTTACAAATTGGTAAAATAGGGGGACTAAATTCATGAAAAAAATAGTTGAGGGACTAAAATCGTCAGTTGATGATAATATGGGGACCAAAACTGTAATTAAGTCATTCTTAAACTATACTCATTTATTTTCGAGCAAAAATAATACTATTCTAAGAGATTTCAAAGGATTTTAAAAGACTTTTTTTTAAACAAAACAATTCGATGGTATTCAATCAGGATTTTTAGTTAATATAAAAAATCCTGTGATATTCAATCATGATTTTCAAGACTTTTTAGAGAGTCTCACAAAATCTGGTGGTATTCGTTTGAGACTTTTTAAGACTTAAAAAAATCCAATTTCTTGAAAGGGCTCTTGAGATTGGTGTTCTTATGATGAAAATTTCTTTTAAGCCAATTTCTTGTGACTTTCATATGAGTATGAGCAATGGATTCTTAAAGGCAAAATAATCAAATGTGACTACTGATATCTAAGTTTCATACAATCATATTGGCTATCATTGAATGCTGAGAAAGTAAAACACAAGATTAAATTCAGAATAGAACCATGCCCATAACTTCTAATAAAAGAAAATTAGACTTACAATAATTTATCGTTGAAATATTACTCATCCCAAGATAAAATAAACTATTCACACATGGTTGGATTGTGTTATAGATTGGGCCTCTATGGCCAATCCACCAAAAGGCCCAATAACAAAGGGCCAAATTCAGCCAAATGTGGAGATCTCAGACCTAGATCCAATGGTCCTCCTTCACTCCAACTACCTATAAATAAGCATTCAATGCTAGCATTAATGTTACTCACTTTTCCAATACTCTTGCTTGTAATTGACTCACTCACTGACTTGAGCGTCGGAGTGTCATTGCAGGTACCACCCCACCTCGGATCGGAGCACCAACTCGGACTGACCAAGAACATAAATACCAACTATCTCGGACCGGACTACGTATTCCAAGATCGGACACTTAGTCAGAGATACGGTACTGAACATTGGCGACCACAGTGGGAGAGTCTTATACTCTAGTCTTTCCCCCAACCTCCTTGGTCAGCAATGGCTCCAGAACTACGACGGAGGAACGTCTCCAGCGTCGTGGTTAGACCCGACCAACAGCAAGAAACCCCCGAGGGGGTAGCAGTTACTCTCCCTCGCAGCTCGGCCCACGGCCACAACTCGTCCAGAGCAATGGTTCCCATAAGCTCCGCTAGGAACCAGTTTCCACCTCCAGTCCAGACAGTCCCGGTACCGGTCGACGCTGTTCAACAGCTCGTCCAACTGCTGACAAGGCAAGCCGAGGCTGAACAACAAAGGAGTCAGCGTTACTCCCAACTGGAGGCTGAGATGGCAGAAATCCGGGCCCGAGACATCCCGGATCGGTCTTCTCCTCAAACCTACTCTCCCAGCAGAAGAACCTCCAGTAAAAGACGTCACCGGTCTCCTGCTTGGAGGAGACACCACCATCGCTCGCCACCACGCCGAAAAGGGAGACGAGGATCTGGAACTCCCCCAAGCGAGACTCGGGACGACACTTATTACCCCGAGGACTCTCCTCACCAGAACTCATCATTAGCATCTTCGTCCCCGAGGCGACGTTCTATAAGCCGGGGAAGTCCCCCGAGGCATGAACGTCGGCGTCCTCGGTCTCCCGGATCCCCTGTTCGACGCCCTATCGAGAGGCCTCCTCCGAGGGAAAGATCCACGGTGCGAAAGGGACCCTTTACAGCGAAAATCGACTACTTTCCGGTGCCCAAGCACTTAGAGAAGCCCCCGGAGGGTTTGAAGATGCACGACGGGACTGGCGATCCCGATCGTCACCTTGATTACTTCGACACGATGATGCAATACCGGAATGTCCCGGAGGAGATCAAGTGCCGGATCTTCCCTCTTACCCTGGAAAAATTGGCACTGGACTGGTTCAGAGCCCTCAAGCCAAACTCGATATCCTCATGGGATCAGCTTGCGAAGCTCTTTTCGGCCCAGTTCGCCCACTCCAAGATGAAACCAAAGTCTCGGAAAGTCTTACAAGCCATCCGGCAAGGAGAGAACGAGTCTCTCCGGGACTACATCGAAAGATTCAATAAGGAAGCGGCTCAGGTCCGGAACTTGGACGATTCATTCCGACTGTTCTTCATGGAAGCCGGTCTTCGGGAAGGAAGTCTATTTCAGATTGATGTCGGTATAAACCAAACTGAGTCGCTTGCCGAGTTCCTCCAGCGATCTCAGAAGTACATTGATCATGAAGAGGGGGCGGTTGCAAGAAAGTCGGATGCCGACCCTGGAATGAGCAAGCCTCGGTATGAAAGGGAGGCCCGGAACGACGGTAGACTCCGACCTCGGAACCGACACCAGCAATATTCCGACCTTAATGAAACAAGGGCCAGGATTTTGGCGGAATGTATGAACGCTGAATTCAAGGAAGTCAAGTTCCCCGATCCGCTCCCACACAGGCCGGGGTAGAGATCCAACAAGTACTGCCGGTATCACCGGAGCAAAGGGCACGACACCAATCGATGCAATGCTTTGAAGGATGACATTGAGGACCTGATCAAGAAAGGAAAATTGAGCCAGTACGTGGCTAAAACACCCCGGCATGAGGCCGAGGTTAAGGAAGAGAAAGTCGACCCTAAGAAGAAGGGTAAAGCCCCCCAAGAACGAGAAGAGAGCTCGGAGGATGAGCGCGAATTTTCGAAAATCAAAGGGCCGACCTGTAATGATGGTTATCTCTGGGGGCTACCCCGTCGAGGCATCGGGCAGAACAATGAAAAGAAAGTGGAAGGAGGTCATGTGTGCTGCTTCCACCTCTGCAGTAAGCTCAGCCCCGGAGCGCCCACCCTTGGCGTTCGGCGACTGAGACTTACTGGACGGCAAGCCAAATAAGCACATACCCCTTATAATCAGGGCAGTCATGGCCAACCACGAGATAAGAAGAATTTTGGTCGACCAAGGAAGCTCCGCTGATATCATCTTCATCGACCTTGTAAGAAAATTGCAGATCTCAGAGGAAGACTTCACCCCTTACAGAGGATCGGACCTTTCGGGCTTCAACGGGTCTCGAACTAAACCCCTCGGCTATCTGGAAATGATGGTCACCTATGGAGAGGAACCGCTAGAAAGGACGGTCAAGACCAAATTCTTGGTGCTGCCATGCCCTTCGGTCTACAACTGCATCATCGGGAGACCGACTCTTGGAAGGCTCGGAGCTGTAACCTCGACGGTTCACCTGAAGATGAAGTTCTACTCTTTGAGTGACCAAATAATCACTCTTGATGCCGACTTAGAGTCCGCCCAAAGATGTTTTTATCTGCATGTCAAGGCAGATAGACAGGCCTCAGAGGAGGGGGTTTCCCCCATAGAAGCAGGAGCTCAGAAAATCCCAAAGAAGAAAAGAACCGGTCAAGCTGCCGAGGTCAACGTCACAGACCTCGATGCGAGGTATGATCCTGACAGCTCCGAGGAAGAGAGCGACGACGAGCTGGCACGGGAGCTGAAAAAGAAAATCAGGCGACCCCAACCTGATGGACAGTTCATGCAGATCCAGCTGGGAGAGGACCCGACCCAAACTGTCCAGATCGGATCCGATCTCCCCGAAGAAGTAAGAGCAAAGCTCACCCTCTGTCTGAAATCTCACGCCGATCTTTTCGCTTGGTCGGCAAAAGACATGCCCGGGATTCCCCCTGAAGTCGCCTGTCACCAGCTGGCGGTTAACCCCGGGGCTAAGTGGGTCGCCCAACGCAAAAGAGCTCAAAGCCAGGAGAAAGCAGCTGCTACGGCCAAGGTCTTAGATGATTTAATTAAAGCTGATTTTGTAAAAGAAGTCAAGTACACAACTTGGCTTTCAAACCCTGTACTTGTTAAGAAAAGCAATGGAAAGTGGCGAATGTGCGTTGACTATACTGATCTTAATAAGGCCTGTCCTAAGGACGCCTTCCCTGTTCCTAGCATTGATCGGCTCGTCGATAATGCTTCAGGTTTTCGTTTACTATCGTTCATGGATGCTTATTCCGGATATAACCAAATCCTGATGTTTCCCCCCGACCAAGAGAAGATGGCCTTTATGACTGACCGTGGTAATTTCTGCTACCGGGTCATGCCATTTGGTTTGAAAAATGCGGGGCCCACCTATCAAAGGATGATGAACAAGGTGTTCCGAAAGCAGATCGACCGTAACGTGGAAGTCTACATCGACGATATGATCCCAAAAAGCGAAAGGGAAGACCTCCACATAACCGACCTGGAAGAGATCTTTACTGAAATCCGAAGAAACAATATGAGGTTAAACCCGGAAAAATGCACTTTCGGGGTCCGGGCTGGAAAATTCCTTGGTTTCTATCTCACAGAAAGGGGCATTGAAGCCAACCCAGATAAATGCCGAGCTGTAACAGAAATGCGAACCCCGTCCACTAAAAAAGAGCTCCAAAAGCTCAACGGTATGATAGCTGCACTATCTCGCTTCATTTCCAACGCCGCCTTCAAATCACTCCCTTTGTTTAAACTGCTTAAGAAAGAAGCAACTTTCGAATGGACCCCAGAGCGGGACGAGGCCCTCTCCCAGCTCAAAAAGGTTTTGACCGAACCACCGATACTGACTCGGCCAAGCCCAGGGGAAGACTTATTCCTGTACCTATCCATCTCGGATGAGGCCATTGGTGCCGTTCTTATCAGGGAAACAGAGACTGGTCAGAGCCCGGTATACTTCGTGAGTAAAGCTTTGCATGGATCAGAAGTTAGATATCAGAAAATAGAGAAAATCGCCTTTGCTCTGCTCATCTCGGCACGCCGTCTCCGACCTTACTTCGTCGCTCATCAAATCGTGGTACGAACAAACTATCCGATCCGGCAGATCCTGCATCGACCCTACTTAGCAGGACGAATGATCAAATGGGCAGTAGAACTCTCCGAGTTCGGAATCAAATACGAAACAAGGCCGGCCATGAAAGCTCAGATACTTGCCGACTTTCTCACGGAGATGGAACCCGCCGACCTGGAGGACGGGTTATGGACGCTCCATGTAGGTGGGTCCTCAAATCCAAAAGGAAGCGGTGCAGGGCTAATGCTCGAGAGCCCGACGGGCGTTGTAATCGAAGTTTCGCTCACGTTTGGTTTCCCTACCTCAAACAACCAGGCAGAATACGAGGCATGCATAGCTGGACTCCGACTTGCTATCGACCTCCGAGTTTCTCGACTTTCCCTAAATAACGACTCATTGTTGGTAGTCTCTCAAATCGGGAAACAGTACGAAGCCAAAGATCCGACCATGCAGAGGTATTTAACCCGTGTGCGGGAGCTGCTCTCCTTTTTCACATTCACGGAAGTTAAACACGTTCCCAGGACAGAAAATATCAGGGCGGACATTCTTTCCAAGCTCGCCAGCACCAAAATCCCAGGGAACCACCGGTCAATAATCCAGGAAACACTGAGCAAGCCGAGCATCATCCCAAACCCGGAAGCCAATTTTTCTGTCAATGTGGTTGAGGAAAGCAAGGGTTGGATCTCGCCATTAATGGATTACATCAGATCGGGGGACGAGCCTCCGGACTCAAGCGAAGCCAAGATCCTCCGGAGGAAGGCCTCATCTTTTTCCATAATCGATGGAAACCTCTACAGAAGAAGCTTGTCCGCGCCTCTGTTAAAACGCGTTGAAGGAGGAGAGGCGGACTACGTCTTGGCCGAGATCCACGAGGGAATCTGTGGGCAGCACCTTGGAGGTCGGCCTCTAGCTCGGAAGGCATTAAGAGCAGGATATTTCTGGCCAACCATGGAGACCGATGCAAGAAACTATGTAAAGAAATGTAGTAAGTGTCAAATCCACGCCAAGGTCCACATTGCACCTCCTACGGAGCTCACCAGCCTCAGCTCGCCATGGCCATTTGCATGGTGGGGAATAGATCTCCTAGGACCATTCCCAACTGCCCCCGGCCAGATCAAGTACCTAATAGTGGCGGTGGATTACTCCACAAAATGGATCGAAGCCGAGCCTCTAGCCATCATCAGCGCAAAGAACTGCATCAAGGTCTTCAAAAAGAATATAATGACTAGATTCGGGATTCCCGAGGTAATAATCACTGACAACGGAACCCAGTTCGCTGATAAAGGCTTCAGAAAACTCATGTCCGACCTCCGAATCAAGCACCGGTTCACCTCAGTAGAACACCCGCAAACGAACGGACAAGCAAAAGCCGCCAACAAGTTCTCCTCAATGGGTTGAGAAAGCGGCTCGATGAAGCGAAGGGAAACTGGGTTGAAGAGCTACCCTATGTGATGTGGGCCTACAGAACCACCCCGCAGAGCTCAACGGGGGAGACCCCTTTCCGGCTTTCGTACGGGACGGAGGCGGTAATCCCGGTAGAAATCGGAGAGCTGAGCTGGAGGACGCTCCACCCAAAGTCTCTGGAGGACAATAATCAGGCGTTAAAAGAGAACCTCGACCTCGTCGACGAGGTCCGAGGCCAGGCTTCCCTTAAAGAAGCAATAATAAAGCAGAGGGTAGCAGCACGATATAACTCGAAAGTAATCCCCAGGGACCTTGAGGTCGGTGATTTAGTTTTACGAAGAGCCGACGTCGGTTTAAAGAACGCCGCGCAAGGCAAGCTCGCCCCTAATTGGGAAGGACCTTACCGAGTTTTATCTAAAACTGGTAAGGGTGCCTACGAGTTGGAGACCTTGGCCGGGAAGACGATCCCAAGGACTTGGAACGCCACTAAATTAAAAAAGTACTACAGTTGATTCCCATTTTCGTGAAGAACGGTGTATACCGATGTTGTCAATTATTTTATCTGAAGAACGGTGTATACCGATGTTATCAATTATTTTATCTGAAGAACGGTGTATACCGATGTTATCAATTATTTTATCGAAGAAACGGTGTCTACCGATGTTATCAATTAGTTTATTTGAAAAACGGTGTCTACCGATGTTATCAATTATTTTATCTGAAGAACGGTGTATACCGATGTTATCAATTATTTTATCGAAGAAACGGTGTCTACCGATGTTATCACCTATTTTATCTCTTTCTAGCTGACCGAGGTTGTCACTACCCTAAGGGGCGAGTTCGATCCGGGCCGAGTCCCGGTAAACTGCTCCGAAGGCGGCCATCGTTACGCAAACAAACTAGTTGGCCGAGGTTGCCACTACCCTAAAGGGCGAGTTCGATCTGGGCCGAGTCCCGGTAAACTGCCCCTAAAGCGACGTTTACCACTTGAGCGAATCAAATGCAAGTGCACGAATTTAAAACAACAGAGTAAAGCTCAACCGAGGTAGATGAAACCGGAAGCGCATTAAATTAAATTTCTATTACAAATTACCCCGGATACGGCCAGGTCCTCTAGTTCAAAAAGACGGCAAAATGTTACAAATTCTGGTTCCGCCCGGAACCCGGGGCTTTCTCCCCCACTGGTTCCACCCGGAACCCAAAAAACAACTAATCCAGAGCTATCTTATCAACACGAGTCACGACAAGGAAGGGCGAGGGTAAATGACCTCACACTCTTCAGAGTCGGGACTGAGCTTGACGATCCGCCCACCTTCTACTATATGTTCCACACGAAGAATCTCCCTATCCAAAGGCAAAGATGGATGGATAACGGCGACCTGAGCAAGCGCCTTCTCGTAACTCTCCCCAGCCACATCCATTGCCATCTGCGCCACCTCGACCATCTCATTCTCAGCAGCCTCAGCTTTGGCGCGTGCCTCCTGGAGTTCTTTTTCCAACTCGGCAATCCGAGGCGAGGAATCAACACTGGTCCCGGCTTGGGCCTGTCTCGCTTTCAGGATATCAGCCTCGAGCTCAGAAATCCAGGCCTTCAGAGAGGAAATCACCTCCTCAGACTGCCTCCCTTGGCTCTCAAGATCTGAAATACGGACCTCATGTTCCATGCACTGGTTAAGGGCAGAGTCCCTCTCCCTTTCAGGCTTATCCGCCACCGCCTTGAGCGCGGTCTGGTCCTCTGAGACTTCAAAAGAGTTGAGGACAGCAACTCGTATTTTTTCTGAAGCTCCACCCGGGTTTTCCGTTCATTATCCCTCTCTGCCAGGGCCCCTGAAATAGCGGAAACAAGAAAGTCAGGAACGGAAGCGGCCAAAAGAAAAATCAAATAGAATACCTCGGAACTTGGTGTTACCTTTCGCCTGATTCTCAGCTTCGACCCTTTGAAGCATGGACATATCGGCCAGATGCCGAAACAACCTGAGAGCGGCCTCGACCGGGTCAACCCGGAAATCCTCCACATGCTTCTTCAAGAACTCGACATCAATCGAGATACCAGAAGACCTCGAAGTTCTATGCTTCCCGTGACGACTTTTCTTGGAAGCCCGAGGAGAACCGGCTCGACCAGGCTGCACCTGCTGCTCCGGAGCTTGAGCTGGCAAAATGGGCCGGGCCGAACCGGGCCGAACCGGGCCGGGTTAGCCCGAAAAATGGGAGGGCTTGGGCCGAAGGAATTGAGCCCGTTTTTACATCCGGGCTTTTTAGCCCGGTCTGCAAAAGTCCGAGCCCGCGTCGGGCTAGCCCGACCGGGCCATGGGTAGCCCGCAAGCCCGTGAATAAAAAACTTGGGATTAGATTTACATTATAATGCTGGAGAAAAGAAAATTTGTAGTCATTGTCTTTCATCATCATGCATAGGGTGGAATTACTTATCAAACAATGACAAGAACAGAGCCTTGCAGCAGTTGAATAAATAAATTTTTTGTTTTAAGGATTTCTTTTTCATGTTTATAGACTTTTTGCTCTTTAATCTTATTAGCTTCATACTATTAAGTTTTTAAGGATGTCAATGGTTGAATCTTTCATCATTAATCATGGTAGGATTTTCACTGGGTTACAGCAGTCAGCACAAACTACATTACCATTCATTGTTTTCATGATTTTATTATTTGTTATTATTTTCGTGTGTCTGCATTAGAGTTCAGACTTTGTATTATAAGCCATTAGCGGCAATGGTATTGATGATCACATTTTTTTTCATAGTCTACTTATGAGGAGTATTCTGGTGTGGTGGTGTCTCCTAGTTTGTTTAGTGTGCTTCTGAAGCATTTCTTTAGTTTATGGAAAGATGAATTTTTGTTTATTGACTTACATGTTATTAAGGCATATGTTGATCTTCAATGCCATCTATGGAGAGCATAGTCCACCTGTTAAGAGTGATACAATTTTATTCCCGTGCCATGATTTTATATGGGTGCAATGGAACTTAATTGTGTGATACAAGTTTTGCAATTGCATATAAAATTTTGATTTGCTATTTTGAACTTTAAAGAACAGTGAGTCATATATGCATAGGGCATGTAAGTCAATCCTGCATTGAGAGCTCTCCATCTGCAGCCAAAAATAATATTAGGTGTCGGTTACTGTATATGCAAAGCTCTTGAAAAGCTCTCCATCTACAGCTAAAAAATCGCGCATAATGCGGGCTAGCCCGAAAAGCCCGCAGCCCGCATAGGGCCGGGCTTGGGCCATAAATGGTGAGCCCGAATTTCAACCCGGGCTTTTTAGCCCGGCCCTTAAAAGCCCGAGCCCGTAGTGGGCCGGCCCGATATGGGCCGGGTAGCCCGTTTTGCCAGCTCTATCTGGAGCATGGGAAGTGGAGGCAGGATCTCCTTGCGGCGAGGGACGCTGCCTTTTCCGATGTGAAAGATCAGCTGCCTGATCTTCTACACCAGCCAAGCTGGCCTCTGTGACAATATTGATCGGAACGGCATGAACGGGTTTTTCCTGCTGAACCCCGACTTTCCTTTCCGCAATAGCCATCAAGCGGGAGAGCTTGTCAGGTCCCATGCTATCTGCGAAATAAGGAAAAGAAACAATGTTAAAAGAGACGGCAGTCAAAAAATTATGGGCGGGATTGTCTGTCAAAAACCTACCAAGCACGGCCGCCACTTGAGACTTAGAGCCAGCCCCAACCAATTGGGCTACATCAACCCCGAATTTTTTGGGGTCCCGGTGGATAATCAGGTCAGCGAAGTTCGTCAAGATCGCCAGCGAGTCCTGATCAACCGGGGATAGCCGGCTTAAGCTGACAGTGTAGGAGTGAGGTCGCCGGTTGAAATGAGAAAGAGACCACCCTATTTGAAACTTAGTGGACTCCAGTGATTCCCCATCCGCAGCATATTGACCGACGTGCCTCACTGCCTCCTCGTTCACAGGCTCAACAAAAAAGTACTTGTTCTTCCAGTTTTTCAAGGAATCGGAATAGGGCATGAAAATCTTTATACCCCTCCTAGCCCGAAAGCTCACGTGCTCCCACCGATCTTTGGTGTCGTCCTCGTGCCTCAGGTTCACCTCAAAAAAGGTAAAAGAACAGGTCATAGGAGTTTGGCCTCTCCAAGTGAATGCACATCAGCTCGAAAGCCCGGAGGAACGCCCATGAGTTGGGATGAAGTTGAGAGGGAGCGAGGTTCAGGATTCCCAAGGCCTCTTGCTGGAAGGCGGTGAAGGGGGGACTAATATGCATGTCAAGGATCGTCACTCCATACATGACAAATTTCAAAGCTCTTGGCCAGACAGCTACGTGTTGACCTTCGGCCATCCCCTCCACGTTCCAGACCTGATCCTTCCTGGAAACGCGCTTGACGAGGAAGCTCGTGTCATCCCCGGTCCTGTAGACGGACTGAATTCCCCTCAACGTCTCTGACACCCATGAGTACTCCCGAGGGACATTGAGAGGTTGGGACAAGGGAACATTAACCGGCCCGACTCCGGCGCGGGGGTGTTGATCGGGAATCACCTCCCTCATGCACGGGATCCCCGTGATGTCCGAGTCCGTCTTCATTATTGCGACTTTCAGCAACCTCCGCTTCACTGTCATCGAAGCTCCAGCTAGTACTCCCCTGTTCTTCATAATCAGGCTCGGCGTCAGACCCCTCCGAGTCAAGGACCACTACCTCGGCATTGTCTTCATCCGCCAGCTCGTTACTGGGAACCCCGGGAGAGCGGTCTTCAGCATGAAAACTCAAAGGAGCAGAGCCCAAATCATCTTGAACCTCGGGAACAACCGACCCGGGGGGACTAGTACGAACTTCCACCGACTCTCCAGCACCGGAAGCCATTGCTTTTGCGAGGATAGGGCGATCTGAGTTAGCAACCCGACGAGTCTGTTTTGTCCTCGCCAGATCGATCCTGTAGAAATGGGGGCTTGACGTGTTAGGTTGATACTTAAACAGTGGGTCCACAACCAAGTCGGAACCCGACCTGACGACCCCCACTCTGTATCAATAAATACGGGTTCTGAGAGAACCTGGCTGTGAACTAAAGCCGGAAGCAATAAATAAAAGAAGGGAACTAACCTTGTGAAACACGAAGCTCGTCAACACTTGAAACGGGTCAAGAATTGCAACGGTCTCACCGAGACTCACCACGGAACTCTGAAAGACGAAGTCTACTCCAGAACGAGCTTAAGATCGGGAGCGGAGCAATTCTCAAAAAACAGTACAAAGTAAGAGAGGTCCCCTCTCCTATTTATAGGAAACAAAAAGGCCTCTGATGGACCTGGGCCTAGGCTACGCGATCCATTGCTAGCCCCTAGGCAGGCGCGTCGTTTCAAGCGCCATCATTGCCCCAATCATCCTCGAACGACGCGTCCCATCAATGACCTCATTAGCTGGCGCAGAAATCAAGACATAACTATAACCGGAACGCCTCGAATCCCTCGGCTCGCCCCGGTCTTATAACCCCGCCATGACATGAGTCTCTCACAAACGGACAGCCTCGAGTCACTCGACGCGACCTGAGTCCCTCAGCTCGTCCCGGTCCTCCAATCTCGGTATGACATGAGTCTCTCACTCCGGAGTTTAGGGACGACACGAACTCTAAAGCAACAAGTCTAGCCCGCCCTAAGGCGACCCGACTTGGGGGGCTACTGTTACGGATTGGGCCTCTATGGCCAATCCACCAAAAGGCCCAATAACAAAGGGCCAAATTCAGCCAAAGGTGGAGATCTCAGACATAGATCCAATGGTTCTCCTTCACTCCAACTACCTATAAATAAGCATTCAATGCTAGCATTAATGGTACTCACTTTTCCAATACTCTTGCTTGTAATTGACTCACTCACTGACTTGAGCGTCGGAGTGTCATTGCAGGTACCACCCCACATCGGATCGGAGCACCAACTCGGACTGACCAAGAACATAAATACCAACTATCTCGGACCAGACTACGTATCCAAGATCGGACACTTAGTCAGAGATACGGTACTGAACAGATTGTAAACAAAAAAGCACAGATTAAACATACTGTAAATAAGGATAAAAAAAGAAGAGAAAATGAAAGGAAAAACTAAATTTCATTCATAAACAAAAACCAAATAAAAGTGTCATAAACACGGTTCTTGAACAAAATCTAAAGAAAGACAAAGTTTGGCTAAGAAAAAATTTAGAGAAGTGAGTTGAATTTCGTGTCCCCCTCTAGGCCTAGGTCTCATTACATATCATTTAAGCCTGATTATAACAACTTTCAGAATTCGCAAGATTAAGTGACCTATTACAATTCCTTTTTCTTTTGGTAATAAATTGGGGCTCCAGTCCCAAAAACAAAACAACTAACAAGAGATCGATACAACCGAGAATGAAGATTCCCAAACTATCATAGAGTAAAAGAAGTCCCACAGATGGCAGGCATTGCTCAGAGAAGCTAACTCGTCAGCACAACAGTTTGCCTCATGGTAGATAGGCACAAACTTCAGCTCCCACTCCAAAATTATCATATGTTGGATCTCTCTAACAAGACTCCACCCGAAAACACGACCCACCAAATAATCCTAAACGATAGAGCAAACAGCAACAGAATCCACCTGAACAATGACTGATTTACAAAATCCTTAGCCCAGCACAACCTCAATTCTTCCAAAATACCCCAAACATCAGCCTCCAAAGAGAACATAAGCCAACGAATTTGGCAAATCCACCAATCCACTCTCCTATATGTTCTGAATAATTCACCCACAACCCACAAGTCGAACTCCATGTTTAGTGACACCACTAGTGTTGAGACACCACCAACCAACAAGAGGGGTGCTCCCAACAAACCTCAAACCATGACCTATTACAATTCTACTGCACGAATTATGACCATAAGTCCATAACGAGCAACAATGCTAGACAGTAAAACTTTATGTTTTCATTTGACTCTTTCATTCTTGCCTCTCGAATGATGAGTGTATAGCTAGCATTGGTGGGCCATAATTCTCTCTATTAGCATTCAATTCTCCACTTTCTCCACCATTTCACCTAATACATTAAAAAAGACAAAAAGATGATAAAATATAACAAAATATGAAATAAAATACTAGAATAACCTATAAATTAAAGCATAAACTGAGATGAATTCCAACTTATCAAGACCTTTAAATGACGCGAGAGTGTTTGGATGAGATGGTTCGGGTCTCTACCCACTACAAAAAAATTGGTTATTAGCGAGGGATTTTTTCCTCGCAAAACGTCCCAAATCCGTCGCTAATCACCATATTCGAGGGAATTAGCGAGGGACTGCTTCCCTCGCTAAATCGCTCCTCGCTAATCCATTAGCGGGGGAATTTGAATCCCTCGCTAATTAGCGAGGGACAATTCTCTCGCTAATTTTGACTGTCACGCTTCCCAATTCTGACTGCCACGTGTCCCAATTTGAATGGCTTGTTTTATGTGTTGTTTTAATTTTTTTTAAAATATTTTTATATATTTATTAATGTGGTGGTGGTGGTGGATGGGAGGAGCTATGTGGTGGTGGTGGTGGTGGTGGTGGTTGTGGTTCACTTCGTAGGAGAGAGAGGAGACGAGTTCGTGGTGGTGGTGGGAGGAGCTATGTGGTGGTGGTGGTGGTGGTTCACTTCGTAGGAGAGAGAGGAGTTCGTGGTGGGGGTTGTGGTTCACTTCGTAGGAGGGAGGGAGGGAGTGAGTGAGAGAGAGAGAGAGAGAGAGAGAGAGAGAGAGAGAGAGATGGAGGATGGGTGGTGGTGGTGGAAGGTGGAGAGAAGAAGAGAAAAAGAGTAAAGAAATTCGTAGGTGAGAGAAGAGGAATTCATAGAGAGAGAGAGAGAGAGGGGGGGGAGAGGAGAGGAGTTCATGGTGGTGGTGGTGGTGGTGGAAGGTGGAGGGAATTCGTAGTGAAAGAGGGAAGAGGTGAGACAAGAGATAAGATGAAATGAGAATGAGTGTGGTGTGTGGTTATTTAAAGTAAAATAAAATAAAATTTACCCATTGTGAGGGACTGGTCCCTCGCTAACAGCAAATTCCACTTCCGAAAGACTGTTCAACGGTCTGACTCATGTTAGCAAGGGACTGTTCCCTCGCTAATCACCTTGTTTTTCGTGCTAAACTTTTCAAATTCCCGCATCCACTTAGCAAGGGACTGGTCCGTCGCTAATGTCAAAAATTCCGTTGCTAACCATTAGTGAGGGACTGGTCTCTCGCTAATTCCCTCGCTAATGTCAATTTTATCGAGGGAATCACATTCCCTCGCTAATGTCAGTTTTAGTGAGGGAATGTTATTCCCTCGCTAATGTCCCTCACAAATAAGTTTTTTTTTTGTAGTGGTACCTGCTTAACTAAGGTATTGGGTTCAAGTACAACATTGAGAATTCAAAAGTGTTAGAACTCTTAAAGGAGAGATTTTCCACCCTAGCCGACTCAAGGGATTAGTTTTTACAGTTACTTACAGTTACTTCCATGTTATCAAAATAACTCTTTAGATTTAAAGAGTACACGATGATCCATTAACACTAGAATTCATAGATTTACATGTTGTAGATATGTTAAGTTTGATCATGTGTTGCACCTTACCCTCTTTCTCGATAAAGAACTCTTAGCTGATTGAGTAAAATTACTTAACCACTCGAGACAATACGACCTTAGTATACACTACAACAAAACTGTAGAAAGAGGGCGCACCCTTTAGGGGCGCTTTTTAAAAAGCGCTCCTGATGCCCAAATACGCAGGGCCTTTAGGGGCGCTTTTTAAAAAGCGCCCCTAAAGGCCCTGCGTATTTTGAGCATCAGGGGCGCTTTTTAAAAAGCGCCCCTAAAGGCCCTGCGTGTTTTGAGCATCATGGGCGCTTTTTAAAAAGCGCCCCTGAAGCCCAGAACACGCAGGGCCTTTAGGGGCGCTTTTAAAAAGCGCCCCTGATGCTCAGGCCTTTAGGGGCGCTTTTTAAAAAGCGCTCCTGATGCTCAATTTCTCTCTTTTACCCTAACTCCCTCTCATTATTTGCGAAAATTCACACAGCCGCGCCTCCCTCACACTTCACACACACAGTAGCCTCCATTTGCGAACCTTTGCAGCTTCCCTCCCTCCTCCGTGAACGTACGGCCTTCCCTCCTCCCTCCTCCGTGAACCGAAGCAGCTTCTCCCTCCTTCCTTCCTTCGTGAGCGACGACGCCTTCCCTCCTCCCTCCTCCGTGAACGGCCTTCCCTCCTCCGTGAAAACGAAGCAAGGCCTTCTCTCTCTTTCGTGAAAACAAAGCAGCGCCTCCTCCCTCCTCCGTGAAAACGAAGCAACGCCTCCTCCCTCCTCTGTGAACGTGAAAACTCAGAAGGTAAACGATGCACAATCCCTCCTTCGTTTTTTTTTGACAAGCCATAGTTTCATTCCTTTCATGAGTCATATGATTTTGAAGATTAGATTCTGATGTGAGTGCTGAAATGATTTGTATTTGGATGTTTTTTGTATTAAAATGTTGATTGATGAAAAACAAAAATTAGTTGTATGTTGTATTAAACTTGGAATAGATTTTGAAGATGTGCCCCTGATTAGATTTTGAAGATTATCTACTGTGTTTATATGTTGTATTAAACATGGAATAGATTGGATTAATAAAGGAATGTGAGAAGTATTTTAAATTAGTTGTAAATCAAAAATTCTGCAGAAAATCGTATAACAAAGGTTCAGTATTTTTGTATGATTGTGGGGCTGACTTCCTTCGTGAGCGACGGCGCTGCTTCTCCCTCCTCCGTGAACGGCGCTGCTTCGTCCTCCCTCCTCCGTGAACGACGCCTTCACTCCGAGACTTGTGAGTTTTCCTCACTTTAATCTTTAGATTTTCGAATTTTTTTTATTCACGTTGGTTACAGTTTCGTGTTGATTTTATGAGGTTACATGTACTGGTTTTCTGTGCAAAGGCGTACTTGAAGAGTGCGAAAAACACTTTTCGTGAAAATTTGATGTTTGTGTTGATTGTTTGGGAATTCATTTTATAATTGTTAATGATTGATGCATTTGTTGATTTAATTGTTTGTGACTGGAAATACGAGTGGTATGATGAGGCATTGGACTGGATTTAGTGTTAGGGACGAATTAATTGGAACCTAAAAGGGCGAGGAATAAGAATAGAATAGGAAATAGAGCTTGGGAAAATAGGGAGAGGAATTGAAAAACTTTTAAAAGAGGAAATTTGTCTGTTTTTTTGGATATGAATTGAAAAACTTTTAAAAATTGTACTTTGTCTGTTTTTCACCTATAATATATTTAAGTTCTCTTATCAGGTGAGATGACTTCCCACAGTGACGATAGTGCACAGTGGTCATGAGAGTCATGATAGCGCACAAAAAAGTTCACTCGTCGTGGAATGACAGTTAAGAAGAATTTCATCAATCGGGGGAACAAAGGGCCTCCTAAACTTAAAGTAAGATACTTACTAATTAACTAACTTTGTTACATACTTTTAACTGTTTGTTATCTAATTTACACAATTAATAATGCAGGTCATATGGAATTCTAAAAACCAACCGATTGTATGTATATAAGACGGGTATATATAAGTTTGTTAGTTGGAATTTAATTTGCAATTGGTTAGTTGATTTGAAATTAGGTTGTTGAGTTGATATTGGTTGTTGTTGGTTCGTTTCTGTTTCAGTTTTATGCAGGTGATGATATTGGTTGATGCAAAATATTTGATATACCAGAAACAATTTTTTTTTTTAAAAAAAACATAGAATCAGGGGCGCTTGCAGTAAAAAGCGCCCCTGTTGGTCTTAACGCACTTGACAATCAGGGGCGCTTGCAGTTAGAAGCGCCCCTGTTGGCCTGACCAACAGGGGCGCTTTTTACTGCAAGCGCCCCTGATTGTCAAACGCGCTAAGGCCAACAGGGGCGCTTTTTACTGCAAGCGCCCCTGATTGTCAAACGCGCTAAGACCAATAGGGGCGCTTTTTACTGCGAGCGACCCTGTTGCCTAATAATTAGAGGCGCTTGTTGGGCGCTCCTATAGAAGGTTTGGCAACAGCAGCGCCAGATTTAGGGGCGCCCGAAAGCGCCCCTAATGGATTAAAAAAAGCGCCCCTGAAGGCTTTTTTTTGTTGTAGTGATAGATCTATTTTACCAAGATGAGAAATGTGAGAGATAATTTTCCTAAGTTTTGAATACTTTGTCTTGTTCTTGTAATTGTGTTCATAAGGATTACTACCTCTGGTTTTATATATAAGCGAAAAAGCAGTTGTAGGTTCATTAGAAAAGGTAGAAGGGGTCTTTTGATGAGGTGACATCATGTTTTTTGTGAGATTTGGGAGAACAGAAATGATGTGGTTTTCTTGGTTAAGATGAATTCATGGAACTGGTTTCTGGCTAAGACTAAGTTGAGTCATTGCCTATTCTGTGAGTGGTGTGTGGATGTGTCATTATTTTAATTGACATGACAGTTGACTAAGTCTTGTAGGCATGCCACTTCATTACATGATGTTTAACCCCTAGTAGTTTAGTTTATTCTTCGGAGGGTGTTTAACCCTCTTTTTCCACCCAAAAAAAGAGAGAAAATAGTACTGTGTTTAGTTTATATTTTCATTTTCAAATTTGTAATTTAATTACCATATTGTTTTTATTTAAATATTGTTTTGAAAGTTATAATAAAAAATAATAAAAACTACTATATCTATCCAAAAAATATGTAACTGACAAAATAAATATAATGTGATTTTATGGAAATTAAAACAGAAGAATAGAAGCAAATTTATCTAAACACAAAGCCTGTGATTCATTTTCAGTCAACCACTTGCAAAAAAAACATGAAGTGCAATAAATGACAAGAGAAGTAGAATTCAAGTGAATTCACAAAAGCAGCTTATGCTATAGATTACTGTAAATACTAAATATTGTCTTGTTCCTTAGTAATGAACGGATCATTAGAGAAATGGATTTCAAGAGAATTCGCCACAGCAACATTTGCAAGATTGGAAACAAATCTGATTACTGATTTGTTTTCCAGTAATCAGTGAGTCAATGAATCATGAATTAATAAAGTAAATGTTTTTTAATAAAAGAAATGAAGTGGCATGCCAATAAGGCTTAGTCAATTGCCATGTCAATTAAAATATTGACACATCAACGACATTTTAGAGTTTGAAATTTCAATTTGGTCAACATTGCATAGTTTTGTAAAATAGGGGGACCAAAATTGCCAAAAAAAAATACGGGAATCAAAATTGCGCATTGAGTAAAATAGGGGGACCAAAATTGCCAAAAAAAATATAGGGGGATCAAAATTGCACATTGAGTAAAATAGGGGGACCAAAATTGTATTTAAGCCTTTTTTTATAGGCAATGTTAGTGGTGGATGGGTGATGACAACCTACCATGGGCTTGCTGTCCAATTTTAATTACTCTAATTTTATTTTAAGTTGTGATAAAAGTGCATGTGACCAATTGATATATTTGGGATCAATGCACTAAGTTATTTCATTTCAAGTTGTTTTTTTAGTGTGTTTAATCCACTTCAAGTGGTGTGTGTGTGGCGCATATCTTTGTGAGTTGATGGGGTCAACAAACTTGCTAATCAATGAAGGCAAACTTGCTAATCAAGAAAGGCAATCAGAAGAAAAAGGAATTACAAGATCCAAGTCATTTATGGCACATCAAAGATAATCAGAGCAAAAAGGAAATACACACTCGCCAGATCTTGAGAAAAAGGGCGCCCTATTGGGCAGCGCTCATGATGTAAGCGCTACATTTGCTTAAAACGCGCAGGGAATGGGCATCGCTCCTACTGTAAGCGCTGTTTTTGGTTAAAACGCGCAGGGGCAATGGGCAGCGCTCCTGCTGTAAGCACTGCTTTTGGTTAAAATGCGCTGGGGCAATGGGCAGCGCTTCTGCTGTAAGCGCTGCTTTTGGTTAAAATGCGCTGGGCCAATGGGCAGCGCCTTTAAGGAAATGCTGCCTATAGGAGAACACGTTGGGGGTGATGGGCAGCGCTTTTTAGGAAACTCTGCGTATAGGAGAACGTGTTGGGGCGATGGGCAGCGCTTACAGGCAAACACTGCCTATTACTAATACTTTATTTGTTCATTTCCTCACATTCCCGCGTTCAGCTACCTCTCCAACGACTCTCTCTCAGTTCTCCTCCCACTCTCGTTCTTCCAGCTTTAAACCCAAGACCTGCAAACGACCCATTCCTCTTGCTTTCGTTCTCCCTTTTCGTTGCTCTTCCTGCAAACCCACATTCCTCCTCAACGTCTCCATTTTTGTCTTGTCGTGAGCTCGTCGTGAGCTCATCGTCGTTCGGGTGCTCACCGTGAGCTCGTGTGCTCCCATTGACGTCATGAGCTCATCATCGTTTCCTCACTGCGTACAGAGGTTACTCATTTCCTCACGTCATTGCATGTTGTTCTAGTTATTTTAATGGAATTGGAACCTTAGGTTAGATGATTCTATGTGAAGTTGATACTTGATGATTGGTTGTTTGAAAGGGTGAAGTGTTTCTAAACTTGAGGTGAAATGTAGGTGAAGTGTTTGTTGAAATTACCAAATGAAATGCTTGTTAATTGAATGTTGTTTTAGGTTAAGGGATTCTTGTGTTGTATTTCTAAACTTGAGAAATTGAGGATTGATGTTGAATTTGGGGCTCATTTGTTGTTTATTTTACTCCATGAAACTAGTACTTCTATACATGACTTGGAGCTTGTAAATAAATGATTTGGTTTTGGAATTGATAATCTTCTTAAATTGTATATGTTTGGTGAATGAAACTAGCAAAGTAAAATCGAATATGCGAATTGTTTGTTAGGTTTTGCGAGTTTGTTTTGCCGGAGCTTCGCCTTTGTTGTTCGAGAGTTCGTTCTAGTTCGTGGTTCTCATTCGTTCGAGTTCATTGTTGCTTCCACTTGTTCAGGTACTTTTGTTGTCCTTTTGTATTTATTATATGAAGAATGACAATATGGAAGACATCAAAGTCTTTGATTTCTTTAGTTGAAATTAGTTGAATGTCTTAGCTTCAAAAAAATTGTACGTTGTGTGTTTTTCACCTATAATGGGTTTAAGTTCTCTTATCAGGATTTTATTATAAATATTGGGAAATTATGGATAAAAAGTGGATGTTTGTCAATCGTCTGTCCAAGGAATATGTCGTTGGAGTGGATTATTTTGTGAACTGTGCTATTGAACGTTTAGGGACTTCTAATAATATCAAATGTCCTTGTTTAAGTTGTTGTTATGTAAAATCAGTTAATGCAGAGGAGCTGTCAGGACATTTAAAGGGTTACGGAATTGATCAAAGTTACACTTGTTGGACAATGCATGGTGAGGAAAGAGGTGAATCTTCAAATATGGGTAATAGTACTAAGAGATGTGCGCCGGTTGACACCGAAATACCTACATTTGGTGGGGACAAATTTGAAGAGATGGCAAAGGCTGTTGAAGGCGATCTTAATGACTGTCCTCAAATATTTGAGAAGTTGATAACGGATGCGGAGACACCGTTGTATTCGGGTTGTACTGAATTCACAAAATTATTGGCTATGATAAAGTTGTATAACTTGAAAACTTGCCACGGATGGACGGATAAGAGCTTTACGGAATTACTCGCACTATTGAAAGAAATTTTGCTGAAGGATAATGTTCTCCCTTCTCTGACGTATGATGCAAAACAAATGTTAGGGTCCATTGGTTTGAACTATGAGAAGATACACGCTTGTCCCAATGATTGCATTTTATTTCGGAATGAACATGTATTGTTAAAGTCTTGTCCTAAATGTAATGCATCGCGGTATAAAAAGAAAGAATCTGCTCCAGAAAAGGTGTTGTGGTATTTTCCCATAATTCCTCGATTTAGGCGCATGTACCGTAGTTCAGAAGATGCAAAACACTTGACATGACATGAGGATGAAAGGATTAAAGATGGCATGCTACGACACCCGGCGGATTCTCCGCAATGGAAAAAAATTGATATTGATTATCCTGATTTCGGGCTGGATCCAAGGAACCTACGACTTGCATTGTCTGCTGATGGATTTAACCCGCACGGTATTCAGAGTAGCTCCCGCAGTACATGACCCGTGATTTTGGCGATCTATAACTTACCTCCCTGACTTTGCATGAAACGCAAATATATGATGTTGTCTTTGTTAATTTCTGGGCCCAAGCAACCAGGGAATGATATTTATGTATATTTGGCTCCTTTAATTGGCTCCTTTAATCGAGGTTGGACTTGCTTAGTATGGGGTTGAGACCAGAATTGGGTCCGATAAAGAAGGAAACACGTACATATCTACCTCCGGCAGCTCATACTCTATCTGAAAAGGAGAAGACCGTGTTTTGTAAGTTTCTTCATGGAGTTAAAGTTCCAGAGGGGTATTCTTCAAATGTCACGAACCTTGTATCGATGAAAGACCTCAAGTTAAAGTCTTTAAAGTCCCATGATTGTCATGTTCTAATGGAGAATTTGCTACCCATTGGTATACGATCCATTTTGCCTAAGAAAGTGTGCAAGACCTTAACCAAACTTTGTTTCTTCTTTAAGGCAATTTGTAGTAGAGTGATTGACTCTGGAAAGTTTCCATCATTGCAAAGAGAAATTACTGTCACTTTGTGTGAGCTTGAGATGTATTTCCCACCTTCGTTTTTTGACATAATGATTCATCTAATAGTTCATCTGATTAGAGAGACACAATTGTGTGGGCCATGTTACATGAGATGGATGTATCCGTTTGAGCGTTACATGAAGATATTAAAAGGATATGTGAAAAACCGATCACGACCCGCCGGTTGTATTGTTGATCGCTACATAGTTGAAAAAGCTATTGAGTTCTGCACCGGCTATCTATCTAGTCTTGAATATTCTGTGGGACTGCCAAGGTTTCGTCACTTAGGAAGCATTAGTAAAGGGATGTCAGGAGCTAAAATAGTGATGTTATCAAGGAAAGAACTAGATCAAGCACACTTATATGTTTTGCACAATGATAGTGAGCTTGATTCATATGTTGCCAAGCACATGGACATACTTAAGAGTGATCACCCATATAAGGGTCAAGTTTAGTTAACAAAAGAACACAATCAGAGTTTCATAGTGTGGCTAAAAGAGTACATTGATTTCGAGTTTGCTATGAATCCCGCCTCGATTTCAGAAAGATTGAGATGGTTAGCAAAAGGTCCAAATATACAAGTTTTCTCTTACACCAGCTATCTAATGAATGGGTACACGTTCTATACAAAAACCATGATGATCAGAGTAAAATGCAAAATAGTGGGGTGACTCTTGTAGCTCAAGCTATATATGCATACATCAAGTGCCAAAGACAGAAATCCCATATACGCGAATATGTCATACTTTGGGGTCATTGAACACATATGGGAGTTGGATTACAACATGTTTCGGAAGCCTATGTTCCAATGTAAATGGGTTGACAATAATAATGGTTTACAGATTGATGAGTCGGGGTTCATGCAGGTGAATTTCAATAAGTTAGGATATAAAGATGAGCCTTTTATTTTGGCATCCGAAGCTCAACAAGTGTTTTATGTCACTGATCCAGTTGATATCAATTGGTCCATTGTTTTATTGACAAATAAAAAATTGGTGAAGGACATTGATGATCAAGCAACGGATGATGATGGTATTGAGGACGACCCTTTCTTCGGGACATCACTACCAATAGTAGGGGAAAGTACTCCTAGAGAGGATGTTGTGTATGTTAGAAAGGATCATACACTAGTGGAAAAAATGTCTTTTATAACTGTCATTTATATCGGTTTGATATTAAAAGTGACGCGGTGGCAGTTTTGTAATTAAAATTACAATTTTTATATCGGTTGCCACTTGAACCGATATAGAAAGTGCAAAAACCATCTTTCATATCGGTTCCCTTGCATAGCCGTTATAGAAAGTCCAAAAATTTTGGCTTCCATAACGGGTCACAAAACCACCCGTTATAGAAACCAAAAAAATTAGGCTTTTACAATTAGTTGCATCTCTTCACCATTGGCTCCCTCTCA
Organism: Astragalus membranaceus; assembly: GCA_039519185.1. NCBI lineage: Eukaryota > Viridiplantae > Streptophyta > Magnoliopsida > Fabales > Fabaceae > Astragalus > Astragalus membranaceus. The sequence continues at coordinate 59,638,862 of CM076849.1, forward strand.
CTCTCGCGTGTCTTTCCTCAGTATCACTCCCACTGTCCTCACTCTCAATCACCTACGCCTTTCTCTCAACCAACACCGCCCTCACCTCCGCCTCACGTTCGCCGTCGTGCTCACCTCCAACCACTACGCCGTCGTAAAGGATCTCTCATTTATCTTTTCCTCTGAAATGGCTTGAAAAAACCCTAGAATCTCTCTCTCTTCAACTAGCAGATGGAACTATGGAGGCATAGAAATCGCAATCTCTGAAATTGCTCAAAATCCAAATCGCAATCTCTCTCTGTGTACAGGTATGTGCTTCAATCGCTGTGTTAGATCCGCCGAAAAGAACGAAGGCGGTGATGGCGGTGTAACTGCTAAATCCGCCGAAAAGAACGAAGGTGGCGATGGCGGTGACAAGGACGACCTTGTTCTTCAAGACACCTTCGCTCAAGAAACCGCTGTTATGGATGAAGACCCCAATATGTATGTGTATATTTTGTGTTTGTGCTGAGGTTATAGAATTTGTATTTTGATATCTTGAATCTTGATCTTGAACAGGGTTAAGTATATTGAGCAGGAACTAGCGAAGAAGAAGGGCAGAAATGTTGATGCGGAAGATCAAGTTGAGACTGAGTTGAAACGTGCCGAAGATGAACTATATAAAATAAAAGAGCATCTTAAGGTGAGTAGCTTCCCTTTTATTGCTTTAGAGAAGTTAATGGTTTTGAAAAAGTTAAATGGCAGAGCTTCTGAAAGAATTGATATGCGAAAGCTAAATGAGAGAGCTTCTCTTTTCCTAGATTTTGAGCATTAACGATGTCTATGTGTCTGTGTCTGTGCTTCATACTAACTTTTCATCATACGCTTCTGTGTTCTAATATTCAATGCTTTTTCTCAGCTTCTGTGTTCTAATAGCTGTAGTGGTACATAGATATACTAGTTTCAGTTCTATCAGAAAATGGAAAATAAGTTCAATTCTAATGGAATTTTTCTTTTCTTTTTTTAATTTCAGTGTAAAAAATGGCAACAGTGGTTGCTTCAAGTAGCATAGGATCCAGAAATTCTAATAATGTCTACCATGGACCAAATATCTCTTGTGAATCTAAAGGGGTGACAATGGGACTACGCTCTATAAGGCAGACAAATACTTATAATGGACTGAGAATTTTAAACCATTTGGATGAGCTAGTAAATAGAACTCCAATTGAAATGAAGGCAATGAAAGCTAGGAGGAAGGGTCTTCAAGGGAAGAATGTTAGGCCATCAGGTATCATAGTTTGTGGCATGAATTTGATCTTTGTAGGAACTGAGGTTGGTCCATGCAGCAAAACTGGTGGTTTAGGAGATGTTCTAGGTGGTCTGCCACCAGCATTAGGAGTAAGCTTCAAGTGAAATTCCTCTTAAATTAGGTTTTCATTTTCATTCATTGAAGAGGTTTTCAATTTTTCATCAAAATGTGTTCTTCTGTAGTTAAAAGCATTGCAATCTGTTACATTGCAGGTGAAAGTAGGAGATAGAAAGGAAAAAGTTGGCTTCTTCCATTGCTTTAAAAGAGGAGTCGATCGCGTCTTTGTAGATCATCCTATGTTTCTTGAAAAGGTTAGAACATTTCTCTTTTCTTCATTTGTACATTCATTGTTTTGTTTTCAGATACTTACTGATAACTGAACTTGAAGGTCTGGGGTAAAAGTGGAACAAAACTTTATGGACCTGCTGCAGGAGAAGATTACCAAGACAACCAACTACGTTTTAGCTTGTTCTGTCAGGTTCTAATGAGTCATATAATCTGTTTTCATATTTCTCAATTCAGTATTCCTATTTTTCCATTGAGTTTTTGTCTTTGAATTAATCTTACAGGCAGCTCTGGAAGCACCAAGGGTTCTGAATCTTAAGTCCAATTGTAACATCCCCAATTTAGCTAATTTCAATTATTGAAATTAGCAAGACGTCTCAAGATAATTAATTAGCATAATTGGTTAATTATGATATGGCGAGTTAATTGGGATTGTAAGCGAATAGGAACACAAGGGTCTTTTCGTCTTTTCCACACATTAATGAGTTTCGGCTAAACCATCCTCCACAGAACATCACTATATGCAATATGTAATTATTGTATAAGTATTGTGTGACTAAAATTGACTTAAGAAGAAATTAAGGAAGTTTAAGCAAAATTTGGACATAGGGCATTATGGTCATTTCGCCCTTTTAAGTGAACTCCATTACTCCAGCTGAACCAAATAAAAACACTACACCTCCATCATTTCCAGCAAAACTGAATATTAAGAAAGAGGAGGAGGAGAAGTCAAGAGAGTGGAGAAGAAGGAAATGGGTCAACACCCAAGCTTCATGCATGTAAGTGATTTTTGTACCATTCTCCCCCATTTTCCAAGCCCTTTCCATTGATACCCCTTCTGAAAGCTCAGTTACCCTCCTCACCCTCCTACCATTTTCGAATTCCAAAGCTTCATCTTGACCAACAATGGAGTTTTGTGCTTTCCTTGAAATTGCATGTTCAAGTTGAAGCTTGAGGGAGTCAAAACTGAAGATGCATGGCTGATTTTAATGCATTAGGGTGAAGTTCAGTAGATTGGTTCTGTGTTGGAGTGTTTAGGTTAGCTATTGGAGCTTGAATTCGTAATGGCAAGTGATTGAAGATGATGATTCAAGTTCAACAGAAATTCTGGGTAAAACCCGTATGCATCACCTTCATTGTTTCCATCGTATCTCGTTATACACTACTCCGATGATCGTGATTCTTGTCCCTCTGGAAACTAGACACAAAGCTCTTCATTTTGGGTACAAGAACCTTATGATTTCATGGAGAAATGAGAGAGATATCCTGTTCACAAGTTTCGGTTTCAGAATCAAACATGGTCCTGGACCAGTCACATAGTTTCGGTGATATCTCTCAATCTACTGGATGCATGCGCGTGAAACTTCTTCCATCAGAAAGTAGACGAAATTATCTACACAATGGGCACTGGTTTGAAGGGTTTTGGCCACGATTTGACCAAGATACGCGTGTTACAAAACTGCTCACTGATTCTGGAAAACGGATGCGAAATTGGAAGTGTTGGTTCCTCAAATTTCGGATCGAATCGCCAAAGTTCGAGAGACGCCAATTCCGTAGTCAAGGAGGAAGTTCAGTAGCTGGATTTGTGATTGATTGCTGTTCCGAAGTTCAGTTTCGAGTATCGGACGAGTTCGGTGCGAGTACGTGATTACGGGGATTGTTCGAGAGGTTACGGTTCGTGAGGACGTGATTTCTCGCGAGGTCGTCAAATCGGTGAGTTCTATACTCGTTTAGGGGACGTTTTGTTGTCGAGTCATGTTATTTTCTGAAATGATATTATGGAATAATCCGCTTTGCGAAAACTTAACGAAAATGTTTTTATCGAAAAACTGTAAAACGCATAATTGCTCGAATTGATTGGATTGTTGAATTATGATATATGTTGTTGGACTGTTTAATCGCTTTCGCTGGTCTGGAATAATAACTGTTATGTTGGGATATCGATCGGAACGAAATTGGAATCGAAACGGAATGGAATTTATTCATAAAAAACCTATTTTCTGGAAAACAGATAGAGACGCACGGATCGTGTGCCTATGAGCACGGGTCGTGCGCCCCCATCTGATGCTGCATGAAATGAATTTTTAAACACGCACGGATCGTGCGCCTAGTCGCTCGGGTCGTGCGTATCTTTCTGGAAATTTTCTACAAACTGTTCAACCACGCACGGGTCGTGCGCCTACACGCACGGGTCGTGTGAGACTCTCTGACCTACAATTTCAAAGTACCTATTTATCCATTCCAAATGATTCCAATCCTCTTCTAATCCATTCCCCAAGGTCCCACAATAATGAAAAGGTAACAATGATATGAGATTGAGCATGTTCGATAGAAAGTTTGTGTGTTATGAATAAAATGGAAAACCGCACTTAGAGAACGCGAGAGTGCATATGTCAAGAATGATAATAACACACTGCATTTGACTGATAATAATACACTGTATATGACTGATATTATACACTGTAATTGACTGATATGGTACATGGTACTTGACTGAAATGACTAACAGCCCATTGCGGGTACACAGACTGAAAATGTATAATAAATACAAGAGGAAAAAGGGTGACGACCCTAAGAGGTTAGCATACTAGGGGAGGGGAAGTCATGAGCCCCAAAACCTAGACTCAAGAATGTTTCCCCTGCTAGAAATAGCGGGATGGGTTCACCAAAAGGTCAAGAGATGCCTATAAAATAGGTAGACTGAGGTGTTATGCTAAAAACATGGAACAAAGATTGCATGCTTCATGTGTCGCTTAGGAGGGCCATGAGCATGAAGGTTACAGGAACTTAAAGTATTTCCACGTGGTTGCTTTTTAGGACCACGAGTTAAAGACAAGGCATAATGAACCGCTAGAGTAGTAAGGGGTCTCGATAGGACTCACTGAGATAATGTTTATCTCACCCTTCATATTTGTGGTTTTTACAGAGAAACAGGGGAAAGCAAAGGCGGTAAAGCATGGTTAGCTGGTGTGACTCTTGGAGTCATTGAAGACCTAGTTTAATGTTTTAGACCTTTGTTCCGTTTATTGTTTCTATGTTCCGATTGTATAACTTCTGATGTTAAGTTGTAAAATCGTTTCCGCTACTTTATGTTTTGAGTATTGAACACCAGGAATATGTACAAGTCTTAAGTTTTGGAACTTAAGCAATTTCAGAAAGTTTATGAGGTTCAGAGAACCAGTTATTATGTATTGTCAAAAGTTTTAGTTGTGTTCAATATTTCAATAACAGGAAGTTACTCTGATGTATGCCATTTAGTGCATTTCGGTGATTCTATAGGTTAGAATTTATCGGGGTGTTACATTATGGTATCAGAGCAGTTCGACCTAGTCGGGCTTAGTTTAGTTTAGGGTTGAGTCGATTCCTTGTTAGTCTTTGTTGTGATTACACTTGTGATGCTAAGAGACATTGAGCCTGATCAACTCAATACTTGGTGTATCATGAGCGGAATTATGGAAGGATGACCAAGACGTAGTCCTCAACCAAGACCGAAGTTCCTTAAAACCCGTTTCATCTTAGGGAATACTGGAAAGGAGAAGGTAGTTAAGCCATCAACTCCGAATGCAAAGTTAAAAGGCAGCCGATCAAGGGAAAGAAAGTGCAGTTGTATGATTCCTCAAGATTCTCCAAGTGTTTTGCTGGTAGGAAGCCCAAGAGGTGGATGTCGTCCTAGTGCGACTCAGTGGTAATATTTTAAGAAAGAGGGTCGAGTGCCCAAAAAGAGGAAAAGAAAGGGTCAGATAAGCCTACTTCAGCTCGAGAGAGGGTCTACACTGCAGATGCTCAGAAAGTCATGGCTACAGACACTCCACCGAGAATGTGGATATTGTCCTAGGTATGAGATGAACGACTGCAAACCATGTGAATGTTGATTGTTTCATCGGACTATCGGTGTCGCCTCCGAGTCAGTGGAGCTACAGCCGACCAATTCTGAAGTTGTTATCTCATTCACTTCAGCCAGTGACTGTTGTTTCAAGGCGCAGAAGCTTATGTCATGACGTTGTCTGCATCCACTGAGACAGGTCTAGATTTGTCTTCTGTGCAAGTTGCTAATGAATTTCTTGATGTGTTTCCTGATGAAGTTCCTTCGTTTCCTCCGGATCGTGAGGTGGAATTCTCTATAGAGTTGGTTCCAGGCACTGGACCTATTTCTATAGCCCCGTATAGAATGTCACAGTTAGAGTTGAGGGAATTGAAAGTTCAACTAGAAGAGCTAATTTCCAAGCGGTTCATCCGGCCGAGTGCCTCACCATGGGGTGCTCCAGTGTTGCTTGTCAAGAAGGAGGACGGAAGTATGAGATTGTATATTGATGATCGTCAGTTGAATAAAGTGACTGTCAAGAACAAGTACCCTCTACCGAGGATTGATGATTTGCTAGATCAGTTGAGGGGAGCTTCTGTATTTTCAAAGATCGATTTGAGGTCTGGTTATCACCAAATTAGGGTTCGAGCTTTGGACGTCCCGAAGACCGCTTTCCATACGAGGTATGGACACTACGAATTTGTAGTGATGCCCTTCGGTTTGACCAATGCTCCAGCTGTATTCATGGATTATATGAATCGGATTTTTAATCCTTATCTGGATCAGTTTGTTGTAGTGTTCATTGATGATATCTTGGTGTTCTCTAAAACGATTGAGGAGCATGTGCAACATCTCCAAATTGTCCTGAACGTACTCCGAGAGAAGAAGTTGTATGTTAAGCCGTCCAAATGTGATTTTTGGATGCCTGAAGTTAAGTTTCTGGGCCATGTGATATCTAGGACTGGTGTTGCAGTGGATCCCAGTAAGATCGAAGCGGTGGTAGACTGGGAGCAGCCGTCTACAGTTACTGAAGTAAGAAGTTTCTTGAGATTAGCTGGGTATTATCGAAGATTCATTCAAGGATTTTCCCAGCTGGTTCTTCCACTCACTCTGTTAACTCGCAAGGGTCAGCCGTTTGTTTGGGACTCAGACTGTGAAAATTGTTTCACGGAATTGAAGGGTCGTTTGACTTCTGCACCTATCCTGATTCTTCCGGATCCGTCAGTAGGATTCCAAATCTATTGCGACGCTTCTGGTAAGGGTTTAGGATGTGTCCTAATGCAGAATCGACAAGTAGTTGCTTATGCCTCCAGGCAGTTGAAACCGCATGAGGAGAATTACCCCACTCATGATTTAGAGTTGGCGGCGATTGTGTTTGCCCTAAAGATTTGGAGACATTACCTGTATGGGTCTCGTTTCGAAGTCTTTAGCGACCACAAGAGCCTTAAGTATTTGTTTGACCAAAAGGAGCTGAACAACAGACAGAGGAGATGGGTAGAATTCCTGAAGGATTATGATTTCGAACTGAAGTATCATCCTGGTAAGGCCAATGTTGTTGCCGATGCTTTAAGCAGAAAGCCTATCCATACTGCAGAGTTAATGATGCACGAGATGTCCTTGTTGGAATCATTCAGAGACCTCAATTTGAGGGTTAAGTCAAGAAGGAACAGGTTAGTGTTGAGTCACATTCGGATTTCAAGTCCCTTGAGAGATCTAATTCGCTCAGCCCAAGAAGATGATGTGGAACTACAAACGCAGAAGAGATTGCCGAACTACACCGAAGACGGTGATGGTGTGATTTGTTATGATGGCAGAATCTGTGTGCCGAATGATGAGGATGTAAAGAGGCAAGTGTTAGAGGAGGCTCATAAGAGTCAATTCTCAATACATCCTGGGTCTACCAAGATGTATCGAGATTTAAAGCAATTGTACTGGTGGCCGGGTATGAAAGTGGATATTGCAGAGTTCGTGTCTCGATGCTTGACTTGTCAAAAGGTTAAGATAGAGCACCAGAAGCCAGGTGGCCAGTTACAACCATTGAATGTACCTGAATGGAAATGGGAAAGCGTATCTATGGATTTTGTCATGGGATTGCCACGGTCCCAAGCCGGAAATGATTCTATTTGGGTAGTGGTGGATCGTCTGACCAAGTCCGCTCATTTTATTCCAGTGCGTTCGAATCACAAGGTTGCTAAGTTAGCAGATGAGTATCTTAAGAATATTGTTAAGTTGCATGGAATCCCTACAAGTATCATCTGTGATCGAGATCCCAAGTTTACATCTCGATTTTGGAGAGCATTGAACATGGCGTTGGGAACGAAGGTGTGTGTTAGCACTGCGTACCATCCTCAGACAGACGGGCAGACTGAGAGAACCATTCAGACGTTGACGGATATGTTGAGAGCTTGTGTACTCGATAGTGGAGGCAGATGGGAGGATCATCTTCCATTGGTGGAATTCTCATACAACAACAGTTATCATTCTAGTATCGGAATGGCTCCATATGAAGCATTGTATGGAAGGAAGTGCAGAACACCATTGTGTTGGTGGGATGTAGGCGAGCAGAGATTATTGGGACCAGATTTAGTCCGTGCGACTACGGAGAAGATCCGTCAGATAAGAGAAAGGATGAAAACCACGCAGAGTCGGCAGAAGAGTTAGGCGGATAAGAGAAGAAGGCCTTTAGAATTCAAAGAAGGAGACCATGTCTTTTTGAGACTTTCTCCAACCAGCGGGACCGGTATTGCTTTGCGAGCGAAGAAGCTCAGTCCTCGGTATGTCAGACCCTTCCAGATTATCGAGCGAGTTGGGCCGGTAGCGTATCGCATTGCATTACCTCCAGAATTGTCCAGATTACATGATGTGTTTCATGTATCGCAGTTAAGGAAGTATATTCATGATCCGAATCAACCCTTAAGTTATGAAGCGATCGACATCAGACCGAATTTTTCTTACCAGCCTACTCCCATTAGGATCATTGAATGTGGCGAGAAAACGCTCCGGACAAGATCAATCCCTATTGTCAAGGTACTTTGGGACAATGCTTCACCCGACGAAGCAACTTGGGAAGTAGAGGAAGACATGCGGGTGAAATATCCCTATCTTTTCGGGTGAGGTACGTTTTGTCAATTTTGAGGACAAAATTTTTAAAAAGTTGGGGTGATTGTAACATCCCCAATTTAGCTAATTTCAATTATTGAAATTAGCAAGACGTCTCAAGATAATTAATTAGCATAATTGGTTAATTATGATATGGCGAGTTAATTGGGATTGTAAGCGAATAGGAACACAAGGGTATTTTCATCTTTTCCACACATTAATGAGTTTCGGCTAAACCATCCTCCACAGAACATCACTATATGCAATATGTAATTATTGTATAAGTATTGTGTGATTAAAATTGACTTAAGAAGAAATTAAGGAAGTTTAAGCAAAATTTGGACATAGGGCATTATGGTCATTTCTCCCTTTTAAGTGAACTCCATTACTCCAGCTGAACCAAATAAAAACACTACACCTCCATCATTTCCAGCAAAACTGAATATTAAGAAAGAGGAGGAGGAGAAGTCAAGAGAGTGGAGAAGAAGGAAATGGGTCAACACCCAAGCTTCATGCATGTAAGTGATTTTTGTACCATTCTCCCCCATTTTCCAAGCCCTTTCCATTGATACCCCTTCTGAAAGCTCAGTTACCCTCCTCACCCTCCTACCATTTTCGAATTCCAAAGCTTCATCTTGACCAACAATGGAGTTTTGTGCTTTCCTTGAAATTGCATGTTCAAGTTGAAGCTTGAGGGAGTCAAAACTGAAGATGCATGGCTGATTTTAATGCATTAGGGTGAAGTTCAGTAGCTTGGTTCTGTATTGGAGTGTTTAGGTTAGCTATTGGAGCTTGAATTCGTAATGGCAAGTGATTGAAGATGATGATTCAAGTTCAACAGAAATTCTGGGTAAAACCCGTATGCATCACCTTCATTGTTTCCATCGTATCTCGCTATACACTACTCCGATGATCGTGATTCTTGTCCCTCTGAAAACTAGACACAAAGCTCTTCATTTTGGGCACAAGAACCGTATGATTTCATGGAGAAATGAGAGAGATATCCTGTTCACAAGTTTCGGTTTCAGAATCAAACATGGTCCTGGACCAGTCACATAGTTTCGGTGATATCTCTCAATCTACTGGATGCATGCGCGTGAAACTTCTTCCATCAGAAAGTAGACGAAATTATCTACACAATGGGCACTGGTTTGAAGGGTTTTGGCCACGATTTGACCAAGATACGCGTGTTACAAAACTGCTCACTGATTCTGGAAAACGGATGCGAAGTTGGAAGTGTTGGTTCCTCAAATTTCGGATCGAATCGCCAAAGTTCGAGAGACGCCAATTCCGTAGTCAAGGAGGAAGTTCAGTAGCTGGATTTGTGATTGATTGCTGTTCCGAAGTTCAGTTTCGAGTATCGGACGAGTTCGGTGCGAGTACGTGATTACGGGGATTGTTCGAGAGGTTACGGTTCGTGAGGACGTGATTTCTCGCGAGGTCGTCAAATCGGTGAGTTCTATACTCGCTTAGGGGACGTTTTGTTGTCGAGTCATGTTATTTTCTGAAATGATATTATGGAATAATCCGCTTTGCGAAAACTTAACGAAAATGTTTTTATCGAAAAACTGTAAAACGCATAATTGCTCGAATTGATTGGATTGTTGAATTATGATATATGTTGTTGGACTGTTTAATCGCTTTCGCTGGTCTGGAATAATAACTGTTATGTTGGGATATCGATCGGAACGAAATTGGAATCGGAACGGAATGGAATTTATTCATGAAAAACCTATTTTCTGGAAAACAGATAGAGACGCACGGATCGTGTGCCTATGAGCACGGGTCGTGCGCCCCCATCTGATGCTGCATGAAATGAATTTTTAAACACGCACGGATCGTGCGCCTAGTCGCTCGGGTCGTGCGTATCTTTCTGGAAATTTTCTACAAACTGTTCAACCACGCACGGGTCGTGCGCCTACACGCACGGGTCGTGTGAGACTCTCTGACCTACAATTTCAAAGTACCTATTTATCCATTCCAAATGATTCCAATCCTCTTCTAATCCATTCCCCAAGGTCCCACAATAATGAAAAGGTAACAATGATATGAGATTGAGCATGTTCGATAGAAAGTTTGTGTGTTATGAATAAAATGGAAAACCGCACTTAGAGAACGCGAGAGTGCATATGTCAAGAATGATAATAACACACTGCATTTGACTGATAATAACACACTGTATATGACTGATATTATACACTGTAATTGACTGATATGGTACATGGTACTTGACTGAAATGACTAACAGCCCATTGCGGGTACACAGACTGAAAATGTATAATAAATACAAGAGGAAAAAGGGTGACGACCCTAAGAGGTTAGCATACTAGGGGAGGGGAAGTCATGAGCCCCAAAACCTAGACTCAAGAATGTTTCCCCTGCTAGAAATAGCGGGATGGGTTCACCAAAAGGTCAAGAGATGCCTATAAAATAGGTAGACTGAGGTGTTATGCTAAAAACATGGAACAAAGATTGCATGCTTCATGTGTCGCTTAGGAGGGCCATGAGCATGAAGGTTACAGGAACTTAAAGTATTTCCACGTGGTTGCTTTTTAGGACCACGAGTTAAAGACAAGGCATAATGAACCGCTAGAGTAGTAAGGGGTCTCGATAGGACTCACTGAGATAATGTTTATCTCACCCTTCATATTTGTGGTTTTTACAGAGAAACAGGGGAAAGCAAAGGCGGTAAAGCATGGTTAGCTGGTGTGACTCTTGGAGTCATTGAAGACCTAGTTTAATGTTTTAGACCTTTGTTCCGTTTATTGTTTCTATGTTCCGATTGTATAACTTCTGATGTTAAGTTGTAAAATCGTTTCCGCTACTTTATGTTTTGAGTATTGAACACCAGGAATATGTACAAGTCTTAAGTTTTGGAACTTAAGCAATTTCAGAAAGTTTATGAGGTTCAGAGAACCAGTTATTATGTATTGTCAAAAGTTTTAGTTGTGTTCAATATTTCAATAACAGGAAGTTACTCTGATGTATGCCATTTAGTGCATTTCGGTGATTCTATAGGTTAGAATTTATCGGGGTGTTACACCAATGAATACTTTTCTAGACCATATGGTATGGACAAAAGGTCTTAAATGAAGTTCCTCAAAACCAGCAGTTGAAGATCGTTTAAGCATACTGTTTTAATTTTCGATACGCGGGCGAAGATGTCATTTTCATCGCTAATGATTGGCACACTGCCCTTATCTCTTGCTACTTGAAAGCTGCATACCAACCAATTGGGTATGTTTTTCATCAAATGTGAATTGTAACCATCCCTACTCAAAATCAAAAGCTAACTACTACATAATGTTCCAATCCTGTAGGCATGTTAAACCAGTTCTTCGAAGGAAAATCAATTGGATGAAAGCTGGAATTTTAGAAGCACACCAGGTTGTAACTGTTAGTCCATACTATGCTCAAGAACTAGTGTCAGGCCCAGATAAAGGAGTGGAATTGGACAACATCCTTCGCCGGACCGGTATTATCGGAATCGTGAATGGCATGGATGTTCAAGAGTGGAATCCATCCACTGATAAATATATAACTGTCAAATACACTGACACGACAGTAAGAATAGCTTTTTTAAGAGTTGAAGTTTCTTTAAATTGTGTCATGGTTCATAAGAAAAATAGCTACATGACAGTTTTAACAAATGCTTCTACTTAGGTATTGGAAGGAAAGGCTCTTCTGAAAGAAGCTCTTCAAGCAGAAGTTGGATTACCAGTTGATAGAAATATTCCTCTCATTGGCTTCATTGGTAGGCTTGAAGAACAAAAAAGGTTCTGATATTCTAGTAGAAACCATTCCCCAATTTATTAAGGAGAATGTTCTGATAGTAGCCCTAGTAAGTATATAAAAAGAAAACAAATAGAAACTTGATTTTCTTAGCCATTCTTACATAAGAAAAAGAACTAGAAATCTCATGAATATGTTATGTTATTCCTTAGGGAACAGGCAAAAAGGAAATGGAAACGCAGCTTTAGCAACTTGAAACAGCGTACCCTGACAAGGCCAGAGGAGTTGCAAAATTCAATGTTCCCCTAGCTCACATGATAATTGCTGGAGCTGATTTTATATTGGTTCCTAGCAGATTTGAGCCTTGTGGCCTTATTCAGTTACAAGCAATGCGCTAGATGAACTTATGGTCCATGCATTTCATTTATACTAACATATTTCATGAAAATCCATGGTCTGGAAACATTTAAGTGATGATTCTAAGTGTTTATATTTTTTACAGACATAGATGCCCAAGTCATAGCAATGATTAAGCTTATTGAAGAGGATGCAGACTCATTTGCAAGCGGCCAGAACTTATGAAGTTAGTTGAGGAGTTCTACTGAGCATTAGAATTAGGATTGTAGCAAGTGAGTACTGCAATTAGAATTAGATATTGTTTTAGAGCCCAATTCATCCCTTGAATATTAAAAATCACATGATTAGGTAAGTTTAACAGATTTCTTTGAATATATTTTCTTCTGCAGATTTGTGTATTTCACTCTTTATTTCTCTCTCTTTCCTTCAATATCTAAAGTCCTTGAACCTCACTTTTTTTTTTAAAAAAAGAGACTTTTCATATCGGTTCCCATAGAAAACCGATGTTAAAATTCATTTTTTTTTAAAAAGAGACTTTTCATATCGGTTTTCAATGGGAACCGATATGAAAAGTCTCTTTTTTTTAAAAAAAAAAAGAGACTTTTCATATCGGTTCTAGGGACAACCGATATAAAAAAAAACTTTTCATAACGGTTCAGGAACCGATATGAAATGTCCCTATTTTTTATATCTCCTTTTTCGGCATCGGTTCGGGAACCGATATGAAATGTCAATTTTAACCGATATAAAAAGCATTTTTTCCATTAGTGATAATGAAGGAATTACGATTCGTCAAAAACAAAGTACCAAGAAGTGAATTGCAAATAAAATTATATCCAAGAAAAGGAAAAGGTAATTTAGACTTACATCAAAGGTAATTCTATTTGCATATTATAAAAATTAAATTCCAAGTAGTTATTTTACATAGTTTTCATCTTCTTGACTGGTTATTTATTTTGGATAAATAAATATAATAATAACAATGATTATGTTTTATTGCAGATCAGATGGCATATCATAGTGATCATGATAGTGGGCATGACAGCGGTCATGAGAATGATGTTGGAAACTATATCAGGAAGCAGGCTCCCCGTGGAATGACTGTTAAAAAGGATATCATCGGTCGGATAAATAAAGGAAAAGGAAAATTATCAGTAAGTTACTAATTACTAATTAACTTAATTCAATAATTAGTTTTAATTGTTTGTTAACTAATTTACTAATGACATAATGCAGGTCGAGTGGAATGTTAAGGGTCAGCCAATTGGAAGAAACAGCACACATTTGATTACCTTCCTTGGTAATAAGGTAAAACAAATGATACCAATTACAGGTATATAATTTTAGATCTCTTTAGATACCAATTACAAATGATACCAAAGAGGAGTTCTGGTTAACAATACAGGTATATAATTTTAGATCTCTTTAGTTATCTTATTTAATAATTTTGTAACCATATATATTTATATCATTTTCATTAAATATGTGTAAGAAGAAATTTTTTGATGTGGATGAGTCTCGAAAAGCCTGGTTAATGAAGGAAGCTGGAAAGTTACATCAGAATTTCAGGACTAGTCTACAAAAAAAATGGCTGAGAGATCATAGTGGAAACATCAGATGGGAGCCTCCACCACTATATAGTGGATTTATTACAGAGGAGGATTGGGGTATATTTGTTAGGAGACACACTGATCGAAGATCCAGAATTCTTGACTAGTACTATAATCTATTAAGTTATAACTTAAAATATATTTGATAATTATATATTATGCATTAATGTATACTTATCTCTCTAAATAGAAAGCAAGCCAAGCGAATCGAGAGAGAGCTTCTGGTTGTGAGTACCCTTATAGAGGCGGTGCTAGTGGATATCAAGTTATTGAAGAGAGATTGGTAAGACACAATAAGCTTGATTTCTTTTCGTTTAATGAATATTTTGATTTATAATTTCTTAACATTTGGTAAATTTAAATATAGTTGGAGGAGAGTGGGAAAGATCCTGCTAAAGAAAGTATTGAGTGGCATGTTTTGTGGGTAGAAGCCCGACAAAACAAGGATGAGGAGATTGTGGATCCCAAAACTAAGGAGGTGACTCATAGAATTGTAAGTATTTCCAAAATTCAAATATTGTTTTGAAACTTTTATGATCTTTATAATGTATAATAATTTTATTATACTTTTGTTTGTGAATCAGGAAACCATATCACAGTATGTGTCACATGGAGAGATCACTGATTCCTCTGAAAAGGAAATCCTTGCTCGTGCCTTGGAAAGGGAAGAATACTGGGGTCGTACAAGGGGTTGTGGATTTGGCGTTAATCCAACCGACTACCTTGGACCAAAGAAGCAAACTCATGATGAGCATCATGATTGTCAACAAAGTAGAGAGTTGCGAGTATTGTATGAAAGTCTAAGGGCTGAACTTAGTCATTTAAAACTGCAATATGGGTTGGTTTTGCCTGCGGTACCATCCTCTGCCACAAATAGCGCACGAGATAGCTGCACCATTCCGTCAACTAAGGTATTAATTGTTTTTTTTTGACAATAAATAAGGAATTAATTATTAAACTCTCTTTCTTGTACATATATATTACATCAAATAATGTCTTCATTATTTTTTGTTTATAATTGATTTAGGACAACAATGAGCGTGAGTGTGAATTGTATATGTCAAACCCACATCAAATGGTTGCAATAGGCTCCATATGTAACCAATTGGGTCCCTTGATGCACAATTTACCCTTACCTCCAGATCATCTTAGAGTCAGAGTTGACTGTGCAATTGTTGGGGATGCACCATTGCCTGTTCCAGTTGACAGTATAGATTTACTGATTGTGCAACATGCAATTGGTACCTTTGTGGCATGGCCAGCACACCTTGTCTTTGTAAGTGACAATATATTTGTAACTAACTAATTATTATTTTTTGTCATATATTGTGTGCTAACTAAGTAATTATTTATATATATATATATATATATATATATATATATATATATATATATATATATATATATAGGTATGCCAAAATGCAAAATCTAGGGGCAAAAGTGTTGGCAAGAAAGTGTCTCGGTTCGGCCCTTCTACACAAATTTCTCAGCCCTCCCTTCCTCGAAAAGTGACTCAGCCCTCCCCTCCTCCAACAGTGACTCATCCCTCCCCTCCTCCAAAAGTGACTCAGCCCTCCCCTCCTCCAACAGTGACTCAGCCCTCCCCTCCTCCAAAAGTGACTCAGCCCTCCCCTTCTCCAATTGTGTCTCAGCCCTCC
Source organism: Astragalus membranaceus (assembly GCA_039519185.1). NCBI lineage: Eukaryota > Viridiplantae > Streptophyta > Magnoliopsida > Fabales > Fabaceae > Astragalus > Astragalus membranaceus. The sequence goes on from CM076849.1 coordinate 59,654,672, forward strand.
GCCTCTTCCATTTATGATTATAAGATGATTTGTTATGCCAAAACTCACGCGGAATGCAGGATGACTGAGGCAGCCCCGATTGAAATAGAGATGGATGACCAAATTTTTGAGATTTCAGGTCAAACACTAACGATCCCACGTCAGGATATCGATGATGTATGTAAAATGAAGTGGGCAACCAGTACTTCTATTAGAGCATATGTCAGGTACGTATGTAATTTATTATTTGAGATCATTGAATTTATTTTATTATATCGTTAATTTAATTTGTATATATATCTCTAATTATAGGTACTTGTACGAGGAAATTTTGGTCCATTTAGAACAGACACGGAGATTTGTGTTCTTGTGCCCGGATAATACAAACCTTTGTGAAGTGTCGCCCAATCTGCGTAATTATGAGACGCTTGTGGAACAAAACAGGAAAGAGGTTACAAATTATATCACTCAATGCTTATGGGAAGCTCAAAATACAAGTGTTGATACCATGTTTTTGGCACCGTGTCTCTTAAGATGAGAGATTTAATCCATTCCTATATAACATAAATACTAGTCAATTGCTTATTCAAAATTTTATTTTGTAGGGAACATTGGATTTTTTTGGCAATAAATCTTAAGAAAGATACGGTGTACTACGTTGATTCATTGCATGGTCATTTCAACAACTACCCCGAGTTGATCGAGATATTTAATAGGTGTGCATATTTCGATCCCTCTGCATATTTCTTAGTTTTACTTATATACGTATGTATTTCGAATAATATAGTTATATGACATTGTGTTCAGTTGTTTGAAGGAATATTGGGGATTGGAACAATCAAGGACCAAATGGGTATCAATAGTTGTAAGTTTGTAATCAATGTTCTTATATATTTAATTACATTATTTTGTCATAAAAATGTATTAAATTAAATTTAACAATTAAGTAATCTTTTGTTTTGTAGTGTCCAAAACAACCCAATAACAATGATTGTGGGTATTACGTAATGAAAGTTATGAAGGAAATTATTACCCACAACCAAACGACTATTCCCAAACAGGCATCTACTTAGAATTCTTTTTGATTTTGATATAATAATAGTTAACTCCATTTAACCATTTCAATTCTAATTTTATTTATTTCTATAATTTTAGTATTTTCCCGATTGTCGATTGAAGAGATACTCTGATGAGCAGCTCACTGAGCTTAGGGGAGAGTGGTGCCGTTATGTCTCCCGTTTTTTTTATTTTGGTTAGAATGTAGTATTGTAAGTTGTTAGAGTTTGATTTGGATACATATAAGTTGTTAGCTAGCTAGTTTTGGTTCATATTGTAAGTTGCTAGTTTGTTTTGGATACATATGAATTGGATAATGTAACTTGTTAGCTAGTTTGTTTTGGTTCATCTTGTTGGGTATATATATGTTGGCATATTGGTGCATTTGGATATATATATATATATATATATATATATATATATATATATATATATATATATATATATATATGTATATAACCCCTACTATCACAACCCCTACTAATACAACCCCTACTATGATAACCCCTACTATCACAACCCCTACAATTAGAAGGGGTTATTATGATAGTAGGGGTTATTAATATAGTAGGGGTTATTATAGTAGGGGTAATAACCCCTACTATCACAACCCCTACTAATTCAACCCCTACTATAACAACCCCTACTATCCTATCACAACCCCTACTATAACAACCCCTACTATCCTATCATAACCCCTACTATCACAACCCCTACTATAAAAACCCCTACTATCCTATCATAACCCCTACTATCACAACCCCTACTATCATAACCCCTACTGTTAGAACCCCTACTATCCTATCACAACCCCTACTATCCTATCACAACCCCTACTATCACAACCCCTACGATCATACTGTTATTACTATCATAATAACCCCTTCTAACAGTAGGGGTTATGATAGTAGGGGTTGTGATAGTAGGGGTTATCATAGTAGGGGTTGTATTAGTATCTATATAAACTGGAGTTATCAAGCACCCATAGAAAACTGCAACCGCCCGCCTATTAGTACTATGCTGTGCAGGTGTTTATGTCATATTGTGTATATATATATATATATATATATATATATATATATAATTTGTTGTTAGCTAGTTTATATATATGTTGTTAAGTATACATAATGGATTGAATTAGATTGTATTGGCTGTATATGACCAGGAAAATTGCAAATGTAAAAAGGAAAATAAACAAAACAAAAAAAATTATACAATGGGCAACGCTTTTAGGACAAAACGCTACTCATTCCCTTAGCACCTTTAGGAATGGGTAGCGCTTTTGCCTGTAAGCGCTGCCCATTGTGTTAGCGTCTTCTGGGAAAGAGTAGCGCTTGCGCTGAAAAGCGCTACCCATGCCCAAAATGCGCTAACATGATGAGTAGCGCTTTTCCCAGGAGCACTGCCCATTGTGGGAGTGGAATCAGTAGCGCCAAGTTTAGCAGTGCTCAAAAGCGACCCATGGCTTAAAAAAAGCGCTGTCCATCCCCAAATCTATTGTAGTGACAAGATCTAAATCATTTATGGCGCATTCAATGCCAAATCAACTAGGATATTTGCTTGAAATTGTTTTGTCTAGTACTCTTGTAATTTTGGAATACCCTTTGTCTTTTCTTTTGTAACAGCAAGAACCTCCCTAATTATAAATAGGGAGTGTAAGTGTCGATGAAAAGGAACAAAGACTTTATCAAAGATTTTGAGTTCATACTCTTTGGTTCTGGATTAGACCAGTTTATTCGATCTTATCAAGAATTCCTTTTCTTGTGGTGATCCTCACACTCATTGGCTTATCCTTGTCTTGATTTAGACTAAGGTGGCGCCCCTAACCTAAACACCATCTTCTTCACGAATTCAACAACCGATTCACTCTTCTCGTTAGTACCAAAACTCTCCCTAAATTTCTCATACCAAGACCCACGAAATTCTTCACACCAATTTCCCCATTGTTTATCCTTTTTATATCCAAAACACTAAAATTTAAGTTACAACCAGAATCTATTATGAAAATCAAAAAAATGGCTAATTTCCACAACAATGACCTCCTTGTTGTGGAAATTGGCCATTCTTTTGGAGATTAAAGTATTAAAAGAAAACAATAAAAAAGGTAATTATTCTCTCCCATATCTCTTATAATTTAAGTATTAAAAGAATAAAAAAAATAAAATTAGTACTAATTATTCTCTCCCATATCTCTTATAATTTTGTACAAACATATAAAAGGTAATTGATTTGGAGATACTGATAGTTTAGAGACCAAATGAAGTGTTTATTCAAATGCAATCAGCTAGCTACCTAACTCTCACTGATACTATTCATAAATATCTTAGCCTTTTCGTATGCTTTTGTCAAGTACTTCCTAAATCTAATTAAATCAATTTTCACATGTTGTTCCTTCAAGTAAACCAGTCTCTTGGACCATTTTCCCTCATGAAAAGCATTAGGATTCTTGACCACCAAACTATCAGCTCCATAACTCCATATCAAGCTGCTTTCATTTGCCTCTATCTTATATTCTATGTATTCCAACCCCATTACCTTAGGTGGGTCTCCATAGTAAGTTCTTGCAGCCCACTCAAGTCCTAGAGGAACAACTTGTACAAGCACCGAGCCTGGTCTAAGAAACAAAAAATGTGTGAGTCCTGCGCCATGCACCCCCAACATTACATGACTTTCATGGAACAACCTATAAGCTTTAGCCATTGGGTAGTTACTTGATGGATCAAACACATGCACATTGAACCCTACCTCCTCGGCTACCTTGAACAATTCTCCTTGATTCAAAAGCACACGACTTGCATTTCCCTCTCTATTCACAAATATGAGACGTGGCCTTATCTTACCTGTTTTGTTGTGATACATTTTTTTGGTCCTCGGTTGGGTGGTGGGGGAAAGAGAAGAGGGTAACTGAAGTGTACCGGATTCGAACCCTGCTTCCGTTCTCTTGTTGGGATACATTAACAATGAGGTGTCATTTTCATTTTTTATATATGCATTTTTCATAAATGCATGGAAATCAACTAGGGATTTAGGGTATGGTAGCAATTTAGGGTTTATGGTTAACTGACCATGCTTTTTCAACCCTACAGTTGCAGATGGAAAGCAATGGGTGGTTGTTAGGTTATTTGTGTTGAGGACTCTATGGCGGGGACTGAATGCAGATAACAATTCACCATATTTTTGGAACCACCATGTCTCACCTTCTGTGACTACAAGTATAACATCTTGATCAGGGAATAAGGAACTAACAGTAATGAAGAGAGCTAAAATGTTCTCATTTATTTCATGGTAGAAGTTTCCATTGTACCCTGCTGCACTGAATACTAGTGCTGGGCTTTGATGCATGACATCACAATGTGATGATTTTGGTGGGGCTGAGGTGGTGAGTGTGAATTCTTTGACAAAGGACATTGCTATTTTGTCCTTCTTGAGAGGATAAGGACGTATTTTCTCAGTGATATTGGGTTGGGCTTTTGTATGGGGGCCCAATGTGAAGAGAGTTAAGGAAGCTTGGTCCAAAAGTGTTGGTCTACTCATTGTACATATGTCGAAACGTGAGTCAGAACGGTTACATGTGATTACAGCACTTATATCAGCTTCCCTATCCAAGTGCCACTGTGAAATTGAGAGCATTTGCCTCAGTTTGATTTTCCATATAGTTGTATCTGCATGAACAAAATGTATAACTTAACATAAAAACGAATATTTTATTTTTACTAATGCATTTTTGAGTTTAAGTTTCATTTATATTTGTAGTAAATATTGATAAACCCTATGAACGTAGTAAATATTTGATTTATATTAAATTTATATCTTAAATACAATATGAACGTATTAAATAAATCATTTAATGAAATATAAATTAAGTATTAAATTTATTATAGTTTACTAGTTTAATCAATTTCCTAAGTGCTAATAAATGACTATTTTTACTGAAATATATTAAATGTGCGAATAAATTACTATTTTTACGTAATAAATGACTAGTTTATCATATTTTACTAATTTAATGAATTAGTAAATTATATATTAAATATTATCAAACTATTTATTGAAAATCATTAATTATTTATAATTCTTACCATTGTTAAATTTGATAATACCAAATATAAAATATGTTCAATTTTGTTTAGAAAAAAAAAGTATTGTTAAGTTTTCAATAACAAGTATCTATTGAATTAGAGGAAAATACATATATTTGGCAATTATAGTAAATCTTTCAAGTTGATAAGAAATGAAGTTTCATAAATTAGAATATTTGCTTCAATCGACATAAATATAAAATATACAAAATATATTAAAATGTGTAATTCAATGAGAATATAAAATCAAAGATTTTATAACATCTCATCGGTAATTATTTAACATCTAGTGTTTTCTCACCCGAACTAAAAAGCATAATGAGATATAAAAAGAACAAAAATATTCAATTATGAAAAAGTAAAAATATTTATAAACGTAAAAGCAAAAAGTTGTTACATTTTATCTTTTAGCAGTTAAATTACAATTTTACCCTCAATTATGTGAAGTGTCACTTTTGCGGTTAAATTACAACAATTATGTGAAGTGTCACTTTTGGCAAATGTCCTAATATGTAATTTTAGTGGAGGTTAAATTGTATAAATTGATATTACTAGACTAGATTATCTATTCATATTTCATCATTGTATATCACTTTACTAATATTCTTCAAAAAACATTTCAACGAATATATTTGAATAGTGAAATATGATGATATGATTGTGTAACTTTTTTTACCATTTTTGTCCATATAACTTATTTTTATTTGACTAACACTGAGTTTTTGGATTATCAAAAAAACAAACACGGAGTTTTTGGATTACCTCGTATCACAATGATCTGGAGAATGAAGATGAACGCCAAAACCATAAAATATATGGCTGGTGATTTTGACCATCTTGCTGTCTTTGCATCCAACATGGATAGTGGTAATCGGAGAAAACTTCTGCGGAATTTTTGGTAATATAAGCTACACCCTGTATGAAGAAATTAAGAGAAACAAAAAAGAATCTTAGAGATATATTTCTTTACGCCAGTTAATTCCCGAAAGATTAAGCCAAAAAATCAAAGAAATCATATATATGGAGAAGCGGGGTTTCACATTGAAATGTGAATATAGGAAGCTAAGGTGAATGATAGATACGGATGAACATTTGTCAAAAAAGAAAAAGAAGATAGATACGGATGAACAAAACAAATGCAATAAATTATTCTTTCAACTTTCTAATGTAAATTGATCATCTAAAATGAAAAAAGCCCTTAGAGCTTATAGGTTGACACTTACACTGTATCTATTTGCTTCCCTTCTTTCTCTATCCTATGCCTCCTAGTCACACATATATATGTATATAACGGGAACTCTAATTTGGTGGGTGTTTGTTGTTGGAAATAGACATAAGAAATAAGAAAGATTTATTTATCAAAAAGAAGTAATAAGAAAGATTTTAATTCCGACGCTTCAATGACATTTTGACTAAATTCCCGACTTTCCCAAATAAATAATCCAACATTTATTTTTGGTCAAAATTTTATTTATTGAACTATAATATAATAAAGTATTTGAAATAATAACACAACGATTTTTCTGAGATGTAAAACATTGTACGGTAAGCCTAATTAGTTTTCTTTTTTCACTACTAGAAAAAACGTAGATAGAGACGGACGAATTCCGTCTCCAAAAGTGAGAAAATTCGTCTCTAACGGTATTAGAGACAGAATTAGAGACGGAACATGGTCCGTGGCTAAATTCGTGGTCGCAAAAGCCTCAGAGACGGATTTTTGAAGTCCGTCTTTAATCAAAGACGGAATACTTCCGCCACAAACATTAAATAGTTGGTCGCTAACATTGAACTGTATAATTCGTGTGTAGCAAAAATCCGCCTCTGTAGAGACGGAATCCGTCTCTAACAGAGACGGCATTAGTATATATTCTGCCACAAATCTTAAGATTTTATTTAGAGACGGATCTACAACTCCGTCTCTAAATATTGTTTTAATTTTTCTTATTTTGTTTCTATTTTTCTCTTTTCCAAAATTAAATTTAATCTTATGCCTAAAATATCAAATAAATCAATTTTCAATAGACATGTCCAAACAATAAATTCATTACTACTAAAAGTGTTATAATAATAAATACATTGCAAAAATGTTACACACAATCAAACTAAAATCTTGTCCATAACATAAAAAGAAAACTAACATTAAATTTAGCAAAAGTACGTAAAAGAATCTAAATTTATTTCCTTATTATGTTTTCAATTATATATATATATATATATATATATATATATATTGAGTATTAGGGGCCCTCAAAAGCATGTACTCGCTCGCTCTGTCCCAAATTATAAAGCGCCTTTTTCACTTTTACTAATCCCAAAATATATGACTCTTTACAACTTTCTAGATGTATTTATTATTCTTTTTCCAAATATATCCTTATTAATTATAGGCTAAGTTGCTGTTTTAGTCCTTTATCTTTGGGGTTGGTGTCACTTTGGTCATTTATTTTTTTTTCTCGTTTTGGTCCCTCATCTTTTTTCTTTGTGTCAATTTGGTCCTTTTTTGTGACGTGTACTCATTAATTGACGTGGCAAAAAAAATATTATTTAAATCAAAACCATTTTACACATCATCAAATCTGTTTTTAAATTATAACAAATATAAAAAAAACAAATAAACACATAAGTTAACACATTAAAACACAAATGACAATTTTCAACAAAAAATAAAAACAGATCTCATCGCTGAAGTGAAGAACAGGGAAGAACAGAACCCTAAATCTCCAAAACCCCCATTGTCATCTTCTCCACTAACTCACCATTTGAGTAAGGTAAGCCCTAAATTGAAAACTGTAAGCTGCATCTTCTTCCCCACTCAATCAATGGCATCGTCCAATTCGAACAACTATCCATCATTTGGTCCTTCCAATTCGTGAAGCTCTACTGAAACTCCACCTGATTGTCACTGCGGCGTCACTACAACATTTGGACCCTATGGCAACGCCAAAAAAACCGTTGCCTTATCGAACAATGGCAACGGTTTTTTGAATCCCTTGCTGTTTCATTTTTTTTCTTTTTTTTTTAAATGGCAACGACTGAAAACCGTTGTCATAAGGTCTACCGCAACGGTTATTTGATTAATCTTTAGGCAACGGTTAAAAAACGTTCCCATAATGTCTACGGCAACGGTTATTTGGTAAAGCTTTAGTCAACGGTTATAAAACGTTGCCATTGAGACTATTATTTAAAAAAAAACCTTAAACAAAAACACTGATCAGTACGACATCAAACACTCACTGGGCTACTTGGTTGTATCATTTTCTTCGTTCAAACGCGAAACCCTATCAAACGCGAAACTCCTCTCAGCTGCGAAACCCTATCAAACGCGCACATCAAACGGCGAACCCTCACATCAAACGCTCCTCTCGATCGCTCAGTACGACATCAAACACATCAAAGGCTCCTCTCGATCGCTCCTCTCTCTGCTACGACCACGGAGGCAGTGCGCGCACGGCGGCGGTCCACTTTTCCCCCACGGAGGCGGTCCACCTTTCCCCCACGGAGGCAGTGCACGGCGGAGGTCCACCTTCACCTCGTAAGTCTTTGCAAACGCGCGCTCTTCTCAGAAACCATCAAACCATCAAACGCGCGCTCTTCACCTCGTAAGTCTTTAAAAGAACATTCCTTACGGCATTGTCTTGACATTATTGTCTTTTTTAATGGTTAGGAGGATTATAATATCTTATCCATTTTTGATCTATGTTGTTTAGTTCCACTAGATTAGAAGAGTTGATTTGAGTATGTGGATCTCAAAACCCTGTTAGTTTTGGGAGTTGGATTTGGTTCCCACCATGTTTTTTCCTTTGAATGCACATAAAATTTAGGTTAATTACCACTTGAGTCATAGGTTTCTGAATCCTGCACTGTACAGTTTTACACTCTGAAAGTAGATTTTGCTACCATCAACCAGTTTATTGTTATAGTATTGCTGTCAAAAAATTTTCTTTTTTCTTTTAAATTTTTATAGACAAGTAAAACACTTTGGCTGAGGTCCGAACATAATTATGTCTGTTGGTCTCTTCTGATGGTTGAGAAATTTCCTAGTAGTTTCATTCGCAACTTAGAACTCGTATTTCCTTTTTCCTTTTATTTAAGTTTCCTTTTTATTGCATTAATCGAATTTTGTTACTTTTGTAGGAAAATAATGAAGATCTAGTAGGTCTTGATGGCTTGGATGATGAAGACTTTGTGGGTTGAAGACACATTCAGACTTGACAAGTTTTATTTTGGAGAACATGTTTTTTGCAATGTTTTTTGTACTTATTGAAGTAACAAATTATATATGCTAATGAATTATGTCCTTGAAGTAACAATATATAATGATGATGTCTGTTAATTTTGACGTTAAGAAATGTTTTTTGTGATGTCGGTCCCTTGAATTAAGAAATTTGTGATGTCGGCTTGGATGTTCAGAATAGCAAATGGATGATGAAATATGGAATGGTGAAATATGTACAGCAACGGTTTCAATGTTCTATGGCAACGGTTTCAACGATATGTATGGCAACGGTTTCAACGTGTTGCCATACCTATGGCAACGGTTCTAAATTGTTGCCACATATGGAGACAGTTTAGGACCGTTGCCATTTTTGGCAACGGTTTCAACGTGTTGCCATACCTAGCAACGGTTTACGACCGTTGCCATACCTGGCAACGGTTTTAGACCGTTGCCATACCTAGCAACGGTTTGAAACCGTTGCCATAGGGTGGAAATCAAAACCGTTGCCTTACAACTGGCAGTGGCAACGGTTTTCAGCTTGTGTTGCCTTTGGGGACAAATAACCGTTGCCTATAGCTAAGGCAACGGCCGAAAGAACAACGGTTTGAAAACCGTTGCTGTATCCTTTGGCAACGGTTTTATGGCTTTTTGGAACGTTTTTCGACCATTGACATAGGGTCTAAATGTTGTAGTGCGTAAAATGTGTTGTTCGCACCGTGAAAAAAGAAACTCCAAACAAGGGAAGGAAGTTCTGGGGCTGTAGATATTTCGTGGTAAGATTAATGGTAGTTGGTTCAAGTATTTCGCCATTGTTGAAGTTTTGAGCAGATCTGAGTTGCAGATCTGGGTTTTCTCTTGAAGAACCCTTTGTTTCAATTTGGTCCTCAATGTTTATGCTTAGTTTCAATTTGGTCCCTCTATGAAGTGGATTCTTCTGGTTGCACATTTATGAAGTGGACTTCAGATCCATGGCCTCCTCAGACACAAAGACAATGTGCAGAGACACAACGTGCAGAGACACAATGTGTAGAGACAGAATGTGCCCATTGTTTTAAAAAAAAATGGAGATAGCTAAACTTAGAAACACTATTAAGGAGATGAAGAAATATGGAGAGTCCACAAAAAATTTGTTGAATATTGCATCGTACACTATTTTCCTTTTGGTTGTAGATTGTGTAATGCTAAATTGAAACATTATGTTCATGTCTATTCAGTAACAAGTTTCATTTACCAAATTGAAACATTTTAAAATCATGAGGGACCAAATTGAAACATTTTAAAATCATGAGGGACCAATATGAAACATACCATACCATCTTAATATTAGCTTAATATATGACCAAATATGTTCTGTCATCAGGTCTATTGGCAATTAAGACACAACATCCAGCCAATTAAACAACAAAAAGAGGAATTAAACCCCACTAAACATCCACATCCAAAATACAACATTCATACAAAAAGAGGAATTAAACCCCACTAAACATCCACATCCAAAAAGAGGAATTAAACCCCACTAAACATCCCCATCACAGATTCACTGCCTCTTCCATGTTTGAAGTTTAGGCGTAATACTTTTTCTTTGGACAGCAGCAGTAGAGTTAGGCCTTTTGGCTACACCAAGTGTTTTCTTTGCCCTTGTAGTAGGTTGGGTTGGTGGTACAGTTGGTGGTGCAGATGGTGGTGCAGTTGGTGGTGCAGTTTGAGGTGCAGTTTGAGGTTGACTTGCTACAACTTGTGCAGTTTGAGATGCAATTTGTGGTCCAGTTTGAGGTTGAATTGGTACAGCTTGTGCAGTTTGAGATGGAATTTGTGGTGCAGCTTGTGTAGTTTGTGATTGGGCAGTTTGGGTGGATGCACTTGGACCATTTTAGCAAGAGGTTTTATTTTGCCCAGGCTGCTTGCATTTACTGCACTTACCAACCCATCCTTTTCTACTTATATTTTCAGACTGTGTTTTCTTCTCATCTCCATCTTTGGTCCTTGCCTTTTTGGGTTTACCTGTAAAGCATTACAACAAATTAAAGTGATTCAACAACCAACAAAGTGAGTCAACAACCAACAGAGTGCTATATCAGAATCATTATATAACAGAATGCAATAAGCCAATAACAGATACCTGGTAATTTTTTGTGAGGAGGAGGGAGGATGTCAGGGTATGGAGTTTGTTGCCATATATTTTGACCATTTGTTGGATAGATTATAGATTGGTAGCATGCCTCATAAGTGGCTTTTCTGTAGTAGTTAGGAGCCAATTCCTCGGGATCAAGTTGTTTGTCATTGCAAACGGAAACTACATGACAACAAGGCACCCCCGTGAGTATCCATTTTCTACAAGAACACTCCTTTCGAGTAAGATTGTCCACGAACTTGTCCCCAATGTTGTTTATATGCCTTACATCATATATTTCTTCAGAAGCAAACCTTTAAGTACCAAATAAATACGTTAGGGTCTAAAATGAAACCGAATAATAACATAAGGGACTAAAATGAAATCAATTAAAAACATAAGGGACTAAACCGAATTATACCTGCACACCCAGAATCTTGACTGTTCCTTCTCCTTTTCTAACCTCATCCTTATTCTTGGCAACACATCCCTAGTGTAGTTCTCAATTTTTCTCCTATTTGAGGCCCATCTTTCCATAAAGTAATTCCTTATTTCTTCCATCATAGTGACAATTGGTTTTCCTCTTGGACCAACTTTGACACTTTTGAATGTCTCACGTTGTTCACAAGCACATCACACTTTGAGTTAAATGGAAATCTAGATTTACTCCAAAACCTAGGAGGTATCCTAATTAAATCCTTGTATGCATCTTCATTCTTGGTCCTCATTTCCAACATGTGCCTCTCCCATTCTTGTGGGTATGATGCCTTTGCAGCCTTCCACATCAACTCTTTAAGTATCTTTCCTGGATGCTTCTTTCTAAAGTTGTTGTATAAGTGCCTTACGCAAAACCTTTGTTCAACCCCAAGGAGTAACTCATCCATAGCAGGCAACAATCCCTACCAAACATAATCAGAAACTTATCATTACATGAGGGACTAAACTGAAACTGGGTAAAAAACATTAGGGACTAAAATGAAACTACTTAAAATGATAAGGGGCCGAATTGATACTAATAAGTTTTAATGTTTTGTTGATAAAAAATGAAGGCATATTGCTGACAGACACATGGACCACCTAGATCATTGTTGTGCGAAAAGGTGATGTGCAAGTATACACAATCGCAACAAGTAATATAATGATATGTAAAGTTCGTTCCCACAGGGATTAGAATTAATCTAAGAAGTTTAAGTGATTAGAAGCTTAGTAAAAAGAATTAAGTAACAAGTAAAAGTAAAGAGTTGTAAACATTATCAGTTGTGATAAAACAGTATTAAGTTGAAGTAATTAAAGGTGAGTTGGATAACTCAATAGTTATGTAAATTCCCAAGAGTAATGTTCAAATAATATTTAGACGCTGTAGCGTTAAGCGCTGTAGCGCTTGAGAATCCGTAGACGCTGTAGCGCTTTGGTGGCGTGCCTTTCAGTCACTTTCGTCAGGGTTATGTTACAAGACTCCTATGTCTAGGCTCTAAATAAGTTTTACCCCTGTATATTAAGCTCTTACAATATTTGCCTTATGAACTATTACTCCCCTATGTCTAGAGTTAAGTAGTGCTTCCTTTAAATGTCTTTAAAGGGTTTTCATTCATATCATTCCTTGAGTTCTCTTTGTGAACCATGTCTGTACCCACAAAGTTACCTTGTTTTAGTTGATCATTCCCTAACCAAGATTGAAAGTATTATGACACAAGGAATAAAACACAAACATCATAATATTATACAAAAGTTACTCAAGGTTCATTACATACCAAGAACAATCCAACTACAACAAAGTTAGCTCATCACAAGTTCCATCAACATAATACAACTAAAGAGTATGTATTACCGTATGAAGACAAGAGAAGAGTGGTTGCAAAAGATACACTCCAATGATCCCAAGTAGCATACAAAAGATGAAGTTGAGGCGTGAGCAAAACCTTGAATGAAGACTAGAAAACTATGCTAAAAATAAAAGCTTAAAGGTAGTATATCAATGGAGAAAAGCTACTATGTCATAAGAAGTTCTTCTTCCAAGTTACTACTATTATGTGTACGTATGTTACCTACTTGTGAAGCAATCTTAATTAATCTAATTATTAACTAAGTCTTAATAGAATAATAATATCACATGATGATCATAAGACTTAGATATTATCCTTAAAGCACTTTACAAAAAGTACTAATGATGGAAGGCACCAACTATCACATGGGTTCCATTTAGGAGGCGCCAAGTGTAATTTAACATCCACTTGAAAGTCAAAATATCCAGCTGAGAGGAAGGGATAAGGGTGGTGACTCATCATGTCCTCAAAGTGGCCACACAAATATCTCAATGGTCAGCCGTCATATAACGCTGTAGCGTCTCCTTGATAGCATACCGCTGCAGCGCTAAAGCAAAACATCAAACATATTCACAAAGGCATTTGACTATGCCCACGGTTTAAGGAATTGACTCATAACCTATACTTATTCTAATATTCATATATTCACATATTTAAGCACTAGAATTACTTGAGAAGTAAGCTTGACTTAAGTATTAGGAGCATAAATAACCTATATAAAATAGGGTTATCACACCCCCAAACTTAAACCATTGCTTGTCCCCAAGTAATGACACTTGAACAAGACAAAATGCTCATATAACTAGCTGCAGCTTTTAAATTAAACAGAATTTATGCATAAGCTAATTCTTATCATTTTCACACATCATTATGGTCCACAATTCAAATAGAATCATTACTGCTCAGTTGTGAGTGTGTGATATCAAAGCTTAACTTAGTTCCTAGCTAAATTCAGAATTTCTTTAAGGTTTTGGGAAGAGTGGATTTCTTTTGGGTTAGGCAAAGAATTTTTTTCAAAAAGAAGAGTGGAATAACAATTTAACACAAGATCTGAGGGGCTTCAAAGCACAGCAAAGGGCTTTAATTAGGCATTTTTCAGAATATTGGTCAGTGCATAAACTTTTTGTCTGGTGATCAAACGCTGTAGCGCTTCAAAGTCCGTAGACGCTGTAGCGCTAGATTTTAATGATCAAAACTAGATGCTATCTTCATTACTGAGCTCCTTATTTGCATTTTCTTTTCATGCTTTTTGGAACAGCTCAACAATTTATTTAAGATATTTTGCAACTTTTTTCAAGACCACATTCATTTTTATTTTTCATTTTGCAAAGACCAATTTATCATCTTTTGTTCCTTGCCTTAACATAACCGCTGCTCCCCCAAACTTAGCTTTAAAACAACTCTCAATTTTTAATGAAAACTTGACTAACCCTTGGTTATCCAAAACTAACTTTATCCTTAGATTACTCCTAGCTAACTAGGTTCTTCACTAAGCTTGGATTTTGTGTAAAAGCAGCAATAAAACCATTTCATTGTTTACACAAGGCTGCCTTACTCAAAAATTCTTATTTACTTTAGCTTTTGCTTACTAAAAAATTTAAAACATGCAGCTAATCATACTTCCTATTCAAGCATACAAAATATACAAAACATGCAACACATAGCAGAATTATAATTAATTATACTTAATATTTTAAAACATAATTGTACTTAATTTAAAACATTATTAACCATAAGGTCCTCCCCCAGAAATTAAATTTGGCAGTGTCCTCACTGCTTGATGGACAAAAAAAAGGGAGAGGCCTTAGAACAACAAAAAACAAAGTTCAAAGAACATAACCGGCATAAGAAGCCAACAAGTCTTGCCTTATTAGGCCTTCTTGAGCCTCTTACTGGCTCTTGAAGGGGCTGGGGCTCCTTTGGTTGCCTTTTTCTTCTTTGGCTAAGGTGGAGTAGTCTTTTCTGCCGCTACAGCGGTTGGTGGCGCTGTAGCGCTTGCCTCCTGCACTACTGCCGCTGCAGCGTCTGATTCCTGCCCTTCTTCTTCCTCTTCCGTTTGCTCTTGCTCTTTTTCTTCCAGCACTGGCTCTGTTTCATCCTGCAAATTCACTAGCTCCTCAGCAGCCTCATTCTCACTTTCCTCCTCGGTCAGAATTGCCTCAGGCATTGTGTCACTAGGTACTGCAGACATAGTTGCTGCAGCATCTACTGGCTGAACACCTTCTTCTGGGTGCTCAGCCAGTTTGACACCTGGGTTTCTTCTAGCCTTGGTGTATGACTGATAAACTTTCTTAGGCTGCTCAGTTGGGTTTTCTCTGGTAATTGGATGTTTTGGCTCAGGCTTCTTTGGTGTGGCTTGTTTGGGAGGTGTTTTCTTGGGTGTTTAGTTTGGTTGGTTCAGGGATGGAGGTGGGGGTTGATGGTGGATTAGATGATTTGGCAGGGGGGTTTTTGGTTTCTTTGGGCTTGGGGTTGGATCACACTGTATTTCTTCTGCTTGCTCATCTTCTTCACTCTCAGATTGTTCTTCAGTATCACTCTCCTCTCCTGATGATTCGTCATCCTCTTGCTTCTCCATCTCTTTCATGACTGCAATTGTTTCTTCTTCATCTTCCTCACTTATGTTTTCAATGTCATCAGAATCCAAACTTTCCTCCTCTACCACAGCTTTTTGTACTTTCTTTGCTGGGCCAGGTTTTGCTTTCTTTGCTGGGCTAATCACAGCTTTTTTCTTTTCTGTCCTAACTCCCTTTTTCTCTTATTTTTCAACTGGTTCTTCCTCTAGTAGCCAATCAGGGAATTTAGGAGGGGGGTGGATGTTTTTCCTTTGGATATCTGGGCATACATTGCTTTTTCCCAGTCAAATTTTTCCTTCACAAATTTGCAGAGAACCTGCTGCTTCAGCTCTAAGCGCTGTAGCGCTACAGAGTCAGAAGACGCTGCAGCGGCAGGTTTTTGCTTAACTTTAAAAATGCAAGGAAATGCCCCAAGAGGTGATCTTCTTTCTTCTTTCATTTCAACCTCTACATCAGCTTCCAAACACAGCTCAGTAATTAAACAAGGAAAATACAAATTACCTCCCTTTTTAACTCTGCATTTCTCTATCTCCCTTGCTATCAATCTACCCACGTCTAGCTTTTCTCCAGCCATTATTGCATCAATGACGATGAGTCTTTCCTTTTCCACAAATGTTGTGTGAGATGTAGGCAGTAGGGAATGTTTGATGAAACTACACCACAGATTTGCTTCCTCACACAAATAGGCTTTTTTAATTTTGTATTCAGCCCCAAATTTATCCCATGTTGCTCCTTCCACACAAATCCTTCTTCTAACAGTTTCCATCTCTTCATCTCCCCAGTTCAGAACTTTTATTTCCAGTGCCTTTCCATGATAGCCCAGATGGAAAATATCATTGATTGTTCTGGAGTTGAAATTTACAGTTTCACCTCTTACCAGTGAATGTGTTTGAGGCTTTCCTTCCTTAGGCTCTTCAATGCCAGAGTAGAACTCCCTTACCAAAGACGTCATGTAGTCCTTTCTATGCTTAATGAAGTTCTCCCATCCCAGCGCTGTGACAGCGGTTGAGAAAGCTTCAGGAGCACTTTCTGTCTTGAATCCCCTTTCAGCTATGAAGTCCATCTTCCAAAACCTCTGAGGATCTGGAGTTGCCTTGGCCATGTTGGTTTTGACCGGGTTGGAGGGTTCTGGTTTCCTAGTAGCTCCCTTGCCAGATCGTTTTAGGGCAGCTTGCTTTTTGGTCATGGTTGGTTAAGAGCTTGGGTATTTGTTTCTGGGTATCTGGGAAATGTTGGTGTGTTGGGACGAAGGAAGAAGAAGGAATGGAGGTTATGAGTGGTGAGTGGTAACGGTTGAGAGGAGTTTCAGAGAGCAAGGAAAGAGAAAGAAAGAGAAAATGGTAGCGTGGGGAGTTGTGGATATTAAAGTGACGGTTTGTGAGTGAAGTGGGAGAGAGAAAAAGAAACTGTTGATTTGACAAGTGCAGGTGAATAGGTGCACGTGCAGGTAAGGCTAGGGATGAGGGCACAGTGCCAGCTCACCCTGAGGAAGATCTTTTTATTTTTTTGTTTGACCACACCCAGTCCTGATTTAACACAACCGCTACAGCGCTCTTGTAATAAGCAACTGCTACAACGTTTATCCAATTTTCCTGAAAAGAAGAATAAACATACAAACAGAAAATTTATTAAAAGCCTTGGGGTGCCTCCCAAGAGCGCTTGCTTTAAAAGTCTGCAGCCAGACTTTCTCTTTCAATTTAGAGATCTTTGAGTTCAATTGTGGTTTTATCTCTCACCACATTTTCACCAAAATATTGTTTAACCCTTTGGCCATTCACTTTGAAGGTGGTATTGGTTTCTGTATCATAGAGGTCCACAGCTCCATGGCTGTATATTTTTATCAATTGAAAAGGGCCTGACCATCTAGATTTTAATTTTCCAGGAAACAATCTTAACCTGGAGTTGTAAAGCAATATCTGTCCTCCTTCAGTGAGATCCATTTTTATCAATCTTTGATCATGCCACATTTTGGTTTTTTCTTTATAAATTGCTGCATTCTCATAGGAAAAATGCCTAATTTCTTCCAATTCATTTAGTTGCAGCAATCTAGCATCTCCTGCTTTCTTGTAGTCAAAATTGAGTTTTTTTAGAGCACAATGGGCCTTGTGCTGAAGTTCAATTGGTAGGTGACAGGACTTCCCATAAACCAACCTATAGGGAGACATCCCTAAAGGTGTTTTATAAGCTGTTCTGTAGGCCCATAAAGCATCATCTAGATGTATTGACCATTCTTTCCTTGAAGGCCCTACCATCTTTTCCAACATCCTTTTTATCTCTCTGTTTGACAATTCAGTTTGACCACTAGTTTGTGGATGATAAACAGTTGCTATTTTATGTTTGACTCCATATTTAGCCAATAGGGTCTCAATTAATTTATTACAAAAATGAGATCCCTCATCACTTATGATGGCTCTAGGAGTTCCAAAACGAGTGAAAATGTTTTTTAAATAAAAATTTGCTCACAGACCTTGCATCATTGTTGGGTAGGTTTCCATCATAGGTTTCCATGAGAAGGGGGAAAATGTCCCATGAAATCCATTCCCCAAACATCAAAGAGTTCAACCTCTAGAATGTTTGTAAAAGGCATTTCATGTTTGTTTGAAATATTCCCCGTTCTTTGGCACCTATCACATTTTTTTACAAAGTCTTGAGCATATTTGAAAAGTGAAGGCCAAAAGCCAGATTGCAATACCTTTGCAGCAGTTCTAATACCACCAAAATGCCCACCACATGGTGCAGAATGGCAGTGCTGTAGCACTTGAATTTGTTCTTCCTCTGCTAGACATCTCCTCATTAACTGGTCTTGACACTTTTTGTATAGAAAAGGTTCATCCCAATAATATTGTTTCATTGTATGGAAGAACCTTCTCCTTTGCTGATAAGTCATCTCAGTAGGTACCACCTTGCTAACCAAAAAAAGTTCACTATGTCAGCATACCAAGGTGTTGCAGGTTCAGCCGCTACAGCGTCAAGTGTTGTTACACTGGCCGCTACAGCGGTTGAAGACTCAGCAGTCATTGTCAATAGCTGCTCATCTGGAAAGTATTCTTTGATCTCCCCACCTGCTGTACCTGCAATGTCTCCTTCCAATCTAGATAGATGATCAGCAACTTGGTTCTCCACTCCCTTTTTATCCCTTATTTCTAAATCAAATTCTTGGAGTAGGAGAACCCACCTGATTAGCCTAGGCTTTGCATCTTTCTTTGTTATCAAATATTTAATGGCTGAATGGTCTGTGAAGACAATTACTTTGGTGCCAACCAAATATGATCTAAATTTGTCAAATGCAAAGACTACAGCTAATAGTTCTTTTTCAGTGACTGTGTAATTCAATTGAGCTTCTACAAGTGTTTTGCTAGCATAATATATAGAGTGAAAAAATTTATCATACCTTTGCCCAAGAACAGCTCCTATGGCAAAGTCACTAGCATCACACATAAGCTCAAAAGGCTTACTCCAGTCAGGAGCTATAATAACTGGTGCTGTTATTAAAGCCTTCTTTAATTGATCAAAGGCTAATATGCATGGCTCATCAAATATGAAGGGGTTATCATGCTGTAACAGTTGACACAGAGGTTTGGAGATTTTTGAAAAATCTTTTAAGAATCTCCTATAGAATCTAGCATGCCCCAGAAAGCTTCTAATACCTTTGATGTTGGTTGGAGGAGATAGCTTCTCAATGACCTCTATTTTAGCCTTGTCCACTTCCAAACCTTTTTTGGATATCTTATGCCCCAAAACTATACCTTCTTGCACCATAAAATGGCATTTCTCCCAGTTCAGCACAAGGTTAGTCTCTTCACATCTAATCAAGATTTCTTCCAAGTTGGATAGGCATAGATGGAATGTTTCTCCAAACACAGAAATCATCCATGAAGACTTCCATGGATCTTTCAATGTAATCAGAGAAAATTGCCATCATACACCTTTGAAAAGTGGCAGGTGCATTACACAGGGCAAATGGCATCCTTCTAAAAGCAAATGTGCCATATGGACAAGTGAATGTAGTCTTTTGCTGATCTTCAGGCAATATTGCAATCTGGTTATAACCTGAATAACCATCAAGAAAGCAATAAAATTATTTACCTGCTAGCCTGTCCAGCATCTGGTCAATGAAAGGCAATGGGAAATGGTCCTTTCTTGTTGCTTTATTCAATCTCCTGTAATCCATGCATATTCTCCAGCCTGTTATTTTTCTGGTTGGAAGCAGCTCATTCATCTCATTAGTTATTACTGTTACCCCTCCTTTCTTTGGCACACACTACACAGGACTAACCCATGCACTGTCAGATATGGGGTATACAATACCTGCATCCAACCACTTGATGATTTCCTTCTTCACCACCTCTTTCATAATTGGGTTCAACCTCCTCTGCCCTTCAATGCAATTTTTAGAATCTTTTTCTAACACTATTCTGTGCATACAAATGGTTGGGCTGATACCTTTTATATCTGACATTTGCCAACCAATTGCCTTTTTATGCCACTGCAGCGTCTGAATCAGATCCTGTTCCTGCTTTTCAGAAAGGTCAGAAGCAATTATAACAGACAAAGTACTATTGTTACCTAGATAAGCATATTTGAGGTGTGAAGGCAACTCCTTAAGTTCCAGAGTTGGTGGTTGTTCAGTGGAGGGGAGGTCCTTTCTCATGTCTGAATTCTCCTGCTCCAAAGATTCATATTTCTTAGCCCAAATTTCTTTGACTGTCTGCTCCTCTTCTTCTGCAGCTTCTGCATCAGACCCTGTATCTTCACTGCTGTCCAGTAATTGCCTCAGATGATCTGTGCTTTTCTGGAAGTGATCCTGAACTACCTTGTCAATAGCAGACACAAAGGAGCACTCTTCAATATTGGGACCTGGAAATTTCATAGCATTGAGGATGTTGAACTTGACTTCTTGGTCATTGACCCTCATGATCAATTCTCCTCTCTGCACATCTATCAAAGTTCTTCCAGTGGCCAAGAATGGCCTTCCCAGTATGATGGGTACTTCTTTATCTGCATCAAAGTCCAAGATTACAAAATCAACAGGAAATACAAATTTGTCTACCTTTATTAGAACATCTTCTAAGATTCCTTCTGGATATGCAAGAGTACTATCAGCTAGCTGTAGTGTAAGTGAGGTGGGTCTGGCAGTTCCGACTCCTAGCTGTGTATATATGGACTTGGGCATAAGATTTATGCTGGCTCCCAAATCACATAGAGCACGACCAGAGTAAAAATTTCCAATTGAGCATGGTATAGTAAAACTGCCAGGATCCTTGGATTTGGGTGGGAGCTTGTTTTGCATCAACATGCTGCACTCCCCAGTCATTGCTACTGTTTCAAACTCCCCTAGTCTCCTCCTCTTAGTAAGCACATCCTTCATAAACTTTGCATAGTTGGGCATTTGTTGGAGAGCCTCCACCAAAGGGACATTAATGTGCAACTGTTTAAGGACTTCTAGGAATTTGTTAAATTGCTTGTCTTCATGAGCCTTTCGAAGTCTTTGAGGATATGGAGGATCTGGATATGTTGGGATAATTTTGGGTGGTGGTGGCGTTTTCTCAACAACAGGCGCTGCAGCGTTAGGTTCAGGCGCTGTAGCGACTGTTGCAGGTTCTTTTTGTTTTTCAGAATTTTTGTTTTTTTCATCATCTGAAACAGTTGATGATCCTATCAAATCTCTCCCACTCCTTAAAGTTATAGCTTTTACATGCTCCTTCCCTGTAGTACTTGAAGTTGAAGCTTCTGTAGTGGATGGTAAAGATCCACTAATTCTTTGGGAAAGGACATTAGCCATCTGCCCCATTTGTACTTCTAGATTTTTAATGGAAGCTTCATGAGTTTTTAGGGCTGTCTTACAATCACTCATAAAGCCTTTCATCAATCCTTCCAATGAATTATCTATGACAGGGGCATTCTGTCTTTGGTAGTTCTGAGCAGGGAATCCTGGTGGATTTGCTGGAGCACTTGAATTTGGTGCTGTTGCATTGTTAGCCCCCCATCTGAAATTGGGGTGGTTCTTCCAACCAGGATTATATGTATTTGAATAGGGATTATTGTTTTTATTGAAACCCACAAAGTTCACAGAGACAGGATTACCAGGACATTCTTCATACAAATGCTCTCCTCCACAGTATACACAGCTTACTGACCCTGGAGAGGCTTGCTCAATAACAGCTACCGTGGGTTCATGTACCGCTGCAGCGGTAACCGCTACAGCGTTTGATGTGCTCATAGATTTTATCATGTTAGTGAGAGAGGCAACCTGTGCAGATAGAGCAGAAACTTCACTTATTTCATGCACACCAGCTACCTTCTTCTGCTGAGCTAACCTTTCTGTAGGCCATTGATAGCTATTTGTGGCAATATCAACAATCAGCTCACATGCCTCATTATAGGAGGTTTTCAACAACACACCCCCTGAAGAAGCATCTAACATTTGTCTGGTTGTTGGATCTAGTCCATTGTAGAAGGTTTCCATTTGGATAATCACAGGTATACCATGTTGAGGGCACTTTCTGAACAGCTCCTTCCATCTCTCCCATGCCTCAAACAGTGTTTCAGCATCTCTTTGTCTGAATGCAGTAACCTCATTCCTCATTCTTTCATTCTTACTTGGAGGAAAATATTTTGCTAAGAACTTCTCAGCCATTTCATTCCAAGTATGGATAGAGTTAGGCTCTAGAGAAGTTAACCAGGTCTTTGCTCTATCCTTCAAGGAATAAGGAAAAAGTTTTAATCTAAATGCATCATCACTTACCCCTGGAATGATGAAGTTACTGCAGACTTCCAAAAATTGCTTCAAGTGTAAATATGGGTCCTCTTGAGGAGCACCACCAAACTGTCCCACTGCTTGCAACATTTGGAACATCATAGGTTTGAATTCAAACTGAGCTGTATTGAGAGTAGGTCTTGCTATGCTTGTCTCCATGGTTTGTGGGTCAAACACAGCATAGTCCCTCATTGGTCTATCTCTGTCATTTACCATTTGAGCATGTCCTTCATTTATGAATTGATGTCTGTACCAGTCCTCTTGGTCATGTAAGGTTGGAGTGGGTGGCTGCTGATGTCTACCTCTACCCCTTCCACCTGGTTCAGTCCCTCCTCTACCAGAGCTAGATTTGCCATGTAGAGTGGTAGCTCTACCAGAATTGGTCCTATGACTATGTTATGACATGGTGGGTCTGAGCCTGTGAAGATGTCTTAGTTTCCCGAACCTTCTCTCTGGTTCTGAGTATGGTTCAAATTCTGGTGGTTGAGACCTGGGCATACGCTGTAGCGCTTACTGCTGCAGCAACAAGAAACAACACACCAGTGTAAAATAGGCACTAAGTTTTCTAAAAACTTAAACAATGAAAATTAAATTCAATCCCCGGCAGTGGCGCCAAAAACTTGTTGTGCGAAAAGGTGATGTGCAAGTATACACAATCGCAACAAGTAATATAATGATATGTAAAGTTCGTTCCCACAGGGATTGAAATTAATCTAAGAAGTTTAAGTGATTAGAAGCTTAGTAAAAAGAATTAAGTAACAAGTAAAAGTAAAGAGTTGTAAACATTATCAGTTGTGATAAAACAGTATTAAGTTGAAGTAATTAAAGGTGAGTTGGATAGCTCAATAGTTATGTAAATTCCCAAGAGTAATGTTCAAATAATATTTAGACGCTGTAGCGTTAAGCGCTGTAGCGCTTGAGAATCCGTAGACGCTGTAGCACTTTGGTGGCGTGCCTTTCAGTCACTTTCGTCAGGGTTATGTTACAAGACTCCTATGTCTAGGCTCTAAATAAGTTTTACCCATGTATATTAAGCTCTTACAACATTTTCCTTATGAACTATTACTCCCCTATGTCTAGAGTTAAGTAGTGCTTCCTTTAAATGTCTTTAAAGGGTTTTCATTCATATCATTGAGCTCTCTTTGTGAACCATGTCTGTACCCACAAAGTTACCTTGTTTTAGTTGATCATTCCCTAACCAAGATTGAAAGTATTATGACACAAGGAATAAAACACAAACATCATAATATTATACAAAAGTTACTCAAGGTTCATTACATACCAAGAACAATCCAACTACAACAAAGTTAGCTCATCACAAGTTCCATCAACATAATACAACTAAAGAGTATGTATTACCGTATGAAGACAAGAGAAGAGTGGTTGCAAAAGATACACTCCAATGATCCCAAGTAGCATACAAAAGATGAAGTTGAGGCGTGAGCAAAACCTTGAATGAAGAC
Organism: Astragalus membranaceus; assembly: GCA_039519185.1. NCBI lineage: Eukaryota > Viridiplantae > Streptophyta > Magnoliopsida > Fabales > Fabaceae > Astragalus > Astragalus membranaceus. The sequence goes on from CM076849.1 coordinate 59,678,731, forward strand.
TAGAAAACTATGCTAAAAATAAAAGCTTAAAGGTAGTATATCAATGGAGAAAAGCTACTATGCCATAAGAAGTTCTTCTTCCAAGTTACTACTATTATGTGTACGTATGTTACCTACTTGTGAAGCAATCTTGATTAATCTAATTATTAACTAAGTCTTAATAGAATAATAATATCACATGATGATCATAAGACTTAGATATTATCCTTAAAGCACTTTACAAAAAGTACTAATGATGGAATGCACTAACTATCACATGGGTTCCATTTAGGAGGCGCCAAGTGTAATTTAACATCCACTTGAAAGTCAAAATATCCAGCTGAGAGGAAGGGATAAGGGTGGTGACTCATCATGTCCTCAAGTGGCCACACAAATATCTCAATGGTCAGCCGTCATATAACGTTGTAGCGTCTCCTTGATAGCATACCGCTGCAGCGCTAAAGCAAAACATCAAACATATTCACAAAGGCATTTGACTATGCCCACGGTTTAAGGAATTGACTCATAACCTATACTTATTCTAATATTCATATATTCACATATTTAAGCACTAGAATTACTTGAGAAGTAAGCTTGACTTAAGTATTAGGAGCATAAATTGTAACGCCCCAAAATAATTTAATTAATTATTTAACTAAGTTATTTAAGGCTTACAATATTTATTTAAGTAAATTAATTAATTAGAGTTTTATTTTATTTCAGGAGATGTATAAGTAATTATGGGAGTGTAAATAAGGCCCATTACCGTTAAGTGGCCCAAGTTAAGTTAGTAAAATTATAGGAGTCTTAGGAGAAGTCTTCACTTGTGCAAAATCAAAAAAAATTAGAAAGTGAGAAGAGTGAGAGAGAAGAGGCGCGACAGTGCTAGGGCAAGGGAGGGAGTTTTGCGTGAAGCTTAGAGAAGAAGGAGCTTGGATTGTTGGTGATCTTTGGTGGCTTGATAGAAGTCTGGTGGAATTCTTCAATTTCAAAAGGTTAGGGGGCTCTCTTTTATTCATAATAACCTATAAGATTAGCAATCATATGAGTTAGGTTTTAGGAATAATTAATTGCTTGATTGTGACGTTGTTGATTGATTTGTGGTGTTGTTTCATGTTATATATGACGTTGAATTTAAATTGGTGATGCTATGTTGATGGGTGTTGAGATGAATTATGATTGCTAATTGTGTATGTAGGGTGTTTGTTATATTGACCCAATGAAATTGAATGGGGAAAATATGAAAGTTGTTAGGTGTTTGTTGAATTGCTTGAATGAATGATGTTGAGATGTTGTGCGTGACATGTTGGTGTGTCGTGTCTTGCGAGGTGTGTGCCTAGGCGTGTTGTGCATGTATGTGCTAGTCATGGGCGCCAAAAGTGGCTGCCCATGCGTGTTGTGTGTGCTTGGTGTCACGGGGTGGGTTGGTGTGTCATGGGGTGGGCGCCTTGTGGCGTGTTGGTTGCGTGGGTGTTTCAGTGAAGGGGGCGCCAAATGTGGCAGCCCCTTGCGGTGTGGTGTTTCGGTGAGAGGGGCGCCAGAATTGGCAGCCCCTTGTGCGTGTTGTGGTGCCATGGTGTGTGTGTTGGGCGCCAAAGTGGCATGCCCTGTGCATCGGGTGTGTGTGTGTATGTGGTGTGTCTCGGCGCAGGGCGCCAAGAATGTGGCGTGCCCTTGCGCCTGGTGTTGTGTATGTGTGCTGGTGTGTTGCTGATTGGGGCGCCATTTGGCTGCCCCAGGGCGCCTGGTGGCGCCTTGTACTGGTGTGTGGTGCGTGGCTTGCAGGGCGCCAGTTTGGCTGCCCAGGGCGCATGAATGTGCGCTTGTGTCTAGGTGCAGGGCGCCAGTTTTGGCTGCCCTATGTGCTGTGTCTAAGTTTGTGTCTTAGATTTTGTCTAAGTTTGTGTCTTAGATTTTGTCTAAGTTTATGTCTTAGTTTTGTCTTAGTTTGTGTCTAAGGCAATGTTGCCTAGTTGTGGTGCTGTTTGGGTCCTTGTGTTACCGTTTGTTCCTTATGGTGTTGTTTTAGTCCTTTTGTGACAATTTAATCCATAATTACTTGGTGAATGGTGTAATTGGTGTGCTAGCCTTAGAGCTATAAATGGAGTTGTATTAATGGTGACATATATATATATATATATATATATATATATATAAATTGGTGAGATAAAATTATTGGTGAGCGATCTATGACCTTCTTTTGGTGTTGGTGAGTTAATAAAATTATTGGCGAGTATGCTACTGCATATTAAGGTGATTTTGGTGTGTATGGTGTATTGTTCATGGCGTCAGATAATCATGTGCATTTATTGGTGAGCAGAAGGCTTCGGCCTTATTTTGGTGAGTGCCCTCAAGGCTATTATTAAGGTGATGATGGATCCACATGCATATGCCCTAGGAGTTGGGTTGCATTTCATGCACTATTCATACCTTCGGTGTTGTTTCTTGATGATATAAAGTGATGGTGTATGTTAATATTGCTGTGATTTGGTGTTGCTAGTTGCTTTCTCTAATATGACGCTTATCTTATTTGTTATTATTTATGTAAAGAGACTCACCCTACTGCTTTTATGTTGCTTCTATGTCGGCAACGTGCAGGTGATAACTAGTGAAGGTGATCTAGTACCTTCTTCTAGTTGGTTGAGTCTGCTCTGATACGTAGCACCGGGGGGCGTCTTAGTTTATTGTCGTTTTATTTGATGTTCCAAAACTTCTATTTTGGTGATGTATTTCGATATTTTAAGACCTGATATATTTCCGCTGCGATGGTTTTTTTATATTTGTGTTGACGTAGACTAAACAGGATAATTATGTTGACTGTGGTGCTATGTATCTCGTGCTTTATGACTTTATGTATTAATTTGGCGTTATTATATATGTTGTTGACGCAAATGTGGCACCCTCTTGTGGTTGCATTGAAAAGTTTTTGAAAGCTCTGATTTTAAATTAATTAAATTCTAGTTGATTAGAAGGGGGTGTTACATAAATAACCTATATAAAATAGGGTTATCAATCATTAATAAGCAGCTCCAAAAATCAAGACCATGAATCTTTGTTCTCCCCTTCAACTACAGCCATAGCGGTAGGGAGCATCTGGTCATTTGGGTCTCTACCCACAGCTGCTAGAATCTTACCTCCATTGTACCTCTTAAGAAAGCATCCATCCAAACCAATTATAATTGGTCTACATTTCATAAAACTCAGTTTGCAACCCTCAAGTCACATGTACAGCCTTTGGAAACTTGGCAACAAAGGTCTATCCACATACTCTCCACCTTCAAATTCACTCAAAATAGTTGCCTGCACATTGAGTTTAACTGTACTATTCGGGTTGGATCTAATTAACTCATGACAATAGTCGTGTAATCTCTTATATTGTTCCTTAAATGATCCATCAACAAGGTCAATGGCTCTCTTCCTAGCTCTATATGCTTTAGACCTACTAATTCCAACATTCCATTTTTCATGTGTCTTGTCTACAATATCAGTTAACTTGATTCTAGGATTCTCCTTGATTGTCTTGTATCGCTTATCTCCCAACCAACTTGATTTCAGGGCTTTCACTTTATATGCCCTGTTGCATTTGTGTTCATCAACCAATGTCCTTAGCTGCCATGTTTCAGTAGGAAGCTTGCAACAATAAGCAACCCATGGACATCCTTCCTTACACACAGCTCTTGCCCGCCTATTGTCATTCTTGACAAACTTTATATCCCTGCCATTATGTACAACATAAGTTCTGATTGATGTGAGGAATTCATCCTTTGATGAAAAAAGACAACCATTAACCCACTTGAAATCCATCATGTTCTTTGGCATCACAAAAGATGGATATTTAGTTCTCTCTCCATCTTCATCAGATGAGTCTTTGGAATCATCAGTTTCAATGTCTTCACTATAATAATCTTCATCGGATAGACCTCTATCAAGCTTAGCAGATTTCCTCTTTATCTTTTCACCAATAGTTAAGGTATCACCATCATCACTATCTTCCTCAAATGGCGCATGGTGTGTTTCTACATTTCCAGTAGTAGACTCTTTGGTTTTCCTTTTCTTTGGCCTACCCTCTTTCTTCTTCTTACTTTTCTCCTCCACTTGCTCTTGTTGTTGATCAGCCACTTGCTCTTCTTGTTGTACCAGATCAAAACCATCATACTCACCCTCCTCGTCATCAGAATCATTAAATCTTTCTTTCTGGTTAGTATCACTATCCTCACTATCATCCCCATCTTCATTGATCACTTGTTGTAAAAATACTCGTTCATATTCCACTTCTATATGAACATGTACACCAACTGATTCATTTTGGTCCCTCTAACCTTCACTAGCAGTTTCATTTTGGTCCCCCTCTTCAACATCAACATCAATTACAATGTGGGCTTTGTGGACAGTTTCGGGTTGAGGAGTATTTTGGGCTTTGGGGACATTATGGGTTTTTAAAGAGGATCTCAAATGTGGGGCAGGTTCATTAAGTTGGGGACCAGGAGGTATATCAAGCAAGTCCACAAATGCAGGTTGAGTTATGGGGTGGATTATGTACATTTGTACAGGTCCATTAGTTTCAGCCCACTTTGACATCTCAATGGCTCCTTCGTCATTTTCAAGCAATTTTTTTACACCATTAATGTCATACCAAATTCCAACAAAGTCAACATACCCCAACTCCTTGAGAATGCCTATGACTTCAAAATAGGACCACTTATTAGGATCAAGCTGCCAATTAATCACTTTCTCTACATATGTGGTCATCCCTTCATCCACAAAATATCCCCCGTGATGAAATTCAACATTCAGTGATTCCATTTTGCTGTTACAAAAAACAAAACAGAAAAACAATAAACAAAGTATATCAAAAAGGCATTCAACAAACAAAGAATAAAGAAACAACATCACTTTCAGCACAATAAACAAATCAGGACCACAAAATAGAACCCCACACAGAACCCCACAAATCAGGACCACAAAACAGAACACCACTACCCCACAAAACCCAACAATGTACCCTAAATCAATCTTTTATGAAAAACTTGTCCCTCAATTCATAAAATATAATGCAGAAGCGTACCTAAATTTGCAATTGAAAATTATTGAAGGTTTGCGGGTATGTGATCTTCTAATGGTTGAGCACCTAACAATTTTTTGAATCTCTTCTGATGGAGATGAAGAAAGAAAGCCAGAGAACTAAACCCTAATTGCTGTTTTACGTTACTCTACAAATGGGGACATAACCCATATATGTACCACTTTCGGTTAAATCCCTGTTTTCAAAATTTCTAATCAGGCCACTCATCAAATTAAAAAATTGCCTTATGATATCTACACAGTAACCTCTCCGTACACATATGCCCTTAGTCATCAATTCAATATTAAATAGACCACTTTAATTTTTCCCTAACTAAATAATGGCTCCAACATATTTAAACATTATGTACTTGTTTGGTTTGACGGTGGAACACCGCTCAAACTCACGTTTTCCATCTGAAACACACAATCTAAGACTAATTTGTCATAAACTTGGCAAGCCTAACTCATTTTTACAATTAATATCTACAAAAATTTTAGCAGAGTATCCTCTATTTTATAGACATTCCATACACAAAATAAACCTGCATAATTATGAATTATATATATATATATATATATATATATCTAAAATATAGCGACCAAATCTTTCATCATATAATTACAACATTGTCAATATGTTTCAAAAAGAAAGCGGCCACATAACTTAACAAAATTTCTATTTGACCATAGACCATTCTAGACACAAAAGTTTCTATTCTTATAGCTGCATCGTATCGAAGTCATCAAAATAATAGTTATCGCTTAAGCTGAGGTCTACCCAAAATGCAACAATTCCTGGGGTGAACGGTAGATCTCAAGGACAATCTACTCTTGTGCCTGTAAATCTGAAAAAAATAAAGATATGATCGGTGAGTCACAAAGACTCAATGAGAGCACAATAAACAAAATGGGCAGGAAGGAGAAGCAAAGATAGCACGTCCCCAACGCTTTTTAATTCATACAAATTTACACTTGTGTTCTTGTTATCTTGAAAATTAAAATCACAAAAATATTCACTGTTTTTAACTTTAATTTTTGTCAAACAAATCCAAATTAGTCCATTTTCAAATTAGTTAGAGGTTAACTTGTTAAACTAATAGCTAACCGCAGTCCCTGAGTTCGATACTCGGTAATTCCATACTATTACTTGCAACGATCCGATACACTTGACGTGATCCTATCAGCAACCAATCCATAAGAACATGCACGGTAATCAGCAATCATTCCGTTGCAGTTGCTTGTGGTGGTTGACGTGCTTCAATAGTCGTTAAGGCCACATCATCATATGCCCCTGACAAGTTATTTTGGTGCAATTATATTTTGCTTAGGTTTTTTTAACTACCTCTTCACACTTCCAAAAGTTAGCAAGAATTTTCTACAAAAGCGACAAGTAATAAGGAACAAATTGTTGATGAATACGCAACAAGACAACGAGGCTGCGAACAAAACCTGCGAACAAAGAAAACGTTAGACAATCGGAGGCGCCTTGCAACTGCCCTGAATTACAATTCTTATATAAAACCAAAATTAAGTATAAAAATAATATTTCATTAAGTAAAACTAGCGCAAGGCTAATCGTGCGCGCAGGGGGGTAATCAGAAGATTTGCACTGAACCAAGCCATGTTGGTCCCTGCTTGTGCGCGCGAGGGAGTCCCTTCTACTTGCTTGTTTACAAGCTCTCATTAAGCTTTAATATTTAAAGACTTTGGTGAGTCCAAAGCCAAGCAATGTGGGACTTCCCACTTTTGAAATATCCTTTGTTTTTCCAAGTCCTATCACTTAAGGTCTATGACAGTTTTAGTAGCTGAGAGATGAGTTTTTCGAAACATGCATGGTGCATCAAAATAGTTGTGAAAAATATTTTATAAAATTGCATGCATGCATAAGGTGGCACCTAAACCTAAAAATATTTTTGTGGAAAGCTAGAAATCGATTTCTATCATTTTCTAAATCATGAAATCGATTTCCTAATCCTATTTTAAAGGTTGAAATCGATTTCCTTATCCTATGTTTGAAACAAAGAATCGATTCACACCTATTCATAAGCCAAAGGCTATGAAGCCCCGATACTTCAAAAATGGTGACGTACCCGTGTCGGATACGTATCCGATACCGATACGCACCCGATACTTTCCGATACGTACCCAAAGAGTATCTAATAATTTTTTAATTCTTTTTAAAAAATATTTGACTCGATACTTTTCAGATACATCTTTGATACTTCTTACCAACTAAGGATACTTCTCAGATACTTTTTCGACACCTCTTACCAACTAAGCACATGATTGTCACTCATATATGATACACTTTAATACCTCAATAACTAAAAGACAAAATTATATGTTTTTCGTAATACAATAATAGAAGAAATAATACATTGTGATATGAGTGAGATAAATATACGTAACTATCTCTACTTGATAAGATCACAAGTATTTATTTCTACAATGTGATGAATATATATTGACTAATGATATGCTTATGTTTTATTGACCAATTACGTACTAATATGAATATCTTAGTCTATAAAAAGTCATCTATTTCTGCCACTGACTATTCGTATTATACGATTTCGGGTGGTCTCGGTTACTTGTCCACCATTACTTTTTATGACTAGTCACTCATACATAGGTGTGTCGGTTGTCCTCTTCCTTTCATCCATATATTTTCTGTGTGATTTTTTTTATCTATTTGGGCAGTTTTTTTTCATATCTATAAAATGCAGTATTTCATATTTGTTTTTTTCTATTTGTGTTTCTATTCTATTTTATTTTTTGTTATGTTTTTATATATTTAAATTTTAATTTAATTATTTATTAAAGTATCCCAGCCGTGTCGTATCTTGATTTTCAAAATTTTCCCGTATCCCCGTATCCGTATCGTGTCGTATCCTGTATCGTATCCGGTATCCAGGCTTCATAGGCCAAAGGTAAGAATCGATTTCCTTCTATTTCAAAAGACTATGAAATCGATTTTCAAGCAATCCTATAGGCTATGAATCGATTCCTTCTCATTTTAAACAAAGTAAGAATCGATTCCTACCCTATTCAGGATGTCCTGAAAATCGATTCCCACCTATTTCCAAAGAAACAAACAATCGATTCCTATGTTCTCCATATGTAAAGAATCGATTCCTCTCTTTTTAACTAGCCATAAAATCGATTCTTAGTTCCTCTAAAATGATAAGAATCGATCCATCAACATTTTAACTTCATCAAACAATCGATTCATCATTTCTTTAAATGTTTTCTAAAAGCAAAGAATCGATTATACTATGATTTGCCTTCTCACATAAATCGATTCTTATGCATCATAAATCATTTCTACGTTTTCCTAAACCTATAAATAGGGAGGTACTTCACACTTTTCATTACACACCTCACACCACAATTCACAACTCCTCTCTGCTTCTCACATACATTTTCTAGATCTGAGAAAGAGAGAAAATAGAGCTTCAACTTTCATATCATTTTCTATTTTCCATATCACTCATCTCTTAGTCACTATACTGTCATTATATCTGAGGTGATTGGATCATAGATCTCTATTTGTATTCGTTACTCTATTTGTGGGGGTCACTCTGAAATCCTGGGATTTGTTCTTGGGTCTCTCAATCAGGAGATTGAGTTGGTTTGAAATCCTGGGAAGTTTTCTTGGGTCTCTCAATCAGGAGATTGAGTTGGTTTGAAATCCTGGGAGGTGATCTTGGGTCGTTCAATCGGGGAGATTGAAGTGGTAGTGAAATCCTGGGAGGTGCTCTTGGGTCGTTCAATCAGGAGATTGAAGCGGTTGAAATCCTTAGCTAGGTGCTCGGGTTCTCAGTTCGGGGGAATTGGGATTTGCTATCTGAAGTTGCCTGTTTGTAAAACATTCTTCATATAGTGGTTATCAGCAAAGTCCAAAGGTTGCAAAGCCGGAGGCCGAGGACGTAGGGCTTTTATCCCGAACCTCGCTAAATTCCTGGTGTATCTCTATCCCTATCTCTTTACTTTGCTTTATTATCTATACCCTTGCTTATTGCTATATTGAATGTTATTTAGATCTGTTTATCATACTTTTCATCTGTCTACAACTAAACTACTCTGATCTTGTGCTTATCTATTATCTTCCATATCACTGCAATTGATCTACTTTCTACTATATTCAATATCACTACACTTCTTATAAATAATCGTATTGTGTATATTGAAAATAGTATAATATCTCTTTGTTCCTAAATCTGCCTGCTTGCACCATATAAAGTTTAAATCTAAGTTTCCGCATTTGATTTAAAACAAACTTATCATTTATTTGGAAAAGAATCCAAGAATTACACATAACCTTATTCACCCCCCCCCCTCTAAGGTTATCAGATAGTCTAACACTCGGTATTCATGAGTGCTCTAGAGATCTCGTCAGGATCTCATGCAAGCGGCCCCACTTGACACTCATATAGGTGATTTCATCAAGTATATGCTGCAAGTCATACACCACCCATAAGGGCTATGAAAACCATTAAAAGCTTTAAGCTTATCCTTTTTAACCGTGCAGTCTAACACTATCACAATAACACTATAGGAAGGGACAATAATAAAATTAATTACTTGAATTAATTTTCAGTGCTAGAAATATCAAGAAGTGACTTGTTTTTACCACATTGAACCTTATTCATGGGATCTCCAATCACAAAGGTTGGGTTACCATCACTTCTTAATTTCAATTGACTTTAGTCCCATTCCCCTCGATGTCTCATATATCAGTTTCTTCCCTAGGGGTTTTGTCAGAGGATCGGTCAAATTCACTTCTGACTTCACATAATCGATCGATATTGCTCCATATTTTTGCAATTGTTTGACAACATTGTGTCTTAATTGCACATGTCTATTTTTTCCATTATAGGTCTTATTCTTTGCAACGGCTATTGCCGACTGACTATCACAAGGTATTGACACTGATGGTGTCGGTTTTATTCCCAAAGGAATTCCAGCTAAAAGGTTCTTCAACCATTCAGCTTCAGTACCAGCCAATTCCAGAGCTACAAATTTCGACTCCATAGTCGATCTAATAATAATGGATTGTTTCTCTGACCTCCAAGTTACCGCACCACCACCTAGTGAAAAAATGTAACCACTGGTGGATTTTGTCTCATCTGAATCAGATATCCAGTTAGCATCGCAGTATCCTTCCAATATTGCGGGAAATCCACTATAAGTAATACCATAATTTGTGGTACCTCTCAAATATCGCATAAGGTGAGCGATTGTCTTCCAATGATCCTGACCAGGGTTACGAGTATACCTACTCAGACGACCGACTGCGAACGCAATGTCTGGTCGAGAAAAGTTCATTAAATGCAGTAGACTCCCAATTACTTGGGCATACTGAGGTTGGTCAACAGAATCACCTCTATTTTTCTTCAAGTGTGAGTTAGCTTCATAAGGGGTACTCAAAGGGATAGAGTTACAGTGACCAAACTTTCTAAGAAGTTATTCCACATAATGATCTTGTGATAGTATAATACTATCACCTTCCCTGATGACTCTAACTCCTAATATTACATTTGCCTCACCCATATCTTTCATATCGAAACTAGATGAGAGAAAAGATTTTGTTCTAGTAACAATATCAAGACAAGTACCAAAAATGAGCATGTCATCTACATACAAGCATATAATCACATGTTCTCCACACACAGTTTTAGTGTAAACACATTTATCAACATCAGTTGTGGAGAAACCATTATTAATCAAAGTTTTGTCAAACTTTTCATACCATTGTTTTGGTGCTTGTTTTAAACCATATAAGGACTTAAGGAGTTTGCATACTTTGTTCTCTTGACCAGAAGCTATACATCCTTCGGGTTGAGTCAAGTAAATTTCTTCTTCTATGTCACTGTTCAAAAAAGTTGTTTTAACATCTATTTGGTGAATAACAAGTTTATGGATAGAAGCCAAAGCTATTAAAACTCTAATAGAAGAAATTCTTGTTACTGGAGAAAAAGTATCAAAATAATCAATGTTTTGTTTTTGAGAAAAACCTTTTGCTACTAATCTAGCTTTATATTTATCAATAGACCCATCGGGGTTATATTTTTTTTTGAAAATCCACTTGCATCCTATTGGTTTTGCTCCAGGTGGTAAATCAACTAAAGTCCAAGTTTTACATTTGGAAATTGAATATATTTCAGTTTTAATAGCTTCTTTCCAAAATTTCGACTCAGAAGAAGAAATTGCTTCAGAAAAAGTTTCGGGATCTTTTTCAACAAGATGAGTATAAAAATCATTTGCGAAGGATGTTTCTTTTCTTGGTCTTTTACTTCTCCTTAATTCTTCATACGGTTCCTCACGAGTTTCATCATTAGTAGTTACTAATGGTTGTCTAGATATACTATCATGCTTCAAAGGAATTATATTTTCAAAGAATTCAGCATTTTTTGTTTCCAAAATAGTATTTTTCTCTAAAACGTCACTTTTCACAACAAGGAATTTATAAGCGGCGCTATGTTCAGCATATCCTATAAAAATACAATCAGAGGTTTTGCAACCAATTTTTCTTTTCTTAGGATCAGGCAACATAAATTTAGCTAAACACCCCCACACTTTTAAATATTTTAAGTTAGGTTGATAACTTTTCCATAGTTCATAGGGGGTCTTTCCGGTTTTCCTATGAGGAGTTCTATTTTGTATAAAACATGCAGTTAAGATAGCCTCACCCCACAAGTTATTTGGCGCACTAGAACTAATTAACATAGCATTCATCATCTCTTTCAAGGTCCTATTTTTCCTTTCCGCTATGCCAATAGATTCAGGTGAATAAGGGGGAGTTGTTTCATGTATTATACCTTCCTTTTCACAAAATTCATTAAAAGATATGTACTCTCCTCCACGATTGGATCTAACTCCTTTAATCTTCCTATCTAATTGGTTTTCTACTTCGGCTTTATATGAAATAAAAGTTTCAAATGCTTCGTCTTTTTGTTTTAATAAAAATACATTAATGTATCGCGAAAAATCATCTATAAACGTCACATAATAATTTTTTCCGCCCCTAGTTGGAGTTTGTTTTAAATCCCCTAGGTCCGTATGAATTAAACTAAGCAACTCAGATTCCCGTTGTACCGGGGGACATGATTTCTTTGTTAATTTGGATTCAACACACACATCGCATTTACTATGTTGTTTATCACTAATTGAAATCATGCCAAGACGTTGCAATTTAATAACATACGGAAAATTAATATGTCCTAGTCTAGCATGCCACATATGATAAGAATCAATCAAGTAAGCAAAAGTGGAAACATTGTTATTGAAATCAACGGTGCTGAGTACAAAAAGTCCATGATCATAATATCCCTTTCCAACAAAATGTTGTTCTTGGTAAGAACAATCTTATTAGATTCAAAGGTCACTTTGATACCATGCTTCAGCAGAACACCAACAGAAATCAGGTTTGCCCTTATATTAGGCACATGAAGCACATTTGTGAGAGTCAAAGTCTTTCCCGATGTGAGCTTGAGAAGAACTTTCCCTTTCCCCACAACTGGGGCAGGATGTGAGTCACCCAAATAGATGTGTTCTTCTCCTTCCCCTACAGCAGTGTAGGAGGTAAAAACCTCTCTGTTAGCACAGATGTGCTTGGTGGCTCCAGAATCTACCACCCACTTGTTCACATCAGTTGCCATATTGACCAGAGAAATGACAGCAGCAATGACATCGTCATCCTCATTATTATCTCCACCAGCATCAGCCAAGTTGGCATTTGTCTTAGGAGGATTTTCGTTTCTCGCCCCATGCCTGCATTTTGGTGCAAAGTGTCCTGGCTTTCCACAAACAAAACAAAAACCTCTTTTCTTGTATTCAGAGTTATGAACAACAGGATAATGATCATTGTTCTTTTTGTGATTCTTTTGATTAGCAAATTTCTTGGAATCATACCTTTTGTTTGAAGAGCCGGGTTTGCCTTTGTCGTACCTTGAAGAGTTGTTCATCACCATGTTTGCACGTGTAGCCATTGATTTCGCCTTTGTCGTACCTTGGAGAGTTGTTCATCACCATGTTTGCACGTGCAGCCATTAATTTCGCCTTTGCTTTGTTACTCTCCTTTCGGTTGGTATCTTCAATGATGATATGAGTCAGCAGCTCGTTCAGTGACTGTTTCTTGTGTTTGTGCTTCAGTTGTTGCTTGTAGTCCTTCTATGATTCAGGCAACTTTTCAATCAACACACCTGCAATGAACTCGTCTTGGAGAACAATGTTTTCAGCCTTCATTTCCTCTAGTAACTTGTGATACTGATTGATTTGAGTTTGATTTTGCCAGTTTCATTCATGACCCAATTGTAGTAGTTGCTGATGACAAATTTTTGCTTGCTTGCATCTTCAGTCGTGTATTTGAGAATCATTGATTCCCAAATCTGATTTGCCTCCTTGTAGGTGCAGTAGATGTCAAACAATTCATTGGAGAGAGTTCTGAGAATTGTGTGACGGCACACCTTGTTGGCATGGATCCAAACTTCGACCTGTTTGGGAGTTGCAGACTCTAGCGGCTTGGTTTCAGTAAGTGCGACAGCAACTTCGTGCATGTCAAGAAGAGAACTCACACGCTCCTGCCACCAGCGAAAATTTTGGCCTGCGAAGACCTCAATTTTGGAGATGTCAAGGAAAGGCTTCGCGTAAGTTACTGGGACTGCAGCAGGAACGATAACAGTGCTATTGTTGTTGATGGGCACATCTTTAAAAACATAATAGAGTAAAAAGATAACGCACAAAAAATTAATTGCAGCAATAAAAATATTAACGCAGCAGAAAAATTAACAAGAAAAAAGAAGAAGATGAATATGCAAGATATGATTATGGAGTTCGGTCTATTGACGATATACGTTTCCAAGAGAGAGCAATCATCCCTCCTCTTCACTATGAATCAATCAAAGAATTCAGAGCAAGTTACAAGATTAGCAAACCAATAACACAAGCTTTCCCTATTTTCATACCATTGATTTCACCCACTTGATAATTTTCACTCTCTTACATTTTTTTCTCTCTTACTCTTGATTTTGCCCTTTTCTACTCTTTCTCTCAGAAATAATAATAGGCTAAATGCCCTATTGAACTAAATGTTTGAAAAATTGAGAGCCAAATGCCCTATTGAACCAAAATGTCTGAATTTTTTTTTAAAAAAATGGATTAAATGTCTGAATTTTTAAAAACAGAGACCAAAAATATAATTTAGTCTTAATAATAATATCAAAAAACAGAATGAGTGTAGAGTTGTTTTTGTCACTCTTTTATTGAACAATATTTTTGTTTGTCACTCTTAATTAAATATTGTGAGTACCCAAGAGCGCTTGGATGAGTCTCTGTAATTGCGCGCAGAACAATAAAAAAATTAAATACGGTGAGTGTATAAATAATAAATGTAGGGGTGTTAACATTAACAATAACATCCAATTTTATTTGATTTTTTTTATGAATTTAAGATTAAGGTCCGAAAAAGCCCACTCACCATCAGGAGCTCTATATAATAGTAAGGATGGGTAGTTAGGGTTAGGAATGTGAGATGAAACGAGCCGCCAAGAGCTTTTTAATCACGAATCCCTTGTTTGTTATATTTTCTTAGATTAGATCTTAGTTGAATGAATGAGGTTTGTAAACCAATAAATTGATCCAGAAGCGAGGAAGAAATTAATTGCTGATGCAAGTGTTGTTTTACCTATTCCACCCGTTCCATAGATCCTAGTATTGATCATTGGTTTAGGTGGAATATGTTAAACGACTCATGCGTTGAGCCATTTACAATTTCATTGACTGCTCAAGGTTTGCTTGAAATCCTTGTATTTTGTTTAAATGCTTACTTCACATGCAGTTTCAAAGTCAATTGGCAGATCTATGGGGTCAACTTGCTGATCTATGCAGTGCTGATCTTCAATTTTTAACGGTATCTATCTCTATGTCTTTTATTCTATGACAGAAACAGAAATGCATAACGAGAAGCTAGTTTGAACACAAAAACTGCGAAATATATTTCACAAATAATTCAAGGAAAGAAAATAATGAATTCACTGTTCATATATAGCTAGTTTGAATATGATTAATTGGCAGTCTCTTTCCACACAAGTAACTCTAATCGTTGCAAATCTGTCGCTTATCAAAAGACAATTCTGTTGTTGAAACTGTTGTCTCCTCCACAACAGGCATCTGAATCTCAATCTCATATGCTCTTGTAGGGTTTTTGCTTGGGGAATTTAAGGTATCAACATCCAATTGTTCATTTTCATAGGTTAATAATGTTCTTGGAGAAGTTTTTAAACTGTCACTGTGACCAACAGTGTGTCTATGCAGCAAGTGAATAGGAGACAAACCATGTGTTGGGGTTGATGGCTTGCTGGAGAATGGTGGTGAGTTTGTCTCAGAATTCTTGTTATGTTTGACTTGCTTTTTAGCACTGTTGTGCCACTTCTTAAGTGCTTCTGCCACTCTTTCATTAAATATTGTTGGTTTCATGGTAGAACCCATCTGTGATTCATTTGATATATCAGTTGCAGCAGCTCATTATAATACAGACACGTGCCAAAATAATTACATTACATTTACCTGTGTGACGAGAGCATAAAGAGGCAAAGTCACATAGCTACATAGAAATTGTATTACAACCCTGAAAATTAAAATTTCCACTTCATTAATTGTTTTTGTTAGTTACACTAATTTCTTGACAAATTAGTGATGGATATCTGCACTTTTTGTAACACAAATGAACTTACCCCGAAGTAAGTCTAATGACAATATCTACTGTTGTTTCGTGGAAGCAAGAATTTATAGAGAATTCATACTGAAACACAAATATTATTATATGGAAAAGTTAGAAAAATCTAATTGCTGCATTACTTTTTGGTTCACCGGTGGCTTGCTTAGTTGGCATTAGTAACTGGGCAAAAAAAACATAAAAGACCAAACTGAAATTTTGATGAAATATAAAAGAATAAAAAGTACTTTTGCCAAAAAAACTTAATTTTCATCCCAATAAAATTGAAGAAAAATTGAACAACTAACTTACTGTACTCCAAGAGAAAAAAGCCAGTTGAAAGGCATTCTGCATCATAGATAGAAGAACAAAAAGATAATTAAGAATTCATTTCCATTTCCATTTCCATTTAGGAATGTAAGAAAGGTAAAGAAGAATTAAGTTACCTGAAAGATAAGAAGATGAATCAAAAAGAGAAGAAAACCCGGACGATTGAACCAGAAGAGGTCATCTCCAGGCTCAACCACAGGTGCACCCTTTATTACTTCCCCTCTATCTTGAATTCTTAGTCCCATTTTTGATATGATCATTTGTAGCTTAGCACCCACCAATAAGATTACCTGTAAAATTTACATTATAATTAATTAATTATCATTTGTAGCTTAGATCAAGAAAGGAAAAGGAGTATGTAGTCTGTGTGCTTACAATTAATGGGATAAATGGAAGCCAGTAATAAGAATACCACCCTGCCACAAACAACACACATTTTAAAATTTAAACTATAAATTTTAATCAAGTTTATAAGTTGCTCAAAATTGCTTAAAAATTGATCTAGTTTTCAATTTTCAGATTGGTGTAACTGCCACTTTTCTTGTAACAGGAACTTTTATCATATGATGTAATGTGAACCTACTTATCTGGATTGGAGTAGTCTTTCTATTTCCATTAATTTAATTTGCTTACCAAAACAAACAAGATAGGAAGGTGCAATTTACACGATCTTTTCATAGTTTAATTTAGCCAAGTGTCTATGCATAAGCTGTTTATATAATATAAGCTGTTTATATAATAAACGATAAACTATTCTCTGTAAGTCATAGCTCATAATAAGCTATTTTCATAAGTTATCCTAAGGAACTTATGGAAATTAGCCAAAAATAGCTTAATTATAAATATGTCATAAGCTCTCTTAAAAGTCTTACAAATGCTTATGTTAGTAGATAAACTCAAATAAACAGATCATAACCGACCATGGGCCAAAACATATGGTTTGGTTAGGGATGGAAGGAGTATATCACTGTGATCCTATTTTTCATTTTATCCATCAGAGTGCAATGTTACGAGGAAAGGGACAAAATATATGGTCTGGCTTATTTTTTTGGAGTGGTCTTCTCGTTTTCACGGTTCTATTTAGTATGTTTAAATCATTGTGTATTGGGTTGAATTATACTTTGTTTTTAATACAATTACTTTTCTTATAAAGAAATTGAGATAAGAAGTAGGATAATGCTTGGTATATTATTTCATGATTGGCTTTAATTTGACACAATTCAATTAGCATCACCAATTAAGAATGTGCACAAGACTTACCATGAGTGTTAGTCAGCAGGAATAATACAGCGAAAAACCAGATGGTGGGGCTGCATGTTTTGTTACAAAAATGTTATATAATTATTAACCTTATCTATTTTGATTTCTGAAAACAAATAAACCGACCATACCTTATTCCCACTACAACTTTAAAGTCCTCTTCAAGTGACCTCTTGATATACTTCTGAAAATCAAATTGTGCATCATTTCCTGGTGCTAGATGCGCCTGAAATTAATAATCTTATATATTAAGCCTAGATGGATAAAAAACAAGTAAACTATCAAAAAAGATACGGATCTCAAGGGATAATACGTAAAGTGCGACGCTAAACAATGCGTTTTGAGGTACTTTATTATTCGGCAAAAATTTTAGATGTTCAAATACATAATGTTCCTTCTTCATTAACCGGTTTGAAGGGGGTAATCTATCCAAAGAACTTATTTTCTTCTTTAACTAGGACCACTTTTATAGGAATGAAAATATCAAGGGATAATATGCCCAAAGAAATTATTTTCTTCCTCTTTTAACCCTATCATGTGTTTTACTTACTTCTCCACATTTTTGTTGTATTTTTTAATATATTAATGAAAATAACTGAGACTCGTGCGGTAGTGTACAGGGGTGGATCTAGTAAGGTCTTGCTTTGATATTTTGGTATGCTCTTGTGTCAAAACTCCCGTCTATATATAATTTTAAATTTAAATAAAAAGGAAATATTAGCAACAAGCTCAACAATTTATTTTTAAAATAAAGTTAAATAAATTGTTTCCGCATATTTTATTGAATAAACATGTTGATATTTTAGTGAATGTCTACATGAAATGTGAGTTAAATTCTTACCAAGTGGATCAATATCCACTTGTCATTGTTTAGGTATCTTTTAAAATATTTAAGTAAAAAACTCACCATGATAAATCCATGTCGTAGTGCCAAATAATCAACTTTATTTATAGATCCAAAAAACTGTCTGAAGAAGCTAACCTGATTCAACAGAACACAAAGACATTAAAACATGATAAATCAAATTACACATATCATTGTAAGATATTTATCATTTTATTAATTACTGTCTAAGATTGAAAATATTCCCTTACAATCCATAACAAAATAGGTGTATGACTCCACATGCTCATGTGCCTTCGACCAAATGTTGTGTCCCTTGCAAACCTGAACCTCTCAGGATCTGCAATACATAAATATTTACAACAACAAAATAATTGTCATAAATAAAACACAAGATATATATATTTTGACTCCTAAATTTGAAGTCATGTGTGCGACATCGAGTTAACGTATTTAAAATTTGTGGTTAATTAAGTTACATACGTGGTAATAGCAAATAATCACAAATTTAACTGAAATAACCATGAAATTGAATATTTTTAACAATGATCTCCAGGTGTTCGAGTACATGTGGATTAATTTGACATATGGAAAATCATAATTTTATACAGAAAGTTCTAGTTACCCACTTATTAACCACATACTAAACTAAGTTAACTAAAGTTTGAATTGCCTTAACTGCATGTTGTGAGTGTCAAAAAATTTAGGTGGCCAAATTACACATCTTCAAATATAAATCACCATGAGTGGAATAAGACACCCCTACATATAATATCCCTGGGTGGGAGAAGTATCATTATCAAAAAAAAAATATTACGTGCAAAATTTATCATTCTTTTATCGTGACCTCCCTTACTTATCTATCATACTACAAACTTTTTATCATTATTTATTTAAAGGCTTAAATATGTTTTTCGTCTTTATAAACTGAGTTTTTTTGTTTTAGTCTCTAAAAAGATTTCACCTACTTTTCATCCTTAAATTTTATTTTTTCATCAATTTTAGACCCATGAAATTTAATAGCGCTAATAAAAGGTCAAAAAGGCGCCTTATTAAAACTCATGAAGAGTTATTAAAAGTCATGAGGTACTAAAACTAATGGAAAAATATAATATAGAAGACCAAATTAATGTAGGTGGATTTTTTTTAGCAACTAAAAACAAAAAATCTCAAATTTTATAGGGACCGCAGACATATTTAACCCTTATATAAAATTCATTATACATGTAACTGACGCATCAGCAAACTCATCAGCATAAAATAGTTACACCCTCGGTTATTAAACTTTGGTATTTTTGGCCTTTTAATTTAGTCGCAAAATGATGTTTTTTTAAAAAAAACATAACGTACAATTTACCATAATTTTTCAAATATACCCATTAGTTTTATTTAGTCTTTTATATTCAAAACCAATACTCTCTTCGTTCCAAATTAATAGTCGTTCAGAGTTTTGGCACAAAGATTAAGAAATCATTAAGTTGACTAAGTAACATGGTATTTTACTAAATTAACCCCATCATTTAATAAATGCATGTTGGTAGTAATGTCTTTGGTTAGTGAAAAGTTACAATAATTAATAAGGGTAAAATTTAAAAGATTTAATTAATGATGCATTGGAACGACAAAACAACAATTAATTTGAAATTTTTTACTATGACTAAAACGATTATTAATTTGAAACGGGGGAGTAACACCTTAATTTATGCGTAGCAAGCTAAAAGTACTAAAGTTTTCGAATTGATGTAGTATATATATTAATAATAAAATTTGAAAATAATTAAGCGTATAATTTGAAAATGTAAGCAAAGTTAATCCCCATGATCTCAAGCCACTCTTTGTTTTCAGAGTAAACGCAGTGTCTGTCATCATTGCATTTTTTTTTCTAGCGGCAGGTGGAGGTGGGAACACTTAATTATTCTAATTAATGGAGGCAAGAAAATTATTTAATTAATGGAGTCAAGAAACTCTTTTCTGACAAATATATTTATTTTTATTTTTTGTCTTTTAAGATTGTTTTATATAAACTAAAAAAATCAAGTAATTTTCTTGTTTTTGTTAAAGTTTGTCCTTTTCTACTAATACACTTGATTGATTATTATTAATCACACTTATTTCTCCCTACACTAAATAATTAAGCGTATAATTTTAAAAAAGTAATTAATATAATCTTAAGCTACCAAAATAACAACTAAAAAAAATAAGTTTTTTCTTAAAAATGAGAAATAAAAAAGAACATGTTATAAAATTGTCACGAAAAATAGAAATTACCATTATAGAATTGGTATTCAATGGTCCTCGTTTCAACTTCCCATTTCTTCCACTTCCTCATCTAAATCCATTGAAACAAAAGAAGGGGTGGGAATAAAAAAACTTTGAGTATATAACTTTGACTTTGAGTTTAAAGAAGAAGAGGGTGTGATTAGTACCTTAATTCTTCCTAAAGCCAGTGTTATAATGCATTGTAGGATATGAAAAACAGCCAGCACAAATATGAATATATGCAGCTGGTGAATTCCATATGCTGAAACAAGAGCCACTTTTCCCTGCTTATAATAATACAAAATCTCCCCATCAAAAACTATCAATAACAATGGAACCAAGCCCCTATTCTAAACAATATTTTACTTTTAATTAAAAACAACACTCAACTGAAATTGTGGTCACATAGTCAAGCTTTTGGATTATCTCAACTTGCCGTATTTTGACCATATTTTTTCTTAGTATCAAAATTTGTGACACAATTTTAACGTGACACTACTAAAAAAGATGAAGAGAGAGAGAGTATCTTTGCTTTTCAATCCAAAGCAAGATTTTCGCAACTACATATACCCTTATTTAAAAAATTGCAACAATTAATTAATTTAAAACATCAAGTATTAATTCAATCTTACCTTATCAGCACATTTATCATATCCTTTTGTAGCTAGAACTCGTCGTGGTATGAAATCAAAATATTGGAGGAGTTTCCTAGCATTGGTTTCCATGTCAGATGTAGTCTTTGTCGACTTTGGATTGGAACAAGGATGCCAAGTTGATGCTACATGCTTTGATATGCAGATCTTTGAAATATGATCTTGGAACACAGTTAGGAGTAAGGATATGAATCCTAGCAGCATAAGCTCTGAAAAAGAATAATAGAACAAATAGTTAATTAATTAAACTATCCAAAGTCAAAACATATATAAATTAAAATGAATGGCAATTAAGAAGGAAAGTATACATGAAAAGCCATATATATATATAACAGAAAACACAAGTACGTACCTCCTTTAACCTTTTCAAGAGCTTCATAAAGAGCATTTTTCTGTTTCTTCTTGAACCACTTCAATTAGAAGAAGCACACACAATGAATAAATATTGTATCTTTTGTGAATATATATATATATATATATATAATAAAGCAAACATATATATGCTTAATTAGCTAGCTTACCTTTCCAATAGCATGAATAATATGTTCAATTAAGATTGAAACAGCAAGCAGCACAAAGCACACAACTGCAACTGCCCAAGTTGGTGTTTCTTCTAGAGTTCGTTCATAAACTTTATCTCCAGCCATTTTTTTCTTCAATTGTTACAATACTTATCAAAAGAAGGAAAATATATAAGTATAGAAACTCAAAAGAAAATATGTAGTTATAGAAAACGGACTATGATTTATATATGTAGTTTCATTTTGAAGATTTATATTAAACAAATTGAAGAGCTGCGTGGATTGGGTTGTATTGTAATTGTACGTATATAGAAGAAGGAAAGAAAGAGAAGATTGGCGTACGGAAGAGTTGGAATATGAATATGATGAAAGGGAAAAAGGCATGAGTTTTGCATGTTCAAAGCAGTGGTTGGTCAAACGGGGATACTGCAAATAAATATACTCTTTTTGACAATCAAATAAATATACTCTAGCAACATTGATACAACTACGTACGCAAACTACTACAAAACGAAAGCAACAATTTATTTATTAAGATAATTTAGTAGGAGAGAGAGAGAGAGAGAGAAAGAGAGAGATTTTGGCATGTCTTAATCTGGATCCAAACTAGTTGATAATTTTAGTTCGGTAAAAAGTGTTAGCACTCTGGCTGAAAAGAAGTGACGAACGGTACCTACAAAAGAACGAAAGTTAAGAAAATAACCGGAGGGGTCTTGACGACGCACCCTTAAGGATTTATCCGCTTCTACAGTGCAAATCCCCCGAGGGTACAACCGGTCACGTCTAATTACACAATAGCGAACCAGGAATCCGAACTGGCAAGAAGGAACTGTTTAGTACTTCAGGAAAGATAACCCAGGAAGGTCAGAGAAGAGAAGAGCCGCGTATTTTATTTTCAGAGAAGAGCTGATTTCGTCGAGGTATCAAGCGCTACTCGACTAGCGTTTTTATAGGCTCTACCGATAACTAACTCCAGAGAAAAGAGTGGAAGCGGAGCGCATAACAGCCCTCAGCTTGCGCACAAAGTAAGCGAAGTTAGCTGTAACCGCCTAGCTTCCAAGCAATGAACCTGGACAATTTTGATAAGATGAACGTGGACAAGTCTTGGCGGCCAAGGAAAGCCGTTTGCGTAAAAACCTAGTAAAAATAGTTTGGTTCAACAGAATAGCGAAAATAGAGGCTTTTCGGATAGGCTCAATAAGTCCAAAATATAATAATAATAAAATAATATATCAGTAATTAAAAATAAACGCAAGGCTGGTCGTGCGCCCAGGGGGCAAATCAGAAGATTTACACTGAGCCCCACAGAGATGGTCTCC
Source organism: Astragalus membranaceus (assembly GCA_039519185.1). Taxonomy (NCBI): domain Eukaryota; kingdom Viridiplantae; phylum Streptophyta; class Magnoliopsida; order Fabales; family Fabaceae; genus Astragalus; species Astragalus membranaceus. The sequence continues at coordinate 59,701,674 of CM076849.1, forward strand.
GCTTGTGCGCGCGAGGAGTCCCACTTACTAGCTTGTTGATCACAAGGTTTTAATATATAAACGCTTTGGTTTCCACAAAGCCAACCAATGTGGGACTTCCCCACTTTTGTAATATCATATAAAATCAGTTAATTTTACAACAATCCCCCACATATTTCAAAAGTTTCGAAAACAATAAGAAAAGGAAGTTTCCTGGGTTATCATCATAGATGTCATAGATGTAATGCATCGGAGCTGTATAGCAAGCTATGGAACCAGTCCTAGACAGATGAAACATAACATACAGTGAATTGGTTTAGCAAGCTATGGAACCCAAGACACATGTTATATGTTAGAGGTTTCACCATCACATTACACCCCCACAGTTCTTGCTGTTTCCGCCGTTTTGCGCTACTAGGCCGTGCGCGTGCTCGGTATTCATGAGTGCTCTAGAGATCTCGCCAGGATCTCATGCAAGCGGCCCCACTTGACACTCATATAGGTGATTTCATCAAATGTATGCTACAAGTCATACACCACCCATAAGGGCTATGATAATCATTAAAAGCTTTAAGCTTAACCTCTTTAACCCTACAGTCTAGCACTATCACAATAACATCATAGGAAGGGACAAGAATAAAATTAATTACGTGAATTAATTTTTCAGTGCTAGCAATGTCAAGAAGCGACTTGTTTTTACCACATTGAACCTTCTTCATGGGATCTCCAATCACAAAGGTTGGGTTACCATCACTTCTTGATTTCAATTGGCTTAAGTCCCATTCCCCTCGATGTTTCAAATATCAGTTTCTTCCCTAGGGGTTTTGTCAGAGGATCGGCCAAATTCACTTCTGACTTCACATAATCGATCGATATTAATCCATATTTTTGCAATTGTTTGACAATGTTATGTCTCAATTGCACATGTCTATTTTTGCCATTATAGGTCTTATTCTTTGCAACGGCTATTGCCGACTGACTATCACAGTGTATTGACACTGATGGTGTCGGTTTCATTCCCAACGGAATTCCAGCTAAAAGGTTGTTTAACCATTCAGCTTCAGTACCAGCCAACTCCAGAGCTACAAATTCCGACTCCGTAGTCGATCTAGCAATAATGGATTGTTTGGCTGACCTCTAGGTTACCGCACCACCACCAAGTGTAAAAATGTAACCACTAGTGGATTTGGTCTCATCTGAATCAGATATCCAGTTAGCATCGCAGTATCCTTCTAATACTGCGGGAAATCCACTGTAAGTAATACCATAATTTGTGGTACCTCTCAAATATCGCATAAGGTGAGCAATTGTCTTCCAATGATTCTGACCAGGGTTATGAGTATACCTACTCAGACGACCGACTACGAATGCAATGTCTGGTCGAGAAAAGTTCATTAAATGCAGTATGCTCCCAATTATTTGGGCATACTGAGGTTGGTCAACAGGATCACCTCTATTTTTCTTCAAGTGTGAGTTAGCTTCATAAGGAGTACTCACGGAGGTAGAGTTATAGTGACCAAACTTCCTAAGAAGTTTTTCAACATAATGTTCCTGTGATAGTATAATACTATCACCTTCCCTGATAACTCTAACTCCTAATATTACATTTGCCTCACCCATATCTTTCATATCAAAGGTAGATGAAAGAAAAGATTTTGTTTTAACAACAATGTCCAGACAAGTACCAAAAATGAGCATGTCATCTACATACAGGCATATAATCACATGTTCTCCACACACAGTTTTAGTGTAAACACATTTATCAACATCAGTTGTGGAGAAACCATCACTAATCAAAGTTTTGTCAAATTTTTCATGCCATTGTTTTGGTGCTTGTTTTAAACCATACAACGACTTAAGGAGTTTGCATAGTTTATTCTCTTGACCAGAAACTATACATCCTTTGGGTTGAGCCATATAAATTTCTTCTTCTAAGTCACCATTCAAAAAGGCAGTTTTAACATCCATTTGGTGAATAGCAAGTTTATGGATAGAAGCTAAAGCCATTAATACTCTAATAGAAGAAATTCTAGTTACTGGAGCAAAGGTATCAAAATAGTCAATGTTTTGTTTTTGAGAAAATCCTTTTGCTACTAATCTAGCTTTGTATTTATCAATAGACCCATTAGGGTTATATTTTCTTTTAAAAATCCACCTGCATCCTATTGGTTTTGCTCCAGGAGGTAAATCGACTAAAGTCCAAGTTTTTCATTTTGAAATTGAATCTATTTCAGTTTTAATAGCTTCTTTCCAAAATTTTGACTCAGAAGAAGAAATTGCTTCAATAAAGGTTTCAGGATCTTTTTCAAATAGATAAGTGTAAAAATCATTTCTGAAGGATGTTTCTTTTCTTGGTCGTTTACTTCTCCTTAGTTCTTCACATGGTTCTTCACGTGTATCGTCACTAGTAGTCACTAGTGGTTGTCTAGTCGTACTATCACGTTTCAAAGGAAACATGTTTTCAAAAAAGTCAGCATTTTTAGTTTCGATGATAGTGTTGTTATCTAGAACATCACTTCTCACAACTAGAAATCTATAAGCAGCGCTGTTTTCGGCATACCCTATAAACGCACAATCAGATGTCTTGCAACCAATTTTTCTTTTCTTAGGGTCAGGCAACATAACTTTGGCCAAGCACCCCCACATTTTTAAATATTTCAAGTTAGGTTGATATCTTTTCCATAGTTCATATGGGGGTTTTTCCAGTTTTCTTATGAGGAGTTCTATTTTGTATAAAGCAAGCAGTTAGGATAGCCTCACCCCACAAGTTATTTGGTGCACTAGAACTAACTAACATGGCATTCATCATCTCTTTCAGGGTCCTATTTTTCCTTTCGGCTATGCCGTTAGATTTATCCGCCTCTACAGCGCAAATCCCCCGAGGGTACAACCGGTCTCGTCTGATTACACAATAGCGAACCAGGAATCCGAACTGGCAAGAAGGAACTGTTTAGTGGTTCAGGAAAGATAACCCAGGAAGGTCAGAGAAGAGAAGAGCAGCGTATTTTATTTTTAGAGAAGAGCTAATTTTGTCGATGTATCAAGCACCACTCGACTAGCATTTATATAGGCTCTACCGATAACTAACTCTAGAGAAAAGAGTGGAAGCGGAGCGCATAACAGCCCTCAGCTTGCGCACAAAGTAAGCGAAGTTAGCTGTAACCGCTTAGCTTGTCCAAGCAATGAACCTGGACAATTTTGATAAGATGAACGTGGACAAGTCTTGGCGGCCAAGGAAAGCCGTTTGCGTAAAATCCTAGTAAAAATAGTTTGGTTCAACAGAATAGCGAAAATAGAGGCTTTTCGGGTAGGCTCAATAAGTCCAAAATATAATAATAATTAAAAATAAACGCAAGGCTGGTCGTGCGCCCAGGGGGGAATCAGAAGATTTACACTGAGCCCCACAGAGATGGTCTCAGCTTGTGCGCGCGAGGAGTCCCACTTACTAGCTTGTTTATAAACCCTCACAAGGTTTTAATATATAAAGGCTTTGCTTTCCACAAAGCCAACCAATGTGGGACTTCCCCACTTTTGTAATATCATATAAAATCAGTTAATTTATTTATTAAGATAATTTAGTAGGAGAGAGAGAGAGAGAGAGAGAGAGAGAGAGAGAGAGAGAGAGAGAGAGAGAGAGAGAGAGAGAGAGAGAGAGAGAGAGAGATTTTGGCATGTCTTAATGTGGATCCAAACTAGTTGATAATTTTAGTTCGGTAAAAAGTAGTGGTTATGTGTGTGCGCGCCTCGTGAGTGTGTTTTCATGTTAACATCCTCACACACAACTCAGTTGTCCTTCTCCCTTGCGTTTTCCACTAAAAGCCTTCTAGGTGAAAAGTGTTGGGGAAAACAACATAGAGAAATAAAATAAGCATAATCTGAACACAAGAATTTAACATCAAAAATCGAAGAAAAGCCACGAATCGCTGTCTAATGACAACCAGAGAATAACAGTGTGTAAAAATTGTTACAACACATAGACATCTCTCAAACACTGAATGACCTCAGTACACCCACACGCTTTGAAGAAAATATTTAACTACACATCTTATAACACTTTAAGGTAAGAGTATAAGAGAAAGAAAATGTCATATACAGATTTAAAATGTTTTTGACTGATGCATCTTGTAAAGGAGAACTTGAGCTCATATATAACACATTGGTCACCTTCTTCCTTCACAAAACTAAACAATGTAGGACTTCGTCTAGATGTTCAATTCCAATCAACTCTAACAAAAATCAATATCAAAATCACTCCCTCGCTTGCAGAGAGTTTTCTCCTCCAAAATATTTATCTTCTAACACTGCACTTTCAAAAAAAATTTAAGACTCTCATAAATGAATCACTCAATGGAAATGTTGAAGATTTTCTACCTCTAGAATCTGTAGCCAACAAAGTGTATTGTGGAACCCCTATCTTCAGAGATGATGGGCTCAAAACATGAAAGGATAAATGATAACTTTTATTTATAAGAGTTACTTATATTTTTTAGCTTAAATTGTTGTTTATCTAAGAGTCATTTGTGTGAGATATTGTTCAGGATCAGTTGTTGTTGTGTGTTAGTCTGTGGTAATTTTTTCTAGTTTAAGTCAATTGAGCACTTAGGTTGATGAGGAACGGTGACAGATCCAGAAATTTGATTTAATTAAGCCCAGCACATAAGTTTTTTTTTTGTTGATATTTAGTTTTTTTTTTTTTGGTCCAATGTTGATATTTAGTTGATATTTAGTTGCTATTGTGTGGTTTTTTTTTTGATTTAAAGTGTGGGCCGAAGCGAACAATGAGTCTAGTGGCAAAAAAAGGAGAGGTTAATTAAAAAAGCCATTGCTATTAATCAACCCCTATATTTGCTTTATTGCAAAGAGGTGACAATGCTTGCTAACACTCCTAACACGCAAAATTTGCCTAGTTGTGTTGATTCTCTTTTACAGGAATTTGAAGACTTGTTTCCTAAGGAGGTACTAAGTGGTTTACCACCTTTGAGAGGATTTGTTTCCTATTATAGGATAATCAACCTTGGATGCTTGGTGATCTAATGGAAGTCTTTTGGTTTTGTATACTCCAAAGTCATAAAGGAGAGACAAGGAATTAAGGGGAGATGTTGCGTTAAAAGCACACTTAGAGCAAGTGTACTCTATTGCAGAAGTAGTATAAAAGATTATCGTCTCCATAGGGATTAATTACCAAGTACTAAACTAATATAAATTTATTATTATTTAGACGAACGAATATTTGAGTTGTACCGAAACGAATAAAAAGAAATAAAGAACAATAATAAAATGCAAGATTTAATTCAATGGAGAGAGGCCTGGGGTCACGGTTTCACTTGCAAGCTTTGATTCCTCTATGTCTAATTCTACCTAAATTCCTTTGTTTTATTCAATTGTCAATCCATTTACTAAAACTATTAATCGTTTGGCCATTCGCGATTAATATTCTTTTTCCTAAATTAACCATTGTTTGGTCATGCAAGAATTTAAATTCAAGAAAAGTATAAAAAACAAAAAGGTTGAATGATTGGAAGACTAAATTAAAGTTTGGTCATGCATTAATTATAGTCTCAATTATCCTATAGGTCCACCAACTAATTGCAGTACGGTCGCTGACAATGGCGGACCCACCTATATAAATTGCACTTACCACCCTATATAAATTTTTTTTGAACCCCCTGAAAATTTTAAATTGCACTAATAGACCAAGTTTTGCCCCCATTTGACACTGGCCTTTAAAAATTTGACACCCCTGACCCCGGGGTCTTGGGTCCGCCACTGGTCGCTGATCAGTTAATTGATTATGAACATGAAAAGGTTTATCAATCCTAATTATGTGATAAAAACAATAAGATAATATTAATTGAAATAAAAACCAGGAATTCAAAGCATAAATTAAAACATAAAAATGTCTCTAAACTTGCAAGATCCACCTAAGACCCTAGAAGACGATTTAGCTATCCATAGTTATCAAGAACACTGAAATAAAATTAGGAGTCATAAATTACATAGATAAAATAACCCGGAATCGAGAAATTTCTAATCTTGAGTATTTAATCTCATTTTTCTGCTCCAAAGCTCTCTCACAGTGTCAAGAATGTCTTCACTGTGACAGCTACTATTGATCCTTTGGTTCTGTGATTGCGTGAGATGTGCAGACCTTTCTTTCTAATTCTCGCAGCTTTGTTGAAAAGTGCAGCTCTCTCTGGTTTAATTCTTGCGTAAGTCCTGTAATGAGTTGCAGCAATCCCCTTTTATACCGAAGCCTAGGGTTCCGTGCCATCAATTCCATCATGAATCATCATGTGCTGAAAATCTTCTCCTATGCACATGGGCTTTTCTTATCCCAAGTAGGTAGCTCAGTTGGCGAGCTAAAGGATATCGAATGAGTGCACCAAAAGAGTGCAAGAATGAGGTCTCGGGTTCAAACCCCGGAAACTAACATTCCCCCACCCCCACTAACATTGCTTATCAAAAAAAAACACGGGCTTTTCTTTTTTCTTTTAAACAAGTGGACTAGTCTAATTGTATTGTTTCCAGTCAACTCTTTTGTGCCAACCATGTCAAGCCCAATACACGTGGCAATGCAATTCACACTTGCGCATGTCAATATGGACTGCAGCAAAATCGTTAGGCCAGCAGCTACACATGTATCCATCTTGCGTGGTGATGCATAAAAAATCAACAAGAATGTTCTTTGCTAATGACACCTCCATTTTGCTTCAAACAACTCACGACTGCATTTTCTTTATTTATTTTCTTTCCTACAAAATAATGGGTAAAGTAAGTCACTTATTTATTTAAATGATAATAATCACTCTCAAATTACCCTAAAAGCATCTCTAAAAAAACACTAATTTGGAGTTTATCAGGAAACAAGACAACTAAAAGAATGAGTTATAAATTCAACCAAAGCAATGAAGAGGAGAGAGAGTGTGTCATCCATTATTCAATTGCTATTCAATTCATTATTTGAAACCATCTATCATTCATTATTTTGTTTTAGTAAACATTTCTTGCATTATTTCAACTTAATTCAGCCTATGCAATAATGTTATATTAATTGGCTGAAGTTACAAAATGTAAGACTTTCTTCTTTATTTTGTAATTAGAAAATGTCCATTCCTACCTAAATATAGGGGTGCACCATGTCTATTGAATAAGAAAAAATTTTGTCAAAAATCGTTGTGTGAAATTGAGAGTTTTTTGCTCTTCGGTTATGGATTGGACCATTATCTGATCTTATCAAGAAATCATGTTTTTTTGGTGATCCTCATCTTGGTTTATCACTTTATCTTGTTCATAGATTAAGTGTGGCACACCATTCCTTGTCTTTCCACCATTTCTTTCATTTCTTGACTAAAACCAATTCTCTGCAAAGAAACCATTGTTCTAAGAAATATATTATTTTCATTTCTCAATTCTTATTTCCTTATCACAAATGCACGAAGTTAACTAGAACAACCATGAATTTTCATAAATACAAATAAATGACCAAGTGCCCAATCTGGTTGGTCATCAAGTGGTAACCACAACAAGGTTCGAATTGGACCTTGGTTCAAGCAATTCTAGGTTTTATTTAGCATTTTTATTGCTTCTTAATTCTTAGAAAAAAATTCAAAAAAATATAAAAAAAAAATAGAATTTTTGGTTGTTGTGTAACTTGTGATTTCTCAAAAAAAAAAATTGTTACTGCCACACTCTAGTTCATTTTAATTTCTTAGTTGTTTTAATTTTTTTCTCTCTTTGTGTGAATTCATTTGTTTCTGGTCTCACAATTTTTCTTCTTAAAAATTAGAGTCTTTGTTTTCTTCTTTTTTCATTCACTTCCAAGCTTAGTGTGTGTTTTTACCATTTGAAATTTGTTTTCTTGTGTTGTTTGATTCTAGTTTCTTTAAAGAACTAAAAGAGCAATTGAGTGTTTAAATAAATGAGTGAAGAGTGTAATCCACAAAATAGATTGTTGTTAGAGGCTCTTACAGCTCAAATGAGAACGATGTTGAGGGAGGAGTTAGAGGGGGCTACATGTGAGAATTGATGAATTAGAAAACTGACAAAATCATAGTGATGAGGAGGAAAGGAGGAGAAGAAGGAGGGAGGAAAGACCTAGAGAGAAAAGATTGAGTGGCATAAAAATCAAAGTATCATTTTTCTAGGGAAAAATGAAGCAGGGACATATTTAGAGTGGAAAACGAAAATTGAACAATTTTTTCTTGTAACAAATTACACTGTTGTTGAAAAAGTGCAGGTTGCTTTCAATGAATTTACAGATTATGTCTTGGTGTGGTGGGATCAATTGGTGAAAGAAAGAAGGAGGAACAGTGAACCAATCATTGACGCGTGGGAAGAGATGAAAAAGGTCATGAGAAGAAGGTTTGTGCCATCCTATTTTCATAGGGATTTGCACAACAAATTACAAAGACTCACTCAAGGCAACAAGAATGTTGATGAGTACTACAAGGAGATGGAGGTTGCAAAAATTAGAGCTAATGTGGAGGAAGATAATGAAGTAATTATTACTAGATTTCTTCATGGCCTAACGGTGATATAAGTGACATAGTGGTGCTGCACCACTATGTGTAATTGGATTATTTGGTATATCAAGCTATAAAGGTGGAACAACAACTTAAGAGGAATGGCCAAGTAAGAAAAATCACTTCCACTTTCAATTCTCAAAGTTGGAAGTGCGGTTTGAAAATGGATGGCGCTTCTTGATCATCTAGGGAGGCCTTGACAATTTGATAATAAGACTAGTCATGAAGGGCATACCAACAAATATTCTTTTATACATCATGGCAAAAAGATTGTACTTGTTCCTTTGAGTCCTAGTGAAGTGAGAGATGATCAAAAAAAATGAGTGGAAAAAAATAAAAAAAAAAAGAGAAGGAAAATAAAAGAATGAAAAACAAAAAGAAAAAGCGTGACAAAAAAAAATAATGATGAAAAAGAAAAGAAATAGTCTAATGGAAAAAAAAGGAGAGGTTAATTAAAAAAGTCATTGCTACTAATCAGCCCCTATATTTGCTTTATTGCAAAGAGTGACAATGCTTGCTAACACTCCTAACACACAAAATTTGCTTAGTTGTGTTTATTCTCTTTTGCAGAAATTTGAGGACTTGTTTCCTAAGGAGGTACTAAGTGGTTTACCACCTTTGAGAGGATTTGAGGACTTGTTGCCTAATAGGCCGGCTTACCGAACAAATCCACAACAAACCCAAGAGATACAAAGGCAAGTGGCTGAGTGCCAAAAACTTGTTGCGTTAAAAACATGTACACTTAGAACACGTGTACTCTCTCGCAGAAGTAGTATAAAAGATATCGTCTCTATAGGGATTAATTAACAAGTACAAAACTACTTAAGATTAATTATTATTTAGACGAACGATAATCTTAGAGCAAGTGTACTCTTTCGCAGAAGTAGTATAAAAGATTATCGTATCCACAAGGATTAATTAACAAGTTCCAAACTAACCAAGATTATATATTGTTTAGACGAACCAATAGTAGAGTACTAATGTAAACTAAATAAAAATAATTAAATAACAAATAGTAAAATACAAGATTGAATCAATGGAGAGAGGGCTAGGGTCACAGTTTCACTTGCAAGATTCGATTTCCCCTATGTCTAATTCTATCTGAATTCCTTTGTTTTTATTTAATTACCAGTCCTTTTACTAGAAGACTAAATTAAAGTTTGGTCATGCATTAATTATAGCCCCAATTATCCTATAGGTCCACCAACTAATTGCAGTAGGGTCGCTGATCAACTAATTGATTATGAACATGCTAAGGGTGTTCAATCCTAAGAACGTGCTTAAATTACTAGGACAATATTAATTGAAATAAAAATAGGAATTCAAATTAAAAATTAGAACATAAAAAGGTCTCTAATCAAGCAAGATCCACCTAAGACCCTAGAAGATGATTTAGGTGTCCAAAGTCATGAAGAACAATAAAATAGAAATTAGAGTTATGAATTACAGAGATAAAAATAACCCGGAAATAGAGAAATTCTTATTCTGAGTCTTCAGGCTCCTTTTTCTGCTCCTAAGCTCTCTCATAGTGTCAAAAACAGTACCCAAAATCTCCTTTTCTTTCACTCCAGTGTCGTCCGCGTTCAAACATACCCATTTTATATATTTGTCTTGGAGGGACAGATGGAATTGTCCACTTATTCAATTGTTCCAATTTTTTTGGATATTCAACTAGTTCTTCATTTTTGATAGAACTATCATGATGATCATAATCATCAAGCTCCATAATTAACAGAGATAAAGTTGTTGTGGTAAGACGAGTAACAGGACCAGACCCTTTCTTGGTGAGCTAATTGAACTTATGAAATTACTATTCTCTCAACATCTTATTTGTCATCTTTGCAAACATTTCTGTTTAAATATCAACCCGAAGGGATATAAGGATTTCTCCTAAATCAAAGATGTCAAAAATAGTTTTTAGCAAAAAAGTTCTTCTGGAAATCATCTCAATACTCCCTCTTCTGGGGAAAAAACGATGATGTTAAGAACTCACTAAAAACATTTTTGCATTTCAATGTTTCAAATGAAACACCAAAAACACGAATAAGATGTTGCTAGGATAATAGCTTCATATGAATAATAACCTCACCCTGGGAGTGGCTCTGATACCATTCTCCTCGTCTTACCACAACAAATATTTAGTTACAAAACATTTAAAATTACCTTTCAAATTCTTAGGAGGGTATGCACGGAAGACTTGCCAAATTGAAAAGGAATTGAAAATTAAAAGGAAAGGTACGAGTGAGAGAGAGAGTAGTATTAAAATTGAAAATAATTTTTTAAATTTGCTACTGAAAGCTCTTGAGGATATTGTCCTTTTGGAACACATTGGTCTTCTGATATGGTCTTTTTAATTTTTGTCTCCATATTTTGGAGGTCTTCATCATTCATTCTATTCCACCATTTATAGAAGAAATTTCTTCTAAGGACAGGGATGTTGAATCTGTCTTTGTCTATGGTAATTGTCCATCTCCAAATCCATGGTATTTAGAATTTAATAAAATAGAAACAAGGACCTTGTCCTATGATCATATCTGAAGCATTCTTCAAGATTAAAGGGCTATGATTGCACCATGAGTCATATAATTCCAATAAATTTTTGGGTAGAATTTCTAGAGAAGGACCAAATTTAATCCACCAATTATAAAACCAATTTGGTATAGGTTTATTCAGAATTTCTGGATTAACACTGAAAAATCAAGAATGTTTATTCTTTGGATTTTGATAATAAAATGCTAATGTAAAGGCTTGGATATAATCCCAGTAATTGAAGTAAACATATTTTCCTTCAGCAATTTTAATTGCTTTTTCTCCATTTGGATTTAATCCCCATTCTCTGGGAGACAGTATCTTATTGATATGGCATTTGCTAAAGTTTATAAAACTTTCTGGATTATTATTTTGATAATGATGAGTAATGGTTACTGATTCAGTAACTAGAAGTAGTACTTCTAAATGTGGTCTCGATTTACCATAATGTCCAGGATATCCTCTTGATTCGAGGTATCTAGTTTTAATTGACCACCCATCATTAGGTGTCAAAGAAATATCTTCTTTTTCGACATACAATATGTCTTCTGTAACAGGATTTTCAAAATATTCTGTTACCTCATTAACAGGATTATTAATCGTTGTATCTTTGTAAGAAGGTGTCTTGCTCGAGGAAGAAGGAATATCTTCTTTCCTTTGAGGTGCCGGTAATTGCGGCAAATTTTCTAGTTCTTTGAACTGTAGTCCAATCCCCTATTAGAGGAATGTTTGTTTCTTGGTAGGGCAACATATTGTTGCTCCCATAACCACGACCACCACGGCCACGGCCTCTACCCCTATTGGGGGTTGTCATTACCCTGCAAAAATTCACGGGTTAAGTAATCAGCAAGAGAGTTATTTTCTCCTTTAATATATTGAATATCAAAATCAAATACTGATAATTGAGCTTGCCAATTGGCAAAAATTTGTTTTGAAACAAGATTCTTGACATCGTTCTCAATAATTGATTTAGTAGAGCTACAATCAATTCTTAACAAAAATTTTTGATTTAATAATTCATCTTGAAATTTTGATATACATTTAATAATAGAAAGCATTTCTTTCTTAATAGTCGAATATTTTGACTGAGTTGGATTCCACTTCCCAGAAGTAAATCTAACTAAAACTTCTTTATTATTATCAGGTATAACCTGCTTTAAGATACCACCATATCCTAAATTTGAAGCATTTGTTTCTACAATCTTAAAATATTTAGGATCGGCTAAAGATAAGCAAGGTAAACATTTTACTTTGCTCTTAATTCTTTGGACAGCTTGAGAATGTTTCTCAGTCCAAGGTCCTGGATATTTCCTTAATCTATTATATAAAATTGCTGTATCTTGAGCTAAATTCTCATAATAGTCTGAAATATAATTCAAACTTCCTAAAAATCTTTGCAATTGCTTCTTTTCTGAAATAATATCAGGAAATTTTGAAGCAAATTCAATACCTCGGCTAATAGGAACAATTGTTCCTTGGTCTATTTCATAACCTAAAAATCTCACTTTTGTTTGAAAAAGTTTCATTTTTGGGGCAGATATAACTAACCCATTATGTTTAACCAAATTTTTAAAAGTTTTTAAATGCTTAATATGCTGATCATAAGTTTTAGAAAATACTAAAACATCATCAATATAAACAATCATAAAATCCGAATAAGGATTAAAAATATCATTCATAATATTCTGAAATTCAGAAGGAGCATTCTTTAAACCAAATGGAAGAACATTCCATTCATAATGTCCAAAAGGGACTGTAAAAGCTGTTTTATATTTATCAGATTCATTAATTTGAATTTGCCAATAACCTGATTTCATATCAAATTTTGAAAAAATCAAAGCATCATTAAGCCTATCTAATAAATCTTTTTTATTAGGAATTGGATATCTAATCCATTTTAAAACCTTATTAAGAGGTTTATAATTAATAACTAATCTTGGAACACCTCATTCATTTTCAGCATTTTTATTTACAAAAAAAGCTGTGCAACTCCAAGGAGACTTGGATTTTCTAATTAATCCTTAAGAGAATTAATTTCTTTTTTGCAAAGATCAAGATATTCTTGATTCATTTGGGCTGGTCTAGCCTTAGTAGGAATTTGACTTTCATTAAAATCATCAATATAAGGTAAAGAAACAATATGTTGTTTTCTATTCCAAAAAGCATTTGGTAAATTATTGCAAACCTCAGAAATAAATTGTTGTTCAATCAACTTGATTTGTTTCTTAGTATCATCTTTCTTAAGATGATCATTAATATTGAAAATATTAATCTCATTTTTAAGAAAACATATTTGTTTTTCTTTATTAGAAAGAATATCCTTAATTTCATTAATTATCCTTGTTTGAGGATCTGTAATGAAATTGAAAATAATTTCTTTATTATCAATAATGGTGGTAATACCATCTTGATCAATATTTCTAATAGGCATGATATTATGCAAGAAAGGAGTTCCTAAAATGATTCTGAGTTAAATCTTTAACAAGAATAAAATGAGTTGGCAAACAAATATTTTGATTGCAAATATAATCATTAGAAATCTTATAATTAACTCGTAATTTATCCCCACCAGCTTGAGTAAGAGCTTGTGTGGTTTTTTCAAAATATTTTGTAGGAATGATACCTTCCTGGATGCAATTAAGATCAGCACCACTATCAATAAGTGCTACCTCATTTTCTAAAATAAATTCTTTATTAATAACTAAAATTATTTTCACAAACCATTTTTGTGAAGTTACTCTATCTAATATAGATAGATAATTACTACTAGTAGGATTACTGCTAGTAGCATTGCTGCTTGTAGAAGAAATATCATTCAGCTTAACAGGAACTTCTAAAGAAGATATTCTAAGAGATAAACTAATATTATCTTTCTTAATCTGAGCAATTTCAGATTTTAAGAGATTTATTTCTCTTTTCAAATCACTAGTGGAAACAGGTGTTTCCCTAGTATTAGATTGTCTAAATCTAGACAAAACCTCACTTATTTGGTAAGGTGCATCTATGACAAGAGGCGATTCTTTGGAGTTTTTCTTTATTAGGAAATTGATCATTTTCCTTCTCAGATCATTATCTGTAATAGTCTCTAAAATTTTTAGAGCTTCATCTTGTTCTGTAGTAAGAACATTTAATCCATGCATTTCAACAATGGATTTCCAATATTGACAATTACTATTGTCATTTAAATTGCTACATTGACAATCATTATTGTCAGTAGAAGATGATTCTGAAGAAGTATCATTGATAACTTCTATGTCTTCACTTGAAGAATCTTGTTCTGATTCAGAACTAATTAATAAAACTTTTTCTAATTGAGTCCTTAATTGATCATCCTCAATGGCGTTCAAGGCGTTTTTTGTCCAGCATTGATTGGCATAATGTCCTACTTTACCACATTTGTGGCAAGTAATGTCCAATTTCTTGGCTTTCCTCTTTCCTTTAGTTTGGAAAGGTTTGTCCTGCTTGGGTTTATTTTTATAAAAATTTCTTTTATATTTTTTCTTATTAGGAGATTTATACAAATCTTTTGTTCTATTAACCTTTTTATAAGTTCTATTATTAAAACTTCTTTGCTTTTTATTTTTTAAACCTGGTGGTTTATCCATATCAAAAGCAAATTGTTCACAAAATTCACCCAATTGGTGTTTTTCAGAAAGCTTTTGCTTTTTCAATTGATTTTTTAATTTTATGTCATTACATAAAGATAATCCTTCATTAATACAAGTACTAATAATATGGCCATAGGTCAAATCAGCATAATTAATATTTATGCCATCATTTTTCATTCTTAAAGATTGTCTTACCTTCTCTGCAAAAAGATGAGGTAAACCGTCTACAAATTTAGACTTCCAATGAAGAGAATAGGAAAACTCTAGACAAAAAAGTATCCTTATACCATCTAAAATGGGTTAAGGAAGGACACCTTAAATTTTGTAAAAGAGTTTGTAATTTTTCTGCTACGGGAATATTTGCTCCCACAAACTGTTGTAAAATGGATAGACACAGTGTATAAACTGCATCTTCTTCTCTAGTAGTAGTACTACCACTACTTGTTTCCATTTTAACTTCTTTTTTATGATTTAAGATCTCTTGTTTTTGAGATCCTATGAGATAATTATCCCACCATCCTCTTAATTGGCCAACAAATCCTGTGGCTATAAATTGAGCTATAGCACTATCAGAATTACCATGTTGTTTACAAACAGTGGAATACATAATCATTCTATGTACCAAATCAATAATTTGTTTATCATTTAAACCATCAATATTCCATTCATAAATGGCTTTACCAGAATAAGAATTCTGATAAGTTTCATTTTCTTCAAAAAGTAAATCTTGAGGTGAAGGCCTCTTATAATAATACTTCTCAACGGCTTTAGAAGTATAAATAGGATTAATACTATCTTCTTTATTAAGATCCTGATTAGCAAACATATTTTCTAAATTATCAATATCTTCACTATCTAAACTATTATCAGAAGTACCAAAAATATCTTTTTGAGATAAAACACTTAAATTAAGGCTTTTCAACTTTTGTTCAAGAATATGAACAAACTCATCAGTATTATCCTCCATTTTAAAACCTGTTATAGGTAAGGGAGGTTGAACCATAGGTGTTTCGGCAACAATAGGTGCCTTGGGCCTGTTCATATAATCTAAAATAGATTTCTGTTGAGAAATTTGATTTTCAAACATTTCTTTTAAAGATAATAAATCTTTTTCAAGAAAAACAATTTGTTCTCCTAAACTTTTTAAGAAAGCATTGGTATAGATTTGACTAAGGAATTTAACTCCTTAATAGTAACATGGTTACTTTCTATACCTTGGAGAAAAGTAAAAGCTTTGGCTTCTATATTTTTTCCTTCTAAGGTTTTACCTATATTTATGGCCTGAGTTGGAGGGAAAAAAGAACTGATTTCTTCTCCTTTTGTAGTTTCCCATGTTTTTGGTTGAAGGACCAAAACTTCATTTTGAACCTTATTAATAAAATAAGTGGCAAACCATTTAACAAAAGGAACATAATTCTGAGTTATGGTCATTTCTTCATAATAATCATCTTTAAACTTATTAAGTTCAAAGGCTGAAAATCTATTAAAATACCATTGCCTAAATTGGGCATACCTTTCTTGTTGAAACTCACCATTGATGAGTTCTCTCATCTTACTCCCTGGGGAGAAATCTATGATGTTACTCATTATATATGGAAACTCATTTCTGATTGTGTAGGTGATTCCCTACTTTGAGAACTATTCTTCTGGTAAATTCCATGTGGAATTTTATTTTCACTAATTCTAATATTTTCTACAGTCTCTATTTCTTCTATAGGTTGAGACGTAGAGGCTCTATTTATTTCACTAGGAGTTGTATAAAACTCACTAACAGAATGTCTTTCTGATAGACTTCTAGGTATTCTAATAGTCCTTTGGGGATTAAATTTTATTTCTATATCCCCTTCATTGGTTTCAACAATTTGGTCTATATTTCTATTCAATACAGGTTTAGGTTCTATGGCCTGAGGCAAGGACCATGTTTCTGGGAAATTTATTTCATTCCATTTAATTAATTTATTGGTGACTATATTAGAAGTCAACAAATTTGTTTGGACAATGGTTGTTGTCCCTGGAAAGGAAGTTTGCTTAACTTTTGGGTTAAGCGTATTTAACATTTTATAATATACTCTATAGCATATTGCTATAAGTTCACTACCTGGTTTAAAATTATAACCACTTGTGTGTATGGTGAGCTGTATAGCATCTAAAATATTTTTATCAGATAAAGATAAACTTAAATTTGGAGACACATCAAAATAGACGGGTCCATGGCATAAGCTGGTTTCTATTAAAGCAGCTAAAGAGGATTTGAAGTCTCTATTTCTTCCATCTCTAACATATGCCATGATACTAGCATTTAATCCTAACAAAGTTAGAGGTTTGAAAGCAATTTGTATAAGACCAATATGGACAAACTTATAATCTTTAAAAGGAAGTAGATCTTTTCTACTTAATAATTTAATGGTCTGAGTATTCTCAGAAACTTGCATAGTGTAACATCCGCAAAATAATTAATAGAATTATTTGGATGTTAACCCAATTGAATTATTTTAGTACTTGACTGGTAAATTTATCGAGTGCTAAAATTATTTATTGATTGTCATCGGATTGTTAACCGAATAATACGGGTCAAGGAAATTTTGGAATCGAGATAAGAGATTTGGATCAATATGGTAATTGAACCACGTTACCACTTATTTATTAAATAAATATATGTGTATGCGTGTATGTGTGTGTGTTAGTGAAAAAAAAAAGAAAGAATTAATTAAAAGAAAGAGAGAAAGAAGAAGGGAAGCGTGAAACAGAGGGGAAACAGAAGAGGAAAAGAAGAAAAGAATGGGGGGGGGGAGAAAAGAAGGAAGCGAATGAGAGAAGAGGAAAGGGAGAGGAGAGCCTTCATCAAATCATCATCCCTCTTACACAAAAAATGATCATCTCATCACCCTCTTCATTTTGATCCAAGAACCATCACCAACAAGTCATCCTCTCACTCTCCACCATTTTCGAATTTGGAGCTTAAAAGTGGAGGTTTGGAGTTCATACTTCCATTTATGAGCTTTGAAGTTATAAGAGTTCAATTAGAAGCTTGATTGTTAGCTTGAGGAGAAGAAATCAAGGTTTGGGTGAGTTAGGTTTGAGAAATCCAAATTGGGGTTTTATGTGAATAGGAGCAATTTGGAGGTTAGGAATGATGAATAGTGTTTTTTTTGGAACTCAAGTGGAATTTTGGAAATTCAAAGCTTAGGAATCGAGTTTGGGGTTTGCGAGAGGAGTTTGGAGCCTTAGCAGCCATTGTTGGTGTCTAGGTGTAAATTGGTACCGAGCGAGGATTTCTCGAGTCTCGCGAGCCGGATGGTCGAGGAGCGGAAAGATCGGAAGCGGATTTGGACGTCGTCGGAGCGTGGAAGTTTATGCGGGGATTGTTCGTGTGGTTATTTGGAGATTTGAAGTCTCGGTGATTTCGGCCGGTATCGGCTCTCGCTTCAAGGGTGAGTTTTACTCACGTTTAGGTTTTTAAATTAATAAACTTAAATTGTGAAATGTGTTTCGGTTTTGGTTCGTTGTCAAAACAGTATTTTGTACGAAAATCACGTTTTATGTCCAATTGATTTTTGGATTGTATGATTGATGATCATTGTTGTTTGAATATGTTTTTGGACTGTTTTTATGTTGGGACTGGACTGGAACAGGTATCGGAATTGGTCGGAACGACGAAAAATGCGAAAACGGGATAAAATACAATGCTGTCAAAAGCACACGACCCGTGCATCCCAGGCGCACGGACCGTGCGTGTCATTCTGTTTCTGTTTTCAAAAATGCATTAATGGGCGCACGACCCATGTGTATGGGCGCACGACCCATGTGTATGGGCGCACGAACCGTGCGCTGTGTTCTGTCAAAATTTCCCAAACTTGCCCGAAATGATCCCGATCGATTCTAATCCTCTTTTAATCCTTTCCTAACCCTTATATAATGATATTAGGCTTATAATGCCATGATTTTGGTTATGTTTAAAAAGGGTTTTATAAAATACTTTTGAAGTTGAAATTCTTTCGAAAAGCCGAACAATAGTACACGTGTGCGGATATGTTTTTATTGATAACAAAGCAGTCTATTAGTCCTATGTGGTAAAGTATAATTTAAATGAACTAAATGTTCATATGATTGTAGATATATATATATATATATATATATATATATATATATATATATATATATTATATCGAGTTTGGGTGACGACCCATGTTGACATACTAGGCGGGGAAGTCATGAGCCCTTACCCTAGGCTCCGTGCCATTAGGAAACACTATTGGTTATAGGGTTCACCGGGATTACCATGTCTGGGGTCGGTGTTGTGTCAAAGATTAAATAATGCGGTTCATCGGGATTACCATGTCTAGGGCCGGTGCCGTGTTATGTAGTGCGATTCATCAGGATTACCATGTCTGGGGCCGGTGTCGTGCTAGGTTGAAATGCGTGGTTTATAAATTAACTACGAATGAAAGAAAGTCCTATAATACGGTTCTCCGGGATTACCATGTCTGGGGTCGGAGTCGTGTTAAGTTAAATAGGATTCATAAGTGAACCGAGAGTGTAGATAGGGGTCTCGGTAGAACTCACTGAGATTGTATCTCACTATTTATATTTTGTGGTTTTTACAGAGAAACAGGGGAAAAAGCAAGGGTGAAGAAGCACAGCTAGGTGGTGTGCTTATGAAGACGGTGAAGACTTAGTTTTCATTGTTAACGTCTTTCCCTCGAGATCTTTGTATTTCCGATTGTATAACTTGTACCAGTAAAAGTTGTAAAATCGTTTCTGCTATTTCTTGGTATTTGGATATTGGACTCTAGGTTATGAGCTGTTTTTATTTATGTTCAATATCTAAAACAGGAGAAAAATATCTCTGATTATTTTATGATGGTACACTTGGGTATTTTTACTCGGTAAAAATACCGGGGTGTTACACATAGTTTGTTCTATGGTCTTTACCGCATAGCGAGATATAAAATCAAACATACCCATTTTATATATTTGTCTTGGAGGGACAGATGGAATTGTCCACTTATTCAATTGTTCCAATTTTTTTGGATATTCAACTAGTTCTTCATTTTTGATAGAACTATCATGATGATCATAATCATCAAGCTCCATAATTAACAGAGATAAAGTTGTTGTGGTAAGACGAGTAACAGGACCAGACCCTTTCTTGGTGAGCTAATTGAACTTATGAAATTACTATTCTCTCAACATCTTATTTGTCATCTTTGCAAACATTTCTGTTTAAATATCAACCCGAAGGGATATAAGGATTTCTCCTAAATCAAAGATGTCAAAAATAGTTTTTAGCAAAAAAGTTCTTCTGGAAATCATCTCAATACTCCCTCTTCTGGGGAAAAAACGATGATGTTAAGAACTCACTAAAAACATTTTTGCATTTCAATGTTTCAAATGAAACACCAAAAACACGAATAAGATGTTGCTAGGATAATAGCTTCATATAATAACCTCACCCTGGGAATGGCTCTGATACCATTCTCCTCGTCTTACCACGACAAATATTTAGTTACAAAACATTTAAAATTACCTTACAAATTCTTAGGAGGGTATGCACGGAAGACTTACCAAATTGAAAAGGAATTGAAAATTAAAAGGAAGGTACGAGTGAGAGAGAGAGAGTAGTATTAGAAAAGGAGAGTTTATTTAATTTCAAAGCACAAGTGTTACTTTGAGTGATTCTAAGTTATATTTTACAACTGAGGCATCATTGCCTTATATAGAGAAAACTAAGGCTTACTATTTAAGCCGGTAACTTACTACTATTACAAACGGTAACTAATTTTCTATAAAACAAGATACATTATATATATATATATATATATATATATATATATATATATATATATAATAATTTTAGCTGTAAAGTGGCTTTGAATCGGATTTTTATTGTTTTCCATATTTATTTTCTTTTTACAAAATAAAGAGCAAATTAAGTCAATAATTTATATAACTGGTAATAATTGCTCTAAGAATGATTTAAAAACATCTCTAAAAATGCACTAATTTAGAGTTTATCAGTAAGTAAATGTTGGGTAAGAGAAAACTTGAGTTCTTGTGTTGTCCCTGTTATTTTGTTTACAAAAAAATATGGTAGTTGGATAATGAGCACTGATTGTAGAGCAATTAACAACATTATTAAGTATAGGCATCCCATACCTAGGCTAGATGACTTGCTTGACGAATTTTTTGGTGCATGTTTCCTAAAATTGATTTAAAAAGTGGGTACCATCAAATTAGGATAAGGGAAGGGGATGAATGGAAAACCGCTTTCAAAACAGAGTATGGTTTATACGAGTGGTTAGTCATGCCATTTGGGTTAACTAATGCACCTAGTAGTTTCATGGGATTAATGAACCAAGTTTTGAGAGAATTTTTAGAAAAATGTGTTGTTGTATATTTTGATGATACCTTAATTTATAGCAAAAATTTAGAGGACCATTACATTCATTTAATGGCTGTTTTGCATGTACTAAGACAAGAAAGCTTATATGCAAACTTGGAAAAATGTGTCTTTTGCACGAATCATGTTATTTTTCTTGGTTTCATTGTAAGTTCTAAAGGAGTGAATGCTGATGAAGAAAAGGTGAAAGCAATTCAAGAATGGCCCACGCCTAAAAATCTAAGTGAAGTAAGAAGCTTTCATGGTTTAGCAAGTTTCTACAAGAGATTTGTAAAAGATTTTAGCACCATTGTTGCATCTCTTAATGAAATTGTTAAAAAGGAAGTTAGTTTTAAATGGAGTGAGAAATGAGATAAAGCTTTTGTTGCACTTAAAGAAAACTCACCCAAGCACCAATTCTAGCATTACCAAATTTTTCTAAATCTTTTGGAATTGAATGTGATGCTTCTAATGATGGAATTGAGGCTTATTTAATGCAAGGAGGTCATCCAACTGCTTATTTTAGTGAGAAGTTAAAAGGGGGGGCTGCCCTAAATTACTCTACTTATGATAAGGAATCGTATGTCTTAGTTAGAGAAATGCAAACTTGGAGCTGCCCTAAAAGGAGGGGGGCTGCCCAAAGAATCTTTCATTCATAGTGATCACGAGTCCTTGAAGCATTTAAAAGGACAAAGTAAGTTGAACAAGAGACATGCCAAATAGATTGAGTTATTTGAACAATTTCCATATGTGATCAAACGTAAGAAAGGTAAAGCTAATGTTGTTGCAGATGCACTTTCAAGAAAGTATGTCTTAATCTCTACTCTTGAAACAAAAGTTTTTGGTCTTGAACATATTAAGGAGTTGTATGCAAGTGATCTTGATTTTTCTTCTAAATTCTTAGCTTGTGAACATGTCGCACTCAATGGATATTTTAGGCACAATGATTATTTGTTTAAAGAAAAAAGACTATGTCTACTCAAAAGCTCCATTAGAGAATTGCTTGTGAAAGAAGCGCATGAAGGGGGTGAATGGGGCATTCTGGGGTCTCTAAGACTCTAGAATTTTTGCAAGAATATTTTTATGGCCTCATATGAAAATAGATGTTAAAAAGTTTTGTGAATTAAAGACGTATTGTTTGCAAGAACGCTGTCATACCCTAATTTTGTCCGGCTAATCGTAAAAAAAATCAAAAAAAAGTTTTTATTCTCGTTGTGTCACGTATCGTTTTAAGCGTGTGTGTCTTTGGCACTCTCGTACAACGATTGTTCGATGCTCGTTTTATTTTATTTCGTTACTGTCATTATTTAGCCTATTGTTATTGATGCGAATAATAATAATAATAATAATAATAATAATAATAATAATAATAATAATAATAATAACAACAACAACAACAATTGAAGAAGCTGAATCGTCGAAAGTTTTTATATATAAATACAGTTTTCTTTACAAATATGAGCCAAAAAACAAACAGCTAAAATAGTACAAAAAAAATTAAAAAATACAAAACTCCAAAAAAGGGGAAAAGGAAGAATAGGGGCGCAGCAGCTGGCTGCTTGCCCTAGCTAGGGTTTCCCCTTGGCTGTCCTTTTGATTCCTTGTCCTTCCTTTGACTGTCCTTGGTGCCAGCTCTTGTCCTTTTTTATTCCTCCTCAAAGATGCTGTCCTTTTTGCTGACTCAATGGTTGTCCTTTGATTTCTCACCTCCATCACACCAATTGGCCTATAAATATGCATAGTAACAGTCACAAAAAGGGGGGGTGCAAAACGGTGAGGACCAGAAATCAAAACCTGAAATCAAAACAAATTTTGAGAAGTCAAAAAAGGGAGCTTGAAGCTCCAGCTACCATGTCGTGGTCACCACCATCGCACCACCATGAGAACCACCCTGTATCACCACTGTCACCAGCCCTCTCTCCATCGTTCTCACTGTCACCCACTCCTCTCCCACCGTTGCATGCCCCTTCTGTCTCCCCTCTCCACAAAACCACCACATCACCACCAACGACCACCCTCAGAGTCACCATGGCCTCACCACCCACAACCACCTACGCACCATAAAACCACCAACAGCAAACACCTCCACAACCACCGTAACCACCCTCACGCCACTCACCATCACCATATCAACTAACCGAACCCCTTTCGTTTTCTCTCTCAGCCTCCACCTTCGCACCTCCAACAACCACACAAACAACAACACGACAGCCACCACCACCAACATGGTCGTGAGCCATCCCCTTTTCCTCTCACGCTTTTTCCTTCTCTCCTCATCTCAGATTCCTCCCCTTCGTATTTCCCTCATCCATTTCTCCCTCCCCGTGGGTGCTCCCCCCTCAACCACGAGTCTCCTTCTCTCCTACCGGCGCAAGCTCGTTTCTCTCCACCGTTGTGCGTCTGTCTCCAAAAACAACCCACCGTCGCACCGCCGTCAGCACCGTCCAACGCCACCCTTCCTCCATCATGCCACCTTCTTCTCTCACCCAAGATCTCTCTCTCCCTCGGTTCCGTTCTCTTCCGCCCCTCTCTCCATCTTTCTCTCTGTCTCCAGCAAACCTCTCTCTCTCTCTCAAACTCTCTCTGTGCGGTGCTAAGGGAAGAGGAAACAAAGAATTAGGGTGATGATGGAGTCAAATTAGGTCTAGCTTAGATGTAGTTTGGGCTTTTCCTTTTAATTTAAATTTCTGATTACTAATTACACCCCTCATTTTAATGATATAACCCTCTACCAAGCCTTTTTGTAAACACAGGCCAGTTCGCAAAAACGAACTGGGCTGCTGGTGTCCACACCTCCATTCTTTTAATACAACCCCCTTAGAAGCCCACATTCCCACAAGCCAGATCACAAACAAGAACGAATTGGGCTCGCTAACTGCACCCCCAGTTTTAGTAATGCATCCCTTCGCTACAAATTGTGTCCCTATTTCTAATTACACCCTTTTTTCACTCATTCAACCCCTATTTCTAATTACGCCCCTTTTAAAAAAAATACAACCCCCTGCTCCCTTTCACACCCTTTTTTAATATACACCCCTTCTTGTTCCCTTTCTTTTAAATTTCTTTTCTACAAATAAACATTTTCCCAAACATAAAAGTAGGTTGTTATCAATGGTCACTCTGAGTTTAACTTGTTTGATCGTCAGTAACAACTATATTTTTCCAAATAGGCTATAAGTAACGACCACCATGAGTTTTACTTGTTTGGTCATTACGAATACCTATCCCAATTTCAAAATACCTAAAAAACACCAAACACACAAACTTTTTCTATTCAAGAACTACGTAGCTTTGATTTCTCCATCGCACCTGGAGATACGTAGGAGCAGGGGCCCATTCCTGTTAAGCACGAAAAACTAAAATTTTTATTAAGTCTTCCTCTCTCAATTTTGCAAATAATAAAAAGGGTAAATTAAAGTATTTTTCTTTTAATTAACTTTTTCTCTACACATTAAATTAAATGGTAACCTTTCTTTTGAAAGGATAATGTGGGGTGCTAATACTTTCCTCACGCATAATCGACTCCCGAACCCAAAAATAAAGGTTTTTTCAATGTTTTCCAGTTTAATAAATATTGATGGCGGCTTCATTGCAAAAATTATGAAGAATCCCTTCCTTTGGATTTTTCGGTCGCTACAAATGCTAAATCCAAAGTTATGCCTCATGGATTGTATACTCCTCTGTCTGTTCCTAATTTTTGGTGGGTTGACATTTCCATGGACTTTGTTTTGCAGATGATTGTCATATTGCGGAAGTAGTGCGCTAACATGGCTTGCCAAGAAGCATAGTGCCTGACCGTGACACTAAGTTCTTAAGTCACTTTTGGAGGACAGTGTGGGTTAAGGTGGAAACTAGATTGCTATTCTCTACTACTTGTCATCGATCCCCAAACTAATGGACAAACTGAGGTAGTAAATAGAACTCTTTCTACTCTTCTAAGGGTTGTTCATAAAAAGAATTTGAAAATGTGGGAAACATGGCTGCCTCATGTTGAGTTTGTTTATAATAGGGTTGTCCATAGTACCACACAGCATTCCCAATTTGAGATTGAACCCATGGATTGGGTTTGGAATCATATGAGAAAAGAAAGGTTTCCTTCACAAAGGAAATCTAAACTTCTACCTAGGGCTGATGGTCCTTTCCAAGTGCTTCCCGGTGAGTATGGGGTAAGTACCACTTTTTTTGTTGCTGACTTATCTCATTTTGATGTAGGTGATGAAGAGTTAAATTCGTAGTCGAATTCTTCTCAAGAGGGAGGGAATGATGAAACATAGATAATCAAGAGGCAATCCAAAGCTTATGAGGTCCAATGACAAGGGCAAGAGCTAGGAGAGTCCAAGATGTCCTAGTCCAGTGCTCATTACCAGGTTAATGGCAGCAAATGAGCAAGAAGAAAAGAAACTAGAACTTGTGCTTGCTGCCCAATTGTAATAACGAAATTTATTTTAAGTTGTAATAAAATGAGAAGAATCTTAGTTAAAAATCACTTTGTGTGAAATTGAGAGTTTTTTGCTCTTTGGTTTTGGATTGGACCATCATCTAAACTTATTAAGAAACCGCATTTCTTGTGGTGATCCTCATCTTGGTTTATCACTTTATCTTGTTCATAGATTAAGTGTGGCACACCATTCCTTGTCTTTCCACCATTTCTTTCATTTCTTGACTAAAACCAATCCTGTGCAAAGAAACCATTGTTCTAAGAAATATATTATTTTCATTCCTTAATTCTTATTTCCTTATCACAATTGCACGAAGTTAACTAGAACAACCATGAATTTTCATAAATACAAAGAAACGACCAAGTGCCCAATCTTGTTGGTCATCAAGTGGTAACCACAGCAAGGTTCGAATTGGACCTTAATTCAAGCAATTCTAGGTTTTATTTACCATTTTTATTGCTTCTTAATTCTTAGAAAAAAATTAAAAAAATATAAAAAAAAATAGAAATTCTAGTTGTTGTGTAACTTTTGGTTTCTCAAAAAAAAAAATAGTTGCTACCACACTCTAGTTCATTTTAATTTCTCAGTTGTTTTAATTATTTTCTTTGTGTGAGTTCATTTGCTTCTGGTCTCACAATTTTTCTTCTTAAAATTTAGAGTCTTTGCTTTCTTCTTTTCCATTCTATTCCAAGCTTAGTGTGTTTTTACCATTTGAAATTTGTTTTCTTGTGTTGATTGATTTTGGTTTCTTTAAAAAACTAAAAAAGCTATTGAGTGTTTTACCAGTGAACCTGTATTCGCAAGAAATGGCAAAAGTTCTAGTATTGTCTTCGGTCCTCTTTATAACAGACAATGCGATTTTTGGTTTATTAAATATATATACCAGATACATCAGTTATTTAATGAAACAAAAATTGTATTGTCTCTTATAAAGTGGGCCGGAGGAGCAGTGGCGGATCTAGAACCCTGGGCCAGGGGTGCAAAATTATTTAAACATGTGCATCGCTAAAAATGTAATAAAATTAAAAGTTTAATATATTCAAATAAATAAATTACACAACTCATAATTGTACTATTTACTAAAATTTTATCCATTAATTATCAATAGGGGTGTGAGTGTGGTGTATTGAAATGGAGCAAAATTAAGAGCTTGGATGCAAAAAATATTTCTCAAGGTGTGCAAAATTTTCTTAATAAGAGAGTATTGATACTAATTTCATTTTTTAAAAGTTTGTGATTGACAACCAACATGGGTCGGTCCCAGTGGTAATTGGACTTGGATCCCACTCCAAGGTCTCGGATTTGAATATTGGGTGTGACAAAAACTCTCTTAAAAAAAAAACTACATGGGCCAACAAAATTAAGTACTCGTGGTCGGTCAAGTTCTGCCGAGGAGTATATGGTTTATCGACTACATTTTGATCCCAAAAAGTATTAAAAAGGAGTAAAAAGCTTGGTTCATATATTTACTTTTTGACCGCGTAGAAAAAGGCTTATCGTTGTAATCCAAATTCCAAAAATGCTTTCATGGTTCATATTCATTCCTTTTGAGATATTTCTAATGAAACAATGTACTCATAGTAGCAATCAAGGTGTTTAATAAAAGTGGAAATGAAATTGTTGCACCTAAGACCAAAAATCAAACCATCATATCAATCAAGCCCCCCGTTGTGGGGCTTTCCTTATATAATAAAATTTGTGGGGCCTTCACATCTAGTTAGCCAAATCTTCCACTAGTTGGAGACTTTAGAAAGCTTCACCTATTTTACTTGAAAGTGACAATAGGGAATCTGGGACCACCTTTCACCTCCTAATTGCTCACAATATTAATATTACATATATCTATCTGGAATCATTATAGCCCGTTTCTTAATTGACTCGCAACTCATCTTAATCTTGGGTACTTATTAATGGACCTTGATCCCCTGCGGTTGTTTTCGACTGCAGGGTCCTGCATTTGACTTAGATGTGTGCAAGCAAAAAATAAAATAATTTAGGCTTAAAGGTTATTTTTGCCCCTGCAAAAAATTAAGCCTAAATATTAAGAAGGATCGATGTCCACAAGTTAAATGCACCTTGAAACTGTTGGGTATTGGCTCCCTTCCTATGTGGATAAATGCTTAAATATTTTAGCTCATTATGTTTCTCACTTATTATAAGTGGAGAGGGTTAAATTAGGATTGAAAAAGAGAGATTTTCGTACTAGAGAGAGCCACCAAAAGAGAGAAAAGAAGAGAGAGCAATTCCCGTTTTTCTCAAACCTGTCACCGTAAAACTGCGATTACGGATTCGTTAACCGTTGGATCGTCTTAGTTTTTGGACAGCCGGTCGCGAGACAGAGTTCTACAATTTCACCGTTCGGATCGTCGAAAGGAGGTCAGAGGAGAGAGAAACCGTCTTCGCACTGAAGGTGTAGTTTTGGGTATTTTCATCTTCTTGTTCTCAATTTGTAAAGCTTTTGTGATTTATTGTATTGGCTGGTTGTTGACACTATTTGTGCACTTTGTTGAGACTCTCTTGTACCCTTATTTAATTATAGTGGAGTTATTTCTTTGGTCTCGACGACCCGTGGTTTTTACCCTTTTCTTTGAGGGGTTTTCCACGTTAAAAATATCGGTGTTTAATTGTGCGTTTTAATTTCGTTTTATTTGTCGCCATATATTCGTTGTTGCTCCTCATAGGTTCTCGCAAGTTTGGGGAATTTATTTCCGCTGCATATTGCTCTGTTATTACGTTTATGTGTTGATTCCCCATCAGAAACTGCTAGCGAGATAATTGGATCAGTCATTCCTAAGCTCAAGGGTAGTGGATAAGGCACGTTAAGCTTAGTTAGTTGTTAATTTTAAAGTCTAGTCTCTACGTGCGAAGACGGTTTCTCAAGGAACGTGGCACGTAGTGATAATTTCTTAGTCGAGTAATCGTTGGGTTGAGGCATAGTTAGTTGTTAGTTAGAATTAGTGGCCAATAGAGACTAGACTAAGACTTTTCCTATATATATATATATATATATATATATATATATATATATATAACACATTAATCATGTACAAGTCTATTTTCAAGCAACTTATCTTATTCTTACGTTTTTTACTTATATTTTTCTTAGTTCAATAGAATCAAATTAACACTAATTCGCCTAACTCAACATTATTTGAAGTAGGTCGGAAACCCATAATTGAGAGATAAAGTTCCTATCTCCATGTAATTGTTTAAAAAAGAAATTATTGTTGAGAACTATTAGCTATCAGCTAACTTTCATGTTGGACAACACTTATATATTGTAATTTCATTTTGCTATGTTAAGGTTTAAGGAATTAGTAAAAAAATTCATTTAAAAATTTGTTTTTGTCGTACACGAATAATCACTATATTTTTAATTTATTTTTGTAAGGTGTAAAATTTATATGTCATACTCATTCTCTCTACCTAAAAATGTCTCACTTAAAAAAAAAAATTGGCCCATATTTCTTTGACCCGCAAGAACACTAAAATATGTTAAAATAAACTTTATGTTTTTGAAATCTCTTTTTTCTTTAACAAAACTTCATTTAAAATTTCCATATACCAATATCGCAAAGAGCAAACAGAAAAGAAAATGAATTTGTTGATGTTGATATTACACCCTACAAAGGCAAACATGGCAAGCAAAGATGATGGCAGTGTCATAGATTCATGTTTATATTATGTCTCCCTCATGAGTTGCAGATGATAATACATATTAATTAGTAAACGGGACCATGTGTATGTGATGGCTAGCAATTGGTATTATATATTAATTATAGTATCATATGGCATTGAATTCATCCCACCCGTGGATTATGGAGGTGTATCCTCTATTAGGAGTTTGCAAAACTCATTTATATATGTTAAATGAATTAGTTTATCAACTTAAATAAAAATTTAGAAGTCTAGTTGGTGTTTTGTCAAAGAAATCGAAAAATATTAATTGATTAATATTACATTAATCTCTTTGCTAACTAACAGTTTCCTTTGTTTCTAAGTCAATCAACTTGTTAATCATATCTTATGATACATCATTAGGAGATTGATATATAAGACCAACACAGTTTTATGCTCTAAAGCATAAAACTTGAAATAATTTGAATTTTATATAATGATTTGTCCAAAAGTGGTAATTGAGTTTGGATCTCATCCTAAATTTTTTATTTCGAGTCTTTCGTAGTCAAAAACTCTATTGAGAGTAGAGAATCACCAGACCGACAAAGTCAAGTAAATACGCGATCAGTCAAATTTCTCGATGTAAATTATTCAATGAAACAACAGATAAATACTATCCATAAGTAACATTTTAAGAAAACACTTACTTTGGCATATGTGTACGTATAGTGATATTTCAATTCATTTTAAAGATGCTGTTGTTTTTAGTGAATTAAAAAAGCATTGGGTTCCACAAATTGACTAGTGACTAGTCATCCATTACATATCATTCATATAATATAATTTATGGCTTTTTTCTATAAAAAAAAACCAAGTAAAAAAACATATTTTACTCGGATTGAGTCAAAAAAAATACATCAAGTTGGATAATACCAATGGTTTGTTTGTCATCACTACAGAAAAAACAAAGAAACCAGAGGAAGAGAAAAGAAAGAAAAGAGAGGTGTTTTCTTCAAGGTTCAATTCCCATTAGGCCTTAGATCCCACTCTAAGGTCTTGGATTCGAATCTTAAGTGTGACAAAAATTTTGTTGGGAGAGGAGAACTACACAAACCAGCAAAGTCGGATACACGTCGGTGGAAGCTGTGCACCACACGGTAACAAAAAAAATAAGAGAAGAGTCGGAGGAATAAGGAAAAAGGATGGTGGAAACTATATGTAGGTTATGGTTTAATTGTAATTTTTGTTCTTTAATTACTGTTGCATTTGAGTGATTTTGATCCCAAATACCCAATTGATTGCTTTTGGTCCAATTTTTTCATACTTCCCTATTTTGGCCCACCTAACTTAACATACATTAGTGAACATAAATGCTGACATGACACTTTTATTTTGTTAAACAAAAGGGGCTAGAATAGAACTATGAGCGAAATTAGACTAGAAATCACGAGGGAACGAGAGAAAGAGACCCCACTTATATACCTTAGAGCATCACGGTGGGTTCCTATCTCTTAAGAGTTGGAATCTTATAGGTACCTCCATTGTGTAGATTGAAAAGTGAGTACCTATTATGATAGAGTTCTTGAAGAAGAAACCCTCTCTCTCTTGTGATGTAGGGACCAACACTTCTACATTTCATTAAAAATTTAATAAAAACTAAAGTTGCCTTGTTTAAGTACTACTAATGGGACCTATTTAGTAAATTTCGTTGAACTTCTGGGTTTGAAAGATGGAGTTCTTATTTATGTACTTCTATTAAAAAATTATAAATAAGTGATGTGTACGCATGAGACTCATTTAAGAACTTAATTAGGGTTTCTACACCCCAGATGCTTTATTCATCTTTAAGTTTGTATTTTTCTTGTGTTAACTATTTCTGCATTTGATTAAGCCTTGATTTGTATTCTCTTTGGCAAAAATAATGTTAATTGTTAATTTTTGGCCGTGTATTAAGTGTGCTGTGCCTCTAAATTGTTTTCTTGCATTGTTGATTTTGTAATTTTATTAGATATGTCATATGCTAAAGTATCAAAAAGGGCCAGCTTTCCTGCCCCTCGAGGCACCTACAATGAGCGATGGATTAATCACTGCTGTCCGTACCGTGGATACCCGGGTTTACCCAAAAAATATGCTAAAGTATCAATATCGCAATAAATTTTGACTCGGTTCAATCTAGATCAGACATGTTAGTGGGAAACTGATATAACTTAGGGACATTGTAAAATAATTGAGAATGAAAAAATTGTTGTTTATTGGTTAAATCTAGAATATCAATATTATGATGCAGAATTTGGATAACATAAGTCCACAATAACAAGCCTTTCAAATGTCAGTACTTTTTTTTATTCGGACTATTGCTGGCTACCCACAGAGTGTCCCAACGCTTTCAGCGAAAGACTAATATTCACTCGTGCTTAGAAGCAAATCTCACACTTGCCAACACCAAGTTCTCACTACGGGAATTGAACCTAAGAGCACCAGGTCAATCTATTAGGGTAGCTCAATCCATTAGACCAATGGTGTTGGTTAGATGTCATTGAAAAGTATGCTCTGTTAGATTGGGTTACCATTTTATTAATTATGTTCCTTCTTATAAGGCTTCTTCTGGCACAATTTCTGATTTTGGGTTTTGGAAGAATTTGTGGAAATTAACTCTCAACCTAAGCACCTTCATCTTCTTTGGCGTATCATGAAGAGTTATTTCAGTTCGTAGTAGATTTATCGAAAGAGGGGTCCCTTGCTCGAGTCTGTATCCTAGGTGTGACTTGGCCATTGAAACTCTGGACCACACATTTAGGGTATGTTTGGGAGGGGGTTTTGGGAGGGGAAGGGAGGGGAGGGCATATTTTTCAATTCTAAATTGAGGAACTTATAAAATGTCTCTAAACATAAATCAAGTGTCATTAAAAATGTTATATTGTTATATATCATATATCAAGTTATTCTTTTATTTTTTTTAAATCTCAAATATATATTAAAATATAGACCAATTTTTTCAAGCCCTCCCCTCTCTTCCCCTCCCAAACATACCCTTAGGGATTTTGCTTGGGCCTCTCAAATTTGGTAGTGCTCTTTTATAGGGCGTCGTTTTAACAATCACAACAACGAATTGTTGTTTGACTAGCTCCATAAATTGATTTTTGAGGCTCCATATCAAGTGAAAGAGATGGTAACATCGCTCCTATATAGTATGTGGTGGGCAAGAAATCAAAAAGTTTGAGGATAAACAGATACATGTATCTGATCCAGTGTTGCATGCATTGAAATCTCTCTATGGCTACGATAATGAAGTGGTTGTTCTTGCTCCCCTTTTCATCCTTACTCCCCCCGTGGAGCGCCGACAGTGGTTTCCCTCAGCTGTTGGTCATTTTAAGTAGAATGTTGACGCTACTTTTGGGAAGAAGGGTTGCTGGAGCTTCGACGCTATTAATGTGCACGATGACCGTGGTTGTGTCCTCGCGGTGACGTGTTGGTCTAAGCAGTGCTTGAATGATTCTTATGTTGCAGAATGAGTGGCGCTTCATGGCATTTTGTTTGCGATGCAACTTTGAGTTGCTTGTGGTTGAATCGGACTCTTTGGTGGTTGTCTCGTGTGAGTCTGACTTAGAGTACTAAGGAATTTCTTAGAAATTGTTACTAAATGAGCATAATAGTCATTTCCCCATCAATGAAAAAATTCGGTGACCATACCAACACCAAATTGTGGTTAGTATGTACTAACTAGTGTTTTCATTTACCCGCTCACTCACCACACAAACACTAAATTGTGGTTAGTGTGTACTAACCATTGGATTGTTGTATAACTAGTGTTTTCATAACTAGTAGGCCTAACTAGTGCTATTTGGGCCATTTTGTGGATGATTGTTCAATTTTGGAGCCCACTTTCCTTTTTTTAGCGGCCCATACTTCGTACAACCCTCCTACTCAGTGGACATCCCCATTTTTAAAAATCCCAAAATTTCCCTCACGTGGAATACGCATGGGTAGTCATGTACGCTGGTCCAACGACAGGTTCGGTGGTGATTTTCCGAACCAGTTCGAAACTTACGGTCCGTGGCAACAAAAAAGGCAGGTTCGGTTCTGAAATTCGGAACCAGTTCGATAATAAAGCTCCAAACTGTGTAAGGGGTGTTTGGCCATAAACATAGGTACGGAAGTTAACTTCCAAACCAGTTCAGACGTAATGTTTCAAACCTATCTGTTACTGGACAGAATCTCAAGTTACTGGACAGAAACTCAAGTTGCCAAAAATAATGTAATTCCACCTTTTCAATATAAATACTAACACGTGTCCCCTCAATTTTTCAAGAACCCATGAAAAGTTATCCAACCTATCCCAATTGACATAAGCAAATGCAATAGAGAAAGTCATCTCGGTTGATGTGACACCGACAATCTCAACCAATGGATACCTATACCGGTTGGTCTTGTACGTGGAATCAATCAACAATACAATGGGAAATGTATCCAGAAGCTCAATCGAGTCTGATGTGCCCAAAACATGTCTTTGACAATCGAAGTCCCATTTTCGACTCTATGCCAATACACATAATTATCACGCTCCAAATAAGTCATAAACTGTTGGAGCTCAGTCCTACCCTGACGTAGACTCGGTCGTAACCTTGAACGTGCATTGTGTATTTGTTTGAGACACATGTGGTTGTCTGTAGGG
This sequence comes from Astragalus membranaceus, assembly GCA_039519185.1. Lineage (NCBI taxonomy): Eukaryota > Viridiplantae > Streptophyta > Magnoliopsida > Fabales > Fabaceae > Astragalus > Astragalus membranaceus. The sequence goes on from CM076849.1 coordinate 59,735,420, forward strand.
TACATACTTTTTAGTTTGGCCATGATTCGATTTGGTGGAATCAAGTTCTTAGTCATTCTAGTAATCACGTCCTTCTGTTCCACCGTTAATCTAGAATTGAATGGATGACCTTCATCGTAAGACATTAATGCGTGGTTATGTATTCCACACATAACGGTCAATATCCATCCTCCAAGCTTTTTGATATACTTTCCTTTCAGCCTAAACTTGCAACAACATTTTCTACTCCCTGTTGGAACCAAATGAGCATACTTGTATTTTCCCGCTTTTTCACAAACCAAGACACAATATTCTTTCCCTGACCTTTGTCCGCTGTCAGATCGGGATATGACAATCACCATCCCAAGAGTCCTCGCGATAGAACGTACCCATACCAGTAGGTCGTCACGAGTATCAAACACTTGATCGGTTTTGAACGAACTCGTATGGTCCACAACCATTGTGAACACCCAATTTTAACCGGTACATTTTTTACTTTTTCAAAAAATCACAAAAATACGTTTTTCGCGTATATTTGATTCCTAATCCCTCGAATAGGTCATTTTGCGCTAATTTACTAATTTTGCGTTATTATTACTTTTTTTAGTGGTTAAACAAAAATTAAAAAAATATATGCTAATTCAAAAAATTACAAAGTAAATTTAATTTATTTTTCTTGTTGCAATATCTTTAATTAAAAAATGAAAATAAAAAAATAAAATAGATATGAAATAATACAAATTACAAAATAAAATAAAAAAAGGGAGGTGCAATAATAAAAATTATTATTACAAAAAAAGTAGTCGCTTTTTGGGTATTTTCGGGGGTTGTTTTTTCTACTTTTGCGAAGGCAATTTCTCTCTCCTCAGACCTCGTTTCGACGATCCGAACGGTAAAAGTGAAGAGGGATGTCTCACGAATCTGGTGTCCAAAAAACGAAGATGATCCAACGGTTAGCGAATCCGGAATCGCACCTTTACGGTGAGAGGTTTGAGAAAAACGGACCAAAAACTGCAGCTATTGCGAAGGCGATTTCTCTCTCCTCAGGCCTCGTTTTGACGATCCGAACGGTGAAATTGAAGATATATGTCTCACGAACCTACTGTCAAAAAACAAAGACGATCAAACGGTTAACGAATCCGGAATCGCGCTTTTACGGTGACGGGTTGAGAAAAACGGGAATTGTGTTCTCTAAGTGGGAATTGTTTTCTCTATCTTGTTTTAGTCCCACATTGCTTGCAAGAAACAACAACCCTATAGAAATTGACTATAAAAGAGGTTGAGAGGTGAAGGTTTGGAGGGGGGGAGTCATTGGCAGATTAAGTGATCTTTTGGGCTAGCCTTTGCGGTCCAGACACTAAAAATCTGTCTTTGATTATTTTGTAATTTTTTTTTTGAATCGGTTTTTCGGTTCTCAAAGCAGTCCGGTTCGCAGTTGACCTGGTCTCTGCTCGGTCCGGTTCGGCGTTCATCGCGTTCATTAGCTTGAGTCCGGTTCGTAGTTGACCTGGTCTCTGCTCGGTCCGGTTCGGCGTTCATCGCGTTCATTAGCTTGAGGTTAGTTTTGTATTTATTTATTTATATCTATTTGTTTGTTTATTTATTTATTTATTTATTTATGTACATATTTATTGATTTATTGATTATTTATTTATTTCTTTAGTTTTTTTTTGTATATCTTTATTTTATGCTTGATATAAACTCTAGGGTAGAAGACTATTATTTTCTGTATATGTGTTTGTTTGTTTTGCAACTAGGGGGTATATTTAACATTTTGTTTCTACACACACTCCACTATCACACTTCTGCACACACGTGAGAATAGTCATGTACCCGGACTGGAGAATAACCTAAGTTAGAACGAGACTGCGTAGTGATGGCCTACTGGATGTGCGTCCTATTGGGTGGTCACGAAAGTCTCACTTAGAGTTTGATCCCTCTTGAGAATGCTCGCACTCCTAATAGCTTGCCTATTGTTGTTGATCAGTGTTCTTAATTGGGGTCGTTGGCTCTAGGAACCTTATTTAGGACTCTATAGAGCTACCTTTTGAGAGGTTCACTTGATAGAAAAAGCCTTAGATCTATTCCCAAAGGGACCCCTCTAGGACACAAATGAGCTTAATACTTTTGCATTCAAGCAAACAATAATACAACTCCCTTTTTGCAAACTGCACCCCATTTTACTATTGCACCCTCTGTTTTCGTTTTTATTATTTCCTTTTACAAAAAACCTATAAAAATAAATAGATAAATATTTCATTTTCAAAAAAATATAAACAGGGGACTAAATCGACTGTACAGTCGGGTTAGTCAGCTTTTTAGGTTATTAATGAACCGTTACGGATCATGTCCTAAAATCCCTATTTAAAACAAACAATTTCTAAATCAAAATAAACACAAACATATTTTTTCCATAAATCAAAAAATCCATTTTTCGAAAATAGGGGACTAAGCCGACTGTACAGACGGGTTAGTCAGCATTCTAGGATAAATGAACCGTACGGTTCAAGATTCCTAAAATCCCTATTCAAATAAAATCAAACCAACACACATAAAATCATTTTCCAAAACTCCAAAAACTCCATTTTTATAAAATAGGGGACTAAGTCGACTGTACAGACGGGTCAGTCAGCGTTCTAGGATGGATGAGCTGTACAACTCAATAATCCTAAAACCCCTATATTAAAAAATACCAACCAACAAAATTTTTCAGGAAGAACTACGTGACTTTTGAGTTCCTCATTGCACCAGAGGATACGTAGGAGCGGGGCTTCCCCGTCAAGTCAAAATTAAACTTTTCTAAATTAGCCCTTATTATTCTCTACTATTTTATTTTTGGGTAAAACAAATAAATTCGTAATTTATATTTGCACAATCAGATTTAGGGTAACTGTCTTAGGACAGATGTACTAGGGGTGTAGTGGAATTAAGTTTTCGCCCTTCCCTATGCATAACCGACTCCCGAATCCAACCTAGTTTACGCAGACCATTAATTTTAAGGTAGGTTTTTCTCAATTTTCCCTATTTAATAAATTGGGTGGCGACTCCCTGAAATATCGATTTTTGGGCCGTCTAAGTCGGGATCCCGGTCACGACAACCATTAAGTTTGATTCTGCACCATTTTCAGTCATTTTATGACCCTAAAAAGTGAAAAAAAAAATCAAACATCAATGTTAAAAACAGAGTATCTGCACAATCTGTAAAACAGCATGTTCGATTACAAACTATCTAACCAATTCGAAACTTTACCATCGAACTGGTTCGTTATTTAACCTCCGAACCACTCAGGATCAGGCATCCCTTTAACAGGTTCGGTTGTAAAGTTCTGAAATGGTTCGGAACTTTATTTCCGAACTGAGCGTGTTTGTAGAAAAAAAAACGAACAATGGAGACTGTGTGCGTGAAAATAAAGGAAATAATTAGAAGGGATCATTATGTAATAAGGTTGAGAATGTGAGGATGATAACTAAAATATGATTCAAGTTGAAGAGTAGGTTAGGGTGTGGAGTGAGAGAGATGAGAGGTTTGGGAGTTTAGGAGAGGGGGTGTGTTGGAGGAGAGGTGAAAAAGAAGGAAGAAGGATAGAGATAAAATTTCAAAATATTTGCAGGAGTATTTTGGTATTTTCAAAGGGGAGATGTCAAGTGAGTGAGGGGGTTGTATGAAGTATGCCCCTTTTTAGCCCATATTTCCAAGGATTGTAATAATACTATCTATTTGTTAGCTAAAAGGCCTACCAAGAATCTTTATCAAGTGTGGTCAGAGGAAACTCCACCTATGATACAGGATGCGACTGATTGTTCTATTTCTTTTGGGTTTTTTTTATAAGCAATGATTCCATTAAAAAGCAGTAAGTGTGCTAAAAAACTACAATTACAAATTGTTTATACAGAGCATGACATTAGTCCACCAAGCCGAAGCAGAGTAACCTGAATGACACCAAGCCGAAGCAGAGTAACCTGAATGACTACCCACCCCATAAATGAACCAACTCCAAGAAGTACATTTTATGTGGTTAACAGTGGAATCTATCAAAGGTTCTTCCCCTTTGAAAACAAAGTTGTTTCACGCCATCCAAATACTCCATCACACTGCTAGCCAAATGATGTGTTTTGGTCTTTAATATGGGGTATTATTTTCAAAAAAAAGTTAATATACTTTTATTTTAAGTGTGTATCTCTATATAATAGTTTTACTTTTTATTTAGCACTAGTAGGATACCCGTGCATACGCACGGCTGCTGTCGTGTTCTTTTTATGAATGAATTTAGACATAATTTAAATAGTCTAAACACCCGTGAAAATAAAGACAAATTTAAAGTAGATAAAAAATGAGTCTCAAATAAAAAATAGATAAATATTAAAATCTAAAAATGTAAAAGTATCATTTTAAAAACAATATGTGCATTTATCCCTATTTTTTTATATATCAGTGTTGTTATCCCGTGTTTTTTTATATATCAGTGCAGCTATCACGTGTTTTTATATATATCATTGCAGTTATCCCGTATTTTTTTTATATATCAGTCTAGTTATTCTGTGTTTTTTTATATATCAGTGCAGTTATCTCATAGTTTCAATTGATTATTTTAGTTGATAGTAGATTATAGTAGATAGTAAAAGATAGATGGTAGATTAACAATAAGAAATATTTATCCCGTGTTTTATTATATATCCGTGACAATTATTTGTCCTTTTTTAGGTATTAGTGACAAATATTTGTCACATGTGTTTTAAATATATCAACGTCATGTTTTTTTTAAGTCTTCTTATTTTTTTAGATATTGATCTCGTGTTTAATTATATATCAATGCAGTTATCCCATTTTTTTATATATTAGTACAATTATCTTTTAGTTTCAATTGATTCTTTTAGTTGATTAGTAAATTATAGTAGATAGTGTGAAATAAAAGTGGGTGGGTTTGATTTGAATTTGAAAAAAAAAAGTAGGATAAAGTAGAAAAAAGTGAGAGTGAGAAGAAAGTGCATTGAGAGAAGAAATTTAAAAAAAGTGTGATAGTAAATTACAATGTTGTCCTTAGTTAGATGAGTTGTCAAGTAAATAGGAGGCTTGTTTGGGGTAATTGAAGTGTGGTTTGTTTGTATGAATAGATATTAGATTAGAAAATAGATATTAGATTATATTAGATTAGATTTGAATTTTGAAAAAAAAAGTAGGAGAAAGTAGAAAAAAAGTGGGAGTGAGAAGAAAATGCATTGGGAGAAGAAATTTGAAAAAAATGTGATAATAAATTACAATATTGTCATTAGTTAGATGAGTTGTCGAGTAAATAGGGAGGTTTGTTTGGGTAATTTAACTGTGGTTTATTTTAAAAAAAAACAATGAGATTAAACTATACTATAATTTTGCTGAATTTTAACATCTGCATTGTAAAGAAGTAAATAATTGACACACAATGACACATATTCAGAAAAAAAATAAAGCCTTAAATATATGTTACCCTGCAAATATGTTCATTATTCATTTACTTTCTAAAAAAAAATTTAAAATAAATCTTGCAAATATTAAGTGTTTCTAGCTACCTCTGCTGTTAGTTTTAGCTAACAGCGTTAAGTCTATGCTGACTTGACTGCCATTTGGGATCTAGTTACCCCCTACAAATATTAAGTGTTTTTAGTTACCCCTGTAAATGACAGCCAAGTTAGCATAGACTTAACGCTATTAGCTAAAACTAACGGCAGATGTAAATAAAAACACATAATATTTAGAAGATTTATTTTAAAAGTTTTTTTATAAGCGGAAAAGAAGGTTGATGGACATTAATATACTGTTTGTTTGGTAGACGCAATCAATGGATTTGATCTTTTTAAGGCAGCCAATAAATTTAACATCCGATAGTCGTTACATAAATTTTCATGCCATCAACAATCTCATTCTCATTCAATAATTATAAAATTTAAGGATGCAACGTATATTGGGTTTTTTAAAATTCAAGGATTCAAATTTTCTTTATAAAAAATGTTTCTTCTATTTTTATTTTATATATATATATATATATATATATATATATATATATATTTGTGAGATGAAAAAATTCCCTTATTTTATTTTCTTTTTAAATATTCTTATAAAACATTATTTTATTGTTTCTAATTTTGGTAGAAAAAGGTTTAAGTGAATTGAGTGTAGGGCTCTCTCAAAACAAGTTTCAAGACTCAAAAGAAGGTCCCTTTTTTTTTGGTATTACAAGGTCCTTTTTTTGATACAAACTCAAATGAGGTCCTTATATATTATTCATCAAAGAGTTCTTAATTTAGGAAGCAAGATTCAAACCCACTTCATTGTGGATATAAACGAATTTGTACTGACGGGACCACCTTGATTATTTTTGTTTTGTTTCTACAACATTGATAATTAGTATGAATTATTTTTTATTCTTTTTTTTGAAAAATTGTAATAAATACACTATACAAAGCTATTTCTATAACAATACACACCCTTGACTTGTGAGAGTGATGAAAACCGATGTCAGACTATGTCTTTTTTTTTTGACGTGATGTTAGACTATGTCGTACGTTTCGTTTCCCATAAAAAACGTTACTCTTTCAAAATAACAGTAAGAAAAAAAATAAATCGATGTAATAAAGTACAATTTATAACAATTAATAGTTGATTCGAGTGGTAATTGGCCTCGAATCTCACACTAAAGTTTTGAGTTTGAATTTTGAGTGCGGCAAAAATTATATTTGACTTTCCATTAACAACATAAATGCATAATTGCACTGCTTTTCATAAACAGAATCTAATACATATACATAATCCCAACCAGTCAGAATCAAGCTTGAAAATATGTAGGATCTGTTCATGCTTATAAATTGTAATAGAATATGTAGGATCTGTTTTGTTTTGGACAAGTAATGCAACTTGCAATTCTGTATCATCTGTTTTGGACAAGAATATGTAGGATCTGTTCATGCTTATAAGTTAATAGAATATGTAGGATCTGTTTATGCATATGTACTAGATTCTGTATATGAAAAGTAATGCAATGATGCATTTATGTGGTTACCGAGGTTATTGTTTTACCAATTTACTAATTTATTGTTGGCTTAAATATGTTTTAGGCCCCTGTAAATATAGGGTGTTTTGGTTTAAGCCCCTGCAAAATTTTTTTTTTATTAAAAACTCTTGCAAAATGACATTTTTTGTTATAAGCCCTTCTATGACTAAAATGTTAGCATTAACATGGAATGCTATGATTGCTGGATATGTTGAGAAGGGCTTATAACAAAATATTTCATTTTGCAAGGGCTTTTAACAAAAAAAAAATTTGCAGGGGCTTAAACCAAAACACTCTATATTTGCAGGGGCCTAAAACATATTTAAGCCTTTATTGTTTTACCAATTTACTAATTTAAAAGTTCAGAAAGACCAAATGACAATAAGTTATGCTTTTAAGGGACTAAAGTGAAAGTCAGTTATAACTTTAAGAGACTAAAATGAGAGTAAGTTACACCCGATGGCACGTAAGCAACCACTATGGCACTAAACGTGCCACATCTGCAACTTTGACGGAGTTAACAATGAGAGCTAACGTGAGGGACTAAAGTGACAAATGAAATTAACAGATGACCTTTTTGCATTTTTGTTCAAGTGAAGGACCAAATTGACGGCGCCTAACACTTTAGGGGACCAAAATGACTATTTAACCATAAAACTGTTTTTACATAAACATATAATAAATGTTTTGTAAAAAAAATAAAAAGATAGAATAAATCTGAATTAAAAATCCTAATAAAGGCTGAAAATAGTTGAACCATAAAAAGAAGCCACGTGTAAGGGAAGAACACAATCAATCTGAGATGCCTCTCTGCACTTGTTTCCTTGTTTGTTTAACGAGGTTAACCCAGTAAAGCAAGTACTCACCGAATTACACTGAGACACAGAGAAAGAAGATCCTTCCACCAATCAAAAAGTGTGCACTGTAAAATGAACCTCAAAGGCCAAAAAAGTTGCCCCCACCAAACAAAACAGAGAATCAATTGAAAGGAAACACCAAAAATCCCATTCTTGTAATTCTTTGTACTCATAAGGTCATTTCCATTGACCAACCATTCTGAAACAAAGAACCTTATCTTTCTCTCACTTTGAAGGGACCCACTTGTTGTTTGTTGTTTGTTGTTTGTTGATGTTGTAGTATTAGACTATTTTTTTACTCTCTTCCTCAAATGCCTCGAAGTGAGAAATAAATCTGACACTAATTAATTAGAAAAAGATCGGATTTGTCAAGTTTGTTGTGCCTCTTATTTGATGGGAAACTTTCACAAAACAAATCTTTATTCACATTATTCCTCAATTTTCTGATTATGATTAATGCGTATGACTTTAGCTCTTCGGATACGGCATAAGATTATGATTAATCATCTATTTAATTGATTAAGCATAGTTTTGCTATCATTTCTTAGCCTACTAATAGGGTAATTCCACCAAAAATTTAATTCGGAAGTTCTATTACTCTGGAGGATAAATTTCTCCCATTCTATACCAACAAGCTATTGATTTTATTCCCTTTTTACATAACTACATTGATAGTTAATTATACTTTTAGTTCCTTATTTTATTTTAGCTCTCAATTTGATCTCTTATTGTTACTTCCAATTCACCGTGGAAACAGTAGGTTTCCAAACACGCACATTGTAACTATTCTGGTATATCAATATGTATTTTTTGGCAAAAAAACATGGAGAAAAAGGGGGTGACATTGGTATAATTTTTGTAACATCAAAATAATTTCTAAGGAAAAAGAAACAAGAGGGTCACATTCCTTTATAAGAAACCAATTAAAAACTTTTATTTCATAAATCACCAAATGAAAGCCTAAAATCTCTTCTTATTAAGGTTGGGAGTAATCCACCGATTTTGGCTCCACAATACAACAACATTGGTTGGAAATATATACGTATTATACGTATCCGTATAATACACTCTAATAAAGACAAAAATTGGTGGTAGTTTTGCAAAATATGATAAAGGCATGAGGGCAGATTTCGCCCAAATAAAAACAAAAAAAGTTGATGGCAGTTTTGCAATTATGGTAAAAGTATGAGGGTAGATCTCGCCCAAATAAAGAAAAAAAAGTTGGTGTCAGTTTTGCAATTTTGATAAAAACGTGATGACAGATCTTGCCCAAATAAAGACAAAAAAGTTAGTTACACTCTTGCAATTTTGATAAAAGCATGAGGGCAGATCTTGCCCAAATAATGACAAAAGAGTTTGTGACAGTTTTGCCATTTAATTTTGACAACATACGTATAGTGTAACGCTGAACAGTGTGTTTTGAGATAATTTAGACTCCGGAAGAAAATGTTAAATGTTCAGATACGTAATGTTCATCCTTGAATAACCTAGTTGGTAAAAAAATAAAATCTTCACAAAATACGTAAAGCGCAATGCTTTTCTATTTTTTTTTTGTATTTTTCTAATATATTATTTAAAATAACTAAGTCCCGTACAGCGCAAGAGTATGTGTAGTAAATATAATGGACAAAAATATAATTCGCTCTAAACATTAACATTGGAAAAACAAAAACAAAATTGTTAAACTTTTACATATCGGCATGCTCACACCTCATATACAAAAGTAATAAAAAGAAGAATACTCCTTCCATGTATATTGTATGAAATATTTATTTTGTCTCAAATTTTTTATCACTTTAATATTTGAAAAGAGGATTAATTATTATTTTTTCAATAACACCCTAATTAGTGCTTTTACCCCGCTCTCATTATATAAGGAGTAAACCCTCAATTTCTTTTCTATTTATCCCTAAATTATATAAATATGATAAATAGATCCAAAATTTATTTTCAGCCCATCAAATTAATCCCTCATATACTCTCAAAATAGGAGAGGGAATTATAATTCAGGAGACTAATTTGATGGGATTTAAAATAGTTTAAGAACTACTTATTTTTTTTCTATAGTTCATGTATCAAATTAGAAAGAGAACAATAATATATGAATCGAATTGAGGACTTACACTTATAATAAGAGTTAATTAACTAGTTATTTTCTTAAAACTCGCAGATAAACTACAAATTAAATAGGAATTTAATTTATATTCATTATCGGTGTAAGAAAATTTTTAGAACATTAATTACAAAATGACAAATAATAAAAAAGGTTTAATATTATCTCAACTACTTTAAAATTCACTCATAATAGTTTTTTATTAGTTGATGATGTAAAATTTTTTTTCCAGCAATATATATCTATTAGGTTGTTTTTAGGGTGAGAGATCAATTAAGTTCTTTACTGTTGTACCACTAAAATTGATAGTATGATATTGTGTAAAATGTTACGAGTGATTTAGATTGAAGAGTTTAATTAGCATACACATGTTTTGTAAAATTTATTACACTATCCACCAATCACAATGCATGATAGTGATGACACATTAGATGGATACTAATTGAGTAATTTCTTTTTAATGATGTGTCACCCAACAATTAATAGATAGTGTAAAATATATATACAAATATTATATATATAAATTAAACTCTAGATGAATCAAACGATATTAAATCTGAATCATTAATAAAATTTTATACTATATTTTATGATCAATTCTAGTAGTATAGGTAATTAATTTTTCACGGAATGGAGCAACCCTATCTATTAAACGGTTAAACCCGAAAACTCGTAAGATATTTAGTTACGTTCTATAAAAATAAAAATATAATAATTGAGTTGCGAAAAGCACGGAAGGTGGAGAGAATCTAGAAATGGCCATCTGTTTTTGTGATTAGTAGAAAAAAATAATATTTAATTTTATTCATATAAATGGTAAAGGAAAGAAGAGAGAGGAGTGATGGAAAAGCAGAGAATAAAAAGAGACCGGATGTTGACAAATTTCATGTCACTGTTCTTAGAAGAAGGTCGTTTGTTTATGTGAAGATTTCTTATCTGGGATCTCTCTCTCTCTCTCTCTCCCTCCTTAAAAATGCTTCTCTTTCTCTCTCTAAAAAACTAAACCCCCATTCTTTTCTTCTCTTTGTGTTTCTGTGTCTTTCTTCCAGAGAGAGAGAGAGAGAGAGAGAGCGAGAGAAGTGGCTGGCCCAGTAGATCGAAATCTCCTCCTTTTCTTCAACCCGATGACGATCTAAGCTTCTTCAATGGTGTTTCTACAGCACCCACTTTGTTATATGTCTTATAATTATTATTAGTATTAATTTTAGTTACCTTTTTTGTGCCTTCAAATAGTGCGATTCTAAAAGGACCTTAATTCCTTTTTGCTTCTCGTGTTGTTGTTGGTGATACTTCCTTGAATGGTAGAATCCATGTGAGATTCTTAAGAGGAAACGTTAACGAAAGATGTGGGTCTGAGGTAAATTCACTTACTTATTATTAACTCTCTCTTAATATTTTAGTTAATTAGCATAATTATTCACATAATTATTATTTTTACCTTGTTGATTTTGGTTTTTAGTGTTTTAATTCTGGTTCTGTTTTGGCTCGAGGTCCTGTTGTTGGGTTTGGGGGATGATTCCAATGAACTCCTTGACTCAACTGTTTTTTTGTTTTTATTTCTAATTATAAAATTATAATTATTATATTTATTATTTGACTTTGAATTTTGTTGATGGAGTTTTCTGATGTTTAATTTTAAGTATCTCAAATGCTTCTTCCTGATTGGAAACATCGTTGTTGTGCTGGTTTAGATAATTGTTGTATTGGATCTGTTTGATTAAATTCGTCATTCAATGGTTCCTTTCACTCAGAATTGAAAGGAGCTTTGGGAATTAGCACAAGATTTTTAAGGGAACACACAAAAGTGCATAAAATCTAATCAATCTGAACTTTCTTGGTTGAATTCTATACACATTACCTATATTGGCTGCACATTGTAGATTGTGTTTGTTTGTGGTATTCAATGTGGTGAAACATTAGTAAACGAAAATTTGTGCTACAATACTTAAGTGGATAATATAACTGTGATCAACTATCAGGAATGGGAACCAAGGTCCACAATCTTCCAGGATATTATTCAATGAGAGATCTTAATGAGGAATCTAGCAGTTGTGGTTGGCCGCTATTTTACGGAGATAGAACACTGAGAAAAGGGAACTATTACAATAATTATCTTCCAAGTGCAAACGCAGATGCGTGTTCTGTGTATGATAAGGATGTTGTGAAGCGGATGATGCTCGAGCACGAGGCTATATTTAAGAATCAGGTACGAAGCTTCTAGTTTCTAACTTTCATTTTATCCCTTGTCCTGTGCATGGTAGACACGAGCGTAGGAGCGTCCGCTCTTACGAACTTACAGCCCTCCAGCGCTCCCGCACTTGCATAGAAGCGCATATTGCACAGGAGCGTCCCACATGAAGTCTTATTAGTCAATTAAAAAGATTAAGTATACGTGTTCTTTTGTTGTTGTGAGTTTTGTTTTCTCATTCTTTAGAATCATTGTCTTCAAATGTGGCTTTATTAAGTTGCTGTAGTGAAATCTGAGTAACTTATCATCATTATTTTGTAGCAAGATTAAGTTTTACTTAATTACAGTTTCCTTTAACATGATTGAATTTGAAGTTATGTTCTTGTCTTTATTTTTATCTTGCAGACCGTAATTGGTGACCTTGTTGATATATTTGGAATTATGTATTGTCGAGCAGGTTTACGAACTGCACCGTTTATACAGAATACAACGGGATTTGATGAGTGACTTTAAAAGGAAAGAATTGCACAGAAACCAGATAAATGTCGAGGCATCATTTTCTACAGATCCCTTGATATCTCAAATAACAACTGAAGATGGCCAAAAATGGCATGTTTCTGGCTTTCCATTGGAAAATTCTGTTTATGCCAAAACATCTGCTTCAGGTGCTGCAGGTGTTCATTCTCCTAGTCCTATGAGTTCTATTAAAGGAATGAGCAAGCAAGCCATTCCGTTTCCCTCCCCTGACGGGTCTAGTCTAAAAGATGTTGGGGTGCTCGAGTCAAGACCATCAAAGGTGAGAAGGAAAATGTTTGACCTTCAGCTTCCTGCAGATGAGAACGATGATACTGAAGAAAGTGAAAAACTTAGCGATGAAAAGATAAGTGGTTCGACATTGTTTTTTCCTGATAGAAGTTGTAAAAATGGAAAGGAGGATGGTGTGAAAATTTTTTGTGGCAATGGTGGTGGGAAGACTTGGTGCCAGGACACACCAAGATCTGAGCAGTCTTTAAGGAGAAGAAATGGTTTGGCCGACTTAAATGAACCTATTCAAGTGGAGGAAACATATGATTCTCCTTATGTTCATTTTCCGAGCCATAATTCCTGTGCCGCAACTGAATGCTCCGATCTCACTCCCAGTGTCAAACAAAAGTCACAGTTTTTTGGTTTGTGCAGGGAACCTTTACTAAACTCCAATCATGGAACTGACAGTTGGGCTCATAATAATGGATATTTGGAGAAAAATAGGGTTGGAAAAGGGGGGATTCCATTTCTGGCTGAGGCAGGTTAGGCTTCTTATTGAGTTGCTTCAATTTTTTCTCCTGAGCTGATGCAACCTTTGTTTATTTTCTCTTCATATCATGTTATTGAACTTTTTATTGGTTCCTTGTGCTCCCACCAGAATTTAGCTAACAAATTTTCTGTGTAGCTTTTCCTATTTTTTTTTGGACTGCACTTTTTTTTTGTTTATCTTGTAACAATTATGAAGCACCGACACAGACACCGACACCAAACACGACACTGATAAAGACATGTAGACACCGGTTTTCATTTGAAAAATGGCAGTAATTGAAGTGTCAGTGTCTAACACGACACGTGTTGGACACAACTTCAACCTGAGGTGTCGGTGCTACAGAGGGTAACGGTCTAGTATTTGATATTAACATCTAAATGAAACTATGCCATTTTGTTTACAGGGCAAGCTAAAAGCAACCTACAACATATGCCTCAAGTCGCCAAACTGGATAAATCACTTTTACCTTCCCAAACAATGCAAGATGCATTTAGCAAAGCTCATGAACCTGCATCCGATTATCTACATAGTCGAAGCACGGCTAATATGTGGAGGGAAAAGACAGTTAGTGATTTACATATCAGTGAAAAAAATCATGAATATTCTGTGGCGCCTTTACATAGACCTGGTCTTAATGTAGTTGCTCCTTCCTCTGATTTATTGAAGTCTTGGTCTCATTCGGCTTCTTCTTGGGGAATGGCGAGTTGCAGCCTCGGCCAGAACATGATGTCAGTTCAGACGCCTCTAAGTCTAAATGCATCCGGTGCCGTAAATAGGAGTTCTCAGTCACATCAAAGTAATGGGATATTGGAAAATAGTTGGCCTCTAAATATCAATTCTAAGCCTCACTTAGGTTTTCAATGTGATGCTGTACTGCTAAAGGACGGATTTTACCGTGGTTCTTCATCTGGGTCCAAGGAGCCATCAATAAACATCTCTTCAATTAGCTATGACTATCTGAATCATGATAATAATGATTGTAAGATACTTCCTCAACATTTCATCAATGGTTCAATACAATACTACAAGGGTTCAAATTCAAATTGCAATGATACGATGTCTGTAAAAGATATCGACTTAAATGTCATTCTTTCGAATGGTTCATCCAATAACGGCTTAGTTCCTCGGCCAGGTGTTGTGATAATGGATGGAGAAGAGAAGCATGATGAGCATCGTGCGGTGTTGCCATGGCTTAGAGCGAAGACAGCGACCAAGAATGAAGTTCAAAATACTGATAGAGGCATTACTGCAGGAGAGTTAAGTTTTCTTCACACTTCTTCAAAGGGGCCTGGTGGGAAATTTATGCACAGAGTAGCTTCGGTTTCGTGTTCTAATAATATTGACCCAAGGAGGACCGAGGTAGCTGAAAGCTCGTGTAATAAGAAAATTCTCGGTGTTCCGATATTTGATATGCCTCGTGTTTCTCCCAAAAAGGAGTTGTCTTCGACCACTTCTCCCTCTGTATCAATTCACATTCCCTCTGATGCAGAAGCAGTGGGAAAAAATCGGAAAAACCGGATGTTTGATATGAACTTGCCTTGTGATGATGATGTTGTTGAGTTGGACAAAGAAGAATTCACCGAAACTGTTGTTCGTAAGACAAGATCTCCTACAACAGAAGCAGGCTCAAGAAATCAAATTGATCTGAACTTGAGTATGAGTGAGGATGAAGGATCTTTCACAACTATACCATGTTCCAATACAAAAATGAAGGTAGTGATAGATCTAGAAGCCCCTGCTGTCTCAGAAACAGAAGAGGATCTCATTCCAGAAGAAAAGCAGCTTGAAACTTCTCTAGCATCACCACAAGTTCCGGAAGGCAGTGTTGAAAAGCAACAAGATGAACTTATAAAAAATGCAGCAGAGACAATTGTTGTCCTTTCATCTTTTTCTTGTGATCAAGTGGATGTTGTGATCAATAGTCCACCAGAAAGTCCAGCGGCAGACCCGTTAAGATGGTTTGTCGATGTAATTTCCTCGTGTAAGGATAATTTTGAGAGAAAAAGTGATATTTTAAGGGAAAAAGATGGCGAGGATAATGAGGAGAGTATGGATTATTTTGAAGCCATGACATTGAAACTGAAGGAAACCAAGGAAGAAGACTACATGCCAAAGCCTCTTGTTCCAGAAAACTTCAAAGTGGAAGAAACGAGTATTTTACCAACTCGAACGCGAAGGGGCGCTGCAAGAAGAGGGAGGCCGCGGAGGGACTTTCAAAGAGACATTCTTCCTGGCCTTACATCTTTATCAAGGCATGAAGTAACAGAAGATATTCAGACATTTGGAGGGCTTATGAAAGCAACAGGTCATTCATGGCAATCAGGAATATCAAGGAGAAATGGCTGTGGGAGAGGGAGGCGGCGAACACAGGTTACCCCCTCTCCCCTGCCACCGGTGGCAACCAATGAAACTAACATTCCACTGATGCAGCAGCTCAATAATATTGAGGTTGGATTGGAGGATAGCAGCTTAACCGGTTGGGGAAATACAACACGAACCCGAAGGCCGCGTAGACAAAGGTGCCTGGCAGGTAATCCTCCATTGATCCCAATAACCTAATCACTGTAAGAGGCTTAAAATTTTTAGATGAGAATTTATAGAGGTAAGATGGATTCAGTTCCATATTTGATGGAACAACATGATGTTCTAAGGCATGGGAATTTCTCTTGTAAATTTCTTCAACCTTGTATTCGGGTATAAGCTTGATTATTGTTAGTCTTTGGGGTGATACCAACTTGTATTATTCTTAAATAATGTTGCATTATTTCTTATGATTTATATAAACCATTGACATATATATTAGTGCTCTGCTCTCTCACATTTTGGGATTTTTACTAATCATTTTCTGGCTACACTTGGTAGTGATTATACCATGTATAGTGATTCACATTATGTTAAGTTTATATTAAAAAAATCATGTTATTGGAATCCATACTATCTATAAGTGGGCTTTTAACCCCACGGTTAAAAAAGATAAAAAGGTTTCTCTTTTATTTTTATGGTCTTTAGAAGCTAGTCACTGCTTGGGGAAAAATCAAACTTGTCTTTCATCATTGGCGGAGTCTTAGGCTGTCACAAAGCTTGAGGAACACACATGAGTAAATAATTCAAGTGCTGAGTATGTGGTACAGTACCGTGGTAGACTGGTAGTGAGTGCAATGCACCTCTCCCTATGTGTCAGACTGAGAGAAATGCTCCTTGTTAGTGTGATACATGAACAGTCTCACTTTGTTGCAAGTTGGTTGTTAGGAAAACTCAAAATGTTCTAAAATACTACATTGGATATAATTTGGCCAGACAAAAAGTTTATAAGTGGTAGAAATCTATCACTCTAGATGTCGGTGTTGCAGGGATGAGTTAGGCTCAATCAACATTTTCAGATGGTATCAGAGTTTATTCTAGATCCATTGGGCCTCTTACCATTATTTTCCACGCACCAAGCCCAGTAGTGCTATGCGTGAGGGGGTGTGCTGGAAAAACTCAAGTCCCACATCAGAAATAATATAATCTGAAAAAGAGTTTATAAGTGGAAGACATCTCTCACTCTATAAATCAGTTTTGTACATTCTGTGATTGGGAAATTAAAGGAATACGACTAGAAGTCTATAAATGAAGAATAGAAAAGCAGCATTTGTAGTCTTTTCGGCTCGAGGAATTAGTCGCTCGAGGTGCTAGCAAGTAGCAACATTATAATCATAAGAATTATTATAAATGGCTGTAAAAAAAAGATTGTTTTAAATGTAAAAGTTATGCAAGTAACGTTATCCGTACATCCATAAGCAGAATTAATAATTAATAACTAATACAATCATAATTGAAGAGAAAAAAGAAAGCGTGCTTGTCGCCGTATCATGAAAAGTCATTTGGATGACTGAAAAAATGGTCTTCTTTAGTTCTTTTACTTTTCTTTCTCTTTAACTCGGAAAATAGAAAGAAAAAGGAAAGGGTTCTGTGGTCTTTGATTGATTCGTTTTCTAATCTACTGCATACCAGATTGGTTAACATGGTCAAGACACGGAAGGCAAAGTAAAGACAAGATGCCAAAAAGAATGATTTATAGGAAGTGTTTATTATCACTTATAATTCATTGCTAGCTCAGTGGTAAGAGCTGGTCTTATATCCTCAATAGGCTGAGTTTGAATTCCCTCAAGACAGTTGTAAAATGACCATTAATGCCACTTTGATTAATAAAATCTCTTTCTTCCCTAATTTTTTTTAAAAAACTTATAATTCATTGATTGCATAAAATTATTGTATAGAACTGTTGTGACCAAAATATTATGGTGAAAAGACTACTTCAAATTGATGAAGGACGCTGTGGCGGATCCAGTTCATGGGGTCAAATTTTTTAAAAATCATGCGTCGCTCAAAATATATTAAATATAAAATTTTAATATATTCAATTAAGTAGATTACACAATTAATAATTATCATCTATGTACATGGGAGGGAGAGGAATTGATGTGAGTGAAGAATGTGCAAGTGTGATATAAGGTGAACCGAGTGCAAATTTAGGAGCTTGGGTGCAAATTATATTTTTCAGGGGGTACAATTTTTTTTTATAAGACTGATAGGTCTAATTAGATTTTTCGAGGGTGTGCATTTGACCTCCATCGATAAAGGGTAAGTCTTCCACTAGAAGGACGTAGTAGTCAAACCTCTGGTGGAAGATGTTTGTGGTGGTAGTTTTGAAATCAATGCTGATATGATAGTTTATAAACACCTACCTATTTCACTAATATGTGAGTTTTCTTTTTTAGCAAATAGAAGGAAGGAAACCCCATTAAAATCTTCTGATGTTAAACAACATCAAGAAGGAAAAAAGTACTTCATCCTGATTTTATTAAAAAAGAAAAAAGAAAGAAGATAAAAGAGAGACCAAGGGGGACTAGACCAATACCCTTAGCAAGAATGAAAACTAAAGTCAAAGCAGCAATAGAGAACTCTAACTTGAAGACCCCCTAAAACAATCCAACCTAAAGAAAAATTATAAAACAGTTTAAAGGACTAAACTACAAAACCAGATCAAAAGGTGGCAGAGACAGAATTTGCCTTTGAACGAGTATTATATCCAACGACCAACATAAAGCAAACAATACCTCATAAAGTAATGTTAGAAATTTGAATTCGAAAGAATAACATTTTATTGAATATTTAACTAATGGTTAAATATATTTTTGGTCACTATAAAATTTTAGAATTTTATTTTTAGTCCCTATAAAAAATTTACTCACTCTTAGTCATCACATTTTTCTCTGTCAATGCTTTTAGTCCCTCATGATTTTTAATAACGCTTAGAAGCGTATTAAAACACCAAAAAAGACGCTATTATAAGTCATGAGAGACTAAAAGCACTGACGAGGAAAAATGTGGGGACTAAAAGTGAGTAAATTTTTTTATAGGAACTAAAAAACAAAATTTTCAAATTTTATAGGGATAAAATACATATCTAACCCTTTAATCATTGATAAAGTGGTTAAAGAATATCTAAAATAAAAATTAGTCAAATAAGAGGGTATGGAGTATGGAATTGTGCTTTTGTTGCACTATGTAGTGGCAACAAAAATCCACATATAATGGAGAAATATGGATCCTCAATGGGCTGGGCTAGACCGAACTTTGTAAGGCCTAAATCTGATCTATTTTGAAAATGTAAGGTTTAAGACTGGCCATTGACTTGTCATAGATCCATTTTTAAGGTTTGATTCGGTCTTTTGGAAAGCCTGCTAAAACTTAAAAACTTGTTTGAAAATACTTCACTATTTTTTTAGGAAATTAAGCGTACACCTTTGAGTAGTGTAGGCTTTTGTAAATAGACTAACAATTTAAGAGTTCAATGATATTAAGTTCTAATTTGAGATTAACACAACCTTTTAGAGAATTATCGTTCTATAACATCCTATTTGAATTCTATTTTTTAATAATACCTTTAAATATTGTAAAAATTGTTTAAATTATAGAAAATGTTAGTAAATTTATGATTTAAGTCTTCAACTTTTTTATTGTCAATTTTTTTTTTCAGTTTTTCTATCTCTCTCCTCTTTTTTATTTCGTTTTTACTCCCCCTTCTCTATTTTCTCTCTTCCTTTTTATTTGGTAGGAGAGGAGTAATGAACATATGAGAGTGACAATGGACACCTTATTATAGAGTATGATAATAAGAAAATAAATGACAATTATATTTTATCCCGAAGTTTGTTTAAGTGGTGTCATTTTATACAAGATTAATGTCACAAAGAAGCAACCATTTTACGAGCAGCGTGGCTTGCTTGCCTGATGTTGGTCATTTTTATTTTATTAGGCTGATGAAGTATAGGCTGGTCATTTTTATTTCTCCGGTGTTTAGGGGAAATGTGCCCACAATAATTCGGAGTTCAGTTGGGAGGTAAGCAAAGTTTGACTCTAATTTTTTTCAGGATCGAACCCGGGTATTAGCAGAGTACGCCCCTTTAGATGGAGTTCACTAACCACTTGCACCCAATCTCAGAGTTTAATAGATTTTTTTGGTATAAACCGGGTATCCTCTGTGCGTAACTGCAGAGACTAATCTCTCGAGCCGGGTAGGACCACAATGGGCAGCAAAGCTCTCCCTCAAGAGATTTAACACTGTTGCATGTCCAATGATCTTAGAGTTTAATAGATAATTTCTTTATAATGGAACGCCCAGTAAATAACACTGTAATTATTTTTTTAACCAAAAATAACATTATTATCATTATTATTACGGTTATTTAGAATTATTATTATGTATTATTATTATTAGAAAGGAACTTATTGAACCGAGGAGCTTGACCTTGGAGCGGGCACGAGCAGTCGAGTCCTAAGTCCGAACGTATGAATTGATTGGGTGAATGATATCTGGTAGTACGCAGAGTCCTGCCCGGGTGGGGTGGTACCTGCAATAACACTCCGACGCCCAAGTCAGTGGAATAAGAGTGTGTGAGTAGAGTAACAATATGGGTAAGAATACGTGTACCTGTTAGTGGGAACAGTGCCTCTTTATATAGAGTCAGAGGGGCAGTGCTGGCCGTTGGATCGGCGTGGTCGATCTCAACCGTTGATCAAGCGAGCCTCAGCGAAGGCAGATCTAAGCCGTTGATCTTAGTGGATTCGGATCGTTATTTCTCCATTTCGTTCATGGGCTAGTCTCGGCCAGTCCTGCATCGGATTGGGCCGAAGGCCCAGTCCAGAACAGTTGCCCCCCAAGCCGAAGTCGTCCGCGGGACGGGTTTAGGCTTGAGATCGATTGCCCTCAGTTTAGTGGTCTATTCACTGGGTGGTCACCTACGCTGAGGCGACTTGTTACGATTTCTCATGTTGGAACGACGGGTCTCTTCCTTAGGTGACGTGGAAGTCAAACTTTGACTGATATGACGTTTCGGCTTTCGATGTGATGGAAAAGACGTTTCGCGTTTTCCAACAGGGCGTGTAATGATGTTGGTTCAATTTCCAAGGAACGCACTTAATGCTGCAGACGAAGGGTCGTGTCGCTTCGATCTTTCGCCTGCTCTCCTTATATATAGGGTTCCCATTCCTCCATTACGTACTTTGCCTTCGCACTCATTTCTCTGAGGACGACTTACCCTTCCCGGCAAGCGACCAAGATTTCGGTGAGATTCTGGCGAGGTGTTCTCCGGTGAGCGATCTTACACTCCGGCGGGATTCTACTCCCGATCGCCTTGTCCTCGTGATTGCTGGAACGACCTACCTATCTCCCACTCCAGGTGATCATCCCGTCCTTATTTTTTTAGTTTGATTTTCATTTTTACTTTGGTGAGGAGGTGGAGTCAGGCCCGGGGTCGACCTTGTCGCCCCCTTCTGCGAATCATCTTTTTAGGTGGTCCTGACTTTCTTGCCCCCTCCTTGTAGGGTAGCTTACGCTGGCCTGAACAAAGCAAACCGCTCGCATTTCTGGTTTACCTCCCGTTCAGTTGGCCGAGTGTTGTGCTCGTCCGGCTACGTGTGGAGCTATGAGTGTATCTCAATCCGAAGATCGCCCTTCTACTTCTTCGATTGATCTGTCGAGCTCGAGTACTTCCTCTGAGAGTACTCCTTCTACAAACACAATCGTCCGCCCTTCTTTCACGAGGGATTCTTATCCCTCCCCTTCCACTAACAATCGCTCTCCCATCAGTCGCCTTCCCAAGGAACGGGAAATGATACTGAACCTTCCAGTGATGAAGCCAACCCCGATCGACCTGTTGACGAAGTTAACCATTCTGAGAGGGGTGAAGACCAGGTTGAAGAAGATGAGGAGCCATGCTGGGGCGGCGTCATTGGTGAAGATCGTTCTTGGGTTTCTTTGAGCGTTATTAACAACGTACCCTCGATTCTTCACCCTGGGGACGAGTTGCTTTCGTACTATGCGAAGAAGGTTGGTGATCCAGGTCAACAGTGGACGGTCGAGGGTCCTTCGTCGGACGAGCATGTGGCCACCGTTCCATCTACTCTTAAATTTGTCATGTATTCAAATTTTCTACGAGAGATGAAGGTTCGCCCGCCGTTTACTCCTTTTCGACGTTCTGTTATGCGCTACCTGGGAGTCCCCCCGTCTCAGTTGCATCCTAATACTTGGGCGTTCATCAAGGCGTTCGAGCAATTGATGAGAGTGATAGGGCGTGATTGTTCTCACTCCCTTTTCTTCAAGGTCTTTGAGATGAGCAGGCGACCCGAACCCCGTAGCAACAGGAATCGGTGGGAGCACCTGAGCATCAAAGGGCAGCAAGACTTCAAGATCTTCAAACCTTACTCTGATTCATTAAAGCCTTGGAAGCATTCCTTCATGTGGGTCGTGCCCGTTTGTGAGAGGGCCCACAAAGTGGTCGAGTCTCTAGATGCTCAAGGGAGAGTGGGCAGTCTTAAATTCCCCATTGCATGGACGTATGCACATTATCGCCGCACTTCGATCACCTATAAGACTAAGTGTCGACATGGTGAGGGGGATCTGGAAACTCTGAGATTGCTTGAGAATATGGCCTCTTGGATGAATGAGGAATTGATCAGATGCTACCAGTTGGCGCGGGTTCGTAACGATGAAGAATTTAAAGTCGCTCTTAGTGCGACCAGTTTTCGTTCTTTCCCGTATTCTTCCTCTCGTTTAACCGCCAATTGTTTCTAGTTGTCCTTCTTTCTTTTCGCAGGTGAAATGGCTAGCATGGGATATGAAGATCTTTTAAAGAAGGCCAGGAAAGGAAAGAAGCCTCAGCCTGCTCCTTCTCCGACTGTCGACTTTCCTTCCACAGTGATGGGGGAACGACTACCGCTGTCGATACGGTGGATGACGCGCAGTTGCTCCCAATTGTGGAAAGAAAAGGGATCGCTCCAATCATGCTGCTGGTTCCAGTGGGCTAGATGCTTGGGCTGATCCCCCACAAAAGAGGACCAAGGCGGTGAAGGAAAAGGAGGCTCAGAGGAAGTCGTCCTCCTTCCTTGACTTGGATGAGCTTTCTGAAGCAGATTTCGACCGCTTTCACCAAGATCCCCTCCTCTTCATGACTGAGGTTTCCAAGGCCAGTTCTCCTTTGTTCGCCAAGCTAAAACAGGGTGAGGCGGATCGGACAGCAGGTAAGCGTCTTCTTGCTCAAAACTTGTGGTTGGAGAGTGATAATTTAGATAAAACCGACAAGCTAAATCGCGCTTATGAATATATCTCAGAGTTGCGGGAGGAGCTGGAGTCCATTAAGAAGAAACTCAAAGAGTCTAAGGCCGCTCTTAAGCCTACTGCTGACGCTCTTGATGAGACCAAGAAGTCGCTCTCCTCCATGACCAAAGAGCGGGACGATGCTCTGGCCGCCAAAGCTGAAGCGGAGAGGAAAATGCAATCTGAGACGACCAAAGTTAACGGGTTGTCAGACCAGGTCAAGGAGTTGGGGAGGGAGATCGTCGGCCTGAAGAAGAACATTTGGGTTCTCGAGAAGGAGCAGCATGAGGCCTTGGAGGAATGTGACCGGGTGATTGAGTCTACCCTAGCCATCTGTAAAAAGCGGTTCGATGAAGCTTTGGCTTAAGTGCAGTACATTTATCCCAACCTCGAGATCAACCCTAACATAATCAACCACGCCCACTCCCTCAAAGACGGTCGCATAGTCTATCCTACGGAGAAGGACGAGTAGGGGAAGGTCGTAAGGGAGGAGTCGGTTGTTTATGAGCGTCCTTTGTAACCTTGTAATCTTGGTTTGCTGGTTTTTGTATTTTGGGCGGCCTCGTAGTTGCCATTCTTGTTGTAATATCCATACTCTATTGGGGCCCGGCCTTTTCTAGTGACTTTAATCACCGTTCGCTTTATCTTGGGCTTTTTACTTTATTCTGTGTGTGCCAGTGAATATCTGTTTGTTTATTCTCGATTTATGATCGTTCTTTTGTTCCTCTTTGCATCGTTTTATTCGCAAGCGCGAGTAGTCGCCCTTGGGTGTTTTATTGGATTTCTATCCAAATTGAACTCGCCCTTAGGGGTGCGGCTATCCTTGAAGGACACTCGGTGTCATCCACGGGAAGTTTACCAGACTTCTATCTAGATTGAACTTCGCCCTTGGAGGTGCGACCATCTTTTAGGCCGCTTCGTTTGTAGCTTGGTTTGACCAAGTACGTTAATCCGACCGGGCAGTTTATCGAACTCGGTTTGGTTTTAACTCGCCACGTAGGTCGTTGACCCTAAGGGCGATGCTCTAGCCGACACATATCGTTAGGTTATCGAACCAAGAGCGGGAAAAATATGCTTGAACAAAGAATAAAATAATGCCTCGTCTTATTTATGACAGACGGGCGGGCCTCATAAAAAACTCTGTGGGAAAAAGAGTGTCCCGCCCGGTTTACATAATTCATTCCACATCATGACATTTTTTCTTTTATTGTTTACAATTTAAATGAAGTATCTGCTTAAGTTCATCGCGTTCCAAGTTCTTGGAATGGGTCCTCCATTCATCATTTCAAGCTGGTAGGCTCCCATCCCCGTCTTCGAGACGACCCTATAAGGGCCCTCCCAATTGGGGGTGAGCTTCCCTTGAGAAGCATTCTTCTGGCCGATGCTGACTCTTCGAAGGACGAGCTGTCCCAGAGCAAAATCTCTTGGGACGACCTTGGCGTTGTGCCTCGTGGCCATCCCTTTCTTGATCAGTGCTTCTCGTAGGGCGGCCTGTGAACGGAGTTCTTCAATCAAATCCAGTTCTTTTCTGATCGCCTTCTCATTTTCTTGGAGCGGCTTGGGGTTTGCTGTTCTCCAGTCCAGTTCCCCGATCTCGACTGGGATAACCGCGTTCGTGCCATAAACTAGCTTGAAAGGAGGCTCGCCCGTGGTAGAGTGGGGGGTTGTCCTGTACGCCCATAATACGTATGGGAGTTCTTCTGCCCATTTTCCCTTTGCCTCATCTAACCGCCTCCTCAACCCGCGCAAGATCACTCTGTTGGTGGCCTCTGTCTGACCGTTGGTCTGGGGGTGCTCAACTAAGGTGAAGCGCTGCTTCACTCCTAACTCGGTCAGATACTCTTGAAAGTTTTTATCTGTAAACTGGGTACCGTTATCTGAGACCAATACTTCTGGTAGCTAGAGGCTCAGCTTCCACCCACTTGGTGAAATAATCTACCACGACGATCAAGTATTTGAATTGCCCAGGAGCGACTGCAAACGGACCCAAGAGGTCGATCCCCCACCATGCAAACGGCCATGGTGCAATCATGCTGTTTAATTCGACCGGGGGAGCGACATGGATGTCTGTGTGTCGCTGGCACTTATCACACTTTTTTACTAACTTTTTTGCATCGTCCTCCATCGTGGGCCAGTAGTATCCTGCTCTTAATGCCTTTTTCGCTAAAGCTTGAGCTCCGAGGTGGTTTCCACATATCCCCTCGTGTATCTCCCTTAAGACATAACTAGCCTCCTCTGGTGGGAGACATTTCAAGAGTGGCATAGAAAATCCTCTTCGAAACAGCTTCCCCTCAATTATCGAGTAAGATGCCGCTCGCCTACGTATCAAGGCTGCTTCTTTACGGTCGCCTGGTTCTTCTCCGTCTCTGATGTACCTGATTATGGGGTCGATCCAGCAATCTTCTAGATCGACCATACAAACATCCGGAGTCAGAGCGATATCAAGTCGTACACTGGGTTGAGGTAGGACTTTCTGAATTACGCTTCTATGGTTCCCAGGGTTTTTCGTGCTGGCCAACTTTGATAATATGTCCGCCCTAGTGTTTTCTGATCGGGGGATGTGTTTTACCTCTGCGTATTCAAACTGCCCGAGTAGTTCTCTCACTCTTGCCAGACACCTTTGCAAGATCACGTCCTTGGCCTCGAACACTTCTTTGATTTGGGATACTGCCAGGAGTGAGTCCGAGTGCAGCTCCACTCTCTATACGTTGAACTCGCTTCGTACTCCGCCTGGTTGTTGGATGTTGAAAATGAGAAGGTCAAAGCCACTTCAATAGTTGTTCCCTCGGCATTTTCAAGAATCAAGCCCGCCCCATTGCCTTTGCTGTTTGAGGAGCCGTCCACATGTAAGGTCCAAACTGGCTTTATCGTCTTAGGGATCGGGGTCATCTCGGCAAGAAAATCGGCCAATGCTTGAGCTTTAGTAGCCGACCTGGGTTCATATTTGATGCCAAACTCTGACAGCTCAATCACCCACTTTATCAATCTTCCTGCTAGGTCCGGCCTGTTGAGGATTTGCCATATGGGTTGGTCTGTCCTCAAGATGACCTAATGGGCCACAAAATATGCCCTTAGTCTTCGAGCGGTCACAACCAATGCGAGGGCCAACTTTTCAATTTTCTGGTATTTGAGTTCAGGACCCTGAAAGGCTTTACTGATAAATAAATGGGATTTTGCTTGGAGTCGCCTTCCCGTACCAATACTGCGGCCAATGCCTCGTCAGTGATTGCTAGGTAGAGGTACAAAGTTTCTCCTGGATCTGGTGCTGTCAGCACAGGAGGTTGTAGTAGAGCGGCCTTCAATTGATCTAGCCCCTAATCGCACTCGGGGGACCACTCAAACTTTGCCTCCTTCTTGAGCAGTTTAAAAAGTGGGAGCGACTTGTTTGCTGCTTGGGCAATGAATCGTGAAAGCGCGACCACCATCCCGTTCAATTTCTGTATTTCTTTTTTGGTGGTGGGTGGCCTCATTTCTGTCACAGCTCGACATTTATCTGGGATGTCCTCAATTCCTCTTTCGGTCAGGTAGAAGCCTAGAAATTTGCCTGCCCTTACTCTAAACGTGCATTTCTCAGGGTTTAGCCTGAGCGAGTTCTTACGGGCTTCCGCGAATACTTCTTCTAAGTCGGCCACATGGTCAGTATCCGCTTTACTCTTGACAATCATGTCATCCAGGTAGACTTCTGCTACCCTGCCTATTTGTGCTTGGAAAACTTTGTTTCATCATTCTTTGATAGGTCGCTCCTGCATTTTTCAACCCAAAGGGCATAACCTGATAGCAATAGTTTCCTTTTTCTGTCATGAACGTTGTCTTCTCTTGGTCAGGTGGGTACATGGAGATCTGGTTATATCCCGAGTATGCATTTAAGAATGATAGTAATCGGAACCCGCTGGCATTCCCTACCAATCGATCAACACTGGGGACTGGGAAAGCATCTTTAGGACATGCACGGTTGAGGTCGGTGTAATCTACGCACATGCGCCATTTCCCATTGGCTTTCTTGACTAAAACCACATTAGATAACCATGTAGTATACTTGATCTCTTTGATGAAGCCGGCCTCGATCAAGTCTCCAACTGCCTTTACTGTAGCTCGTGCCTTCTCCTCTTTCTGAACGCGTCTTCGTTGAGCAACCCATCTGGCTGAAGGGTCAACGGCCAAATGGTGACAGGCTACCTCGGACGGGATCCCCGACATATCGGCCGTGCTCCAGGCGGACAAGTGAGAATGGTTTCTCAGACATCAGATGAGTTGTTCTCGTACCTCTTCTGGGAGGTCGTTCCCTATCTTGTTTTCTCGGAATCGTTCCCCAGCTGGATTTGAGTGAACTCTCCATCAGGCTCTGGCCTCTTAATTCTTTTCTTCAGATCTCTAGTCAGGAGGTCGTCTTCTTACGCTACCTCGCTATCAGGATCGTAGCGGGCATCTAGGTCGGTCATGTTGACTTCGTTCCCTCATTTCCTCGGGTTATCCGCTCTTTTCGTTTCTAGTTCTCCCCGTTCTTTCAAACTCATATAGAATGTCCTCTTTGCTGAGAGGAGGTCGGCTAGGAGGGTGACCACTTCTCCTTCATCGGAGTAGAATTTCATCTTAAGATGGACGGTAGAGGGGATCGCTTCAAGTCGTCCTAAGGTTGGTCGACCGATTATACATTGATACACTGACTTAATTGGGAGTACAAGGAAGTCGGTTTTTATTGTCCTACACAACGATTTTTCTTCACTGTCGTCCCCAAAGGTAACCATCAATTCAATGCACCCGAGGGGTGTTGTGGATGACCCATTGAAACCAGTCAAGTCTGATCCCCGGTAAGGTCTTAAATCGTCTCTAGAAATCTTCAACACGTCTAGGAGATCTTCAAAGATGATGTCAGCTGAGCTCCCTTGGTCGACCAAGATCCTCCTTACCTCCACATTGGCCATTACAGCGATTATTAGTAGTGGAACTTGTTTGTTCGGCTTTCCATCGAGCAAATCCTCGTCCCCAAAGGATATGGGTGGTCTCTTTGAGAGGACCCTGGGAATGGATGTTGAAGTGACGCTCATAATTTCTTTCCATCTTCTTTTCATGGAGTTGTTAGTTTCTCTTCCATCACTAGGGCATCCCCCAGTAATCACCATGGTGACTTGGCGCCCTTTAAATTTTCTGATGTCTACTTCTTCTTCTTCACTGTCGTTGTCTTCTCCGGTTTTAGACACTTCGTTGACCACTGCCTTCCCCTTTCGAGGGGATCGAGCTGCTTGCTTTTCATCTCGTTCATCAGTTTGTCCCTTCTTTATGTATTGGGTAAGCTTACCCTTTCTGATCAATTCTTCTATATCATCTTTTAAAGCCATACAGTTGTTGGTATCGTGCCCATTACTGCGGTGATAGCGATAGTACTTACGGGACGAGTGCTGTCCTTCTTTAAGGACAAATGGTCCGGGCCTCTTGATATTCTTTAACTCTGTATTTGCACATTCATTCAGAATTTGGGCGTAGGAGGTGTTGAGCTTAGTGCGATCTGAGAACTTTCTAGATCTGGAGTCTCTTGACGGACCTCCATGGTCCCTTCTCAACCTCTGGTCGCGCTCCCCTTGGGGTTCTTTGGTCGCCCCCTGCGACAGCTTGCGTCGCCATCGCCCTCTCTTCATAATTTATGAATCTCTGAGACCTGCGGAGGAATGTTTCCAAATCAGGCGGTTCGTTCACGCCCACTTCAGTTTCGAACAGGCTGCCCGTACGTAGTCCGTCCCGGAGGAACCATAGCCTCATATCGTCTTCCAGTCCCCTCACGTTGGCAGCCTCTTTGTTAAACCGCTCTATATAGTCGTAGAGGGTTTCCCCGGGATCTTGTCTGATCGCTTTCAGGATTGCGTGCGACTTGGGTTTCACCCTTGAAGCTGTGAAACAGGCAGAAAAAACCCTAGCTAGTTGTTCCCAGGAGGAGATGGTGTTCGGCCTCATCTCCGTGAACCATTCTAAAGCTGGCCCCTCCAAGGTTAGTGGAAATATCTTGCACTTCACTGACCCGTATGCCCCCCGGTATTGCATCATCAAATCAAAATATCTCAGGTGGGCATCGGGGTCTTTTACGCCGTTGTACATTCTTAAATCTGACGGGGTTTTTTAAGGGCACGAGGGATGGGATGTTCGTCAATGTCTCGGGTGAAGGGTCCCATCTTCATGTCGCTCCTTTCTCCGCGAGGCCGCGTCGCTCTAGGGGGTACCCGTATTGATAGCGTCGTCCTGGTGAACACCTCTTGGGATGAGGACGGTTATATTGATCAGACGACCTGCTCCTTGACCGGGTGGACGATCCATATGAATCGTAAGAAGACCCTTGGTAGGAGGGCTCCTTTGGCCAATAAGTGGGATCGGTCGAGGATGGTGGTGTTCTTGGTGGCGTCTGAGCCCCTCCTCGATTCCTTTGCCGAGGTGGGGACCGGTGGACGAGATGCCTTCTAGGAGGCGATCTATGTCGCCGAGATGGATTCCTTCTTTTGACTGGAGATTGAACGTCGCGCTGTGTAACGACCGAAAAATCCGGAGGAGGGATTCTTCGAAGTTCTTGAAATGAAGCCGCCACCAAAGTTTAGTTTAAGGGCAAACATTGGAATGTTACCTTTTAACTAAATGTGCAAACATTTATTAATTCAAAAATAATGATTTTACCCTTATAATAATAAAAAGAATCGATAAACGGTTATTTATTTTTGTTTGTTTTTTGAAAAAAAATAAGAAATAAGAAATTTACAAAAGGACTTAAAAAAGGGGGTTTTTATTAATGCAATTGACAGAGGTCAGCCGCCCTCTGCTCCTACGTATCTCCTGGTAGAGAATCAAATCACACGTAGTTCTTGGTAGAAAATGTTTGTGCGTTGGTGTTTTTATTGTTAAGCATTTTGAAATATGGATGGGAATTCGTAATGACCAAACAAGTAAACTCCGAGTGGTCACCATTAATAGCCCAATTGAAAACTATAGTGGTTATTAACGATCAAACAAGTTAAACTCAGAGTGACCATTGATAATAACTTATTTTGTGTGAGTTTGATTGTTTGAAAGAAAGAAAAATTAGTTTGAAAAAAATATGGTGTAATAAAAACGAAACAGGTTGCAATAAAACTACAAAGGGGTGTAACTGGCAACAGGGGTATTGCTTTGTCAAAAACAGGGGTGTGTTTAGGTACAAGCCGAGTTTCATTTTCAAAGGCTATAGGCTGGGGTTGTTGTAAAAAGAATGGATGGCGTTGAATAAAAATCTGATGTTTTGAAAACAAGGAGTTTTTTAACAAAAATGTTTTTTTGATGGCAATAAAAGATAAATAAGAAAAGACATTCACAATAACGGAGTAGGTTGGAAATCAGTATAAAGGGGGATGCAGTTAACAGTAGGGGTGTTATATTATTAACGAAAGGGGGTGTAGAAATGAATCAGATTTTTTGGCTTTTAAAAATGTGGCCTGCGAATGGGCTCATCCAGGGGGTACTGCATGATTAAACGCAGGGGTGTAAGTAGCTGCAGAGGGTTGTATTAGAAAAAAAATGGGTGTGGTTCGCGAGGGGGTTGCATTTAAGAATAGTGGGGTGCAGTTGGCGAGCCCAGTTCACTCTCTGCGGACTGAGCTGTGTTTAAAAGAATGGGCTAGTTGTGTGTGAGATTAACTCATTAAACTGGGGGGGTGTAAGAAGCGATCCGGACAAAATAATTAAAATGAAATAAGTCTGGGTAGGAAGCAATATATAAGCTAACCTATGTGGTAAACCCAATTTCGTTCTCATCATCCCAGTGCCGCATCTACCCTTCGTTGAGAAAGAGAGAAAGTGATGCACATGAGAGAGGGAGAGAGTAGATTTTGGGGAGAGAGAAAAACGAGAAAGACAGAAAGAAAAAAAGGAAGAGAAGAAAATGGGGGAGGAGGAAGAGAGGGAGTGCGACAATAGGGTGAGTGAGGGTAGTTGTACACGACAGTGGTGGTACACGACGGTGGTGACAGAGTGAGAGAGAGGGAGGGATTTTCGGAGAGGCCGAGAGAGAGAAAACGAAAACTAAGGGAGAGAAGAATAGGAGGAGGCGTGCGACAGTGAGAGGAAATGGCCACTGACGGTGGTGAAGGTGGTTCGTGAAGATGGGCGACGTCGGTGAGAGGGAGAGAGAGGAACGATGAGGGACAGAAACGGGGTTGTGATGAGGGATAGGGTAATTTTAGTGGAGGTTCGCGACAATGGGTGTTCTTTTCGTAAGGGCGATTACAGCGGTGGTTTGCGACGGTGAGGGTTAAGTGGTGGGGTTTAGTGGTGATGTGTGTGGATATCTTGTGTTGCAGGTTAAGTTTTGATGATGAAGTGGTTAAGACCTAGTGATGATGAAGTGATCAAAGTCAAAGTAACAAATGGACCGAAGTCAAAATGACAAGCAGGTTAGGTTTTGATGATATGCTCAAAGCGGAAATCAAAGGCAATCAAGACTCAAGAAATAAGGGTAGCCTCTAGTCTTTGGGGCTTGTCTTAGGAAATTATGTAAGCCGCTTCTGAGGGTCAGCTCATCTCACAGTGTCATGCCGTCACTATTTTTCAAATGCATGCATGCACATAAGCAAGGCACGTAAACATAAAAACCTATTTGTGAAAGTAAGAAATCGATTCACACTATTTTATCTAAACCTTAAAATCGATTTTCAACTCGTTATGAAAGAAAGAAATTGATTCATAACCTCTTTCCTAAAGCAAAGAATCGATTTCCAAGATGTTTTCAAAAAGAAAGAAATCGATTCCTTTTATTTATTCAGGCATATAATCGATTTTCATCTTAGCATTTTCAGGCATATAATGGATTTTCATCTTAGCATTTTCAGGCATATAATCGATTTTCATCTTAGTGTTTCCAGGCACATAATCGATTGTCTCCTTAGACAATTCCGGCACATAATCGATTTTCATCCTAGTTGTATTCAGGCACATAATCGATTTTTATATTTAGGCCATTCAGGCACATAATCGATTTCCTCATATCTACAATGTACTCAACAGTCATATTTTTTATACGCCTATAAATAGAGGCTTCACATCTCATTTTCAACACAACCCATTTTACGAAAAACGCATCAAACGAAAAACATCCCTTTTCACTTACACTTCTGCTCTTCACGCACTGTTCGTCTGTCAGACCTGATCTCTCTCAAGGGTTAGTTGGGTTGGGGATTTCAAGTTGTTGGATCTGCCTACATAAGAGGTACTTTGGTATTTAATTTGTAATTTGTTTATCATTGTAATTTGTACTAGGGAGTGGGGTATCTCTCTAGGGTAGCTGTTTGTACTAGGAAGTGGGATATCTTTCTAGGGCAGCTGGTTGTAACAAGGGTGGGGTATCTCTTGTTATTGTTGTAATAGATCTGAGGGCTCTTCATAGGTGGGGTATCCTAGGAGAAGAGTGCCTGAGTCTGTAAAGGTTTCCAAGACACCTGTAAGCTTTGTTTGTGTTAGTTGAAAGTCTCACAAGGGTGTGAGGACTGGACGTAGGTCACAAGGAGGTGACCAAACCAGTATAAATCTGCTGTGTGCTTTACTGCTTTCATATTCTTTATCGTTCATTCCATAAACCTGCGCGAAATTAATCTTAGTCGTTAAAAAGGGGAAAAAGTTTTTAAATCTCAATTCACCCCCCCTCTTGAGACTGAAGCCACTTGGTAACAAATGGTATCAGAGCTAGACTCTTATATAAAGGGCCTAGCAGCTTCAAGAGAAATGGCTTCAGGTTGGTCTACGCAAGAGGGTGCATCTCTTACCCGTCCTCCGGGATTCAACGGGGAAGACTATGCATATTGGAAAGAAAGAATGAGAATATTCATAGAAGGGGTAGATATAGATATATGGGATGCTGTGGAAAATGGACCTTTGGTCCCACACACATGGTAAATGGCACACTCACAGTGAAAGAAAGAAATGAATGGACAGATAACGATAAAAGGAAAGTTCAACACAATTTCCGTGCCAAGAACATTATCACTTCCGCACTTAGTCCCGATGAATTATTCAGAGTATCAAATTGTAAAACTGCTCAAGAAATGTGGGGCAACCTTCAAGTCACTCATGAAGGTACTAGTGAGGTAAAAAGAGCAAGAACAAATACTCTCATCCGGGAATATGAATTATTCAGAATGAATCAAGGAGAATATATACAATAAATGCAAAAGCGGTTCACTCACATAGTGAATAAATTGGGTTCATTAGGAAAATCATTTCCTCCCGAAGACTTGATCAACAAAGTATTGAGATGCCTAAACAGTGAATGGCAACCAAAGGTAACTGCAATAACTGAATCAAGGAACTTAACTACCATGACTCTCACCACCCTGTTTGGAAAACTACTAGAGCACGAATTAGAGCTCACTCGTCTAGCAGAGCATGAAGAAAAAGACAAGAAAAAGAAAAGCTTAGCTCTCAAGGCTTCGAGTTCAAATCCAACTGATGATAGTGATGATTCAGAAGATGAAGATGATGAAGACGAGGAGAATATGGATCTAATGGTTAGAAAATTCAAAAAGTTCATGAGATCACTCAAAAAGAATTCTCCAACCAAAAGAGTCTCAAGCAAGGAAAACTTCTCAAGTCCACCAACTTGCTACGAATGTGGAAAATCCGGACACATGAAGATGGAGTGCCCAAAATTACAAAGAAAACGGTCAAAGTTTGAAAAAGGGATCCAAAGGAAACAAGAGTAGAAAAGCCTACATAGCATGGGAAGACAATGACATGAACTCATCAGATAATTCAGAAAGTGAAAAAGATCAAGTTGCTCTCATGGCAGACCACGACAGCGAAAGTGAAACTGAGGTATATTCTAACTCTGAAACTCTACAAAATGCATATGATGAATTACATGAAGCATTTGTTGACTTGCATGATAATTCTGTAAAATTAGCTAAGGCTTTAAGTAAATCTAAGAAAACCATTGCTCATCTTCAAAATGAAGTAAATGCTTTAACTAAAGAAAAATTAGAGCTTAGAAAAGAAAATGATGATCTTGTTTATTCTAAGGCAAATTATGTATGTGATAAGTGTACAGAACATGAAAAGAAAATCCATGAGCTTGAATGGAGATTAGGAAAAATGTATGTACAAAACAAACAACATGTGCATCCTAGGCCACAAAGAAACGGTTCTATGAAAAAAAAATTCAATTATAAGCCTAAGTTCACTACTAGTCCATATATTAAATGTGATTACTGTGCCAAACTAGGACATACTGCATCTGTTTGCATGGCTAGAGGAAGACAAGTTGTGAAAAAGGTATGGGTTCCCAAAGGGACTATACCAAGTACTAATCCACAAGGACCCAAAGAAATTTGAGTACCAAAATTTTCAACTTGATCTCTTTGCAGGCATGCTTCAAGGTATGGGGGCAGATTGATACCTTGACAGCAAAGACTCAAAGCGCATGACTGAAGATGCAACAAAGTTCTTAACACTCACCCCTGGAAAAAGCGGTCATGTGACTTGTGATAACAACAATAGAGGAAGAATCGCCGGTGAATGTTAGATTGATAAAGTTTTATTCACCTCTATTGAAAATGTGCTTAATGGATAAGAACTCAAGAATAGTTATTAAGTATTAGTCTAATATGTGTCTATTAAAATAGAGTAATCCTTGATCTCATTTCATGCATCATTGAGGACATCATTTAGAGTAAATAGCAACATCTCAACTATGATGGATTACATTTCGATTAAATGTGACAACTCAAGCGCAAATTAGCCAATCAAAGAACCCTGTTCAACATTCTAGACTAGGAAGCATGTTCAAAAAGGTGATTATGTGATTAATTTAGTTGAGTATTCAAAACAGCTAACTGAGATTTTCTTTCTAAAACCATTGCAAAAGGAAGTAAATCTTTTTCTTTAAAAAAAAAACAATTGATTTATCATGTCTTATGTTAGGTTATCTTGTGTTGCAACCCGACTCACACCATTTGGTGGTTTATGCAATTTTTTTTTAAAAAATGCAATGGACTCATTGTTATTATTAGCTGCGTTTGTGACTCACTAACTAAGTTTCGCACTAACCCTTTTGATCATGACAAAAGGGGGAGAAATATAGGATTGTCACTTTGCATGTAGACAGGGGGAGCATCAAGTAAGGGGGAGTCTAGATACATATCATGAATAATGAATTATTTTGCTTGATGAACTAACCTCCCACCTGAGATTAATCAAAAGTTTTGTCATCATCAAAAAGGGGGAGAATGTGGATATCTTGTGTTGCAGGTTAAGTTTTGATGATGAAGTGGTTAAGACCTAGTGATGATGAAGTGATCAAAGTCAAAATGACAATTGGACCGAAGTCAAAATGACAAGAAGGTTAGGTTTTGATGATATGCTCAAAGCGGAAATCCAAGGCAATCAAGACTCAAGAAATAATGGTAGCCTCTAGTCTTTGGGGCTTGTCTTAGGAAATTATGTAAGCCGTTTCTGAGGGTCAGCTCATCTCACAGTGTCATGCCGTCACTATTTTTCAAATGCATGCATGCACATAAGCAAGGCACGTAAACATAAAAACCTATTTGTGAAAGTAAGAAATCGATTCACACTATTTTATCTAAACCTTAAAATCGATTTTCAACTCCTTATGAAAGAAAGATATCGATTCATAACCTCTTTCCTAAAGCAAAGAATCGATTTCCAAGATGTTTTCAAAAAGAAAGAAATCGATTCCTTTTATTTATTCAGGCATATAATCGATTTTCATCTTAGCATTTTCAGGCATATAATGGATTTTCATCTTAGCATTTTTAGGCATATAATCGATTTTCATCTTAGTGTTTCTAGGCACATAATCGATTGTCTCCTTAGACAATTCAGGCACATAATCGATTTTCATCCTAGTTGTATTCAGGAACATTCGATTTTTATATTTAGGCCATTCAGGCACATAATCGATTTCCTAATATCTACAATGTACTCAACAGTCATATATTTTATACGCCTATAAATAGAGGCTTCACATCTCATTTTCAACACAACCCATTTTACGAAAAACGCATCACACGAAAAACATCCCTTTTCACTTACACTTCTACTCTTCACGCACTGTTCGTCTGTCAGACCTGATCTCTCTCAAGGGTTAGTTGGGTTGGGGATTTCAAGTTTTTGGATCTGCCTACATAAGAGGTATTTTGGTATTTAATTTGTAATTTGTTTATCATTGTAATTTGTACTAGGGAGTGGGGTATCTCTCTAGGGTAGCTGTTTGTACTAGGAAGTGAGGTATCTTTCTAGGGCAGCTGGTTGTAACAAGGGTGGGGTATCTCTTGTTATTGTTGTAATAGATCTGAGGGCTCTTCATAGGTGGGGTATCCTAGGAGAAGAGTGCCTGAGTCTGTAAAGGTTTCCAAGACACCTGTAAGCTTTGTTTGTGTTAGTTGAAAATCTCACAAGGGTGTGAGGACTGGACGTAGGTCACTAGGATGTGACCGAACCAGTATAAATCTGCTGTGTGCTTTACTGCTTTCATATTCTTTATCGTTCATTCCATAAACCTGGGCGAAATTAATCTAAGTCGTTAAAAAGGGGAAAAAGTTTTTAAATCTCAATTCACCCCCCTCTTGAGGCTGAAGCCACTTGGTAACAATGTGGTGGAGAGGGAGGACATGAGGTTTTCGTGTTTTGTGTGGAGGCAATTTGGTGATTCGGATGGTGGCTGATAGTGGTTGTATGGCGACGATCTGGTGGCGGTGAGGGGTGTGAGGTCGTGGTTACGACTGTTGTGGTGGTGGTTGCTGAGTTGATGGGAACAGGGAGAGTGGGTGAGGCTGAGAGGAGGTTTTGGAGTAGAGCACCACCTTTGGAGGGTGGCACACGGTGGTAGTATTGAGGGATCCTCTTTTCCCTCTCTCTGTTTCCCTTCTCCCTTTGTTTTTTCATATTCTTTATTCTGTCTCTTTACTGCTCTATTTTTGTGTCATGCGTCCCCCCCCCCCAATTTTTGTGACTGTGTTACTGTTTTATAGGTGAATTGATGAGGTGATGAGGGGCTAAAAGGACAGTCAGTAATTTGGGCAATTTTAGGACACAAAAGGACAGTCAAAGGAAGGACAAGAGCAAGAAAAAGGAATCAAAAAGGACAGCCAAGCAACTAGGGAAGCTGCTGCGCCCTCTTCCTCTTCTTTTTTTCCTTTTTTTGAAATTTTGTATTTTTAATTCTTTTGTATTATTTTTGTACTATTTTTTTGCTGTTTGCTTTTTGGGTTCATATGTGTAAAAAACTGTATTATATAATAAAAGACCTTTGACTATTCAGCTTTCTATTTATTATTTTATTTATTTATTTTTGCACTAATAACAATAGCCTAAATAATAACAACAACGGAATAAAATAAAACGAGCATCAAACAATCGTTGTACGAGAGTGCCAAAGACACGCGCGTTTAGAACAATACGTGACACAATGAGAATAAGAATTTTTGGATTTTAATTGATCGGACAAAATTAGGGTATGACACGTTGGTATTGTTCGGGTGCGGTGTACGCCCGCCCTGTAGTCACTTGAGTTAACATTTCCAGAATCTGCTGTACGACGTTGGCCGGTAGTACGATATTTGCCTGAGTGGCCGGTCTAGAGGGTGTGCCTTGAACAGTGTTCTCACCTGTGACCGGGACGCCCTCCGGGGTTGCTTGTGGTTGGTTAGGAATACCAACCACGCTCTGCACGAGCGGGTTCCTCTGGCGGGGAGGTTTACCTCGCGGGGCCATAGAAATGGAGGTGAGATAACGCCTGGTGCGGTGCTCCCACTGTGGTCGCCAATGAACCGAGGAGCTCAACCTTGGAGCGGGCACGAGCAGTCGAGTCCTAAGTCCGAAAGTATGAATTGATTGGATGAATGATATCTGGTAGTACGCAGAGTCCTGCCCGGGTGGGGTGGTACCTGCAATAACACTCTGACGCCCAAGTCAGTGGAATAAGAGTGTGTGAGCAGAGTAACAATATGGGTAAGAATACGTGTACTTGTCAGTGGGAACAGTGCCTCTTTATATAGCATCAGAGGGGCAGTGCTGGCTGTTGGATCGGCGTGGTCGATCTCGACCGTTGATCAAGCGAGCCTCAGCGAAGGCAGATCTGAGCAGTTGATCGTAGTAGATTTGATCGTTATTTCTCCATTTCGTTCATGGGCCGGTCTCGGCCAGTCCTGCATCGGATTGGGCCGAAGGCCCAGCCCAGAACACATATATATTTTTCGGTATAAAAGGTAATAATATTCTATCAAAATAAAAAATAAAAAACTAATATTGTTTATCAATACATTTACATCCAGTGGTAGTCTCCACATAGAATGTCCACCTCGGTTTCCTGCCAAGCTTCCAGTGTAACACCCCAATTTTCGTATTTATATGTTTGTGTATATGTATGAACAGAAAAATAGCTTTAGTGATACATTGTGTTATTATGTAATTATTATTTGACACATAGAATAATTGTATTCGGAAAGTCATTTTAATTAATTGTTTTATTTTATAAAATATTAGCATATAAGGTATAAATTATTTTGGATTGTAGAAGCAATAAAATGGTATTTGTTTTCAAAATGGACTTAAAAATGATTTTGGGCCCTTACACTTACGCCCATGTTTTATCTTGCTGCAAAACCTAAATTCTTATTCACCTCATTCACTTACAAGCAAGACCAGTGCCGTACTTCCTTCGATTGCGGTTCCTTTCTCTTTCGGTGAGGGAGTTGCTTTCCTACTTATGTCTAATACCCTTAAATCCCAAGCCTATTCCTTCTTTTTAATTCCAATGAATTAGTAGTATTTCACTATTTTTTATCCTACCACCTCTTCGATCTATTTTGCTGCTGCCCATTTCATTCTATTGGCCACGTGAATGTAGAATGCAACTGGTCAATCAGATTTTTCATTCAACGTACTCTTGATTCATGGTCTATGCACAAAGATTTAGAGATGTGCTATAATTCCTTACAGTCCACGTTTGCAACCTAGAATTTACAATCCTCAAATTCAATATGACTAAGGTCCGATTGAAATAGACCTCGATGCATTGGACACGCCCGTGGAACTCATATTATGGGAGACACATCAACAAGTTTGTTAAATCAATCCTTTCATCAATGTGATTAAATTGGAGTACTTTAACATCAAGCTCAACTACTAGGTTTCGACCACCCCAATCCTTGTTTTGAAAAGTGGACGCCAAATTCGGATTCCTTGTGTCAGGACCATTGAGAAATGCTAGTCGCTTCATCGATGCATTGAAGTTGATGAAGAACATGTACCTGTCAGAGTTATACTGTGTAGTCACGTTCCGTTAGCACGTTGGACCTGTCGGTGCTAGATATTTCTCAGCCCTCCGTGTTGCACGAGTTTCCTTTTCCAGGTAAGGGTGGGTCTCATCTTCTCTATAATAGGGTTTTATGATGGGGACTAAGTAGGGGTAGGCTCTATGTATGCCATTTTATGTATTTCTAGTGATTATTGATGAACCCTAGGCATATGACAACTTGTTGTTGAGAAATTGTGGTTTGCGTGCTAAGTGCTTGGATACTCCTTGATGGTATTGTGATTGATAATGATTCGGTGGATGATTTTTGATGACTCTTTACGTGTTCATGATTGATTTGTGATGTGATATTATTTTTACGGTTGATATGCGATTTGAAGTTGTTTGTATGAGTTGTATGTGATTTGATGAAGTTGTGTTGCTCGAATTGTTGTTGCTGGACTTTGTTGTCTAGGTGCAGAATTAGGCGCCCTGAGTGGGGCGCCCTGTGCCAAGCATTGTTGTTGCTGGAATTTTGGCCACGGAATTAGGCGTCCTCGCGATTGGGCGCCCCGTGCCAAGTTGTTGCGTTTTTGGTTGAATTTTCCATTTCAGGAATTGGCGCACTTGTGCCGGGCGCATGAGCCAAAGTTTGTGTTGCTGAATTGTGCTTGCTGTTGTGCTGAATTGTGCTTGTTGTGTGTGCGTGTCAGTGTGCGTGCGTCGTGTTGCTTCCGGATGTCTAAGTTGTGTCTTAGGCGCCCAGTGCCTGGGCGCCATTTTCAGGACGTTCCCGATTTTTAATAAAAACTGTTTTCGCTATAACTTTTGACTCGGGTGTCCGTTTTAAACGTTTCAAAAAGTATTGTGAAGCCCATTTCGTTGTCTATTTGTGTGTCCCATTTTTAAACGCGAAAACTTATTATTTTCTGATGGTTCTGGGCGCCCAAGTGGCTGCCCCGATGGTAGTTGTTGTTGCGTTGCAAAACTGTTTTCGGTGTCTAAACCTTTTTGGTGTCAATGACAATGTTCTAAAGAACGTTTCTGCCTTAGTGGCCAACATTAATTATAATGACGTGTAAATGACTGTTTTGCCCTTAGTGGCTAAATATTATGTATAATGACGTGTAAATGACCGCTTGCCCTTAGTGGCTAATATTATTTATAATGACGTGTAAATGACTGTTTTGCCCTTGGTGGCTAATATTATCTATAATGATGTGTAAATGACGATGACGCCCTTAGTGGCTAGTTAAATGACCGTTTTGCCCTTAGTGGCTATTATTATTTATAATGATGTGTAAATGACGATGATGCCCTTGGTGACTAGTAAATGACGTTTTTGCCCTCAGTGGCTATTGTTTGAGTTGATGATGTTTATGAATGAGTGACGATGAAAACCCAGTGACGTTTTGAGGCCCAAAAAGGCTAAGTGATGTTAAGGCCTAAAAGGCTAAGCGACGATGATAATAAGCGATGATGAATTATAGCGACGATGTTGTGTGTAGTTATGAATTGACAGGTGTTGTGCCCTTTTTGGCAAATTGGTAAGTGACGGGTCACATTGTTGACTGTGTTTGTGTGTGTTTGTGTGTGATGCATGTCGTAGTGTCCCATGCATCCCATGTGCATAATGTGAAGAATAGGCTTCGGCCTCTTGTGAAGAATAGGCTTCGGCCTCTTGTGAAGAATAGGCTTCGGCCTCTTGTGAAGAATAGGCTTCGGCCTCCTGTGAAGAATAGGCTCGGCCTCTTAATTGTGATGAATATGGTACCATCATGCATATGCCCGCGAGTGGGTTGCACTTCATATACTTACATAACATTGTGATGAGCTTTGGTAGTGATTGAATTGATGTTTGTGATGTGGTCTATATAGCTGGCGTTGCGATGAGTTGTTGTGGTGATTAATATTGATGATTGATTTGATAATTCGTGACGCGGTTGATATAGTGTCATAACCCTAGCATAGTACTTATCATAAGCTTTATTATATTGCTAGATGAACTCACCCCTTCTGTTTGAATGTTACCCCTATGCGGTAACGTGCAGGTGATCTTGAGTGAAGGCTTAGGTATCTTCACTAGCTGAGTCGGGTCGTCTGCTCTGATTATGTAACACTAAGGGGAAATGATGTTGTTTAAGTTACTTATGGTTGTTGTTGTTGTTGGATTTTAGTATTGTCAGCCTTGCCTGGTTGCAATGCCTATTACAATTAAATTGTTGGATTTTCCGCTGTGAGGTTATATTTTAATTTACAATGACGTTTTGTAAGTAGTATAAGACTGTTTTCGAAAAGCGAGTAATTTGGCGCGTGATGTTTAACGAAGTAAGTGTGACATCCCTTGTGGTGTATTTAAAATTTGAAAACTCTGATTTTTATGCAAATAAATTAATGGGTAGAAAAGGGGTGTTACATTAGTGGTATCAGAGCAATGGTTGGTCCGTCCGGCCAAGTCGTCGAGTCGTTGTGTCGGTTAACGACCAACTGTTGTCTTTTAGTACTAACCGTTGTTTACATTGCAGGTTGTCCGAATCAGGTAAATTTTATTGGATTGTTCGGTCCTAACCGGACTGTTTGGGTTGTTTGGTTTGCCTTTCTGATGTGTGAATTCTGAGTAGAGTTGCAAGCATCGCTTAATTTATCCTTGGTAGTTATTAACCTGACTAATTCAATCGGTAAGTTTTAAGGTAAAGAGGTATGCAATAAGTATTCCGTAGAGGAACCAGCAAGGTGATAACAGATAAAAAGAAGTTAGACTATTAGAGAGAACTCAAATGACTCCTCCCCTTAGAGAGAATTTTTCATGGAGCTTGGTCTATTCTTTAAGCCGTGTGTTATGTGTCTATTCTGTTTTCTGTGTGAACTCTGTAATTTTCCTTTTGTTTTGTGTTTGTTGTTCTCTGAATTCTGACTTCATTAGTCTGAGTTTCTAGGATTTGACATTGTAGTTGTTATAAAATTATTCGTGTTGTGATTTGGTGATCTAAGAATAAAATGTGCACTTAGTCCCCTTGTATACTTCTATTAATTTAGTTTGTTGTTGGATACTCACATATGTTTTTGAATTGTTTAACTTGTTTAATTTGTTTAAATTTGTTTTAATGGAATAACACTAAAGTCTTTTTGTAGCGTGTTTTGATGTTAGAGACTGAATGCATTGTAAAATTATTTTGTTGACTATTTTCAGTTGTTACTACACTATTAACTTGCTACAGTGCTTTTAATCAATGCAAGTAATAATGTTCTTGTTCAACCGCTATAATTATTGTCTCTTTATTTTTTAAAAAAAAATTGCAATTGGATATAATGATTTTAGCTGCAGACTATTTTCTCATGTATTACTACCT
The DNA here is from genome assembly GCA_039519185.1 of Astragalus membranaceus. Lineage (NCBI taxonomy): Eukaryota > Viridiplantae > Streptophyta > Magnoliopsida > Fabales > Fabaceae > Astragalus > Astragalus membranaceus. The sequence continues at coordinate 59,778,115 of CM076849.1, forward strand.
TCACTTGTTTTATTCTACTTGCTAAATTTTTCTCAACGTGCGATAATGTTTTGATCATTGTAAGTAATGGCGTCTTTGGTTAAATATTTTAATTTTACCTTCTTTCACTTATAATTGCGTTTCGAATGAGAGCCTAGAGTTGTTATAGTATATTTGCCAACAATCCACTTTATGTATAAAATTTCTAAAGTAAGTTACACTTTATAAAAAAAAAAAAATCATAATAATAATATTATTATTGAAGTCCTTTGATATTCTTCCGTTGTTTTCTTCTTAACTTATTATTTGGATACTAAGTTGTGTGATCTCTATGTTAATTGACCCTTGCGTTCTTCAATATGCGAATTGTGTGAATGTTAAATTGTCTGAATTTAGTACCTTGAGTGTTCACTATTCTTAGTCATAAAAATTTCCCTTTGTAAATTTATGCTTTGTCTTTTGTTGAGACCTCCTCTCATTGAGTGTCATTGACAACTTCTCTTTTGACTTCGACAAGGTTTAGGCTATCCTCCCGTGTTTGAACTCTCTAAGTATTTATTCTCTTATTTTGTCCTTGGACCTATGAAATTTCGAGGACGAAATTTTTTTTTAGGGGGGTTGAATTGTAACACCCCAATTTTCGTATTTATATGTTTGTGTATATGTATGAACAGAAAAATAGCTTTAGTGATACATTGTGTTATTATGTAATTATTATTTGACGCATAGAATAATTGTATTCGGAAAGTCATTTTAATTAATTGTTTTATTTTATAAAATATTAGCATATAAGGTATAAATTATTTTGGATTGTAGAAGCAATAAAATGGTATTTGTTTTCAAAATGGACTTAAAAATGATTTTGGGCCCTTACACTTACGCCCATGTTTTATCTTGCTGCAAAACCTAAATTCTTATTCACCTCATTCACTTACAAGCAAGACCAGTGCCGTACTTCCTTCGATTGCGGTTCCTTTCTCTTTCGGTGAGGGAGTTGCTTTCCTACTTATGTCTAATACCCTTAAATCCCAAGCCTATTCCTTCTTTTTAATTCCAATGAATTAGTAGTATTTCACTATTTTTTATCCTACCACCTCTTCGATCTATTTTGCTGCTGCCCATTTCATTCTATTGGCCACGTGAATGTAGAATGCAACTGGTCAATCAGATTTTTCATTCAACGTACTCTTGATTCATGGTCTATGCACAAAGATTTAGAGATGTGCTATAATTCCTTACAGTCCACGTTTGCAACCTAGAATTTACAATCCTCAAATTCAATATGACTAAGGTCCGATTGAAATAGACCTCGATGCATTGGACACGCCCGTGGAACTCATATTATGGGAGACACATCAACAAGTTTGTTAAATCAATCCTTTCATCAATGTGATTAAATTGGAGTACTTTAACATCAAGCTCAACTACTAGGTTTCGACCACCCCAATCCTTGTTTTGAAAAGTGGACGCCAAATTCGGATTCCTTGTGTCAGGACCATTGAGAAATGCTAGTCGCTTCATCGATGCATTGAAGTTGATGAAGAACATGTACCTGTCAGAGTTATACTGTGTAGTCACGTTCCGTTAGCACGTTGGACCTGTCGGTGCTAGATATTTCTCAGCCCTCCGTGTTGCACGAGTTTCCTTTTCCAGGTAAGGGTGGGTCTCATCTTCTCTATAATAGGGTTTTATGATGGGGACTAAGTAGGGGTAGGCTCTATGTATGCCATTTTATGTATTTCTAGTGATTATTGATGAACCCTAGGCATATGACAACTTGTTGTTGAGAAATTGTGGTTTGCGTGCTAAGTGCTTGGATACTCCTTGATGGTATTGTGATTGATAATGATTCGGTGGATGATTTTTGATGACTCTTTACGTGTTCATGATTGATTTGTGATGTGATATTATTTTTACGGTTGATATGCGATTTGAAGTTGTTTGTATGAGTTGTATGTGATTTGATGAAGTTGTGTTGCTCGAATTGTTGTTGCTGGACTTTGTTGTCTAGGTGCAGAATTAGGCGCCCTGAGTGGGGCGCCCTGTGCCAAGCATTGTTGTTGCTGGAATTTTGGCCACGGAATTAGGCGTCCTCGCGATTGGGCGCCCCGTGCCAAGTTGTTGCGTTTTTGGTTGAATTTTCCATTTCAGGAATTGGCGCACTTGTGCTGGGCGCATGAGCCAAAGTTTGTGTTGCTGAATTGTGCTTGCTGTTGTGCTGAATTGTGCTTGTTGTGTGTGCGTGTCAGTGTGCGTGCGTCGTGTTGCTTCCGGATGTCTAAGTTGTGTCTTAGGCGCCCAGTGCCTGGGCGCCATTTTCAGGACGTTCCCGATTTTTAATAAAAACTGTTTTCGCTATAACTTTTGACTCGGGTGTCCGTTTTAAACGTTTCAAAAAGTATTGTGAAGCCCATTTCGTTGTCTATCTGTGTGTCCCATTTTTAAACGCGAAAACTTATTATTTTCTGATGGTTCTGGGCGCCCAAGTGGCTGCCCCGATGGTAGTTGTTGTTGCGTTGCAAAACTGTTTTCGGTGTCTAAACCTTTTTGGTGTCAATGACAATGTTCTAAAGAACGTTTCTGCCTTAGTGGCCAACATTAATTATAATGACGTGTAAATGACTGTTTTGCCCTTAGTGGCTAAATATTATGTATAATGACGTGTAAATGACCGCTTGCCCTTAGTGGCTAATATTATTTATAATGACGTGTAAATGACTGTTTTGCCCTTGGTGGCTAATATTATCTATAATGATGTGTAAATGACGATGACGCCCTTAGTGGCTAGTTAAATGACCGTTTTGCCCTTAGTGGCTATTATTATTTATAATGATGTGTAAATGACGATGATGCCCTTGGTGACTAGTAAATGACGTTTTTGCCCTCAGTGGCTATTGTTTGAGTTGATGATGTTTATGAATGAGTGACGATGAAAACCCAGTGACGTTTTGAGGCCCAAAAAGGCTAAGTGATGTTAAGGCCTAAAAGGCTAAGCGACGATGATAATAAGCGATGATGAATTATAGCGACGATGTTGTGTGTAGTTATGAATTGACAGGTGTTGTGCCCTTTTTGGCAAATTGGTAAGTGACGGGTCACATTGTTGACTGTGTTTGTGTGTGTTTGTGTGTGATGCATGTCGTAGTGTCCCATGCATCCCATGTGCATAATGTGAAGAATAGGCTTCGGCCTCTTGTGAAGAATAGGCTTCGGCCTCTTGTGAAGAATAGGCTTCGGCCTCTTGTGAAGAATAGGCTTCGGCCTCCTGTGAAGAATAGGCTCGGCCTCTTAATTGTGATGAATATGGTACCATCATGCATATGCCCGCGAGTGGGTTGCACTTCATATACTTACATAACATTGTGATGAGCTTTGGTAGTGATTGAATTGATGTTTGTGATGTGGTCTATATAGCTGGCGTTGCGATGAGTTGTTGTGGTGATTAATATTGATGATTGATTTGATAATTCGTGACGCGGTTGATATAGTGTCATAACCCTAGCATAGTACTTATCATAAGCTTTATTATATTGCTAGATGAACTCACCCCTTCTGTTTGAATGTTACCCCTATGCGGTAACGTGCAGGTGATCTTGAGTGAAGGCTTAGGTATCTTCACTAGCTGAGTCGGGTCGTCTGCTCTGATTATGTAACACTAAGGGGAAATGATGTTGTTTAAGTTACTTATGGTTGTTGTTGTTGTTGGATTTTAGTATTGTCAGCCTTGCCTGGTTGCAATGCCTATTACAATTAAATTGTTGGATTTTCCGCTGTGAGGTTATATTTTAATTTACAATGACGTTTTGTAAGTAGTATAAGACTGTTTTCGAAAAGCGAGTAATTTGGCGCGTGATGTTTAACGAAGTAAGTGTGACATCCCTTGTGGTGTATTTAAAATTTGAAAACTCTGATTTTTATGCAAATAAATTAATGGGTAGAAAAGGGGTGTTACATTAGTGGTATCAGAGCAATGGTTGGTCCGTCCGGCCAAGTCGTCGAGTCGTTGTGTCGGTTAACGACCAACTGTTGTCTTTTAGTACTAACCGTTGTTTACATTGCAGGTTGTCCGAATCAGGTAAATTTTATTGGATTGTTCGGTCCTAACCGGACTGTTTGTGTTGTTTGGTTTGCCTTTCTGATGTGTGAATTCTGAGTAGAGTTGCAAGCATCGCTTAATTTATCCTTGGTAGTTATTAACCTGACTAATTCAATCGGTAAGTTTTAAGGTAAAGAGGTATGCAATAAGTATTCCGTAGAGGAACCAGCAAGGTGATAACAGATAAAAAGAAGTTAGACTATTAGAGAGAACTCAAATGACTCCTCCCCTTAGAGAGAATTTTTCATGGAGCTTGGTCTATTCTTTAAGCCGTGTGTTATGTGTCTATTCTGTTTTCTGTGTGAACTCTGTAATTTTCCTTTTGTTTTGTGTTTGTTGTTCTCTGAATTCTGACTTCATTAGTCTGAGTTTCTAGGATTTGACATTGTAGTTGTTATAAAATTATTCGTGTTGTGATTTGGTGATCTAAGAATAAAATGTGCACTTAGTCCCCTTGTATACTTCTATTAATTTAGTTTGTTGTTGGATACTCACATATGTTTTTGAATTGTTTAACTTGTTTAATTTGTTTAAATTTGTTTTAATGGAATAACACTAAAGTCTTTTTGTAGCGTGTTTTGATGTTAGAGACTGAATGCATTGTAAAATTATTTTGTTGACTATTTTCAGTTGTTACTACACTATTAACTTGCTACAGTGCTTTTAATCAATGCAAGTAATAATGTTCTTGTTCAACCGCTATAATTATTGTCTCTTTATTTTTAAAAAAAAAAATTGCAATTGGATATAATGATTTTAGCTGCAGACTATTTTCTCATGTATTACTACCTTCACTTGTTTTATTCTACTTGCTAAATTTTTCTCAACGTGCGATAATGTTTTGATCATTGTAAGTAATGGCGTCTTTGGTTAAATATTTTAATTTTACCTTCTTTCACTTATAATTGCGTTTCGAATGAGAGCCTAGAGTTGTTATAGTATATTTGCCAACAATCCACTTTATGTATAAAATTTCTAAAGTAAGTTACACTTTATAAAAAAAAAAAAAATCATAATAATAATATTATTATTGAAGTCCTTTGATATTCTTCCGTTGTTTTCTTCTTAACTTATTATTTGGATACTAAGTTGTGTGATCTCTATGTTAATTGACCCTTGCGTTCTTCAATATGCGAATTGTGTGAATGTTAAATTGTCTGAATTTAGTACCTTGAGTGTTCACTATTCTTAGTCATAAAAATTTCCCTTTGTAAATTTATGCTTTGTCTTTTGTTGAGACCTCCTCTCATTGAGTGTCATTGACAACTTCTCTTTTGACTTCGACAAGGTTTAGGCTATCCTCCCGTGTTTGAACTCTCTAAGTATTTATTCTCTTATTTTGTCTTTGGACCTATGAAATTTCGAGGACGAAATTTTTTTTTAGGGGGGTTGAATTGTAACACCCCAATTTTCGTATTTATATGTTTGTGTATATGTATGAACAGAAAAATAGCTTTAGTGATACATTGTGTTATTATGTAATTATTATTTGACGCATAGAATAATTGTATTCGGAAAGTCATTTTAATTAATTGTTTTATTTTATAAAATATTAGCATATAAGGTATAAATTATTTTGGATTGTAGAAGCAATAAAATGGTATTTGTTTTCAAAATGGACTTAAAAATGATTTTGGGCCCTTACACTTACGCCCATGTTTTATCTTGCTGCAAAACCTAAATTCTTATTCACCTCATTCACTTACAAGCAAGACCAGTGCCGTACTTCCTTCGATTGCGGTTCCTTTCTCTTTCGGTGAGGGAGTTGCTTTCCTACTTATGTCTAATACCCTTAAATCCCAAGCCTATTCCTTCTTTTTAATTCCAATGAATTAGTAGTATTTCACTATTTTTTATCCTACCACCTCTTCGATCTATTTTGCTGCTGCCCATTTCATTCTATTGGCCACGTGAATGTAGAATGCAACTGGTCAATCAGATTTTTCATTCAACGTACTCTTGATTCATGGTCTATGCACAAAGATTTAGAGATGTGCTATAATTCCTTACAGTCCACGTTTGCAACCTAGAATTTACAATCCTCAAATTCAATATGACTAAGGTCCGATTGAAATAGACCTCGATGCATTGGACACGCCCGTGGAACTCATATTATGGGAGACACATCAACAAGTTTGTTAAATCAATCCTTTCATCAATGTGATTAAATTGGAGTACTTTAACATCAAGCTCAACTACTAGGTTTCGACCACCCCAATCCTTGTTTTGAAAAGTGGACGCCAAATTCGGATTCCTTGTGTCAGGACCATTGAGAAATGCTAGTCGCTTCATCGATGCATTGAAGTTGATGAAGAACATGTACCTGTCAGAGTTATACTGTGTAGTCACGTTCCGTTAGCACGTTGGACCTGTCGGTGCTAGATATTTCTCAGCCCTCCGTGTTGCACGAGTTTCCTTTTCCAGGTAAGGGTGGGTCTCATCTTCTCTATAATAGGGTTTTATGATGGGGACTAAGTAGGGGTAGGCTCTATGTATGCCATTTTATGTATTTCTAGTGATTATTGATGAACCCTAGGCATATGACAACTTGTTGTTGAGAAATTGTGGTTTGCGTGCTAAGTGCTTGGATACTCCTTGATGGTATTGTGATTGATAATGATTCGGTGGATGATTTTTGATGACTCTTTACGTGTTCATGATTGATTTGTGATGTGATATTATTTTTACGGTTGATATGCGATTTGAAGTTGTTTGTATGAGTTGTATGTGATTTGATGAAGTTGTGTTGCTCGAATTGTTGTTGCTGGACTTTGTTGTCTAGGTGCAGAATTAGGCGCCCTGAGTGGGGCGCCCTGTGCCAAGCATTGTTGTTGCTGGAATTTTGGCCACGGAATTAGGCGTCCTCGCGATTGGGCGCCCCGTGCCAAGTTGTTGCGTTTTTGGTTGAATTTTCCATTTCAGGAATTGGCGCACTTGTGCTGGGCGCATGAGCCAAAGTTTGTGTTGCTGAATTGTGCTTGCTGTTGTGCTGAATTGTGCTTGTTGTGTGTGCGTGTCAGTGTGCGTGCGTCGTGTTGCTTCCGGATGTCTAAGTTGTGTCTTAGGCGCCCAGTGCCTGGGCGCCATTTTCAGGACGTTCCCGATTTTTAATAAAAACTGTTTTCGCTATAACTTTTGACTCGGGTGTCCGTTTTAAACGTTTCAAAAAGTATTGTGAAGCCCATTTCGTTGTCTATTTGTGTGTCCCATTTTTAAACGCGAAAACTTATTATTTTCTGATGGTTCTGGGCGGCCAAGTGGCTGCCCCGATGGTAGTTGTTGTTGCGTTGCAAAACTGTTTTCGGTGTCTAAACCTTTTTGGTGTCAATGACAATGTTCTAAAGAACGTTTCTGCCTTAGTGGCCAACATTAATTATAATGACGTGTAAATGACTGTTTTGCCCTTAGTGGCTAAATATTATGTATAATGACGTGTAAATGACCGCTTGCCCTTAGTGGCTAATATTATTTATAATGACGTGTAAATGACTGTTTTGCCCTTGGTGGCTAATATTATCTATAATGATGTGTAAATGACGATGACGCCCTTAGTGGCTAGTTAAATGACCGTTTTGCCCTTAGTGGCTATTATTATTTATAATGATGTGTAAATGACGATGATGCCCTTGGTGACTAGTAAATGACGTTTTTGCCCTCAGTGGCTATTGTTTGAGTTGATGATGTTTATGAATGAGTGACGATGAAAACCCAGTGACGTTTTGAGGCCCAAAAAGGCTAAGTGATGTTAAGGCCTAAAAGGCTAAGCGACGATGATAATAAGCGATGATGAATTATAGCGACGATGTTGTGTGTAGTTATGAATTGACAGGTGTTGTGCCCTTTTTGGCAAATTGGTAAGTGACGGGTCACATTGTTGACTGTGTTTGTGTGTGTTTGTGTGTGATGCATGTCGTAGTGTCCCATGCATCCCATGTGCATAATGTGAAGAATAGGCTTCGGCCTCTTGTGAAGAATAGGCTTCGGCCTCTTGTGAAGAATAGGCTTCGGCCTCTTGTGAAGAATAGGCTTCGGCCTCTTGTGAAGAATAGGCTTCGGCCTCCTGTGAAGAATAGGCTCGGCCTCTTAATTGTGATGAATATGGTACCATCATGCATATGCCCGCGAGTGGGTTGCACTTCATATACTTACATAACATTGTGATGAGCTTTGGTAGTGATTGAATTGATGTTTGTGATGTGGTCTATATAGCTGGCGTTGCGATGAGTTGTTGTGGTGATTAATATTGATGATTGATTTGATAATTCGTGACGCGGTTGATATAGTGTCATAACCCTAGCATAGTACTTATCATAAGCTTTATTATATTGCTAGATGAACTCACCCCTTCTGTTTGAATGTTACCCCTATGCGGTAACGTGCAGGTGATCTTGAGTGAAGGCTTAGGTATCTTCACTAGCTGAGTCGGGTCGTCTGCTCTGATTATGTAACACTAAGGGGAAATGATGTTGTTTAAGTTACTTATGGTTGTTGTTGTTGTTGGATTTTAGTATTGTCAGCCTTGCCTGGTTGCAATGCCTATTACAATTAAATTGTTGGATTTTCCGCTGTGAGGTTATATTTTAATTTACAATGACGTTTTGTAAGTAGTATAAGACTGTTTTCGAAAAGCGAGTAATTTGGCGCGTGATGTTTAACGAAGTAAGTGTGACATCCCTTGTGGTGTATTTAAAATTTGAAAACTCTGATTTTTATGCAAATAAATTAATGGGTAGAAAAGGGGTGTTACATTAGTGGTATCAGAGCAATGGTTGGTCCGTCCGGCCAAGTCGTCGAGTCGTTGTGTCGGTTAACGACCAACTGTTGTCTTTTAGTACTAACCGTTGTTTACATTGCAGGTTGTCCGAATCAGGTAAATTTTATTGGATTGTTCGGTCCTAACCGGACTATTTGTGTTGTTTGGTTTGCCTTTCTGATGTGTGAATTCTGAGTAGAGTTGCAAGCATCGCTTAATTTATCCTTGGTAGTTATTAACCTGACTAATTCAATCGGTAAGTTTTAAGGTAAAGAGGTATGCAATAAGTATTCCGTAGAGGAACCAGCAAGGTGATAACAGATAAAAAGAAGTTAGACTATTAGAGAGAACTCAAATGACTCCTCCCCTTAGAGAGAATTTTTCATGGAGCTTGGTCTATTCTTTAAGCCGTGTGTTATGTGTCTATTCTGTTTTCTGTGTGAACTCTGTAATTTTCCTTTTGTTTTGTGTTTGTTGTTCTCTGAATTCTGACTTCATTAGTCTGAGTTTCTAGGATTTGACATTGTAGTTGTTATAAAATTATTCGTGTTGTGATTTGGTGATCTAAGAATAAAATGTGCACTTAGTCCCCTTGTATACTTCTATTAATTTAGTTTGTTGTTGGATACTCACATATGTTTTTGAATTGTTTAACTTGTTTAATTTGTTTAAATTTGTTTTAATGGAATAACACTAAAGTCTTTTTGTAGCGTGTTTTGATGTTAGAGACTGAATGCATTGTAAAATTATTTTGTTGACTATTTTCAGTTGTTACTACACTATTAACTTGCTACAGTGCTTTTAATCAATGCAAGTAATAATGTTCTTGTTCAACCGCTATAATTATTGTCTCTTTATTTTTAAAAAAAAAATTGCAATTGGATATAATGATTTTAGCTGCAGACTATTTTCTCATGTATTACTACCTTCACTTGTTTTATTCTACTTGCTAAATTTTTCTCAACGTGCGATAATGTTTTGATCATTGTAAGTAATGGCGTCTTTGGTTAAATATTTTAATTTTACCTTCTTTCACTTATAATTGCGTTTCGAATGAGAGCCTAGAGTTGTTATAGTATATTTGCCAACAATCCACTTTATGTATAAAATTTCTAAAGTAAGTTACACTTTATAAAAAAAAAAAAAATCATAATAATAATATTATTATTGAAGTCCTTTGATATTCTTCCGTTGTTTTCTTCTTAACTTATTATTTGGATACTAAGTTGTGTGATCTCTATGTTAATTGACCCTTGCGTTCTTCAATATGCGAATTGTGTGAATGTTAAATTGTCTGAATTTAGTACCTTGAGTGTTCACTATTCTTAGTCATAAAAATTTCCCTTTGTAAATTTATGCTTTGTCTTTTGTTGAGACCTCCTCTCATTGAGTGTCATTGACAACTTCTCTTTTGACTTCGACAAGGTTTAGGCTATCCTCCCGTGTTTGAACTCTCTAAGTATTTATTCTCTTATTTTGTCCTTGGACCTATGAAATTTCGAGGACGAAATTTTTTTTTAGGGGGGTTGAATTGTAACACCCCAATTTTCGTATTTATATGTTTGTGTATATGTATGAACAGAAAAATAGCTTTAGTGATACATTGTGTTATTATGTAATTATTATTTGACGCATAGAATAATTGTATTCGGAAAGTCATTTTAATTAATTGTTTTATTTTATAAAATATTAGCATATAAGGTATAAATTATTTTGGATTGTAGAAGCAATAAAATGGTATTTGTTTTCAAAATGGACTTAAAAATGATTTTGGGCCCTTACACTTACGCCCATGTTTTATCTTGCTGCAAAACCTAAATTCTTATTCACCTCATTCACTTACAAGCAAGACCAGTGCCGTACTTCCTTCGATTGCGGTTCCTTTCTCTTTCGGTGAGGGAGTTGCTTTCCTACTTATGTCTAATACCCTTAAATCCCAAGCCTATTCCTTCTTTTTAATTCCAATGAATTAGTAGTATTTCACTATTTTTTATCCTACCACCTCTTCGATCTATTTTGCTGCTGCCCATTTCATTCTATTGGCCACGTGAATGTAGAATGCAACTGGTCAATCAGATTTTTCATTCAACGTACTCTTGATTCATGGTCTATGCACAAAGATTTAGAGATGTGCTATAATTCCTTACAGTCCACGTTTGCAACCTAGAATTTACAATCCTCAAATTCAATATGACTAAGGTCCGATTGAAATAGACCTCGATGCATTGGACACGCCCGTGGAACTCATATTATGGGAGACACATCAACAAGTTTGTTAAATCAATCCTTTCATCAATGTGATTAAATTGGAGTACTTTAACATCAAGCTCAACTACTAGGTTTCGACCACCCCAATCCTTGTTTTGAAAAGTGGACGCCAAATTCGGATTCCTTGTGTCAGGACCATTGAGAAATGCTAGTCGCTTCATCGATGCATTGAAGTTGATGAAGAACATGTACCTGTCAGAGTTATACTGTGTAGTCACGTTCCGTTAGCACGTTGGACCTGTCGGTGCTAGATATTTCTCAGCCCTCCGTGTTGCACGAGTTTCCTTTTCCAGGTAAGGGTGGGTCTCATCTTCTCTATAATAGGGTTTTATGATGGGGACTAAGTAGGGGTAGGCTCTATGTATGCCATTTTATGTATTTCTAGTGATTATTGATGAACCCTAGGCATATGACAACTTGTTGTTGAGAAATTGTGGTTTGCGTGCTAAGTGCTTGGATACTCCTTGATGGTATTGTGATTGATAATGATTCGGTGGATGATTTTTGATGACTCTTTACGTGTTCATGATTGATTTGTGATGTGATATTATTTTTACGGTTGATATGCGATTTGAAGTTGTTTGTATGAGTTGTATGTGATTTGATGAAGTTGTGTTGCTCGAATTGTTGTTGCTGGACTTTGTTGTCTAGGTGCAGAATTAGGCGCCCTGAGTGGGGCGCCCTGTGCCAAGCATTGTTGTTGCTGGAATTTTGGCCACGGAATTAGGCGTCCTCGCGATTGGGCGCCCCGTGCCAAGTTGTTGCGTTTTTGGTTGAATTTTCCATTTCAGGAATTGGCGCACTTGTGCTGGGCGCATGAGCCAAAGTTTGTGTTGCTGAATTGTGCTTGCTGTTGTGCTGAATTGTGCTTGTTGTGTGTGCGTGTCAGTGTGCGTGCGTCGTGTTGCTTCCGGATGTCTAAGTTGTGTCTTAGGCGCCCAGTGCCTGGGCGCCATTTTCAGGACGTTCCCGATTTTTAATAAAAACTGTTTTCGCTATAACTTTTGACTCGGGTGTCCGTTTTAAACGTTTCAAAAAGTATTGTGAAGCCCATTTCGTTGTCTATCTGTGTGTCCCATTTTTAAACGCGAAAACTTATTATTTTCTGATGGTTCTGGGCGCCCAAGTGGCTGCCCCGATGGTAGTTGTTGTTGCGTTGCAAAACTGTTTTCGGTGTCTAAACCTTTTTGGTGTCAATGACAATGTTCTAAAGAACGTTTCTGCCTTAGTGGCCAACATTAATTATAATGACGTGTAAATGACTGTTTTGCCCTTAGTGGCTAAATATTATGTATAATGACGTGTAAATGACCGCTTGCCCTTAGTGGCTAATATTATTTATAATGACGTGTAAATGACTGTTTTGCCCTTGGTGGCTAATATTATCTATAATGATGTGTAAATGACGATGACGCCCTTAGTGGCTAGTTAAATGACCGTTTTGCCCTTAGTGGCTATTATTATTTATAATGATGTGTAAATGACGATGATGCCCTTGGTGACTAGTAAATGACGTTTTTGCCCTCAGTGGCTATTGTTTGAGTTGATGATGTTTATGAATGAGTGACGATGAAAACCCAGTGACGTTTTGAGGCCCAAAAAGGCTAAGTGATGTTAAGGCCTAAAAGGCTAAGCGACGATGATAATAAGCGATGATGAATTATAGCGACGATGTTGTGTGTAGTTATGAATTGACAGGTGTTGTGCCCTTTTTGGCAAATTGGTAAGTGACGGGTCACATTGTTGACTGTGTTTGTGTGTGTTTGTGTGTGATGCATGTCGTAGTGTCCCATGCATCCCATGTGCATAATGTGAAGAATAGGCTTCGGCCTCTTGTGAAGAATAGGCTTCGGCCTCTTGTGAAGAATAGGCTTCGGCCTCTTGTGAAGAATAGGCTTCGGCCTCTTGTGAAGAATAGGCTTCGGCCTCCTGTGAAGAATAGGCTCGGCCTCTTAATTGTGATGAATATGGTACCATCATGCATATGCCCGCGAGTGGGTTGCACTTCATATACTTACATAACATTGTGATGAGCTTTGGTAGTGATTGAATTGATGTTTGTGATGTGGTCTATATAGCTGGCGTTGCGATGAGTTGTTGTGGTGATTAATATTGATGATTGATTTGATAATTCGTGACGCGGTTGATATAGTGTCATAACCCTAGCATAGTACTTATCATAAGCTTTATTATATTGCTAGATGAACTCACCCCTTCTGTTTGAATGTTACCCCTATGCGGTAACGTGCAGGTGATCTTGAGTGAAGGCTTAGGTATCTTCACTAGCTGAGTCGGGTCGTCTGCTCTGATTATGTAACACTAAGGGGAAATGATGTTGTTTAAGTTACTTATGGTTGTTGTTGTTGTTGGATTTTAGTATTGTCAGCCTTGCCTGGTTGCAATGCCTATTACAATTAAATTGTTGGATTTTCCGCTGTGAGGTTATATTTTAATTTACAATGACGTTTTGTAAGTAGTATAAGACTGTTTTCGAAAAGCGAGTAATTTGGCGCGTGATGTTTAACGAAGTAAGTGTGACATCCCTTGTGGTGTATTTAAAATTTGAAAACTCTGATTTTTATGCAAATAAATTAATGGGTAGAAAAGGGGTGTTACATCCAGCCTTTCCCGCCAACTTCCCACCAGTAGAATGCTGTCTCATGGTTCGTGTAGATTGCCAGCTCAGTGTCGTCGCCAACTAGGCTTCAGTTTCAGTCAGCGAAATAATGGGATGTGGTGTGGTCTGTCAGAAAAGTAACAGGACCAGCAGGTGTAGATGCGTAAGAATGTCAGATTTTTTTTTGATCAGAGCAGTGTCAGAATTTGAGAACTGACACACGCATACACTGGCAAGACACAAAGCTGTTGTTTCTATATTTTTATTTTTTGAATATCTCTCTCATAAAGAACAAAACGCTTGTGTACCTCTCTATCTGCTCTCTTTCTTTCTCTCCCCATCTCTCATTCTTCTTCCCTTTTCATATTCTGAAAAAATCTACACCTGTTCATATCACTCTCTTATGGTTTCCATTGATTTGATATGTTAAACAACATCATCATGGCGGAGGTAGCAAAAGTTAGCGAAACTTTAAGGGCAACCACACAAGGCTACGGCTCCGGGAACCAAAGGAAGGGGTTGAAGGTTAAGGTTAAACTTCTCAAATTTTAAAGAAAGCTTCCATCTCAGACTCATTTATAACTCTTTCAGTTTTCTTCGTCACTATTTTCAAGTTCTTCAATGGTAAGGTATTTTGTTGTTTCAATTTTTTGGGTTCCTTCTTCAACTGATGTTCGTCTCCCTGTACATATGTCATTCTATCTTTCCTTTTTCTTCTTCTTCACCATTCTTTTAATATGACTGATTTGAAGGCAACCATGTTTTTAAACATAGGGATTTTTGGGATTTTGCTAATTTTATGGATAGGGATTTTACGTTTTTTATTGATTATAGGGATTTTACTGATTTTGAGTTGGAGATTTGAGATCTAGACGCTTCAAGGAGAGGGAAAGATGGGAGAGCGGCGGTGCAAACGGTGTTCGAATGCGGAGGTGCAAACGGTGCAGACGACGCCTGCGGTGACCGAATCGGCACTCACAGCAGAAGGTATGGTTACCCCTCTTCTTTCCTCACTCTTATTCTTTTGCTCCCTAAATTGTTTCTCTCTATTTTTTTTGGTCTTTTACGATGAAAGTCTCCCATTTGTGTTGCTTCTTTGATGAAATTCCTAAGCTTGGATTAGGGAGAATTGGTGGTTCTGCAGTTGATTCTATCAAAGTTCTGGGTTTGTTAATTATATTCCCCATTTCTTTTGTCATTTTGATTTGTTGCTTTCTACCATCGCACTTATTGTTGCTTATTACAAGCCCTTTGGCTAGATAGAGAGATAGAGAAAAGAGGAAGAAGTAAGAAAGGAGGGCTCATTGTTGCCAAGTTTTTTTGCCAGTCATTAGTGCCACGCCATTGCATAGTAGTGATGCAAATCTCTATCTCCCTGTTGGTAAGATTTTGATTGTCTTCGAATTTGTTATTCCTATTTATGGTGCTATATGCTATGTTTTTCACAATTCATGCTTTCATTTATTTTTTGTTTAATTTTACAACTTTTAAATCTGAAGTGTCATAATTACAACATGATAAATACATTTGTTATTCCTATTTATAGGACATGATGATGACGACGACGACGATGGAGCTTCTTTCACATGGTATATGTATGCTTCTTTTTGCAATTTTTGCAATGGTATAGAAATTTAAGGTGATATATTGTATTGGAGTTATTAATTCTTTCCAGTAATTACTTATTATGCTATTGGGGTTAAGTACTAATTTTGTTGTTTGTGTTTGTACTGTAGAATAAAACTAAATGAAGCATCTTATTGCTTTTGATTGTGGTGCTTTTTGTATTTGGCATTGATCCATTCGGTTAATTATGTTGGGGCCAAAACTCATATAAGGTACTTAAATGGTTCATTAGTCTAATGGCTTAATATTTATACTAAACTTTTGCAGACTTCAACTGCATGTGTTACTTGGATTTCTAAACTCATTTGAGTTAGTCTAATGTCAGTGTAGGTCCCTAATACTGTTAGAGTTTTGGTATGCATAAGAGAAGAAATTATAGTTCATAATAAAAATTAACTATATGTTGTCTGCTCTTTCTTTCCCTATTGTAAAATGCTATGATCATATTAAAATATAAGATTTTATTTATAAGTCTTATTTCGTTTGATTTTTGACAGATTGTCACTGATATCATGTGATGTTCTCAGGAGCATCCTACGTGTGTTTTGGTATTCACTGCAACATATATTTGTACTATCTACAAAGATTGATTGGCTAAGGGACTCAATTAAAGTGTTGTAAGTTTTATTTGTCAAACATAATGAAAGGTAAGTTAGTGATTGAGGTATTCTCAGCTGCATATGAATTCTTTAGTGCATTGTCTTTTAATGAAGTAAGGGTGGAGAAATGTATGGTATAGGAATTTGTGATCAACACTTCTGCATTACATTCATTGTTGAGTTAAATAACCTATATAGTAAATCTTGCATTACATTCATTATTCCTTTCATTATTCTGCTATAAAAATGTCTGCGGATTTTTTTTACATTCTCTATAGGAATTCCTTATTCCGAGACACATTACTATAGAACTCAACATTAGTCCACTGTTAAAAATGACTGTTGGTTAGTGTGTTTGCAGTTTATGGATGTCTGTTATTTTGCTTACCTTTCTTGCTTTTAATGCTATTTTGTTTTTCATTTGTAGTATTTTTCTATCGATTTCTGTAGATGGCCTAACCCCTGATAACCCAATTATTATGTAATAACTAGCATTTCTACTACTGTTATCATTTTTTCTTTCGCTTTCATCCTTTTGAATCTTTTAAACATATTAGTTGTTAAAATTTGACTTCAATTTATTATTAATCTAATTTTGGTCTTATAATATTTCTGTAGACTCTAAAACTTTGGCCCCGTGCATCGCACGGGTCACGACGCTAGTTTATTTATAAAGGAAGAAACATCTGAATACAATGCGAACACAGTCTACATCCAATTATCCCGCCAAGTCTCACTTTAATTTTTGTTTGGTTATTCATTTTTTTCTTACCTGAACATTGAGTTTTTAGCCTACTTCTTTTACTATTTTCACCAAAAAGAGTCTCAGCATCGCCTTCCACGCCATCACTCCATTTGCGTTTCTTCTCCCCTTGGCCAATAGATGCTTCATCAATTCAATGCATTAAACATGTGATTTGGTTGTGAGATATGATGGGTTGAGACGATGCTTTTATTAACTTAAAATCGGTGGGCTAGAAACAACGTTGGGCAATTAGAATGAATGTTTTCCCAACCAACATGCACGTTATAATGCATTAAACAATATCTTGCACAATTTCAATGTCTTTGTATACTAGAATGGTGGGATTGTAGACACCAACGTTGGGAAAACCTTCCAATGTGAGCAATCAACAGCGTTCAAAGTGCATGATGGTTGCACACTCCTGACACTTTAAGGAGATTACAAACAAAATTGAGGCTTGGAGAAAACCAAAGGGAAGGGTGGCTGATGTCATATATCGTTACAATTTTGGTGCGAAACTACATTTTGTGAAAATAGCACAACACTATCTGTGTGCGTGCATGGGTATTTTGCTAGTTAAAATATACGAAATAAAAACCCAATACAAAAATTGCAAAACCAAATTACGATTTCCCAAAAGCACAACAAAAAATTAAAAATTTAGACCTTGAGAAATTGCAGGACATAAAAAAAAACCAACAAAATACACACTAGTATTTTTTAGGCTAAATAGCACTTTTGGTCCTTTATCTTTGCTCCAGATTTTACTTTGATCCTTTATCTTTTTTTTGGTCCATTTTGGTCCTTTATCTTTCATTTTCGTTTCACTTTGGTCCTTTATCTTTTTTTTGGTCCGTTTTGGTCCTTTATCTTTCATTTTCGTTTCATTTTGGTCCCTCACGTTATTATTTAATTCAATTAAAACATTAAAACAATTAAAACAATTAAAACAATTAAAACAAAATTATTTTAAAACAATTAAAACAATATTTTGGTCCCCCACCGTGAACCCCTCCCCCCCCCCAACGTGAACCGCTCCCCCTCACCGTGAGCCACCAACAACCTTGATTCACTGTCATACAGAGCATCGGTGGTGCAAGATCAAAATCAAAAACCAAAATCAAAATCAATGCACAAAATCAATGTTCAAAATCAATGTTCATCAACCTTGATTCACTGAAATCGATGCACAAAATCAAAATCAAAAACCAGATCTGACTTTCAGTTTCGATTTGTTCATGAACCCACATCATGTTCTTCAAGAGCGATTTGACTTTCAGTTTCGATTTCAACATCGATTTCAATTTCGACTTCGACTTCTTTCAGTTTCGATTTCAACATCGATTTCAGTTTCGATTTCAATAGCGATTTCAGTTTCGATGGTGCAAGAAATTAACGAAATCGAAAATGAAGCAAAACCTATTTTAGGGAAAAATCCAGAAACCCAGATCTGGAATTGAGAAGGGGTTGAATGTTGTTGATTTTCAGATTTGTTGTTGATTTGGGAGTTGAATGTTGATTTTCAGATTTGGGGGTTGAATGTTGATTTTGAGGTGTATCGTGGTGGTTGACGGTTGTGGGTGGTGGTTGACGGTGGTGGGTGGTGGTGGTTGGTGCTGGACGGTGGGGGGGGGGGGGGTTATGTTTTATTTTTTTAATTGTTTTAATTGAATTAATTGTTTTAATTGAATTAAATAATAACGTGAAGGACCAAAATGAAACGAAAATGAAAGATAAAGGACCAAAACGGACCCAAAAAAAGATAAAGGACCAAAGTGAAATCTGGAGCAAAGATAAAGGACCAAAAGTGCTATTTAGCCTATTTTTTTTATCAATAATTACACAACAAGGCTGGTCGATAGATTTTGGGTGCTCTGGGAAAATTGAAAAAATTGTGCCTTAATCACTTTGTAAATACTATCTCTTTTGCATTTTTTTGTTGCAAAATCTTTAGTATATTATTTACAGTAAATGTTATTTTATAACCCATTTTTGATTGGAATGAAAAAGTACTATTCAATCTATCTTGAGACATAGTAAATTTGATGTTTTATAAACAACTTTGGTTAATTACTATAGTTTTGTTTAATTTTTTATTAGAATTTTTTTGTTATTTTCTTGTAAATTCATAATCTTTTTATTTTAATATCTATATATACTAGTAGGAAAACAAAAATTTGGTGCCCCCTCCCACCCATGCTCAAGACCACCACTGTTACACGCTTGTATAATTACAATCATGTGTGAATATCGTGTTATTTTTTTTGTATTTCCACGCAACCTCTCTTGTTTCGCACGCGAGGAGTGGAGCCTGGGTGAGGTGAGAGTAGAATTAAAAGCATATTATTATTTTTTATTTAATTGCTACCGTCCCCAATGGTAGTTTTTAAAGTGATTTTTACCAATTAGGGAGAGTATCTTATACAAATTACCATTAGGGAGAGAAAAATTGCTTAATGAGTGGGAGTCTTTCTATAGTTACTCTCTCTTTCAATAATGTGAGTTATTTATTGATAATGTGATTATATGTAGTTTTTTGCGAGACTCATTTAATAAATTTTTTAGAGATGTTTTTTGGGTAAGAAAGATGAAAACAAAAAAAACAACTAAAAAATAATATTAAAAAAGAGTTGTTGGATTAGAGATATTGAGTGCTTATTAAAAAATAATATTAAAAATATTATAAATGAGTGATGTGTACTGGTATCAAGGGCGGCTCCTTGTGTTATTATGGGGTAGCCAATACTACCCAAAAATAAAAATAAGTATAAAGCCTACTATATATATTACAATGTTATTTTGCCACCCAAAAATATAAACTAATTTTATTATATTTATCTAATACTTCATTTGTCTCACAATTATTTTCATACTTACTTATTTCACACAAATTAAAAATATATTATGAATAAAAGAGAATAGTACTACTCTCCTCTTATACTATTTGTTGTTTTGTCATAACCAACGTGTCCCAATTTGATTGGTTTTTACATTTTCATTGAAAGATTTATTTTTCCACTTATTCTTTTTTATTATGAGAATTTGTTAATTCAATGTGACCAAAAATTTATTTGAGCGAAAAAATAAAGAGTAAAATAGGACATCATGCAACAACTTTTAAAAAAATTACTTTTGTATTTAGGCTCCACATAAAAACTAGACTAGGTCCGCCACTAACAAGTATGCCTCCTTTAAGCACCAAAATGATGGTTGCTCAATTGGAAATGATCTGGTTGTCAAAATCTTTTTGGAAATGATCTTACATGAGACGGAGAAAGAGAAAGAAAATCGGAATGACGGGATCATGGGAGAAAGAGACGACTTGCGTCATATTTTTATTGGCTATTGTTATACCCCAATTTTGCCCGATCTTTCTATCGTACTTGTTTTAGCCCCGTATCACAAGCTCATGGCGTTTCGAACGCTATTTTGCTTTTAATTCGGACCGGTTTGTCCAATTGGGCCTATGCCCAACCTTTTGGGCCTGATTTTGTCAGCTCGCCTAATTGGGCTTACGCTTAGTGTTTCAAACCAGTTTTTAATAAATGGGCTTATGTCTAATGTTTTAGTCGTGGGACTAATTGGGCCTATGTGTTGCTTTTGGACCTATGTTAGTATTATGTTTAGATTGGGCCTTATTTTAGTCATTTGTCTAATTGGGCATATGTTTAGTTTTGATTGGACTTGGCCCAATATAATCATTCTCTTCAATTTTGACCAAAAATAAATCTGTCAACATCAAAATAACAAATATAATCAAAAATCAATAAAAGTTAATTTACACATATTTACAATAATCCAAAAATCCAAAAAAATTAAATTAAAAAAATACAAAAATAATACAATCCGAAAATAATAAAAAAAATACAAAAAATAGAAAAAACGAAAATACATAAAAATAACAGCAGCACAGCAGCTTCCTTGGGCCTGTTCTTGCTGAGCAAGTTTTCTCAACAAGTCCAAATACCTGAAAAAGGAAAGAAATGGGGAAGGATCAGCAAAAAACCCCTAATTTTTTTACCTATATAAACAAGCTGAATCCAGAGAGAAAAGGACAGCAACTTACACAGACAGAAATTACATAGAATTCAGAACCAAAAGATTAGGGTTTTCACATTGAAACCCTAATCGCAAAACACTAAAAATCCAGAAACAGAATTAGCAGGAGCAGAAGTAGTCAAGGTAGCAGTAGCAGTGGTTAACAACAGTCGAACAAAAGTTCAGAATCTGGAAAAACAGGTTGGTGTTCCTTTTATTCAAAAATACAAAATCCTGTGACATAGGTGTAATCTGTGATGCATTAACCTTTTTAGATGTTCACATGTTAAGTAAATTGTACATATAGCAACTGCAACTATATTTTGATCATTCTCTTAGTAATACATATGCCCTGTAAACTTTTTGTATGAATAGATTAGGCCTTTTAAAAAAAATTAGGAGCTAATCAGGTTTATAAAAAATTTAGATTTAAAAAAAAATCAATTTGTAGTAAGGCATTGATTACGAACAACTTCTGTTTGTTTTTTTAGAAAAATTAGGGTTCTGTTAATTTGTTTTGAAAAGGAAAATGAAATCAGCAATTTAGCCAGAAATTTGCTTTAAAGAAAGTAGGCAAAGATTTTAGCTGAAAATAGGGTTTAGTTTTTTAGGAATCAGAAATCAAAAACAGGTAAAAGTGTAAATCAAAACGGAGAAAATGAAAATAAAAGGAATGAAACGCAAAAAGCTGGAACCGAAACGTTACCTATTAGTCCCGGCCACCGTACCGTAGACGGTGGCCGTTCGCACCAAGCACCACCGCTAGCCCTCCCCAACCGAGCCGTCAGCCTTCATCCTCCCTGGGAAACAAAAACAAACGTCAGAAATAAGAAGATCAGAATCAAAAGGAAGAAGAGGAGAACCGTAAAAAAACAAAAGTAACGAAACTCACCCCCTTTAGAGTCCGACCACCGCAGCTCCCTCCGTTTCCTCCCACTCCTCCGTCAGACTCTCTATCCATCACCACCGAAAGCCCCCTTCGTCGAAGCCTTCGCGTCCTCATCACCGCCACTTCCGTCGAAGTCCCCGTGTTTCCGTCGCCGTCGTTGAACACTGTCAACACCGTCCATCACGGTAGACCCACTACTGCCGCGTCGCACCACCGCGAACCACCCTGTGTCACCATCAGCGCCTCCGTGGCCCTCTCCTCTCCCCTTTTCTTCTCCTCCCTTTCTTCTTTCTTTCTATCTAGTCTCTCTGCCATGCTCCCTCTCTCTGCAAACCTCCCTCTCTCCGCAAACCTCCCTCTCTCTCCGTAAATTTCTCTCTCTCACCCAAAATTTTCGCACTCTCTCACCAAAACTTGGTGCGTGCGGCGCTGAAGATTAAGGAAATTAGGGTTCCAACAATGTTTCCTTTTATACTCCTACTATTATTTTTACTGATTTATTTATTTTAAAACAAAATTAATAGTTCGGATTGATACCTACACCCCATGTTTAATAAACGCAACACCCTTTTTTAGGCCCATTCGCAGACCAACCAGCCCACACGGGCCAGTCTATAAAATACTAACTGGGCTGCTGCTTTTCGCACCCAGTTTTAACAATACAACTCCCTTTCTGCAAACTGCACCCCATTTTACTGCTGCATCCTCCCTTCTCGTTTTTATTAATTTCTTTTACAAAAAACCTATAAAATACATAAATAATTTACTTAATTCCCAAAAAATATAAATAGGGGACTAAGTCGACTGTACAGTCGGGTTAGTCTGCTTTTTAGGTCACTAATGAACCGTTACGGATCATGTCCTAAAATCCCTATTTAAAACAAATAATTTCTAAGTCAAAATAAACACAAACATATTTCTTCCCACAAGTCAAATTTTCAAACAGGGGATTAAGCCGACTGTACAGACGGGTTAGTCACGGTTTTAGGACGAATGAACCGTACGGATCAAGAGTCCTAAAACCCCTATTCAAATAAAATCAAACCACCACACATCAAACTATCTTCCAAACTTCAAAAACTCCATTTTCACAAAGTAGGGGACTAAACCGACTGCATAGTCGGGTTAGTCATCATTTCAGGACAAATGAACTGATCACTTAGGAGTCCTAAAATCCCTAAATAAAATACACCAACAAACAAACTTTTTCTACTCAAGAACTACGTGTGATTTGATTCTCTACCAAGAGATACGTAGGAGCAGAGGGCGGCCGACCTCTGTCAATTGCACTAATAAAAAACCTTTTTTAGCCTTTTCCAAAATAGTCATTTTCCTAAATAAAATATCAATTTTCTTCTTTCTTTTTAATTCACAATAAAAGGGTAAAAATAAATATTTTCAAAATTAACTTTCGCTTCTACAACTAATTGGCAGGTAACCTTCCTTAGGAAGGATGTCGTGGGGTGCTAATACCTTCCCCACACATAATCGACTCCCGAACCCTAATCTGGTCTCAAGGACCCTTATCCATTCCAAAAGGGATTTTCCAATATTTGCCCTTAAACTAGATTTTGGTGGCGGCTTCATTTTTGAACCTTCGAGGAATCCTCACCCGGATTTTTCGGTCGCTACAGCTGGCGACTGCACAGTCGGGTTAGTCATCATTTCAGGATAAATGAACTGATCACTCAGGAGTCCTAAAATCCCTAAATAAAATACACCAACAAACAAACTTTTTCTACTCAAGAACTACGTGTGATTTGATTCTCTACCAAGAGATACGTAGGAGCAGAGGGCGGCCGACCTCTGTCAATTGCATTAATAAAAAACCTTTTTTAGTCTTTTCCAAAATAGTCATTTTCCTAAATAAAATATCAATTTTCTTCTTTCTTTTTAATTCACAATAAAAGGGTAAAAATAAATATTTTCAAAATTAACTTTCGCTTCTACAACTAATTGGCAGGTAACCTTCCTTAGGAAGGATGTCGTGGGGTGCTAATACCTTCCCCACACATAATCGACTCCCGAACCCTAATCTGGTCTCAAGGACCCTTATCCATTCCAAAAGGGATTTTCCAATATTTGCCCTTAAACTAGATTTTGGTGGCGGCTTCATTTTTGAACCTTCGATGAATCCTCACCCGGATTTTTCGGTCGCTACAGCTGGCGACTGAACAGTCGGGTTAGTCATCATTTCAGGACAAATGAACTGATCACTCAGGAGTCCTAAAATCCCTAAATAAAATACACCAACAAACAAACTTTTTCTACTCAAGAACTACGTGTGATTTGATTCTCTACCAAGAGATACATAGGAGCAGAGGGCAGCCGACCTCTGTCAATTGCACTAATAAAAAATATTTTTTAGTCTTTTCCAAAATAGTCATTTTCCTAAATAAAATATCAATTTTCTTCTTTCTTTTTAATTCACAATAAAAGGGTAAAAATAAATATTTTCAAAATTAACTTTCGCTTTTACAACTAATTGGCAGGTAACCTTCCTTAGGAGGGATGTCGTGGGGTGCTAATACCTTCCCCACACATAATCGACTCCCGAACCCTAATCTGGTCTCAAGGACCCTTATCCATTTCAAAAGGGATTTTCCAATATTTGCCCTTAAACTAAATTTTGGCGGCGGCTTCATTTTTGAACCTTCGAGGAATCCTCACCCGGATTTTTTGGTCGCTACAGCTGGCGACTTCACTGGGGACGTTTTAGAGAGTCAAACCTAGTCTAATTAGTTGTAGGATCAGTTGTTAATTTAATGTTTCATTTTACCCTTCCCTTTCTGTCCTTTATTTTATCGCATATTATATTGATATGAAAACCCTAGGAAAGAAGACCACTTTTCTGTATGTATGTTTGTTTGTTTTGCAGCTTGGGGGGCATTCTTGATATTTTGCTCCTTCACACACTCCACTATCACACTTTTGCACACACGTGAGACTGGAGAATAACCTAAGTTAGAACGAGACTGCGTAGTGATGGCCTACTGGATGTGCGTCCTGTTGGGTGGTCACGAAAGTCTCACCTAGAGTTTGGTCTCTCTTGAGAATGTTGGCACTTCTAATAGCTTGCCTATTGTTGTTGATCAGTGTTCTTAATTGGGGTCGTTGGCTCTAGGAACCTTATGTAAGACTCTTTAGAGCTACCCTTTGAAAGGTTCACTTAATAGACAAGCCCTAGACCTATTCTCTAAGAAACCCTCGTAGGACACAAAGGAGCCTCATACCCCTGCATTCAAACAAACACTGATACATTTTGCCGGTATTCTTAAAAGAAAAAATTCTCAAAAAATCATGTGTTATTTTGGCAAATTATTTTTAGCATACCTCATGCATTTTTACCTGTCCCTTTTGCATGGCATAAAAAATTTTTAATTATTGCACATTAACATTTCATTCCTCTTGCATTTCTATGACCGCTAGGGAATTGTAAGAGTTTCCTTCTGACGAGATCGATCAAACATTTTGCATTAATAAATCTTAAGTTTCTTTCAGTTCTGCGTCAAACAGAAACTCACAATTTCCCCGGCGTAACACGAAATCATACATTTGCATTTCATGCACGTCCATTCATTCATTCATTCATGTACTTACAAAGAAAAAAAGAAAAAAATTGAAAAAATAAACAGAGAATAAAAGGGCAAGCTGGTTCATCAACATTGCTACCGGACTAGTTCTCAAACAAGAAAAATGGCCGAAGAGGATAATCAGACTCTGAGAGAAGACATTGCAAAGCTGAAGGCTCAAATGAGCGAGATGATGGTATTGAAAGATCAAATGACCGAGATGATGGCGCTGAAAGATCAAATGTATGAATTCGTGAAACTCCTCGAGAGAAAAAGTGTAGATGAAGATGTTTCAGCAGGGAATACTGAGAACAATGCTACAAGTCTTCCTCCTCCTCCCAGCTCCAAGACTCCATACACCGCTGGAATGAACATCCAGGGCTATCCAGGGCTCCCTTACGGTCTCCCAGCTGGTTACGCTCCTCCTACCATGGAAGCCAATCCAGAGGAAGTACCTTCAGGAGTCGCTGGACCTTCAGCTCAAAATACAAATGCAGAAATACCGCGAGTTCACTTCTCAAGTCCTGCGACTGCACCACAGGTCATTCCACAAGGTTATACTCCGTCACCAGTAGTAATTCATCATGCTCCTACACCGAACTCCACTGCAATGCCAATGGTTCCTCCCCACTACAACATGAGAGGACCCACTCATAACTACTCAATGGAGGACTCTCAGCCCAAGGACAAATATCAGATGCTAGAAGAGCGCCTGAGAGCAATTGAAGGATCCAATGTCGGTGCAAGGGATGCATATGATCAGTGTCTCGTCCCTAATGTGATTATCCCACCCAAGTTCAAAGTGCCTGACTTTGACAAATACAGAGGGGTAACTTGTCCCGCTAGCCATCTGACTATGTATTTTAGAAGAATGGCCGCATTTGCATACGACGACAAACTGCTCGTCCATTACTTTCAGGATAGCTTGACTGGGGCAGCCTCAGTTTAGTACATGCAGTTGGAACGCACCCACATTCAATGTTGGAAAGATCTGGCTGATGCTTTCTTAAAGCAGTACAAATACAACATCGATATGGCTCCCGATAGAGCACAGTTGCAAAATATGGTGAAAAGAAACAAAGAATCATTCAAGGAGTATGCCCAGCGTTGGAGAGGGTCGGCAGCGCAGGTAGTTCCGCCTCTACTAGAGAAAGAAATGGTATCAATGTTCATAGATACGTTGCAATCACCCTTCTATGACAGATTAATTGGGAGTGTATCCCCTAACTTCTCAGACATGATCACCATAGGAGAAAGGTTGGAAAACGGAATGAGAAACGGGAAAATATCTTATGGTTCAGCCGAAACCAATAACCCAAAGAAGCCCTGTTGAACCAAGGACAAACACTCTTTGTTTTGTATGATAACAAATTACATTTAGTCCACTAATGGTTGTAGTGTATAAAAGTGCAGGGACAAAATAAAGTACAAGACATGAATGGAAAAGCAGGAAATATTAAAGTGGAGCAGCTTGGAGAAGAAGCCACCTCAGCAGTTCAAGACCTATTTGTTTATCCGCTTTCTTTAGGACACCGTGTAAGGTCCTATCACTTAAGGTCTATGACACTTAGTAGCTGAGAGATGATTTTTCAAAACATGCATGATGCATCAAAATAGTTTTGAAAAATATTTTATAAAAATTGCATGCAAACATAAAGTGGCACCATAAACCCTAAAACTATTTTGGTTGAAGGCTTGAAATCAAAATCCTATATTTTTACAAAGATAATAGATTATGGTAATAGATTAAGTGCGTGAATGTTTCAGAGCACATAATCGATTACTCTCCTATTTTAACTAAAACATATAATCGATTAGTGGCTTCCTTACTTTCCTTTTTTGACAACAAAATCGATTATAGCTTCAAATAACCAAATAATATAATCGATTAGTGGCTTTCCTTACTTTCCTTTTTTAGATCAATAATCGATTAATGCATAAAGACAACTACATCACATAATCGATTACTTGCTTGCCTTGCCTTCCTTTTGACAACAATAATCGATTAAGAGCCTTATTGAACTATATATGATAATCGATTATCAAGCTATTCCAAGTTTCCATATTTAAACAATTAATCGATTATGCATATGCTTTTCATGAGGGCCTAATCGATTATACATGTCATAAATGAGAGTTTCTTTTTTTCAAACATTCCTACGCCTATAAATAGGCAAGTGTGTTTCACAATTCCAGACATCACACTTCTCAACAATTCTCTCTTCCTCTCATACGAAATTTCTAGATCTGAGAGAGAGAGAAAATAGAGCTTCAACTTTCATATCATTTTCAATTTTCCAAATCACTCATCTCTCAGTCACTATACTGTTATTATATCTGAGGTGATTGGATCATAGATCTGTGTTTGTATTCGTTACTCTATTTGTGGGGGTCACTCTGAAATCCTGGGATTTGCTCTTGGGTCTCTCAATCAGGAGATTGAGTTGGTTTGAAATCCTGGGAAGTTTTCTTGGGTCTCTCAATCAGGAGATTGAGTTGGTTTGAAATCCTGGGAGGTAATCTTGGGTCGTTCAATCAGGGAAGATTGAAGTGGTATTGAAATCCTGGGAGGTGCTCTTGGGTCGTTCAATCAGGAGATTGAAGCGGTGTTGAAATCCTTAGCCGTGTGCTCGGGTTCTCAGTTCGGGGGAATTGAGATTTTCTATTTGAAGTTGCCTGTTTGTAAAACATTCTTCATATAGTGGTTGTCAGCAAAGTCCAAAGGTTGCAAAGCCGGAGGCCGAGGACGTAGGGCTTTTATCCCGAACCTCGCTAAATTCCTGGTGTATCTCTATCCCTACTCTTTTACTTTATTTGTCATTTGTGTTTGTTTATTGTTATACTGCGCTAAACATAAATTTCTATTTATTGTTAAAACCAATCATAGCGTAGTTAGCACAATACATCACCGCGTCTAGATCTGTCTGGTTATAATCTGGTTATAATTATACTATCACTGCGCCGATCTATTTATTGTTACGCTGCTTATAATATCTGTCTACCCTGAACTCTAATAATAGCGTAATAGTACTTTTTGCATGATCTGCCTGTTTAGCTATAAATAATTGGTTACAGGGAATATTAAAAATAGTAACATCTTACTGTGCCTGATCTGCCTGCTTACATACATCAAATAAGTTTAAATCTCAGATTCCGCATCTGATTTAAGCAAGCATTGCAAAAGTTCTTTAAAAACCGAAAAAGAATTAAAGTTTTGCACATAACCTTATTCACCCCCCCTCTAAGGTTATCAGATAGTCTAACAAGTGGTATCAGAGCTAGAAATTGCATATAGAGCTTTACATCTCGCAATTTAAATTTTATTTATCTATCTGTGATCATGGGTTCTTTTATGAAAGAGGGGATGTCCTTCAATAGGCCACCCCTGTTTGATGGGACTAACTATGACTATTGGAGTAGTCGAATGAAATGTCATGTGCAGGCTATAGATTTCACCCTTTGGAGGATTATTGTTGATGGACCACTGATTCCTATGAAAATCAAAATTACAAAACCAGGTGGCACTGATGGAGACACTACAAAAAGTCAAGCCACCGGCAAAGCAGAAGAAGTTCCAATTGAAGACATCTACACCATCGATCTGAGCGAGCTGAGAAAATCTGAGCTTGTCAAAATATCTCAAATTGCCAAGGCTATGAATATTCTTCACCTATCACTTTGTGAAGAAGAGTATGGAAGAGTAAAAGGGTGTCAAACAGCAAAAGAAATCTGGGATTGTCTGGAAGCTACACATGTCGGTACAAGCCAAGTAAAGGATACAAAAACTCAATTGGTAGTGGGAAGGGGGTTTAACTTGCACTTATGCCTCAGGTGCAAGGTTCGATTCCCACGGAAGGCAAAAACTCTACAAGAGGGGTAGAGAAGATCGTGAGGTAACAGTGGGACCGGGGTGGCCGGTGGACCTGGGCTGTTACATAAAAAGGCGCCTTTTTTATTGTAACAGCCCAGGTCCACCGCAGCGGCCACCCCGGTCCCACTGTTACCTCACGGTCTTCTCTACCCCTCTTGTAGAGTTTTTGCCTTCCGTGGGAATTGAACCTTGCACCTGAGGCATAAGTGCAAGTTAAACACCCTTCCCACTACCAATTGAGCGTAACACCCTAAAATAATTTAATTAAGTAATTGATTAAATTATTTAAAGTGTTGCACTAATTTTTTTACTATTATATTAAAATATAGTATTTTATTTTAACTGAAGGGGATGGCATTGGAAATACCGGAATTTCAAGTGATGGCCCAAGAGGCCCAAGCCCATTGGCTTAGGCGCTCCTTAGGCGCTAGGGGTCTAGGTTGCGCCCCAATTGTGCCAAAAGAGAGCAAGTGAGTCGAAGGAGAGGAGAAGAGAAAGAAAGTCGAAGGAGAGGAGAAGAGAAGGAAGGGGGCGAAGCTCAAGCTAAGGAGTTAGGGTTTGTTCATCTTGATTCTAGGTAAGAGTTCCTAGTCTTTTATTATTCGATTTTCCTTCTCTTTCTAGTGCTTAGGTTTTCGATTTTCCTAACCATTACTCTTGTTGAATTTTTCGTGATGGTCCAAGAGAGAGGGAGGGCGTGATCGTGAGAAAGGGGAGAGGAAGGAGAAGATTCCTTGTTGCGGTGATTTGTCGGTGCTTCGGTGGAAAGAGCTCTAGTTCGTCATAATCAAGGTTAGGGGAGTCTCACTCTATAATAGAGAGTATAATAGGTGGTATGTAGATCATAGGGTCTTAATTGATGTTATTCGATGTTTGTTTGATTGATTGAATTGGTTGAAATTGATAAATTGTGTGAGAAAATCGATTTAGGCTTGAGTTAAGGTTTTAACATGTTGATTTCGTGTTTTGATATGTAATTGGTATGATCATAACATGTCTTATGGTTTGTGGTTGTGATTTGATTTGGAAAGAAATTGGAAATTTGATGTTTGGTGGATGTTGGGTCGCATGGGGCGCCAAGAGCCTAGGAAAATGGCGCTCTGTGTACTGTAGCAGTGGGTTTGTGTTGCGTTGCGTGTGTTGTTTGCTGCCTGGGCGTGCGTGTGTTGCTGTCTGGGCGCCTGTGCTGCCCAGAATGGCGCCTGGTGGCGCCTGTGTCACATGGGGTGTGCGCCTAGGGGGTGGTTCACGTGAAACTCAATTTCTAAACAGTTTTTGTCGAGCCAAACTTTGTATTCACCTGACCAAATTGTATTTTAAGTACTTTGGCTAAAGAATTTCCAGATTTGCACTTGTTGTTTTGAAATGGTCCTATTGGGCATCGTTTTAGCTTGTGTAAAGGGGGTGTTGTGTGCAAATCAGTTTCTGAACATATTTTCCCTAGCCAAACTTTGTATTCACCTGACCAAATTGTATTTTAAGTACTTTGGCTAAAGAATTTCCAGATTTGCACTTGTTGTTTTGAAATGGTCCTATTGGGCATCGTTTTAGCTTGTGTAAAGGGGGTGTTGTGTGCAAATCAGTTTCTGAACATATTTTCCCTAGCCAAACTTTGTATTCACCTGACCAAATTGTATTTTAAGTACTTTGGCTAAAGAATTTCCAGATTTGCACTTGTTGTTTTGAAATGGTCCTATTGGGCATCGTTTTAGCTTGTGTAAAGGGGGTGTTGTGTGCAAATCAGTTTCTGAACATATTTTCCCTAGCCAAACTTTGTATTCACCTGACCAAATTGTATTTTAAGTACTTTGGCTAAAGAATTTCCAGATTTGCACTTGTTGTTTTGAAATGGTCCTATTGGGCATCGTTTTAGCTTGTGTAAAGGGGGTGTTGTGTGCAAATCAGTTTCTGAACATATTTTCCCTAGCCAAACTTTGTATTCACCTGACCAAATCCTATTTTGAACATTTTGGCTAGAACGGTTTTAATTTTTCAGGTGACCTATTATGGTTGTGCGCGTGTGTGTTGTGTTGGGCGCCAAGTGTGGCCGCCCAGGGCGCTAAGTGGTGCGTCCGTGCTTGTGTTTTGGTTTCGGTCCTAATAGTGACAGATTGGTCCCTAGTGCTAGCTTAGCCATAGAGACGTGATTGAGATGAGAAAATAAATGAGTTGATTGATGATGAGGCCATGGGGGCTACAACTAAGATTACTAAAGATGTGATATGGGGTGTATGGACCGTGTTGTTAATAATTATGATTGTGGTTTTTGTCATGGAGTCTCATGCATACATAAGGCTGCGGTCTGAGTTTTATATTATGATGATAAGGCTGCGGTCTGAGTTTCTAAATTGAAATGATAAGGCTGCGGTCTGAGTCGATATTATGATGATAAGGCTGCGGTCTGGGAAAATGGTACCACATGCATAACTGTATCGCATACATCCTCATGATAAGCATGTGAGTTGCTGATTGTATGAATTATTGCTATTGTGTGACTGTATGAGTGCGATACTATGATGAAATATACTTCTTATTATAGTCTTTATTATATGGTTCGAGACTCACCCTTCTGTTGTTGTTTACCACAGGTAGTCCTGAGTGAAGGCTTATTCCTTTCACTCCCGAGTCGGTCTGCTCTGATACGTGACACCTAGGGGGTGGGCTTAGGATTCTAGAGTTATTCATTTGCTGTTGAATTTCTATTTAATGATTTTGATGAGGCTGTTGTTCGGCGCGTTAGAGATTATGTTATTTTTCCGCTGCGAGACATCTAAATTATAATGTGTGGATTTTATTGGTGAAGTCATGAGTACCCTAAATTATTTAATGGTGTTGCGTATTATAACATGTTGATCGTTGTTAGATTAAGATTATGTGTAGCATTCCATTGAAAATGAAATTTTGAAACTCTGATCTCTATGATAAATAGCCGGGTAGAATGGGGTGTTACAACAACTATACTGACAGTGAAGAAGAGGAGGTTGCAAATGCCATTTGTCTCACGGCATGTGAAACACCTAAGGCTACTATATGGGATTGTCTTGGCACTGATAGTGACACAGACGAAGAAGAGCAAATTGCAAATGGTGTTTGTCATATGGCAAATGACTCATCTAAGGTAAGCCTTAACTCTTCTAGTCTTTCTGATTCCTCTATGCATGATGATTCATTTGATGATGCGCGTAGTAGTCACAATTTGAGTGAGGCTTTTGAAGCTCTTTATTTTGAACATGAAACTCTCTTGTTAAAATCTAAGAAATTGACAAAGAGAAACAAAAGCATGCTCACTCAAATCGAGACACTTGAAAATGAAGTAGTTAAATTGAAGAATGAGCTACATAAAACAAAACCTTTCAACCTTGAATTTCTTGAGCTTAAACAAAATTTTGAAAAAGTCAAGGTTGAAAATGAATTTTTGAAAGAATCTTTGAAAAAGTTTGAGGTTGGTGAAAAGACCTTGACCAAGCTACTTCACTCCCAACATGAATATGTTGATAGGAGAGGTATTGGGTACAAAGGTAATTCCACCTCCTCTGTTTTGAACAAGAAAATAACTTTTGTAGCTGCTACTTCAAGTTATACACCTACTGTTTTCTCATGCACCTACTGTCAAAAAGGGAACCATAGCTCTCTTAGATGTCCTATTCGTAAATTATGTGAGCTAGGTACCCTTATACCTGCCTGTAAGAAACCAAGGTGGATTGTGAAAACCTCCTTGATAACTAACCCCAAAGGACCCAAAGAGAAATGGGTACCAAAAGTTCCTACTTGATTTTTTTTTGCAGGTATGCTTCAAGGTATAGGGGATTGGTACCTTGATAGCTGAGACACGAAGCTCATGAATCTGGTAATGCTTCACTACTCTTGAACTTGAGCAACAAAGCTAGTGAATCTGTAAGGTATACCAACTATAAATCTGCTTAATAGGTAAAGGTTGTGTGGGTAAGGAAAACACAACTATATTTATCAAGTATTAAACACTTATGTGAAGTAATTGTTTGTATGCATCAAAGCTTTTTCTCAAGTGCTATTATACTAGATCTTTGATGCACCATATTTTTGATGATACCTATATTGTTGAACCAAAGATGATTATCTTGGGTATCATACTTTTAAAACCATGATGATCCATGTAACACCCCAGTTTTCGAATTAATACAATTTGTGTCTATGTGCATATATTAGTAATTGCGTGATAATTTTGTATGTGTCTATTTTGCAATTAGTGTTTATTTTGGTTATATATATTATTATTCTAGTTTATTAAATAGTAGTCTAAAATTATAACATTATTATTTTATACCAATTATTTATTTTGATGAAGGTAGCATGCTAGTTTTAAGTTTTTTTTAAGAAAAAAAAAATAATTAAAGGAATTGACAAGAAAGAGAGGTGTGGGGCGTACAACCCATGAATTCAAGTTTTATTTAAAAACAAACAAAAACCCATCTACTGTCGACACTTTCTTCGTCCACTTCTCTTGCCTGGGTTTCTTTTTTTAAATTATTAACAAAACCCTACTGTTCATTGCCTTCAACACAGCGCAGAACCAACATACCCAACCTAGAATCTTCTCTCTTCTCATTCTCCCTCGTTTGGCTACGGATCAGTCCCAAAACTTACAACCCAACTCGAAATTACCCTCTGAGCCCGTTTCCAACCTCCGTTTTATCAAAGGAAGCACCATTTGTTGCGTATTTTAGCACTGGGCGAACTGTTTTTCGCAGTTTTCGGCCACCACAGTTTCCGGTTGGAAAAACCGACGCCGTTTTCGGATTCTACGCGTCGAAACCTTCGGGAAGCACTAGTCTCTTTTTCGTTTCGGTGAAGTTGACGTCGGACCCCTTTTTCGGTGAGACAATTACCGTAATTCAATTTTTGTTCCGTTAGACTTCGTTTCAGTTTGAGAAATTCCAAAATAATCAGTTTATAATTACTATTGTTTTTGTCCAGCCATATTTCACTCTCTATACAACCTGTGAATTTTTCTTCGCGCCCGTTGAGTGTTGAACTGTCGCTACCGGCACATTTTCTTGCTCTTGTTGATACCGCAGATTACTCTTATCGAGGTAAGGGTGGGGTTCTGACCTTATAATGGTGTATATGAAGGGTTCGTATGTGGGGTTCGGGTATCCTAGGCTATCGGTGTTGTATTGTTCGTTTTATGCACATGAATTGTTTGATAATTTGCCTAGATGTGTTGAATCTATGTGCTGATAATTGAGTGGGCAAACGATGATGTTGGATCTATGTGTTGATGTTGAATCTATGTGTTGATAATTTTGGAGTGGATTTGCAGGTGACCTTGTAACAGGTAAAATAGCCCTATTTATATGGGCAATAAGTCGAATTATAGGCCTATGGCCAACGTGGTTTATTGTCGCTAAGTCGCTGTAGAATGATTAATTATGTCGTCCTGTGCATTCCCACTTGTCGCATTGCATGGCATCCCAAGCATTTCCAAGTCACTATTAAGTCGGAGGTTTTGCCTCATTTATAAGCCGTTGATGCCCCTATTTACGGGTATATTTTTAAGTCGGGAGTTCTGCTCCAAATGGTACCACATGCATATGCATAGTCCGAGTCACATACAGCATAATTGTAGAATGATTGTATTGATCAACTGTGTACTGTACTCCGATGGATTCCTTGTTATTGTGGTAGTTGTGGAATGTCTGAACCATACATGTACGTGTCTTTCATTTATGCCTTTATGTGGTTTGATATCTCACCCTTCTGTTTGAATGTTACCCCTATGCGGTAACGTGCAGGTAGTCAAGAGTGAAGGCGAAGGTTCTTCACTAGCTGAGTCGGTGTCGTCTCTGATACGTAACACTCGGGGAGGGGATTGAACTCTATTTGATTTAATTGTTTTGTTGCACGATTTTGTTTTGAAATGTTAGTCAAATTTTGACCTTAGACGAATTTTGGTGATGTTAAATGATTCTACGTGTTTTGACGTGCTTCCGCAAATGTTATAAGTCGTTTAGTTTGGTAGAAAGGAAAATGTGGCACTCCAATGCATGTTTTAGTTTAATTCTCGCACTCTGATATTGAATGAATTAAACGGGTAGAATTGGGGTGTTACATTAGTGGTATCAGAGCAGTTCGGTCTGTCCGACCAAGTTGTCGAGTCGTTGCGTAGGTTAACAATCAAGTATTGTTACTCGTTTAAAATTGTATTTTGTGTTGTAGTGATAAGCTGAAATGGCCGGACGGAATGATACTGCTATTGCTGCTGCCTTGGGTGCTATGGCTCAGGCCTTGGAGAACAATCAACAGAACGCTGGTGAGAATGCTGGGTCTCGCAGCTTGGCGACTTTCCAAAGAGAGAATCTGCCTACCTTCAAGGGAAAGTATGATCCTGATGGAGCATTGGCTTGGTTGAAGGAGATTGAGAGGATCTTCCGTGTGATGGACTGCACTCCAGCACAGAAGGTTCGATATGGAACTCACATGTTATCAGAAGAGGCCGATGATTGGTGGTTAGATACGCATCAGAGATTGGAAGCTGCAGGTGAAGAGACCACCTGGGTCGTCTTCCGTAGAGAGTTTTTGAGGAAGTATTATCCTGAGGATGTTCGGGGTAAGAAGGAGATCGAATTTCTTGAGCTGAAACAAGGGAACCTGTCTGTTACTGAGTACGCGGCTAAGTTTGTGGAGCTGGCTAAGTTTTACCCGCACTATAATGAAGCGACTGCTGAATTTTCTAAGTGCATCAAGTTTGAAAATGGGTTGAGAGCTGATATTAAGAAGGCTATTGGGTACCAGAAAATTCGTGTGTTCTCAGATTTGATTGACAGTTGTAGGATTTTTGAGGAGGACAACAATGCTCACTATAAGATGATTAATGAGAGGAGGAACAATCGTCAAGATCGTAGTAAGCCGTATGATGTCTCGAATGGTAAAGATAAGCAGAAAGTCGCTGATGGCATGAGAACTAGTGGGGGAGGTGCCTCTGCTGGTGTGGTATGTTATAGGTGTGGCAAACCGGGTCATAAGAGCAATGTGTGCAACACTGAAGTGAGGAGGTGCTTTCGTTGTGGCAAGATTGGACATGACACACCTGAGTGCAAGCATAAGGAGATGATCTGCTTCAACTGTGGTGAAGAAGGGCACATTGGTAGTCAGTGTCAGAAGCCAAAGAAGGAGAAGACCGGTGGAAGGGTGTTCGCCCTCGCAGGTGAGTCGTGTGCTTTTTCTTGCTTATGTTGTGTGCTTTGATCTTTTGTTGCTAGTGTTAGATATTTTGTTTTCATAGAGCTTGGCCTATTCTTTAAGCTATGCATTGTGTGTTTATTGTGTCCTCTCTGTGGACTCTGTATTTTTCCTAGTTTGTGACTTGGTTGTTATGTGATCTTCGAATTCAATTAATCCGTATTTTATTACTTGACTCTATAGTTGCTATTTGAATTATGTGAATGTGTGGTTTAAGAACAATATGTGCATTGAGATTGTTTTGAACGTCTGTTAAACTAATTTTATTGCTAGATGTCCACATATATATTTAAATATGTACTTTATTTGAATTAATTAATTTGACTCCATAAATAAAGACTATGCCTTGCAATTTTGTTGTTATACGTGTTGGGAAACCACTTTGTTGTCTTGCTGATTGCAATTTTGATTTTTGGACATACTTGTTTATTGTGTTTTGATTTGATTATAATTGATAGTGTGCAAATAATTTATCTTGGCAGCATTATAGGTTCTACTTCTTTTCCGCAGAGCTTAGAGAAATAACATGTTGGTAATTAATTAAAAGTAGATGCTAGCTGCTTCGTTAGAATAAGAAAGTTGATCATGATGCCTATATGTTAATTTTTCTAAGTCATTAACTCTTTTGTAAGCTACTTCTTTTTGTGTTGTGAGTTGTGCTTAATATCATTGGAATTAACTTTTATGCTTGTTAGTAAAGCGTTTAGTTTTAGAATCGAGATGTTTTATTTTGCGACCTGATCCCATTGATCACCCTCATAATGACCCAATATCACTGGTGGGTGCAAAACCCAACAATCCAAGCATAAATCATTTCTTATTCCTCCTTTGAGCATTTTCATTCGAATGACAACTTGATTCCTATTCTAGATTCTCTTGTCTGATCGTTGTCATCGTCTCTGTTTTCCCTGTAGATGTTACTTCCATTTCCTCTTTCGTGACTCCGATGTAGATTTGACTATTTCCCTTGTTTGAACTCTTAAAGCATTTTATTCTTTGACTTTGACATTGGGCTTACGAAATTTCGAGGACGAAATTTTTTTTTAGGGGGGTTGAATTGTAACACCCCAGTTTTCGAATTAATACAATTTGTGTCTATGTGCATATATTAGTAATTGCGTGATAATTTTGTATGTGTCTATTTTGCAATTAGTGTTTATTTTGGTTATATATATTATTATTCTAGTTTAATAAATAGTAGTCTAAAATTATAACATTATTATTTTATACCAATTATTTATTTTGATGAAGGTAGCATGCTAGTTTTAAGTTTTTTTTAAGAAAAAAAAAATAATTAAAGGAATTGACAAGAAAGAGAGGTGTGGGGCGTACAACCCATGAATTCAAGTTTTATTTAAAAACAAACAAAAACCCATCTACTGTCGACACTTTCTTCGTCCACTTCTCTTGCCTGGGTTTCTTTTTTTAAATTATTAACAAAACCCTACTGTTCATTGCCTTCAACACAGCGCAGAACCAACATACCCAACCTAGAATCTTCTCTCTTCTCATTCTCCCTCGTTTGGCTACGGATCAGTCCCAAAACTTACAACCCAACTCGAAATTACCCTCTGAGCCCGTTTCCAACCTCCGTTTTATCAAAGGGAGCACCATTTGTTGCGTATTTTAGCACTGGGCGAACTGTTTTTCGCAGTTTTCGGCCACCACAGTTTTCGGTTGGAAAAACCGACGCCGTTTTCGGATTCTACGCGTCGAAACCTTCGGGAAGCACTAGTCTCTTTTTCGTTTCGGTGAAGTTGACGTCAGACCCCTTTTTCGGTGAGACAATTACCGTAATTCAATTTTTGTTCCGTTAGACTTCGTTTCAGTTTGAGAAATTCCAAAATAATCAGTTTATAATTACTATTGTTTTTGTCCAGCCATATTTCACTCTCTATACAACCTGTGAATTTTTCTTCGCGCCCGTTGAGTGTTGAACTGTCGCTACCGGCACATTTTCTTGCTCTTGTTGATACCGCAGATTACTCTTATCGAGGTAAGGGTGGGGTTCTGACATTATAATGGTGTATATGAAGGGTTCGTATGTGGGGTTCGGGTATCCTAGGCTATCGGTGTTGTATTGTTCGTTTTATGCACATGAATTGTTTGATAATTTGCCTAGATGTGTTGAATCTATGTGCTGATAATTGAGTGGGCAAACGATGATGTTGGATCTATGTGTTGATGTTGAATCTATGTGTTGATAATTTTGGAGTGGATTTGCAGGTGACCTTGTAACAGGTAAAATAGCCCTATTTATATGGGCAATAAGTCGAATTATAGGCCTATGGCCAACGTGGTTTATTGTCGCTAAGTCGCTGTAGAATGATTAATTATGTCGTCCTGTGCATTCCCACTTGTCGCATTGCATGGCATCCCAAGCATTTCCAAGTCGCTATTAAGTCGGAGGTTTTGCCTCATTTATAAGCCGTTGATGCCCCTATTTACGGGTATATTTTTAAGTCGGGAGTTCTGCTCCAAATGGTACCACATGCATATGCATAGTCCGAGTCACATACAGCATAATTGTAGAATGATTGTATTGATCAACTGTGTACTGTACTCCGATGGATTCCTTGTTATTGTGGTAGTTGTGGAATGTCTGAACCATACATGTACGTGTCTTTCATTTATGCCTTTATGTGGTTTGATATCTCACCCTTCTGTTTGAATGTTACCCCTATGCAGTAACGTGCAGGTAGTCAAGAGTTGAAGGCGAAGGTTCTTCACTAGCTGAGTCGGTGTCGTCTCTGATACGTAACACTCGGGGAGGGGATTGAACTCTATTTGATTTAATTGTTTTGTTGCACGATTTTGTTTTGAAATGTTAGTCAAATTTTGACCTTAGACGAATTTTGGTGATGTTAAATGATTCTACGTGTTTTGACGTGCTTCCGCAAATGTTATAAGTCGTTTAGTTTGGTAGAAAGGAAAATGTGGCACTCCAATGCATGTTTTAGTTTAATTCTCGCACTCTGATATTGAATGAATTAAACGGGTAGAATTGGGGTGTTACAATCCACCATCTTTTTGCTAAAGTCTTGCATTCTAAAATTATTAAGGGGGATCACCAAGTAAGGGGGAGCATAGCATGAATGACTGTTTCTGATATCTCATATGCTATGTGCTCCTTTGCTAGTTTACAAAGTGATTATGTCTGTTTGTGATTATCTCATATGCTATGTGCTCACCCCCCTCCTTTTTGATGAAAACAAAGGGGGAGAGAATATTATGCATGTTATATGTGGGAGAGAATATATGCATGTTATATGTGAGGGGAGAAAATAACTGCTGCTATCCTGCTGTTGTGCTGTTTATTTTGATATGCTTATGCTTAGGGGGAGCTTCTGCCATTGTTTCTTGATTATGGCCTCCCTATGCATAATGTAATTTGTTATCATCAAAAAGGGGGAGTTTGTTGAACCAAGGACAAACACTCTTTGTTTTGTATGATAACAAATTACATTTAGTCCACTAATGGTTGCAGTGTATAAAAGTGCAGGGACAAAATAAAGTACAAGACATGAATGGAAAAGCAGGAAATATTAAAGTGGAGCAGCTTGGAGAAGAAGCCACCTCAGCAGTTCAAGACCTATTTGTTTATCCGCTTTCTTTAGGACACCGTGTAAGGTCCTATCACTTAAGGTCTATGACACTTAGTAGCTGAGAGATGATTTTTCAAAACATGCATGATGCATCAAAATAGTTTTGAAAAATATTTTATAAAAATTGCATGCAAACATAAAGTGGCACCATAAACCCTAAAACTATTTTGGTTGAAGGCTTGAAATCAAAATCCTATATTTTTACAAAGATAATAGATTATGGTAATAGATTAAGTGCCTGAACGTTTCAGAGCACATAATCGATTACTCTCCTATTTTAACTAAAACATATAATCGATTAGTGGCTTCCTTACTTTCCTTTTTTGACAACAAAATCGATTATAGCTTCAAATAACCAAATAATATAATCGATTAGTGGCTTTCCTTACTTTCCTTTTTTAGATCAATAATCGATTAATGCATAAAGACAACTACATCACATAATCGATTACTTGCTTGCCTTGCCTTCCTTTTGACAACAATAATCGATTAAGAGCCTTATTGAACTATATATGATAATCGATTATCAAGCTATTCCAAGTTTCCATATTTAAACAATTAATCGATTATGCATATGCTTTTCATGAGGGCCTAATCGATTATACATGTCATAAATGAGAGTTTCTTTTTTTCAAACATTCCTACGCCTATAAATAGGCAAGTGTGTTTCACAATTCCAGACATCACACTTCTCAACAATTCTCTCTTCCTCTCATACGAAATTTCTAGATCTGAGAGAGAGAGAAAATAGAGCTTCAACTTTCATATCATTTTCTATTTTCCATATCACTCATCTCTCAGTCACTATACTGTTATTATATCTGAGGTGATTGGATCATAGATCTCTGTTTGTATTCGTTACTCTA
Source organism: Astragalus membranaceus (assembly GCA_039519185.1). NCBI lineage: Eukaryota > Viridiplantae > Streptophyta > Magnoliopsida > Fabales > Fabaceae > Astragalus > Astragalus membranaceus. The sequence continues at coordinate 59,818,857 of CM076849.1, forward strand.
TTTGTGGTGGTCACTCTGAAATCCTGGGATTTGCTCTTGGGTCTCTCAATCAGGAGATTGAGTTGGTTTGAAATCCTGGGAAGTTTTCTTGGGTCTCTCAATCAGGAGATTGAGTTGGTTTGAAATCCTGGGAGGTAATCTTGGGTCGTTCAATCAGGGAAGATTGAAGTGGTATTGAAATCCTGGGAGGTGCTCTTGGGTCGTTCAATCAGGAGATTGAAGCGGTGTTGAAATCCTTAGCCGTGTGCTCGGGTTCTCAGTTCGGGGGAATTGAGATTTGCTATTTGAAGTTGCCTGTTTGTAAAACATTCTTCATATAGTGGTTGTCAGCAAAGTCCAAAGGTTGCAAAGCCGGAGGCCGAGGACGTAGGGCTTTTATCCCGAACCTCGCTAAATTCCATGTGTATCTCTATCCCTACTCTTTTACTTTATTTGTCATTTGTGTTTGTTTATTGTTATACTGCGCTAAACATAAATTTCTGTTTATTGTTAAAACCAATCATAGCGTAGTTAGCACAATACATCACCGCCTCTAGATCTGTCTGGTTATAATCTGGTTATAATTATACTATCACTGCGCCGATCTATTTATTGTTACGCTGCTTATAATATCTGTCTACCCTGAACTCTGATAATAGCGTAATAGTACTTTTTGCATGATCTGCCTGTTTAGCTATAAATAATTGGTTACAGGGAATATTAAAAATAGTAACATCTTACTGTGCCTGATCTGCCTGCTTACATACATCATATAAGTTTAAATCTCAGATTCCGCATTTGATTTAAACAAGCATTGCAAAAGTTCTTTAAAAACCGAAAAAGAATTAAAGTTTTGCACATAACCTTATTCACCCCCCCTCTAAGGTTATCAGATAGTCTAACAAGCCCTTCGCAGGATTTGTTAGAGGGGAAACCAATTCCCTAACAGGATCAGTGAAAGCCTCTTACACTTCCAAAAACCATCCTCAAGCCCTGCACTTCTCTACCCAAACCACTAAAAGCCATAAACCACCAAACTACCCAGAAAGGAGACATGTACAGTTTGATCCAATTCCTGCATCCTACTCAGATCTGTTCGACCACCTCACTAGTCACAACCTAATCTCCCCCCGCCTGATGAGGCCCATTGAACCTCCTTTCCCGAGAGGCTATGACCCGAACGCCACTTGCGAATTTCACGCAGGCGCAATTGGGCATTCAGTAGAAAACTGCAAGGCGCTGAAACATATGATTCAGGATCTGATCGAATCCAAATGGTTGAGCTTCAATGAGGATGCTCCGAATGGAGGCGCTAACATTTTGCCAGGGGCATGAGAAGTCATCCGTCAATGCTTTTAAAGGCGATCAAAGGGCTAAAAAACAGCATCATCAACCTTGTGCACATTTGTCCTGCAACTGAAGCACTCATGAATTGGGAGATTGTTGATTTTCTTGTGATTTTCGGTTCAAAGTAATGTTACGTAATGAAAATCCTATGGATCCGCCCAAGCTTTAGGACATTTCAATAAGGGCACGCATGTTTCTTTCCGGTATCAATATTAATAAAATAGCATTCTCCCATTCCTTCTTTACTCATTTACTCGCTTTACTTCTTCTTTTATCCTTCTTCAATTTCTACTAATGCAGATCTAAATAACTTGTCCTTCAAAATAACAACGTCGGTAACTCATGTCATAACTTTGATCGCCCCATTAATCAAACCAAGGAAGATGTTGAAGATAACTGGGAAACTCTTCCAGAGGTAATGAGAATAATGGAACAAAAGGATAAAGTGACCCAGCCTCGCGTGGAATCAAACGAAATGATTAACTTGGGCATAGAAGAAGATAAAAAGGTGTTAAAGTTAACATCACACCCAAAGGATAGCAAATCAAGAAAGTCCGCTTACATCACCTTGTCTGACCTAAGACGCCCACTGGTGTAACAAATCCGTGATTGTCGAGAAATTTGGTCTGCCGTTACGGCTTTCCTAAAAAGATCATCACGGACAATGGTGAAAGGGACATGTAAGGACTCCAAGTCGAGCATCATGATCCCTTCCCATACCGCCCAAAAAACAAATGGGGCAGTTGCAACAACAAATGAAGGATGATAGTGACATTTCACCTCACGTGGAGATCAGACCTAGTTCATACTTCAACAGGGGCAACCCCGTACGATGGGAGTAGTACTTCCATTAAACCTCACCAAACATAAGAATGGTTGTCTTATGTCATACCAGAAAAGAACAAAGAAAACTTAACAAAAGAAAGTCTTTCCTCAACAATTTTAAGGAGACTTGATGCCCAAGAAAGTCATACCCAAAAGGATTCCCGCAGGAGATGGACCTCGAACTATAAAGGACCTCACATGGTAAAGAAATCATTCTCTGGAAGAGCCTTAATTCTCACAAAAATGGACAGGGAAGCCCCCCCCCCCCCCCCCACTCCCGGTGAAGACTGCCTAAAAAATGAGTATAGAAAAATGAGAAAAATGAGCCAAGCAAAAATAAGTTCGCTAGGTTGAAAACCCGAAAGGGCGGCCTAGGCAAAAGTTAGAGCGACCCGGTGGATTGAAAATCCAAAAGGGACATTCCAGGCAAAAATTAGGGTCAGGAAATTGGACTAAACAACATTGGGGAAATCAACACTGTCGGATGATGAGTGATCAAGGTCGTGAGCATGGGTGGCCAGCACCGTTATTTCAAGGACACCAACTACCGAGAAGTCTGCTTAGTATTTCAGCTTGTCTATTCTCTCAATGAAATTCCTGACGTAATCTTAAGTCGGTGTGCCTTCTGCACATTTGGCCTCCAATGTCAATATCAAACACTTTCCTTTCTTTTACTTCCGTCTATTTTTGAAATGATGTTTTGTGATAATTGATACTGAGTTGAGAAACATGTGGCATAATCAAAAGCATTACAATCATTACGAAATTTCCAAGAATCACAGAAGAGATATAGTCTTTCATTAAAACACTGATAAAGAAGAAAGGAACTGCGGGAATAGAACAATAAATGCGCGATCATCTCAAATGATAAGTCCCACTAATGTGCAATTGACTTAGGAGTACGAATACACTTGCTAGCCTCGTAACCCCATGCCGGGAGTCCTGCGAGTTGAAGGACCAGCAAAAAGAGAGCCCCAAAAAGAAAAGCAAAAAGGAGGACCAAAAAAGAAAAATCATCCACATAGCATAAATCATTCCATCATGCATTCACATACGTTTCATTCATCCCATTGGACACCTACCATTTCACACACCTATATTGCACGCATGCATCATTCATCGCATTTTTAGACGTGCCAAATATAGATAGCTTTTCCCTTCTCAGGTAAATGCATTCATTAGGTATGTGTTAGAGAAGTATGCCATGTGTCAAACCCAGTAGTTTGTTTCCTCAAAGTCACTGCTCCAATCACTGGTCTCGTCTCACAATTCAGAGCCTCGGACCCCAGCAGTCCCTCGCAGCCCCAGAGCTGTCTTAATTTAGACCTCCAACGGTCATCCATTCTAGATCGCACATCGCGTTATCGACCAACCAACGGATCATCCGACCCCAGGTCCATCAGTTCAGTTCGACCCAGTATGTCAAAGCAACGACTTCGAACTCTACCCTCAAGATCACAATGTCGCCACTGAGCGCGACGGATCATCCAACCCCAGGTCCTTCAGACTAGCTGTGTCAGCCTAAGACATGGTGGACGTCCTTGGAGGTGAGCAAATTAGGTCAACGACCTGATCCTGCCCCTCCGGCAGCTCGAAAAAGGCCACCCCCGAGCATACCATTTTACTAGTACCATTGCTGGTTTGTGCTCTTTTGGACCCCCAGTGGTCCGTCCTTCAAAGCCCCAGTGCACCTTCGGACCCCAATAGGTCCTTTAGGGTTTAGGCAACCCCTTGGAGCCCGAGTGCTCCCTTAGAGCCCAAATGCTCTTTTAGAGCCCCAGTGCTCCGCCAGATCCGCAGTGATCATTTCTTTATTGTTGTCGATTAACACGCCAAGTGTTAATTGTCCCTCTTTTTCCCCAACTCATCTTCCACCTAAGCGGGCAAAATTAGAGTCTATTCTATCTTTATTTTTATTTCTACTACGAAAATCTGACAACCATTCACCTTTTCTGGTAAAATATAAATAAAGAGGGGCAACTGTTATACCCCAATTTTGCCCGATCTTTCTATCGTACTTGTTTTAGCCCCGTATCACAAGCTCATGGCGTTTCGTGGTGGTAATATACTATTAAAATGACATTTAGCATTGGGTGTTTGACATTAAGCTCATGGCGGTTATTTGAAACAACCGATGCTAAATGTCCTGAAAAATGACATTTAGCATTGGGTGTTTGAAACAACTGATGCTAAATGTCCTGAGAGTGACATTTAGCATCGGTTGTTCCAAATAACCGATGCTAAAAGTCATTTTTGACAAAAAAAATGACATTTAGCATCGGTTGTTTGAAACAACCGATGCTAAATGTCATTTTCTTGATAAAAAAAGACATTTAGCATCGCTTGTTTGAAACAAGCGATGCCAAATGTCTAGTTTCTTTTTATACATGCCTCACAAACATCACTTACAACTTCAATTCATACAAGAAAACAATAATATTCAATAACTATGGTAATTACAGTCTACAACAATTAGAATAATATTCAAGAAGAGAGCCATATATGAAAACTGAAAACACAAACTGAACAAGAATTATGGTAATTACAAAGAAGGAAAAGGAGTATGCTTGTGATCATAAGCTTCTGACAGCATGGGAAGCTGTATCAAGCACACCAAGATGTATGCTCTGGCTTGATATCACAGATGAAAGCATAGTACTTTACTGTCTAGCCATTCGCCTAACACCAACTCTCAGTTGTCCATGTTCTCCCCTTAGGAAAACAAAAGCATCTCCAGCAACTAATCTTTTCGACACGACAAATGTGCTCCAGCCGGCTGTAAGCAAGTGCCTCCTTGGTTGACCTAAATAACATTAGTGGAAGAGATTAGCCAGAATCAGACTTCCACATCACGGTAATGAAGGAATATAAGGACTAGTTGGAAAGCATTTCTCATTCAATGCAAGTCATAATACTCATCCATTCCAGAAGCTGAATATGCAATTAAAATCAAACGAAGAAGGCTTCCAATATAAGTGCCAAATTACCTCTATTTATATGTCAGTCAGTAAATAAACAAATACTTTGATCACTTCTATTTCTTTCAAGAACAATTCAATATACTCATAAATCAACACAAAAAAATGACGAACCAGAAAAATTAGGGTTTCAGAAGCATTAATTTATGAAGCATACCTTCTCAAAGGCATGTCTCAGAACTAGAGGATCATAAGGAGCTGAAGGAATAGCCTCACAGTACCAAAGAGGATTGTACCATCTTCTAAACCCACCATCTTTGCTAGAGTACAAGTGACCAGGTGGAAAACACTCAAAATGTTCACAATCATGATTCAGACCTTTCATTTCTGATGAAATCCAAACAGAACCTGAATCCATAAAGGTGTTAAACTTATCAAAATTTGCACATAAATGCTATAGATTTAATTCAAAGTTAGGAGATTGTATAACTTTAATTACTTTCTAATCCCCAACCAATGTATAGGGAAGTGACTCCTATAGCATCTAATCCCCAATCAATTTATCATTATCATTAATAAGAAAGAAACTGTTCAAGTTATAATCATAAGAAATAAAAGAATATATAGAATTATTGAACCTGAATAACAAGTATACCTGGTTTGAAAAATGTTCTGGATCATCTTGCGAGGCGATTCTTGTGCTGCATCCTCCAACAGAAGCAGCTCGCCCGAGGAGAGGCGCCAACCCAGGAATTGGCACTGTACCTTTGCATATTATGCACCAATTTATTGCAACCTGCCATGATAAAGTAATGCATTAGAAGATGAACTTAATTGCTCGGTAAAGGTTGGTGTAAGTGGTCAATTATATCATTTGTCACACGTCTAGGGCAAGGACAATTAAGTGAGTTGGTCGGTGGTTCTGAAAAATGCTTTGAAGAACCTTCACAATTTCAATGGACACATACAACGAAATTGAAATAAAGTAACTATACAACATCACTGCTGTAAAAAATGCAGATTTACTGCAAGCACTAGTCTGGCTGGATCAGAGAAAGCTTTAGTATCTGGTCTAAGGTACCATCTTTTTAAAGTCTTATTTATTGAAATCCCAAAGAAAATGAATCCACTGAAAGAAATCAAAATCAAAACAAAGAGCACATGAATGGACAACTAGTTTCTAGTAGTGGAATTCATCAAGTTTCTATATGGAACTCATGATGTTTCCTTTGCATACTAGATTCATAGATATACAAAATGGAGATTAAACAGGGAACAAACTACTAAGATAACATTTGGATTCAAACTATTAACCACAACAAGCATCATGTCTCTATAAGTAATAAATCAACGTAGAAGAAGGAAATAAGGGTTAGGCAAGATTAATCCTAAGTCTTATCTTATGTACAAATTTTTTGGCCCAATAATATGAAATTGTTGATCATATATAAATGATAAGTAAAACCAAGTTGATATCAAAGTAAGTCTATTCCAAATTAAATAAAAGGGTGGCTCTGTTAGGTACTAAATCCAGAATAGAAGGAATACTGAAATATGAATTGATGACTAACTTTCATAACAAGATAGGAAATACAGCTATAGCAGAACAATGCTGAATTATGGGTAAAAGATAAATGCTGCATTCACAAACACACCAGACCTGCTTCCTTCCACAGTACCTGTTCCAGCATATATATCCAAGCACCTATGTCCTATAACAAAAATTTGCCAGTGTTAAATCAATCTTGGTTATTCCAAGGAATTAACAAAATTTAGTGGAGTAAAAGGTAGTATTAGCTTAAGCTTCATTTATCAAAATATAGCTATGAAAATTCCTTAAATCATTACATTTATGAAAGTCCCAGTTGGGACTTGAGATGGTGAATATTTCCCAGTAAGCATTCCAAGTCCTAGAGGACTATAAGCAATCATGCGAATACCAAGAGTATCACATATGCTCTTGATCTCTAGTTGATCTTTCCCCATGCTTAGCAAAAAAAATTGCTCATGAAATGTTGAAATTATAAAGAAGATCAATGTCACCAACTTTGACAGGTTCATAAGTTTTTTCAAGGTATTTCACAATCATCTCATAATCATTTGAATCCTTCTTCAAGTGAGAAATTGAGCAACAATAACAGATCAATGCATATAAAAAAATCAATAACACCAACAATAACAGATTGATTTCGATAATAACCTAACCAAAGTCCATCAAAGAAATTCCATGAAAAAATTCCAAAACATTATCGTAATTTTTGGAACTAAAAACAATGAAAAAAACGAATGGATTTATAGAAGGAAGGAAACATAGGTCTAGAGAAGACAAAAAGAAGAAGAAACTATCAATTTCAAACTATAAGCCGAATAAGAACAAATGAAGACAAAGCTTCAAGATCTATAGCATTTGAGAACCTAATAAGCTTTTGCACAAGTAGAAAACCCTAGAAATTAGAAAAAGGGGTACCTGAAGAAATGTGAAGAAAACCCTACAGATTGCGAAGAGTGAGAGACGGCGGATAGGAAAGGCAGCGACGGAGAGGAAAGGTGGTGACGGAAACGAAAGGCGAACGGAGTGAACTTGTGCTGCGTTACTAAGAGAGTGAACTTTGCGAGACGACGTGGAGAGCAGAAACGTCGTGGAGAGCAGTGACGGCGTGGAGAGAAGAGACGGCGTGGAGAGCAGTGAACTTGGGAGAGAAGACACATTGGAGAGCAGAGACGGGGAGAGTGGAGAGAGCAGAGGCGGCGAGAGTGGAGAGCTTGAAGTTTCAGCGCGAGAGATTGAAAGAATACGAGAGAACGCGAGGTATTGAAAAAAAATATGGGACCTTTAGCATCAGTGGTTTATACACCCGATGCTAAATGTCTAAAGGAAATACATTTAGCGTCGGGTATATTAAACACCCGATGCTAAATGTATTTGCTTTTAGAGATTTAGCATCGGGTGTTGAAACACCCGACGCTAAAAGTAGGCGCGAAATATGAAATCTTCCATTTAATTGCAAAAATGCCACCGGTTTAACACTTAGCATCGGCCGTTCAAATAACCGATGCTAAATGATGCTTAATAATGTCTTTTTTCCACTAGTGACAGACAGTTGTCCAGTACTGTCCAATCCTGTCTTGTCTAGTACTGTAAATTTTGCGAATCAAACGCACCCCATATCTCTAGTCAATGTGAGACTTGGGTTTTTCCTAATACACCCCTTCACGCTCAGTACTATTGGGCTTGGTGCTGTTGGGATAATAATGGTGGGTGGTCCGAATGATCTAACATAGATTTTGATATCATTTTAAAATGTGGGTTGGGCCTGTACTCAACTCTATGATACCCATTTTAATCCTCTGCCTGGTTGACTTGACCATGTGCTTTGTTTCATAAATAATGCATTTTCTATTTAGTTCCTTTTTATATGATTATTTTGACAGAATTCCCTTTTTATATGATGAAAATTCACAACTAGTTATTTTGTAACCTAATAGCCACTTTTTCTGAAGTACCAATTTGTTATTCTTAGTTATCTACTATTTTATGTTATACTTTATTTTTCTTCGTAGAAGAATTCAAATCCATATCCCAGGAGTTAAAAGATGTTAGAATCGGGGTGGTACAAAAACAATGACTTTTATTAATTTTGAAGATAACAAATATCACTCGAGAACATCAACGCGATATATATCATCTCGTCAAAGATTCACTTTTGTTAAATAACGTTTTTGATCTAAGGCTTATCATCTCTCAGAGTGCATGTGGTCAACGTTCAAAATAAAACTTCTGATCCTATATCTATTGAGTTGAAGCTAAGTGATTCCAAATAGTAGGGGAGCTTAGAGAATATTTTTGACGGGGCCAACATAACAGTACATTCAACAATGAAATACGAAAAAAGAAAAGTAAATATGAATTAAAAAAAGAAATACTGAGTTTACAAATAAAACAATTTCTAAAAAAATTATTTTGATCGACAATAAAGACTCAAATAAAAATTCAAAATCACATTATTCCTAAAAAATCATAGGAGATTTAATTGCATTTTGGAAGACTGGATTTTTTAGAGAACTATCTAACATTTATATTGAAAAAAAATTATTAATATTAATTGCTATACCAAAAAATTTGTAATGAATGGTTAGCAGGAGTAGAACTTGCAACTAGAGCCGTCAATTCGGGCGGGCTCGGCCCATTTGGGCCAACGACAATTTCGGGCTCGGGCGGGCTAGCCCAAATTGAATTCGGGCTCATAAATTGCGGGCTCTATGCGGGTTGTGGGCCAAATGAGTTGGCCCATGGGCTACTATACATTCTTTTTTTTCTAAAGTAAGCATTAAATTAGTTTAAAAAAAATGTAATTGACGAACAAGTTTCGTTCAACAATTCTCAAACCCAAATATTTTCAATTTTCACAAACAAGTTTCAACCAAATCATAAATACAACGTCAACAGGCATGGTGAAAATGCTAGGACTGATTACGATATGATATATACACCAACACTAGTATCATATACATAACTTACATGCGAGGTTCTTTACTTTTCATTCTAAAGCTTTTAATGTAAAATAATCTAACATATAAATCATATAAGGGGTGTGTACACTAGAATTACCATTGGGCCATTTTGAAAAGTTTGAACTGTAGTTATAAAAGCGTAGTTGCACTCATTTTTTTTTAAAAAGTGTCGGGCCGGCCAAATTTTTTTTATAACTCATATTTCCCGGCCCAACCCGCCTATTTTGTTGGGCGGGTTGGGCCGGCCCGTCGGGCTGGGCTCATTTTGACGGCTCTACTTGCAACCAATGATTCTTCCATTTACACAAGTTGCATTAGGCCGTTGTGCTACATTGACTTCAAATAGTTAAATAATATATATATATATATATATATATATATATATATATATTACTTAAAATTTAAATTTTTTGGGGGGAGACATGTTAAACTGAGGGATACTTATCAAATGTAGATATCCTGACTATCATCCTGCATTATCTAGATTGGTGGAAAACGTGAAGGAACAAGGAGTTTGGATCCTCATAAATTGTGTGGGAGAATTTATGAGAGAGACTGACACATACAATATAATAATAAATACAATAAATACTATTATCTTTGAAAGGTATGGTTTCATGTTGAAATGTGTGTAAAATGCAAGTGTTTGAAAAAATCTGTCCTTATGCCACTAGTCTTATACATAGAACTTACAATGGTTCTTTAATAAAAAAAAGAACCCACAATGATTCTCTTGCATAATGTAGGACTATGGGTCCGTTTGGATTGACTTATTTTTGAGCTTATGAAATCGAATGAAAATACATGTTGCAATTTGCAAAATATAAATATTCCTTGACAAGCTTATGAATGATCCAAAAAAGCTTATTTATTTGCATAAGCTGAAAAATAAGCCAATCCAAACGGACCCTATGACACTAGTCTTGGTTCGAAACATATTTAAGATGTACATAAGAAATCGAATCGAATGAAAATACATGTTGCAATTTGCAAAATATAAATATTTTGGCCCATGCAGGTCTCGAACCTGCGACCTTCGCGTTATTAGCACGACGCTCTAACCAACTGAGCTAATGGGCCATGTGATGTCAATATGAACCACGATTTATAAATATTATTAATTTCGATACTGAGTAATATTTCATTACAATACCAAAGAGTTTAATTCAAAAGGCAAAATAGAAGAGAGTGTAAGAAGATAATCGCATATTATACAATACTTATATGTTATATCGTAATTATTTTAATGTAGTGGTAGATTGAGTAGGGACTTCAATTCAGAATCCGGTTGGAACTGTTGAATTGTGGCAGTTCTGGGGGTATCAACGGTGACAAATGGTGAGTGTGATTTGTTAGGGGAGGTGGTGCCCCAAATAAAGTCTCTAGATAATTTATCCATTTGAGCACAAATAGTTTGAGGAAGTCAAACAATCTGCATGTAGTAAGAAGGAATAGAGGTCAAAATAGATTTAGTTAAGGCTACTCTACCAGCCTTATTCAACAGCTGTTTCTGCCAGAAAGTCAATTTTTGATGAATTTTGTCCACAAAAAACTCATAGTCCCTCTTCCTTAGCCTACTATGTATCATAGGGAAACCTATATATTTCTCCAATGAAGTGGTATTTCTAATTCCTGTAATAGAAATAATAGAGTCTATTTTGCTTCTACTAGTAGGAGAGGAGTGGGCTTCATTCTTTCTTCAGTTTTGTTTGTATGTAAGTTTTTACTTGGACTTGAAAAAGAAAAAGAGTGCGCTTTTACAAAAGTGGACTAGACTAAAATAGGGGTTTTCTGTCTTTCCAGCTCCTTTAACTAAACCCCTCACCTCATATTGTCAGAGGCCTTCCCAATCTCAGATACCAATCTGACATTCTATGCGAGGCATGTCAGAAATGGAAACCGATCAAAACATCTTTTAAATTAATGGATCTGGTTTCAACTTCTACACCACTAGAACTTTACATATTTACCTTTTTGGCCCTACAAGAATAGCTTTTTTAAGTGGAAAGAAATATGGACTAGTTATTGTTGATAACTACAGTGGATTTGTATGGGTTAAATTCCTATCCCCTAAGGATGAGTCTCAGAAAGTATTTACAGCGTTTACAAAACTGTTCAAAAGGAAAAAGATTTTTGTATTTCATCTGTTAGAAGTGACCATGGTGGAGAATTTGAAAATGAAAACTTTAGGATTCGTTTTGAAGAAAATGGAATATCCCATGATTTATCCTCTCCAAGAACACCTCGACAAAATGGTGTTGTTGAAAGGAACAATTGGACTCTCCATGAGGAATATCCCATAATTTAAACACTTTGTTGCGTTTAAATTCCTTACACATCACCATTTAATAAGTTAAGTTAGCACTTGCATGATGAATTGATCTAACCTTAGCAAATTGAGCATGGTATAAAAAGAAAACATTGGGCATTAATTTCATTACTTTGGTTATCTTACAACCAATGATCTTTTGAGCTTAAATACTTGAACCTTGATTTGTGAGTATTATGCATGTGTATGAGAGTATGAGAGTATAATTACTCACACATCACACGCAAGTCCAACAAAAGTTCAACAACACACAGTACGACAATTAAACGAAAATAGATAATACAAAAATGAAAATGAAAATAAAAACAAAAGAAAAGTCTACTTATAACATAACTGCCAGACAAGAGGACTTCAGACCAATCCTCAATAGTGTCATCCTCATTCAGTAGAGGATCAAACTCGAGTTGCTGATGCTGACGAGCAGCCTCCTCTGCCTGCATGTCTCTCCTGTAGCTTTCTATTTGAGCCCTCAACTAAGTGGACACCGAATGAGGGGTTCATTCTCCCCGATCTACCTTCTCAATGAGGTGATAAAAAGGATGTCGTCTTGCCACCAGGTACCTTGAGAAGTTTTCCCCTGGGTTCAAAAAATGTTGTGTGAATGCTAAGCGTCCTACTTAGCTAGCCTTGTCTGTTGAAGGTTAGATGGTCCAACCTTCTCTGACCCATCGGCCCCACCAAACGCCGCTCATCCCAACAGCCAGGTACGTCAAGGTAACAAAGAACAAGGTCAATAGCAATCAAGAGAGAGCATTTTCGTTGAGTTAGGGAGAATACGCTGAGCTCACTGACTAACTGAAGATGAGGAAATGACTGGGGCTAAATTCTCTCATAAAACCCACCAATCAAGGGTTTGTGCAGGAATTTGATGCCAATGCATATGTACCAAAAGGTAAAAGTCAGCTGTGTTCCCTTTAGTTCTTATGAGAACACTAATATAAATGGCAGTATAAGTGAAGATGTTCACCTAATGTTGGAAGTCTAGAACTAACTTTCACCCTTTGATACATAGACATTGATATAAAATTCCCACACAAACCCTCGATTGGCGGGCTTTATAAAAAAAATTCAGTCTAAGCCACATCATCATCTTTAGTTAGTTTGTGATTTTAGGTATTCTCTCAAACTCAGTGAAAGCGTCATCGCTTAATTGATTGCCTTGTCCTTTGTTACCTTAAGTAACTCGCCGGCTCATGAGCTGCTAACTTGAACCAAGCACTATCGAAAGACGTCCTCTTAGACTCTACAATGTGGGTTCTTTTGTTTTTGTTTTGCAACTGCTTTCTTAGTCATGGTGATTCCTGCGAAAAGACAATGTTAGTTTCTTGTGAACCAAATTTCAAGAATTGGTTCACCTCCACTATTTCAATATAATTTGACAGTTTAAAGTCTCCACAATTTTATTGCAAAATCTATTCCATGAATACAAATATGAGGCAATTCAATTTGCAAAAGTTGTTCAAAATGTGGGCGTAATTCAACAACCACAATCACCAATTACAAGTACATAGAACCATGCTCCATTTATCCTCAAACATTAATAAAGGTTATCCCCAAGAGAGTTTATCCCCAAAACTAACACACAAATCTCCTCAAAATACAGGTTAATGCAGAACCATCCCAAAGCTAACATGAAATCGCACCCGAAATGCTTGTTCACATCATGCAGAGCGATGAGAACCCCCAAATCAAACCAAATAACCCCACCCCTGTTCATGTAAACTTCCTCCCCTAAGGAGGTTCAAACATTGAAACTGATCTCCCATATATGCATCGGTTAAGACAAAGAGAGAAGGAAAGAGATTAGGAGATGCGTTCTCATACCATGTACAGATAGATGCACAAATGCGATGATGTAGAGAGGTTGGGAATGGGATCTCGCACGGCATAAAAGAATTGAAGAAAATAAAGTTCTGTGCGCTAAAACCCTAGGGTGCAACAGAACCATCTTTTATAACTCGAGTCGCCTAGCCGCTTTTTTTTGGTCGAGACCTAGCTGCTTAAAGATGGCGCTACCTGTTGGTCGGACCGCTGACGGTGATGGGTTGTTTGCTTTGCGAAACCAGTCAATAGCCAATTTTCTTTGGATTTGTTTCGGAACACCCCTTCTTACTCACATATCCCTCCTATTTCTTAAAAAATCTCAAAAATAACCTTCACGCTTACACACTCCCAAACCACCCCACATTGTGTTTTGGACCGGTCTGGTACCTTAGTACCGAACTGGTCTGGTACATTGATACCAGTTATATAAATATATGATACTAGGGTACTAAGGTACCTTGGAACTGATCTGGTTTGATATTAAGGTACCATGTGCTTTGCTTACTTGTCTGCATAGGTGTGGTACCAAAGTACCGAACTGGTCCGGTACTAAGGTATTGTACTTAACTGATATTGTAGATTTTAGGTTTCTATTGATACTGTCGTTTTCCTAAATATTAAATTAACAATATTATCTTATAAAATACCAGACAAAATATTTAAGTAACACCAAACACATGGTAAATATTCAACTAACATTAATGACGCGGAAAATGTGTAATTTGTCTGCATATTCAACTACGGTACCAAAGTACCAACTAAATATTCAACAAAACATTAATCCTCTTAATTTTCAGTCAAGTCTACATAATCGGTCGTTTGTCTCCCTACAGTCAACGACCTCCATTGTTGCATGCGACCAACATATGACTTGTCCCAAGCACGTGCTATGTAGACTGCCATCCTTCATAAATACCTACAAACACAAAAGAATAATTATCTTAACTAACCTTTCACAATATTAAAATGAATTATAATTTGTGTTACACATACCTGTACAAAGGGATCCATATAATGTGCATAACAGATGTTAAGCAAATGAGCACTTTTGGATGGTGGACTTTGAAAGGGAAAATTTTGTAAGACCCACTAACAGACCAGCATAAAGAACGACCTTGTATCTGTTAGCGATCAGGTAACCTCCATCCGGGATAGCCGTCCAATTATCCCTAAAATCCCTTTGTCCCCCAATCAACGGTTTCAAAATCTTGTATTATTCAAATCCAACAAACAACTTAGTGTAGTAGTTCGGGTCTCGCCTAAGCTCACCCGATATATCTTTTCACACAATCGGCCAACCATCCTCACCCATGCCTAGTAATGCAGCAATGCACCGAATTCCACAGTTACCACCAGCGATAACATTAACTATATCTTCAATATATAAGTACGAGCTATCAATGGCTCTATCTTTTTAAAGTCTTATTTATTGAAATCCCAAAGAAAATGGATCCAATGAAAGAAATCAAAATCAAAACAAAGAGCACATGAATGGACAACTAGTGTCTAGTAGTGGAATTCATCAAGTTTCTATATGGAACTCATGATGTTTCCTTTGCATACTAGATTCATAGATATACAAAATGGAGATTAAACAGGGAACAAACTACTAATGATAACATTTGGATTCAAACTATTAACCACAACAAGCATCATGTCTCTATAAGTAATAAATCAACGTAGAAGAAGGAAATAAGGGTTAGGCAAGATTAATCCTAAGTCTTATCTTATGTACAAATTTTTTGGCCCAATAATATGAAATTGTTGATCATATATAAATGATAAGTAAAACCAAGTTGATATCAAAGTAAGTCTATCCCAAATTAAATAAAAGGGTGGCTCTGTTAGGTACTAAATCCAGAATAGAAGGAATACTGAAATATGAATTGATGACTAACTTTCATAACAAGATAGGAAATACTGCTATAGCAGAACAATGCTGAATTATGGGTAAAAGATAAATGCTGCATTCACAAACACACCAGACCTGCTTCCTTCCACAGTACCTGTTCCAGCATATATATCCAAGCACCTATGTCCTATAACAAAAATTTGCCAGTGTTAAATCAATCTTGGTTATTCCAAGGAATTAACAAAATTTAGTGGAGTAAAAGGTAGTATTAGCTTAACCTTCATTTATCAAAATATAGCTATGAAAATTCCTTAAATCATTACATTTATGAAAGTCCCAGTTGGGACTTGAGATGGTGAATATTTTCCAGTAAGCATTCCAAGTCCTAGAGGACTATAAGCAATCATGCGAATACCAAGAGAATCACATATGCTCTTGATCTCTAGTTGATCTTTCCCCATGCTTAGCAAAGAAAATTGCACCTGAAATGTTGAAATTATAAAGAAGATCAATGTCACCAACTTTGACAGGTTCATAAGTTTTTTCAAGGTATTTCACAATCATCTCATAATCATTTGAATCCTTCTTCAAGTGAGAAATTGAGCAACAATAACAGATCAATGCATATAAAAAAATCAATAACACCAACAATAACAGATTGATTTCGATAATAACCTAACCAAAGTCCATCAAAGAAATTCCATGAAAAAATTCCAAAACATTATCGTAATTTTTGGAACTAAAAACAATGAAAAAAACGAATGGATTTATAGAAGGAAGGAAACATAGGTCTAGAGAAGACAAAAAGAAGAAGAAACTATCAATTTCAAACTATAAGCCGAATCAGAACAATCTATAGCATTTGAGAACCTAATAAGCTTTTGCACAAGTAGAAAACCCTAGAAATTAGAAAAAGGGGTACCTGAAGAAATGTGAAGAAAACCCTACAGATTGCGAAGAGTGAGAGAGACGGCGGAGAGGAAAGGCAGCGACGAAGAGGAAAGGCGGCGACGGAAACGAAAGGCGAACGGAGTTAACTTGCGCTGCGTTACTAAGAGAGTGAACTTTGCGAGACGACGTGGAGAGCAGAAACGGCGTGGAGAGCAGTGACGACGTGGAGAGAAGAGACGGCGTGGAGAGCAGTGACCTTGGGAGAGAAGACGAAGTGGAGAGCAGAGACGGGGAGAGTGGAGAGAGCAGAGGCGGCGAGAGTAGAGAGCTTGAAGTTTCAGCGTGAGAGATTGAAAGAATACGAGAGAACGCGAGGTATTGGAAAAAAATATGGGACCTTTAGCATCAGTGGTTTATACACCCGATGCTAAATGTCTAAAGGAAATACATTTAGCGTCGGGTATATTAAACACCCGATGCTAAATGTATTTGCTTTAGACATTTAGCATCGGGTGTTTAAATACCCGATGCTAAATGTCTAAAGGAAATATATTTAGCGTCGGGTGTTTAAACACCCGGTGCTAAATGTATTTGCTTTTAGACATTTAGCAACGGGTGTTTAAACACCCGATGCTATCGGGTGTTTAAACACCCGGTGCTAAATGTCTAAAAGCAAATACATTTAGCACCGGGTGTTGAAACACCCGATGCTAAAAGTAGGCGCGAAATATGAAATCTTCCATTTAATTGCAAAAATGACACCGGTTCAACACTTAGCATCGGCCGTTCACACTACCGATGCTAAATGATGCTTAATAATGTCTTTTTTCCACTAGTGACAGACAGTTGTCCAGTACTGTCCAATCCTGTCTTGTCTAGTACTGTCAATTTTGCGAATCAAACGCACCCCATATCTCTAGTCAATGTGGGACTTGAGTTTTTCCTAATGCACTCCTTCACCCTCAGCACTATTGGGCTTGGTGCTGTTGGGATAATAATGGTGGGTGGTCCGAGTGATCTAACATAGATTTTGATATCATATTAAAATGTGTGTTGGACCTATACTCAACTCTATGATACCCATTTTAATCCTCTGCTGTACTCCTTGTCCTTTTCACTCACCTACCTTTGTTTTATCTTTTGTCATGTCGAATCTGCCGGGTTGACTTGACCATGTGCTTTGTTTCATAAATAATGCATTTTCTATTTAGTTCTTTTTTATATGATTATTTTGACAAAATTCCCTTTTTATATGATGAAAATTCACAACTAGTTATTTTGTAACCTAATAGCCACTTTTTCTGAAGTACCAATTTGTTATTCTTAGTTATCTACTATTTTATGTTATACTTTATTTTTCTTCGTAGAAGAATTCAAATCCATATCCCAGGAGTTAAAAGATGTTAGAATCGGGGTGGTACAAAAACAATGAATTTTATTAATTTTGAAGATAACAAATATCACTCGAGAACATCAACGCGATATATATCATATCTTCAAAGATTCACTTTTGTTAAATAACGCTTTTGATCCAAGGCTTATCATCTCTCAGAGTGCATGTGCTCAACGTTCAAAATAAAACTTTTGATCCTATATCTATTGAGTTGAAGCTAAGTGATTCCAAATAGTAGGGGAGCTTAGAGAATATTTTTGACGGGGCCAACATAACAGTACATTAAACAATGAAATACAAAAAAAGAAAAGTAAATATGAATTAAAAAAAGAAATACTGAGTTTACAAATAAAACAATTTCTAAAAAAATTATTTTGATCGACAATAAAGACTCAAATAAAAATTCAAAATCACATTATTCCTAAAAAATAATAGGAGATTTAATTGCATTTTAGAAGACTGGATTTTTTAGAGAACTATCTAACATTTATATTGAAAAAAAATTATTAATATTAATTGCTATACCAAAAAATTTGTAATGAATGGTTAGCAGAAGTAGAACTTGCAACTAGAGCCGTCAATTCGGGCGGGCTCGGCCCATTCGGGCCAACGACAATTTCGGGCTCGGGCGGGCTGGGCCAAATTTAATTCGGGCTCATAGATTGCGGGCTTTATGCGGGTTGCGGGCCAAATGGGTTGGCCCATGGGCTACTATACATTCTTTTTTTTTCTAAAGTAAGCATTAAATTAGTTTAAAAAAATGTAATTGACGAACAAGTTTCGTTCAACAATTCTCAAACCCAAATATTTTCAATTTTCACAAACAAGTTTCAACCAAACCCAAATATTTTCAATTTGCACTCTTTTTTTTTTTTAAAGTGTCGGGCCGGCCAATTTTTTTTTATAACTCATATTTCCCGGCCCAACCCGCCTATTTTGTCGGGCGGGTTGGGCCGGCCCGTCGGGCTGGGCTCATTTTGACGGCTCTACTTGCAACCAATGATTCTTCCATTTACACAAGTTGCATTAGGCCGCTGTGCTACATTGACTTCAAATAGTTAAATAATATATATATATATATATTACTTAAAATTTAAATTTTTTGGGGGGAGACATGTTAAACTGAGGGATACTTATCAGATGTAGATATCCTGACTATCATCCTGCATTATCAAGATTGGTGGAAAACGTGAAGGAACAAGGAGTTTGGATCCTCATAAATTGTGTGGGACAATTTATGAGAGAGAGTGACACATACAATATAATAATAAATACAATAAATACTATTATCTTTGAAAGGTATGGTTTCATGTTGAAATGTGTGTAAAATGCAAGTGTTTGAAAAAATCTGTCCTTATGCCACTAGTCTTATACATAGAACTTACAATGGTTATTTAATAAAAAAAAGAACCCACAATGATTCTCTTGCATAATGTAGGACTATGGGTCTGTTTGGATTGACTTATTTTTAAGCTTATGAAATCGAATGAAAATACATGTTGTAATTTGCAAAATATAAATATTCCTTGACAAGCTTATGAATGATACAAAAAAGCCTATTTATTTGCATAAGCTGAAAAATAAGCCAATCCAAACGGACCCTATGACACTAGTCTTGGTTCGAAACATATTTAAAATGTACATAAGAAATCGAATTGAATGAAAATACATGTTGCAATTTGCAAAATATAAATATTTTGGCCCATGCAGGTCTCGAACCTGCGACCTTCGCATTATTAGCACGACGCTCTAACCAACTGAGCTAATGGGCCATATGATGTCAATATGAACCACAATTTATAAATATTATTAATTTCGATACTGAGTAATATTTCATTACAATACCAAAGAGTTTAATTCAAAAGGCAAAAGAGAAGAGAGGGTAAGAAGATAATCGCATATTATACAATACTTATATGTTATATGGTAATTATTTTAATGTAGTGGTAGATTGAGTAGGGACTTCAATTCAGAATCCTGGTTGGAGCTGTTGAATTGTGGCAGATTTGGGGGTATCAACAGTGACAAATGGTGAGTGTGATTTGTTAGGGGAGGTGGTGCCCCAAATAAAGTCTCTAGATAATTTATCCATTTGAGCACAAATAGTTTGAGGAAGTCAAACAATCTGCATGTAGTAAGAAGGAATAGAGGTCAAAATAGATTTAGTTAAGGCTACTCTACCAGCCTTATTCAACAGCTGTTTCTGCCAGAAAGTCAATTTTTGATGAATTTTGTCCACAAAAAACTTATAGTCCCTCTTCCTTAGCCTACTATGTATCATAGGGAAACCTATATATTTCTCCAATGAAGTGGTATTTCTAATTCCTGTAATAGAAATAATAGAGTCTATTTTGCTTCTACTAGTAGGAGAGGAGTGGGCTTCATTCTTTCTTCATTTTTGTTTGTATGTAAGTTTTTACTTGGACTTGAAAAAGAAAAAGAGTGCACTTTTACAAAAGTGGACTAGACTAAAATAGGGGTTTTCTGTCTTTCCAGCTCCTTTAACTAAACCCCTCACCTCATATTGTCAGAGGCCTTCCCAATCTCAGATACCAATCTGACATTCTATGCGAGGCATGTCAGAAATGGAAACCGATCAAAACATCTTTTAAATTAATGGATCTGGTTTCAACTTCTACACCACTAGAACTTTACATATTTACCTTTTTGGCCCTACAAGAATAGCTTTTTTAAGTGGAAAGAAATATGGACTAGTTATTGTTGATAACTACAGTGGATTTGTATGGGTTAAATTCCTATCCCCTAAGGATGAGTCTCAGAAAGTATTTACAGCGTTTACAAAACTGTTCAAAAGGAAAAAGATTTTTGTATTTCATCTGTTAGAAGTGACCATGGTGGAGAATTTGAAAATGAAAACTTTAGGATTCGTTTTGAAGAAAATGGAATATCCCATGATTTATCCTCTCCAAGAACACCTCGACAAAATGGTGTTGTTGAAAGGAACAATTGGACTCTCCATGAGGAATATCCCATAATTTAAACACTTTGTTGCGTTTAAATTCCTTACACATCACCATTTAATAAGTTAAGTTAGCACTTGCATGATGAATTGATCTAACCTTAGCAAATTGAGCATGGTATAAAAAGAAAACATTGGGCATTAATTTCATTACTTTGGTTATCTTACAACCAATGATCTTTTGAGCTTAAATACTTGAACCTTGATTTGTGAGTATTATGCATGTGTATGAGAGTATGAGAGTATAATTACTCACACATCACACGCAAGTCCAACAAAAGTTCAACAACACACAGTACGACAATTAAACGAAAATAGATAATACAAAAATGAAAATGAAAATAAAAACAAAAGAAAAGTCTACTTATAACATAACTGCCAGACAAGTGGACTTCAGACCAATCCTCAATAGTGTCATCCTCATTCAGTAGAGGATCAAACTCGAGTTGCTGATGCTGACGAGCAGCCTCCTCTGCCTGCATGTCTCTCCTGTAGCTTTCTATTTGAGCCCTCAACTAAGTGGACACCGAATGAGGGGTTCATTCTCCCCGATCTACCTTCTCAATGAGGTGATAAAAAGGATGTCGTCTTGCCACCAGGTACCTTGAGAAGTTTTCCCCTGGGTTCAAAAAATGTTGTGTGAATGCTAAGCGTCCTACTTAGCTAGCCTTGTCTGTTGAAGGTTAGATGGTCCAACCTTCTCTGACCCATCGGCCCCACCAAACGCCGCTCATCCCAACAGCCAGGTACGTCAAGGTAACAAAGAACAAGGTCAATAGCAATCAAGAGAGAGCATTTTCGTTGAGTTAGGGAGAATACGCTGAGCTCACTGACTAACTGAAGATGAGGAAATGACTGGGGCTAAATTCTCTCATAAAACCCACCAATCAAGGGTTTGTGCAGGAATTTGATGCCAATGCATATGTACCAAAAGGTAAAAGTCAGCTGTGTTCCCTTTAGTTCTTATGAGAACACTAATATAAATGGCAGTATAAGTGAAGATGTTCACCTAATGTTGGAAGTCTAGAACTAACTTTCACCCTTTGATACATAGACATTGATATAAAATTCCCACACAAACCCTCGATTGGCGGGCTTTATAAAAAAAATTCAGTCTAAGCCACATCATCATCTTTAGTTAGTTTGTGATTTTAGGTATTCTCTCAAACTCAGTGAAAGCGTCATCGCTTAATTGATTGCCTTGTCCTTTGTTACCTTAAGTAACTCGCCGGCTCATGAGCTGCTAACTTGAACCAAGCACTATCGAAAGACGTCCTCTTAGACTCTACAATGTGGGTTCTTTTGTTTTTGTTTTGCAACTGCTTTCTTAGTCATGGTGATTCCTGCGAAAAGACAATGTTAGTTTCTTGTGAACCAAATTTCAAGAATTGGTTCACCTCCACTATTTCAATATAATTTGACAGTTTAAAGTCTCCACAATTTTATTGCAAAATCTATTCCATGAATACAAATATGAGGCAATTCAATTTGCAAAAGTTGTTCAAAATGTGGGCGTAATTCAACAACCACAATCACCAATTACAAGTACATAGAACCATGCTCCATTTATCCTCAAACATTAATAAAGGTTATCCCCAAGAGAGTTTATCCCCAAAACTAACACACAAATCTCCTCAAAATACAGGTTAATGCAGAACCATCCCAAAGCTAACATGAAATCGCACCCGAAATGCTTGTTCACATCATGCAGAGCGATGAGAACCCCCAAATCAAACCAAATAACCCCACCCCTGTTCATGTAAACTTCCTCCCCTAAGGAGGTTCAAACATTGAAACTGATCTCCCATATATGCATCGGTTAAGACAAAGAGAGAAGGAAAGAGATTAGGAGATGCGTTCTCATACCATGTACAGATAGATGCACAAATGCGATGATGTAGAGAGGTTGGGAATGGGATCTCGCACGGCATAAAAGAATTGAAGAAAATAAAGTTCTGTGCGCTAAAACCCTAGGGTGCAACAGAACCATCTTTTATAACTCGAGTCGCCTAGCCGCTTTTTTTTGGTCGAGACCTAGCTGCTTAAAGATGGCGCTACCTGTTGGTCGGACCGCTGACGGTGATGGGTTGTTTGCTTTGCGAAACCAGTCAATAGCCAATTTTCTTTGGATTTGTTTCGGAACACCCCTTCTTACTCACATATCCCTCCTATTTCTTAAAAAATCTCAAAAATAACCTTCACGCTTACACACTCCCAAACCACCCCACATTGTGTTTTGGACCGGTCTGGTACCTTAGTACCGAACTGGTCTGGTACATTGATACCAGTTATATAAATATATGATACTAGGGTACTAAGGTACCTTGGAACTGATCTGGTTTGATATTAAGGTACCATGTGCTTTGCTTACTTGTCTGCATAGGTGTGGTACCAAAGTACCGAACTGGTCCGGTACTAAGGTATTGTACTTAACTGATATTGTAGATTTTAGGTTTCTATTGATACTGTCGTTTTCCTAAATATTAAATTAACAATATTATCTTATAAAATACCAGACAAAATATTTAAGTAACACCAAACACATGGTAAATATTCAACTAACATTAATGACGCGGAAAATGTGTAATTTGTCTGCATATTCAACTACGGTACCAAAGTACCAACTAAATATTCAACAAAACATTAATCCTCTTAATTTTCAGTCAAGTCTACATAATCGGTCGTTTGTCTCCCTACAGTCAACGACCTCCATTGTTGCATGCGACCAACATATGACTTGTCCCAAGCACGTGCTATGTAGACTGCCATCCTTCATAAATACCTACAAACACAAAAGAATAATTATCTTAACTAACCTTTCACAATATTAAAATGAATTATAATTTGTGTTACACATACCTGTACAAAGGGATCCATATAATGTGCATAACAGATGTTAAGCAAATGAGCACTTTTGGATGGTGGACTTTGAAAGGGAAAATTTTGTAAGACCCACTAACAGACCAGCATAAAGAACGACCTTGTATCTGTTAGCGATCAGGTAACCTCCATCCGGGATAGCCGTCCAATTATCCCTAAAATCCCTTTGTCCCCCAATCAACGGTTTCAAAATCTTGTATTATTCAAATCCAACAAACAACTTAGTGTAGTAGTTCGGGTCTCGCCTAAGCTCACCCGATATATCTTTTCACACAATCGGCCAACCATCCTCACCCATGCCTAGTAATGCAGCAATGCACCGAATTCCACAGTTACCACCAGCGATAACATTAACTATATCTTCAATATATAAGTACGAGCTATCAATGGCTCTATCTTTTTAAAGTCTTATTTATTGAAATCCCAAAGAAAATGGATCCAATGAAAGAAATCAAAATCAAAACAAAGAGCACATGAATGGACAACTAGTGTCTAGTAGTGGAATTCATCAAGTTTCTATATGGAACTCATGATGTTTCCTTTGCATACTAGATTCATAGATATACAAAATGGAGATTAAACAGGGAACAAACTACTAATGATAACATTTGGATTCAAACTATTAACCACAACAAGCATCATGTCTCTATAAGTAATAAATCAACGTAGAAGAAGGAAATAAGGGTTAGGCAAGATTAATCCTAAGTCTTATCTTATGTACAAATTTTTTGGCCCAATAATATGAAATTGTTGATCATATATAAATGATAAGTAAAACCAAGTTGATATCAAAGTAAGTCTATCCCAAATTAAATAAAAGGGTGGCTCTGTTAGGTACTAAATCCAGAATAGAAGGAATACTGAAATATGAATTGATGACTAACTTTCATAACAAGATAGGAAATACTGCTATAGCAGAACAATGCTGAATTATGGGTAAAAGATAAATGCTGCATTCACAAACACACCAGACCTGCTTCCTTCCACAGTACCTGTTCCAGCATATATATCCAAGCACCTATGTCCTATAACAAAAATTTGCCAGTGTTAAATCAATCTTGGTTATTCCAAGGAATTAACAAAATTTAGTGGAGTAAAAGGTAGTATTAGCTTAACCTTCATTTATCAAAATATAGCTATGAAAATTCCTTAAATCATTACATTTATGAAAGTCCCAGTTGGGACTTGAGATGGTGAATATTTTCCAGTAAGCATTCCAAGTCCTAGAGGACTATAAGCAATCATGCGAATACCAAGAGAATCACATATGCTCTTGATCTCTAGTTGATCTTTCCCCATGCTTAGCAAAGAAAATTGCACCTGAAATGTTGAAATTATAAAGAAGATCAATGTCACCAACTTTGACAGGTTCATAAGTTTTTTCAAGGTATTTCACAATCATCTCATAATCATTTGAATCCTTCTTCAAGTGAGAAATTGAGCAACAATAACAGATCAATGCATATAAAAAAATCAATAACACCAACAATAACAGATTGATTTCGATAATAACCTAACCAAAGTCCATCAAAGAAATTCCATGAAAAAATTCCAAAACATTATCGTAATTTTTGGAACTAAAAACAATGAAAAAAACGAATGGATTTATAGAAGGAAGGAAACATAGGTCTAGAGAAGACAAAAAGAAGAAGAAACTATCAATTTCAAACTATAAGCCGAATCAGAACAATCTATAGCATTTGAGAACCTAATAAGCTTTTGCACAAGTAGAAAACCCTAGAAATTAGAAAAAGGGGTACCTGAAGAAATGTGAAGAAAACCCTACAGATTGCGAAGAGTGAGAGAGACGGCGGAGAGGAAAGGCAGCGACGAAGAGGAAAGGCGGCGACGGAAACGAAAGGCGAACGGAGTTAACTTGCGCTGCGTTACTAAGAGAGTGAACTTTGCGAGACGACGTGGAGAGCAGAAACGGCGTGGAGAGCAGTGACGACGTGGAGAGAAGAGACGGCGTGGAGAGCAGTGACCTTGGGAGAGAAGACGAAGTGGAGAGCAGAGACGGGGAGAGTGGAGAGAGCAGAGGCGGCGAGAGTAGAGAGCTTGAAGTTTCAGCGTGAGAGATTGAAAGAATACGAGAGAACGCGAGGTATTGGAAAAAAATATGGGACCTTTAGCATCAGTGGTTTATACACCCGATGCTAAATGTCTAAAGGAAATACATTTAGCGTCGGGTATATTAAACACCCGATGCTAAATGTATTTGCTTTAGACATTTAGCATCGGGTGTTTAAATACCCGATGCTAAATGTCTAAAGGAAATATATTTAGCGTCGGGTGTTTAAACACCCGGTGCTAAATGTATTTGCTTTTAGACATTTAGCAACGGGTGTTTAAACACCCGATGCTATCGGGTGTTTAAACACCCGGTGCTAAATGTCTAAAAGCAAATACATTTAGCACCGGGTGTTGAAACACCCGATGCTAAAAGTAGGCGCGAAATATGAAATCTTCCATTTAATTGCAAAAATGACACCGGTTCAACACTTAGCATCGGCCGTTCACACTACCGATGCTAAATGATGCTTAATAATGTCTTTTTTCCACTAGTGACAGACAGTTGTCCAGTACTGTCCAATCCTGTCTTGTCTAGTACTGTCAATTTTGCGAATCAAACGCACCCCATATCTCTAGTCAATGTGGGACTTGAGTTTTTCCTAATGCACTCCTTCACCCTCAGCACTATTGGGCTTGGTGCTGTTGGGATAATAATGGTGGGTGGTCCGAGTGATCTAACATAGATTTTGATATCATATTAAAATGTGTGTTGGACCTATACTCAACTCTATGATACCCATTTTAATCCTCTGCTGTACTCCTTGTCCTTTTCACTCACCTACCTTTGTTTTATCTTTTGTCATGTCGAATCTGCCGGGTTGACTTGACCATGTGCTTTGTTTCATAAATAATGCATTTTCTATTTAGTTCTTTTTTATATGATTATTTTGACAAAATTCCCTTTTTATATGATGAAAATTCACAACTAGTTATTTTGTAACCTAATAGCCACTTTTTCTGAAGTACCAATTTGTTATTCTTAGTTATCTACTATTTTATGTTATACTTTATTTTTCTTCGTAGAAGAATTCAAATCCATATCCCAGGAGTTAAAAGATGTTAGAATCGGGGTGGTACAAAAACAATGAATTTTATTAATTTTGAAGATAACAAATATCACTCGAGAACATCAACGCGATATATATCATATCTTCAAAGATTCACTTTTGTTAAATAACGCTTTTGATCCAAGGCTTATCATCTCTCAGAGTGCATGTGCTCAACGTTCAAAATAAAACTTTTGATCCTATATCTATTGAGTTGAAGCTAAGTGATTCCAAATAGTAGGGGAGCTTAGAGAATATTTTTGACGGGGCCAACATAACAGTACATTAAACAATGAAATACAAAAAAAGAAAAGTAAATATGAATTAAAAAAAGAAATACTGAGTTTACAAATAAAACAATTTCTAAAAAAATTATTTTGATCGACAATAAAGACTCAAATAAAAATTCAAAATCACATTATTCCTAAAAAATAATAGGAGATTTAATTGCATTTTAGAAGACTGGATTTTTTAGAGAACTATCTAACATTTATATTGAAAAAAAATTATTAATATTAATTGCTATACCAAAAAATTTGTAATGAATGGTTAGCAGAAGTAGAACTTGCAACTAGAGCCGTCAATTCGGGCGGGCTCGGCCCATTCGGGCCAACGACAATTTCGGGCTCGGGCGGGCTGGGCCAAATTTAATTCGGGCTCATAGATTGCGGGCTTTATGCGGGTTGCGGGCCAAATGGGTTGGCCCATGGGCTACTATACATTCTTTTTTTTTCTAAAGTAAGCATTAAATTAGTTTAAAAAAATGTAATTGACGAACAAGTTTCGTTCAACAATTCTCAAACCCAAATATTTTCAATTTTCACAAACAAGTTTCAACCAAACCCAAATATTTTCAATTTGCACTCTTTTTTTTTTTTAAAGTGTCGGGCCGGCCAATTTTTTTTTATAACTCATATTTCCCGGCCCAACCCGCCTATTTTGTCGGGCGGGTTGGGCCGGCCCGTCGGGCTGGGCTCATTTTGACGGCTCTACTTGCAACCAATGATTCTTCCATTTACACAAGTTGCATTAGGCCGCTGTGCTACATTGACTTCAAATAGTTAAATAATATATATATATATATATATTACTTAAAATTTAAATTTTTTGGGGGGAGACATGTTAAACTGAGGGATACTTATCAGATGTAGATATCCTGACTATCATCCTGCATTATCAAGATTGGTGGAAAACGTGAAGGAACAAGGAGTTTGGATCCTCATAAATTGTGTGGGACAATTTATGAGAGAGAGTGACACATACAATATAATAATAAATACAATAAATACTATTATCTTTGAAAGGTATGGTTTCATGTTGAAATGTGTGTAAAATGCAAGTGTTTGAAAAAATCTGTCCTTATGCCACTAGTCTTATACATAGAACTTACAATGGTTATTTAATAAAAAAAAGAACCCACAATGATTCTCTTGCATAATGTAGGACTATGGGTCTGTTTGGATTGACTTATTTTTAAGCTTATGAAATCGAATGAAAATACATGTTGTAATTTGCAAAATATAAATATTCCTTGACAAGCTTATGAATGATACAAAAAAGCCTATTTATTTGCATAAGCTGAAAAATAAGCCAATCCAAACGGACCCTATGACACTAGTCTTGGTTCGAAACATATTTAAAATGTACATAAGAAATCGAATTGAATGAAAATACATGTTGCAATTTGCAAAATATAAATATTTTGGCCCATGCAGGTCTCGAACCTGCGACCTTCGCATTATTAGCACGACGCTCTAACCAACTGAGCTAATGGGCCATATGATGTCAATATGAACCACAATTTATAAATATTATTAATTTCGATACTGAGTAATATTTCATTACAATACCAAAGAGTTTAATTCAAAAGGCAAAAGAGAAGAGAGGGTAAGAAGATAATCGCATATTATACAATACTTATATGTTATATGGTAATTATTTTAATGTAGTGGTAGATTGAGTAGGGACTTCAATTCAGAATCCGGTTGGAGCTGTTGAATTGTGGCAGATTTGGGGGTATCAACAGTGACAAATGGTGAGTGTGATTTGTTAGGGGAGGTGGTGCCCCAAATAAAGTCTCTAGATAATTTATCCATTTGAGCACAAATAGTTTGAGGAAGTCAAACAATCTGCATGTAGTAAGAAGGAATAGAGGTCAAAATAGATTTAGTTAAGGCTACTCTACCAGCCTTATTCAACAGCTGTTTCTGCCAGAAAGTCAATTTTTGATGAATTTTGTCCACAAAAAACTTATAGTCCCTCTTCCTTAGCCTACTATGTATCATAGGGAAACCTATATATTTCTCCAATGAAGTGGTATTTCTAATTCCTGTAATAGAAATAATAGAGTCTATTTTGCTTCTACTAGTAGGAGAGGAGTGGGCTTCATTCTTTCTTCATTTTTGTTTGTATGTAAGTTTTTACTTGGACTTGAAAAAAAAAAGAGTGCACTTTTACAAAAGTGGACTAGACTAAAATAGGGGTTTTCTGTCTTTCCAGCTCCTTTAACTAAACCCCTCACCTCATATTGTCAGAGGCCTTCCCAATCTCAGATACCAATCTGACATTCTATGCGAGGCATGTCAGAAATGGAAATCGATCAAAACATCTTTTAAATTAATGGATCTGGTTTCCACTTCTACACCACTAGAACTTTACATATTGACCTTTTTGGTCCTACAAGAAGAGCCTCTTTAAGTGGAAAGAAATATGGACTAGTTATTGTTGATAACTACAGTGGGTTTGTATGGGTTAAATTCCTATCCCCTAAGGATGAGTCTCAGAAAGTATTTACAGTCGTTTGCAAAACTGTTCAAAAGGAAAAAGATTTTTGTATTTCTTCTGTTAG
Organism: Astragalus membranaceus; assembly: GCA_039519185.1. NCBI lineage: Eukaryota > Viridiplantae > Streptophyta > Magnoliopsida > Fabales > Fabaceae > Astragalus > Astragalus membranaceus. The sequence continues at coordinate 59,848,554 of CM076849.1, forward strand.
AAGTGACCATGGTGGAGAATTTGAAAATGAAAACTTTAGGATTCGTTTTGAAGAAAATGGAATATCCCATGATTTATCCTCTCCAAGAACACCTCGACAAAATGGTGTCGTTGAAAGGAACAATTGGACTCTCCAAGAGGAATATCCCATAATTTAAACACTTTGTTGCGTTTAAATTCCTTACACATCACCATTTAATAAGTTAAGTTAGCACTTGCATGATGAATTGATCTAACCTTAGCAAATTGAGCATGGTATAAAAAGAAAACATTGGGCATTAATTTCATTACTTTGGTTATCTTACAACCAATGATCGTTTGAGCTTAAATACTTGAACCTTGATTTGTGAGTATTATGCATGTGTATGAGAGTATGGGAGTATGAGAGTATTATTACTCACACATCACACGCAAGTCCAACAAAAGTTCAACAACACACAGTACGACAATTAAACGAAAATAGATAATACAAAAATGAAAATGAAAATAAAAACAAAAGAAAAGTCTACTTATAACATAACTGCCAGACAAGAGGACTTCAGACCAATCCTCAATAGTGTCATCCTCATTCAGTAGAGGATCAAACTCGAGTTGCTGATGCTGACGAGCAGCCTCCTCTGCCTGCATGTCTCTCCTTTAGCTTTCTGTTTGAGCCCTCAACTAAGTGGACACCGAATGAGGGGTTCATTCTCCCCGATCTACCTTCTCAATGAGGTGATAAAAAGGATGTCGTCTTGCCACCAGGTACTTTGAGAAGTTTTCCCCTGGGTTCAAAAAATGTTGTGTGAATGCTAAGCGTCCTACTTAGCTCGCCATGTCTGTTGAAGGTTAGATGGTCCAACCTTCTCTGACCCATCGGCCCCACCAAACGCCGCTCATCCCAACAGCCAGGTACGTCAAGGTAACAAAGAACAAGGTCAATAGCAATCAAGAGAGAGCATTTTCGTTGAGTTAGGGAGAATACGCTGAGCTCACTGACTAACTGAAGATGAGGAAATGACTGGGGCTAAATTCTCTCATAAAACCCACCAATCAAGGGTTTGTGCAGGAATTTTATGCCAATGCATATGTACCAAAAGGTAAAAGTCAGTTGTGCTCCCTTTAGTTCTTATGAGAACACTAATATAAATGGCAGTATAAGTGAAGATGTTCACCTAATGTTGGAAGTCTACAACTAACTTTCACCCTTTGATACATAGACATTGATATAAAATTCCCACACAAACCCTCGATTGGCGGGCTTTATAAAAAAAATTCAGTCTAAGCCACATCATCATCTTTAGTTAGTTTGTGATTTTAGGTATTCTCTCAAACTCAGTGAAAGCGTCATCGCTTAATTGATTGCCTTGTCCTTTGTTACCTTAAGTAACTCGCCGGCTCATGAGCTGCTAACTTGAACCAAGCACTATCGAAAGCCGTCCTCTTAGACTCTACAATGTGGGTTCTTTTGTTTTTGTTTTGCAACTGCTTTCTTAGTCATGGTGATTCCTGCGAAAAGACAATGTTAGTTTCTTGTGAACCAAATTTCAAGAATTGGTTCACCTCCACTATTTCAATATAATTTGACAGTTTAAAGTCTCCACAATTTTATTTCAAAATCTATTCCATGAATACAAATATGAGGCAATTCACTTTGCAAAAGTTGTTCAAAATGTGGGCGTAATTCAACAACCACAATCACCAATTACAAGTACATAGAACCATGCTCCATTTATCCTCAAACATTAATAAAGGTTATCCCCAAGGGAGTTTATCCCCAAAACTAACACACAAATCTCCTCAAAATACAGGTTAATGGAGAACCATCCCAAAGCTAACATGAAATCGCACCCGAAATGCTTGTTCACATCATGCAGAGCGATGAGAACCCCCAAATCAAACCAAATAACCTCACCCCTGTTCATGTAAACTTCCTCCCCTAAGGAGGTTCAAACATTGAAACCGATCTCCCATATATGCACCGGTTAAGACAAAGAGAGAAGGAAAGAGATTAGGAGATGCGTTCTCATACCATGTACAGAGAGATGCACAAATGTGATGATGTAGAGAGGTTGGGAATGGGATCTCGCACGGCATAAAAGAAACAACGAGGGTTTGAAGAAAATAAAGTTCTGTGCGCTAAAACCTTAGGGTGCAACGGAACCATCTTTTATAACTCGAGTCGCCTAAAAATATCTATAAACAAACAGCTTACAATGATTCTACGTTATGAAATAATTAACAACCCCTATCCTCCAGCTTGCCATCACAGGTGAAATTTATGAAATAAAATTGAATAGGGAAGACATAATGCAGCTCATGAGAAAATCTGAAATAAAGTTGAATTGGGAAGACATATAAACACAAACAGATATTTATAATTAATCATGTTATTTAATTAGACAATATACCAGATTTTCTATGTGTCTATGACTGGACCCCATCTCTTGTGCTTCATAGTTTAAAACAACTTTCTTATCCGTCCTCTCTATCTCTCATTCTTTGGAGTTTGGAGTTTGGACAATTATAGTAATCCCAAGCAGACCAGATACGTATGACAACTACATTAATTCAAACCCATGTTAATAGAATTAGATTCCATCATCAATGTATCAAAATAATTGAATAAATATTTCAGAGTCAGCCCATCCCTTGAAATATCTATAAACATAGATGTCATCATGCAAAGGAATGATACATACACCACTAAAACAGAGTATATGGCCATGTAGGGAACAAAAACAATTCATATAGGTATCTACTACTGTAGGACCTCAAACACAAATCCATTGAATTTAGAAATGGCAATGATATATTCATATAATAGTGTATTAGCAGAGAATGCTAATTGACTCTAACATTGGCATTGACTAATTTACTAACTGGTAGTTAAATACAATTAGCAGAGAAACACAACTTAAGCCAAGCTCATTTCTATAAACCTTTTTACAGACACTAACTAAACATGTTAAAGTTAGAACATTCTATATAACTCAACTTTCACAAATTATATTTTAAGGCGTAGAAGCAAACCAAGGACATTTGAGGAATAATGGTGGAAATAAGTGATATCTTGAAAGACATGAGCTGGTATATTTAAACCAAAATGAAATCAATGAAATTGATAAAAGGAAATGAATTTATCTTGAAGGACATAAGTGATACCGAGGTATTATAATTTAAGAAACTCACCTCTAAAAGACAAACACAAAATAAATAGAAAATTTCTGCCTTCAATATCAAAGCATATGGCCTGAAAAAAATAACAAATCAATTCACGTTATAAGCCACAAATTTACAGGAATCACGTTTAAAATGTCATACAATCCCTAAATAAAAAATTAAAATAACATAAACTAATTTAGAAACTGAAACTAAACCCGCTTCAACTATCATAATTATGTTGTTGTTGATTGCACCTCATTAGATCCTGCCATAAACATGCATTGGTCCACCGCAAGTATATGACCCCTTTAGCTTCATCTGTTCGTTGCATCTTTAAGTTTTCCAATTCATCTATACACCCTTTGAAATCTTCCCTAGTTACACCTTCAGCTTCATTTTGCAAATGGGAAAACTTGCAAAATTAGAATGCTAATAACAGACCCTCAAACATATATAAATACAGATTTACATAAACCTTACATTCAAATAAAATTACACCAAAACTGAACACATAAGAGAGACCTTATAGATTTGAACCAGTATATGATTGGTTTTACTTACTTAACATAAAGACAAATGCTATGTAAATAGATTAAGTAGAAAAACGCTTGAGAATAAATCACCATAAAGCATCACATATACCTTTTCGTCAAAGCCTTTGACAGATGAGCCCATTCCATTGTTTCATTTTCACTCCCTAAATCATTGACCGGATTATGCTGTCCTTAAGGAATATTGATTAGCAAAATATGAAGAAAATAAGACGCTATCCAAAAGTAAGAAACAAAACAAAAAGGCACAAATCCATAGTACATACAAAAGGTGAAAGTGGGGAGAGAGATGGAGGAGGGTAGAGGAGAGAGATATGGTAGTTTCAAATTTGAAATTTGAAATGTATTCTGACGTATGCAGAGAGAGATGTGAAGGATTACATGTTGTCTGAAAGAGGGGATATCGAGTTTGTTCGTTATGAGATAAACGTTTCTTTCTTTTGATGGTAAAGTAGTGGGAGGGATGATGTGCTTTGTCTGTTATAATTGTAGGTTTCACTTTAAGCTTGTTTTGTTTTAATTGCTTGCTTCTCTCTGCAAGTTATAAAGTATAAACACTAAAATCCTTAGAAAACATACCGGTTCTATTATTATCCACATAGCATTCTACATCACATCCTTGTTCCTGAGTCAAGCTTTGAAAATTTTCTAAAAACATGCAAATTTCTTTCATTTGCCATTCAGAAGTATCTCCAGCTCCAAATCTATAGATTTTCCTATCTATCTCAACTGTACTGTATCCAGGGACCTTCTTTAGACCCATTCCTTCCATCCTTGACCTTACTTTTCTTGACTCATACCAGTTTCCTCCTTCAGCATATATGTTAGATAACAAAGTATAGTAACCTGTATCATCTGTACTTATTCCTCTAATTTCATCATTGATCTTTTCAACGAGGTCCATTCTCCCATGTATTCTACACCCATTGAGTAAAGCTCCCCATATGCTAGCATCTATAGGCATGCACATTGATTTAATTATTTCATATGCTCCGTTGATATCGCCCGCACGACTTAGAAGGTCAACTATAGAGGCAAAATGCTCTGCATTGGGAACTATGTCATAATGCCTCATAGAGTTAAAATATAATTTCCCTTCCTCCACTGATCCAGCATGCCTGCAGGCAGATAGGATATTCATGAAGGTTACTTCATTTGGTTTGATACCTGACTGAATCATATTAGTGAAGAGTGAGATGGCAGCGTTAATTTGACCGTGTGTGCCATGAGCAGCAATCATGGTACTCCATGACACCACGGTTTTCTCTCGCATACCATCAAAAACTCGTTGCGCTGTCTGAAGATCTCCACACTTGGCGTACATGTCTACCAAAGCTGTTTCGATATAAAGATCCTTCTGGTTACCAGATACAATGATCTTATTGTGAATCCATTTTCCCTTCTCAAGATAACCCAAATTGGAGCAAGCTTGAATTGCACTCAAGAAGGTTACTTCATTGATGTCAAGGCAATTCAAGTTCATCTCATCAAATAGGTTGAGTGCTTCTACTGACATTCCATTCTGCGAAAACCCACAAATCATACAGTTCCATGTGACAATGCTTTTCTGTGTGATCTTGGTAAAAATTGTGTATGCTAAATCCACCAAGCTACATTTTGAATACATATCCATCAAAGAGTTCAGAACAAATTCATCCATGAAGCCTCTTTTCATTACATGACCATGTATCTGCTGTCCAAATTGTATTGAACCAGCACTTGCACTTGCTGAAATAGAACTAGCTAAGCTAAATGAGTCTGGTATTAGCCCCTTCGACACCATAAGTCCAAAGAGTACCATGGCCTCCTCGTTCAGTCCCTCTCGAGCATAAAACGATATGAGTGTATTCCATGATACAACATTTCTGGTACCTATTATATGAAGAATTATTTCACAACTTCTTATTTTCCAACATGCTGCATAGAAATCAATTAGCGCAGGCACGAGATCGAGATCAGCAGTATCCATTGCTCTCCTTAAAATAAAGCAATGAACCGACTTTCCCTCTTTCAACCGGCCTAATCTAGAGCAGGAATATAGAATGTTAATCATCGTCACTTCATTGGGTTCTACTTCTGATTCCTGCATCTGAATAAAAGCATCAATCGCTTCTTCAAAGAAACCGTTCTGATTATAGGATGAAATCATAGAAGTCCAACAAGCAGTACTTCTATCAGTGAGATATTCAAAGAGCCCTTTTGCTCTACCCAAGTGACCACATTGGCTGTACATGACAATAAGAGAATTACTCAAACTGGCATTACCAACCATGCCTTCTCTAATTGCATATCCGTGAACCGATTTAGCTAGCTTCAAGCAACCAATTTTGGCACAAGCCTCAGCTATACCAAGCAATGTAACCGAGTCAGGTCTAATTCCCTCAGAAAACATCAAACGAAACATTTCCAATCCTTCTCTTGGCAGTCCATTCTCAACATAACATGAAACAACAGAACTCCAAGAAACCAAATCTCTCTCAGTCATTTCATCAAACACCTTCCTTGCATAACTTAAACAGCATAATTCCCCATACATGGCAAGCAACGAAGTTCCAATGACATGATCATTGCTAAACCCAGATTTAATTATCCTTCCATGTAATTTTCTGCCCATAACCAAGTCACCAACACCATAAACAGCTCTCAAAACAGAAGGGTACAGGAAAGTACAATTCTGGGTCAGGGGAGAATCCATATGAATATGATGATTGTAAAGAGAAACCACTTGGTGAAACAAGTGATTCCAAAGGTAACACTTGATGAGAACACCAAACATGAAGGAATCAGGAGATGGGTACGCATAAAAAACGAGTCTTGATGATTGGAGAGAACCCATTTGGGCATAGGACTCGAGAAGTTTGGTAGAGGCAAGTGGGTCATTGTGGAGGCCAGTTACGACAAGGTGGGCATGGAGTTGGGTGAGTTTCCTTAAGGTAGAACATGACCTGAATAATGGCATGTACAATGTCATCTTTCTGGGGATACAGAAGAATGAAACAAGTGATATTTGTGTTGTGTTTGGGTTGCTAATGGTTGAAGATGAGGAAGGAGGAAAAGGAGTGAGAACTGAGAAGGTTGCTGAAGAAGAAAGAGTGAAGCATCAAGCATAAATAGCTAGGCAAGAAAAGTGCGATCAAGCTAGCGGGAAGAGAAAAATAAATGGAAGAATCATTTGAATTGCTTCCACTTGGCTATTTATACCCCCAAGTTTCAAAGAATAAAATTTAATGACAAAAATACCCTTATCCCATTTTAAATCTCTTTCTTCTCAAAAAAAAATCTCTTTCTTCTCAGTTCTCTCTACATTTCACCCAAATTTAAAGAAATTCATGAAAATGTCTTCTTTACTCCATTGCATGGGTAGGTAAACACTTTTGTTGTTAATGGTGTTTGAAATTTTTTCTAATTTCTCACTGCACTCGTGAACCCAATTCACAATAATATAGAATAAGAATACGTACTATCATGAGCTAAGTTCTCTATAAGCTTGTAAAACTGAAACTCGTAACTTATAGTGAACTGAGTTCATGATAGTACGCGTGAACAGAGCTCACTTGTACTATCATGAACTCAATTCACTGTAGCTTTTGGGTTTCAATTTATACAAAATTATAGTGAACTCAATTCATGATAGTAGGTGTGAACTGAGTTCACTTGTACTATCGTAAAGTCAATTCACTATAGGTTATGAGTTTCAGTTTTTACAGATCATAATGTCATATTACAATTCTTGATAGAACTCATGTGAGGAAAAAGTAGAGAAAGATAATGAACAAATATTATTGATAGTTGATCAATTGAATTAATCATGAATACAATGAACCCTATTTATACATATATGTCTACATGAAAATGAACAAAATAACCATTAACAATGATAACTAACGTAACTAACTCTAAACTAACTTCTAACAAACTATTAACAAACTTATCTCTAATATCCTCACAAGCTTGAATTTATTTACATTTTTTAGCTTGAAAATTACAAAAGTAGAGAAAGACTATTTTTTTAACCATCCATTTTTTGGATAGAATCTAAAATGCCAATAAGGCTAGAAAGAATGAAATTGCTTAACTATCCATTTTCTTTGTGGATAGAAGCCAAAATGCTATGATGATAAAAAGAATGAATTTTGATCGTTTAACTATCTATTATCTTTATGGATAGAAGCTAAAATACCAATTAGACTAAGAAGAATGAATTTTGATTATTTAACTATCCATTATATTTATGGATAGAAGCTAATATTGCCAACTAGGCTAAAATATGAATTTTGATTGATTAACTGTCCATGATCTTGATGGATAGAAGCTGGATGTCAATTAGGCTAAAAAGAATGAATAATATCACCATTTTTTGGTGTCTTTGAAATTTTTTAACAAATGCATGATAGCATAAACCATTAAAAAAAAATGCAGAATTTTTTTCTGCCTTTAATCCACCATTTTTCTTCTTGGAGCAATCAACTAATCCAAAATCACATAGTTGCCGATGTGAACTAGCTTCAAAACCTTGAAGATATTGATCTTGTATCTCTCCACACTCTTCTTGCATTTTTTTTTTAGGTTTTTTTTATGTCATAAAGAACTTGATGGTGGATATTTTCTCCCACTATCATCCCTAGAATCTTGTTTAGGAGTTCTTGCATAGTGAATATTTTGATGGTGAGAGAAAGGATAATGAAAATAATTAACAAATTTAATAAGAATCAAATAGGAAATGAAAGATAAATCAATGAAGTTTGAATGAAAATTTCTCAAGAAAATTTTGACAAAGAAAATAGTGGAATAATTACGCTCTGATACCGCATTACAATTCTTGATAGAACTCATATGAGGGAAAAATAGAGAAAGGTAATAAACAAATATTATTGATAGTTGTTCTGGATCGGTCACAGAGGCCCAATCCGCGACCATAATGGGCCAACTCCCCAACAGATCCATCCCAGCAAGGTATTCCGCTTTCGGACCATGAATCAATGGACCAGATCGAAGCACCCCAATCCAACGGTCTGGGTCGGGCGCAACCCGCGAATCTCCAGTGCTCCCCATCTATAAATACGGGTCCTACCCACATATCCAGGTACGCTTCACTCATTTGACACCTCACTGACTTCTGTTTTGCTGATTTAAGCATTAGAGTGTCTGTAGGTACCCGACCCCGACGAGTCCAGCCTCGGAAGAACGCGACCCCAACGACAACCATCTCAGAAGCAGGCGACTCAACGATTATCAACCTCGAAAGATTCCGACCTCGAGCCAGGAGAGGATAAACACGATACTTCGGATACCAACTGCATGCAGGATCCGGATCCGAGAATCCGAGGGAAGGTATAGAACATTGGCGACCACAGTGGGAGTTTGCTGTTAAACTTTCATCGACTCAATCATTTCCTATGGCTCCACGAGGACGGCCCCCGACTAGAAGTCAACCTCGTACGCGAAGCGTGATTGAGGTCTTCCTCCGACCTGATCAAACCCCTGAAGGACATGTCTAGGAAGTTCCAGCCGAGGAAGCCCGCTCCGCACTGCTACTCTCGCCTCAGCTAGTGCCCGACGCTGTTCCGATTCCGGTTCAGGCGGTAAACCAGATTCTTGACCTCCTAGATCGCCGAAGCCGCGACTTTGCATAGCAACAACAACGCTTGACCCAAATGGAAGAAGAGGTTACAGCTGTCCGGGCCAATACACCTGCTATCTCGGCTCGACCAGTAGACGAGTCTCCAGATCGACGAACCGTCGCATCAAAGCGATACCGATCTCCCCCTCGAAGGAAGATAGCTCACAGGCGTCACGTTCACAGATCCCCTCCCAGAAGGGCAGGTCGACAAAGAGGCTCTCGCACCCCCCGACTCCTCCAAGCTCCAGCCACAGTTGGAGTTCCTCTCATAACTCTTCGTCATCTCGAAGCCGTTCCCCTCACCGGCGAAACCGATCCCCACGTAAAAGGGACCATTCCCCGTGTCGTGGCCGGTCTGGGCGACCTTGGCAAAGCCCCTTCATCAGAGAAATAGCAGTGTAAGATACCAAGATCCCTGGAGAAACCCCCTCAACTGAACATGTATGATGGAATTGGTGATCCAGACGAGCACGTGGATACCTTCCATCTAATGATGCAGTACGGAAACGCCACTGACGACATAAAATGTAAGATCTTCCCTCTCTCGTTAAGCAAAGCGGCGCTCTCCTGGTTCCGAGACCTTAAACCCCGCTCCATCCACTCCTGGGAGCAGCTTGTCAGGATATTCTCGGCACGTTTCACCGCGTCAAGGCTGAAGCCCAAGTCGGTAGACGTCCTCAAAGCCGTGAAACAAGGGGAGAACGAGACTCTGCGTGACGACATCGAGCGGTTCAACAAAGAGGCGAATAACGTAAGGCATCTAGAAGACAAGATCAAACTCCTATTCATGAGACACGGGCTCCGCAAGAAGAGCCTCTTCCAGATCGACGTCGGCGTACGCCGACCCCACACTCTGGAAGAATTTATGAGACGGGCGTAGAGGTTCATTGATTACGAAGAGGATGACATGGCCGACGAGGTCGGTGCAACCTCAGTCCCTGCAAAGGCGAATGACAAAGGAAAGAATACGAAGAAAGACTCTAAAGAAAGGCGTCCCCGATTCTCCTTAGCTGCGGCCAACTCCGCTTCCAGCTGAGACACCTCCGCCTCCAACACAGGAGCCTCGGCCTCAGCTGCTCTTACCTCCTCTTCCAGCTTTGGTACTTTTTCAGCAGGTCCGACTTTCTTCTTGAGCTTCGAAATTTCTTTCCTTAAGGCCTCAACATCGACCTCAGATAGACAGTCCGAACGGGTCTGGAGTTCTTTCTTTTCTCTCTCAAATCTCTCCGAGTCCTCCCGAGCCTCTGAAAGCAATTCCAAGCAAGCCGTAAATTTATCAGACTTGTCCTGCAAATCGCCTTCAAGCCACAAATTCTCAGGTTCGGAATAGAGATTACCTTGCTCCATCGAAGAGATTCCCGAGCTCCACAAACTGAGCGTCTGCTGACCGAGTTTGCCAACTCGGATGCAAGCTTCGAAGTCGGCAGGAGAGATTTCACTTTCAGTATCCAAAAGACTGCAAGTTTTTAGCATCTTCGTAACCCGAGGCAGAGACGGCGGACTACGCTCCTTGCGCTTTCCAGTCAAGCTTTGCGACGCCGACTCCAAGTCCGCCTGAGCCACAACGGGTGTTCCTTGGTCTACCATGACCTCCGTAGCAACGACTATTGGAGTCGGGGCTGAAGAAGAGCCAGCTACATGATCCACATCCTCACCGACTCGGGCAGAAGCCAGAAACTCGACCAAGCTCACCGGCTTGGTAAACCAATCTATAAAAGAAAAAAGAAACAGTCAACAAAGACTTCGGAAAGTCAAAAGGGATTCAAGGCAGAACTCGCAAACTTACCCAGAGTTTTGGTCAGGTCGGCGGGTGACTTCGCCTCCAAGACCTTCCTGCACTCGACCCTCCTACACTTGTTCGTAAATGCCTCAACCCAATTAGACAACAACTTCAAGGTCCGGGCCTCCTGCCGGCTCAAATCCCCTTCTTTTTAAGAATACGCCCCGTTATCCAAGTCATAATGCCTGTGGCACCAAAACAGTGGGAACAAGTTCTTCATTACATTTCCCCTCTCGTCGATCTGGACGACCTCCCTTTTTGCGGCGTCTTTCACTGGCGCCACCAGGAAAAAACCGTACTTAAAGTCCCTCACTGAGTCCGTCACGGGCTCGAAGAAGGACAATTTATGAGTCCGATGCAAGCCGACCTGACCGTACTGGTCCGACTCGGCTTCGGACTGACGGAACACGTCAAAAAGATGGAAGAAGACCCTCAAACGACATTGGCGGCTCAATGCCCGCATCACTATCTCAAAAGTGTTTATAAAACCCCACGAGTTTGGGGTGAGCTGAGAAGGAGCCACCTGCAGAAACCTCAACACTCTCCTCTGAAACTTCGTAAATGGGATCCTCATCCCCATCTTCCCGAAGAAGGCAGAGTAAACAAAAAACATTACGCCGCTCACCTTGGAGCACGCAGCGTCGTTGCCCGAAACAAGCTCCAAGCTCCACTCTTGTCCCTCTGCTCCTATAAACTTCTCGAATCTTTTGGGTATGCTTGGCTCGACTCGGCCAGCTCGGTAATACGACCCTATTGTAAGAATGTCGCTCGAAATCCACCAATAGGGATCCGCTGCTTCGGATTCCCTCGCCTCTGTTCCCGCCACCTCGGCAACCTGTCCTGCCGACTCCCAGTCTTGGGTGGAGAGACGGAAATCCAAAACCACGTTGTCAGAGGTAGAAACTTCCCCTGCAGGATCGGGGATCGAAGACTCCACAGGCGGCGACGTCAAGACTGACCCGCTGGCCTCCACCCGACCTGAGACCGCCCCGGAAGTCGACCTCTGTCTGTCAATAACTATGTTACTCTCGGCAGACCTCCTCAACGATGGCTTGCTGGGGGCAACGAGGTTTGTTCTCTTAGTTTCCCTTATCCTCGCCATTTTACTAGAACAAGTAGCGAATTACAGGAGATCAGAATACAGTTCGATATGAGATATTCGAAGAACCGCGCCAAAGACCTCAACGTCCGCAAAAGAACAGTGCAAATCCTTCAACGTCGGAAATCGCGAACTCAGACTCGGATCGACGGAGAACAAATTCGCACAAAGTTCACTGAACCCGGAAGATGAAACAACGCTACATCTCTCGAGGCAATCAAAGCACAGTCGTGAGGATCCGTGCAAGTCATTATGACAAGACGCCTCATGTCACTCAAACGTCACGTCTTTGACACACTGGCGCAAACACCTCTAGGAGTACATGAGTCAACTCAAGACTTTTCGACCTCCAAGACCGCTTTCGACATCCACACTTCAGAAACCTATCATTCACGCCATGGTTGCGCCTCCTGCTGCCGACCTCGACCTCGGAAATCAGCACACATCGCGCAGATCCGAGGCCGATAACCGTAGGTATAGAACTATCAAGCAGAGGTCGTACTTCGTAACCGACCCCGACTTGGGGGGAAGCTGTTTCGGATCGGCCATAGAGGCCCAATTCGCGACCATAATGGGTCAACTCCCCAACAGATCCGACCCAGCAAGGTATTCCGCTTTCGGACCACGAATCAATGGACCAGATCGAAGCGCCCCAATCCAACGGTCTGGGTCGGGGGCAACCTGCGAATCTCCGGTGCTCCGCATCTATAAATACGGGTCCTACCCACATATCCAGGTACGCTTCGCTCATTTGACACCTCACTGACTTCTGTTTGCTGACTTAAGCGTTGGAGTGTCTGCAGGTACCCGACCCCGCCGAGTCCAGCCTCGAAAGAACGCGACCCCAACGACTACCATCTCAGAAGCAGGCGACTCAACGATTATCAACCTCGGAAGATTCCGACCTCGAGCCAGGAGAGGATAAACACGATACTTCGGATACCAACTGCAGGATCCGGATCCGAGAATCCAAGGCATGGTACAGAACAATAGTTGATCAATTAAATGAACCATGAATACAATGGACCCAATTTATACATATATGTCCATATAAAAATGAAGAAAATAACAACTAACAATGATTACAAACATAACTGATTTTAATCTAACTACTCACAAACTATTGATAAACTTATCTCTAATATATAGTGAACTGATGAGTTCACTTGTAATATCGTGAACTCATTTCACTATATAGGCTTGTGAAAACTGAAACTCAGAAACCTATAGTGAACTGAGTTCACGTGAGCGTGTACTATCATGAACTCAGTTCACTATAAGTTTCCAGCTTCTTTTTTTACATTTTAGAAGCTACAATTTACAAGTTCTAGTAGAATCAATTCTAAATTAATAAAATTGATTTTCGATGAAAAAAGCTAACATTAATTTAACACACCAAAATCACTTTTAGGTGTCAAAACTCAGTTCTACCATCTCTAGAATTGAAACGAAACATATGCTAAACCAGTGTTTTAAAAACTGGCTCGGCCCGGCCGGTCGGACCGGGAACGGGGGGGGGGGGGGGGGTAACCGAGCCGGGCAAGGTTTTGGATCGGCCATGCAGCAAACCGGTGGGAACCGGTGTGACTCGGCCGTTTTTTGGAAAAACCGGTGACCCGGCTCGAACCGGACCGGTTTGTGCATTTTGTTTTTTTTTTATCAAATCTTTGACATATGCCTTGCTTTTATATCTCATTCTCCTCCCTGTTCCGTTCATTCTATCCGATGTGAGACTATTTGTAAACTACTTAAAACAAAAGAGACTAAAAAAAACCCTCAACAAAATGCCATTAGTGGGGTTTGAACCCTTGACCTGTTGAAAGCAAATGCTGAGTGCTACCCCTACTATGAGGCTACCAATCTTATTGAGGATATTATTCATTTCAAATATATATAATTGGTACCTCTTTTCCAAAAAGTCAAGCACGCTCATCCTCATGGCATTAGCTTGTAATATTAATATTATGTTTCAACAAACTTATTTAATATTAAGTATTTTTTAAAGATTTATTTAATATTAAGTTGTTAACTTATGAAATTTGTTCTAAATATTTATTGAAGCATGATATGAACTTTTAAAATTTATTTAATATATACCAAGCAAATAAAAATAAAATAGGCATGGTGTGCAATTTTAGCAAATTAAGTTTTACAAGTATGAAATATATAGGTCCTGAAAATTTGGAAATTTTTTATATTTTAGTAGATATAAAATAAACATAGTTATTAATTTTACAGGGACGAAATTTATATTATATACTATATAGGTATTGAAAATTTTCGAAATAGAGACCGGGTCCGAGTCATCCGGTCCCGGTTTTGGCCATGCGATTCAACTGTCGATTCCTCGGTCCGACCATTGACCCAGTGACCCGATACCTTTACCGAGTCGGTCACCGTTCCGAGTTTTAAAAGATTATGCTAAACTGTTTAACAAGATGTATAATAATAAGATTATTTAAGTTCAACAACTCCCCGCTCCTTTCATTCTCCAAAGATGCCACTTACCAAACTCCACCACCAAAAGTAAAAGCAACTAACTTATAAAATTCATTTATAAAGAGAACAACTCACAAATTCCTACATATGAATATGCATTTCGAGGTTGTAGGGTCCTCTTAGGAAGCAGAAAGGCAACAAAAGGAGCGTGTGTAGACAAAAGAGAACAAATAAAGCAAAGGAAGAAAAGTTAACTCCATTGATCATTCAAAAGGAAAAGCTAAAGAATCTTTAATTGCTCCTATGCTTCTCTTCTCTCATCTTTATAAAGACACATTTACTCAGTTTCATTCTGTTCTGTGTCTCTTCTTTGTCATCACACAATGTTGATAAGAAGTTCCATTTCAAAATACAAGAAGTTTTTCCAAAAGACACTACAAAATTTTAAGTCATTGTTCTCTCCAAGTTACCAAAAGCTTCCCAAAACACCACCTTTCAAGAAGTATTCCTCTTATTCTGTTGCAGAAGATAGTGTCAACCCAAGTTATAAAGAATTGGAGAAGTTTTATAGTGATTTTACTCAACAATGGGATTCAGAAAAAGGGAATGGAAGGAGAAGAAGCAAGAAGAACGTTGTGGTATTATCACCAACAAAGCAAGAAAAAGAGGTAGATTTGCATAGTGAAAGCAACAATGCGTTGAAGAAAAATCAGATGGAGAAAATTGAGGACCAAAAGAATAAGAGGGGAGACTACAAAGGTTCATCTTTGATCAATTGTAAGAGTAAGAGAGGGAATAGTAATTGTTTGGTGGAAAAGAAGCTAAGAGAATTGGAGATGTTGGATAAGAGTGATGTGGATTATGTATTGGACATTGAAGAGGTTCTTCACTACTATTCTAGACTCACTTGCCCCTCATATCTTGAAATTGTGGATAAATTCTTCATGGAAATGTGCTCCGAGTTCTTTAGTGGTATTGAGAGGCCCGTTATAACGCCTTGTATATGTAGCACTGATATTTCAAATTGAAGATGTTTTTGATGTCTGACAGGTGTTGATTGTTGGACACCGACACTAACCAACACATGTGGTTACATTCAATCACTTTCGTTTTCTCAAATTATTATCAGTGTTTACGTGTTGGTGTCAGTGTCGCTTTTGGTGGCGTGTCGGTTGGTGCTTCATAGTACCTCATGCAAAGAGCTAAGAGTTGACTATCAGTGATGTCTTAATTTTTCAGTGTTTCTGAATTTTGTACACTATCATGTAATATTTTTCTTAGATGATTCTTATTTTTTTACTATTATTAATCTTCTTTGCATAGACGACGGTAATAGCTAGTTGTTTGGTGTGTGTAAAATCCATATTCATCTTTGTCCAAGTATTTCGTTGGCCAATCAATTAATGGACGAATTTAATGAGGCTGTCTAATATGGACTCGGTCCAATACGAATCCTTATATTTTTAACAAATTTTAATAAAGTATTATTTTATTCTCGATTTTCTATTATTATAAAATTCATGTTTTACTAAATAGTAAAAGTCCACTTTTAGACATTTTTAGATGTACATATTAGATACACCCCAATTTAACATGCACATAGATATCAAAGTTCAAAATACCTTTACAAATTGCTTGGCTTTTTGAAAAAAGTAGACATAATTTCCAAGGTCGTTTGTGGATGGTGCACAGGTCAGATATATAAACGCTTTTAACATCGAAGACTTTTATTTGCTCAATCTGCGGAAATGAGTGTCCCTAGAAGGCTTTATGGATGGGCTAATGGGGTTGCTCAATCTACACATGATTTTCTTTACATCATTTTCATACTAGATTCTTTTGAGACATTAGTTAAAAAACACATTCCATTATAATCTCTTTATTATATGTGCAAATAACAAATCCATCCTCAATAATTAATGCAATACATGATGGATTTGTTAGTGGAATAATCTCTTTATCATTCAGCTTGGCATAGACCAACACCTCTTCCGGCGTGAGTACCTCTTTAGTGGGTGATCTATAAGTACATTTATTATAAACACAAACCTCTTCAATTTCAGAGGTGTGCCCAACTCACCTACACTTTTCTGTAACAAAACAAAAGACCAACACCTCTCTAGATTGGTGGTTTTTATTGATGCTTTGAATGTTGAAATAGCTTTATGCTTTATTGGTAAAACCTCCATCTCTATCATTGTGCTAGATTGTAAGTCCCTTATGGATCAATTCAACTTCGCTGCTGTAAAGCATATTGGAAGGAATTCCAATTCTCAGGCTCATGCATTAGCTAGCTATGCCAGCTCAATTGGCTCAAGGTTGTAGTTGGGGAATGTCCCACCACTTGCATCCTTATGTACTATTTCCACGCATCAAAGAAAGTAGTATGTTGACATTCAAAAAAAAAGTACTCTTTTAGCAGCCGACATGTCTGGGAAGTAACTCAGTGGTGTATGATGGTAATATATGACCAGATAATCTAGCATTGTATAGAGTAAAATATGCTCAATTATGAACACAAACCTCTTCAATTTCAGGATAGAAATAAGAGGTAACATTTTGCTCAATAACTATATGTACATACATATGATGGAGGCAGAGTACCTTCAATACTGATAAGCATACAAAATGATTTTTTTTACAGCAGAATATAATATGAATGACCATAGAGAAAGGTAGTCATCATTGTACAGGCAATGCTTTCAGGTCATTAAGTTTTCTCCATAGCAAGATTTTCAATCTCAGAGGTCCCCAGAAGCCCACATGAGCATTGCATATAGTCTCATATATTAGTAATCTAAGCTTTTCCTCCATCATCATCAGTTGGTGGGTCAAAGGGTATTTCGTGCCGTGGTTTATTGTACTTCTCCCGCAGTTGCTTAATAGGGATGAAATCTCCAGCTGAATCCATTCCATAGAATAGAAAAGAGGTGTAAGGATGATCAAACCTTCCCTAGACACCATTAAAAGCAAAAATTAAATGACAGAAATTATAGCATTATGCACGTGTTTCTAGTTTCTAATATAAACCCACTCACTTTGTCTGGTTTGTCAGGGGTTAATAGATTTTCCTCAGCAACTGTAAAAAAATGAGAAAAGTCAATCTGCATGTTATTTATCTTCGTCTATGAAGCATCACACTGGACATGATACTAACACATAGACATAGATAATGGATAATAATTTGAGAAAATGGAAGTAATTGAATGTAACAACATATATTGGTGTTGTGTCCGATACTGAAACGTGTTGGACACTAGACATGACATTAATCTGACGTATCAGTGCTACATAGTCTTCAGAAAGTAGTCAAGTAACAAGTCATATACAACAGAAACCCAACACATCTAAGTTATAGTACTTGGTCCGCTGGTAAGTGAAATGTATAATGTACACACGCAATAATAGGTAAATGGCATAATGTTTCAGCTAGAAAGAGTAGATAATGTAAGTAAACTCATAAGCATAAGGAGTTAGGTAATCCGGCTTTACCATATGCCACTAGGAGTTCTGGTTCAGCTCGTACGTCTACAAGAACCTGGAAAATTGAAAAAGGGAAGCCGGTTAAAGGCCAGCGCAATTCTTAATCGAAGTCATTCCAATCACATTGTCTGGTATGCAAAAATCACGAAAGTGATGTTTCATCCAAAATGATAACCACAATCATGGAAAACATACTTATGGGTGATGAAGTCTCCTGCATCAACATATTTCACAATATGCTATTGCTCAATTAATAATCAACAGGTTAGATAGTCAAAATAATTGGATAAGAATTAAAATTGACCGCATAGAAACAAAATAACTCATGCAAATGCAATTTACATCCCAAAGTTAATCAAACCTGATAAAACGGTTGAGTGGAACCGCGGGATAACTTCTTAACCTGTGCATTTTCCATCCATGAACTTGATTCACAGCATACTGGATCCATTCCACATATTATAGCTCTATAGCCTGGAGAAATGAAACCATATTTATGAGATATTCAACTTATCAGCGTGTTGCCAATCAGGTTCTTTTCGCTTACTTTATAGAGATTTCAAATTACCGAAGGCAGCTGGGATTAGAAATTATAGCTCCATAGTTATATTATAACTTCAGCTATTGGAAAGCTTCAGAGCACAACCAAGAATAACCATTATTATTGACATATTACACTGCACACTTGAAACACCTTTAATGATAATTTGTGGTAATCAAAGATGGGATTTCAATTACCTACCAAATATTTTGTGCTTCACTTTCTGCCCCAAGCGGAATTCATATTGTGCATTTTCATGTGCCAAAGCTTTAGCTGATGCTGCCAGAGACTCTACTTCGAGTTTGGAAATTTCATCACGTAATTTAGCGGCCAATGCGTAATCCTCCTTCTCAATAGCACTCTGGAGGTCTGAACTGCAAGCGAAACAAGATTACTCCCTATAAGCATTCAAGTGGACCAACCAATAAAGCACTGACACAGACACAGATAGCAGCAGATACGACACAAACACAAACACATAGACACCGGTTTTAATTTGAAAAATACAAGGTAATTGAAGAAGAGTCGGTGTCGGTGTCCGACACACGTCTTCAACCAGAAGTGTCAGTGCTACAAAGGGACCAACAGATTATGTGGCGGAAAAACCAAAAATTGGCCAGTTAGAGTAAGTTTGTTTTCACGTTATCGTTACTGATAGAAGTGGTAACTGACTTTGATATTAACAGAGAAGAATATTCTGATTTATTGATTGTGAATAGGAACAGTGTAGTACAAATATTTATAGGAGTTACTGTTCAGTTAACAAGCTAACTAAACTGTAACAAACTAATGCTATTCTAACTAATTGTTAACTGAAAGCTATATACTTAACTGATTACTAACAGAACAGAACCTGAGAGGCTAACTGTACAGTTGCTTATATTTGCAACTGTACAGTGCTTTACATTTGAAGGAAACTGATACCTATGTTATGCTATCTAACATTCCCACCTCAAGCTCAGAGGTGTGCAACACTCTGAGCTTGTTCCGAAAGAAACAGAAGGCAGTCTTGGACAGTGGTTTAGTGAGCACATCAGCTATTTGGGCTTAAGATGGAACATATTCAACAATGAGAGATTTGTTTAGGACCTTTTCCCTTACAAAGAAGATGTCCAACTCCATATGTTTTGTTCTTGAGTGTAAAACAGGATTGTGACTCAAAGCCACCGTGCTTTGATTGTCACAGTAAATTACTGGTGGTGGCAGACACAGATTCAGTTCCTGCAACAGAGATTGCACCCACAGAACTTCTGAGGCAGCCAGGCCAAGGCTCCTATATTCAGCTTCAGCACTAGATTTTGCAACTAGTGTTTGTTTCTTTGACCACCAAGATATGAGGTTAGGGCCTAGGAAAATACATGCACCAGATGTAGATCTTCTATCATCAATGTCTGATGCCCAGTCAGCATCACAAAAGGCATGGATGGAGAGGGGACAGCTGCTGGTTGCTGGCAATATAGTGAGACCAAGATCAGTAGTGCCTTTGAGATATCTAATAATGCGTTTTACTGCAGTCCAATGAGAGTTAAGGGGTTGGGACATGAACTGGCAGACCTTGTTCACAGCATAGCCCAATTCTGGTCTTGTAATTGTAACATACTGAAGAGCACCTACAATGCTTCGGTAGAGAAGAGGATTTTCAAAAAAGTCAGTCCCATTTCTAGATAGTTTAAGGTTGGCTGGGAGAGGAGTGGAGATGCTTTTACAATCATCCATAGCAGCCCTGTGAATGATGTCTTTAATGTATTTTGCTTGAGATAGGAGAAGAGCACCTTGGTTGGTGTGTTTGCATTCAATGCCCAAAAAATAGTCCAAGGCACCCAGCTGTTTGAAAGAGAAGGATGCATTGAGTTTGTTGATGACAGATTGCACAAGTTGTGGAGATGAGCCTGTGATGATAATGTCATCAACATAGATGAGAAGAAGAATACATTGGCCACCACGGTTGTAAATGAGAAGGGATGGATCACATCTAGACTGAGTAAAACCAAAGCTGATAAGAGTCTTGGTGAGGCTCTCATACCAAGCTCGTGGGGCTTGTTTTAAGCCATAGATAGCCTTGTTTAACTTGCATACCTCAGATTTGTCACCAGAACCAAAGCCTGGAGGCTGAGCCATATAAACATCCTCATTTAGATGACCATTTAGGAACGCATTGTGGACATCTAACTGTTGGATAGTCCATTTATTTGTGAGGGCCAGAGTTAACACAGTATGGACTGTGACAGGTCTCACTACAGGGGAGAAGGTGTCAGTGTAGTCATAACCATACTTCTGGTTGAATCCTTTTGCAACAAGACGCGCCTTGTATTTGTTGATTGATCCGTCAGGATTTTCCTTGATACGGAAAATCCACTTGCAACCTACAAGAGTCTTCCCTGGAGGTAAAGAGGTGAGCTGCCAAGTATTGTTAGCAATTAAAGCATCATATTCAAGTTTCATAGCTGCTGCCCAACATGGGGTGGATAGGGCTTGTTGGATGGTTGTAGGTTCAGTGTGTGTGAAGTTAAGTGTAGGGTAGAGGGGAGGTTTGAGGCTGCCAGTTTTGGATCTTGTAAGCATTGAATGTTGGTTAATGGGAGGGGGTGGAGATGGTGAGGGAGATGGGGAGGAATTTGGGTCAATGGTACTTGAGGCCGTGGAAGGGAGAGATGTTGAGTGATTACTTAAGGGGGAGGCCATAGGAAGGGGAGAGGGACTAGTAGGGGGTGTATCATAGGGTGAGACAGTACGTGGAGGTGTGAAGTTGGGGATAATGTTATGAGGAATAGAGGTGGTAGAGGGAGGTGAAGTAGTGTTAGCATTGGTTTGCCCATGTTGAAAAGGAAAATCATTTTCATTAAAAATTACATCTTTAGAGATGAATAATCTTCCTGAAGAGTCCAAGCATTTATATCCTTTATGTGAAGAGGAATATCCACGAAAGACACATGGAGAGGACCTAAATTGCAGCTTGTGGCTGTTGTAAGGTCTTAATAGAGGGTAACAAGCACACCCAAAGGCACGAAGGAAGTGAAAGTCTGGTGGAATATTGAAGAGAGACCGAGATGGAATGACTTGTGTGTGTGAAGAGGGGAGCCTATTAATAAGAAAGACTGCTGTGTGAAAACATGATCCCAATATGGATAGGGGAGAGAAGAGTGGGACAGAAGTGAAAGTCCCATCTCCACTATGTGCCGATGCTTACGTTCAACAACCCCGTTTTGATGATGTGTGTGTGGACATATTATTCTATGATCAATCCCAAGATCAGCAAGATATTGTTTGAATGGTCTAAACTCCCCACCCCAATCAGATTGTAAAGACTTAATTTTTCTATTAAGTTGCAATTCAACGAATGCCTTAAATTGTTTGAAAACAGAAAGAGTTTCAAATTTTGCTTTAACAAAGTAGATCCAAGTGTATTTACTATAAGCATCAACAAATGAAACATAGTACTTATAGCCCATGGATGAAGTCATGGGAGCAGGACCCCATAGGTCACAATACAGAAGTTCTAATGGTGCAGAATATACAGTTTGAGAGGCAGAATTAGGAAGCATATGTGCTTTACCCATACAACATGAGATACAAAATTCATTAGATGTCTTTTGAAAAGAAGAAAGATTACAAAGTTTGAGAACGTGATTTAAAGTTGCGATACTGGGATGTCCAAGGCGATTGTGCCATTGAACATACAAAGAGCTATGAGGACTTACAGTAGCATTTATTGAAGGAATAGGACTACAACTGTAAACAGGATTATTAGAGATCAAACCAGAGGACTGCATGGGATAGAGACCATCTGAGGCAAGCCTTCCTTGGAGGAGGACCTTGTCAGAAGCCTGAGATTTGACAACATAATGAAATGGGTGAATTTGGATGTATGCATTGTTATCATAGGCAAACTTGCTAACACTTATTAAGTTTTTATTAAGATCAGGTACATGTAAGACATTTTTCAGATGTAAAGTAGTATTAGGTTGTGTTGGGGAGGGAAAAGAATAAGAGCTGATTGAGTGTACAGGAAAACCTTGTCCATTGCCTAAAAAGACGTTTTCTAGGTGAGAAGGAGGTGGTTGAGCACCAGCAGGAGGAGGCAGTGTGGTAACATGGTGGCTGGCAGCAGTATCCATAGGAGCAACATAAGGATTTGTTAGATGAGCTTGAGGTGCAGATTGCTGGTGCGACCATCCATTTTGAGCAGGGATATTGGGACGCAGATACTGGTACGGGTTGCCTGCAGAGAGCTGCGCCTGTTGAGAAGGGCCATAGGTGTAGTTGAATCTTTGATAGCAATAGGACGCTTCGTGTCCAAACTTGTGACACACTTGACATTGCGTGGTGTTACGACCACCGCGACGGCCAAAGCGACCGCCATGGCCACGAGAGTCGAAGCCTCCTCTGTTATTCTGATTTTGACCTAGAAATTGGGGATTTCCAGAATTATTTGATGAATTCGTGAAATTGATGTTGGCTTGTGATGCGGAATTGTTCGTCGTGTCAGTCGAAGGCTTTGCTTGGGTCAGATTAAGTGTCGCAACCTCCTCTGAGACACGTTGCTTCTCCACGCGTTGTTCATGCGCAAGAAGCAGAGCCTTGATTTCATCGAAATCAAACCACTCGAGTTTACTGTTGATGACGGTGGTTAACGAATCATATTCGGAAGGTAATCCTTCAAGAATGACGTCGAGTTGATCTTGCGTGGTTACGGATTCACCGATGGAGGTGAGAGAATCAGAAATTGATTTAATCTTGGAAAGAAATTCTGCAACGGAGCCTGTATCTTTCTTGGTTGTGCGATGCTCTGTTCTAAGTTGCCTCGCTTGAGCCTATGTCTTGGATTGGAAATTTTGATGTAGGCGCTCCCATAGTTGGAAGGTGTGTCTGCATCCTATGACGTTGGGAAGGATAGACGATGACAGAGAGGCTTGTAGCCACGATAAGAGGAGTTGATCTCAAAGTTCCCATGAGGAATAGGCTGGATTCTCGATGTTGCCGGCGCGATCAGCCACGGAGAGATATTGAGGAGGTATCTCCGGCGCGACGCAGTATCTGTGAAGACGATGCGCCCGAAGCACCGGTTCCACTTGTTGGAGCCACACAAGGTAGTTGCGATCATCAAGTTTTTCAGTGATCTTGTAGTTGAAACTAGAGAGAGGAGGATGCGTAGACGAAGAAGAAGCTACGATCGGTGGCGTGACTGGTGAAGACGACGCCATGAGAGCGGAGGGCGGAAGCGAAGAGGATCACCCACGGTGGTGGATCGGGTCTCTTGATACCATGATAGAAGTGGTAACTGACTTTGATATTAACAGAGAAGAATATTCTGATTTATTGATTGTGAATGGGAACAGTGTAGTACAAATATTTATAGGAGTTACTGTTCAGTTAACAAGCTAACTGAACTGTAACAAACTAATGCTATTCTAACTAATTGTTAACTGAAAGCTATATACTTAACTGATTACTAACAGAACAGAACCTGAGAGGCTAACTGTACAGTTGCTTATATTTGCAACTGTACAGTGCTTTACATTTGAAGGAAACTGATACCTATGTTATGCTATCTAACAGTTACCAACCCCTCAAACAACCGTTCACCTCACACTTATAGATACTTGCTTTTATATGAAAGCTTTAGAATTCTTGCGAATGTATAAACCAAACACACAAACTTAATCATTGAGAACAAGTCAACCTGATACAATTGATGAAGAAATCTTACCGAAGACGAATAATACTTAGAGCTTTATCCTGAGCTTCACTTTTTGAAGACATTCCTCTTTCTGATTGTTGCTGCTTAATCACCTCTTCTTCAACCTTCCATAAACAGTATTTATCAAGCAAGCTGCTAGTCATTCAGTGCTCCAACAGAACAATACCAGAAAATTTTAAGCTCGTTTACTTTATTTTCATTTTGTTTTCAATAAGTTACACATAGTAGTACATACGTAGTCAAGTAAATGATATCGAAAGTGGAGATTAGTGGTACAAGAAGCAATAACATAATTGCAACTGATAAAAACAACTTTGTAAAATTTTCACCAATTTCAAATATGCTACTTCTTGACTATGCAAATCATCTTCTTGACTATGTGTGCACTAGTATGTGTATACTATTAAAAACAGAAAATGAAAATTTGAAATCAAAGTAAACGGTGAAAACATACATATAGACATAGAGGCATGCACCGATTCACGGTGAAAATTTGTGGCTGACTTATCTAACCTCAGTAAGTTTGTTTCGCAGCTGCTGTGCAATGTCATACTCTTCCATATTTAAAGCATACTGAAATTCAGAAGTTCCAAAACAAATGGAGTAGTACAAATTCTTTAATAAATATGATATATGCACAAAACAACTTAACTTCATACAAAAGAGTAAAAGCAGCCACACCTGCACTCTTGTAGCTAAGTCCAGCTGAAAGAAGAACATCAAGATATCCTCATTAGCACTTTCACTCTGCTCTACACTTGCATCCGATTTCGGTTCTCCGCCTCTAAACATCCATGCTGCTTTAGCCTTAAAAGCACTTTTCCTTGACACAAAAGGGTACCCAATTGAGAACAAGCTTTGCACACATTGGTTCCAAACCAAGTGTTTCCCAGTGGAAGAGGTAATATGAGATCTCTTAAAAGGCTCAAAGGGTGATATCCAAGATGGGGATAATCCACAAAGCCTGTAATTTCCACATGTTGCTAGAGTGCTCAATGAAACACCTTGCACCATTTTTTGGGAACCCAAAAAATGATGTCTTTTCTCACCCCAATAGGATTAAAGAGAAACACAAATTTACCCTTTTCTCAATAGAATCTTCCTGCATTAATGCCAATACTTGAATGAGAATTATGCAAATTCAAAACCATAATCTGCAAATTCATAATATACCCCCTTCCTCAACAAAAAAAAAACATTTTTTTCTCAAAATTAGCATCTTTTTGTTGTAAAATTAGGTTTCAACTGAAATTTTTTATTTGGGTATAATAAGCAAATAGAGTATTAGAAATTGAAGCATGAAATAACATGTGGATATTGGATGGACATGTAATTTTGATTTTCAGAATATCAAAGATAGGCTTTGATTGCAACACAACAATGAAGAAAATATACAGTGAATGTTTCTAAAGGCAACAAATTAAATTTTCTGAGGAAAAGAACGGAAAACGTTACCAAAGGTCAGCAACAGAAAATCAAGTAGGGGCAGAGGTTTTCAAACAACGTCGAGGGCCTCACAGAACAGAAGCAAGGAAGAAGAGCAGAGACAAAATAGGGTATTTAGGGAAATACACTGAAATAAGGCAATTTCGGAAATCCCAAAAAAATTGTTTCGGTATTTATCTAATTTTAGGGTATTTTTGGAAATCCCAATAAATTGAGTTTCGGATTTATCCCTTATTATGGTGTTTTCGAAATTCAAAAATAAGAAATTAAAAATTAATTTTATTAATTAAAAACACCGTCTACGTTGACTGAAAATAGCAGATTACAACAACAATGTACCTATGCTTATGCTCTGGAAGGTGACTTACAAAATGGATGTCATGTTGCTCATGAGATGTCCTCAGTGATTAGGGATGTCAACGGGGCGGGGCGGGCACGGGTATCTCACTACCCGGACCCATCCCGTTTATTATAAATGGGCCCCGGACCCGCCCCGGACCCGCGCGGGTACCTGCTTAGCGGGTCGTAAACGGGTATTTTTGTTTAAAACGAGTACCCGCGGGTACTTGTAAATTAATAAAAAAAACTTTTAAAAATAAAATTTGAAATACCATAGAAAATTAATTTTTGGCTTAATTACAGTTTTGGTCCCCCTATTTTTCCCAATCCATGATTTTGGTCCCTCAAGTTTTAATTTGACGATTTTGATCCCCCTATTTTTCCAATTTGTAAAACCAAGGTCCCCCTCTTAATTGGTCAAAATTGAAAGTCAATTTTGACTGACTTATCCTACGTGGCAGTCCACGTAGACTGCCACGTAGGCGCACTGTTCATCTCCTCCTCTCTCACAGCCCTCTCCTCTCTCTCACTCACTGTTCATCTCTCTCTCTCTCTCTCTCACATCCCTCTCCTCTCTCTCACAGCCCCTTCCCACCGTGACCCCCTCCCCCACCGCGACCCCCTCCCCCACCGCAACCCCCTCCCCCACCGTGACCCCCTCCCCCACCGCGACCCCTTCCCCCCACCGTGACCCCTCCCCCCTTCGCATCTCTCCCCCCTCGTTTCCTCCCCCCCTTCATTTCTCCCCCACCGTGACCCCTCCCCCACCTGAACCCCCCCATTCGCATCTCCCCCGCCTCGTTTTCCCCTTCCCCTTCGCATCTCTCCCCCCTCGTTTCCTCCCCCATTCGTTTCTCCCCCACCGTGAACCCCTCCCCCCTTTCGTTTCTCCCCCTTCGTTTCGCCCCCTTTCTCAGATCTGCGATGGTGATGTATGAAGGAGGAGGGGGTTGCGACAGCGTTTGAGAGAGGAGGGGTTGCGAACCAGAGAGAGGAGGATCGAACCAGAGAGAGGAGGTAGAGCGACGAGAGAGAGAACGGCGAGAGAGGGGGTTGCGAACCAGAGAGGGAGGAGGATCGGTGAGGGGGGAGGGGTTCACCGTGGGGGAGGGGTTCACCGTGGGGGAGGGGGTCACGGTGGGAGGAGGGGGTCACGGTGGGAGGGGGCTGTGAGAGAGAGGAGAGGGATGTGAGAGAGAGAGATGAACAGTGAGTGAGAAAGAGGAGAGGGCTGTGGGAGAGGAGATGAACAGTGCGCCTACGTGGCAGTCTACGTGGACTGCCACGTAGGATAAGTCAGTCAAAATTGACTTTCAATTTTAACCAATTAAGAGGGGGACCTTGATTTTACAAATTGGTGAAATAGGGGGATCAAAATCGTCAAATTTAAACTTGAGGGACCAAAATCGTGGATTGGGGAAAATAGGGGGACCAAAACTGTAATTAAGCCTTAATTTTTTTAACACTATTTTTTTGATTCATTTATATAAAAAATTACGCATTTCGTTATGCATTTATCTTATCAACTATTTATTATATGAAAAATAACAACTAAACATTATCCAAGAGGCATCCTGGGAGACTTGCAGTGAGGACCGCTGGGGAAGTTTCTTTGATGACTTCTAGGAGGGTTGCATAACTGAGCTCAAAGAGGCATCCACGTGCTCCCAAGAAGAATGATCTCTCTTCACATCATACTCTTTCTTCTTCTTCTTCGGTGCACCTCTAGTCTTGACTTTGTGCTTAGGTGAAACCAAAGATGTAGTGCTTGGGAAGACATAATCATCAAGACATCTCTTAAAGACAAATCTCTCCTCAAGAGACATCACAGTCCATCGCCTCCAAATCTCCTCTATTGTATAACTTATATCACATTCAAGTGAGGCTTGTTTCACGCGCTCCTCATCCATACTCTCCAAACTGAGCCTCATCCAATGAGAGTCAACCATCTCCATTGGGATTGGACGACCAAGTAGGTGCAAATAACCAAGCTCACAATTGAACAAGGTAACCCATGGGTAACTTTAATCACACAACCACCACAACGGGTCTTATCGGTGCCTACTCCACCCAACATGTCATCAAACTCATTAGCTATATGATTCAATGCCTCCAAAGACACCAAACAGTGTAGACTCTTGTAGAATGGAGTGTTGTGTCAGGTATCTACACGGTTGATGCTTTTTTGAAATGAAACATAAGAAAAAAATTAATGTACCTATTAGTCGTGGTATTCCGATAGTGTCTGACTTTATCAGTCCACGGTCCAACAAATCTTTCCCTGTGAGGATAAAACCAATACTTGTTCACATAATTGACAATCTGGGGTATATCGGCACATGAAGCTTCAAAATCAAGCAACATCTCATAAAACTCCTCCACACAGGTAGAGTCAACTATTGCATGCCAAAGTCTCATCACTTGTTTCACTCTATCTCCCTTGACCGCCTTCTTATTCTTAGCATTGACATTATTGTTAATGTGATACCGACAAAGCAAATTAACTGCTTGTAGCGACCGAAAAATCCGAAGGAGGGATTCTTCAACGTTCTTGAAATGAAGCCGCCACCAAAGTTTAGTTTAAGGGCAAACATTGGAAAATCCCTATTGAGTGGATAAAGGGTTTTCCAGACCAGGTTTAGGTTCGGGGGTCGTTTATGCGTAGGAAAGGTATTAGCACCCTACGACATCTTTCCTAAGGAAGGTTACCATTTAACTAAATGTGTAAACATATATCAATTCAAAAATAATGATTTTATCCTTATAATAATAATAATAATAATAATAATAATAATAATAATAATAATAATAATAATAAAAAGACTCGATAAACGGTTAGTTATTTTTGTTCGTTTTTTTGAAAAAAATAAGAAATAAGAATTCATAAAAGGACTAAAAAAAGGGTTTTTATTAATGCAATTGACAGAGGTCGGCCGCCCTCTGCTCCTACGTATCTCCTGGTAGAGAATCAAATCACACGTAGTTCTTGGGTAGAAATATTTGTGTGTTGGTGTTTTTTATCTATTAGAAAATGAAAATGATTTTGATTCGGCAAAAAGGGGCAGAACATTGTAAGTTTTAAAATAGAAACGAGGGAGGTGCAATTAGCTGTGGAGTGTAGTATTATTAAAAGATGGGTGCAACTAGTGGTGCAGCCCAGTTCACGTTTTTTGGGTTCAAAAGCCGGCCTGCGAATTGGGCTCATTCAGGGGGTACTGAATGATCAAACGCAGGGGCGTAATTAGCTGAGAGGATTGTATTAGAAAACAAAAGGGGGTGCGCATAGTAGAGCCCAGTTTCTGTTTCAGGCTTACTAACCCACGAATTACAGGCTTTTTAGGGGGTGCGTGGATTACAATTGGAGGTGTAAGCAGTATTCTGATTTTTTGGTTTATTTTAAAAGAAAATAGAAAGAAGAGGGGTATGAAAGGGTTTTTAATTTTGATTGAAAACCCTAATTCATTTTCTTCTAACTTTCAGCGCCGCTTCTAAAAAAAGGGAGAGAGAAAACTCATCTCCACCATGAGAGAGAGCTCGCGAGATTGAGAGAGAGAGAAAGCCGTGACGATGAGAGAGAGAGAGAGTGGCTTGTGCATGAGAGGGAGAAAACGAAGAGGAAGAATGTGAGAGGGAAGAAGAAGGATTTGTGACGGTGGGAGAAAGGGGGAGGATGACGGCGGTGATATCGCCGGAGACGAAGCACGACGGCGCGATGATGGTCACGATGGTGATGGGGGCTGACGACGGTGGTGCGACGCCGGAGAAGACCACGCACGACGGCGCGATGGGACGATCGGTGGCAGCGACTGCTTGGGGGCAAATGACCACGCTTACGGTGGTCTGAACTGACAGGTGCGGTTCTGATTGTTATTATTATTTTTTACTGTTCTTCTTTCTCTTCTTCTCTTCTACTCTATTTTCTTTTAACCCTATTTTGGTTCCTTCAGAGGTTTTCTTTTTACTGGTTCTCTATTTTGATACTACCTAAAAAAACTAATATTTGTGTTCTGGAAAAATTAAAATATGTTCTTGCTGTTTTGTTCATCTATTTATTAACAATGTTCTATTATTTACTGTTATTTACGCTTAAAGTTTATTTACCCTTAAAGCATGAACTAAATACTATAAAACTATATACATGTTAAAGCGTGTAAGGAACTTGATACCTCGGTATTTGTTATTGTACGAGAAACTAACCTGATTTTTAGAAAAATATCTCCATTTTTAGTCTCTGATTCTATATTCTTTCTTTGCTCTAATTTTTTTACTGACTTTATTCTATTCTCACCCTGTCCTCCAGCATCTGATATTCTCCTTTCTTGTGTTTGCTACGGCTACTGTCATTTACATTCTTGTTTGACTGCCACTACTGTTGTCTGATTTTCGCACTTGCTGCCTCTCCTTTATTTCAGAAACTTTGATTGTTTTTGTTGATTAGGGCTTCAGTGTGAAACCCTAATCGTTTGGGTGTTTTTCTGATTTTTTCCCCTCTGTGCATTACTATTCATGGTATTTATAGGCAAATTGGTGTGATGTAGGAATCAAAAGGACAACAATTGGAGAAAGGACCAAGGACAGCAGCTGGCTAGGGAAGGACAGCCAGCTGGATGGAGGCGATTTGGGTGCCTATTTGAATAACGAAAAGGACAACAGCTGGCATTTGGGGAGGACGGCATTAAGGAAAAAAACTCTAGCTAGAGCAGCCAGCAGCAGCTGCGCCCCTTTCCCTCTTTTGGAATCTTGTATTTTAATTTTTTGTACTATTATCCTTTTTTGTTTTTGTCTATATGTGTAAAAGACTTGGTTATATAATAATAAAAACTTTGGCTATTCAGCTGATTTTGTATTACATTTTATTTATTTTTATATTTTATGATAATAAGCAAAATCAACAAAAAAGACGAGTATAAAAAAACGTCACACGTTGAGCGTTAAAGACACGCGCACGATTAAAGCGACGAGAATAAAAAAAACATTTTTTTGCATTTTTTTCAATTAGCCGGACAAAATTAGGGTATGGCATGCCTCCTCACAGTCAGTGAGGATAATCTGAGGAATTGGGATATCTACTACCATCAAATCTCTTAGGCTCTGCAACGCTCATCTGTAGTCACCATATCGCTCATGAGACAAGTAACCAAATGCTACTGAAAATGTCAACTCAGTGCAAGTGACACCAACAATCTCCAGGAGAGGCAATGCATATTTGTTGGTCTTGAAGGTGCAGTCCATAATCAAGACACTAGGAAACATCCTCAATAACTTGATACTCTAAGGGTGTGTCCACATGATCTCCTCAACAATATCAGCTCCTTCAAACCGTCTGGTCCAACACAAGTAATGCGCAGACTCGATCAGTCTCATAAGCTCCTTCATCTCAGTCCTACTACCTCTCCTGCCTGATCGGAGTCTGCTGCCAGTTCTATACAACTGAGAGATCTTACTCAAGTTGCTGGCAAATCTCCTCTTTATTGCCTCTAGATTTTTTTGTGCTTTCACTCCCAACAACAAATGCTCCTCAACAACTGACCGCTGCTCCTTGTTAAACTTACCAAATATTGCTGCTCCAAGCCAAGTCTTATGAGGCTCATGATTGTGACTTCCACACATAACTTTAACCTTCCAATCAAAGTTAGGAGGATTGAGTGGTTTAGCTTTCAATCTAAAAGGACAACCACACTTTTTTGAGATCTTGTGTCTAGTAGAACACCCAACATCTACTGCAGTATATCTCCAATGTCTCTCGCAACTGATAACTCTATTTTATATAGGTTATTTGTGCTCTTAATACTTAAATCAACACAAGTTCTCAAGTAATATTTGTGCTATATTAGGTAAATATTAGTTCTTTAGAGGAAAGAAGGGTTAGGAGCTTGTTTGTTATCATTTGACACATTTGGTGCCTTTGTGAATATATTGATGTTTTGCTTGAGTGCTGCAGCGGTAAGCTAGCGGTAGACGCTACAGCGCCTATATGATGGTGGGACATTTGGATATTTATAAAGCCACTTGCTGAAATGATGAGTCATCACCCTTATCTCTTATCCTTAGCATGACATTTCAGCACCCAAGTGGATGCTCCAAAGACACTTGGCGCCTCCTACATGTGTCCCATGTGATAGTTGGTGATTTTAATCATCACACCTTTTTGTAAAGTAGCTTTATGAATAATATCTAAGTTTTATGATCATGAATTATTATTATTATTTTATTAAGACTTGGTTAGATTAAATTAGAATAGAATGCTTCTATAGGAAGTAACATACGTAGATAGAGTTTTAACATGGAGGGAACTATCTTGACATAGTAGTTTTCCTCCATTGTTATTCCACTCTTAAGCTTTTATTTTTAGTATAGTTTTCTAGTCTTCATTCAAGGTTTTGCTCACACCTCAACTTCATCCTTTGTATGCTACTTGGGATCATTGGAGTGTATCTTTTGCAACCACTCTTCTCTTGTCTTCATACGGTAATACATACTCTCTAGTTGTATTATGTTGATGGAACTTGTGATGAGCTAACTTTGTTGTAGTTGGATTGTTCTTAGTGTGTAATGAACTTTGAGTAGCTTTTATGTAATATTATGATGTTTGCGTTTTATTCCTTGTGTCATAATGCTTTCAACTTTGTTTTGGGAATGGCCAACTAAAACAAGGGGGCTTTGTGGGTACAGACATGGTTCACAAAGAGAACTCAAGGAATGATATGAATGAAAACCCTTTAAAGACATTTAAAGGAAGTACGACTTAACTCTAGACATAGAGGAGTAATAGTTCATAAGGCAAATGTTGTATGAGCTTAATATGCAGGGGTAAAACTTATTTAGAGCCTAGACATAGGAGTCTTGTAACATAACCCTGACGATAGTGATTGAAAGGCACGCCACCAAGGCGCTACAGCGTCTACGGATTCTGAAGCGCTACAGCGCTTAACGCTACAACATCTAATATTATAGAACACTACTCTTGGGAATTTACATAACTACTGAGCTATCCAACTCACTCTTAAATACTTTCAATTCACTACTGTTTTCACATCTTTATTTATTCATTGGCATTTATGTTAATCACAATGACAATACTTGTTGACAACTTGTATTTGTTACTTGTTTTGCTCACTAGCTAAATTACTAATTTAAATATAGAAGTAAACTCAACAATCTCCGTGGGAACGATCTTTACTTATCATTGTATTACTTGTTGCGATTGTGTATACTTGCACATCACCTTTTCGCACAACAAGTTTTTGGCGCCGTTGCCGGGGATTGTGAAAGTTAATTTCTATTATTTAGTTAGTAAGTTTAGTTAGTTTAGATTCTTTTGCTTAGTGTGTTCTGTTTTTCCAGCAATATTTTTATTTTGTATTGTGTTTTGTGTTTGTAGTGTGTTTCTCTTTGTTGATTATTTGTGTTTAGTTGAAAAAAAAAATTCACTTTATGCCATGGACCATTGGAATTTTTACTCCATGCAAGCAAGGAATGCTCAACAACAATTTGTCAACTATGATTTCCATGAGATTGAATATGAAGGGGGCTGTTATGAGACAAACTTCATGCCCATGACAGCCCACAATATGGATTATGGCATGGGAAATGGTTTGTGTGAGCAAGATTCATATTCTCAAGCTCAAACCGAAGGAATACATGAGGGAAACTCTGATTTAAAAGAACACTTGGCTCAATTCCTTCAAGATATCAAAGTGGATAGTGGCAACTTTGAAGCTTCGTGTAGGAATATAGATGCTCACTTTAAGACAATAATGGAGCATCTAAAAGAAGAGAGTTGTATTGAAGAGTTGGTTGAGCAAAAGAAAGAAAAAAGTGTAGAGTTTGAAGATGATTGTTATCATATGGGCAACTCTGATTTTAAAGAAATTTTTGCTCAATCCATTGAATCTACTGAATTGTTTGAGCAAGAGGAAGAAAAAGAGAATGTAGAGTATGAGCTTGAATATGGTCAAGTGGAAATTGTGGAAGAAAAACAATTTTTTTTGTAGTTGTAGAAAAATAAAAATTCAAAAATAGTGACAAGGAAGAGAAACCAAGGTTGAGGAATGAAAAAAGTCACGTGACAAATGAGACTCAACCCTTGGTACTTAAAGAAAATATCCCTCCAAAAGATGAGCTTCAATTTTTTCAAAAAAAGGGGAATTCCTATCCCAAATGTTTATTGGTTGGGGCATGGGAACACTTGCTGCCCTATACTAAATACATGGGATTTCTGACCAAAAAGAGAAAGCGAAAGGATGATATTTTCTTCTTGTCCTATTATCCACCCTAACAAGGGTTTTGAATTTCAAAGTCTAGCTAAGGACTCTTAAACAAAGCGCTACTGGGAGGCAACCCAGATTTTTAGGACTAATTATGTTTTCTATGTGTTTTTGTTTTTACTATTGCAGGTATGAATAAGAAGACTTGTGGTATGTATGTGCTGTCAAGTATGCGGAATTTTGATGCTGTAGCACCATGCGCTACAGCACTTGCAGCTGAGATATTGAGAATGTGGTTAAAATAGTTAAAAAGAAGATGATGAGAAAGATAAAGGAGAGCATAATAAGAAAGAAGAGGGAAGTAAGGAAGTATCCCTCACCACCCACCCAAAACCTTTCCACCACACCTTCACCTAAACCATCACCAACCAAAGAACCACCCCCTCCACCTAGTAACACCTCCAAATTCTCACAGTTCCAGCCATTAATCTATCCTTACCTCAAGCCAAACCATCAAACCTTATTCAAATACCTCCCCCCTTTCCAAAACAACCCACTCCACACAAGTCCCCATCTCCTAAGAAACTTCCCTCACCAAAACAAAAATCATCTCAGTCTCATAGAAGAAAAATCCACCAAAACTCAGCCTGCCACAAAGCAACCACCAATGGTATTGGAAACTAAAGTGCAGAGAATGAATGCTGTCAGAAGTGGCGCTACAGCATCAGTATCAGAAGGCAGTGCTGCAGCATCTGCTGTAGCACCAAAGAAAATTGTAAGAACAAAAATGGTGGCCAAAAAGAGGCCAAGGGTGCCTAAATCTGTTTTGGAGGAACCTAATTCTGTTGTAACAAATGATTAGGTCCCCTCTCCTACACGAGAGCCGCCATTAGCCAAAGATACCTACCACAAGACTTAGTCTGGCTGAGGACTCTTAAACAAAGCGCTTCTGGGAGGCAACCCAAGGTTCTTAAACTAACAATTTTGTGTTTTTAATTTTTCTTTTGTGTAGGAGTGAATTTTGTGAAGTGAGAAAAGAAGCCACCAAAGGAAAAACCCTGGGACCAAGTTGGCAGATGACCATCCACTAGAAGAAGTGCCAGTTAGCGCTGTAGCGGCTGATGCTACAGCGCCTAAAGCCAAGTCCCCGCAAAAAGCTGCATCTGAGGTGAATACTCCTGATCTTTCTGCAGAGACGGAAGCAGCAGAAAAGCTGGCTGAGATGAAAGCTTACAAGGAAGAAGAGGATCCCCAGAATGAGTTAACGCTGTAGCGGCTGATGCTACACCGCCTAGCGCTGTAGCGGCAGGAAAGAAAAATCCAGTAGCAGAGCCACCACAGTGCCCACCAGAGCAAGCAAAAGGTTCAAATCTGGGTTAGCAAACAGTACTCTAACCCTTCTTTTAAAAAAAGAAATGTTGTTTATTTGTTTTCAATAAATTTGTTAGGTGCTATAGTGTTTGTTCTTGCATCTAACAGTATGTTTAGAGTTTTATTTCTGTTGTTTTTAATTCTGTTGAGTTTTAATCATAGGCCTCTCCCATTAGAATTGCATGAGTAGTGGAAACACTGTTAGGTCTTAAGTTGGGGGGAGGACCTTAAATGTGTTTAATGTTATATGGGAAATGTTAATGTTATGTGTTTAATGTTATGTTTGTTGAATAAAAAGCATGATCAGTTGCAATTCCTAGTTTTTCAATAATAGGATATGTTTCTTACTGGGCTAAATTTAATGATGATTATGTGTTGTGAGTAGAGTAGCCTTGTTTGAACAATGACTAGTCTTATTTCTGCTTCTGCACAAAACTCTAGGCTTAGCAAAGAACCTAGTTAGCTAGGAATGATAAGGTTTAGTCAAGTTTTTACTAAAAATTGAGAGTAGCATTTGAAGCTAAGTTTGGGGGTGCATCGGTTATGTTGAGGCTAGGAACAAAGATGATAGTTTGGTCACTGCAAAATGAAACAAAAGTGTACAAGTGGTCTTGAAAAAAGTTGCAAAATGTCTAAAATAATTTGCTGAGCTGTTCCAAGAATGCATGAAAAAAGAAAAAAAAAGAAATGCAAATAAGGAGCTCAGTAGTAAAGGCAGCAACTAGTTTTGTTCATCAAATTGCCAGTGCTGCAGCGTCTAAACGCTACAGCGTTTGAGAAATCACCAAATCAAAATCTTTTGCACTGACCAATGATCTAAATTGCCTAATCAAAGCCCTTTGCTGTGCTTTGAAGCCCCTCAAGTCTTTTGTGAAGTTGTTAGTCTACTCTCCTTTTTGAAAAAATTCTTTGGCTAAACCAAAAGAAGGCCACTCTTTCTAAGGCTAGGAGAAATGTTGAAACTAGCTAGGAACTAAACTAAGCCTAGTAGTCACACACTCACAATTGAGCAGTAATAATTCTAGATGTTGTGAAAAACAATGATGTTGTGTGTGTGTATGTGTGAATCTGAAAATTTTAGCCCACTAAGAACATTTTTGAAAAATTGTTTGATTGAGGGATGCAACTGACATTGTCTTTCTATGTTGTTATTCTATTTTAAGTTAGTTTGTTTGTCTTTATAAAGTGTCATTACTTGAGGACAAGCAGTGGTTTAAGTTTGGGGGTGTGATAACTCTTATCTTTAAGAGTTATTTATGCTTTCTAGACTTAAACAAATGCGAGTTCTGAAGTAATAATAATTTTTTATTTTTTTTATTTTTTAGAGAAAGATATTGTTGTTGTCTTGTTTGTACAGTTAATCTATGTAATTGTTTCTATGTTGTTATGTTGTTTGTTCTTTGTCAAGCGTCATTACTTGAGGACAAGCAATGGTTTAAGTTTGGGGGTGTGATAACTCTATTTTATATAGGTTATTTGTGCTCTTAATACTTAAATCAACACAAGTTCTCAAGTAATATTTGTGCTATATCAGGTAAATATTAGTTATTTAGAGGAAAGAAGGGTTAGGAGCTTGTTTGTTATCATTTGACACATTTGGTGCCTTTGTGAATATATTGATGTTTTGCTTGAGTGCTGCAGCGGTAAGCTAGCGGTAGACGCTACAGCGCCTATATGACGGTGGGACATTTGGATATTTATAAAGCCACTTGCTGAAATGATGAGTCATCACCCTTATCTCTTATCCTTAGCATGACATTTCAGCACCCAAGTGGATGCTCCAAAGACACTTGGCGCCTCCTACACGTGTCCCATGTGATAGTTGGTGATTTTAATCATCACACCTTTTTGTAAAGTAGCTTTATGAATAATATCTAAGTTTTATGATCATGAATTATTATTATTATTTTATTAAGACTTGGTTAGATTAAATTAGAATAGAATGCTTCTATAGGAAGTAACATACGTAGAGAGAGTTTTAACATGGAGGGAACTATCTTGACATAGTAGTTTTCCTCCATTGTTATTCCACTCTTAAGCTTTTATTTTTAGTATAGTTTTCTAGTCTTCATTCAAGGTTTTGCTCACACCTCAACTTCATCCTTTGTATGCTACTTGGGATCATTGGAGTGTATCTTTTGCAACCACTCTTCTCTTGTCTTCATACGGTAATACATACTCTCTAGTTGTATTATGTTGATGGAACTTGTGATGAGCTAACTTTGTTGTAGTTGGATTGTTCTTAGTGTGTAATGAACTTTGAGTAGCTTTTATGTAATATTATGATGTTTGCGTTTTATTCCTTGTGTCATAATGCTTTCAACTTTGTTTTGAGAATGGCCAACTAAAACAAGGGGGCTTTGTGGGTACAGACATGGTTCACAAAGAGAACTCAATGAATGATATGAATGAAAACCCTTTAAAGACATTTAAACGAAGTACTACTTAACTCTAGACATAGGGGAATAATAGTTCATAAGGCAAATGTTGTATGAGCTTAATATACAGGGGTAAAACTTATTTAGAGCCTAGACATAGGAGTCTTGTAACATAACCCTGACGATAGTGACTGAAAGGCACGCCACCAAGGCGCTACAGCGTCTACGGATTCTGAAGCGCTACAGCGCTTAACGCTACAGCGCTTAACGCTACAGCATCTAATATTATAGAACACTACTCTTGGGAATTTACATAACTACTGAGCTATCCAACTCATTCTTAAATACTTTCAATTCACTACTATTTTCACATCTTTATTTATTCATTTGCATTTATGTTAATCACAATGACAATACTTGTTGACAACTTGTATTTGTTACTTGTTTTGCTCACTAGCTAAATTACTAATTTAAATATAGAAGTAAACTCAACAATCTCCGTGGGAACGATCTTTACTTATCATTGTATTACTTGTTGCGATTGTGTATACTTGCACATCACCTTTTCGCACAACAGCAACCCAAAACGATTTTATTCTTCTTCCCTTTATCATTCTCCGTGGACTCGAATCGAATAATAATAACAATGACTTCGTTGGCATTCCCGATATCTGTAGCCCAACGTACAAGATTATCCCGAGTAGAAAAAAGCTACAAAATAATCGTAAACTAAATTAATAACTTATAACAAATAATAAACAAGAAGCGCTTTAGGAAGATATGTACCTCTGAGGTAGTAAACTCGTCCGATAAATCTATAGTAAACGGAAGTCTGCCGTCAGCCGTAGGCATATCAGTAAAATAACGAAAAAGTAAAAAACAACTTCCGGAATTACCGAAAATACACGTATTTCCGGAAGGTAAAAAAATAAACTTTCTGGAAATACAGTGTTTCCCTAAAAAAATAATGTTTCCGAAAATACCAAAAATTTGCTGTTTCCGGAAGCAAAATAACTGTTCCGCCTAAATGGAAATTACCAAAATACCCTCAATTTTGGCGGACTTTTTCCCGCCTAAATGACCTTTCTGTATCCTACTTTTATATATAAAAGATACCCAGTGTGGATGCTTTCAATGAATTTAAAATGAATAAAATCTGCCAATTCCACATGGGGTCTATAAAACGAATCCAAATCCTCTTGTTTTTGTCGAAATGCATGTTGTTGGTGTGTAAATTGAGTTGTTGAACTTGCATGTCCTTAGAGAGTGTCTTAGAACTCATGAAATTCTGAAAGAAATGTTGCATGTTATGTTTTGGTGACATTCTTGAATTGTATGAATAGATTGAATGATTGATTGTTGAAGCAAGGATTGGTGTTGGATTGTTATTGGTATTCTTATTGACGGTTTAGGGTTTGTTTTTGACTTATGTTGAGTTCTGGAATGATCGGGGAAGATATCGGATCGAACGGGGAAGCGATTTCGGCATAAAAACAAATTTTTGTAATGCTGAGA
Organism: Astragalus membranaceus; assembly: GCA_039519185.1. Taxonomy (NCBI): domain Eukaryota; kingdom Viridiplantae; phylum Streptophyta; class Magnoliopsida; order Fabales; family Fabaceae; genus Astragalus; species Astragalus membranaceus. The sequence goes on from CM076849.1 coordinate 59,888,164, forward strand.
AAGGGGCCCGGTCCGTGCGCCCTAGGGCCCGATCCGTGTGTCGGCCCCTTCTGTCTCTCTTTTTAAAAATGTTGATTTCGCTTTCCTTTCGACGCGAATTCCTTCCTATTCCTTTCCCTAATTTAACCTAAGTTACCCTAATTCTAATTGGAATTAATTGAAATATATTTGAATGAATTTAACGAGGATTTGATTATGCGAATGTTGTCTAAGAAAAATGATATTGGTTTGTTATATGAACTATTGAGTGAGAACATAATAGTACCTATGTATACAAATGAACGAAAGTCTACGGTTTATATGTATTGTTGTATACATGTAACCGAGCGAGGATAATAAAAGGGGATAATTAAAGGCATAAAATACGAGGGGGATGATGATCCCAAGAGGTTTATAAGCACACTTGGTGGCGGGAAGTCATGAGCCCATAAGCCAAGACCTAGGCATTATTCGGTATAGCTATACGAATTGGGTTCTCCGTTGAGTTTGAGAAAATAATCTCTCGGGTTGTGCTTCGAGGTAACAAGAGGATAAATATTAAAAGAAAGCGACTGGAATTAGAAAACACCGAGAGGAAATGTGAGGGGTTGCGAAGGAACTCATTGAGATTTGTAATCTCATTGTTTATTTATGTGGTGGTTTCAGATTGACAGGGTAAAGTGAAGCAAATCGATGAGAAGTAGCTGTTGGCCTAGTTACTTAGTTATCGAAGGATCCTTTCGGATCAATTTTTATTATGTTTGCTTAACTTTACCGACATGTATTTGGGTATTACCCTAGATTGTAACCTTTGATTTTGAAATCAAAGCTATGATGTATTATAAACTTTACTTTGAGTTTTTGGACTTCTATGGTATCATAGTTGGATTATTCTATTGTCGGTTATGTATCAGTATCTTACCCTAAGGAACTTGAGGTGGCGGTAATTTCCCGTCAATTTATGTCACGTCCAAATTCTCAAGTAGGTTTATAACTCTGATTTGTATAAATGGTTAATATTCTAAACCTTATGACGTCTAAAGGTTAGGATGTTACAGAAGCGATCCACCCTCGTGCCACTACTCCTATGCTTAAATCCCACAATTTGCAAAACATATTTCTTATGTACTTACAAAACCGAATGAAAATACATGTTACAATTTGCAAAATAATATAATTTGGCCCATGCAGGTCTCGGACCTGCAACCTTCGCGTTATTAGCACGACGCTCTAACCAACTGAGCTAATAGGCCATGTGATATTAATATGAACCACAATTTTTAAATATTCCTTATTTTGATACAGAGCAATATTTCATTACAATACCAAAGAGTTTAATTCAAAAGGCAAAAGAGAAGAGAGGGTCAGAAAATAATCGCATATTATACAATAGTTATATGTTATATGGTAATTATTTTAATGTAGTGGTAGATCGACTAGGGCTTCAATTCAGAATATGGTTGGAGTTGTTGAATTGTGGCAATTTTGGGGCATCCACAGTGACAAATGGTGAATCTGATTTGTTGGGGGAGGCGGTGCCATCGCAACCGGAAAAGAGAATATCAACTTCCTGCTGGGTGAGCCCCAATGAGAGAAGCATATTCGGCCAACAATCTTCGGCTATGGTGAGGATGGCTTGGCAACAAGCGGGTCCAATATGGATTTCCCCGTTGAGCAAAAAGATGATTATATCGCCAGTGCAGTGTTGAAGCTCAACCAAGGACTCCCAACATTTCTTATTGTCATCCAATTGTAAACGTGTTGCAACGGTTGAGGCTGATGCAGTGGAGCTCAAAGGCCTTGGTCTTGCCATCACTACTGTTGCTAAGGTCCATGTTGATAAGGATAGCAAAGTAACAAATAACTTCAAAGAAAAAGCCATTGTTGCTGGTAACTATATTACGATGATCAAAGAGAAGGTGAAAGAGAAAGATGATATGAACAAGGAGAAATGGATTATGCTAATTTATATAGCACAGGTTACGCCATTAGGGTTTAAGCTTAGTATTCAACATTTATTGAATTATGAAATTGAGTAATTGAAAAGAACTTCGTAAAGTCATAGTTCTGAATATTTAATAGCTCAAAATTATATAAGACAACGTAAAGTTGACATTTGATGAATATAAAAATAAGTTGGACATTTGATGATTTGTTATAAGCTTAGTATTCATTTTTTTTATGATGGCGTGGATTTTCTACTAAAGCATTTGCAAGATTTTCTGTAGTTTCACTTCTCAAGAATTAAATGATATGATATGATTTTTTTTAGGCTTAAAGGTACTTTTAGTCCCTGCAAATGTCACAATAATCCAGTTTAGTCCCTGCAATTCCAAAACTTTTAAAATAGACCCTGCAATTACTAAACGTTACTACTTTTAGTCCCTGCTGTTAGTTTAGGCTTAACAGTGTTATCTTTTGATGATGTGGCACACCCCCCACCCCCCACCCCCCCCCACCCCACCCCCCCCACCCCACCCACCCCACCCCCCTCTCCTCCCCTCCTCCCCTTCGCCCCTCCTCCCCTTCGCCCCCCCTCCCCTTCGCCCCCTCCTCCCCTTCGCCCCCCTCCCCTTCGCCCCTCCCCCTTTCAATGGCAATCAGAAATTATCTCCAATTTCAATTTCAATCAAATTCAATTTCAATCAAAACAAAATAGTATAATCAGAAATTATCCCTAAATCATACTCCAGTTTCAATCAAATTAAGTTTAGGGTTTCAATCAAACAATCAGGAAGAGAGAAGAGGAAAGCTCCATACATGTGCTTCACTTCAGACCCAGTCGCACGAAGAGAGAAGAAGAAGAAAGCTGTGCTTCAGTTGATGATGGCTTCTGTTCGCATAGGAGAGAAGAGAGAGCGTTTTTGCGAGAGAGAGAGACCCAGAGAGCGTTTTTGCGAAGAGAGAGAGAGCCGGAGAGTCGTTTTCGCGAAGAAGAAGAAGAAGAAAGATGTGCTTGAGTGCTTATGGCGAAGGGGAGGGGGGCGAAGGGGAGGAGGGGGCGAAGGGGGCGAAGGGGAGGGGGGGCGAAGGGGAGGAGGGGGGCGAAGGGGAGGGGGGGCGAAGGGGAGGGGGGGCGAAGGGGAGGAGGGGCGAAGGGGAGGAGGGGAGGAGAGGGGGGTGGGGTGGGGGGGTGGGGGGGGGTGGGGTGGGGGGGTGGGGTGGGGTGGGGGGTGGGGTGGGGGGGGTGGGGGTGTGCCACATCATCAAAAGATAACACTGTTAAGCCTAAACTAACAGCAGGGACTAAAAGTAGTAACGTTTAGTAATTGCAGGGTCTATTTTAAAAGTTTTGGAATTGCAGGGACTAAACTGGATTATTGTGACATTTGCAGGGACTAAAAGTACCTTTAAGCCTTTTTTTTATAAGTAATGTTAGTGGAGGAGGGGGGAACATTAATTTCTACGGTTTGAATTCGGGACCTCTTGTTTGCACTCTTTTGATGCACTTCTTTAAGTTAGTTCACCAACTGAGCTACCTACTTGATTACAAAGAGGCATAGTTAAATTTGTAAATTGTAAGTCATATACCAATTATATCGAATCTTTGCCAATAACCGTCACTTTCAAGACAAATTATAAATGAATATATAGTGAGAGTCATTACAAAATTATTGCGTATATACTAGAAATAAAATTTATTATTCTCTTTGATTGATGTATCTTTAAACAAGAACGTTACGTGACATCGGTAAACAGAAATGTGAGAAGAGAAGAGAAGAGATTTGAGAAAAATGAAGTGTATGAATGTGTGAAGATTTTGAGAAAAGATTGAGAAAAATGAAGTGGATGTATGTGAGAAGATTGAATGAAAATGAAGAAGAAAGAGGAAATATAGAAGAGAGATATGTAGAGAAATTTATGGAGATTGGAGAGTATGAGAAGGAAATAAAGAGTGAAATGAGAGAATGAGAAGAGTGTAGGAGAAAGTTTTATTTATAGGAAATGAGGAGAGTGGAAAAAAATAAATAAATAATTTCTAAAAAATCCGCCGGAAATGCACATTACCGGCGGATTTTTCCGCCGGTAATGAAAATTTTCGGCGGATTTGTTTTAAAAAAAATAAAAAGATAAAAAATCCGCCGGTAATGCACATAACCGGCGGATTTCTTTTAAAAAAATATTAATTTTTTTTAAAAAGAAATCCGCAGGAAAACCTATTTTTTCCGCCGGAAATGCCAAATTTCCGAAGGAAACGTACCGGCGGAAAAAATTCGCCGGTAATGCGCGTTTTTCTTGTAGTGACAATACTTTATCAAATCTGGTAAATAGGTGTGGAAGGCTAGGCCAGACTTTTTCTAAATAGATCAGACTCGGACTTGATTAAAAGCTTATTTAGCTAAAAAGGCTAGGCTACAAGCCATTGTAAAAGTCTTTTAGGCCTACCAGGCCGATCTATTTAGGTAAATATAAATAATACTTTTATTACTATTATTATTATTATTATTATTATTATTATTATTATTATTATTATATTAAGTTTTGTACTTTGTGTTAAATCATAAATTTGCTAATATTTTCTTTAATTTAAATATTTTTACATACATCAATTATTGACATATTTAAAGTTGTTATTATAAAATAAAATTTAGATTGAATGTCACATATAATAGAACATAATTTCAGTGACCTATTATGTTCTTAGTCTAATTACATAAGCATACATTACACAAATATTGCAGTCTTTCATAAAAAAATAGTGAAATAAGCTTATAAATAGGCTTTCAGGCCTTATCGAGCTTTCAATAGGGCCAGGTCAGGCTTAAAATATGGGCCTACGACATGCCATAGGCTAGACTTAGGCTTAGAACTTTCGACCAGTGTTTTAAAACCTAGCTCGGCCCGGCCGGGCGAACTGGGGGGGTCACGGAATCGATCCACGCATTGGATCGGAATGCATGGACTCATGCATCTGTATTGAATTTTCCACAAAAATACAATGTTGGGATTCGAACCCAGCATCTGGTCATCACCAGCGTGCTCTTAACCTACACGCCACTAACGCCTTTGAGCAAATATGCCAAATATCTATATTTAATACTTTATCTTTCGATTCAATATAAAATCAAAGCCAATAATTTCACCTTTTCTTACAAAGCGCATCATTTCATTTGGTTGGTATATACTCCTTTTTTTAAAATATTTTTATAATCCTTTATATTTTTTAGATCAGCATCATAACAATTGTTGGTACTCATCCGTCGTTATACTCCTTTGTGTGATCTAAAATAGATTAACATTATGTATGAATAAATTTAAAAATATTAATAAATTAATTTTTATATTTTAGTAGATATAAAATAAACATAGTTATTAATTTTAGTAGATATAAAATAAATATAGGTCTTGAAAATTCACAAAATAGAGACCGGTCCGAGTCATGCGGTGCCGGTTTTGGTCATGCGGTTCAACTGTCGACCCCTCAGTCCGACCCTTGACCCAGTGACCCGGTACCTTCACCGAGTCGGTCACCGGTCCGAGTTTTAAAACATTGCTTTCGACGCAGGTCAGGGCTAGGCCATGCAAAACTGAGCTCAATGCATAATTCCTGGTCTGAAGCACAAAGAACCCTAAAATAAAGTTTTAAAGAAAGATGAATGAGTTATTCAACTTACATTAGTATGCTGAAATCTAGAAAAGTATGTTTATATTCTTTTAAAGTGTGTTTGGATGGAGCATTTTTAGGAGGTAATGTAATTTTTCGGGGGAATTCAAGTATTTTAGTTCAAAATTTTGAACTAAAATATTTGAATTCCCCTAAAAAATTACATTACCTCCTAAAAATGCTCCATCCAAACATAGGTTAAGATTAATAATTTTATTAATAGATAAAACTTATGTTGTTAGGAGATAAGAAGGACTCATTGAGATTTTATATCTTACCTCGTTTGTCGTTGTTTTCATATTATCAAAAGGTGAAGGATCGATGTTGAGGTACGTAGGTTCTGAGACCGAGTCTAAATCTTGAAGTTTTTAACCTATGTAACAGTTAGATGTAGCATTATAATCAGGGACGGAGCCAGGATTTGTGGCTGCGGGGCGAGCTAGTTCATAAGTAATTTTTCATAAGCTCAAAAATAAGTTCATCCAAACGGGCTCTATATACTGCAAAGTCTTGTGAATATTCTTAATTTAGTCAAATTTATTGGATTTTATCTTTATTGATTTAATATATTTCTAAGTATTAGCAAGTGATAAATGTTGCATTGTATTAGTTATTATCATCCCTTTTATTCAGGTATTCTCACTCAATCATCAATTTTTTTAAAAAAATCAATTCTTGATTTTCCAATATATATTAATTGGAAAGTTTTTTGCAGCTTCTCTATTTACCTGTTAAAAAAATCCCCTATTCACTTCCCTTCATGTAACATTCCTAGATATTCAAGGCTATTATAGAACTAATTAATCATGTCAAGATTATTTTATCAAAATTAGTCAAGAATATGATATTTCAGTGGCGTACGTATTATAACGTACGTATATAGCATATATAGCATATGATATTCCAATTAATAAAACTAAATTGGGATAGGGGGGCTGGAGCCATGGGAGACATATATACATGTCCCTCCGTCCCTGATTATAATTCATTGTAATGTAATATGAATTCAAATTTCAATGTAGCTACGCTTACACGTTAAATGTAGTTTGACAATAGAAACTTAATTAGGTGGTTTAACTTGACATCGTTTCAAGTTTTTAATTTCACACTGTGTACCACGCTAGTATATGAAACGTCTAAAATTTTGTGATTTAACATCATTTTAATGTAAAAGCTGGTGTTAAAATGAAACATGGTGGCATTTTTGTAAATAAAATGTATTATATTGTTTTAGCACGTTACAAGCATCAAAATTGATATCAATTTTAAGAGGACAACTCTCTAATATAAACATCCTTTAACATGCTTAAAATACAACTCCTGTGTTTGTAAATGCCCATCGTGGATTTGTTAAAGTATTTAAAATGTTTAAAACACTAAACATTCAATGATGTTTGTTTCTTAACTAGACCATTACCAGGTGCATCTGCGATGCACGAGGCAACATTGCATGGCATGTGCATGACTAATATGGATAAGAATTTTATATTATCAATTATACTCATGAATAATAAATGAGTCAGAAAAGAGCCCAATTCATGGGACATTATATAGTGTCCCTTGAAGCATGAGGTAGAAAATGATTATATATATATAACACATGATCTGAATTGCATAATGTTGACGGGGCCTGCGATTGTACTGTAATGTTTCAATCTGATAATAAATGAGATCTTTTTCGATGAACAATATAGATGTATATTAAAATAAGTTTACTGCACTCATTTTGAACGATGCATAAATATTATGATATATATATATATATATATATATATATATATATATATATATATATATATATATATATATATATATATATATATATATACTAGTCTTAATGCCCGTCCGATGGACGGGGAGCCCTAGTAACGGTCAAAATAAATACGGAAAACAACATATTAAAATGGTGGATAGACAACAAACAACAATAGGAAAATCTTTAAATGTCTGAAGAAGTTTTACAAAATGAAATATAAAACTTTGAAGATCATCTAGTCAAGAACAATAGGATTGTCTTCAATAATCCTCATCAGCTCCTCTGACCTCCTCTGAAACAGTAATCCTCATCACCTCCTCTAACCTTGGTTCTACTTCCTGAGTTGCAAGATGCTTTAGATTATGCAACCCATAAGCCTCTACTGGCACTCAACCACACTGTGTTTCTTTTTTCATCTTTATTTGTAACTTTTCAAAGGCAACTTGCAATTTCCAAATATGATACAACATAAATTTTATGTACACACAACAGAACCAAAACTTCATATTGCTTTATTCGAAGTTTTGGTTATGCCTTTTTGGTTATGCCTATTATTATGGTATAGACTTATAGTAATAAATAGTAAAGCAGCCTAATTAAAATAGACATTAATTTTCAGTTATTTGACATCTCAATAACTGGGTACTGAATGTTTACAAAAGCATTTGAAATAGCAATGAGGTCAACTATATTTTTTAAACTATTCCTACTGCAATGGTGTCATCATCTTGGTCAATTTTTTTTGCATACATCACATTGGTAGAAATAAGCGACTGTGAATGAAATGAAATGAAATGAAGAAAAGACAAACTCAATCTTTCCAATATTCACAGCAGTTGAGGAGCCAAGCTCTTTGGGATCAACAGTAGAAGTCGAAATACTAATACTGGTAGAAGCTATCTCACAAATCCAATTACCAGAAGAATCGGCCACACCAGCAAGCCAAGACTAAAATCTAAACAGAAAGATAGAAGATAAATAAGAAAGATACAACAGAAATGCCTAGATGGAATCTTCCACCTCCAAAATCTTTACCAACTGCAGCTATTTTCTTGTTAACAACTATACTGTTTGGGTTCGGCCTTTTTCTTTTCCTGCTATATATATATATATATATACCTAAATTACATTGAACTATAATCCACGAACATCATGCAACATGCTCATTAGTGTAGTAGACCTCAAACAATTTCGCTTCTATTGGACTTCACTTTTAAAGTTTGATACATTCAGATAAAACTAATTCATTTTCAGATCAGGCAACTAAAACTTACTTTTTAGCTAGATCCCTATATTGATCAGCATTGAGATTTGCAATCACTACATCTTCCTCCAATTTAAATGTTGTGGCAAGGAGCATAGTCAAGTTCCACATTACTGCATTTCAAAATATAAATGACCTAACCTTAATTTGATAAAAAAGGAAACTTCAAAGATAACCGCTTATAGGAGCAAGACTTTTGCAATGTCCACACCTGAAAGAATACAAAGGTTCATAAGATATAACAGTAAATGAGAGTTTTCCCATCCATTCCATGAATGAAAGAAATGAAAACATACACCAACTTTACCAAATTTTAATATCAAACAAAAACAACAAAATTGAAGATTAAATATAGAGAAGAAAATGACAATCTGAAAACTATTGATGAGTACCATGGTGCATAAAACTCAATCAAAACATCTTTGGTTTCATCCAAGACAACTTCATTGAAGTTTTCAGTTGTTAGCACTAACACATTAGACGGAGCCGTTGCAATCTTTACATTTGTTCCTGGAAGTCAAACCTTATGGTTAGGAAATAATACTGGGGAATCCACTACAACAGTACAATTGGAAATAAGAAACAGAGAAGAAAAAAAGGGGAAAAGCAAATGGTGCTTATGCATATGCTCAACACTACCATGAAGCTAAAAAAATCCAAGGGAAGACTGCAGACTGTGATGCTTTAAGGCATGAAACCTATAACTCTGCTACCTTAGTAAAGTATAGCTTGCATAAATAAACAACTTAATGAAAAAAGAAAGATATGCTGGTGCAGGCTGGCTATTGGGGGTAAGAATTCCCTAACTTTAGGGAGGGAAAGTCACCAGACTTTCCATCAATCACTCTCATATTTTCCCACATTCTCTCTTCTTTAGGCCTACAAATCTAAATTTAGAGGATTCGAACAATGTTTCCTTATAAGTTACACAAACATGTTAACATCTGAATGCCCACTTTGCATATATATTACAGGTAGCCATGGCTTCAAACCCTGTTGCGTTAAAAACACACTTAGAGCAAGTGTACTCTTTCGCAGAAGTAGTATAAAAGATTATCGTCTCCACAGGGATTAATTAACAAGTACCAAACTAATCGAGATTATTTATTATTTAGACGAACGAATATTTGAATTGTAATGGAACAGATAAAAAAGAAATAATAACAATAATAAAATGCAAGAATTAGTTCAATGGAGGGAGGCCTAGGGTCACGGTTTCACTTGCAAGCTCTGATTCCCCTATGTCTAATTCTACCCGAATTCCTTTATTTTATTTAATTACCAATCCCTTTACTAATTCTATTAATCCGTTTGGTCATTCGCGATTAATATTCTTTTTCCTAAACTAACCCTTGTTTGGTCATGCAAGAATTTAAGTCGAGGAAAAGCATAAAGAACAAAAAGGTTGAATGATTGGAAGACTAAATTAAAGTTTGGTCATGCATTAATTATAGCCCCAATTATCCTATAGGTCCACCAACTAATTGCAGTACGGTCGCTGATCAACTAATTGATTATGAACATGCATAGGGTAGCTAATCCTAATAATGTAATAAAAACAATAGGACAATGTTAATTGAAATAAAAATAGGAATTCAAACCAGAAATTAGAACATAAAAATGTCTCTAAACATGCAAGATCCACCTAAGACCCTAGAAGAGGATTTAGCTATCCATAGTGTTCAAGAACAATAAAATAAAATTAGGAGTCATAAATTACAGAGATAAAAATAACCCGGAATAGAGAAATTTCTGATCCTGAAAATTTAGTCTCCTTTTTCTGCTCTAGAGCTCTCTCACGGTGTCAAGAACACGTACCCAAAACTCCCTCTCTCCAAGCCGGCGCTACTGTTGCGTCACTGATTTTGCGTATGTACGGCTGGCTCCCTTTCTTAATAGCTGCAGCTTCTTTTTATAAGAGTTTCCTAGGTTTCCGTGTTTCCCACTCCAATCATGCGTTGCATTCCTTGCTAATCACGTGCCTTAGCGTTTTTTCCTTTAATTCAATAATTCAACTCCCTCTTATCATTCCTTTGGGCTAGGTCTTGTGCATCATATTCTTTATTCATGGGCTCCATTTTTTATCACTTCCCTGCTACAATGGCCGTGAGCCAATTCAAATGTCATGGGCTGCCATTTAAAAATTGGGCCTATTTCTTTTTAAAACATGCAACCCCTTTTCTTTCCAGCACACACATAATATATATATATATATATATATATATATATATATATATATATATATATATATATATATATTCAATTTTATCTTTTCTTTATTTCTACAAAATACAGGCAAAATTAAGTCAATAATTTATATTACTACTAATGATTGCAATAAAAGTAATTCAAAACTATCTCTAAAAATGCAATAAATTAGAGTTTATCAACTCTCCCACACTTAACCTTTGCTTGTCCTCAAGCAAATTTTCTGGCTCAATAAATTTTTCAAATAAATGACAGAGACAACCAAATAAGGGACCCAAAATTAGAAGCACAATGACAGACAATAGACAACATAGCACATATGATGTGTCAAAAGGTTGCCCAATTAGAGGCTCATGTCCCTGAAGAATACATTTTTGTGAACAAAGGCACTCGCTCACAATCTCTCTAAGTGTTTAGGGACTAGGGAAATACACATTCAAGTTTCCGCAAAATGCACATTACCATAAGCTTGTAATTTGACCAAATCTCCACTAAATAGTTCACATGCATGCAAAAGATTGGGTGTTAAGGGTTGTAATGGGGCCAGGGTGAATTCATGTAGGGTAGGAAATAAGAAAGAAGGGATAATCAAAGGGCTAAAAACAAGAAATGAATAGTAACATTTGAAATCAAATATGGAGCTCCTATCTATTTTACAATTTTTGCCCAAACTCCAAATTAATTTCATTTCCATTCTTCATTATTCTTTTTCTCTTGAGTCGACTCTTTTTGATTTGCTTTTTGCTCTTGAGAAGACTTTTTTTTTGGATTTGCCCTTTGGCTCTTTCATTCTTTTGATGTGCCTTTTCCTCCTTGTTGTTTTCCTTTTTTTTTCAAATTTTCTTCCTATATTTTTTTTTTCATTTTTTTTTTGGAGGAAAAGGTAAGTACATGATTCACTCTTTTTTTTTCCTGACAAGATAGACAACTAAAGAATAGGACAAAGTTTCAGTCCTAACAATGTAGACAACTAAAAATATAGGACGAAATTGTAATTTTCAATAGTTGCTCCACATTTAATTCCAAATGGTTACCACAAACACAAAAAAAGGAAAATTATATCTGGGTACCAAAGAAAAAAAAATATAACAAATAGCTCAAAGGGGGCAACTAAGGGATAAATTCAACAAACAACTCTGAGGCCAGAAAAATACCTACATTCCCCAAATCTTTTTACATGATGCAAATCAATTTTCACCTTGAAATGGTCAAAAGACAAATTCTAGAATGTAGCAAATTGGGAAACACACTCATAGAAAGAAAAGGGGTAAAAATTTATGATTTAGTATCAATCCCCTTATGAAGGCTCGGATCTCACATTTAGAGACTAGTTCACAAAAAGTACTCAACAAGCACAAATGCTAATTACCAGCTTCCTAAGGACATCCTCACAGTTACAATTAAGCACAAGTCTGTCAAGTAAATTAATTATGGGATCCCCTAAAGGCAAAATCTCTATTTTTTTATTTTTTTTATATCCAAAACTAGCCAGAAAAAATGCTATCAACATATGTAGTGGGTATATGCATTAATAGAGATGAATTGACAAAGTTAAACTCTCCTCCCCCACACTAGCATAAAACATGGTCCTCAATGCAAAATATCAAATTGGCACAACAATAAATAAATGAGAGAGTAAGAGTGACTTCCCTGAGAGAGCTTGTAGTCTGAGCTTATTCCTAAAAACAAAACAAAACAAAAAGAAAATGAAAATAACTGAAAATAAAATAACTGAAAATAAAACACAGGTTGCCTCCTGCGAAGCGCTTGTTTAACGTCATGAGCCTGACGATAGTTGGTGCTCAATCTGGGGGTTCTCCAAGAGCAAATTTTACATCTAACGCAGTACACCTTCTTAACTTTCTAACCATGTGGTTCACATTGTTTTTTCTTTTTCCACGTGGTGGATGAACTTCAAAGGATGGCGAAATTTTTATTTTATCTCCATCTACCACTATGCTAGGATCCTGCAAAATAAGATTTTTTTCCAAAAGGTCCTGCATCTTTAATTCACAAAAAATGTTAGTTTCAACCACATCATCAAAATAAGGAGAAATTAAAGAAGAGAAAATTTCATTGAAATTTAAAGCTTTAATAACATCATCTTCTTTACCATTCCTTAAAGTTACCTTTCCCCGGTGAACCTCAATCACAGCATCACCAATGGTTAAAACAATTTGCCCAAAAATTTGGGCTTTCTCCTCTTTCTTCAAATCAAGAACCAATGGATCTTTCTCATTCTCCTCACAACCGCTCTCATTAATAGGATCTTTTGTTTCAATATGACTCCCTTCAGTAGGAGTCTCCTTATCTTTCTTGGGAGATTCTTCCTCCAAATTATATTCCATGGAGACACCTTCATCTCTCGTAGGAATACTTTCTTTGTATTGCTCGGCTTCTTTATTTTGGGTCGACTTAGTTTGTGAAGGAGTTTCTTGGGCCTCTTGAGATAACAAAGCAATGAGACTTGAGATTTGACCATTCAGGCTTTCAAAATTTTCAACTGTCTGCTGCATAAATTTGGCCAAGACCTCATTGACATCCGACTTTTCCTCCTCTTGCCTTTGCACTTGTAGTGACTCATAATTATCCCAGTGGGAGGAATAAGGAGGTGGCTCATAGTCATCCCAATAGTCTGAATAAGGTTCATATGGAGGAGGAGAAATTTGCATCTGACATTGAGACATATACCAATATGACTTCTCTAAATTCCTTTGTGCCTCTGCATCTCTAATATAATCTCCAATTGTCTTAACCATGATTTAAACTTTTATCTGCAAAAAAGGTGAACTGCAGCGGTCTCTTGGGAAAGTATTAGCAGCCTTTTTTTTTGTATATTTTTTTTTCAATAAGATAAAAAAATAAAAAATAAAATAAAACTAGTGCATAAAAAATGTCTAAAGCAATAAAAATCTTTTTCGTTTAATATTGCTAAATTAATCCCCGGCAACGGCGCCAAAAACTTGTTGCGTTAAAAACACACTTAGAGCAAGTGTACTCTTTCGCAGAAGTAGTATAAAAGATTATCGTCTCCACAGGGATTAATTAACAAGTACCAAACTAATCGAGATTATTTATTATTTAGACGAACGAATATTTGAATTGTAATGGAACAGATAAAAAAGAAATAATAACAATAATAAAATGCAAGAATTAGTTCAATGGAGGGAGGCCTAGGGTCACGGTTTCACTTGCAAGCTCTGATTCCCCTATGTCTAATTCTACCCGAATTCCTTTATTTTATTTAATTACCAATCCCTTTACTAATTCTATTAATCCGTTTGGTCATTCGCGATTAATATTCTTTTTCCTAAACTAACCCTTGTTTGGTCATGCAAGAATTTAAGTCGAGGAAAAGCATAAAGAACAAAAAGGTTGAATGATTGGAAGACTAAATTAAAGTTTGGTCATGCATTAATTATAGCCCCAATTATCCTATAGGTCCACCAACTAATTGCAGTACGGTCGCTGATCAACTAATTGATTATGAACATGCATAGGGTAGCTAATCCTAATAATGTAATAAAAACAATAGGACAATGTTAATTGAAATAAAAATAGGAATTCAAACCAGAAATTAGAACATAAAAATGTCTCTAAACATGCAAGATCCACCTAAGACCCTAGAAGAGGATTTAGCTATCCATAGTGTTCAAGAACAATAAAATAAAATTAGGAGTCATAAATTACAGAGATAAAAATAACCCGGAATAGAGAAATTTCTGATCCTGAAAATTTAGTCTCCTTTTTCTGCTCTAGAGCTCTCTCACGGTGTCAAGAACACGTACCCAAAACTCCCTCTCTCCAAGCCGGCGCTACTGTTGCGTCACTGATTTTGCGTATGTACGGCTGGCTCCCTTTCTTAATAGCTGCAGCTTCTTTTTATAAGAGTTTCCTAGGTTTCCGTGTTTCCCACTCCAATCATGCGTTGCATTCCTTGCTAATCACGTGCCTTAGCGTTTTTTCCTTTAATTCAATAATTCAACTCCCTCTTATCATTCCTTTGGGCTAGGTCTTGTGCATCATATTCTTTATTCATGGGCTCCATTTTTTATCACTTCCCTGCTACAATGGCCGTGAGCCAATTCAAATGTCATGGGCTGCCATTTAAAAATTGGGCCTATTTCTTTTTAAAACATGCAACCCCTTTTCTTTCCAGCACACACATAATATATATATATATATATATATATTCAATTTTATCTTTTCTTTATTTCTACAAAATACAGGCAAAATTAAGTCAATAATTTATATTACTACTAATGATTGCAATAAAAGTAATTCAAAACTATCTCTAAAAATGCAATAAATTAGAGTTTATCAAACCCCAAAATGGTTTCCTCCTTCAGTATTTACAAACTCAGCAAGTGATTCTGTAGTGCGTGGCCCTTCAAACCTAAAGGAATTTTCCAAAATAAAAGTGTTACATGCAAAAAGAAAATATGCAACACAGATAACTAAGAATTTATTTAGATATAAAATCTTATCAATAGTATGTTTTGAACAACCAAGGTCTTATTACTTTTTGGGTTCAAGAGATCCTTTTGGAAACCACTGAATTGTTGGGTACCCAAAGACTCCATATTTGCTGCACACACTCTTATGCTCATCACAGGTTCACCTACAGCACATTAATAAGCTTTGTCAATTAGAATGTGTAATGAACAATATAGCTTTTCAAGGATGTCTCACCTTTTTCCCCCTCCTCTACTTTAAGATTATTACTATATACATGTGAAAGTGGGAAGGAGATGTCATTTTGAATATGTAAGAATAAAAGAGAAAAATCCCCAAGACATAGTAAATGTTAAAGTTGTATCTTAAAGTTTGAAGACAGGATACAACACCAACATGCTCCACAATAGGAATAGGAATACCATTAAAATTAAAATACACAATCATAAACAGATAAAATTGCTTGAAGTTTTAAAAAAACTGTAAATATTATTACCTCACATTTGACCTCCATTGAAAACTCAAAAAAGGAAATACACATACACATTGTCACGGGCATGTTACCTTACGTCCTTACCTGATCATAATTAAGCTTCTCATCAGAATTATCCAAAGCAGCAATTGTCCCAGCTGGTTGACCACAAAAATATATTAAAAGAATAGTTTATGGAATTGCATCAGTACTAATAACTGTCACATCACGGCGCCACATCTTTTGGAACATGAAACTTACAGGGTAACTTATATTACATGACAACAAAAATATTGTAAAAACAGCTAGAACAATTCCATAGATTTTGTCTCAACTAACTTTAAATGCAAAGAAAATAATTCAAGAACTTTGTAAAATAGCCCCCAAAAGCTTAAGCACCTATATGAAAACTATAAAACTGATGCCGAAAACCAAGAAAACAAAACGTTAAATAAAAGACCATTTAGCTTTGAGATGCATTTCATATTTTATTACCACCACTTTCAAGCCTTTACCTCACATCTTTTTATTTTACTGACTATCCCAAAAGATTAAGTTGTTGGATGGAAGCCTATGGATGAAGCGGAAAAAACTTACTTGTCCCGATACAAATTAAACAAACCATTATGAATAAGATCATAAGTCCTTGGGTATGTAGAAAAGCCCTCACACTTGAAGAAAGTAAAATAATGTCATTGCCTTTGCACATACTTCACAGTCTACAATCTCCTTTCTCCATAATTGGAAAATCTTTATCACTGAAGGGGAAAAATGCATAACCCAAGATTTTTTTGATTCAAGTGAAGCCTGTCAATATAACAAAATCATATGGATGATGGATGTCACCAAAGGACACAGCAGACCAAAATCACAGTACGTATTGCTACTTAAGACACATGACAACTCATATCTATAAAGAAAAACCCAGCTTACCATCGAGAGTTTGTGCATCCACAGCAATAAGATCCACTCTTCGAACAACAAATATGAAGTTCCTGACATTAAGATCAACTTAAATCAATCTATGTTGCATTTAGGCTAATGAATTTATTTCCTTTGATAAGACAACATAATAACACTCATAAATTTAATAATAGAAAAAATTGTAGGGAGAGAACCGAAATTCAGAACCTAATAGGAAAGAAAAACGCAAGAAGATTTGAACTTGAAGATGAATAAAATTACTTCCATTATTGGAGTCATAGATCTATTAACATCTTAAGCAAAAAGCTCAATGTTATTAATTATAAGACGTGTAAAATTAACCGAACTCAATACACCCACTCTTAAAAATCTGCATAACAGAACTTAAAATGAGATAAAATAGAAACATAAAACCATACTTAGTTTGAATTAGCTAATGTTAAAAGTGACAAAAAAAATCTTAAACAATCCATAGCGACTCAGTGACTCAAAGCAATTCAGCAGATCCACGGATTTTAAGCACTAAGGCCGGAACAGACTGAGCAGCGTTACCTCAGAGTTGGGAGAAAACACGGAGGCACAACACGATGCAAGAGCGGCGAGAAGAAGGATGTGTTATGTGGGAACAGAGACGACGGCGCTATCACGAACAGCGGCAGCAGCGATAAGCACGACCTGAGAGCAGTGGCTCCATATTAGATCTCCGCCGGACCTCCCCCCACCATCATCGAGACTCCCTCTCTCAACCTACTCCTTCGATCTATCCCCTATCTCTCCCTCTCTGCGCGCCACCAAACTTCCTCTCTCCCTTCGCCTCCTTCTCTCTGCGCAGATCTCCTTCTTGCTCTTCCTCTCTGCAGATCTCCACGATTTAGGCTTTTCCTCTAGCCTTGGCCACCAACGTTTCCCTCTCGCACCTCTCTCAGTTTCTCTCGGATCACTCTCTCTTTCTCTCCCTCGCAACTCTCTGTATCTCTAGTAACAAAACGTGGCTATGTTGCCTCAGCAAATTGAAGGAAGGTGTTTGACATGCAGAGGAAGAAGGAACACGTGGAGGGAAAGAAAAAAATGAGAAGTGAAGTCAAGTGGTGGGAAAACATTTTAGCGCCAATCTTGTTGCAATTTTGCCTCCAATTTTGGCTGAAGCCACTACTCTCGCTTATAATGTTTGATATATATATAAAAGATAGTATGACATTAACAAGATTTGTTATCTACCTCTTAAAGCCATCTTGGGAAGAAAGTCGTCAATGTAAATCACACTATCGAAAACATTTTTTCGTCAATATCGAATACTCACAACAACAGATCCTAAATTACAATATTCCTCCTTGAGGACATGATAGAACCTAACCAACACCGTTGGCCTAGTGGCTTAATCTACCCTAGGACACGAGGGGTCGACCCGGTGCTCCCGGGTTAGATTCCCACAGTGGACAAACTCGGTGTTGGCCAGTGCGAAATTTGATCCTAAGCACGAGCGGAGATTAGTCTTTCGTTGAAAGCGTTGGGACACTCCGTGGGTAGCCAGCGATGGTCCGAAAAAAAAAATTCTTCCTTGAGGTTTCCATAGTAAAGTTTTAGGTGTTGCTTTAAATATTTGTAAGTTTAAAAAGAAAACAAAGGAGTTAAAACTAAAACAAAACATCATAAAGAATAGCAACAACAAATGGCAAGCCTCGTCATAAAATATATTTGAAGCAAGTCAACATGACTTAACCAATATTGGATTAAACCTAATTTGCAAATACTTATGGTGAGGATTGAGTACATTCAATCAGAGACTTGAATGCTAACAGTTACTATTAAAAGTCTGCAGGTCAAATTCTAATTTATTGTGCTACTATGATTGATTCCATTCCAAGACTTAGGATAAAACCAAAAAATCTGGCTAAGTAAGCAAACCTCCAAACATATAACTATATTTACACATTATTTGTCCCAACATATATTCTTTTACTGCATTATCTTTGAGAATACAAAGGAAGTAAGCTAGAATGATATGGGGATGGCGAAAGACAGCTTCAAATGAAATCAAACAGGTGGAGAGAATGAGACATGCAACAAAAACAAAGAGGATTTAAGTGAGAGGTCTCGAAAATTTAAAGGGTTTACAGAAAAATAAAATAGTGTGAAAAGTAGTGTTGGGCTCGAAGCAAAAAATATCACAATTCCCCACAACACCATTAACATAAACTAATAACAAACTAATTTAAGACAAAAATAATGGCTAGTCAAAGAGTCACACAATCCAAAAGAGTTTTTCCATGTGGTGTTAATGAACACTTTTCAAAGAAGAAAAAATTCAAAGAAGAAATTGGAACTTTCAATGAGAAGAAAGTAAAAAAGGTTGCAATTAAAGTTTGCAATTAAAGCTTGCAATTAGGCTACACCTCGTGCTATGCATAAAGTTAAGCTTCTACTTTCCAGTAGCGACCCTAAATTTGGTATTATTCTGAGCAACTAATACATTTTGAATGAGGTAGCATGACTCATTGTTGATTACTGCTTCAAAAGCAGGCATCTGTGGCTTCTTAATAGAACAGTAAATCTTGGAGTTCTGTAAATTATAAATGACAACTATAGAAAGTTAGTATACGACTTAACAAAACATACTATTTGAAAGACAAACATATCAGAATTAGCTTCTCATCAAGTAATAACATATCAATACTGGTTATCACATTTGGATTGTTGAATTCATGAACCCTCCAAGTATGCAAAACACGGACCTTAAGTTTCCAATCGGTCTTGCCAGGTCGTAGGTCAGAAAATAGGGTATACATTGAAGCCATATATCGAAACATTGAAAGGTATACTATAATAAACAAACACTCGTTTCACCAGTTGGAGGGGTTGATCGAAGGTAGGTTTTGCCTCACAGTACTGAGCTATTTATAACAAGATTTTTTGCGCATCTACTGCATTTGTTAATTTGACAAATAAATTCGATTTGAATTTGACAACAAAATTTTATTTTAATTAGATAAGCATAAACTTCTTATACTTCATGACTCTTACTTCGATTTCAGCACTGCAACTTCATGACTCTTAATATTTCTCTTAATTTGAATGGATGGAGGTCCTTGATATTCCCAATAAAATTCAATCTGTGTTAATGCAACACGCATTCCCAATCTTTGTTCCTTTTGCTTCTGAGCCCCTTCCCAATCCCCGGGCCTCCTCCTTTAACCTCGATCTTTGGAAGTGAGCTTAATGTGAGGATATTGAGGTGGTGCAGGGTGCTTGGCGCGTGCGTTCAGTGGGCGATGGATGATGGTTGTGTGTTCGGAATTTGGGTCCATTGGTCGACAGCTTTCAGTTAGCAGTTCTCTTCGTCGGGCTCCCCCCTTTTGCCTTCAACTTCGGAGCCCCTTCCCAATCGTCTCCTGGCCTCCACCTCTAAACCTCGTTCTTTGGGAGTGTGCTTAATGTGAGGATAGTGAGGTGGTGCAGGGAGTGGGGTTGATGTGGGTGTTCAGTAGGCGGTGGGTGGAGTGTGTGAGGGTTCATCGGGTGTTGACCTGCTTTCTTCTTCGGGTTGTCATGGTCGCCTTAGAATTTCTTTTCTTAGAGTTCTTTGCTTGTTTATTTTAGGAGCCTTTTTAGGCTTTCAATTATTGTCATCATTGCCAAGGGTTTTGGTCTAGTCCCCATTGTGGTTTGTCTTGTTTTCTTTTTACTTTTAATAAATTCAGGCTTGCTGCCTGTTTGTTTAAAAAAAACACGCATTCCATGCAATTTGAGTGGAAAATGCTAATATCTCTTTATATTCCCCATGCTGAATTTGAATTTGAATTTGAATGCCTATCTAAATTCCCAATCTTCATGCTCCATGTATTGATTACTGCACAAAGTTGAATGCCTATTTATTCCTATGTATTAATTATCATGCGGCTAATGAACCATGGGGAATATAAATTACTAAAGAGCCTAATGAACCATTCTTTTTTTTTGATAAGCAATGTTAATGGGGGTGGGGGAATGTTAGTTTCCGGGGTTTGAACCCGGGACCTCCTTCTTGCACTCTTTTGGTGCACTCCTCCAATATCTCTTAGCTCGCCAACTGAGCTACCTACTTGGGATCCTAATGAACCATTCAAATTCCACTTTGATTGCTCAAAGTTTATGACTCATTTAGGAATTTATATTCCCAATGCAAGTAAATCTATTGAAATTCCTTCGAATTCCATCCCAATTGTGGTATCCAAGTATTTTAACTAATGCACAATATTAATGCACAATTCCTTCGAATTCCCCATTCCCATAATTAATGTGTGCATTGATTTATGTTGAAAATGACATTTATTATTTAAAATGGAAATTACCAAAATACCCTCAGTTTTGGCGGACTTTTTCCGCCTAAATGACCTCTCCCTATCCTACTTTTATATATAAAAGATACTTTTTAAAACGTATAAAATCTGCCAATTCCACATGGGGTCTATATTAATGCCCGGGGTTAATATCTTCAGAAAACTTAAAACACTGCCAATTCTATGCTAGTTCTCTTGATTCATTTTCTTTATATGGTTTTGTTGATTCAATTAGGGTTTATGACAATAACTATATATGTTTTATGGTTTATGGATCTATATATTTTTTATGTTTTATGTTGTAGCTATTCGATTTATGTTTTGTATTGTATATATTTGATTTGTGTTTTAACTTTTAGTACTATTGCAATTGCAGTGCGACTATGCCTAATAGATCGTTATCGAATGTTGTTTGCTCTGTCTGCTGTACCAATTCAGAACAAGTGCCCCGAGTGCTCAAAGCACACTTACATGGAACAAAGATGCATTCTTTTATATGCTTCATCTTCCTACTAACATGGAATATAACAGAATGTATCTCTGCCATGTCATGACCCCCTTGTGCTACATTCTTCTTTGCAAGTTAGTTTCTTGATTTAATTAGATTGTCTCTACGTTTATGTTCGATCTATTTATTATATTTTTTAAATTTTAATATTATCCCTTTTTGCAATGCGATTATGCCTAAAGCTGTCGCACACTATTTGTGACACCCTTTACCCCAAAAGTAATTATAAATGAAAAGTACAAAAATGACTAAAATTGTTTTTCAAATAAAACTAGCAATTCTTTTTCTGAAATACTTTTCGCAAGTAAAAGATGTCACCGAATTCCTTAAATCATATATCAACGATGATTTATAATAATATTAAATATAGGAGTGATAAAATGTTTCTTTTAATACAGTAACAAGAATGATCTGAAATATAATATTCAAAATACAA